>CATIUR010000003.1:118288008-119586758 GCA_949592205.1 Helichrysum umbraculigerum | reverse complement strand
TTTTTTTATACATATATAGAGTGCATATATTGATATATGCTTTAAATATTCCTTCTTATTATATTTGGCACATTAGATTTCCCATATGTTAATTGTGAATAATATTTTGGTTGTTTAGTTAGACCTATTTGTTGTTTCTTAGATTCAATTATAGTATAAGATTATATGCATCGCACGAAAGTAAACATAGATGCCATGTGACAATCTCTTAAACAACTTTCATATTTTATTATTTTTAGACCTCTGGTGAAAGAAGTAAAGGATAGGGACTAACGGTACAATATTGTGTTAAGTATAGAGACGAACCGTGCAATTAACTCTTCAATAATTATTTTAAGTTACTTTAAGTAACTGTATTATCTTATTATTTACAATAATATAATTAGTATTCTATGATGATTTTAAATTATCGTGCATCGCACGGGTTTCTAACTAGTATATATATATATATATATAGTGGGAGGTTCAAATGAGAACCACTTTAAAGTTGAGAACTGTGAGAACCACAACGAATACGTGTTTGTTCACATGTGATTAACTTCAATCATATGTGAACATTGATGTACGTTTAATTGAAAAAGAAAAAGGTAAAAAAAAATCATAAATTTACGTCTTAAAATACATTTTAACCGATTTGTTCACATTATCGTTCACATGTGAACATGTATTTGTTTTTTGCTTTTTTCGATATGATTTTAAGATTTTTTTGACTTTTTTCTTTTTCAATTAAACGTACATCAATGTTCACATATGATTGAAGTCAATCACATGTGAACAAACACATATTCATTGTGGTTCTCACAGTTCTCAATTTTAAAGCGGTTCTCATTTGAACCTTATATATATATAGGGTAGTGATCAAGAGGGAAGTGTCTTTTTGGGGGAAGGGGGGAAGCGTTAGTACGCATCAGGAAGCATATTACAATTATAAATTAAAACGTCAACAAAAAGTTATTTTTATCGGTAAATAGTAATCAAAATCGATGCTATAAAGAATATTTTAACGAATGAATTCCATTTTTAAGTCATAACGTTAATTGATGAATATTTATTTAATTAATTGTTAAAATGCAGTGTGATGCATATTAACTAAGATGCATCGCGATGCATCATATAACTTCACATTATTTGAAAAATATTTTTATTGTTAAGATGCATCACAATGCAGATTAACTAATATGCACCGCGATGCATCTTAACGAATTTGGATCAAATATTCATAAATTGATACTATAACATGAAGAAAAAATTTATCAAGGAAGCTTAACATTTATAACATCGATTCTGATTAACATTCACTAAATTTCAGTTTGCTTTTTTCGAGATTAGTATAGGTGAAGGTAATATGCTTCCTGATGCGTACTAATGCTTCCCCCTTCCCTCAAAAAATGGACTTCCCTCTTGATCATGCCACTGTATATATATGTATATATACACACACGGAGTATAGTGCAAGGGAAAAACATAACAAACCAAAACAAATCAAGCAAAGGATTGATTATGAATATTTTTAAAAACTACAAGGTATTAATTGCACTTTACAAAGTCACTCTTTCGTATAAAACCCTAATCCCCAAATTGACTTTTGAATTGCCGAGCGATACCAAATTTACACTCGCGCTCTCAGATTTGAAAGGTACGAGTGCAAGACCTAAAACTTAGCGAAGATTTTAAATACGGACTCGCGCCCTCAAAGTGTGCGATTACACGGTCACATATGCAACAATCGGATATTGTGAATAAGAAAGGAATACGTACAAAACCTAAAACTGTTAAGATGAAGCGTAAAGCGGGAGAATTAGGGAGAAAATCGCTTAAGGATCTTTTTGCAGATCAAATTGCTATTCAACAACGTATTTTACAAATATTAGAATCGGATGAATATCTTAATGCTGATCGAGTTTGTGATAATAAGTTTAGTGTAACTGCAGCTATGAATGTGGTTAACCGTATGGTAGATGATGGATTAATGATAAGTGGTAGCAAGTTTTGGTTATTTACGTTAGATCAGCTTGAGGATGCTAAGAATAGAGAATTCTTTATGAGGCTTTCAGATGATGTTAGTAGGCTCGCTTGGCTGCATCATAAGCATAATCTTGGCAAGTAAAGTTGTTTTCTTTTACGTCGATAGCGTATTAGTTGGTGCACGTTATGTTTTCTATGTTTAATTGTGTCACTTTCATGTGGAAAATTTAGTTATTGTATCTTGAATTCGATGTTGTGATGCATCAGTGGTGCTATTTGTTCTATTTATATTTGAAAACATTGGGATGTTATTTGATCTTCTTGAAAAAAATTTCACATGTGTTAAGGTCTTTAACGATTGGATATGAATCTGCTTAATTACTATGGGCATTAATATAAAGAGAAGATAAAGAATTTGCAGTGCTTACATTTGATTATTTCATGCTCCACAACTGATCTACTTGTTGCTTAGTGGAGTTTTTTATGGTGTTTTCACTCGGGCTCTGACTCGAAGCCTGCTATTTGTATCTCATGGTGTTTTAGGCTTCTAATGAATCTTTGTGTTAAAAAAAAAAAAAAATTGATGTGTAAGTGCATTTAGAGTGTATCCGAAATTCTATATGTGCCCATGAAAATGTGTGTTGAGTTGAGTGGCTTTGGAAATATGGGTATGATGTTGCTACAATATGATTGAAGAGGCTGAGGTTCCGAGGTTGTGTTACAAGTCAAGCCTAACCATTTGGTGGAAGCTTCCTGTATATATAGATGATCAAAATAATTTACTTTATTTATTTATTCATTTTATTTTATTTTTTTAGAGATGATCAAAATAGAATACTGAAGCTTGACATCATCTATGAAAATGTAGTCACTTCTAGTAGGCTTTTGTGTTTAAAATGCTACTAATGAATAACCACTTTCTACAAAAAGATTTGATTATGGATCGGGGGCGGATTTAGAGGGGGCTGTTCTCCCCCTCCCCCTAATATTTATGAAAGAAAAATAAAGATCAAAAGTTAATTAGTGATAACTTACAAATTTACCCTGCACATATAATTTCTTTAACTTCGCCCCTATTATAGGATGTCTGTTGTTGAGATGTTGAGGATGATACACACTTAGTTAAGGGTATGTAACTAGGATACTAGCATTTTCGATACTCGACAAAGACTATCATCAATCATCTCATGAAGTTGTAAAGAAAATAGGGGACAAGAATAAAAAAAAATTCAAGATCTCAATGCGAGTTACAAAACGAAATCATTCAGCCTATTAATATCCAAACAATGCTCTTTTTTTTATCTTTAAGCATAATAACTTATACCCGTGTAATACGATATTAATAGTAACTATTTTTCTTTTTGGCATTACTAGATGAAGGACCTGTGACAATGCGGATTTAAAATTTAAGTTTATAAAATTTATTAAGATAAAAAAAATTATTAATTTGAAAATCATCATATAATACCTTCTTCAGATTTGGAAGGTTTGAGATCTTCAACTAATGATGTTTTTCATCTACAAACAAATTCAAATAGATGTTAGTAGGAGTGAGCAACAAAAATCGAAAACTGACCCATGGCCGAATTAATCAAGTTAACCAAACCAAATTAACCGACCCAAACTATTAACCGACGGTTCAATTATTGATTTTCAATTAACCGATTGAAGCGCTTTGGTTTGGTTAATCTATCAAAACCTACCCATATTAACAGAACCGACCCACCACCACCACCACCACCACCTGTTGGGTTTTCTATTCCCTAACTAGATTAACATATGCAGCGGAAAAATAACAATGAATCTAGAGTAACTAGGAAACTAAACCCTAAAAAACCGTTACTTAATAAAGCTATTAACAATAACAAAATAAATAGATAAATGAAAAAATACTAACCTTTGAGAGAACCAATTTCTCACGTGCAGACCACCTTGCAGAACCTTCACGCAGACTCCTTGCTTGACCTTCCATGCTTTGGATGGCAAGTGCCCAAAATAGAACACCTCTAATGCTTCACACCCGTGAACCACGAGAAACTCCAAATCCTAGGGTCCAGACTCTAAGTCATGAAAACTCTTACAAGGATTCGAAATGAGAAAGAGAGAAAGAAACGAATACAATTCGAAACTGGGATGATAGGAAACCTTGGATTAGGCCTCTATTTATAAGGGGAGATGGAGCCCAGGGTTTTATCCCTTGGCAGATGTGGGACAACTGAATTAGTCCTCCAACTGCCGGTTGGAGCTTCCAACCGCCAGTTGGACTTGATTCCTGTCCAAGTAATGACACGTCTACACCGCCTTACAAACCCTAACCTCCAATCGCCGGTTGAACCTTGCAACCTGTCGCACCCCCATAACACGTGGCAGCGGAAACATGAGGTGTCACGGGGGCGCCGACCAAATCAAATATCACAACACAAAGATTAAAGCAAACGACCTCTATATGAGACGTTTGAAAATATTACATTACCATAATTCAAATGTTTACAAAATATCCGGAGTTCGCATAAACCGTTAGAGATTTCTAATACATAAATGTTGATACAAAATATCGTAATGCAATCTAATCTCTTGTTGTTTGTGAAAACATGCGACTCGAGCTAATGCTTTCCAAAAGCATCCTACTGCCTTGTTTCCTGTGGGAAGTCCTACAGCGTCTGTAAAACCTGAGAAATACATGCTAAAAGGTCAACATAAAGTTGGTGAGTTCATAGGTTTGTTAAACAGTTGTCCAAAATATTGGTATGAAACACAAGTTTACCAAAATTGTATCGCTAAACCACGATAAGTAAGTGTGTTGCACGTATGCAAAGATAATAATGTATACTATTGCCAATATCGTAATTGTAAATCACAAGATTTAATAGTTTGTATTGCTTTACCACAATATCGAAATATTTGTATTGCTTTACCGCAATATCGTTTTGTATTGCTTTACCGCAATATCGTTTTGTATTGCTTTACCGCAATATCGTTTTGTATTGCTTTACCGCAATATCGCAAGCGTAAATCAACAGATTTAAATGGTTGTATTGGCCTTAGTGGAATAGAAAGTAACTCATGAAATACGTATAAGTGTTTTCCTAAAAACAGTTCATAAAACAGTTCACATAACAGTTCATAAAACAGTGCATGTATTCTCACCCCAAAACAGTTCAAACAAGTAAAAAGGGGCTATGAAACTCACCTCAGATTAGCAAGTAGCAAGCAAATATCAAATAAGCAAGCAAGCCGGTGTGCAACCTCCTAACGCCCTAAACGTATAAGGTTGTGTAAGTAGATGTCTTATAAGACCATCTATAGCGATTGTATAAGTGGGGGTTAATGTCCACTTAAGCCAATCGTGCAGGTGGAGGGTTAATGTCCACCTAGAGCTAGTTCATCAACTAGTATGTCCAAATAAGTTGTTCAAGTTCGATTATTAAAAACGTGTACGACCCGTTGGTGAAAGTTTGTAATAATAATTCATTTAGACATTATTATTAAGTTTGTTTTGCTGTAAACTATTCATTAGTACATATCGTGTGTTGCAAACCGATTATTTTAGTTTGTATAAGTCTTAAACCGTAGGTCAAAGTTGGTCAAAGTTGGTCAAAACTGGTCAAATCTGGTCAAAGTTGGTCAAACCTGGTCAAACTGGTCAAAGTTGGTCAAACCTGGTTAAACTGGTCAAACCTGGTCAAAGTTGGTCAAACCTGGTCAAACCTGGTCAAAGTTGGTCAAACCTGGTCAAAGTTGGTCAAACCTAGTCAAACTGGTCAAAGTTGGTCAAACCTGGTCAAAGTTGGTCAAACCTGGTCAAACTGGTCAAAGTTGGTCAAACCTGGTCAAACTAGTCAAATTGTAGCATCACTAGCAAAATGTAGCAACACTAGTAAGTGTGGCATCACTAGGTTAGTGTCTCTACTTGAGACTTAGGATATTTTCAGAAATTGTAGCATCACTAGCAAAATGTAGCAACACTAGTAAAGGTGGCATCACTAGGTTAGTGTCTCTACTTGAGACTTAGGATATTTTCAGAAATTGTAGCATCACTAGCAAAATGTAGCAACACTAGTAAATGTGGCATCACTAGGTTAGTGTCTCTACTTGAGACTTAGGATATTTGGTTCAAGTGTTCTAAGTGTCGGTTTCTAATTCGGGAAACTTTCTAAGTTTAGTTTTTGGTCCAAGTTACTAACTAAGTCACCCAAACCCATATTTGTTACCACTTTCCAAAAATAGTAAGTTTTGTCGTTTTTAGAAATCGAGCCGTTTTTGTTGACTTGGTCAAACTTACTCGGTTTGACCCGAAACTTTCCCAAATCCCTTAGATACGTTTAAAAAGTCCCAAAAAGTCCTTATTTCTATTTATAATATACCCGAAAGTGTCGGTTTTTAAAATGTAATTTTAAAGCTTCAAAATCTCACATTTTTCGGTTTTATCGGTTTGGTTCAACATTTATTTTACACACTTTCTGGTCAAAATCAGTTCTCACAAAAATTACTCATGAATCCTCTATGTTTCTAGTGTCTAACATAATTTTTCTAGCCATTACAAGGGTCATCTAAGTATACAAATAAAATCCACAAAAGTTCATATCTCAGATTCTGATTTTACACAGGTCAGTCCTACAAATCGATTTCTAGGGAAAAACACGTAAGGATCTGGTAGAAACGTAAAACATGAAAGTTGTATATCTTTTCGAGACGAAGATTTCAAAAAAAAATGCGTCTTCTAACTCTCAATATTCGATTTTATACGAATTTTTCTTTGTGACTGCGTTTTTGAGACAGATTTCTTGCATGTTAAAGTTTACTTTATAAAAACGATTTTTGCACTACTTTTTGGACATAATCATGTTAGATGAACATTATAACATTAGAATCAGTAGTAAACAAGTATATTTCTAGAGAGAGAAAGAGTGGGTTTCCTCACAATGATGATGAAAGAAAGAAGGAAAGGATGATGGTGTTCTTAAGCTTGAATCCTCTTGATTAACCTTGCAAAATGATGAAGAAAATGGTGGTGGTGCTATAGTGGTTGTGGTGGTTTATTGTGGCTGAGTTTTCTTCAGCTCTTAGATAGAGAATGGAGATGAGAAGAGTAGAGAGAAAAGTGCATGTGAGGTTGAGTGTCAAATGTGAAGGCTTGCATGTAGTGTAAGTGGGTTATGGGGAGAAAATATGATCATTACCTCACATGGGGAAGGGGGGCCGGTTTTGGGGGCCCATGGGGGCTGATAATCAGATTAAATTTTCAGTATTTGACTGTGTTTACGTATTTAGCTCGTTTACCCGTTAATTGTCTTTAAACGTTAAATCGCGTAACGTTATTTTGAGTCGTTTAAATTAACGATATATTTGAGATTATTTTTCATTGAAGTATTGTTAAAATACTTTGTTTTGAGTTACCGAAATATTTATCGAGTTCCGTTTCGTTGCCGAATGCGATTCGCGCGTTTTCGTTGCGTTTGAGACGTTTTAGCCAAAACGTCTAGGTTTTTCGTGTATTAATTCAACAGAATAATAATGTATGATAAATGACTTCTAACAATAGATTCAAGTTATTTATAGTATTGTTTTCACCAACGTCGTATAGTTTGTCGGACTCCGTCCGGTTGTTTCGCGTAATTACAACTAATTACGTAAGCGTAATATAAAACAATTACGTAGGTGTATATTCACAATAATATACAAATATTTACAAGTAATTACAAATATTTACAAGTAATTACAAGTATTTAGCCTAAGTCATATCTAAATACACGTAATTAGGGTTTCGGTTAAGTTTAAAAGTTAACCTAAATTGCCGGGTGTCACACAACCGCCGGTTGGAACTCGCTTCCAGAATATTCCTTTTAGTTTCCAATTAATATCCAATTAATAAACTAACTAAATATTCTTTTTAGTTTCTGTTAATTACTTTTAGCTTCTAATTAATTTAACAACTATGATAAATTAACAAACTAATTAATTAACTATGATATTAATTCCAATTAATATTATCTCTCTTATTGTTTCTCTTACTGTTCATCGAGGGCAACCCAGAAAAGACTCTACCTTTAGAATAGTCTCACCAATTAGTTATGACCTTGGACACTATTTCCGACAGTCTCCTACTTGGACAAGTCATCAACTACTATTGGTCCGTCTCTATCCTAAGTAGAGAGTGCCATCCAATGCATCTGCCGAACTCTGATCATATCCAGTGACAGTCCTTTAGATAAGTGATCATATATTCCTTTGTTTCAGATATCGTATGAAACTGGGACATGGATTTAATCAATATCCAGATTCAAGATTATGTTTTCAGATTTCCGATCAATTTGACTCTATGGGACTACATAATTGTACATATCAATTTAGTCCAGGCTTGGCCAAGCACTTTATGAGTCAACATTTAATCATCAGAGGGCCCGTGGATATCGCTTTTCCTTTTAGGCAAAAGGAACAAATAAATTTCGCATACATACCACTAGTCAACTCATCATGTCATACCTAGTGTATCCTTTATGACTGGCATTTACGCTCAGCGTTTGAATAAACTAAAGTATAACAGACTTGAAAACTAGAAACTCATGTATCTCCATTTTAAGAATATAAGATATTATCATATCAGAATTACTCATGATTTCAATCCCTGAAGTAACTTCCATGAGTGCGGGTTTCTCCTATACTTAAATTTTAACACCCCTCGTTTCATTATAAACAATCAATATAATAATAGCGACTCGGAAGCGTATTTTTAAAACATACTATCAATGTACTCAAAATGTCAATAAACTTTTTCAATTCAAAGTACAAGACATTTCAACACACTGGGTGTTATTAAAAACATTTATGTAATTATCAAAATAACATCAGAGTAGCAGCCTGTCAAACATTCCATCCAGTCAAACACTTCCTGCCCTGCCCAATATGTCCCATCTATTTTAACCTGCAGGAAGAACTGTGGTGGGGTTAGTATAAAGCTAAGTGAATGAAACTATAAGCAACAGTACAACCTAGCATAACAATCTGTTTACATCAAATAACAATAAACAGAAAATCAATCAATCACTTGACATCCAATCAATGTCATACACGCAACATCATGAGGATCGGTGGTCCCTGAGACACCCTAATACCGGTTTGGTACTCAAGGAACTCTTATCAATCATCTGCATTGGCCCATACAGAACTACCGATAACTTATTGTCAATCACACACGACCTAGATCTCTAAACCGACATTTCAAGTTTCCGAGATCTTCTGTCGTCTACAACAACAACAAGTCCAACCATCAAATCAAGTTGACCTCAAAATCTTACACACTAGCACAATCAGCCAAGTAAGCAACTAGTTAAACTATCATAGCAAGATATCTCAACATATGCATCATATTAAAGTAATACTATAAATTACTTGTTGTAAATCAAATCATTACAACTAAATCACACTGAGGTTACAGATCCACTCACCGACACCTCAGGCCTCCACTCAGTAGTCTAATATCACTGAGCCTTCTCCACATCTGAGAATTTACAATCAAATATAAGTTAGTAATCCATATCAATACATAACTTATATTAATCCATACTATTAGGAACTTAACATAATAATATGAATATTACTAGTTCCTAATCATATATTAGTTATTACAACATAACTATTATCATATATGAATCTGAACATATATCAAATAACAATCACATTACTTATCAAAATCAAACAAGAAATGTGACACCAGCCTATCAAGCCGCCGGATTCCCTTAGAAGCCGCCGGCTTCCCACAAATCAGCCTGAATCCGCCGGATTCCCTGAATCCGACCGGATTCCCTAAATTTTGCCGGAATCCGCCGGATTCCCGTGAATCCGCCGGATTCCCTCGTCGTCCCAGCCCAGTTCGAACTGTTCAAACCCTAACTCGCGGGTTTTATACCCAAATCACTCCAAACTCGTTTTCAAACGGTTATAAACCACAAATATCATTACATAATCAATATGTAACACTTCTAGCATGTTTCTAACATTCAAATCTCTCAAATCATCAATTTACCTAATTTCAATCAAAATCAAATTCTTAAATACTTAAGAACACTTACTGATTGAAGAACATAACGATAATAATCTGATGATAATGAAGTTTCACGAGAATCACCACTTCCTGATTTGATTTCTAGTTTGATTTGGAGGTTTTCTGAGAGTTTCTGTGAGTTTTGAAATGAAAATGAATAACTTTCCTAATTTGGAAAGTAAATATATAGTCGGTCCAACTTAACCGCCTTCAATATACGGGTATAATTTAATACCCCATCTCAATCTATTGCCTGGAACCCGAAAACCACTTGCGAGTCCAAACATTTTATTGCACCGTCAACTATATTAATTTACAACAATTAATATTTCATTTATCACATTGGAATATTCAGTTCCTATTCCAATTATTTCAACTAATTTCAAACAATATTATTTCCAAACACATTTAAATACTTATTTAAATCAAGAAATAATATAAAACAACTAGGTCCATTTCGAGGATGTTACAACTCTCCCCCCCTTAAAGAGATTTCGTCCCCGAAATCTAACCTCAATCAATCTAAATATTGTGATATAATCACATATATCTTAATATACATTTGTCCTCAATAGCAACTTACAACTATACTTAGACTGTTTGAATTCTTTCCACATGCACATATCCAAATGTACATGCTTCTATCTTTTCCTATGCACACATACAGTGCATCTAATCAATATCATCAATCAGATATATCTTATAAACAAACACTTACTTTAACAAGTGAAACCTACAATCACTTAATCAACAAGTAAAACTTAACATTACTTAATAGGTCTATGCAACCCGAAATTTGCAACATGCTAAAATCTTTAACCTATTCTCACTGTTCATCACTGGTAACAATAAAACAGCAGCAACAATATCACAACAGTGGTTATCAAACCACAATGTTCCTAGCAACATTGAAATAAAATTCAACTTACAACTTACAATCAGCCTAATATACAGATAACAATTTCAAATCTCTACTATCAAAGATTTAAAATTCAATTCTAGGTCAACTTTTCATCCCAAAAGTTTCATACCTATACTCTTTTGAACAACCTATCATATTCACATATCATTATCACTATCATATGAAATCCTTTACTTAGAAGTAATCCAGATTCATATCACCTTAATAAGCACAGCAGAGGTCACACTCTATGGTAAAACTACAATCAACAAGTACTTTGCTCAATCAGCAATAGTACCACAATCAAATATTACCTACATTCAACCAACCTCTACATTGACTTATTTCTGTTTGTAACTCCTTTCATTACAATCTATCAATTGTCAACAACAACAATTTACACAACCAATAATCACAACACTAATGATTATACACTACAGTATACCCATCAATACTTATTATGTATCTCCAAAGTCTAACTAACCATCAAGTTAAAACTTATTTATTACTTAAACTGGTAAGACATCAATAATATTCTCTTAGCAACCAGTTATTTCAATTCAATTTTACAATTTTAAACTACTAATCACAAGCAATTAGAATTTATACAACTTTAACCACCCAATCATTCAACACTAGATCCCGTCAATCTAGCAACTAAGTCAGTCTTAATCCACATATTATGATACTACAGGTCAAGCATCACAATATCACACTATCAAAATGTGCTACTTTCCAACACATTTCTAACAAAATCTACATCAAGTTAATCACAATTAACTAACCTCCACATATCTTATGGCATATTTTAATTCAATCTATTAAAACTTATCATGCCATTTATTATCATGTATACCACACATACATACCTACACAATTTCAGGTATTTTCTAAAATGGACACATACACATCAATTCCATTTCATCTTACCCCCTAGGTCATTCAGACTGTTAAAGTTTTTATCAAGCCTTCTCAACACTACTATTCATCACATATCCATACCATAGGACATGGAACAATCAATAACTCTATGTTTCACTTATATACTTATCAACTAGTATATAACTTAAACATTTCATTCTAAACTTTCAAGAAAAGTTTGGTGAATACAATCATCACCTATCAATCTCAAGGTTTCTCTTACTTTCTAACACTTACAATTATACACATCAGGTTTTCAGCCCCAAATGTCAAGCAATCATTATTCTTAAACTATCAAAATAATGATCATTACACTTAATTTCATACCTGATTTCTTAAAATATGACCAACTATTCAATTCATATTTCCTCAATTATTAACCAAGGTTACGCTAAACCTTTAATATAATTCATTTCCAGATATACCTTCATATCTTTTCTTACTTGGATCTAATCCCAATTTATCACTTTATCACTTATTTCATTTGTATACTATCAACAAATAACAAAAGAATCCATTCAATTCTTTCCATACCTAAGTAATTCACCATGAGGTACCAGTCAATCTAGGCAACCATTAATAATAACTTTCAATTATTTCTTATCTCACATTCTTATCCAATCAAAGCTATCATCACAAGCTTCATACACTGGTAAGATTTTCTTATCACAATTCTAATCAATGTGATTTAATCATTCTAACATATCTTAGCAAATTATAACTGTCATATCAAACAATGACTTCATATCTGTATAATTCTTCAACACATATTCAGTTCAAATATCAAATATTACCCAACTGAATACTCAATTATACTTAACACTATTTCAATTACTTAATACTAGCTTTAAGTAATAACTCAAGTCTCACAAACTTAGACCATTCATCTATCTCCTTTGGATCTTACAAGACCCATCTCAACATAATTTGACTAATCAAGGAATTCAATCATATTCCTCACAATCATAACATTACAATCTATGTTAGACTATTTCACATACACAGTTGACTACATGTCAACTCTGGTTTCAACCAACCAATCAATAAAATTCTTTAATTGCTTTTCTCAAGTTTGACCCAAACTCAAATCAATCACAAGCAATTAATTTTATACACCATTTTCTATTCTTGGTTTGACTTTCAAAGTTAACATACTATCAAGTTAACTCACAACAAACCATTTCATCTTATATGTTCACTTTCAAACATATATTTCGAATTATTACTTTCAATAATCTTATCAATCCTTCACAAGGACAAGGTCAACCTACATCAATCTTGGCTCCATACAAGCCATTTCATATAATATGTTTACTATCGAACATAAACTTCAAATTATTACTTTCAATAATTACTAGTAGTTTCTCAAGCAAAACAATATCAACCTATCTCAACTTTGGCTTCATACAAGCCAAATACAAAATAGTGACTCACTCAAACACTATCAAATTCACCTATGGTCAATTTAACACAATCAGTTACAATTACATTTTCAACAAAATCATATTAGTCATCTATGTTTATCATTAAAACATCTATCAATGACAATTATCATTTACACTGGCATCTTTACAGTCTAAAGGTCACAGTTCTATCAACTGATTGTTTTCTTATCAAAACAATTATTAAACAACTTAGCATACTTTCATGCTCAATTTTTCCAAAATCACATTACATTTCTTTTATACCAAGTAGCCTCAACAAGTTCATGTGACACAACATAATATAACAACGGTGATCAGGCGTTGCAAGATTATGTTCTTCACAATCCATTCTCAGGCTACTCTACATTATAATTATCAATGTGATCTACTTTTATCTCATATATATTAAATACTTTATGATTTCAAATCAATCAACATCTATTTAATAGTTTCTAACAGCTGATACATACTCAAAATCAGCTTACTATTTACATATTCAAGCCATTTCACATACACACAATGTTCTAATTTTCAACAATTGGATTACTCAGTGTATCACTTATCTGAAACCTCAAACACATGATAACTCATCATCATTGTTTCAATACTTAACACTAATCAATGTCCCTATTTACCTCAAAATTCAGGACACATCTTAATTAATTATCATCACTTTGACATATGCTATCATATTAAGCATCACTGTCACAACAAACCTACTCAATCATGTTACTATAAAAACATTTCATTTATTAGTTCACAATTGACCAGAAAGATCTATCACTTCCCAAATCAATTTAGCTTTATCATAAGCCCTATTTCTTATAAACCTATCAGTCATGGTTTTGATCAAGTGTTTAACTATAGTCAACACATATCATATAGTCACATAAACACATATTTTCTCAAATAACAGTCATTATCAATTCAAATGACACAACAGTCCTTAACAAGGATTGAATTCACACCTTATGATCAATCTACTACTATAATACTATCAATTATCTCGTCTCACCAATAAAGACACTCCTTAGGTTCTAACATCAATCTTGCTAAAACTTTAATCAACTCTCTGTCTACTTAAACATATTTCTGCATTTACAATTCAATCAGAAATAATCACAACAATGAACAACAATGAGCATCTCATTCAATACCTCTATCCTCATGTCAACATATAGCAATCATCAGTTGACTCAAAACTGGGGAATCATAGCAGTCTGACTCAATTAACTTCACAATAATGTTTACTCATCATAACAAAGTAAACAGTTCAAGTTAATTTAAATTAACACAGGCTTATCGAAGATTACCTGACAATCTTAAGCCCACGAGTGTTGAGGAAACATGAAATATACAAATCAAATACTCATGTTCCTCCGTCTCTGCAATCAAACAACACTTCACAACTTGTTAAGGGTTAGTACATATTCAACTAATCATTTTCTCACACATTCACTAATCAACTAAACTCACACCCACTGGAATGTTTGACTCAACTCAATCAAAGTTTAGGATTGAACATTCTATCAAGTCCAATTCACCCAAACTATTGCTCTGATACCAGCTTTTAACACCCCTCGTTTCATTATAAACAATCAATATAATAATAGCGACTCGGAAGCGTATTTTTAAAACATACTATCAATGTACTCAAAATGTCAATAAACTTTTTCAATTCAAAGTACAAGACATTTCAACACACTGAGTGTTATTAAAAACATTTATGTAATTATCAAAATAACATCAGAGTAGCAGCCTGTCAAACATTCCATCCAGTCAAACACTTCCTGCCCTGCCCAATATGTCCCATCTATTTTAACCTGCAGGAAGAACTGTGGTGGGGTTAGCATAAAGCTAAGTGAATGAAACTATAAGCAACAGTACAACCTAGCATAACAATCTGTTTACATCAAATAACAATAAACAGAAAATCAATCAATCACTTGACATCCAATCAATGTCATACACGCAACATCATGAGGATCGGTGGTCCCTGAGACACCCTAATACCGGTTTGGTACTCAAGGAACTCTTATCAATCATCTGCATTGGCCCATACAGAACTACCGATAACTTATTGTCAATCACACACGACCTAGATCTCTAAACCGACATTTCAAGTTTCCGAGATCTCCTGTCGTCTACAACAACAACAAGTCCAACCATCAAATCAAGTTGACCTCAAAATCTTACACACTAGCACAATCAGCCAAGTAAGCAACTAGTTAAACTATCATAGCAAGATATCTCAACATATGCATCATATTAAAGTAATACTATAAATTACTTGTTGTAAATCAAATCATTACAACTAAATCACACTGAGGTTACAGATCCACTCATCGACACCTCAGGCCTCCACTCAGTAGTCTAATATCACTGAGCCTTCTCCACATCTGAGAATTTACAATCAAATATAAGTTAGTAATCCATATCAATACATAACTTATATTAATCCATACTATTAGGAACTTAACATAATAATATGAATATTACTAGTTCCTAATCATATATTAGTTATTACAACATAACTATTATCATATATGAATCTGAACATATATCAAATAACAATCACATTACTTATCAAAATCAAACAAGAAATGTGACACCAGCCTATCAAGCCGCCGGATTCCCTCAGAAGCCGCCGGCTTCCCACAAATCAGCCTGAATCCGCCGGATTCCCTGAATCCGACCGGATTCCCTAAATTTTGCCGGAATCCGCCGGATTCCCGTGAATCCGCCGGATTCCCTCGTCGTCCCAGCCCAGTTCGAACTGTTCAAACCCTAACTCGCGGGTTTTATACCCAAATCACTCCAAACTCGTTTTCAAACGGTTATAAACCACAAATATCATTACATAATCAATATGTAACACTTCTAGCATGTTTCTAACATTCAAATCTCTCAAATCATCAATTTACCTAATTTCAATCAAAATCAAATTCTTAAATACTTAAGAACACTTACTGATTGAAGAACATAACGATAATAATCTGATGATAATGAAGTTTCACGAGAATCACCACTTCCTGATTTGATTTCTAGTTTGATTTGGAGGTTTTCTGAGAGTTTCTGTGAGTTTTGAAATGAAAATGAATAACTTTCCTAATTTGGAAAGTAAATATATAGTTGGTCCAACTTAACCGCCTTCAATATACGGGTATAATTTAATACCCCATCTCAATCTATTGCCTGGAACCCGAAAACCACTTGCGAGTCCAAACATTTTATTGCACCGTCAACTATAT
The DNA here is from genome assembly GCA_949592205.1 of Helichrysum umbraculigerum. Lineage (NCBI taxonomy): Eukaryota > Viridiplantae > Streptophyta > Magnoliopsida > Asterales > Asteraceae > Helichrysum > Helichrysum umbraculigerum. The sequence continues at coordinate 119,570,255 of CATIUR010000003.1, read as the reverse complement.
TAATTTACAACAATTAATAGTTCATTTATCACATTGGAATATTCAGTTCCTATTCCAATTATTTCAACTAATTTCAAACAATATTATTTCCAAACACATTTAAATACTTATTTAAATCAAGAAATAATATAAAACAACTAGGTCCATTTCGAGGATGTTACATAAATCCCCATTAAGTACCCATGAGTGTTGCAGCAATCTCCATGCAATGTCCAATCTCCATAGACAATCTACTAACACTCCATGACAGTCTTAATTCACCACATACTTCCTATAGTGTGATCGACTGAGGAGTTTTGAGTAAGAACTTATTACTCTGGAAGTGGTGTCTAAACATGCTAAACTGAAACATAATGATAAACGATAGTAATTGGTAGAACTCCTTCCAATAAATAATCTCCATCATTTATCACCAAGTATATTCTAGTTCCCATCATTGTTTGTAATGTTTCAAAATCAAACTAACAACTAAAATTTTATCTCGCAAACCTATGCTCCTAGCATGTTTACTGATCGTGTGTCCTTCACAATCATGTGTCTCTTTTGTACCTTCCTTTGAACAAAATGGTATTTTCTTTTAATGTGCTTTGGACTTTCCATTGTCACATAATATTTCATTGGGATTCATTCTATTGGAACTCCTCCAAGATCACCAATGAAATTCCTTATCCAGATGATTTCCTTTGAAGTCTCGCAAGTTTCAATATACTCAGATTCCTATCTGTTATTGTATCTTGCTTTAAACTTTTCAAACTTATCGTTCCCCCATTCAGTATGTAACATCCTCGTTTTGGGCCTAGGAGAATTACGGTAATTTTCCTTATTATGTTTGGTTATTTAATTGTGTTTAGAAATTATTGATATTATTTAAATAATCGAAATAAATAGGTGAAATGGTTAAATAACTTATTGTGATTAATAAATTATTACTTGTTTTAAATTATTAAAGTTATCGGTAAAATAGAATATTTATTCTCGCAAAATGGTTTTAGGTTCAAGACAATAGATATAGAACGGGTATAGTAATACATCACTATATTGGGGTCGGGTTAGTTAGGCCGACCTAACTTTCTTGTTTTTCTCAGACTCCTTTGTCTCAAGAACACACACACACAATTAAAGAAAAATCATATAAACAAGAATTAAACAATAGAAGAGGCCGTGATTTTGTGTTTACAACTGATTTCATCATCATCTTCTTTATCTTGTTCATCTTAATTCCCCATTTCCAATTGTAAGTTTCATTTCTTGAATCTATGAACTACTTGATTTAAATTAAGTTAGATTATTGATGCATGAATATAACATTGTGCTGGAATGAGTTATAATCACTGAAATCATCATCACTATCATCTTGTTCTTGTCTTGAATGCAAATGTTTTAGGTATTCATTGTGTGAAAATGGGTTTTGATTGAATTATGTGAATTTTGTTAGGTGAAAGGAAATTGAGTATTGCATGTTGATGTTGTGTTGTTATATGATGATTATAGGTATATTATGATGTGTTTGATTGGTAAAAATTGAGTTTGATGATGTTTAGATGATTAATTTCGAGTTTGGGTTCGAGTTGAAAAGTTACAGGTCTGAACCTTTGTTTTAAAACGTGCGAATGCGATCCAACTCCATCACCCGGATCGCGTTCCATAGTGAAATTTGGTTACAGAATGATTTTGTTCGTTCGAACGCGATCCAGCCCTCTATAACCCGGATCGCGTTAGTCAGTGTAATTCTGGGTCACTTCGTTTTTGTTCTTTGAACCGCGATCATGACCCCTCACCAGGATCGCGTTAGTAAGTGTAAAATGGTTACAAAAGGTTTTGGTCGAGTGAACGCGATCCAGATCCTTCGCCCGGATCGCGTTCCACAGTGTAAATCGGTAACAGAATATTTTTGAACTGAGAAACGCGATCCAGCTCACTCCTCCCCGGATCGCGTTTGCATGTTATAACTTGACGAATTTGATAACTTGTGACTTATGTACTTATGTTATTTAAATAGTATTGAATGTATATTATATGCAATTATTTGACATTATACACTTGAATAGAATAATATGAATCATAACATGAGAATCTAATTTGGGTTTTGATTGTGTTCTCAGATAAACCGAAGACTCAATAAAATAAGACCTTTGAGTGGAGACGGTGATCGTCAAGGGTGAGTGGATCCTGGACTTTCAGTCTAAATTAGTTGTAACAACATGGTTACAACGGGTAAACTTGGTTTACTTTATATATTGATTGTGCCTTATATATATATATATATATATATATATATATATATATATATATATATATATATATATATATATATAGAGGTGGGTTAAAATAAGAAGTCTAGTTTTCGTGAGAACGTAGGAAATCATTCAAAATCACTTTTTAACTATCCGAAACACATTATTCTTCAAAACTTTTTCAATGATTACTATTAAAATAACTTTTGAAAGCTATGATATAAATATAAATAAAAAATATTAAATTTTTTTTTCGAACTTTTTTTACAGTCGTTACTGTTTTGATTATTTAAGATAATCACAAAATATAATATGATAATCACATTTGATTATTCTCTAATATAATGTGATTATCATGTGTTCGAGATAATCACAAGATATGACATAATAATCACATATTATTCATGTGATTATCAAGTTATAAAATGTGATTATTGTGAATAAAAAATTTAATAAAAAATAATTAAAAAAATAAAAAAACGTTGAAATTTTTTTTATTTGAAAAATAGATTCTAAAAGTTATTTGAAAAAGAAGCTACGAAGAAAATTTTGTAAAATAACGTGTTTTTGATAGTTAAAAAGTGATTTTAAAGTGTTTCTCACGTTGTCACGAAAATTAGCCTTCTCATTTGAACTTAGGACTATATATATATATATATATATATATATATATATATATATATATATATATATATATATATATATATATATATTGCCATGATGGTTGTGGACTAATTGAATGTCGGAAGTCAACATGGATTGGGTTTAGGTACTAATACTTTGGACAACATAAGTGCTTTTGTGACACCCGGTCAAAAATGACCCAAAATTAGCTCCGAATTTAAACTTTAATTAATCGTATTTGGTACGAAGTAATACGTAAGTATTCAAGTATTATATATATAACCCAAAATGATTATTTGATAATCACATACAAAGTTCAGAAATGAACTCGAAAATATTTTTAAATATTTCTATTTGAAAATATTATACGATCAATCAGAAACGAAAACGAAAAGAAAACAAATATACGTTTTATTTAAAACGTGTCCTACGCGAACAGAAACAAATACAAAACGTACCCAAAGGTCAAAAATAATAAAAGTATTATTTTTCCCCTTCATATTAAAGTATTTGGAGAAATACCTCAAAATATAATTACGAAATTTAAACAAAATTTGGCACACTTGGACCCGTACCCGAAATTAACGGGTTTAAAACCCAAACAAATGCACACGATTAAGAAATCAGTCGACACTTTCCTGTTGACTCCATACTTTCTTTGAAATCTTTGAACCAAAATTATATCAATATATACATACACATCTCACAAACTCAGTAACACATACACACTTGAATTATTGGACCTCACCAACCAATTGCTTTCTTCTTCCTTATGTGGCGCCGAGCAGCAGCAGTAAAGAAGGGAGCAAGCAGGAAACCATTTCACTCATCATCTCATCACCATAATCAACTTCAAACACACTTCAAAACAAGCAAAAATGATCACATAACTATCATCTCATCGTCATCATCTATCGATCATCAGAAATCATCATCCACCATATTTAAATCTTTGTGAGGAACTTTCATTTTTTCTAAATTCCTACTTTAATTACATATATAAATTGATGATTATAATTATGATGTTATGTAATAACTTGAAGTATTACGGTTATATATGATGATTTGTGGTTGATTATGGCTAAAAACAATGTTAAAATCAAAGTCATACACAAAATTATACTACTTATCATTACATATATATGATTAATACATAAAATAAAATGTAATGAGTCACTTTGGCCTAGTGGTTAAAACGTTGTAATTGAAGCAAACGGTCACAGGTTCAAGTCCTGTGACCGACCTTTTTGTTTTTATTTTTTATATATATAAACATATTTATATTTATATGGACAACAACCATTTGTATATGTACATACATATATACGAACTTACAAACACGTAAATGATTATAATTGTACGAAACGAAATTACGACTTAACTAGTTATTGATAAGTTATATTTGATATAACATTACGACACAAAATTTGGTACTAAATTGTACACGACCGCGGAACAATATATTTACACAAATATTTAACGGTTATAACTTTTGGGCTAAAAAAAAAGGTGGGCCAAAAACATTATAATTATATTTGGGCCAGGTTAAGTTTATTAAATGGGCCGAAGTATTTTTGTATCAAATTAGGCCGAAAATGTTAAACTATAAAAATATTAGGCCATATAGATTTGGGCTACATTAATTGGGCTATGCTAAATGGATTGTATTAATTGGGCCGAATGAGTTGGGCCAAAGCCCAATGGGTTGTGTAATTATAAAATGTAAGCTTAAACCGGTTTATATATATAGGACGAGTAAAATGAAACGAACGTTCATTATATATATATATATATATATATATATATATATATATATATATATATATACGGACTACGACAAGTTATATATACGAATATATAGATTCAACTAATAAGTGTATATAGGTATATACTTGTACGCAACGAATTATTCGACACATTTATCACCAACAGTATGTACAAACACTTAAACTTAACAAATAGTCGTATACTTATATTAAGTATATTTAATTGCGTCTAGGTATTTGAGGGATGCATCTGGACTACTATATTACTAGTTGTACTCGCTCGTGCTTCGCTACCAGTGAGTCTCACGGCCCTTTTTACTGTTTTGTTTTGGGGAAGATGCATTGCTTGTTTTACTTGTATACATATATGTATGTATGGTTTTTATCGACTTGTAAATTTACTACTTGATAGACATACCACTTTACAAACTTACAACTTTACAAACATACCGACTTATAAACTTATGTTGTACTGGAATACTACTTTACAGATTTTACTGACTTGCTACTCTATAAACTTACTGTCTTATCGACTTGCAAAATTACTATGTTACAAACTATACTGACCTACAGACTTACAGACTTACCGAATTGCATGAGTTACGTTTTAATCCAATGAAGTCCTCTGAATCATAGTTGTTAGTTATGGGATAAGCGCGAGTTTTAGTATATGGATCCATATGGGACTGACAATCCCCGCCCGGGGTAGCATGCACTACCACGAACCGTTCTCGTATAAACGGGCATTTTCTACTCGTTTCGTATGAGTGTTTTTGGATTAGCACTCACGGGGGCAAACTACAGACTTGTTAAGCTTCGACTATAATGGCTCATGGCAGAACCTACTTACCTAATTACCTTTGTGAAATTGTTACTACTTACCGAATTACCCTGGTGTAATTGTTACTAATTACTGAATTACCTCTATGTAATTGTTACTTACTTACTTACCCTATTACTGCATATGTAAATTTCTTACTTACTGACGGGTACATTGTGATACCATTACTACTGACTGATTGTTCTTGTACGATAGCTTACTTACTAATTTGTGTATAAATTCCTATTGCTATTTACTACAAACCTGTGAGATTCACCAACATTTTGGTTGACGCTTTTAGGGATGCATTCTCAGGTACACAACTTCAGTAGGATTGGCCTTCAGGATCCTAGCTCGACATGCTCATTGTACCTTTGTTCGATGAATACCGTATTAGTCGCGCCCCGACCCGATTCGCTTCCGCAACCAGAATTTGGGGGTGTGACAGCTTTGTACATGTGTTGTTTATTGTAAGTATGTTGTATGTAGTATTAGTACCAAACTATCGGTTTAACCACTGTTTGGCCTTCAGTTGGTTTTAAGTGTTACTTGGGGGCCACCGCGGCATGAGAGTACCTCAAGGACCACCGATCCTCTTGATTTATTTGTTTACGATGCTTTGCTATAGACATTTGTTAATCTAAGTTAGGTTAATGGTTAGAGATCTATTAACTTAGCTCTGTGCTAATCCCCCTCATCACTTCTTGCAGGTTAAGCTTTTGATTGTGGGTTGCAAGAAGTTGGGGTTAAAGGAATGTTTGACGGCTCACTCTAGTTTATAAAATCATGCTAATGGTTTAACGTTACGTTTTGGATTAAATAACACCTAACTTAATGTTTGTAACTATTATGGTAACTTGGATTTAAAACCATGCAATTGTGAATTGTCATTTTGGGTTTTGTAACATATGCAATCTATGATGTATGAATTTCAATATACGCATCCGAGATATATATATATATATATATATATATATATATATATATATAATGGTCTTGAAATACAAGGGTGTTATAAGTTAGTATCAGAGCATAGGTTTGGATGAATTGAGCATGTGACAAGTGTTCAATCCCAAATCTAATTGTGTTAGTCAAACATTCCAGGGAGAGGGATTTAGCTACTGTATGATAAATTGGTTAGTATGTAAGTACTAACAATTAACGTGTTGTGAGATGTTGTTTTGTTGCAGACGTAATAGATACTGAACATCCGACCGATACTCCAAACGACGTCTCTAGAACGAATGTTCCCCCTCCTGCCAACCAGAATGATAGACAGGGTCAAACGGGTACCTCATTTTCGACTGAGGATTTAAGTCAAGATGAATATGTGCTACAATTAGAGGATGAATTGAATAGACTTAGGGGTGTAGAACAACAATTCATACGAGAGCAACTAGCTAGATCATCCCAGTAGGTTTCACAGCCCTTGCCACTAATTGTTAGCACGATACCACCCCCGTTGGTGTCATCGCAGAATCCTACATCTCTGCCTTTTTATAACCAACAGCAGCATTATGGCAATTATCAGACATCAGCTCCTTTTTCTTCTTCCGGGCCTTCAGGTTATCAGATTCTGATATTTCCTCCTCAACATCAACCTAAATTATGTTCTTTTAAGACTTTTAAGTCTAGTGGACCATCAGATTATTTTGGTAGCACCAATCCCTCTGTTACCTTGGATTGGTTGAGGGATGTAGAAAGAAAATTTGAGGTATGCCGGTGTGAGGAAGAAAGCAAAGTTCCTTTTGCAGTTCAACTTCTCAAAGGTCCGGCTATGACATGGTGGGATTCCATTACCTCTACCTTGACACCACAGCAAAGAGCCTCTATTCGATGGTCTGATTTCTATAACGAGGAATGTAAGTAATATTGCTCGGATTTTGACATGGCTCGCATTCGGAAGGAATTTCTGGATTTACACTTGACGGATAATATGACTATTGATGAACTCATTTCCCAATTCTCAGAAAAATTAAGGTTTGTTCAACAATGGGTCCCGAATGAAAGGACCAAGGTGGAACAGTTTATTGAAGCTTTACCTCATAACTATAGAACGACAGTGAGATTGGCGGGTTCTCTTACCCAAGCTTTTTCCTTAGCTCGATCTGTGGATGGTGACATTCGAGCTCTAGATTCGAATGTCAAGGAAAGATCTCCAATGAAACCCAAAGGTGAATCTTCGGTAAGTCAAGGGAAGAAGAAATGGCAAGGTAATCATCAGAACAGAAAACAAAATGCTAGTGCTGGTGTAGATAAATCCAATTGGTGCCAAAATTGTAAATCTAGGCACACCGGTCATTGTACTCCCCAGACGGCTAGGTGTATCAAATGTGGGCAGTTTGGGCATAATGTCAAAGATTGTATGTTTCCTAATCATGTATGTTGGAATTGTCACAAAGAAGGACACCGTTCGGGTCTGTGTCTGGAGGCGGGGAGACAGAAATCGGGTTCGGTCGGAGGGTCTTCATCGTCTGGCCAGAAAAGGAAGAAACCACCATCAGCAACTGGCAGGGCCTTCCAAATGATAGTTAATGAGGCTGTCAGAACTGACAAAGTCATAACTGGTACTTTTCTTATCAATTCTGTACCGGCGTGTGTTCTATTTGATTCGGGAGCCAATTGCTCATTTATATCCATGCTTTTCTGTGATAGACTGAAACTGACTCCTACTTGTATTACCAAACCTATTGAGGTTGAAGTAGCAAATGGTAAAATGGTTCCGGTTACCACATCGTTAACTGGAGCTAGTATTTTGATTGAGGGTCATAGCTTCCCGGTTTCTTTTCTATTAATGCCTATCCCCAGTTTTGATGTGGTTTTAGGTATGGACTGGTTAAGTCAAAATAAAGCAAACATAGATTGCCATAGGAAGTTGATAAGAATCCCTATTTCGGATGAGTCATATGTAATGGCTCGAGGAGAACGGGAGAAGGGTAGTATTCCTCTGATTTCAATGATGAAAGCTAGAAAATCTTTAGCTAAATGATGTGAATCTTACTTGGCTTATGTGATTGATGCTAAGTTAGAAAAGAAAATTGTTTCTGATGTCCGAGTGGTTCTGAATACTCGGAAGTCTTTCCCGATGAGTTTCCCGGTTTGCCTCCCATTAGAGAAGTAGAATATAAAATTGATTTGATCTCTGGTTCTACTTCTGTAGCTAAGGCACCATATAGATTAGCTCCCTCCGAAATTCGTGAAATGATGAGCCAAATTCAGGAATTACTAGATAAGGGTTTCGTTAGGCCCAGTTCTTCACCATGGGGTGCACGGGTGTTATTTGTTAAGAAGAAAGATGGCACCTTTCGTATGTGTATTAACTATAGAGAATTAAATAAATGAACCGTTAAGAATAAGTACCCTTTGCCCCGAATAGATGAGTTGTTTGATCAATTGCAAGGGTCTTCTTATTTTTCTAAGATTGATTTGAGGTCGGGTTATCACCAAGTACGAGTTTGTGAAGAGGATATCCCTAAGACTGCTTTTCGCACTAGATACGGCCACTATGAGTTTCTTGTTATGACATTTGGGTTGACTAATGCTCCGGCGGTTTTCATGGAATTTGATGAATAGAGTTTGTCGACCTTTTCTCGATAAATTTGTCATTGTGTTTATTGATGATATCTTAGTTTATTCTAACTCTGAATCCGATCATGAGATGCACTTGCGTATGGTTCTTGACACTTTGAGAAAGGAGCAATTGTATGCCAAGTTTTCCAAATGCGAGTTTTGGCTACGTGAGGTACAATTTTTGGGGCACATCATTTGTGAGGATGGGGTTAAAGTGGATCCATCAAAAATTGAGGCCGTTATGAATTGGCAAGCTCCTAAGTCTCCGTCTGAGATTAAGAGTTTTTTGGGATTAGCTGGCTACTACCGTAAGTTCATTAAGGATTTTTCTAAGATCGCGGGTCCTTTGACTAAATTAACCGGAAAAGATGTGAAATTTCAGTGGACTGAGGAGCAAGAGTCAGCTTTTCTGACTTTGAAACAGTTATTGTGTCAGGCTCCGGTTTTAGCATTACCTGACGGGTCCGATGATTTTATTGTGTATTGTGATGCTTCTTCTGCGGGCTTAGGTTGTGTTTTGATGCAACGAGACCGTGTTATTGCCTATGCTTCACGTAAGTTGAAACCTCACGAAATAAATTATCCTACCCATGACCTAGAACTCGCGGCTGTAGTTTTCGCCTTGAAAATTTGGAGGCATTATCTTTATGGCACGAAATGTGTTATCTGTACGGATCATAAGAGTTTGCAATATATGTTTTCTCAGAGCTCAATATGCGATAAAGGCGATGGTTAGAATTGATTAAGGATTACGACTGTGAAATTCGTTACCATTCGGGTAAGGCCAATGTTGTGGCGGATGCGTTAAGTCGGAAAGGAAAATCAGAAAAGGTGTGTTTCATGCGATTAGAGGTTTCATCGGATTTGATTGATCAAATAAAAGCCGCTCAAATGGAGGCCTTAAAGGATAATAATTTGAAATCCGAGATCATGTTGAAAAGAAAGGACTTGTTGATTGACGATTCTCGTGGATTGAAGACCTTCCAGACACGTGTTTGGGTTCCTTTGCTTGGTGGTCTTCGAGATGTGATTTTGATGGAGGCTCATAAATCTAGATTATCGGTTGATCCCGGGAGTATAAAGATGTATAATGATTTGAAACCGATGTATTGGTGGCCAACTTTAAAATCGGATGTTGCTCGATTTGTGGAATCTTGTCATATATGCTCCCAAGTTAAAGCCGAGCACCAGAAACCTTATGGATCAATGAAACAACTTGAGATTCCCGAGTGGAAATGGGAGCATATAACCATGGATTTTGTGACCAAATTACCTCGAACGGTTAAGGGTAACGATATGATTTGGGTAATTGTCGATAGATTGACCAAGAGTGCTCACTTTCTTGCTTCTAGTGAGACGGCATCTTTGGGTAAACTGGCGCAGTTGTACATTAATGAGGTGGTATCTAGGCATGGGATTCTGTTGTCCATCGTTTCTAATAGAGATTATCGGTTTGTATCGGGGTTTTGGCAGAGTTTGCAAAGAGAATTGGGTACCAGAATAAATTTAAGCACTGCTTATCATCCTTAGACTGATGGTCAGTCTGAGCGGACTATTCAGACTCTCGAGGACATGTTAAGGGCTTGTGTGTTGGAATTTGGTGGGTCTTGGGATTCTCACTTACCGTTGGTTGAATTCGCCTATAATAATTCTTTTCACTCTAGTATAGGCATGCCACCATATGAGATGTTGTATAGTCGCCGGTGTAGGACACCCACTTGTTGGTTAGAGGCGGGTGAGAAAGAATTTGTGGGTCCGGACATAGTACAAATTACAGCTGATAAGGTAGCTATAGCCCGTGATAGGTTAAAAGCTGCCCGTGATAGACAAAAACAATATGCCCATCCGCGTCGTCGACCCGTTTCGTTTGTAGAGGGTGAATTGGTTTACTTGAAAGTTTCACCTTGGAAGGGTGTTATACGGTTTGGTAAACGTGGTAAACTTGCCCCTAGATACATTGGCCCCTTTAGAATTCGGCATGTAATTAATGATCAGTCAGTGTCTCTAGATCTTCCTCCTGAATTAGCGGGTATTCATGATACATTCAATGTGTGCTATTTAAGGAAATGTAATGTGGAGAATCAATCCCAAGTTCTTCTATTGCAAGACTTACGTGTTGATCAAAGTTAGAAACTTGTAGAGGAACCCATAGAGCTTTTAGATAGGATGGTGACTAAACTTCGAAAGAAAGAAATCCCTATGGTTTTGATTAAGTGGAGACATAGTTTGAGTGCTAACCTTACGTGGGAACGGAGGAAAGCATGAAGTCTCGGTACCCTAGTTTATTTGTGCAATGTGAGATTTCTGGGACGAAATCTCCTTAAGGAGGAAAGATTTGTAACATCCTCGTTTTGGGCCTAGGAGAATTACGGTAATTTTCCTTATTATGTTTGGTTATTTAATTATGTTTAGAAATTATTGATATTATTTAAATAATCGAAATAATTAGGTCAAATGGTTAAATAACTTATTGTGATTAATAAATTATTACTTGTTTTAAATTATTAAAGTTATCGGTAAAATAGAATATTTATTCTCGGAAAATGGTTTTAGGTTCAAGACAATAGATATAGAACGGGTATAGTAATACATCACTATATTGGGGTCGGGTTAGTTAGGCCGACCTAACTTTCTTGTTTTTCTCAGACTCCTTTGTCTCAAGAACACACACACACACAATTGAAGAAAAATCATATAAACAAGAATTAAACAATAGAAGAGGCCGTGATTTTGTGTTTACAACTGATTTCATCATCATCTTCTTCATCTTGTTCATCTTAATTCCCCATTTCCAATTGTAAGTTTCATTTCTTGAATCTATGAACTACTTGATTTAAATTAAGTTAGATTATTGATGCATGAATATAACATTGTGCTGGAATAAGTTATAATCACTGAAATCATCATCACCATCATCTTGTTCTTGTCTTGAATGCAAATGTTTTAGGTATTCATTGTGTGAATATGGGTTTTGATTGAATTATGTGAATTTTGTTAGGTGAAAGGAAATTGAGTATTGCATGTTGATGTTGTGTTGTTATATGATGATTATAGGTATATTATGATGTGTTTGATTGGTAAAAATTGAGTTTGATGATGTTTAGATGATTAATTTCGAGTTTGGGTTCGAGCTGAAAAGTTGCAGGTCTGAACCTTTGTTTTAAAACGTGCGAACGCGATCCAGCTCCATCGCCCGGATCGCGTTCCATAGTGAAATTTGGTTACAGAATGATTTTGTTCGTTCGAACGTGATCCAGCCCTCTATAACCCGGATCGCGTTAGTCAGTGTAATTCTGGGTCATTTCGTTTTTGTTCTTTGAAACGCGATCATGACCCCTCACCAGGATCGCGTTAGTAACTTTAAAATGGTTACAGAAGGTTTTGATCGAGTGAATGCGATCCAGATCCTTCGCCCGGATCGCGTTCCACAGTGTAAATCGGTAACAGAATATTTTTGAACTGAGAAATGCGATCCAGCTCACTCCTCCCCGGATCGCGTTTGCATGTTATAACTTGACGAATTTGATAACTTGTGACTTATGTACTTATGTTATTTAAATAGTATTGAATGTATATTATATGCAATTATTTGACATTATACACTTGAATAGAATAATATGAATCATAACATGAGAATCTAAATCGGGTTTCGATTGTGTTCTCAGATAAACCGAAGACTCAATAAAATAAGACCTTTGAGTGGAGACGGTGATCGTCAAGGGTGAGTGGATCTTGGACTTTCAGTCTAAATTAGTTGTAACAACATGGTTACAACGGGTAAACTTGGTTTACTTTATATATTGATTGTGCCTTATATATATATATATATATATATATATATATATATATATATATATATATATATTGTCATGATGGTTGTGGACTAATTGAATGTCGGAGGTCAACATGGATTGGGTTTGGGTACTAATACTTTGGACAACATAAGTGCTTTGTACATGTGTTGTTTATTGTAAGTATGTTGTATGTAGTATTAGTACCAAACTATCGGTTTAACCACTGTTTGGCCTTCAGTTAGTTTTAAGTGTTACTTGGGGGCCACCGCGGCATGAGGGTACCTCAAGGACCACCGATCCTCTTGATTTATTTGTTTACGATGCTTTGCTTTAGACATTTGTTAATCTAAGTTAGGTTGATGGTTAGAGATCTATTCACTTAGCTCTGTGCTAATCCCCCTCATCACTTCTTGCAGGTTAAGCTTTTGATTGTGGGTTGCAAGAAGTTTGGGTTAAAGGAATATTTGATGGCTCACTCTGGTTTATAAAATCATGCTAATGGTCTAACGTTATGTTTTGAATTAAATAACACCTAACTTAATGTTTGTAATTATTATGGTAACTTGGATTTAAAACCATGCAATTGTGAATTGCCATTTTGGGTTTTGTAACATATGCAATCTATGATGTATGAATTTCAATATACGCTTCCGAGATATATATATATATATATATATATATATATATATATATATATATATATATATATATATATATATATATATATATAAATGGTCTTGAAATACAAGGGTGTTATACAGTAAGAGTACCCAACCAGACTGTGAACGAGTATCATCTCTATCTGTTTGTAAACTTACATCGATATAAACCGTTACTCTAAGTTTCTCTTCTCTACCATAATCTAAGAACCTGTCTTTAGTATTTCTCAAATACTTAAGAATATTCTTTACAGCTGTTTTATGACCTTTACCAGGATTCTGCTGATGTCGACTCACTATGCTCCAAGCAAATGAGACATTGGGTCTTGTATACTTCATGGCATGTATGATCGATCCTATAGCCGAAACCTGTGGGACTCGACTCATTTAGTCCAATCTTATGCAGTCTTTGGACACTAATCTTTTAGTAATCTTTATGCCACGATGTAAGGGTAGATTCCCTTTCTTAGAAATCTCCATTTTAAAACTTTTCAAAATTTCATTCTAAGTACATGTCCTGGTTAAGTCCTTTGAGACGTTTTCAACGTATCTCTGTAAATCTTTGTACCAAGAATATATTGTATCTTCCAAATCTTTCATAGCGAAATATTCTCCCAATCAACTCTTTACACCTTGTAATGTTGGGATTACATTTCCTATGAGTATTATATCATACACATATAATACCAGGAAGACTACAATGCTCCCACTGACTTTGACACATCTGTTGGACTCACCTTTGCTTCTAGAAAATCTAAACTGTTTGACTTTCTCATGGAAGTAGAGATTCCAGCTACAAGAAGCCCGTTTAAGTCCATAAATGGCCTTTCGAAGCTTACACACTCTATTAGGATACTTTGCATTTTCAAAACCTTCCGGTTGTGCATTGAACACATCCTCTGTCAATTTCTTGTTAAGGAAAGTGGTTTTGATATTCATCTGCCAAATTTCATAACCATGAAATGCAGCTATTGTAAACAATATCCTAATTGACTTTATTTTAGCTATTGGTGAGAAGTTTTCCTCATAATCAATCCCGAATATTTGAGTATAACCCTTCGCTACCATCCTAGCTTTCTAAGTGTATACTTTCCATCCATGTATATCTTCCTCTTGAAGATACACCTACAACTCACCGTCTAGAGACTGAGTGTAGTGTCAACCAAATTCCAAACTTAGTTGTCAGACATAGACTGAATCTTGCTATTCATAGCTTCCTTCCACTTAGCAGCCTTATTGCCTGCCATCGCTTCCTTGTAGTTATCAGGCTCATCTAATTCAATTAGTGTACTGTCACTAATTTTATTCTATTCTTCTTTATGGAAACCATAATAGAACCCAGGAGGTTTGCTAACTCTACAACTGCGAGCGGGAAAGGATATGTCATCAAGTTCAACATGTGCTACCACCTCTTTGTTGAGTGTCAGTGTTTACCATAGTTTCGTCATCGATCGATCCTTGAATCTTTTCAAGATCAATTGTACTCCCACTGTCCTCTTTAGATATTATTTTTCTCTCAAGAAACACTCCCTTTTTGAGCAATATATATCTAAACGACTTCTGTGGATAGCCGATGAAAAGATACCTTTCAGATCTAGCTTCTAGTCTGTGCTAAGTTTCTCGTCTAACGATAACTTCACAGCCCCAGATCTGGATGTGCCCAAGAGAAAAACTTTTTCTCTTCCACATCTCATAAGTCATCTTAGAAACTTTCTTGTTGTACTAGATTTAAGATATGTGTAATCTTTTATAATGCCTAACCCCATAAGCTTATTAGAAGTGTTACCTGACTCATCATTGATTGAACCATGTCCAACAAGATTCTATCCTTCCTCTCAGCAACTCCATTAAGCTATGGTGTTCTAGGAGGAGTCAACTGTGAAACTATTCCACAGTGTCTAAGATGATCAAGAAACTTGATACTAAGGTCTTCTCCTCCCCTATCGGATCGGAGTACCTTTATCTTTCTGCCCATTTGGTTCTCTATATTTCGTCCTAACACCTTTTGAACTTTCAAAAGTGTATGACTTATGTTTAATCAGATAAACATATCCATGTCTACTGAAGTAATCAGCAACATAGTAGCTATTTTCATCTTTTATGGTGCATCAGAATGGTCGACATACATCCATGTATACCAAGTCGAACAATCCATCACTTCTTTCATATAACATGTGAATAGTGATTTAGTCATCTTGCCCAATAAACAAGATTTGCATACATCATCCGATTTAAGGTCGAATGATTCCAACACTTCATACTTTTGGAGTTTGGGCGATATTCTTTCTTGTTTATGTGCCTTTGACGATATTGCCACTATTTGGATTTATCAATCTCTTTAGACGAACCAACATTTAAATTCTTTTGCTGACATATTCAACTTTATTATATATGCCTTTGCAAGTAGAGGCTTTATCACCATTTTCATTTCCAAATGAAAACTTGATAACTCTCTTTATAAAAGCATGAAATGAATCTATGTTACTTGTCATTTCTGACGAATGACAACAATTATTTAAATGTATCCTAACTCCGGATTTTAGCATGAACTCAAACTTTCCAATAGGCGTAACTTTCTTGTTTCCCATAACTAAGTTGAGCTCTCCATGCTTCAAACTTCTTCTTTCCTTTAGGCCTTGCAATACAGTGCAAATGTGAGTACCACACCCTGTAGTCAAGACCTACGAATTAGAAGTCGTAGTATCGTGGAGTTCGATTATTTATATACCTGAATCCTTTTCAACCTTACTGTCTTTAAGGTCCTTCAGATATTTTGGGCAGCAACGCTTCTATTGCTCCTCTGTGTTGCAGTATTACACACTGATTCCTTTGGATCATTGCTGGTGTAATTTCAGAATCAATCTTTCTCTTATCCCCACGATTGGACTTTCCATTCGTAGCTTTTCCAGATCTCTTCCTTTTCTTTGCATCATGACCAATTGACAATAAAGGAGCTGCTGAGCCAAAAGGCACATCAATCTTCTTGATCCTTTGCTCAGTAATTTTGGAGTTCCATTATTCAGGTCTCTTTCTTATTCAAAACCATTTGACATGAGGTTACAAACTGTTTGTAGACAGCTGACTGACCGGACAGAATTATGTTGACCAAAACTTAGTATCAATCAAAATAATATTTCTGGTGAGCTTCAATCTCCTCTTGGGTTGAATCATTATCATTAGTGGGAATTTACATATCGAGAATATACTCCTTATTCTCGTCGGGAACATACTCCTTGTTCTCGCACCTACGGTTTCACAGCTCATCGAGAACATACTCCTTGTTCCTTAGAGTGAACCTAGGGTTACATCACCCGTCCATACAGTTTGAACTGGTAAGTCTTTCCCTCCCAAGAACTGAGAGTAGTGAGAAGTTTAGGTTATTTGCGGAATTGAGAACGAGAGGATTATTACCATTTTCAACAGATATTTTTGAGATAAAACTATTTTAGTTAGTCTGACTATTCCTTAATTAATTATCCAATTTCTAATTAAGGCTAGGATCTATATTTTCAGTTTTATGAAAAGGGTCGCCGTAATCATATAACAAAATACCTTTGTCTATTTCATTTCTATGAAACTCCTAGATCTTTGAGATTCATTGATACCTATCAATGGCATGTTAATCTCGGTTATGCTCATCTACCATTCATGACTGGTATGCCGAGGATCATGAACTAGATGGTGAACTAACCATGCAAACCCCGCGTGGTACCCGGCTCGAGTACGCTTGAGAATCGCGAGTCCCACATCACCCCTCAATATGTCCTCATATTAATGTGCTGGTTAACCACACACGCTCCATTAACAGTCCATACGAGAAATGTGTGGTTTTCATGGGTTAGCATACTTTTCACATTTTTCTATAGCTAAAACAGGATTTTGTTTTACTATGTTAAGCCTACTTTTAATCTTGACATCATCCAATCAAAAATCCTCGGTAGCTCCATTGAATGCACAAAGAAGCGGAGAAGCAGGTCAGCGCGAAGCTTATTAAAAACCTACTCCTTTAGGGAAGCAAAGCGACCCGCCTTATACCTCTCTAATAGTTTGTTCACTATGGGTGAGCCAATTTATCAATTGACTAATGATGTATTTAGACTTAATGATACATATATATAAATCATTATATATATAAGGTCTCTCTCTTAAACATTTAAGGTTCTGGGTTCTATTTTAAAACATTTTAAAATTTAGCGTATATTTTAACCATTAAAATACTAAGGTCTGATTATTAAATAAATTAACTGTATACATATACAAATCTATTATACATATATACTTAATTTAACTATTTGGACAGAATAAAAACCATTTTATTTCCAAATTCATATTATCTATATTTTTTATTGCTAACATTTTTAAGCTATGGCTCTGATACCGCTGTTGGGTTTTCTATTCCCTAACTAGATTAACATATGCAGCGGAAAAATAACAATGAATCTAGAGTAACTAGGAAACTAAACCCTAAAGGACCGTTACTAAATAAAGCTATTAACAATAACAAAATAAATAGATAAATGGGAAAATACTAACCTTTGAGAGAACCAATTTCTCACATGCAGACCACCTTGCAGAACCTTCACGCAGACTCCTTCCTCGACCTTCCATGCTTTGGATGGCAAGTGCCCAAAATAGAACACCTCTAATGCTTCACACCCGTGAACCAAGAGAAACTCCAAATCCTAGGGTCCCGACTCTAAGTCGTGAAAACTCTTACAAGGATTCGGAATGAGAAAGAGAGAAAGAAACGAATATAATTCGAAACTGGGATGATAGGAAACCTTGGAGTAGGCCTCTATTTATAAGGGGAGAGGGAGCCCAGGGTTTTATCCCTTGGCCGATGTGGGATAACTGAATTCGTCCTCCAACTGTCGGTTGGAACTTCCAACCGCCGATTGGACTTGATTCCTGCCCAAGTAATGACACGTCTACACCGCCTTACAAACACTAACCTCCAACCGCCGGTTGAACCCTGTAACCGCCGGTTGGAACTCGCTTCTAGAATATTCCTTTTTATTTTCCAATTAATATCCCATTAATAAAATAACTAAATATTCTTTATAGTTTCTATTAATTAATGTTAGCTTCTAATTAATTTATCAACTATGATAAATTAACAAACTAATTAATTAACTATGATATTAATTCCAATTAATATTATCTCTCTTATTGTTTCTCTTACTGTTCATCGAGGGCAACCCAAAAAGGACTCTACCTTTAGAATAGTCTCACCAATTAGTTATGACCTTGGACACCACCGCCGCCGCCGCCGCTGCCGCCGCCGCCGCCACCACCATCACCACCACTACCACCAGTTTATATATAATAAGCTTTTGTTTAGTTTTTATCTATAGTATTGGAATTGTTTAAAAGTTTGGGTAATATATCATCACCACCACCACCACCTGTTTATATATAATAAGCTTTTGTTTAGTTTTTATCTATAGTATTGGAATTGTTTAAAAGTTTGGGTAATATATTATATATATTATTAGGAATACTTGTTATTGAATGTTTAATTTTTGATAACCAAACCAACCATTTAACCGATAACCAACCACCTATTAACCGAAACCAATCGGTTTGTAAATATGGTTAACCGGAACTACGATTATGGGTTCGGTTTTTGAAACGCCCTGAATTTTTTTTTAATACTTTTACTCTTGTTTAGGTCCCGACACTCAACTAAAATATGACACATGAATACGTACGCAAGACTACACAAGTTAACTGCCCAACATACAATCTGGACAAAACTACTTATTTTCAAAATTGCCTCTATTTGCTCAAAACTGCCTTTTTTAAACATGCACAACTTTTTGCTCGTTAACAATTAGACTACCAAATTTTACAGACACATTTACTGTAACAAAATGAATGTTTTTCATTTTTACACTTTCCTCTCAAAACTGCCTCTTTGCCCTCAAAACTACCCCGTTACCCTCAATGCTACCCTCAAAACGGCCCTATTTTCTCAAAACTACCGACATTCAAACATGCATAACTTTTAACTCGGTAAGAGTTAAGACCTGAAATTTTGCACACACATCCACTATAACCTTATCTAACTTTCACTTTCCTAATTTCTCCAAAAATGCAAGATTTGGATGTGTGACCCATTTTCGACTATTTTGAAAACTTTTACTCAACACCTCAAAACTCAAACTACATACAAACTGACCAAATGCTTTTGCACACTTATTTAGCATACTAAAGCAAACTTAAAGCACCAAACAATTTAACCAATTCACCATCCATTTTCACACATGTTTGACTAATTCAACATCGTTGACTATTTGTCATCTTCATATTCAACCAACCAATCAAATTCGACACTTTATACTTTTCACCCATTTTTAACCAAACCAAAATCAATCACATGACTTCATACCCTTCAAAACACATATACAAGACACTATACCTCTGTTTGACTTTCAAAGTCAAATACAACATATTGACCAATATTTTTATATCAAAAACTCTTTACTTGGACGAATTACACAATTGATAATCAAAACAACGATTCAAAGAGAAGGAGCATTTCTAACCGCATAGCTAGCTCCAAATCCACATTATCTTCATGAAAGCACTAACCATTCACCTAAAAACATGAATTAACAACGGGGTAAGCGCACCGCTTAGTGAGCATATAGACGATTAAATGAATAATCCACAAAACACATAACACATATCATAATCAACACCACTTAATCACTACTTCATAAACACTAAGAAACCACTAATCAACACTGACAACAATCACTGAGCAAGCAATGAGCATTGTAGAGATATTCATGAACACTAAACTCTATGCAGATCTGCGACCATAAGAAACAAGTCTGGTGGTACCATATCACGTCAATATGCATACCAAATCATCATAACGTGCATGCACGTATTCATAAATACTATGCTAACCGCAGTTAGCTCTCTGATCAATATTGAATCTCTACAAATGTTCAACCACATAATCCACATAATACAAAATCCACAACAATAGTTAACTATAATTATCCACATAAGAAACAAATCTATGAAACAAGGCTTTAGATACAAGTATGAAACATGGTTCTAGAAACAAGTAAGAAACAAGGCTCTTCCACCCGATTGTATAATCCTCTTGCTCGGAAACAATCCGAAAACACACACAATCGATACAAGTCTAAGAAACAAGTATAATACACTATTTAGAAACAAGATAAACACAAGTAACTACCACTCGGTTGTGCAAACCTCTTGCTCGGAAACAATCCGGTACATATACAACCATTACCCATTTAACCCCCCATATACTCACCTGGACACTTGATGATTCACCACAATAGCCACGTATGCTTTCTACATCTTTCCATCCCTATCATATAACACATTTATATAACGACACTTTTAGCAAATCATAATATTCATCATTTACACTAATTTAAATCTTTAATTTTACTTCATCACTACACTTTTTCATAATCATAATACTTCTTTAATCTTAATACTTTCAATTCATATTATACTATCATAATCATACCCTATTAAATCACTAGTTTTATCACTAAACTCATTAATATAATCTTAACATAATTCATATGAACCACCATGAATACCCTTTTAACAATTCATCACATATCAAATTCTACCATCTTAATTCATACTCTTTTATCATAATTATACTCTATTAACATCATAAATAACTTCCTTAAACTTATTAACACCATTACACAAAAATTAGCATAAACCCTAGAATTACTCATAATCACTAAATCATGATTTCATCATTTTCATGTTGTTATTTAGTTACCCATGATCATAATACTAACATCAATTTCATCAAATCAAAACCTTAATTTCGTATTAAAATCTTCAATTTATCAAAACCCCATGAAACTCATTTTCTAGGTATTAAGAATCAAGAAATTCAACTTACATGGTGTTAAGGATGATCAAAGGAGAATGATTATTGTTTCTCTAACTTCAATTAGAAGATTTGAAACTAATTTTGATTCCTAGTTTGATTCCTGCTATTTTTCTTGTGTGTAGAAAGGTTCTAGAGGTTTTTATAAAGGAATTGAAATAAACATCAAACCATACGTACATATCTATCTATTTATGTATTTATTTTATCCCCTTTTAAACTCTATTGTCTGGAACTAGGAAACCATTTACGTATTTTATTATTTCGTATCATTTAAGTAACACCACTTTAAAATATTTATATCCTCACGTACTAAAATAAAACCTTTTAAATTTTGGGGTATACGTTACAGTTTTGGGTCATAACCGACCCATGTTCAAGCATAGATGTTAGCAACTACAAATAATGATTATAACTTTTATAATCCGCATATGATACCTTTGAATTATTTTACAGTTGTTGGATTGGCAACAAAAGTGAAACAATTTGGAAGAATGTGAAAGAATTTTTAAAGGTCGTAATCTGTACACCACCATTTTTTATCCATACCCCAACAAATATGCTTTATGATGTTACAATACCGTAAAACTGAAAAGTGTTATAAAGATAAAAAATGGTAGTGTACAAATCACCACTCAATTTTTAGTGACCATATTTGAATAATGAATGGTATATATTGGGCTAGAAAAACGTGATTTTAGTTATCAAAATATTAGGGTACAATTTTTTTCACTTTTAGATACAATAATAATAAAAAAAATATTAATATTGATGTTTGTTAGTTTGCTGTTGGATTGGCCGAATTATTATGTTAATATTGAGGATTAATTAATTTGATTTACTTGATTTTATTTATTTAATAGTTTAATATATATTAAATATAAGTTATTAAAATAAATTTGTTAATAAGTTGGGTAGGTGTTGTTGGATTCGGCTGATATTTTTGGTTATTATTAAATTTTTATATATTTTGTAAATATAACTTATTTACTTGATAATAATAAATTAAAATGTGAACAAATAATTAGGGGTACAAAGCGTAATTATGTTAAATAAATCTAGATCGTTGATTGTTAATAAGGGAACCTAATAAATGGTTCAAACTTCTCCATGTTATTCTGTTTTATATATATATAAAAGATTTTCGCTGACTGTATGTATTATGAAACAATTTAAATATAAATGAAAAACTTAAGTAATATATTATTATATGTTGAGTCACTGGTCGCTGACCATGATAAGTCATTGGTCGCTGACCAACTCAATAATATACAACTCGATGGAGAAATGATTTATGTCAAAGCTGCTGTTGCTGAAGTTAACAATTGATGATCGCTATTCATTCTACTCCTGGATTTAACATACCGAGGAAGATTAAAACTCAACTTTGTGTGTCACTAATACAAGCAGCGAGAGTTTATATCTTCATATTGAATAAGGCAAAAGTCAGTGCCCGAATAACAGCTAGTCACTGAAGAACAATAGTTCAAGTCATTCTACAAGAGCATGTTAGCTCGCAGTGAGTGAGGAGGATTATCTCATCTTCAGTGACTACATCAATAAAGTTTCTTTACAAGTACAAGTCGCTCCTCATATGTACGACAGCAAGTGTTCCTCGTACTTAAAATATCTAAAAGAATTACGTGGCAGCAAGTGATTGGTTCTAAGGAAGAAGAGATATTCACGGTAATAGAATTGGGACCTGCAGAATGTCGGTTCATCAGAGATTAAGCCAATCAAGCAGCGACACGTGTCATTCCAGATCCTATTTTGTGGGAGATATTTACGGGATATTTGTAGTATATATAGAGTAGTACGTTGTACTTAGAAACTTACCGTTTATACGTGTTAATCACTTGTATGTCAGTGATTACAGTTTGTCTAAGCACATATCAGCGATCAGCGAGTGAATAGTTAGCGTGTTTGTCCACTACTATACATCTCAATTGTAATAGCTGCTTGAGTGTTTGATTTAGATTAGCTTTGGCTAGTCTATTCCGCAATCAACATTCAGTGAGTTTTGTTCTTTATAAAATTCACAAGTTAAGCTGTTATTGTGTTGTTCTTTATTATCTGTTATATACTTTGTTTTTGTATTACAATTAAAAACTTGTTAATTAACTTAGACAAAAATCAAAAAAAGTTTTTAATTGTATTCAACCCCCCCTTCTACAATTAAACTTTACTTATTGAGATTCCAAATCACTTATCAATAGTGATTACGGGACTATCATTATATAATTCGGAAATTGTTCAATGAGAACCATTGAAATGTCAAAAACTCGTAAAAACTACAATAATACATGTCTGTTTACTTATGATTAATTTCATGCTAATCACGTGAACATTAATATATGTTTAAGTGGAAAAAACCCCCGTCAAAAACTCTAAATTATGTGTAAAAACACGTAAAAATACATATGTTCACAAGTGAACAAATTAAAACTCTAATGAGTTTTATACATATTAGTACATATTAAGTTATTAGATATATATAATATTAGACAAATAATCTCTTACTTCATTAGGGGAGTAATCGAGCTGAATAGAGACGACATAGTAACAAATTGGAGCTCGATCGAGTTTATATTAATCGACTTGATACTTTCAATCTTGACTCGGCTCGACTCGACTCGATTTTATTAAAAAGTATAGTAGATATGTTAGTAATATACATATAAATGGAGGGTAAAATGTGTAAGCTCGATTAGGCTAGCAAGTGACACATGGCGGGTGGGATGATTTGACGGTATATAAAACATAAAACAAAAGATATAGAACAAGGGATATGACTTGTATAGAGTTGCCACCACCAAGCCTAACAATCTAAATAATTCAAGGATAAATTACTTAGATACCACCAAGAGTATTCAAATTGGCGAAAGAAGATGTTAATAGTGATAAAACTCTAGCACCACACTAATAACATTCAACAATCGACTCCTTTCGTGTATAAAAACACTCAAATAAGCTTCTAGAGCTTACTTTTTAATCAACTCATAATATTTTTTTTTTTACAACTTAGAAGGCTTATATTAGCTGAAAATTAAAGAAACAAATAACTTTCGAAGGACTAAAGGTCTAGAGCAATCAAGAGTTACAAAGCAATTAATGAAAACCATAAAATACAATTTTTGGTACTAACTACCATAAACATAAAACTAAATGCATGTAATTATTGTTTGATTCAAGAAATATTCCACCTAAAATAGGAATTAGTTATTGGAATAACATGGATTAATTTGTTATCCAAACTAATCCATGATCTTCAATTGGTTATTGGTAGCTCATGGTCATTTCCGCATCAGCAAGCCTCTCGAGTCGAGTATATTAAACTCAAGCTCGACTCAAAAGTCTACTCGAATAGCTTGAACTTGAGCTTGAGATCGACTTGACTTGTATGAATGCGATTTCGAGTATTTCTCGAGCCAATCCTAAGTAGCTTACAAATTGTCTCGTATAATTTACACCTTTAACTTTAACACTCATCAACGTCAAAATAACACACACATTGCCATCCAAGCAAATGTTGGATAAATTAAGTATACAAGTTAATGAAATAGGACCCTAACTTAAATAGGGGGTTAAACCTTTAATTGACTAATAATTTTATGTTCAATGGATGGTTTGTGAATATATATATTGGTATGATGATTGTAATTGTGGCGTAAGTCATTTAACAAGAGTTTTGTTGCTGTTTTATTATTAAAGAAAAACGTTTAAAATGATGAAAGTTTTAGTGTATTATCCAACATTAAAGTAATTAATTAAATAATTTTTTTTCTCAGATTTATTGTTGTAATACCAAATAATGTTTTTTACAAGTATTTAACCAATTATTTATGAGTTAATTACACTGGTCATTCCTGTGGTTTGTTCAAAATTTCACTGGTCGTCCTTGTAAGTTTTTTTTTGCACTGGCCATCCCTGTGGTTGCTAGTTGTTGCACTTGTAGTCCTTGTTACTAACGGCCGTTAGTTTTTATCGTTAAAGGACCATCCGTGTATATTTTTTCTTCAAATTTTAAGTTTATTTAAATTTAATATTATTTTTAATTGTACTTAGCTAATTTATTTTTTGAATAATTTAATCAATTTAATTTAATTATTTTAATCAACTTTTTTAGTGATAGTTAATTTATTCTATTTTTTAAGTGTCCCGATCTATATAAACCCACTACAAATATAATAGGTTAAAAATATACTCCCTCCGTCCTAATTTTATTGTCCCCAGACAAAAAACACACGCTTTAAGAAAAGTGTATTGGTTGTACCCTACAACCAATAAGATTTAATCTCTCACCACATTCCAATGTTTTGATTTGCTGAAAGGTACAACTAGACTATAAATTTGGAACATCCCAAAATGGAAAAGTGGACAATAAATTCGGGACGGAGGGAGTAATAGTTTTTAAAATAGTTTTTGCTCTTACTTTTGCATATCATCGTCGATTTCATGACTCCGTATAAACAATTCTACATGCCTACGTATAAAAACCTATTATATTTTTAGTGGGTTTATATAGATCGGGACACTTAAAAAAATAGAATAAATTAACTGTCATTAGAAAAGTTGATTAAAATAATCAAATGAAATTGATTAGATTATTCAAAAAATATATTAACTAAGTACAATTAAAAATAATATTAAATTTAAATAAACTTACAATTTGAAAAAAAAAATTACACGGATGGTCCTTTAATGAAGAAAACTAACGGCCGTTAAGGACAAAAACTACGAGTGCAACAACTAGCAACCACATGGACGATCAATGCAAAAAAAAACTTACAAGGAAGACCAGTGAAATTTTGGACAAACCACGTGGACGACTAGTGTAATTAACTCATTATTTATTTTCTAATGATAGTGGCGAGAAGGCTCTAGAACCTTACAAACGAACTCTCTCGGTTAGTTTATAAAACCCTAATTTTCTTATTTCATCTCCAATCGCCCAAATCGACGTCAGATATTCGAAGATACTAAATCGCATAAATTCACAATCACCAACCGCCGGTAACAATAACCGATGGCCGACGAAGCGAAAGCAAAAGGTAACGCAGCGTTCTCCGCCGGTAATTACACCGACGCCATCCGTCACTTCACTGACGCAATCAATCTCGCACCAACAAACCACGTTTTATACTCCAACCGATCTGCTGCTTATGCTTCGTTGAATCAATTTTCTGAAGCGTTAACTGACGCTAAAAAAACTGTCGATCTGAAACCTGATTGGTCCAAAGGCTACTCTCGGCTCGGCGCGGCTCATCACGGCTTACATCAATATGACGACGCCGTTTCAGCTTATAAAAAAGGTCTAGAAGTTGATCCTAACAATGAGACTTTGAAATCTGGTTTAACTGATGCTCAATCAGCTCAATCAGCTGCTGCATCTAGGTCACGTGACTCTGCACGTGGTGGACCGGCTAATTTATTTGGTGATGCTTTTGGACCGGATATGTTGGCTAAGTTGACCGCTGACCCGGCTACACGGATGTATATGCAACAACCGGATTTTGTAAACATGATGATGGATTTACAACGAAACCCTAGCAATTTGAATTTGTATTTGAAGGATCAGAGAGTGATGCAAGCGTTGAGTGTCTTGTTGAATGTGAAGATGCAAAGTGGAAGTGGTAGTGGTAGTGGTTTTGGAGATGATGTGGAGATGCCGGATTCGCCTCCGAAAGAGCGGAAACGGCCAGCAGATGAAGCCGAGACAGTGAAGGAGAAGAAGCGTGAGCCTGAACCGGAGCCAGAACCTATGGATGTGCCGGAGGAAGAGAGGGAGCTTAAGGAGAGGAAAGCCCAGGCGCAGAAAGAGAAAGAGGCTGGTAATGGTGCTTATAAGAAGAAGGATTTTGATACTGCTATTGGACATTATACTAAAGCTATTGAATTGGATGATTGTGATATTTCGTTTCTCACGAATAGGGCTGCTGTGTACTTGGAGATGGGAAAGGTATAAGCTTTTCTTAATTTATACTATCTATTTTTATGTGGGCTACTCTTGCATGTCTATTTTTATGTTAAGTGCGAGTCTTAAGAACTTTGGGGAGGTTGTGACTTGTGACACTTTTGGTAATGGGCAAATATATTAAATTCGGATGGAATTTTGTGGAATAGTGACATTTTTTAATATCCAAAATTTGAAGTTGTAAGTTGATGTCTTGCTTGCATGTTAATGTTTCTTATTCTTAGTTGGAATTCTTTTTTTCCTTTATATGTTCAGTATTGGTTATTTGTTAGCTAGTCGTAGTTTGTTTATTTGGTTTTATTCTGCAATTTGGGGTTGTATTGATTGTAAGGTTGATGCACTTTAAGTGGTACGTATTTTTATTTTATTTTAGTGTTTTGTATAACAATACAGAAAATTAAATCATCATAATGATGGGACTAGTTTAGATTGGTTATTCTCATTTTGGTTTTCCTACCTTGTTTTTGCTTGCTGGAATTCAGCTGAGAACTATTTTGTTTACTTGTATGATCCATGAAGCTGTTTTTTAAATGTTAGAATCAGAAATTATAATGGATGTTATTATAGGTGGCGCAGATAAGAAAGACTTCATCGTGTGCATAGATTATTTTTTTAGGTTTCTACATCATATCTACTTTCCATGGCTTGGCTGATTTAGTACTTTCTCTTTTGATCAACTTTTTATGTTCGTTGGCCTATGTATAATAATAGGCATAGTTGTTTCTTTGTTTCATTAATCGTGACATTTGATTTTCGTCGCTGATCGAATGCAAATTAGCTCGACTTTTGCCATAAAATTGTGCTTTAAGTGAAATTAAATAGCAAGTTTCTGGTTTTTGCAGTATGAGGAATGCATCAAGGATTGTGAAAAAGCTGTGGAGAGAGGAAGGGAGCTTCGTTCAGACTATAAGATGGTTGCCAGGGCTCTGACAAGAAAAGGAACTGCTCTGGTTAAGATGGCCAAAACATCGAAAGACTACGATCCTGCAATTGAGACTTTCCAAAAAGCCCTAACAGAGCATCGCAACCCAGATACTTTGAAGAAGCTTAATGATGCAGAAAGAGCTAAGAAGGAACTAGAGCAACAGGAGTACTATAACCCTGAACTTGCAGAAAAAGAGCGTGAAAAAGGTTAGCTTGTTATTACCATATGTGGTAATTTTGACCCGCTTACTTAGGAACTGGTTGATACGGGTTATGATCTTCATTCGAAACGGGTTAATTTGGTATACTAAAGCACAAAAGGAAATGGGCCATACACTCGTTTGTCTGGAAGTTATTAGTAGTGTTTTTTAGTGCATATGACCTGATGGAATAATTTCATTAATAAACCTACTTTATTATTATGGTGCTCAAATTGGTCATAAATTGCGGTATGTGGCTTGAAGGTGTTTTTGGGTCAACCCTACCTAACCTAACCTGATCTGACCTGTGCCAAAAAACACCAGCTTTGATCTCTGCAGTAGTTTGAGATCACCCAACCTGCCATTTACCTTGTCTTCCTACATGTCTAATTTTCTACACTGTAATTTCACCTTTTCTTTGCATGTTTATGATGATCAAATTTACAAATGTACCTCAGGAAATGAATACTTCAAAGAGCAGAAATACCCAGATGCTATTAGGC
This sequence comes from Helichrysum umbraculigerum, assembly GCA_949592205.1. Lineage (NCBI taxonomy): Eukaryota > Viridiplantae > Streptophyta > Magnoliopsida > Asterales > Asteraceae > Helichrysum > Helichrysum umbraculigerum. The sequence continues at coordinate 119,541,284 of CATIUR010000003.1, read as the reverse complement.
ACTACACCGAAGCTTTGAGAAGAAATCCCAAAGACGCTAAGGTATTTGTTTCTTCTGACCAATTTTTATATGGTGCTTGGTTTATGTGTGGTGTTGACCGTAAATTTCATCTAGAATGTTATTTTCAAATCAGAGGTCTTTGGTTTGAACTTGGGAATCACTATGGGTATAGGTTTTATAGTAATAAAGTAATAGACATAGGAATGGGAATGAGATTTCAAACACACCTCTCTTGGTGGGTTTGAAACCCATTAATCTACACCAAGCTTGTTAAAACATTCCCATTCCCATTCCCATTCCCTCATTCCCATATCCTCATACCAGACACACTTATTTATATATTATTTCTATTATTTTTCACTATCCCTTGCATATAGTTTGTTGGAAATTTATTGTGCAAGTGTCCAAAAGAGAAACCGGCAATGACCATTAAAAGAACCTTGTGAAATAAGATCAGCATCTATGTAGAAGAGTGGAGTATCTTTGTTATATAGTCGATTAGCAGTTGCGATTAATGTTGGTTTTGGTCTTCTTAATAGGCATACAGTAATAGAGCCGCTTGCTACACAAAACTCGGTGCAATGCCAGAAGGTCTGAAAGATGCCGAGAAGTGCATAGAAATTGATCCCAAATTCTCGAAGGGGTACACCAGAAAAGGTGCCATCCAGTTTTTCATGAAAGAGTTCGACAAAGCTTTAGAGACGTATCAGGAGGGATTGAAACACGATCCTCAAAACCCAGAGTTGCTAGAGGGTGTGAGGAGGTACGACCACAATCTATATCTCTTGTGTAAATCTTTAGAAGTCACGAGTTGTACCTTTATACTTGTGAATAGGACGAAAAGCTCAAATGGGTATTATAATAAATCAAACTTATATGACCTTTATTCTCTGACATGTCTGTTTGGCTACTTTACTGAATTTTCTTGAGTTTCTGCCCGTCTTAACGTGTCTGCATGTCATTTCAGCTGTGTGCAACAAATTAACCGAGCCAGCCGTGGAGATTTGACACCTGATGAGTTAAAGGAGAGACAGGTTTGATTTCTGTCAACTTCAAATGTTAATATATAGCAACTTCGTAGCAAACATAATATTTTCTAGTTCTATAACTGTTTCTTGTTTTGCAGGCAAAGGCAATGCAAGATCCAGAAATTCAGAATATCCTTACCGATCCCGTTATGGCCCAAGTATGTTTTGTTTTTTTAGTTATGGATTCTAAATGCTGCCGGATAATTAACAACCTTGGAAAATTGACATGTGCGTTTGTTGGACAGGTGTTAAAGGATCTTCAAGAGAACCCAAAGGCTGCACAGGATCACATGAAGAATCCATCTGTGATGAACAAGATTCAGAAGCTGATCAGTGCTGGAATTGTGCAGATGCGATGATCTGTTTCATAACATTGTTCTCTTTTTTTTCTTTGCTTGGATGTGATTGGAGAAAAACACGTTAATTGGCTGTGGTTTTGGTGAATCATAATTAAAACTGATCAAATTTTTGATGCATTTTTAGGGATACATGGACTTGAGATGATTTTCGTTCTGAAATTTTTGAGTCTGTTTTGATTAATGTTGTGTTCTCCGTTAATGTCCTTATCAGGACTAAACAGTCTTCCTATGCAATTAAGTATGTTATACGGAGTATCTTACACGATAAGCGATATTTCATTATCATCAAATAAGGTTTTGTTCCGGCTATTAAAGGGAGATATTGGTAGATTATTGTAGATAGACGGTGTAATTTGACAACAAGGTAATGCTCAATGGTGGGATTATTAGGCACCCGTTGTGGCTCGCATAAAGTTTCACAAAAAGGTCATTATAAAGTCTCACAACAAGGTCATTATTTTTCACAAAAAGGTCATTATAAAGTTTCACAAAAAGGTCATTATTCCAAGTTTCAAAGTTTGCGAAATACATCATCTTGTACCTGCAAAATAATTTAAATATATCAATTCATTTAATAAGGTGTTTGGGAAGCTTATTTTTGTTGCTTATTGCTTAATGGTTATAACCAAATAAGCTGCATGCTTATGAAATCTCCCTTGCAAAGAAACAAATAAGGTAAGCAAATAAGCTTATCTAAACACAAAAACATGAGCTTATTGTGTTGTAATAAGCAAATAAGCTAATAAGCTAAAAAAATAAGCCCATCCAAACACTCACTAAGTAGAGTACTCAGGTCAAACCCTGTTGCTCTTGTTATTTCTTGTTAGTGGTACCCTGTTGCTCTTGTTATCTATTTGGAGGTAAGTCCCTACGAATGCACCCAACTTGGACCAAAAGTCTATTGTGTATATCCTACTTATGGGTAGGGTTTTTAATGCATTCAACTTTCAAAAATAGGTGTTTTAGTATATTTTGCTTACGTTTCATTGACGTGTCAAACCATCCGCAAGCCACGTGGCATCTCAACCGAGCGACACATCAGCAAAATACACTAAAACATCTGTTTTTGAAAGTTGAATGCATTAAAAACCCTAACCGTAAGTAGGATACACACAATAGACTTTTGGTCCAAGTTGGGTGCATTTGCAGAGACTTATCCCTCATCTATTTCATGTTAGTATACAATTTGTACTTAAGGAATACTTTGTCCGATTGAAATGGACCAAGATTTCGGAATGATTTAATCTTTCGAAGATGGAATAACATGTTTAAGAAAAAATCCAAATCACATCCATTTCATATTGGACATCGATACCATCGTGCTAAAAACAGACATTAATAATTGGAAATGTTTTCTTTCACAACAACGTTTTGGTTTAGGGTTTAGTGCAGGGGAATGCATCCAACTTATGCACGAAATCTATTGTATATACCCAACTTTTTTTTAGTCTATTGTGTGTATCAATCTTCAACTTTGGTCTATTGTGTGTATCGGGCTGACGTGACACCCGTTTTTGATGATGTGTCAACGACGTGTCATATGACGTGGCAAATTATACGTTTGACACGTTATGAAATCAGTCATTGAATACACACAATAGACCAAAGTTGAAGATTGATACACACAATAGACCAAAAAATAGTTTGGTACATACAATAGACTTCGTGCACAAGTTGGATGCATTCCCCTGCGCTACTCCCTTTGGTTTATGTTGCATGTTTTGTAAACTTTGGTCTCTAAAGAACCTAAAAAACTTGGAGACGGCCAAAATTTCTTGTTCGAGATTCCTAAACAATGTAGCGTTCAATATATATATGTAGTATATATATGGAACACTCCAAGCTTACTCCATCATACTCTATTCCTATGGCTGCTTTTCACTTCCTCGTGTTACTACTAACCTTACTTGTGGTACAACTCTCCGAAGCTACACGTTCCAGTTTTTTCTCTTTGACTAATGATCAACCGCTTACCAATGGCACGATATGGGCTGTTCTTGTAGCCGGTTCAAGCGGCTATTACAACTATCGTCATCAGGTGGATATATACATCCTTAAGTGTTTGTTTAGCAGCATGTGAAAACAAATAGATTATTTAAAAAGCAACTGGTAAGTAATGTAAACTAATAAGTATTCTAGCCTTACATTGTATCAATTTCAGGCAGATGTTTGTCATGCGTATCAAATACTAAAAAGGGGTGGGCTGAAAGATGAGAACATAATCGTGTTCATGTACGATGACATTGCCAATAACACATTAAATCCAAGGCCTGGTGTCATTATTAACAGTCCGAATGGCTCGGATGTTTACCATGGTGTACCAAAGGTATGTAAAATAGTTTTTCACCTATATTACATACGCAGTGGCGGATTTAGGATTTAGGCATTGGGCATGCACAACCTAGACATGCATTTTATAGTCGGGTATGTTCGGTTTTTCAGTTTGGATTTTCGGGTCGGGTTTTTATTGGTTCGCTTCGTTTTAGTTGCATGGAAATGTGTACAAAGCTAATTATGTTCATGCTACTATCTATGTAACACGCATATATGATTTTAATTAAGCATGACGTGATCAATCCACTACACAAAGGAAGTAGTTTTGCATAAACCTATCTTTTAGTTTTTGGTTTTTGCTCACTTGCTTACCTCATTTATGGACCTAAACTTTCATTTCTTGAAAATTCTTCCTCACTAAATTCGTACTCGATCAGATTTTTTTTCCCGACAGTCAATTCATAAACGAGTTTAAACATCCATCTGGCATAAATATATTCACAAGTTTAACCAAATTAGAATAGATATATTGAAAGGTAAATACTATACTTGAACTCTTTAGATTGTAGTATAAAAGATACCACCAAATTATTATTATATATGTATACCATTTTAAATTCTAAATAAAAACAAGTAGATCTCAAAGTTAATTAATATTCTCAAATGCATAAGGGAGTTGATAAATGCAACAAAATGATTATTGCATACAACAAACTGTACAATATTTAAAGCTCACTGTACAAGTATATAATAGCATAATGTTGGTATATGAATCAATCTATGTGTTGTATCTATCAGCTTACACTACATAAAAAGTGTTTTATTATTAATTTATTTAAGAGATCACCGGCGAAATATTATTTTCTATCATGATGTCAGTAGTGTTTTTTGAATGTGTATTACACGTGTTTTTACCTTGTTATTGTATTGATGGGTGTAATATATATCTGAAAGATCAAAAAGTATGCACTCATGCGTCTTTTATAGGGTATGCATCTTAAGCTTAACACGCAAATATAAAATGTAAAATATTTTATTTTTTAACTAAACAAAATCCTCATATGTATCTAGTTTTAGCACATCAAAATATAGCACTTGTCACTCAAGTGTCAGTAGCAACTAGCAACAGATAAATCTAGTATTATCCGCCACTTAGTATGCCTCATATGACATCCAATAACAAATTGATCATACGCCGTTTTAGGATTACACCGGAGAAGCTGTGACAGCAGCCAATTTCTACGCTGTTCTTCTTGGAAGCGCCTCAGCCGTGACAGGGGGAAGCGGGAAAGTTGTATCGAGCAAACCTCAAGATAAAATTTTTGTGTATTACACCGATCATGGAGGCCCTGGAATCCTTGGTATTGAATAACCACAATTAATTTGATTTCGCTTGTTGTACATCAAAATACTAATTCATTACTAACGTCTGAATTGTGTTGATTACCATAGGGATGCCAAACTTTGGTTTTGTCTATGCTTATGATTTCATCAAAGTTTTGGAAACAAAGCATGCAATGGGTTCCTATGATGAGATGGTACGAACTAACGACTAACTAAGATACATTTTAATTAAGATTGATTTATAGCTAACCATCAATGACGACAATGGAGGTAATCATTGAAATGTTAAACGTAGGTTATATACGTAGAAGCCTGTGAGAGTGGAAGTATTTTTGAAGGGCTTATACCCGAAAATCTGAACATTTATGTGACAACTGCATCTAATGCAAACGAGAGTAGTTGGGCCACATATTGTCCAGATACGACCCCTCCCCCACCTCCTGGTTTTGACACTTGCTTAGGTGACTTGTACAGTATTTCTTGGTTGGAAGACAGGTACTTCTGACTACAGTTTAGTTTTAGGGACAGATATTGCCTTCACAAAATTAAGTCGTCTAATAACTACCTAGGATCGCTAATTTGTGACTTTATTCTCTTAGTGATGCTGAAGATTTAAAGACTGAAACATTGGAACAGCAATATTTGAAGGTTGGAATCAAGGATCTCCTTCTTTATATAATTCTTCGGTTTTTAAGCGATTAGTAAGGTTTAAGTACTATTCATGAGGGTTTTTTTTTTTCACAACTGAAAATTGCACAAAACATCTGCAGGTGAAGACGAGGACTTTAAATAACAACAGTTACGATGGATCTCATGTGATGCAATATGGCACACAGCGTATCAGCAATGAGACTGTTTCGGTTTATCAAGGTTCTTTTACTTGGAACTTGACCTCGAATCCATTTCAATATTTTGAGTCCATGGGTGTTGTCAACCAAAGAGATGCCGATGTTTATTCAATGTGGCAAAAGGTATTATTACAAAATACTTGGATTGATGATTGATCCTTTGATTTTGTATAGTAGCAATTGATTTTTTGATTAACTTTATATTCTACAGTACAAGAAATCAACAGGAGATTCACAACAGAAAGAGGAACTACTCAAGAAAATCAAGGATATCACGGCGCATAGGGCACATTTGGATAGCAGTATCGATATAATCAAGGGCCAGTTATTACAAGGAGAAAAAGCGGTTAGGGGTGAAGGAATGGCCCTTGTGGATGATTGGGACTGTCTTAAAACTATGGTAGACGAAACATGACTTGATCTTAATGTCTCCTTCATTTTATCGTCATTTTACTTCCTGTTTATTAACTTTATGGATGTTTGAATGATTAAGGTTCGGACATTTGAGACACATTGTGGATCATTGACTCAGTATGGCATGAAACATACACGGACATTTGCTAACGCGTGCAACATTAATATTAGCAAGGAAGCTATGGATGAAGCTGCAAAGGCATCATGCAGCTCGTATAACATGGGACAATGGGATCCTGCGATCGTTGGTTTTAGTGCATGATCGATTAATCGTAACTAATGCTATAATTAATACACTGGATGATGAGATATTTGCATTTTTCATACTATCCTCTAGAATAATTGTGACAACAAGCGAAACAATGATCATATGTAAGACATGAGGTTGTTGTTCATGTCACCTTTGTAATTTTTTATGTACTTCGAAAAATCAGTGAGCGCGCATAAATAGTGAATAATATGTGCAAAGATTTACTTTGTTTTCGATAATTTTCCATGATTAGCACTAGTATTTATATGTAAACCATACCTATAATTACCAGAATTAAACTTTTCAACAATATAATTATAATTAAAACTTGGGTTAATAATAGTTGTTTTTTTTTTTTTTTTTTTTTTTTGAAAGTTTCACTATTTTTTCGTTTTAACCACTCAAGTTTTTTTTCCATGATTTAATCCCCATTGTTTATTTTTCATAATGATTTTGCCCTTTTAAAATTTTCTAGTTTAATCATATAACTTTAAAAAATTTAACGGTCTAACCCTTCAAAGGGTTAAACCACCAAAACTTTGAAACTTGGAGGATTAAATCATGTGAAAAAAACTAGAGTGGTTAAAACGAAAAAAAAAAAGTGAAACTTTAAGGATTAAACCATGATGAACCCATAAAACTTTAAAAGAGAACCATTTCTAGCGTTTCTCTTGTAAGAATGAACAAACATATTATTAATTATTTAAGATTTCCATAATCATCCTCTTGTAACCTGTGAGTTCCAATTAAAATTTGGGCCAATTATTTTTCATTTAAGTTATAATTAAAATAAAATCTACATATAATTAGATTAGATAAACACAAACAGCTCATGTAGATAACTGAATTGTACTTCAACAAGAACAAAAGTGAATATCTATTTTGATTCCGATCCTAAAACTTGATTATCGATGGCAGTTATTTCATTTAAACTCATGTTTTAGATCTCGGTTATACTATAAATCAAAACGTTTGATAGGAGTACACGTACACAGTTACAGAGTAGGGCCTATATGTATTCATCTACTAATCGAAACGTTCAATCAAATCTAATGAAGTTACTGCTACAAATATACTTAGTTTTATAAAAATATAATCATTACTTCGTTTTTTCCTTATGCAAAATGATAGTTTTACTCTTAACTACTTAATCAATCGTTGCTTTCTTTATAGTTTGTACTTTGTAATAATAATTTCAAGTAAAAGTAATATGGTAATCTCGATCAAAATTCGTGATCTATCTTTACTGGTGAACCATTAATTTGAAACAACCCGAAAGGGGATGATGGAAACGGAGGGAGTACGCTTTGCGTAATGTATTTTTTTCATTGTAAATCCCAAATGATTACTTACTCGTTTATGTAAAAAAGTAAAAAAAGCTGTTATAATTCAAAACTATATTTTCTGGTAATGACTCGAAAGACAAAATGTAGACATTGATATCTTCGTACATAACGAACATAAATCTTATAACCTCATATTAATAATACTACGTAATCCGTGTTGTTCGTACAATCTTTTTGTCTTTTTTGTTTGGTCAAACTACTTTAGACAGCTCAATTTTTCTTGTTCGTGGAAACCTATACAAATTCTTTCCATATATATAGACATCAAACTGTTTGAAGTTATTAGATCATCAATTATCTTAATCATTATGGCTAATTCGAGCGTCGTTCGCCAACTTACATCGTTACTACTAGTTGTTCTTGTCGTACAGTTCTCTGAAGCTAGACTGCCAACTTTTATCAACACGCTCGGTTCTACTAACGACCCACAAAGCAATAGCACAATATGGGCAGTTCTCGTAGCTGGTTCAAATGGGTACTATAATTATCGTCATCAGGTGAAGATTTTGCTCAAATTTTTGCCACTGATAAAAAATAACACATTTTTAACTGTTTTTATTATGATCAATTCAGGCAGATGTTTGTCATGCATATCAAATACTAAAACGGGGTGGATTGAAGGATGAAAACATAATTGTATTTATGTACGACGATATTGTTAATGATCCGAACAACCCAAGGCCTGGTGTCTTAATTAACAGTCCCAACGGCTCAGATGTCTATGCCGGTGTGCCAAAGGTATCTAGCTGTCAGTCATTGATTCTTCCATTTTCCTAGCTTTATTCTTCAGGAAGATATATGTTAAATATATTAGTTCCTTGCAAATACGAATTAATATAATGAGTGTGTCACAATAACATTAATGTTTGATATGTAAACCTTGAAATTGTGTCAGGATTATACAGGGGAAAATGTGACTGCAGCCAATTTCTTTAATGTACTTCTTGGCAATGCATCGATGGTGACTGGTGGAAGTAGGAAAGTTGTAGCGAGTAAACCTGAAGATAAGATCTTTGTGTATTTCACCGATCATGGCGGCCCTGGAGTTCTCTGTAATTGCATTTTCATTTTTTTTTTTTTTTTTGTCAACAAGGATCAAAATGTTGATACGTTCATTACCAACGTAAATTACCACAGGTATGCCAAATGTGCCAATGATTTACGCGGATGATTTCATTGAGGTTTTGGAACTGAAGCATGAAATGGGTACTTACAGTGAGATGGTAAGATGCATCTTGCTCTTCATTTATTGCTGATCCTTGATCATTACAAAGAAAGTAACCATTCATATGTTTAATGCAGGTTATATACGTAGAAGCGTGTGAAAGTGGAAGTATTTTTGAAGGTCTATTGCCTGCAGATATGAATATATATGCGACAACTGCATCGAATGCAAATGAAAGTAGTTGGGGTACTTATTGTCCTGGTATGAACCCGCCTCCTCCTCCTGGATTTGACACTTGTTTAGGTGATTTATACAGTATTTCATGGATGGAAGACAGGTACTTTTATATTCTCATTTTGGAACAGAGTAGAGAGAAGACATTTTCATTAGCTGACACGCAAGTTTTATTGATTATTTGGTCCCTTTTTTGTGTCTTTTGGTTTATAGTGACTCGGAAGATTTGAGGCTTGAAACTTTGGAACAACAATACTTGAGAGTTAGTACTAAACTTATTCTTTTTTGTATATATCACTTAAATTCTAAAGAAGGGCAACTATTTGATACAAAATCATGCAAAATAATTGTAGGTGAAAATGAGGACTTTCAATAACCATTCTTCTATTGGATCGCATGTGATGCAATACGGTAATCTACAAATCAGCAATGAGACAGTTTCCGTTTATCAAGGTTCTACTCCTTTGAACTTCACCGCAGACCAAATTCAATCTTTCGGCCCAATGGGTGTTGTCGACCAAAGGAATGCAGATCTTTACTCAATGTGGCAAAAGGTACGGTTGCTTAACGAAAGCGCGCTACAGTTTGTTATAAAAGATGGTATATTTAGTAGCGAATTGACGTAATATATTACATGTTCTCGATCAACAGTACAAAAGATCAATAGAAGAATCACAAGAGAATGAGGAGCTACTCAAGCAAATCAATGACATTACGGCACACAGGGCGCATTTGGATACTAGTGTTAATACGATCAAAGGCAATTTACTAGGAAACAAAATAATATCAGTGAGAGATGTAGGATCGTCCCTCGTGGATGATTGGGAATGTCTAAAATCAGTGGTAAAACAAGATCTCTCTTTCACATTCATTTAAAATAATGTATTTACTTATGTTTGCGTTATGTTAACTTGTTGAGACTTTTGATTGATTAAGGTTCGAACATTTGAGACATACTGTGGATCCTTGACTCAGTATGGCATGAAACATACACGAACATTCGCTGACTTATGTAACAATGGAGTTACTGAGAAATCTATGGGTCAAACTGCAAAGAACACATGTAGCTCGTATAAAATGGGGCAGTGGAGTCCTGAAATTGTCGGCTACAGCGCCTGATCTTTACATAATGAGGACCAGCGGTAGATGGAAGGAGTGAAGAAGTGGTTTGTTTTGTTTTTCATTTAGAGACATATTGTTCGCAATAACTGTAATATGAGTTAGAGCCAAAGCTTAAAATACACGGTTCTAGTTGTATTACCAATTTATGTTTGTAATTTGATCATACTTGAGGGAGAAAGAACAAAGGGCATCAAAAAAGTCAATATTATGTGCATGGATTCCTTTTTACAGTAATTATACTACAGTAATTAAAAGTCAAGAAACAGTGCCATACCTGAAGATTGTTCAGCTTCTCCTCAATTTACATGATATGGTGTTGCATTCACATAGGAATTTAAATTTCGTGTTAAACATCAATGTAACTAGTATATAAGTTCGATTTAATTTAACTTGAGCGTTTCATCGAACATCCTAACGATGTTTTGAGTTCATTCAATCAAAGAAGAAACCGTAGAAGTGTTAAATTTTAATATGATCATCTACGTTAAAATTTTTTGTTTGATTCGGAGAGAGGCCGGGAAGAAACTCATACAGGATAAGTTATTATCCTGAAAAATATTCTCAACCTTTGCATGTATAAATCTTTTTATACAGTAACTTTTTTTTTTTCTCCTCTTCTATCAAATTTGAGTTGTCAACCGCACTTTAATCATGTGTGTAGTAAAGACCAAGAAATATATATCTTTGTTCCTTCAAAATTCTCACTTTAACACAATCACTTCTTTTTAACACTTAATAAAATTTCTGAACACTCAATTCTCGAGTTTTAATTTAGATGAAAACAATATAAGAGAAGGATAATAGAGAAAAAAGCAAAAGGAATGAGTGTAATATACATTGATTTATTTCATGTGTATTTTCGAGTTAGAATAAAGTAAAAATAAAGGTATGACATACTCATGTTTTTGAAACATACAAAACTTTTAAAAAATAACATTTTAATTAGTGGTTTTACAATAATATATACCCTTTAAGATTATGGTTATTTGGATTAATTTGGTGAATTATATAAACTAGTCAATTACCCGTGCAATGCAGCGGTAATATCAAATATGAATTTCGTACTGCTAAATGTAGTTTGACACACCCTTAACTCCTTAAGTACCTCCTGGATGACTATAACAGTGTGACACCATGGCTGGAGGAAAACTCTACAACAAATTTATACTTTTCCTTTTTACCTCGTAAAAGTTTATTTTCTTAAACATTTTGTACCATATACTATTTTAATTTAGTTATCCGTGTCCCCTGTATGGATCATTGATCAAGTCGAGGGAAAAGAAGATTAAATTTTCTAGAGCCTAGTAATTGAAATATTATTGTGTATTAAAAAAAATTATATGATTTATCTTAATGTTTGGTGAAAACAAATAATATCCATAACACTTAATTTGATCGGCTACTATGGAGCTTCAATTACAAAATCGGCTACAAAATCCTTGACCGATTATAGTTTCCATTTAGGTGTTGATTTATATACCATCACAATTTGACTATACACCACTAAATATGTTTTACAATGTTGTACTATACAACTCTGTAAAATACATATTTGATGGTGTATGATCAAAATATGGTGGTGTACGCATCATCGGTCTTTTTCATTTAGTGATTCCCATTTTTATTTACCATATTTTAATTTCCACAATTTAATACCTTTGACCTTTTATTTTATTTTGTTTTTCTTTCTTTTCCATTTAGTAAATAAAAAGTTTGAATAATCGGTCAATGATTTCAACGAGGGTGGTTGCTGCGCTTTGCGGCAGGTATGGATAGTAACATACTAACAGGAGATTATCACACTTAGTTAGATGCACATATTTATGAAAATAATACATAGGCAAGCATAATTAGATTTTGATATACCCATCCATTAATCTTTTAGGAGGGACCTATCTTTTCTCATATTCTACAAAGTATGTTAATCCACAGATTTGTGAATATGCCCCTCTTTTTACCATTAGTAATGCGTAGTCACATAAAATTTTAAAGAGATAATTAAATTATTGTCTACTATAAATAAATTAATAACAAAAAAGGTATAAGTTTTTTTTTGAAAAATCAAGACTTAATACCTTGTAAGTTTATTCTTGAACTTATAAAACTAATCATTGTATTTATAAAATCTCCGATTTAATTTTTAAAAGGGTCAAGAAATTGATTTTGATACGTTTAATATAAGAAACGTAATCAAAATCATTATGACCCGCGCTCGATCAGTGAGCTATTACGCACTCTTTCAAGGGTGGTCGATCCAATTTACCATCGATTCAGACAGAAGAATGTTTAATTTTTCTCTTCTCTTTATAAAAATCAAAATAAATGCGAAAGATTTATTATTTTACTAGATTTTAAACCCGTGTACAAACACGGGCCTTTTAAAACAATTATATATCACAATTAAATTTAACATATGTTATTGATTGAACCATAAAATGCAAAAGTATATGATTTAATATTTGCCTTGTTGCTTCATATCTCTTTCGTTTTAAGGACAATTATATTAATTTCTCTCTTTTTTTTTTCAAACCAATACTTATTACCAAACAATAAAGAAATACTATACTTCCTCATTCCCATTTTTATTGTTCCGTTTTGACTTTTAAAATCTTTCTTTTTCAACATTGACTTTAAATATATTTGAATCTGTTATATAATATTTGACCAAAATTATACCCAATGAAAATGCATTTAAAACCCAATCCATTCATATATTTTGCATCAATATTTATCTAATTTACTAAACCCGTGTATATTTTTGTGGTACCTCTTTGTATATTATATTTGCCATAACATTTTTAGGGTGATCAATTGATCATGTTTACCACAAATTAGTATGTTAAGTCTTATTTCATTATCACCCCTGAAAAATTGATACATAGCAACAATGTTGTCATTGATATATATATCGACTAAACATGCACTTTGAAACGTATAAGTCGAGTACTTCTTCATTTTCACCTGTGTGATATATAGCAACAATGTTGTCATTCATGTAGATTGATTTGAACATGCACTTAGAAGCTTAATTACCATTGTTCTGTAAATAAAGTGCAGTTAATATTCCGGACGTATGACACAAATATTATTTAATATTAAGTAATAGGATGTTTATAACCATACTATTGTTGTTGCTAAATTTTTGCAAGACGAATCACAATGATATTAGAAACACCACTTAAATTGTTATTGTTATAAATATTGAGAAGAAAAAAAAAAAGGAACCTTTGATTTATTGTTTATATTTATTTTTAATAATACTAAGATCATTATTATTATTATTATTATACATTGCGCTCATTATTAGGAAAAAAATATTTTTTCTGATAATATAATCGTAAATTTCTAATAGTTTTATGAATGAACAATGTAAATTTCCAATATTAAGTAAGATCATACATTCAAACAATAGGACTATATATTTCATTTTCTTTGAGCCCCACCTAGGAAAAAAAATATTTGAAGTTTCCGAAACACATCTCATAAATCTTTTCGCATCGTCATTCAAATTGTTTAATAGTCTTCAGTTTTTCCAACTTTAGCTTTGTGCAGCCAAATCGGTACTTACATGGATAAAATTTGGATATCACTTACAAATTTACACTATTGAAAGCTATATTGGAGAAAAGGAACCAAAACACATTTTGGCCAAAGTAATTTAATTCCTATTTTATCTATGTAGTCAAGTAATTTAATTAATCAAATATTAAATATATAAAATAAAATTTTGTTTGGTTTGGATAAAATTTGTTGAATAAATAAAATTGAGTACGTACGGATTAAATTGTTAGCAAAGTTTTAGGGGAATTTATGGATGTGATTGGTCAATTGAAACTTGAATGAAATTAAAGAATCTGATTGGTCAATAGGGATTGATTTTAAGCAAAATTGAGTGGATATAAGTTTTCTTTTATTAATATTTATATTTATTATTATTATTATTATTAGATTTGAGAAAAACTTGAAAGTCAAGATAAAAATCCATGTTTACTACATACCACAACATCACAGTTGTCCTCTGTTAACCAACACATGTCAATCACACCCACACCACCACATGAACACTCGTCAATTTTAAGCCTGAACTTGCCAATTGTCATAAATGAAAAAGAATATATTATCACACTCACCCCTACTAAGTAGTAAAACTTCTTATCACAAGAATCAAACTTTCATTTTCATCATCTCAGCTGCTTTTGATTATGAAACGTCCTGAATTTTTTTTTATACATTAAACCCCATAAACCATGTCCCACAACTTATTCTTTTACATAATAAGTTCCTACGTAACTCAAACGATCAAACATAGACTCAAAATGAAAATTCCTTGAAAACAGTCACTACCCGCCGGGTAGTGACATTACCCGTCGGGTACTTTGTGATCCAGCCGGGTACTCAGTCATACATCCGGGTAAATGGTAACAGAAACGGGGCTTAATTTTAAATAGGTAGTACCCGCCGGGTACACCCTTTACCCGCCGGGTTAAGGTGTTAGCAGCCTGGTACTTTACATAGCAGCCGGGTAGTTCATCCCAGCCCAGGCCTGCACAAACTATTACCAAAATACAAATTTCAACCGAGCATAACTCTTAAACCATAAAGTGTTAGACCCTAAAATTTTGCAGGCACCTCCACTATACTATATGAAGGTTTCCCTTTTTACACTTTTTTCAAAATACACGTTTATCAAGAAAACGGACGTATGACCAATTTATGGCCATTTTGGACCATTTTGGTTGACAAACCTTATTCTAATTGGCTTGGTTTCAGATTCCCAACATTTACCCACATATTTCAAGATACATTTGACACGTGTGAGCATATTCATCAACATCATACACCCACTCTAATTCGTTTTGACTCCTTTGACTCGTTTGGTGTCCATTTGGACACTTTCACCAATTCTAACCCATTTTAACCAATTAATACTGGAATTTAATTTATTTCAACAATATATCATATTTCTTAATTCATAGTCACTCAAAAGTACCAAAATACCACAATTGACACTTTGATCATAATTCTATCAAAACTATGATCAATCTCCACATATTTTAACACCTAACCACATTATTACTATACAATATTCCCTTTTTACCCAATTTGACACCATCATATCCCACGTTGACTTTGCCAAGTCAAAGACATACTTTTCAACCATTTTTGGGCGATTTACACAAGTGATAATACATAACGACAATTCAAAAGGAAGAGAAGCTTGTCTAACCACTTAGCAAGCTCCAATCCACGCTACTTCCTAGTAATCTGTAACACCCCCAAATTCACTGTTCAGCGGAAGCAAGCTTTGGGGTGCTACTAATCAAGTAATCAAAGCACCAAATTAAAGCAAATGACTCTACATGGGACATTTTAGAACATAGTACAAAACATTTCATTAAAGTAATTGGAAAGTTTACATCAATAGCGAGTTCGCATTTGATATTTCCTGAAGATTCTAATACATAACATAATACTACAAAAGTAATGCAAGAAAAATCTTCAATATGTAAGTAGTGCATGCGACTCGAGCTAATATATCATCCTGCGGGCCACCTTACTGTAGCTGTGTACCTAAGAATACATCACTAAAGGGTCAACCAAAAATGGTTGGTGAATCTTACAGGTTTGTAGTCAGTAAAAGTGTGAACACATTTAATAGTAATATGTATTGCAGGTAGTGCAATACGGTTGATATACAATCTACAACATGAGCATCATAGTCGAAGCTTAACACGTCTGTATGGGTTCAACCAAGAACCCTGTTATTTGCCTTCGTGAGTGTTAATCCAAAAACACTCATATGAACAAGTATGAAACGCCCGTTTATACGATATGTGCGGTTCGTGGTAATGCGTCCTACCTCAGGCGGGGATTGTCAGTCCCAAATGGATCCATTTACTAATACTCGCGCTTATTCACAATAATTGAAGACTATGATTACAAAGGACTTCATTGGATTAATACGTAACTCATGCAATTGATATATCAGTAAGACAGTAAAGACATTATATGTGTTCAAGTTGAAAACAAGTAATGTATCTCACCCCTGAGTAAAAACAGTAAAAACGGGGCTGCGAGACTCACCTGAGTAAGACAGAAGTCTAGCAATATCTGAACCTGCAACCTTTAGCGTCCTAAACGCACAAGGTTTGTATATAAGTAAGTATATGGATATCTTAATAGAATATCTATGTTAGTTGTCCACTCAACTAGTTAATGTCCATTAGTCTGTTTGTGTGTTTATAGTTGTTTATGTCAGTAGTCTGTAGTTGTGTCTGTAGTCTGTAATTGTGTACGGACCGTTGGTGACGGTGTGTAATAATAATTCAATTATTATTATAAAGTATTTCGTTGTATACTTGTAAAGTATATTTATATGTCTGTCATTTGTATTTTATTACAAGGTAATGCACGAATGTAAGTTCGTGTGAAAGTGTTGTGAGTGTGAGTGTAAGCTCAATAAGAGTGTAAACTCTCATAATGTGCGAGTGTAAACTCGTTGTGAGTGTAAGCTCATACCTTTTTCCAAGTTTAATGTATACTTCCCAAAGTATAAGTGTTTTCATGTATAATGCGTGTCGAGTAACGTTCGTTTGTTGTATCGTATGTATAATAGTTCGTGTATACTTATTAAAGTATATGTATTTTCTATCCGCAAGTATACATATATTTACGTGTCCGAAAGTATATATCTCTATATCTCCGAATGTATGCCTATGTCCGAAAGTACGTATATATATAAGTATATATATCCGAAAGTGTGTCTAAGTCCGAAACTACGCGTCTGAAAGTGTAAAATCAGAAACTTAGGGTCCAAAATGGTACTTTTTCAAAAGTCAACTCCGAAAGTTGACTTTCGGAGTCAAAATCACTATTCATCCGAAAGTCAAAGGGGTCAAAGTCACTATTCATCCGAAAGTCAAACTTCCAATCCGAAAGTCAAACTTTCGGAGTCAAAAACAGACTCGTTTTTGAGAATTTTTTGACCAAGTAAAAGTTGTCAAACAATTTTGGAAAAAAATCATGAATGTTCCCCTATGTCTTGGCTACTTCCTGTATTTTTTTTCGTGAATTTAGGGTATCTAGAATTCGACTAAAAAAATTCACAAAGCATCAAAGGTCTAAATTCGGACCAAAACAGACCTGCGCTCCTAATCCGAATTTTCTGAGAAAATCGGTGCATTTCTAGGAGAAGTGTTCTAAAACGAAAGTTGTAGATAACTCAAATATCAAACTTTCACCGTTGGTTTCATGCATTTATTTGGTCTAGAACTCAAGTTATGGCCACGAGAAGGAGGTGCAACTTTTTGTCTCCATAAGACAGAAAGTGCATGTCGTCGGAGAAAATTATTCTCGGATACTAAACGGACTCGAAACGCTACGAAATAAATTTTTTTAGAAAGCTTACTTCTTTTACTACATTTTAGGCTCAGGAAACGTTCATTTTCATGTTAAAATGATTTTTCTAAAAATCATTGAAGTGAGGACACTTTTCTGGACAGAAAACATAAGTATATATTTCGAGTTTTAAATCGCGTTTCGGTTACTTATTTGGACATATAATGGTTAAGTGGAAACAAGTATTTTGTAATAGAAATGAAGTTCTTACAATGGTTGTTTAGCCGAGAAGAAGAAGATGCTAGTGTGCTCGTTTCCTCGCGAAATCTTGAAAATCATCATGGTGGTCAAACGGTGGTTTGTGGTGGTCGATTGGTGGTTGAATGGTGATGTTGGAGGGCTGTGGATCCTGGAAAAACCGTGAGTAGGGTGAGAGAGGAGAGAAGAAGGAGAAAAGTGAGGAATGGGTCGTTGGTTGAATGAAAAAAAATGATGGTGTGTTTGAGTATAAGCAAAGAAACCACAACATGGTCAAGCATGGGGTGTGGGCTGCAGATTTTTTGTGGGTCCCACCCCATGTGGGAGTGTAAAATATGTTCCCAAAGTTTCGTTGCGTGTGGTGCTCGTTTAACCGTTCGTTTCGTCGTTCGTTTAAACGTTAAATGTTTTATATATTAGTTTTCGTTATCAAATTCAAAACGCGATATTTTAAATAAAAGTTTCACTCAAATGATATATTTAAGTTTCTAAAAAGTATTTCGGGCTTTTGTCGGGTGTCGGTCGCGATTCATCCGTTTATTTAATTTGTGTAACGTTTTTAAACGTTATAATTATATACGCGTAACCGTAATATTTTTACTTGAAGTATTTTACCAAAATACTTAGTTTTAAGTTATAAAAATATAACTTTGTTTTATTTTGTCTGTCGGGCGCATTTTGCACGTTTTTGTCGCGTTCGGTTGCGTTTTAAGCAAAACGTATACTTTGTAATATATTCTCGTAACATATCAAACTAAATAATATTTGTTTGGATACTTCCATATTATTTAGCCATTTTGTCACCAACGTCCTTGTTTAGATGTGTCGGGTTCAGCCCGGCACATAGTTTGCATGATTTGAACGAATCGTGTACGCGTGCATGTAATTACACAAAATCCTACGTATACTTAGCCTAATATAACTATATACACGTAATCACAAGTAAGATTAGGCACAGTAATTGATAGTCCCGTAATCACTATTAACTAGTGATATGGAATCTCAATATGTAAAGTCTAATTGTAGAAGGGGGGGTTGAATACAATTAAAAACTATTTCAAAGTTTAATTGAGTTATTTAGCTAGTTTTTAATTGATTGAACATAAACAGAGTATGTAACAAATAGATATGACAGTATCAAAGTAGAAAACGCAATAATAGCTAAACTGTGAATTTTATTGATCATAGAACTCACTGAGTATTGATTGCGGAATGAATTAGCCAAAACTAATTCAAATCAGATACTCTCTAGCTAACTATTACAAGAGAGATAAACAGTAGTGGACAAAGACGATAACTGTTTTTCTCGCTGAGTGACAATACGTACTTAGACAAACTATATTCACTAACACACAAGTGAATAATACGTATGTACAACTAGCCTCTAAAATACAATATGATGAACTATATATACTACAAGAGTACCTAAAATATCTCCTATAAAATAGGATCTTGAAATGACACGTGTTGCTGCTTGATTGGCTTGATCTCTGATGAACCGACATTCTACGGGTCCCAATTCTGTTACCGTAAATATCTCTCTTCCTTAAAACCAATCACTTGCAGCCACGTAATCCTTCAGACATTCTTCAAGTACGAGAAACTCTTGCTGATGTATATAAGTACAAACCATTGTACTTGTAGTTTTAAAAGAGGCTTTATTAAATAGTCACTGAAGATGCAGTAACTCTCCTCACTCACTGCGAGCTAACATGCTATTGTAGAATGACTTTAAATATTGTTCTTCAGTGACTAGCTGTTATTCGGGCAGTGACTTTTGCCTTTATTCACTTGAAGATATAGAACTCTCGCTGCTTGAATCAGCGACACACAAAGTTTAGTTTTAATCTTCCTCAGCATGTTAAATCCAGAAGTAGAATGAGTGGCGACCAGTGAGTACCAGTCTTCAGCAACAGCAGCTTTGATACAAATCATTTCTTCATCAAGTTGTATATTATTGAGTTGGTCAGCTACCAGTGACTTATCATGGTCAGCGACCAGTGACTCAACAGTAATGATAACCTAATTTGACGGGTGTCACATAATCATATTTCGTCCAATTGATTCAACCGAACCAAGCACCTACAACATAAAGCCACTGAAACAGGTAAACATAAAACTTAGTGAGCTTATGAGCAATCATATGAATAATTCACAAATACAATAACATATTTCGTTTATCAAGAATCCACTTATCTTATTCCACAATTCACGACGAAACCATTGTAGAGATTCTCATTTATTTCGTATGGATCCGCGGTCCAATAGATACAAGTAGTGCTAAGCACTTATTTTGTAATCACTGGTTATTTCGTAATGATACAATCTCTACAATTTACTCATTCCACAAAATCCACAAAATCATCATATTAGTCCACATACCAATCACTTAATCAACCATCAAACATCTTAGCACAAAATACAAATGATGACATCACCACAACACGTATAATCAATATCCTAATAACCACATTTAGAAACAAGATTCGAAACAATTAATATTCCATTGGGTCATGCAACCTCTTGCTCGTAAGCAATCCGGTAATACACAACCATCATAATAATCCACAACTTAAAAACACGATAAGATACAAATAACTACCACTCGATTGTATGAACCTCTTGCTCGTAAGCAATCTGAAACATACAATCATTACCCATTTAATCCCCATAACACTCACCTTTGCTTTTTAGGCAAGTATATGATGTCACACTTGAACACTGAAAGCACCAATCTTGATCACCTATTACATAACATGTCAAGATAACAATACATTCAACAACTAATAATCATCATAATCAATACATCAACATTATCATTCCATCACCCTTTTGGATTTGATCATACTACACATAATCTCTTATTTCATAATTCTCTTTATTTCACTATTTCATTATTTACATACTATTTCAATGATTACTTCTTATCATAATTCAAGATTCATCATAAACCAATTTCAAGGTTATGAGGAATCACCATAATCATCATTAATTCATTAAATTCATTATTTCATTACTTATGTCATAATCTTATACATAACTTGATCACTTATATTCCATTTTGATCATCACTAATGATCACCATAATCCTTTTTTCTACTTAATTATAATCAATCTCATAATCATAATTAATCTAATTGCTTAATTCTTTTGATTCAATATTTCAATATCCTTTAATCATATTCCAACAACATCTTTAAACACTAATTAAGGTGTATTAACACCAATTCCTTATCAATTACTCCGTATAATAAACCCACTTTGATTACTAATGATACAACTCAAGTAATCCATTTTTAGATTGAATTCATATTAATCATCATCATAAACACACTTATCTACCATTAATTCATCATAATACACTCTAATTTCAACCTAGAAACCATTAATCATTCAAACCCTTTGAAACCCCCATGAAACTCAAAGTTTTAATTCGAAATTAAAGAAGAATCATGATTACCTTAGGTTAGAAACGATTAATCCTTGATGAATTTGAGTTCTCTAGCTCCAATTTCGTGTTTTGAATCGATTTCAGTTTAGGGTTTGTACATATTTTCTAAATCTTCGGGGAGCTTCTGGCTTTTGAAATGATAAAAATGATATATGATACGTACATATATATGTTAATAGATATATATGCGTTTTAATTTTTATTCCCGTGATTATCATTGTCTGGAACTTTAAAACCGACATACAATTATTACTATTTTATTTCACCTAAAGTAAATATAATTTAAAACAATTACTATTACTTTATTCATAATACTACTTTCGGATTTTGGGATGTTACAGATTCATCCTTCTCACTCATAAAAAAATGAATTAAAAGAAATCCATTTTGGAGAGAGTGATAGATAAAAGAAACCATGGCAATGTTTTGTCTTTCTTTTTATTTTTCATGTTAATATCACATATATAACAAAAAACAATATGTTAAGAAGCCATGGTGTTGTTTGTCGCCTCTCAAAAGATGCGAAAGGCGGCAGCAATGACTGGTAAATAATTTCGCCGGATCCCTATCGGTATACCTCACCGGAGAAGCCGATTAAGTATAAAGGGAGCTGTTAGTTTGTCATATCTCAAAAGTCAAAAAAGAAAAAAAAAAAAAGTCAGATAGTAAGACAATTTTATGTAACTGGTGATTTGAGAAAGAAAAAACTCAGCAAAATGAAGATAGGATTCGAACTCTGACCCTCCTTCACATTTAAAATCAATTGTAGGCTAGACGCCACTATATTTGACTTTTTTTTTACCAAAAAATATATATAAAGAGTATTCTATCTTTGCACATTTACTTTCTTGCCCTTAGTGAATAGTAACAGACGACAATGCTAACTAATGAAACGACAATATCCCACCACCATTTGTGTATAAGGTAAAATATACACAATATGCATTTTAGCCATCTCTATCTCTATAATATTTATTTCATAACTAGGCATTGAGTCCATGCGATGCATGGCCGTTTGAAAAGTGCAGTGATATAGTAATTTATAAGTAGCCGAATATATTAATGGGCATAAAATCAGTGTTATCGATAGCACAATTAATTTGTGGTGTTGACCAATACTTTACGTTTACTTCAATATTTTTCATATATATCATTCCATTACTTTTCAGCATCTATCTATACATATAAAACAAAGATTTTTCCTTGATTTTTAGACATGCCACATTATAACATTTCCTTTTCTTTAGAGCATCCAAATTGCCACATTATCATATTATTTTTTCCTTAATTAAAAACCTTAATCAAAAATTACTAAGACTATTATTTATCAATTATACTTTATTATAATAGCCTTTAAAATTCATATATTATATTTAATATATAATAATTTTTACCTACATAAAAAAAGATTCATTTTCTAATCCATATCTTATACATTGCAATTAACAAATATTATAATCATCAACTACCATGTTTTAAGAAAATTAGTTTTAATAAAGATATTTGAAATTGATTATTTTATGTACATTTTAGTATATATTACTATTGAATTTCAGTAATGAATTTTAAACTTTCAACAATATTAAGATACATTAGAAAACCTAAAAAACATATGATTAATTTTTATTTTTTTAATTACCTTGCATTGCATAGGCAATCTAATGCAACATTTCGAGGGCAACACTTTTAGAAAATATTGCGTTTTATATTACGTTGGTTAAAAAGCAACACTTTGATAAAAAGTGTTGCATATTTGGATCTAATGCAACATTTTTTTTAAAGTGTTGCATTATTATTAGAAAAAATACAACGTTTCAAAAAGTGTTGCATTTGATAGAGTCAAAAGAACACGCTTAAGTTTAAAGGTTTGCTAGTTTTATAATAAAATATACGGAGTATATTTTATTAAAATATTTTTTATTGTGTACTGTCAATACTCCGTATCATTTATAGTTTATTCGAATAGAATCTTATCATCTTCTAAATAATTTTCATCATACACATATAATGAATAATAAATTATTAAACTAGATACGTAGATCATTAGTGTGATGATTCATTAAAGTGTTTATATTATATTTTTAAATAAATTTACACTAGTCGGTAAATTTTGTTTTATAAGATTTTTGTTACTTAATATTTTTTAATCAAAACCTTAATTTCTCTAAAAAATTTTGGTCCCCCCCCCCAAATTTCAGTTCCCGCCCAATGTTTTAAAAACCGGTTTTTTTACCGAACCGGAAAGCCAACCGATCCCGGTTTTAACTGGTCGAACCGCCCTCTTATCCGGTCGAACCGGGAATTTTACACTAGAAACATCAAACCGGTTTTGTTGCCGATTCCGATTTAACCGGCCGAGTTAAACCGGTTTTTAAAACATTGTTCCCGCCTGTAGGTTTCCCCAATTTTAAACTCTACAACTTCTCCCTCCTTATCCTCTTGTCAATTGCAAATTCCCCCACGTCAGAAACTCATCCTTCTTTCACCGAATCATCGCCTCTATATACAGCCCTTTGGTTCGGTATGGATAAATCAATTTGTTTTCTTCATATTATTGACGAACTACTTGATGTACTGTAAGCCAATTTGATTCTTTTGTAGATAAATATATTCTTATTGTGGTTGATGTTTATTAACAATCTCATCACCTATATGGTTTTAATTTGATGATGTACTGATTTAATTTAATTTTATTTTTTTAGTTCAAATGTATAGCATGTGTATTGACTTGATTTATACGGAGTAGTAGATAAGACCTAGAACAAAACATGTATGAATCTATTTTCATTCTCTGTGTATTCGTACTCATTTATACGGAGTAGTATGAATCTATGTATAGCACGTGTTTTCTGCATATTATTGCCAAAGGGTGTTCTCACTACAAGAAAAATGGTCTTTAGTGACCGCTTTTTTAGTGACGACCCAGTTATTGGTCACTGATAGCAATGTTTAGTCACCATAAAAGAAGTCGTCACTTGATTTTGGTCACTGTCTAAAACCTCGAGACCAATACTCATAGTGGTCACCAATTTTCATGTTAGAGACCAAAAGTACTGAAGTGGTGGTCACTATATAATAAGTGACCAGAAATAGTGATCACCAAATGAAAAGGTTATATAAAGAAAACAAATAAAGTAGTAAATGAGGAGATAGACTGGTCACCGGAATGCCATTATGAAAGTTAGATACCAAAAAGTGGAGGTCATTAGATAAAAAAAGTGGAGACCAAAAATATTATGGTCACTTGGTTCTAAATAATTTGATTTGAAAAGGTAGAAACAATAAAATTGTTATCTTATAAGTTATAATGTGTGAGAGAAAATAAATAATACTTCGTAGTAGTTACTTGTCTAAAAGATATCAAAAGACTTGAAAAATATAAACTAGTACAAGATAACGCAAAAAGATAACTCTTAATACATTTTCAAACGTTAGTTTCATTTCTCGATCCCGCAACTACATCCAAATATAACTAAATGACCTAACTTAGCAAACTATGTAAACATGAAGGGTGAAATTGTAAATTACATAATAGATAGCAATATAGCAATTATAGACGTATAGTTATGATACGACCATGACATTTCCCCCAATATCGATGAACATAAACCCTAGCTTTTTTTCTTTCTAAATTATCGATCGGATTATCTCCCGTGTATGACATACTTCATCGAATAGGAACAACGCATAACTGCAATCGAATTTCTATCGTTAACCGCCGAGCTATGGGAAACGCTTAGTCACCTGCCGCCGATCCTACTTTTTTTACTTCCGCCACAAGGTTAGCTATAGTTATATTTATATCTGTACACATATATACATACATGTTCGTGTAAGTAATTAAAACTTATAGCCGCTCAATCTCAATCCGGTGGTCAATGTATCTCGATCTCCGTATTCAAGGTTTTCATTTCGTTATGATTTTTTATTTCGATTATTATTTACGGATTAATTATGTTCTTTTTAGGTTTATACTGGAATTAAAGGTCCTGTTGGTGTTTGATTTAGTTACACATAATCGGAAGGATCAGAAACTTACATTTCAAGACCTTGTTATTGCTAAAGTAAGTTTTCTATTCCTATTTTAAATATATGTATGTACTTATAATATAGGAATTTGTATGCTACACGATCATTTTTTTTGTTTTATGTTGGAGTGTTAATCTAATTTGGTAGAATGTATTAAATAAACTGGTTAATATATATTAAATAAACTAGTTAATATTTATTAGCATTAGGTGAGAATACTGTCTGCACCTAGTGTCGATTTATATTTCAAGGAACTTATTATAAAGGAACTAAAGATGAGATTGGCTCTACGTATTAACAAAGCGAAATCAGTTGAAGGAAATGTCATTAGAGATGTATGGTAAATTACAAAACCAGTGTTAGGTGATTGTGTGTGCAAGTTGTAGTGTTTTCAAATTGGACTCCCAACTCTGTTCGAAGTAAGGTCGACAAGAGGTACAAGAAGTTAGGAATTGATCTTGATGGTCTTAATAAAAGAATGATGCTACTTAAAAAGGATGTCCACTTGCCAAACTCATATATAGGTAGCACACAGGCTGCGGAAACTAAGATACACTAGTGGTTGCTCTGCTGGTAATGCTTTTCCTTATATAAGTATGAGCATTATTATTTAAGATACCTTAGTTCAGTTGCTTTATATTTTATTTATTCTGGTGCATTATTATTTAGCCTTTTTCTGACATTTTATATATATTGTTAAAGGAATGGTTCGAGTTTATCTTCATGGATTGCTCAGCGTGCAAGACATCCTCATGAACTTACAAAGGATAATGAGAACTTGATGAGTGACTGACATGAACTATTATCTGGGACATCATGTACCAGTTATTATATAATTTTTTATTTTCACTATGTAGTTCTTGCTCTATTATCTCTCCTGAAAGTTTTTTTTGGGTTCGTTCAGATTCATCCAGTAGTAGCACGCTTATCTCGATCAATTAAGGGTACAAGTCCTGCTCTTTTGGTTGATTGTTCATGGCTTTATTCTTCCAAGGTACATAACTGCCTCATTAAGGGTTTATCCCAAAAAAATTTCTCTCTTTTTCTAGTGTTTGGTATGGATGAATTGGTTGTATGTGGAGGTCATTTTGTTGTTTTTGTTTTTCCTTGGGGCCTTCTCATTTTATCCCTTAGAATGTGGGGAGGTGCTCTTTTGATTGTACTGTTCTTATTTCATTTTATAGTAGTCTGCCTTATTAAAAAAAAACATCCAAAATTTTTATATGCATTATTATGTAAAGAATGATCTTTGTGGCTCAGTTCTCTGTTTACCAGACGATGAAAAGAGGTAGCCTTTAATATTTTCTTCACTACAAACAATGATCATTGTTGCTTTGTTACAATATTCATTTTAATTCTTTCTTCGTACGCATAACAGAGGAGTTAAAGCTCAAGAAACAACAAAATAATGCTATGTACATGATGGGAGGAAAAGGGATATCGCCATGGCTTCTCTCTATCTCAAATTTAATGCAGGTCAGGACTTTAAGTTACACTTGCCAGAATCTCAATCTAGTGATGATCACTTCCTTTTTCATATATCCTTGTGAGCTACAAAAGTTATTCATCTTGGCACTTGCCACTGTTATTCAGGTGACGTTTGTATATGATTTTAGTGTGGGTTGTGATAGTTCTAATATTACCTCTTTTTTGGTAAGTTGATTGTGATTGTTTATATGTGTATTTTGGTTTATGGCAGATCTACCTTTCTTTATTGATGACAAACTTACATTAATTGGTTTTGGAGTCCTTCTCATGGGTATGTCCGTTCACTTTTTTAGGTTTAATATTGATAAAGTTTTTGTATCATCTTCACTCTTCATATTTATTTTACATTTTGAAGCTTTACCTCAACAACATCAATCATTAACTTTTATTCTTATTTGTTATTTGATTGATTTGTGAATGCAGGTGATTCAGCCATCAACTGGAAGAATCGGTTTTGGGCTTTACATTTCACCTAGACCTTCCCAAGCAACAAACAATCTTGACAAGAGAGCTTCACTTTTTGGGCCATTGGTTCAACGAGCTTTGTAGTCAGAAGGGTTAAGCCACAAGGGGCCCCATTTGCAATTCCGGGTCTAGTAGTTACTAAGAATATCCGAATAAGAATTTGGGAGTGTATCTTAGATCTTCCCAATTTACTTGATTTCTTTCTTAGACAAGTTTCAGTAGTTAGTGTTGTATTTTTCATATAGGTTACAGTGGATATAATTTGATTTTATTAATAAAATTGGAATTTGTATTTTAATTGTAAATATTTAATTATTTTCTATTTTGTAGAAAAAATTATTAGAATCTGGCATTTGCTTATATTATTAATAATGAAAAATAATGAAAACTTTTTTGGTCTCTAGAAATGAAATAGTGACAACGTTCTTAATCTGGTCACTTATTGATTTGACCTGGGCAGCATCTTGGTCAGCATCTTGGTCAGGTTGTATTGACCACTAAAAATTGGTCATTAATTTTATCAATTAGTGACCAATTTCACGGATTAGTGACCAATTTTAATGACCAAAATTTTCGTCACAAATTTTGGTGACCACAGAGTTTGGTCTCTAAACCTGTTTTGTGACCAATTTTGACCCTTTAGTGACCAAATATCGGTCGTCACTAAAGGTGATTTTTCTTGTAGGGTCTTGAATCTATTTTCATTCTCTGTGTATTCGGTTCTACCATATTATTTTATTGGCATTTAAACTTGGAGCACTTTTAATTCTATTGTCTAAAGAAAAGCATAAGATACTTTGATTAATATCACCACAAAAAAAATGTTGTTTCTCCACGCTTATTTTTCCACGATACCATGTAATGTGGAGTTTGTTTTCACGTTTTTAAGCGTAGGGTTTATTCTCCACACTTTTGACCGTGTATAAAGGTTAATACACTTAAAGGCGTTGGAAAATGGAATGAAGTCCACGTATAAAACCGTGGAGTTTTTTCTTTTGTACTACCCAAAAATAGATATAAAAACACAAAAAATGAAGTTTAGAAGGTTAAAAAATAAATTACATCTTCCAGTAAATAAATAAAAGAAACGTAAAACCCTTTTGCCTTTCTGGATCAAACAAAAAAATCGATCAACTTTACTCTCTTGATTTCAAATTCGCTAAATTAGGGTTAGTCCGTCAATTCGTTCGTGTTTGATTTGAAGAAGATATAATTCGTAAATTCATCCGTAATCGATTTGAAGAAGATATAGTCCGTCAATTCATCCGTAATCGATTTGAAGAAGATATCGTTCGTAAGATCGTTCGTGATCGATTTGAAAGATATATCGTACGTCTATTCGTATATTCAGATAGATTCATTATTTCGTTCTTTAGATTCGTTATGCTTAATTTAGTCTCAATTCGCCCAATTAATTCATATTGTTAGGGTTTTGGTATTTCGGGATGTTCTTCGTAGCTTAGCTAGTTGTTTAATTGTTGCATTTCTTCCAGTTAAATGTTTTATTGACCGATAATTAGGGTTTACAAGTCAATTCCTTTTCACATTTAAGCTTTGTAGTTGCAGGCTTTAATCATGGCTCTCTCCATCCAGATGGAAGCAGATTAGGTACTTCCCTCATGACTTTTCTAATCCACTTATATTGATTTCCTTTACAGGTCTTATGTAATGTAGTTTGGATTGTGATATCAAAATAAATTAAACCATTTGAAAGTGTTTGTCACCTTAGATGGACAATTTGTGGTGTTACCTTTTTGCAGTTGATTTTACTTAAAGTAACTTTGGGAGCAAGAAAAGAAATACTAAACGAACCAAGGAAATTAAACACTCTCAACTATGAAATGGTATATATTTTACATTTGCGAACTCCAAAGTTGATCATAATATCATATGCACCGCTTATTATTACTTGTAAACTCACTGCAGCTTAGAAACATGTATGTGAAACTAAAAGTGTGAGAATATCCTAACTGTTTAGCTTGTGATACTGAAGGTATAAAATTTACAGACATGGGACTAACCAAATCAGTTACTTTTGTAATTCAGATACAACTTATTATACTCAAAATTACAAGATGATACAAATGATTTCTAATATTTAAGTTTACCATTTGCGTTTCTCATGTTCTACAGACAATCTGGAAAGTATTATGTGCTGCTGGTGATCTCACCTCATTCTATAATTGAGGCGGCCACTCACATAAATCTTACATGGTGCATAGCTGATGGCTTCAATTTGTACTGTAGTTACAACAACTTTTTGTTGAAACAGGAGTAACAGTTAAGGCAACAAAAGGGAAATTAAGTGCTAGTACATGTGTGCTGTGATGAATTAAGGGGATATTTCTATGGAAGGGGTGAAGGTGACTTTACTTCTTAAATTTCAATATATATAATTTCTCCAATTAGAAGCATATTGTATAAACTTGGGTAGATTTTCATTTGATTTATATATATATAGTAAGCATATATTTTTGTAGGTTTACAAATCCAAAACTAAATCCCTAAGTAGAACTTGGAATATTGCGGCTCATATATTACCAAAGACAATGGAGATTAGGTAATTAGAAATTTAATAACAAGACTAATCTAACATGTGGTAGTTACTACTCTGTTTTTGCAGGACATAAATCAAAGGAATTGTGGATGTTATTTACTTATATCAACTTCAATCATGTCAATTATCAACAATAGAATCAAGTTTGCGCATACATTAATCGGTTAGATATGTTATTTACTAAGTATACTGATATGTTCTTTCCAGCCCTCTTCTTCGGGTGCATTACATGAAAATTGTCCATATTAAATGAGAAAGCTATTCAAAATCTGGAAGAGGATTCAGGGTCAGTTTATCTATGTTGAATTTAGTAAAAGCTTCTTAAATTGTCTTTTAATTCATTGAATTGCTTAAATCTCAACTGGTTTGAGTCTTATTGCCTTAAGGTAGTAATTTATGTGCTGCTATATTTTGGTACCGTTAGTTGTTTTTGTTCAAGTGTGGTTGTGATATATTTTTCTAGTTGTTCATTGACTTTGTGATTTTGATTTTGCAGCAATCCATAAACTTTGCTTCAACTTATGTTTATAAGGAACCAAAGTTTAAGGTAATCAGAAGTTTAAAATACAGGACATTATTCATATGATGATGCCTTGAACTTCTATTATTTTTCATATTTAAGTTAGCATGTTTCTTTGTTTATATATACATGCTTAGCCTTTTATGTTCAGGCTCATAACAATGTTCTCTCTCTGCCTCTTGTATTACACAATTCATTCTTAAGTTGATTTATGTCATTTTATTCATTTTATGCAGGGTTTGTCAATTTTTTGGATTATATCAAGCTGGATCTTAGAAAAGAGTAGCAAAATAGTTTTAGTATTTCATTTATGTGGTTTAGATTTCTTGTACATGGAACAATAAGCAGTGCACGTGTCTTTGTATTGATTTGTAGTTGAACAAGTGTCATTGTTGATTCGCAGTTGAATCTGAATTTTGAGAATAAGCATAACGAATTGGTTTAAACCATGGGGTTACATATGTAACATTAAATAATAATATCATCATATTACATTACATATATGTATATATTAGGAATTATAAAAATTAAATAAATATTAAATATTCAAAATTAAAAATGTGGAATATTCAGCAATTTATCAACGCTTATTAGTGTGAACTTTAATAACATGTCCACGCTTTTAAATGTGAAGCTTTGACATATTTCTCAACGTTTTTAACCGTAAGGTTTTTTTCAAGCTTCTGCACAGTTTTAGGTGTGGAGTTTTCTCTATTTTCTCCACACATAAAAGTGTAACGCCAATATAATCCACGGAAGAAAAAGCGTGGGCTTCATATTTAATTATTTACACACAGTTTGAAGCGTGGACAAACAATTAAATAAGTGTGGAAATTCACCCACTTTGTTGTAGTGTATAGACTAATCGTGAAATAGATTTCAAGTCTCTTTGGATTTAACTTGTGGTGAAAAGTTAGAAATCTGCACAGTCACTTTTGTTTTTCTATTTATAGCAATAGTTGGAAAATTTGGTTTATGTGTCATGACCATAGTTGAATTAATTTACTTCCACGGTAGGCTTTCAAGTTATGTATCTTTGGAATTTAAAGCTTGTACCTATAATAATCTTCTATAGTATGTGTTTCAGTCAATGTTTTAAAAACCGGTTTAACTCGGCCGGTTCGACCGGTTAAACCGGAATCGGCAACAAAACCGGTTCGATGTTTCTAGTGTAAAATTCCCGGTTCGACCGGACAAGAGGGCGGTTCGACCAGTTAAAACCGGGATCGGTTGGCTTTCCGGTTCGGTAAAAAAACTGGTTTTTAAAACATTGGTTTCAGTAGAGATCTCCAATCTTTTTATGCAGTGACAAATGAAATGGTTATGCGTTGAGTTTGGATCTATCAATGAAGTATTGTGGTCAATCCCTTTATTATCTACAAGTTAAGTGACAATGACAATGTTTGAAATGCTAATCATTCTTTTTGTCTTTCACATTGTTCATGATCGTTTACCTTTGACTTTATAAGTAAACGAAGGGGCAAATAGAGTAAGCTACTCACATTCTTTGTGGAGAATTTTAAGATGCGTAGTCAGTGACGTTAAGGTATGGCCTATCTAGTAATGTGAAATTGCATGAACTGTTATATTTAGTACCCGTAAGATGAAATTGTTAGTCTTGCTTGGATCGAAAACAATTTTGAAAGTAAATGCTTTATGGTCTATTTCATCCATAATAATGTCTTGAATTTTGATCTAACATTGCAGAAAGTCAACCAAAGTGGAACATGAAAGCCAAAATGGATATATCATTACCCGTTTGGAATGGTAATTTTGTTTCGTATGCTATTGGTTCCTTTCAGTTGCTGTTACACTTGTTTTTTTTCTTTATGTTTTTACATTCCTAACACGCAAGTAATTTAGGGTGTAGAAAAAAGATTTTTGACATACAAGTTTTAGGTGAAGGAAGATGGAGAGAAGTCATATCTTCAGCCAAGTCATTTGAACGAAAATTACTTCTGGAGGAGACGCTTGGTAATTTGAAGGATTATGATTGATACAGCAGTTTATTGTATTGATTATACATTTTATGATTGTAATGTTGATGAGACAAATTGTAAGAATACGTTGTGATGTTATTCTATGGTGTACTATGTATTGTAGTGTTCTGGTGGAAATGAAATAATACTCTTTTACGATTTATAATAATAGCATGGATCCATATCGTACTATATTAACCAAATTGCTGATTAAATTGATGCTTTGATATAATTAATAAGTGTTGCTCTTATACCGTGTGAAATAACAAAAAGTGTTGCATTAGAAAAAAAAGTGTTGTCATAGCCTAGCTGGCGCCAATTAAAAAGTGTTGTATTTGGACTTGAAAAGTGTTGCATGTCAAAAGTGTTGCCTTCCTAAACGCATGTAACACTTGCAAAAAGTGTTGCATATTCTTACAAAAGTGTTGCTTTACATCTAAGGCGACGTTGGCTAAGGCAACATTAGATAAAGTGTTGCATTAGTCATAATGCAACACTTATAAGGCCTAAAGTAACACTCTATCGGTGTTGCATTAGGTTCAATTTGTAGTAGTGAAATGCATTAAAACTCAACATAATAACTTACAAATTGATTTAATTGTATTATGTATTCAAACTAAAACATAATAACATACCAACTAATTTAATGGTATTACATAAATGGACGTGCATCGCAAAGGCTCAATGCTTAGTTTTTATATATAAAATAAAGTTTTTTAATTACATATTATAGCGTATTATTTTAGTTAACGATAACGTGTTATTAATTTATAAACTCTTGAACATTGTTTGCAAAGAAGCTTAGCATTCATAACATCGATTTCGTTCAACATTTATTAATTTTTACTTTTTATTTTTTGACATTTGTATTGGCGAAAATTAAAATGCATCGTGATGAATATTACACTTCCCCCTTCCCCAAAAAAAAGTGATTCCCCCTGATTCTCCCAAGAGAAATGATTCAATCACAAAAATTTTATAAAAGAAGTTTTACAAAATGATGTGGACCAATAGTATTAGGAAAGAGAAGTAAGAGAGAGAAATAGAAGATGTTTTTGATTGGTCCATCTCATGCTCCACATCATTTTGTGAAGTTTTGTTTGTAAATATTATATGAATGTAGCATTTTTCTTCTCCCAAACTATATTATTATTTAAAATAAAAACCTTGAATTAAAGATGACCATTAGATGGGATAGCAACTTAATTAATCTCACCCTTAATCTCTTTAATGACATCATATGTCTCAAACCCCTTATATGGAAAGACTTAATTACCCTTAATGAAATGTTTCTTTTAAGTCATTTATCATTCCTAATTTAATCACATTAACCCCTTATATTATATAGCTAATTACATATTACGTTTATTTATAGATAAAGTCATATCACAAATATAAAACGGCTTTATTAAACTCAATCACAACAACCATTTTATTTGTTCATTGGCATATACTTTTTGTTTATTATTATTATCATTATTATTTTACATATGCTAAAATACTCAAACATCGTAAGGTAGAATATACGTATATCTATCTTAAAAAATATGTATACAACATTTATGCATATGAATCAGAATCCATAACACATTAAAATTGACCATACTAATAATACCCGCGGAAATTTCAAGATACCCGCGGAAATTTCAAGAAAACCACGGGATCTTTATAAATACGACGGGTATTTAGTTTTTAAGAAGACTGCGGGATTTTTGGTTGGCCCGCGCACGTGGTGTAATTTTTTTGGCTTTCTTTTTCCGTGGTCCCGCTGTTTTTATCCTACGGGTCAGTGTCTATTGTCAAGGAAAAAAGTTCTGACACATATCATGGAGGGTAAAGTTGTGCGTTGACCGACCACTACAAAAATTTTCTCTTCAATTATTCCATATGATGATATCAACAACTCTATAGTTAATCCCGACATAGCTTTTGGTATTTATATAAATCCCAAGTCTATGATATACCATGTGAGATATCTCCCAGCTACGTGCTCTTAGCGCACTCTAGGTTGCTCGCCACCAAAATTAATTCTTCCAAATGTTAGATGGATACTCTGGAAAATATATCTTATAGTACCTACTAAAATCTGAATGAATAGGACTTTTCAAGTTCGATATATAATTTTGTAGTAGACATCCATCAAATTTTATATTTTATACGCATTAACTTAAATGCAATTGCAGTAAAATTTACTGTTAAAATCCGCGAATCTCGTGGGTCTTAATCTAGTATATATAAATAATAAATAGAAAATCGTATTATCATTTCATATAGTAATTTTTATACATATTATAACAACAAATGTTAGGATTGAAACTTTAGTCCAACATAAAGTTCAAAATGGGTTCTAATATTGAAGAAATTAACTGATAAGTATATATACATGCAATTAAATCTTACAATTTTTAATTTTTAATGAGGGACATAAACGTGCATCGATCTAATAATTAAAACATAGTAAAAAATGATATACAGTAGAATCTCTATAAATTAATAATGTTGGGACCGGGATATTTTATTAATTTAGCGAGATATTATTATATCGATATATTAATAAATTATTAATTTAAAGAGTTGGCTTATATTCGTGAGCAACTCTCAAATTAATGCATCGACCTTCAAAATTTCCATATCCATTCACTTTACCTATTTGAATAAAACAGAAATAAGGACCTTCAAAATTCTCATATACATTCACACATTAATGAACTTGTCTAGTTCAATGTACATAGATCTAGATTGATCACTATAAAATGTCTAATGATAAATTATAAAATCACATCAACTATGGCTTCTAAACTAAAAGGTGTTAAAAAATCAACGATGACAATAGAATTTTAGAATATTTTAGTAATTATTAATTTATAGTTTCGCTGGGACCAATATATTTACATTGGAATTTCAAAAAAATTATTATTTTATTATTTTATCGATTGGGGTCCAATTTTGTACTGGTCCCAAGTTGGGACTGGACAAATTATTAATTTTATCGAGGTTATTAATTTATCGAGTATTAAATTATAGAGGTTCTACTGTATTGTAATACCTGTCATTAGAAGTATTATTTTTCGCATTAAATATATAGTAATTAATTTACTTTTAGAAATATTATCTTCCAATTGTTTATAGGAAATTACTATATTTATAGCGAATTTTAATGTATTATTGATAAAGCAGGGCCCCTCAAGCCATAGTACAAGTAATAATACTATTAATATTTAATATAATATAAATATCAATATAACACCATTAATAATGAAATGATATCATATACGTAGTTATGTAGGAACTTTACTTGTAGTTTTCCATAATAATATTACAAGTGTATTACGATTATTAATAAATTATGAATATGTTGAGAACTTTATAATTTAATATAAAGTGAAGCTCTTAGTTCAACATCATTAGTATATAGATTACTTTATCTATATCTATATCTATATGTATACATATATGAGTGTCTTTTTTTTTTTGGTTTAATATTCTTATGTATAAGTACTAATTTTAAGCCCGTGAGATACACACGACAAGCTAAACTATACAATTTTTAGTCATATCAATCTAACCAAATCAATTAAATTATTAAGCGATTTGTTAGAGTATAAAAACAATGTGAGATGCTCATGATAAATATTATATACAAGATCCATTGTTTTTACACTAAATATTTCTTTAATCAATTACATTAAATATAAGATCATAACTAAATATTATCAGATTTTTTATGATATTTTATTTTCTAATTATAAATATTAGAATAATAAAATAATACTATTAATTAAATAATTTGTAGGACTTTATTTTCATATGAGACTCTTTCTTTCCATATTATATTATAATATACGTAGCATGCATATTTATTAATTATTATTAATAACAAGAAAATTAATAATATAATACTAATTAAATAATTTGTTAAGTGGAATTAAGAGGTTGATATGTGGCATTTGTGCTTATGTGGCAAACTTTAAAACTTTTTTTACTCCTTTAATATATATATATATATATATATATATATATATATATATATATATATATATATATATATATATATATATATATATTTAAGGTTCTTCACATTTCTTCCAACATTAAATGAAAATAAAATATTTGGAATTATATTATTATAATATTATTTGATATCTTGGTACTTACTATTATAATTAATAGAATTAATTCCTAACTGTTCTTTGTCAATTTATTCTCATTATGATGTTTTATACTCTTATTTAATTCCTAGTCAATAATTCTTTACTTGTTCAACATTATTCTACAGTGTATATATATAACCTCACAAAACCATTAAAACTCACGTAAATTTATCAGTCTCATTATTCAATTCGGTGAGTAGGTTGTCATGGTTTTCCAACTCAAATCGTTACTACTCGTTCTGTTCGTGGTACGAATTTCAGATGCTAGTTGGTCGACCACCTTATCTGATGCTTTCAGATCAACTATCAAACCAACAGGTAATAGCACGACATGGGCCGTTCTAGTAGCTGGTTCAAACGAGTGGTATAATTATCGTCATCAGGTGAACATTTCAAAGTTTTCATATTGCAAATTACGGCACGTACGCATGACCTAAAAAAATAAAAAAAACATAGAAATTGATGTCAAATAGTGTTGTCAATTTTCAGGCTGATGTTTGTCATGCGTATCAAATATTGAAACAAGGTGGATTGAAGGATGAAAACATAATTGTTTTTATGTACGATGATATTGCCAATAATCCAAGCAATCCACGGCCTGGTGTCATCATTAACAGTCCCAAGGGATCAGATGTCTACGCCGGTGTGCCAAAGGTATACGATCACTATATATGTAATGCGTATGTGGACAAGCAAAATAGTTATGGTTGCTAGTTATGAATTAAGATGATAATTTGTATATTACCAAAAATTAATTATACACTAATAAGTAATAACCATGCTTCGATGTATTGTACATTACAATGATATAATGCATGATTAGTGGTATATTACTAACTTTTATTTTGGTGTATAAAGCAACACCCTACCAATTATGACCTTACATTGGGAATAATTTGTTACCTACTTTATCAAATGGTAAATTTCCATGAAAGATAACATAAAATATTACTTTAACAATAAATGGTATGTAATATATTTTTTTTAAATAGAAAGATGACATAAGTTTAGTTCACTATATAGCGGATACTAAAGCTGAAATTAAAGTTGCCTTAAATAGTTATTTAGTGCTCCTTCACTATATTATTTTTTATTAGCAAAAAAGTATCCATATACCCATATTATCAAAATTGGTATTTTTTGTTTATTTTCTTTGTTGGTAATATCACTTTTCATAAAAATACTAATAATATTTATTGATTTATTTATTATTATTATTAATTAATTAATGTTGCTAGTTATGAGCACGATATACTCTTTCAGTTCAAATTTATTAAATATTTGAAACGAAGACGACAACAACAACAATAATAATAATAATCCGTAGTAAATAGTAAATGTAAAATTATTAAGAAAGGAAAATATGTTGTCGCCTTTTTTTAAACAAGTTGACTACTAATATATTACAGATAAATAAATACGGAGTATATATTAAGAATAATAAAAAAAAAGGAAAATAGGAACTTTAAATTTGCTGTCATTTTTTGCAAGAATATAACAGATAAAAATAATGATGTGTTTGACAAAATAGGAACTTTAAAATTATTTAATACTAGTCTTAATTTTATTGTTCATATATATATATATATATATATATATATATATATATATATATATATATATATATATATATATATATTTCGTATGTCCCAAAATAATTTTTAACTATTGTACTTTTATAAAACTGTGTCTAAATTAATAGTAGACGAAATAGACTAAGTACTAAAATCTTAGCCATAATTGTTTGGATCAGGATTACACGGGTAAAAGTGTGACCGCAGCTAATTTATATGCTGTGCTTCTTGGAAACGAAACAGCGGTGAAAGGAGGAAGCAAAAAAGTGATTAAAAGCAAACCTAATGATAAAATCTTTGTGTTTTACTCTGACCATGGCGGTCCTGGAGTTCTTGGTATTACCTTTTATTTTTTTTTATTTTTTTCTTTCTTGTCAACAAAGATAATAAAAAAGGGTTCATTAATCTGTTTTTTTTTTACCAACTTAACGTAATTACTTCTTGTGTTGATTACAATAGGGATGCCGAACCCGCCTTATACCATTTATGCAGATGAATTCATCAAAGTTTTGAAAACAATGCATGCAAGTGGTACATATGATGAGATGGTAACTACTTTGATTACATACATTAATTTCGCTCTTGACTAATCGTTGGTATATTGCTGATTTGAGACGATAAACTTTTGAATTTGCTGAATGTAGGTTATATACTTGGAATCGTGTGAAAGCGGAAGTATGTTTGAAGGCCTGTTGCCAAAAGATTTAAATATTTATGTGACAACTGCGTCGGATGCAACTCAAAATAGTTGGGCCACATATTGTCCAGACGAGAACTCGTCTCCACCAGAAGGGTACCACACTTGCTTAGGTGACCTATATAGTGTTTCTTGGATGGAAGATAGGTATAATTTCGTTCATTTGATGCAGCGTCAGCTACAAAGTTAATAAATTAGCATCCAAGTATAAAAATACTGTTTTTGTTCTTATTTTTTGGTTGTTCTTCGTTAAGTTGTTGATTTAGTCCTTTTTCTGTGACTTTGGATGTTAGTGAATCACATGACTTGAGACATGAAACGTTGGCACAACAATACTTGAAGGTTGGCATTATATAGGTGGTTTCTTTCTTTCTTTTCTTTACCTTTTTCTAAGAACATTTACAACTATCTGAAACAAATTCACACGAAATTATTTGTAGGTGAAGAAGAGGACTTACAACAACAAAAATCCAGATGAGGGATCTCGTGTGATGCAATATGGTACCCTACGAATAAACGAGGAGACTGTTTCGGTTTATCAAGGTTCTAAAGCTCGAAACTTGTCCATCGACCCAAGTCAATCTTTCGACCCAGTCAGTGTTGTCGACCAAAGAGATGCAGATCTTTATTCAATGTGGCGAGAGGTATGTCTACTTAATGCAAAATATATAGAACTTACATATGATTGATAATGTTGTCTCTTTTCGCATAGACTGATGTATTTCGTATTCTCTACAGTACAATAGCTCGAAAGAAGTATCACAAAAGCAGGGGCTACTCAAAGAAATTAAGGATATAACGGCACACAGGGCGCACATGGATAATTGTGTCAATATAATCAATCGTGATTTATTAGGCGATAGAGGTGGATCAGTGAGAGGTGAAGGATCTGCTCTTGTTGATGATTGGGAATGTCTTAGATCAATGGTGATAAAATCTTTATCTTTTTCCTTCATTTTACCATGACTATGTTTTCTTGGATTTTCGTCATTTTCTAACTTATGGAACCTTTTGATTGTTGAAGGTTCGTACGTTTGAGACGTACTGTGGATCATTGACTCAGTATGGCATGAAACATACACAGACATTCGCCAACTTATGTAACAATGGAGTTACCATGAAAGCGATGGACGTTACGACACAGAAGGCGTGTAGTTCATATAAAATGGGGAAATGGAATCCCTTCATCATTGGTTACAGTGCCTGATTCATGGGTTACAAAACTAGTAAGATACAAAGAAGTGGTTTATTAGTTTTATTTAGTACTTAAAAACTTGCATCCCCTGTTTTCCCATCTTCTTCTTCAACACCTCTGATCAAATACGATTCAAAGCTGTGAATGAATTAAACCATGAATTCTTAATCAATTACGTATTAACATAATCTCGCGAAGCTTTTGAACAGATTACATGTCCACTTTCAGCGTAAATGGTGATCCATTTGAAGCGATTATCAATCGACCTCAAATTGTTATTTTGATCGGATTATACTTGAATTTGTTGATCTATTCTTTCTTAGATCAACAGTAGGGGTGGGCAACGGTTCGGTTTTCGGTTTACGGTTTGAATTCGGTTCGGTTTCCTCGGTTTGGGAATTTTTGGGAGGCAAACCGTAAACCGAACCGTACACCGAATTCAGGGGATTTAACCGAACCGTACACCGAATTGAATACGGTTCGGTTTCGGTTTGAAACCGGTTTGAAACCGAAAACCGAATTGGACTACTACCAAGTTCTTCCTTGTGCGGATTAAAGTCACATTTTCTCGCATGAGCCCATAGTGTAGATGTTCCTGACGAAGTCGATCGAGCAGCAAGGTTATGAGGACAATAATTACATCGAGCCCTTTGTTTTCCATCCGTGGTCTCAAACCAAGTAAAATGTACCCAAACCTCAGACCTTGATTTGTATTGTTTACGTTTAACACCTTTTTCGGATGTCAAATTGCTAGTTGTTGAACCAGTGACATGTGGTTTGTTCCCCATTTGTGTTTGACATCTCCCTGTAAATTAAAAACAAAGTCATATAGGTCGGTAATGCTAAATAATTCCCAAAGTAGTCAAAGAATATTACATGAAAATATGAAACATCATATGCAATGGAATCTAAAAATTAATAACTGACATCATATATGCAATGGAATCTAAAAATTAATAACTGAAAATCGTATCAACATAATATAGCCATTAAATAGGTTATATAACCATTTTTCTTAATGCTAAACAAAACATACAATCTTAATACGAAGTTATGAACTAAAAGTCTAAAAATAATCGACTAAAATAAAGTCAGTTACTTACCAGATATTGGAGACAAGCCGTTGAGAGTTGAGAGACTTGAGACTTGAGACTTCAGAGGAAAAGTGAGGCTGGAGCCAAGATCCATTTTATGGTGTATAAATTGTCAATTAGGTTTAGGGACTTATTGTTAGTGTACTAATTGGGCTGGGCTCATTAATTTAAGGTGGGCTGGAAATCTGGAATGTGTGTAATGTTACATACAAAACATAAAAATTATTATTTATTATTACTAATTATACATTACATTATACATATATTTAAAAATAAAAAATATAGTATTTTTGAATTCGGTGTTCGGTTTAACCATTTAAAATTTTTTTGAAACCATTAACCGAACCGTAAACCGTTTATTGAATTCGGTTTCGGTTAAAACTAAACCGAAAACCGAATATAAAATCGGTTCGGTTTAAAATCGGTTCTATTCGGTTCGGTTATTCGGTTTAAACGGTTTCAAACCGTATATTGCCCACCCCTAATCAACAATTAGAAGCTGTATGATGGATCAATTTCACACATTCATGATGAATTGATGAAATTGTGTTCTTCACAGCTCACGAATAATCAAAAACACAATTTCTTCAAAAATGACCTAATTCGATCGAATTTTGACAGTGATTGATATAATTGTTGCTTGATATGTGATCTTGGATCAATAAACTTCAAATCTATCGGATCACTTTCTCAATAACATCATCAAATCAGATTCTCAAATTTTCCCCAAATAAGTGATTGTTCAACTTGATTTCGATCCGTAAACTTTCGATATTGATTAACACAGGCTCTGATATCAATTGTAAATGATTGATATCAATATGTAAGCTTAAATTGAATGAATCGTTTATGTTTGATATGAATATTGAGAGCTTTTGGTTTATTTCACCTTTGAGTGTATGTTTTACAATGAACAAACTTACATCGTTAATTCTATCTACTTGCTTTTATACCTGCAATGTTTACATGTTTACAATCTAAATATTATTCCTAACCATACTAACATAATTCTCATCGCTGACGTGTTTAGTTTTAGTATCATCAAATTATATTTGTAATCTTGATAATGCTTGAAGAAATATAAGGAGGAACACAAAAAAGCTGATTTATGAGCAACGAATACGGTTCAAATTCTCAAATTATATTTTGCTAAAGTATTTAATAGGAAATCAAAGAACACCACCTAACAACCAAAGCGCCATTGACCTAGCGGTATTCTAACATTGAGGTTGAGGGTTCAAGTCATTGAAACAAGCTTGAAAACAAAAATACATACCAGTACTGGCCCGGTGGCCCATGATATGTTTAATTTTCCTTGAACTGACCCATGCCCATCAACTTTAACAAATGCTGGCCCATGTTCACAAAAGAGTCCAATTAGGCTTGTAATTAACACAAGTACGAGTGGTTTTTGTTTTGGGATAAGTCCTCCGAAATGCAATCAAATTTGACTCGATATCTATTATGTGTAACTATCTAAAGGGTGGGTGTAAGAATGCAATTTACTTTCAAAAACGTGTTTTTGATGTAATTTTTTACCAGTATAGAAGGTAACCGGTTAACGCTGACTTTTTTCCAAAAATTTTGTCCACGTGGAATGCCAACTCAGAAAAATTTTATCCACTTATTTTTTGTTGTGACACGTAGATAATTTACGATAAATAATCAATATTTTTATTATTTTTTATTTTTTTTATGGAATCTGTTAATAAATATAATTAAATTTTAAATAATCAATTAATAAATAAATAATCAAATTTTTTTTTTGTTGTGCATCGGTATTCATCAATCATCATCGTCATTGTTCATGGATATCCAAATCAGTGGGGAGATAATCAAAAATACCCAAATCAGTTTACATGAGCTATTACCATGAACATCATTGTTCATAGATATCCAAATCATTTCACACCAACCATAATAAACATCATTGTTCATGAACACACAGGTTTTTTCACAAATAAAAACCAAATTTAGAGCCATGATCTCTAGAATCGACAATCTGCAAATTTTTCGGTTACTTGCTCCAGCTCCGCGACGGGTGAAACACCAACTTAAAACCCCACGATTTGCTCTGACGACGAACAACACCAGCAGTTTAGAAATCTGGTTGGGTTTCTCGACAACTCCCACAGTCAACGATGGTGTTAGATCGAACTTTAAAGAAAGTGGTGACCGGCCGTTTGAAGGTGGTCGGAGTTATTGGGTGGGAAGTTGTGCTGGTCGCCGGCAGTAGCCGTCGAGATCTCTTATCTAGATCCGTAACTGCAGTCGGAATGGGTGATGGTGGTGACGAGGATGTCGGCGGATCTGGTCGGAATGGGTGGTCGTTGGCCGGAGATGGCGGTCGGCACCGGCGGTACGAAGAACACAAGTCTCTAATGCAAGGCCGGTCCTTACATTTTTGATGCCCCGGGCGAGTCGACCGTCAAATACCCATATAAAACTTTTTAAGAAACATCATACTATATTTTATGCTTTTGAAACTTAGTCAAATTAGATGGTTCATCACCACGCCGAATTATACCAAATAAGTAAAATTGTATAATGTTAGAAGATAAAGTGCGAAGTAAAAATTTAAACTTAAATACAAATACATTTCTATATAACTTAAATACGTTTGCTAATGCTTCTTGAAAAATTTTGTGCGCTTAGTAAAATAAAATAGAATTCTTATAACTTAAAATTTATTAGACGGTTCCCAACCCTTCCAATCGGTTTACGTCGGCTTGTAACCGACAAGGAGTGACAAACCGACGGGGATGGCACCACCTTGTCGGTTGCCTCCGTCGGTTTTGAACTTTGGATATCCGACGCCGAGCATCGGTTTGTCGCTTTGTTTTTCTTTTCCTTTTTTAATTTTGTGGGTACAAAATGAAAGATAAATTGGTAAATGCGGGACCCAAAAGTTAAAGTGACGGAGCAGGGATGGGAGTGGTCAGTCAGTTTCAGTCGGTTTCAGTCAGTTTTCTGAAAAAACTGACGTGGCACTGACGTGTCTCTGTCAGTTTCAGTCAGTTGGATTTTGGGTTGGGAATGGCCTCTACTACAGAAACAGGCAACAGCTACAGAAAATTGCGACGAAAATAAAATCGTAGCAAATTTATTAAATCTGCAACGCATTTGCCACCGCTTTGTGACGATATGTTGGAAGATAAAAAGTCAAACATTTGACTAACTTTTGACACGGATTAGTGACAAAATTGCGACGGCTTATAAAAAGTCAAATGTTTGACCAAATATTGCGACGGATTAGTGTCAAACTTGCGACAACAAATAAGAATTCAAATAGTTGACTAAATTTTCAAAGCTTTGACCAAAATTTGCGACAGATTAGTGTCAAAGTTGCGACGGCTAATCAGAATTCAAATACTTGACTTATTTTTCAAATCTTTGACTAAGTTTTGCTTCAGATTTGTGTCGAATTTGCAACGGTTGAACAAAATAAGTAATAACTTAAAAAAAAATGTACAATAATAATAGTATATATACATGTATATTCATTCACTTTAAAAAAAATTTGAGTACTTATTGAACCATATAGGAATATGTATAAACATATATGTGCCTTTTTTATTTAAAACTATTTTTTAAAAAAATTAAACAAAATGAGGCTGTAGCAACTCCGTCACAAAATATCTATAATTGCTACGGATTTGCTACGGAACTTTTTGCCGTTTTAAGTTTGCATGATTATACAAGCACAATTAGATACATAAGAGCATCAAGTATGTCATTATATGAGTGTAATGTATAAAAAGACACAATATTTGTACTTATTAATATGTTTGGTGGTATGTATCTCTAAACTATTAATAT
Source organism: Helichrysum umbraculigerum (assembly GCA_949592205.1). NCBI lineage: Eukaryota > Viridiplantae > Streptophyta > Magnoliopsida > Asterales > Asteraceae > Helichrysum > Helichrysum umbraculigerum. The sequence continues at coordinate 119,496,285 of CATIUR010000003.1, read as the reverse complement.
ATTGATATATACTTTCTTATAAGTCGAAGTTGATATGCACACATACGTATATATATACATGTGTATTCATTCACTTTAATTTTTTTTGAGTACTTATTGAACCATATAGAAATATGTATAAACATATATGTGCCTTTTTTATTTAAAACTATTTTTTTAAAAAATTAAACAAAATGAAGCTGTAGCAACTCCGTCACAAAATATCTATAATTGCTACGGATTTGCTACAGAACTTTTTGCCGTTTTAAGTGTGCATGATTATACAAGCACAATTAGATACATAAGAGCATCAAGTATGTCATTATATGAGTGTAATGTATAAAAAAGACACAATATTTGTACTTATTAATATGTTTAGTGGTATGTATCTCTAAACTATTAATATATTGATATATACTTTCTTATAAGTCGAAGTTGATATACACACATACGTATATATATACATGTATATTCATTCACTTTAAATTTTTTTTGAGTACTTATTGAACCATATAGGAATATGTATAAACATATATGTGCCTTTTTTATTTAAAACTATTTTTTTAAAAAATTAAACAAAATGTGGGACAATCTTCTACTGCCATGGATGAAGATGATGGCGACGATGGTGATGATGATGATTATAGACTCATGGTGTTGGATAGCATGCATCCTACCGGTTCTAATCCAACTCGAGAGGAACATGAACCAAATACAAACGCAAAGGGATTTTATAACTTGTTACAAGCTCTCGAAAAGCCTTTGTGGGAGGGGTGTACAAATTGGTCACAATTACAAGCTGCTACGAGTTTATTGAATTGGAAGTCTACTTGTAATGTACCCGTGGCTACCTTTAATCACATACTTTCCATCTTTAATAGTATGCTACCTAAAGGTAATAACCTCCCGGAGAACTTTTACAAACTAAAGCAAAGCTTGAATGCACTAAGCCTCCCAAGTATTAGGATTGATGCTTGCAAAAACTATTGCATGCTATTCTATTGGTGTAACATCCTCTCCGGTAGCCTGGTATTTTTCTATTTATAATTGCGTATTTAATTGTTTTAAATAACTTTGCGATATAATTGTTTAATTGTGAAAGTTGGTGAAATAGGTCTTAGGACTTTTTGTGAATAATGAAATGTGGCTTGAATTAAATTATTAAAGTTGACGGAACAATAAAATAAATTTCTCGCATTTAGTAATTAAGTGTCAGGCAATAGATTTAGAGCGGGTATAAAATACCCACGTGATGAGGTCGGTTAAATAATGGGCCGATCCCTTTTTGGGATCACTTTACCAATTCCTTTCCTTAATTTTCCCTTTCAAATAAAACATATAAACCCTAATTTAAATTCTAGAGTAAATCATCAAATCGAAGTGTGATCTTTTTCTAGCATTATCATCCTCATCACCTAGTTATCATCATCTTCTACACCTACTAGTTATCATCTTCTTCATTTGTAAAAGGTAAGTGGAGTTTATTTTAAATGTTAGGATTGATGAATAAATGATTAATTGAATTTGTTCTTGCCATTGTATGATGATAACTTGTTATATATGATTATATGTGATGATTCGTAGTTAGTTAAGTGGATTAATCCATGTTCTTGAGCTATGATTAATGTTAGTGGTTAACCTAAAGAAATTTCATAAATTTGGTGTAATCTTAAAGATTTAGATGTTATGGAAGTTGATATATGTTGGATAGGTGTTGTATGAAGTTGTTACAAGCTTGGAAATTGAGTTTGTTGCATAATTGGTTCGAAATTGAGATTTTGGAAGTTTTTGGTTCGTGCATATTTCATTTCTGCTGCTGCTGTTCTTGATCTGGAAATGAAGCTGGCGGCTTCATAAGCCTAGCCGGCGGCTTCTGCTTCAAGTTGGTGAAGCCGGCGGCTTCAACACCAAGCCGGCGGCTTGTGACCCCCAACCGGTGGGTCAATGACTCAAACCGGCGGACGCTAGAGGCTTTAAAACGCAATAAATTTCTGTTGATGAAAAACTTAATTCACCCGGCGGGTGAAGGGCATGACCCGGCGGCTAGCCATGGGAAGCCGGCGGCTTCCATGGCCAAGCCGGCAGCTTCTGGCTGTTTCCAGGGATTTCTCATTTTTAGTTTTTAAAACCTTTCAAGTGTTAGTACATGTAGTTATTTGATGTGTATGATTAGTAGTCGATAATATAAGTGTTTAGGATAATGAGCTCCAAATGTGTCGAACTTTCTATAAGTTATATTTGGACTTTAACGATTACTAACTTTTATTTAATGTTGAATCTCAGATCCTCCGAAAGATAACGTTGCCCCGAGAATCTGAGTTAGTGAAGACGAAGGTATTGGTGAGTGGATTCAAAACTCACCGTTTGGCTTAGTTGTAATCATTTGATTACAACGGGTAAACGTAGACTTGATTATTGAGTTGATTAGTTGTTATTGTTGATCATATGCCTATATGTGCTTTGTGTGGCCTTCGTGCATTGTTGTTAATGAGGTCAACGAGTTGATGAACTGTTGGTTGGGCTAGTGTGTTGTTGTGTGAATGGTACATGGATGTACTTCATTTGTTGTGTGTGCTGAACTGTACCTAAGTATAATAAACACTAGCTATCGGTCTCGTCCGTTATGGCCATACGGATATGTTTGGATAAGTGATCTTGGGGAGCCGCCCGGGTACTAAGGTTATCCCCGGATCCGCCGATCCTCATTAAGTTGTTGTTGACTGTTGTGTTTGCGAATATTTGTTGTAGTTAATTGGTTTAGCTAAGTTGAATGTGGGGTGTTGGATTTACTCACTTAGCTATGTGCTAATCCCTCGATGTTACTTCCTGCAGACTTTTGTTTATGCATGCGGGTGGGTAGCAGGAAGGTCAAACCTTGGAAGCAGGGAATGTTTGATATTCAAGCTACTCTGATTATTTTTGTAACAACTCAGTTTAGTTTATATAATACCCCGACATGCTAGTCTTTTGAACAAGTTTTAAATCGTAGTAACTTAACCATCTAAACTGTTTTGGTACTTTGGAAAAATATGAAATGAAGTATTGGGTTTTATTTACCTGCGCTTCCTTATTATCTTTAATATTATTACAAGTAAATGAGGGGTGTTATAAATTGGTATCAGAGCATAGTTTTGGGATAATTGTTCATTGTTGAATGATCAATCCCAAAACTCGAGCGTGATATATCAAACATTCTTGGGTATGGGATTAGTATTGGTTGAAGGTAGTTAGTATTTAGATGCTAACGATTAACAAAAGTTCAAGTGTTGTGTTGAATTTCAAAAATGGCAGATAACGAACCACCGACCACCAACCCCAACAATGCCTCCAGGATAGTCGCTCCTCAAATCGGGACTCATACCGAGCAACATGATCATAATGGTACTTCTCAACCAACCGGACAACAATCTAACCGAGATGAGTATATTCATGAGATGGAAGACGAGTTAGTATTCCTTAGGGAATTCAAGAGAAAAGCTGAGGAAGCTGCGACCAGACAGTTATTTCAGCAAACCCCAGTCTTTGGTTCTGGTTCATCCTCTCAATCAGAAAAGAAATGTTCATACAAGACTTTTATGGCTAGTCGACCACCGGAATTTCAGGGAAGTAAAAATCCTACGGTAACGTTAAATTGGTTGAGGGATATGAAACGCAAATTTGATGTGACTTGCTGTGATGAGGAACTTAAAGTCAAATATGCGGTTCAATGCATGAAGGATGATGCCATGGTTTGGTGGGATTCCATTACCGGTCATTTCACTCAACAACAGAAAGAAGCTATTAGTTGGTCTCAGTTTCATCAAGTTGTACGTAACCAATATTGTTCGGATTTTGATATTGCTAGGATTCGAAGAGAGTTTGTGAATCTTCGATTAAAGGATGACATGACTATTGATGAATTGATTTCATAGTTTACGGATAAGCTTAGTTCGTGCAACAATGGGTTCCGGATGAGAAAACTCAAATCGAACAATTTGTGGATGCTTTACCGGATAACTACCGTACGGTTGTGAGATTGGCTAAGGATTTATCGCATGCTTTCAATCTTGCAAGATCCGCCGATAGTGATTTGAGAGGTTTGCGATTATGGCAAGGAAGGGATACAAGTTTCTCTAAAGCAAGAACTGAATCGTCGGGTAAGAATAAATCCAAGTGGCAAGGGAATCGTCAGGGCAGTAAGAAATTTGTTGGAAGAAGTAGTTCTTCTGGAAGTTTTAATAGTTCCAACTGGTGTAGTTCGTGTAGGTCTCGGCATGATGGTCCGTGTACGGCTAAGACAAACAAATGTATGAAGTGTGGTGAATTAGGTCATGAGATAAAAAGTTGCCGTTATCCAAATTTTGTTTGTTGGACTTGTAAGAAAGAAGGGCATAGGGTTGGTCAATGTCCGGAGGCAAGGTCGACGGGGTCGGGTTCGGTCCGGAGTTCGGGATCTTCCGGTCAGAAAAGAAAGAACCCTCCTCCAGCAACTAGTAGGGCTTTTCAGATGACGGTTGATGAGGCCGTGCGTACTGAAGATGTTATCACGGGTACATTTCTTATAAACTTTGTACCTGCACGTGTATTGTTTGATTCGGGTGCTAATTGTACTTTCATTTCTGTGCAATTTTGTGATAAGTTGAAATTAGCCCCTACTGTGATAACAAAGCCTATAGAAGTAGAAATAGTTAGTGGTAAGTTAGTTCCTGTTACCACCTCGGTGACTGGAGCTAATATTACTATTGATGATCACGTTTTTCCTATTTCCTTTTTGTTGATGCCAATCCCTAGTTTCGATGTAATAATTGGTATGGATTGGTTGAGTCAGAATAAGGCTAGTATTGATTGTCACCAGAAGTTGGTTAGGATCCCAATCTCCGAAGGGTCATATGTTGTGGCTCGAGGAGAACGGGATGGTGTAGCTATTCCTTTGATTTCGTTGATGAAAGCTAGGAAGTCATTGTCAAAAGGTTGCGAGTCATACCTAGCCTATGTAGTCGATGCCAAATTAGAAAGGAAAACTGTTTCGGATGTTCCTGTTGTTTGTGAGTACCCTGAAGTGTTCCCCGATGAGTTGACTGGGTTACCGCCAGTTAGGGAAGTAGAATACATAATTGATCTTGTTCCGGGCTCATCTTCGATTGCTAAAGCTCCTTATAGATTAGCTCCTTCTGAGATCCGTGAAATGATGAATCAGATTCAAGAGTTGTTGGATAAAGGTTTTATCAGACCTAGTTCCTCGTCGTGGGGTGCACCAGTGTTATTCGTGAAAAAGAAAGACGGGTCGTTGCGCATGTGTATTGATTATAGAGAGTTGAATAAGAGAACGGTAAAGAATAAGTACCCTCTTCCTAGAATAGATGACTTGTTTGATCAGTTACAGGGTTCTTCAGTGTATTCTAAAATTGACCTGAGGTCGGGTTATCATCAAGTTCGTGTTCATAAAGAAGATATACCTAAAACTGCTTTCCGAACCAGGTATGGGCATTATGAATTTCTGGTTATGCCTTTTGGTTTGACAAATGCTCCAGCAGTATTTATGGATTTGATGAATCGTGTGTGTCGACCATTTTTGGATCAATTTGTGATTGTTTTCATTGATGATATACTTATTTATTCGAAATCTGAAACTGAACATGCCACGCATTTGAGATTGGTTCTTGAAACATTGAGACGAGAACAGTTGTATGCAAAGTTTTCCAAATGTGAATTCTAGATTAGAGAAGTTCAGTTTTTGGGTCATATAATTTGTCAAGATGGTGTGAAAGTGGATCCATCAAAAGTTGCAGCTGTGATGAATTGGATTGCGCCGAAATCTGTCTCTGAGATAAGGAGTTTCCTTGGGTTAGCGGGATATTATCGGAAGTTTATCAAAGATTTTTCTAAGATAGCCGGTCCGTTAACTAAGTTAACCCGTAAAGATGAGAAGTATGTGTGGACTGATCAACAGGAGCAAGCTTTTCAGACATTGAAACTATTGTTGTGTCAAACACCGATTTTAGCATAACCAGAAGGTACTGATGATTTTGTGGTTTATTGCGACGCTTCATATTCGGGTTTGGGTTGTGTCTTAATGCAAAGGGATAGAGTTATCGCTTATGCTTCTCGACAGTTAAAACCACATGAGAAGAATTATCCTACGCATGATTTAGAACTCGCAGCAGTTGTATTTGCCCTAAAACTTTGGAGACATTACTTATATGGGACTCGATGTGTTGTTTGTACCGATCACAAGAGTTTACAGTATGTGTTCTCCCAGAAAGAATTGAATATGCGATAGAGGCGATGGTTGGAATTGATAAAAGATTATGATTGTGAAATTAGATACCATCCGGGCAAAGCTAATGTGGTCGCCGATGCTTTAAGTCGAAAGAATACTCCTGATCGAGCTTTCTATTTAAAAGTGAATGTTTCCTCAGATTTGATTGATCAAATTAAAAATTGTACAACTTGAAGCATTGAAGGATCAGAATTTGAAATCCGAAATCATGTTAAAACGCAAGGACGAATTAGTTGATGATTCAAGGGGATTAAAGACGTATCAATCTCGTGTTTGGATTCCTTCCATTGGTGGTATTCGGGATTTGATTCTGAATGAAGCTCATAAGTCACGAATGTCTATTCATTCGGGTAGTACTCGAATGTATAATGATTTGAAACTGTTGTATTGGTGGCCAACGATGAAAACCGACATTGCAAAGTTTGTGGGATCTTGTCATATTTGTGCTCAGGTCAAAGCGGAACATCAAAAGCCGTATGGGTCGTTAAAACAGTTGGAGATACCTGAGTGGAAGTGGGATCACATAACTATGGATTTTGTGACTAAGCTACCGCGTACCGCTCGAGGAAATGATATGATTTGGGTTATAGTGGATCGATTGACAAAGAGCGCGCATTTTCTTGCTACAAGTGAAACAGCATCGTTGACTAAACTTTCTCAATTGTATGTTAACGAGATCGTTTCCAGGCATGGTATTCCCTTATCGATTGTGTCGGATAGAGATACTCGTTTTGCTTCTCGTTTTTGGCAAAGTCTACAACAAGAGTTGGGTACACGGGTAAACCTTAGCACGGCTTATCATCCTCAGACCGATGGTCAGTCAGAACGTACGATTCAAACTCTAGAGGATATGCTTCGTGCATGTGTATTAGAATATGGAGGTTCATGGGATTCACATCTTCCATTGGTTGAATTTACTTACAATAATTCGTACCATTCTAGTATCGGGATGCCTCCGTATGAAATGTTGTATGGTCGTCGTTGTCGTACACCTATTTGTTGGTTAGAGGCAGGTGAGAAACAGTTTGCTGGACCCGATATTGTACAAATAACCGCGGATAAAGTAGCCATTGCACGTGAGAAGTTGAAAGCCGCAAGAGATAGACAGAAACAGTATGCGGATCCTAAAAGACGACCGGTTGTATTTTCCGAAGGTGAATTAGTGTATCTTAAAGTTTCTCCGTGGAAAGGTGTGATTAGATTCGGGAAACGTGGAAAGTTGGCGCCTAGGTACATTGGTCCATTCAAGATTCGACAAGTTGTAAATGATCAGTCGATGGCATTGGATCTTCCTTCTGAGCTTTCGGGTATTCATAGTACGTTTAATGTGTGTTATTTGAGGAAGTGTAACATTGAGGACCAGTCACAAATACTTCCTTTGAAGGATTTAAAAGTTGATAGAACTTAAATGTTGGTTGAAGAACCGATAGAAATCCTAGATAAGAAGGTTACCAAACTTAGGAAGAAACAAATTCCTATGGTGCTTGTAAAGTGGAAACATAGTTTAGGTTCCAACCTGACTTGGGAGTCTGAGGTATCAATGAAGTCCAGATATCCTGGATTGTTAGTTGATGTTGAGATTTCGGGGACGAAATCTCCTTAAGGAGGGGAGATTTGTAACATCCTCTCCGGTAGCCTGGTATTTTTCTATTTATAATTGCGTATTTAATTGTTTTAAATAACTTTGCGATATAATTGTTTAATTGTGAAAGTTGGTGAAATAGGTCTTAGGACTTTTTGTGAATAATGAAATGTGGCTTGAATTAAATTATTAAAGTTGACGGAACAATAAAATAAATTTCTCGCATTTAGTAATTAAGTGTCAGGCAATAGATTTAGAGCGGGTATAAAATACCCACGTGATGAGGTCGGTTAAATAATGGGCCGATCCCTTTTTGGGATCACTTTACCAATTCCTTTCCTCAATTTTCCCTTTCAAATAAAACATATAAACCCTAATTTAAATTCTAGAGTAAATCATCAAATCGAAGTGTGATCTTTTTCTAGCATTATCATCCTCATCACCTAGTTATCATCATCTTCTACACCTACTAGTTATCATCTTCTTCATTTGTAAAAGGTAAGTGGAGTTTATTTTAAATGTTAGGATTGATGAATAAATGATTAATTGAATTTGTTCTTGCCATTGTATGATGATAACTTGTTATATATGATTATATGTGATGATTCGTAGTTAGTTAAGTGGATTAATCCATGTTCTTGAGCTATGATTAATGTTAGTGGTTAACCTAAAGAAATTTCATAAATTTGGTGTAATCTTATAATTTAGATGTTATGGAAGTTGATATATGTTGGATAGGTGTTGTATGAAGTTGTTACAAGCTTGGAAATTGAGTTTGTTGCATAATTGGTTCGAAATTGAGATTTTGGAAGTTTTTGGTTCGTGCATATTTCATTTCTGCTGCTGCTGTTCTTGATCTGGAAATGAAGCCGGCGGCTTCATAAGCCTAGCCGGCGGCTTCTGCTTCAAGTTGGTGAAGCCGGCGGCCTCAACACCAAGCCGGCGGCTTGTGACCCCCAACCGGTGGGTCAATGACTCAAACCGGCGGACGCTAGAGGCTTTAAAATGCAATAAATTTCTGTTGATGAAAAACTTAATTCACCCGGCGGGTGAAGGGCATGACCCGGCGGCTAGCCATGGGAAGCCGGCGGCTTCCATGGCCAAGCCGGCAGCTTCTGGCTGTTTCCAGGGATTTCTCATTTTTAGTTTTTAAAACCTTTCAAGTGTTAGTACATGTAATTATTTGATGTATATGATTAGTAGTCGATAATATAAGTGTTTAGGATAATGAGCTCCAAATGTGTCGAACTTTCTATAAGTTATATTTGGACTTTAACGATTACTAACTTTTATTTGATGTTGAATCTCAGATCCTCCGAAAGATAACGTTGCCCCGAGAATCTGAGTTAGTGAAGACGAAGGTATTGGTGAGTGGATTCAAAACTCACCGTTTGGCTTAGTTGTAATCATTTGATTACAACGGGTAAACGTAGACTTGATTATTGAGTTGATTAGTTGTTATTGTTGATCATATGCCTATATGTGCTTTGTGTGGCCTTCGTGCATTGTTGTTAATGAGGTCAACGAGTTGATGAACTGTTGGTTGGGCTAGTGTGTTGTTGTGTGAATGGTACATGGATGTACTTCATTTGTTGTGTGTGCTGAACTGTACCTAAGTATAATAAACACTAGCTATCGGTCTCGTCCGTTATGGCCATACGGATATGTTTGGATAAGTGATCTTGGGGAGCCGCCCGGGTACTAAGGTTATCCCCGGATCCGCCGATCCTCATTAAGTTGTTGTTGACTGTTGTGTTTGCGAATATTTGTTGTAGTTAATTGGTTTAGCTAAGTTGAATGTGGGGTGTTGGATTTACTCACTTAGCTATGTGCTAATCCCTCGATGTTACTTCCTGCAGACTTTTGTTTATGCATGCGGGTGGGTAGCAGGAAGGTCAAACCTTGGAAGCAGGGAATGTTTGATATTCAAGCTACTCTGATTATTTTTGTAACAACTCAGTTTAGTTTATATAATACCCCGACATGCTAGTCTTTTGAACAAGTTTTAAATCGTAGTAACTTAACCATCTAAACTGTTTTGGTACTTTGGAAAAATATGTAATGAAGTATTGGGTTTTATTTACCTGCGCTTCCTTATTATCTTTAATATTATTACAAGTAAATGAGGGGTGTTATAATTGGTCAGATATAAAACTAACCCACTGTCGATGGTGTGGTGAATCTCGTTACAAGGTTGGCAAAAAGAAGGTCGCAAATTTGGTCTTGACATACATGCCGATTGGTCCTAGACTTCAAAAGCTATATATGTCAAAAAAGACGGCCAAAGAGATGACTTGGCACAGTGATCACAAATCAAAGGATAATCACATGGTGCATCCAAGAGATGGTAAAGCTTGGAAGCATTTTGACGAAACACATCCATCTTTTGCTGATGAGATTCGAAATGTTCGTCTTGGGTTATGCACAGATGGTTTCAGCCCTAATAACTCGAGTTCTAATCCTTATTCATTATGGCCCGTTTTTCTAACGATCTATAACTTACCTCCATGGATGAGTTTAAAAGATTCGTATGTTAAACTATGCTTAGTTATTCCTGGAAGAAAGAGCCCAGGTCAAAACTTGGATGTGTTTCTTCAACCGTTAATAAAGGAGCTTAAAGACTTGTGGGATGTTGGGGTTGAAGCATACGATGCTCATCGTAAACAAAATTTTACGATGAGGGCTATGCTTATGTGGACAGTTAGTGACTTTCCTGCGTATGCAATGTTGTCAGGTTGGAGTACCCATGGCAACTTAGCTTGCCCATGTTGCATGGGAGGGACAAAGGCGTTACGATTATCTGCAGGAAGGAAACCTTGTTGGTTTGATTGTCATCGTAAGTTTTTACCCATGGATCACCCATTCCGCCGTGATAGAAAAGGATTCCGTGCAAAAATCGTTGAGTTGTCATCTATTTCACCACCAGAGTTAACCGGTGCTGAAATTTTAGGGCAACTTTCAAACATTCCCACTGTTTATGAAGGTCACCCATACTCAGCAAAGAATTTAAAAGATCCAAAATTTGGCGTAACCCATAACTGGGTTAAGAAAAGCATCTTCTGGGAGTTGCCATATTGGCACACTTTATTAATCCGACACAACCTTGATGTGATGCACATTGAAAAGAATGTTTTTGAGAATATGTTTAACACCATCATGGATACTCCAAAAACAAAAGATAATATTAAGGCAAGGTTGGATTTAGAAGAAATTTGTGATCGACGGGGGTTGCATACTTGGAAGGGAAATACTAATAAAATTATGAAACCAAAAGCATCATACACTTTAACCAAACCTCAAGTAAAGATAGTGTGTGAATGGTTAAAGAAGGTTAAATTTCCCGACGGGTATGCCTCTAACATAGGGGGTTTGGTGAATGTTGGCCTAGGTACCTTTTATAGCTTCAAATGTCATGATTGTCACGTGTTTATGCAACGATTGTTACCTATTGCTATAAAAGGGTATGTGCCAAATGCAATATGGGATACAATAACCGAGTTGTGCACATTCTTTCGTGTTTTGTGTTCAAAGGTATTACATCTTGATGACTTAGAAAGATTGCAAAAAAGTATTGTTGTAACCATTTGCAAGTTGGAAAAAGTCTTCCCACCCGGCTTTTTTGACTCAATGGAACACCTTGTAATACATTTGACACGTGAAGCTATTCTTGGTGGTCCGGTGCAATATAGATGGATGTATCTCTACGAAAGGTAATTTCATTAGTTTAATCTATCATTCTAGTGAATAAAAACATTGCCTTATTTCTAATGTTTGTCTATAACGTCATTATTTAGGAAATTGGGCTTATTGAAAAGAACAATCAGAAACAAAGCGAAGGTCGAGGGTTCTATTATCGAGTCTTATCTTGTAAATGAACTTTCTACCTATTGCAATCTGTATTTGTCGCCAACGGTTCAAACACGGTTGAATCGTGAGCCTCGGAATTTTGCCCCAGAAATCAGTAGTTCTTCGACTAGCGACTCTCGGTTAAGCATATTCAAAGTTCCGTCTCGAAGATTATATGATAAGGGTGGGAAACATAGAGTCTTGACGGCTGTTGAGATGCATAAGATTCATACTTACGTCTTACTTAATTGTGAAGAGGTTCATGATTTCATATATTTATTTGAGGATTGGATTAAAGAAAGAGAACCTCTAATCGAAGATGGACAACTTGATATAAGAAAAGAGGAGTTGTTTGCTAAGTGGTTCAAAACTGAGGTAAGCATGAATTAACACAAAATTTGTTTAGATAAATGCTTAAAACACTTCTGTAAGCTTGACTGATATTCTCTTACGACTCTAACTCTAGGTAATGCAAAATACAAATGTCAGCAATGCACATTTGAGAGTTTTAGCACAAGGACCACTCTTGGAGATTCTATCACATAAGGGTTATTTGATCAGTGGTTATAAGTTTCACACACAAACAGCTTATGATGGGCGGGTCACGCAAAATAGTGGTGTATGTGTGAAAGGTGCTTCTTATAACCAAAGTGAAAGGGACTACTATGGATTGTTGGATGAGATCTTAGAGGTCGAATATGATTCCCGTTTAGGAGACTGTGTGGTCGTGTTGTTTAAGTGTAGTTGGTTTGATCCTGTTCAAGGGGTAAGGGTCGACCACAAAAATAATTTGGTTGATATTAAACACTCAATAAAGGGATGCTTTGACGACCCATTTATCCTAGCATCACAAGCTCAACAAGTTTATTATTTACCATATCCTTCAACGGAAGATTGGTGGGCTGTTGTAAAGACGAAACCTAGGGGCATCTATGAACTAGCAGAAGATATTATTGTAGAAGAAGATGCTGATGATGTGGATGGGCAACAGTTTTTTCAAGAGGATGAAAGGTTAATGTGTATAACAAGTACAAATGATGATATTGAAGCTTTTTCTCATTTACAAGGAGATGTAGAAGAAGTTGATAATAATCTCGATGGCGATACAAATGACAATACTAATGATGACGAGGAAATTGAGCCTGTAGACATTGCTTTATCTTTGGATGATGATATTGAAACTATTTACGAGGAATATGAGTTTGACTAAGTAGTATGTACTTGTTAAGATTATTTAACTTTATTTTTAATGTACTCAAGTATTTATAATGTTACATTTGTATGTAAATTTACTTTGCTATTTAACTGACTGATCTTGTTCTAACGTTTTATTTTTATTTTTTGTAATTTTGTTTCAGGTAGAATGGGACGTAGTACAGCTGGAAATCGGAAAGGAGGTCAGAGTAGCGGTGGGCGTAGGGGTGGACGTGGTCGACGTGGTGGATCAGCTGGACGTGGTGGATCGGGCGGACGATCTGATGGGCATGAAATTTCAGAGGAGTCGGTAGCACGAGATAATATGAATCTTGATCAGACTCCGCCTCTAGATGGTTTAGAAGATCTTCAAATTACTTCTGATGAGGAAGAGTCTGAACAGACCCGACGTGGGTCGAATATCCCCACGCCCTTGCCATCACAATCAAATCGTACACTGATTTGGTTAACTGGAGATGAGTATGTATTTTTAACACTATGTTGATATCCCGTGCAGAAATTGGTATAATTCCATAATCGTGATTTGTTGTGTCTATTGTGTAGATTTAGTCATCAAAAAGCATGTAGCCGTGTGATCACAACCGCTGTTAAAAGCAGGTTTCGTGGAGTCTGGAAAAATTGGGATGCTATCCCGGAAGACAACCGTGAGCAGATGTGGGACCGTTTCCAGGTTAGTATAATATTAATTTATTCAGTCAAGTAAGTTTACATATGATTTCAATGTAGAGTAGCAAACAGAGTAACCTACTTACAGTTTACATATATATATATACACACACACACTGTTAACATGTAAGTTATATGCAGGGGCACTTCCATTGGCATAGTGAACATGAAGCTTTGATACGCATACGTTGGGAAGCACAAATCAGGAAAAGATTTAGAGATATACTGAGGAGAGCTAGAGAGGGTGCGATTAGGCGTGCTAGGCGTAGTGGTGTTGAGGTCGAGGATGATTTATCAGCAATCAGTTCTCATAACCCAACCTGGTTGATGCAAGAATTTTGGAAGCCTCTGCTTGCGATTTGGAACACCGAGGCTTGGAAAAACATGTCTAAGCAAAACAAGGCAAACAGGGCAAAGTTAAAAGGTGGCCACCACACTTGCGGTTCAAGGAGCTATAATAGTACCAGGACGAATCTGGTAACTTATATACAGTTTCTTCTTTTTACATTTATTATAAGAATTACTACTTATAAATTAGTATATTGATATGTCAGTGCTTATAAAAAGTCACTACTTAAAAAAATCATCCAGTGAGTACTAATATTTGTATACTTGCTGGTGATTTATTAATACATATGTAGACATGTATACAAACTAGCATTATTTTATATATTCAAGGAATCAGTGAGTGTTGATATGTATACCCGGAAGTATACTTATATATATATATTATAACACCCCTCGTTAATTATAAACATTTAATATAATATTTGCGACTCGGAAGCGTATATTTAAAGCATACTATCAATGTACTCAAAATGTCAATCAACTTTTTCAAATCCAAACACATGACATTTCAACCAACTCGGTGTTATATAATTTAAAACATATATTTAGTTATCAAAATAACATCAGAGTAACAGTCTGTCAAACATTCCATCCAATCCAACAACCTCCTGCCCCATATGTCCCATTAATATACAACCTGCAGGAAGAACTGTGGTGGGGTTAGCACAACGCTAAGTGAATGAAACTATAACAACAGCTCAACTTAGCATAACAATCTGTTTATATCAAATAACAATAAACAGACAATGAACAATGAATCACTCATTCAATCACTAGCCGACATTCACAATGTCATTCAAGCTACGTCAAGAGGATCGGTGGTCCCTGAGAAACCATATACCGGTTTGGCTCCCAGGAACACTTATAGTTCAACTGTATTGGCCCATACAGCACTACCGATAACTTGTTGTTGATCACACACGACCTAGATCTCCAAACCAACATTTCAAGTTTCCGAGATCTCCTGTCGTCTACAACAACCACAAGCCCAACCATCAAATCAAGTTGACCTCTGAATCTTACATATTAGCACAATTCAGCTAAGTAAGCAACATGCCAGACTATCATGGCAAGGTAACACAACAGATGCATCATATCACAGTAATACAATAATTTACTTGTTGTAAATCAAATCATTTCAACTAAATCACACTGAGGTTACAGTTCCACTCACCGACTACCTCAGGCCTCCACTCAGTAGTCTAATATCACTGAGCCTTCTCCACATTTCTTGATTTGAAGAACACTGAATTGAGGTAATGATTAGGATGAAACTAGAATCAATCACAGCTCCAAATTCATTTTCAATTTGATTTCTAGGTTTTCTTTTGAATTGATTTGGGTTTTGAGAGTTTTTGGAAGTTCATAATGAACTTTCCTAAAGAGGAAAGTTAAATAAATAGAAACTTAAGTCGGTTCCTCAACCGACCTTCCATTATACGGGTATAATTTAATAACCCATCTCAATCTATTGCCTGGAACCCGAAAACCATTTGCGAGTCCAAACATTTTATTGCACCGTCAACTATATTAATTTACAACAATTAATAATTCACTTATCACATTGAAATATTCAGCTCCTATTCCAATTATTTCAACTATTTCAAACAATATTATTTCCAAACTCATTTAAATACCTATTTAAATCAAGAAATAATGTAAAACAACTAGATCCATTTCGAGGATGTTACAACTCTCCCCCCCTTCAAGAGATTTCGCCCCCGAAATCTAACCTCAACCAATCGAACTAATATGATATAATCACATACATCTTAGTATTCATTAGTCCTCAATAGCAACTTACAACTATTCTTAGACTAGTTGAATTCTTTCCACATGCACATATCCAATTGTACATGCTTCTATCCTTTCCTACACACACACACAGTGCATCTAATCAATATCATAATTCAGATATATCTTATAGACCAACACTTACTTCAACAAGTGAAACCTACAATCACTTAATCAACAAGTAAAACTTAACATCACTTAATAGGTCTATGCAACCAGAAATTAGCAATGTGCTAAAATCTTTAACCTATTACCACTGTTCATCTCTGTTAACAGCAAAACAACAACAACAGTATCATAACAATAGGGTTCTAAAACCACCATACCTGTATCCACACTGAAATTTAATTTCAGCTTACAACTAGCAATCAGTCTAATATATAGATAACAATCTCAAATCTTTACCACCAAAGATTTGAAATTCAAATCTAAGTCAACTTTTCACTCAAAAGTTTCATACCTACTCTTGTGAATAACCTATCATATTCACATATCACTTTAATCATATGAAATCATTTACTTAAAAGTAATCCAGATTCATATCTCCTAAATAAGCAAAGCAGAGGTCACACTCAGTAGGTAAGGTCACAATCAACAAGTACTTTGCTCAATTAACAAAAGTACCAAAATCAAACATTACCTACATTCAACCAACCTCTACATTGACTTATTTCCACTGGTAACAACCTATCAATTGTTAGTAACAACAATTGACCAAACAATAATCACAACACTAGTGATTACACACCACAGTATATCTATCAATACTCACTATTTATCTTCAAAATCTAACTAACCATCAAGTTAGAATTTATATATATTACTTAAACTGGTAAGACATCAATAATCTTCTCTTAGCAACCAGTTATTTCAATTCAACTTTAAAA
The DNA here is from genome assembly GCA_949592205.1 of Helichrysum umbraculigerum. Taxonomy (NCBI): domain Eukaryota; kingdom Viridiplantae; phylum Streptophyta; class Magnoliopsida; order Asterales; family Asteraceae; genus Helichrysum; species Helichrysum umbraculigerum. The sequence goes on along the minus strand of CATIUR010000003.1, from coordinate 119,479,709 downwards.
TCTTAAACTACTAATCACAAGCAATTAGAATTTATACGACTTTAATCACACAATCACTTAGTCATTCAGCACTAGATCCCATTAATCTAGCAGCTAAGTAATCATTAATCAATATTATGATACTACAGGTCAAGCATCACAATATCACAATGTGCTACTTCTCAACACATTTCCAACAATTTCTACCTTAAGTTAATCAAAATTAACTGACCTCCACATATCTTATGGCACATTTTAATCCTTACTATTAAAACTTATCATGCCATTTATTATCATGTATATCACACATATATACTTACACAACTTCAGGTACTCTCTTAAATGGACACATACACATCAATTCCATTTAATCCTATACACTAGGCCATTCAGACTATTAAAGTCTTTATCAAGCCTCCCCATTACTACTAATCATCACATATCCATACCTTATTTGGATCTAATCCCAATTTACCACTTCATCACTTACTTTATTTGCATACAATCAACAATTAACTTTTAATTATTTCTTATCTCACATTCTTACCCAATCAAAGCTATCATCACAAGCTTCATACACTAGTAAGATTTTCTTATCACAATTCTAATCAATGTGATTTAATTATTCTAACATATCTTAGTAATTTATAACTGTCATATCAAACAATGACTTCATATGTGTATAATTCTTCAACACATATTCAGTTCAAATATCAAATATTACCCAACTGAATACTCAATTATACTTAACACTATTTCAATTACTTAATACTAGCTTTAGGTAATAACTCAAGTTTCACAAACTTAAACCAATTTAGGAATTTAATCACATTCCACACAATCATAACATTACAATCTATGTTAGACTATTTCAACACAAACAGTTGACTATATGTCAACTTCAATTTCAATCAATTAATCAATAAAATTCTCTAATTGCTTTTCTCTAGTTTGGCCCAACCTCAAACCAATCACAAGCAATTAATTTTATACACAACTCTCTATTCATGGTTTGACTTTCAAAGTTAACATACTATCAATATTAACTCACAACAAACCATTTTATCTTATATGTTCACCTTCAAACATATATTTTAAATTATTAATTTCAATAACCTTATTAATCCTTCACAAAGACAAGGTCAAATTATATCAATCTTGGCTCCATACAAGCCATTTCATATTATATGTTTACTGTTAAACATATACTTCCAATTATTACATTCAATAATACTAGGAATTCCTTAAACCAGACAATACTAACATGTCTCAACCTTGGCCTCATACAAACCAGGTACAAATAGTGATTCATTTAAACACTATCATATTTATCTACAAGTAATCTATCACAATTATTTATTCATCAAAATCAAATTAGTCACTTAGGTTTATCATCAAAACCTATATCAATGACAACTATCATTTACACTGGCACTTTTTCAGTTTAAATGCCACAATTCTATTAACCAATTGTTTTCTTATCAAAACAACTATTAAACACTTTAGCATACTTGCATGCTCAATTATTCAAAATCACATTACATTTATTTTATATCAAGTAGCCTCAACAAGTTCATGTGACACAACATAATATAACAACGGTGATCAGGCGTTGCAAGATTATGTCCTTCACAATCCCTTCTCAGGCTACTCTACATTATAATTATCAATGTGATTTACTCTTATCTCTTATATATTAAATACTTCATGATTTCAATTCAATCATAATCTATTTAATAGTTTCTATCAGCTGATACACACTCAAAATCAGCTTACTACTTACATATTCAACCTTATATATGCAAGTCATCTCACATACACACCATGTTCTAATTTTCAACAACTGTATTACTCAGGATATCACTTATCTGAAACCTCAAACACATGATAACTTATTATCATAGTTTCAATACTTAACACAATTCAATGTCCCTATTTACTACGAAATTCAGGACACATCTTAATTAATTATCATCACTTTGACATATGCTTTACTATCAAGCATCCATGTCACAACAAGCCTACTCAATCATGTTACTATCAAACATTTCATTTATTTTATTTACAATTGACCAGAAAGATCTATCACTTCCCAATCAATTTCACATTATCACACTCTACATTTCTCTTAAACCTATCAGTCATGGTTTAGATCAAGTGTTTAACTATAATCAAGACATATCATATAGTCACATAAACACATATTGTCTCAAATAGCAGTCATTTTCAAATCAAATGACACAACAGTCCTTAACAAGGATTTAGATCACACCTTGTGATCAATCCATTAACATAATGCTATCAATTATTTTGTCTCACCAATAAAGACACTCTTAGGTTCTAACATCAATCATGTTAAACCTTAATCAATTCTTTATCTACTCATTTAATCACATTTCTACATTTTCAATTTAATCAGAAATAACCACAACAATGAACATCTCACTCAATATTCCTAGCCTCATGTCAACATATAGCAATCATGTGTTGACTCAAAAATGGGGAATCATAGCAGTCTGACTCAATTAACTTCACAACAATGCTTACTTAACATAACAAAGTAAACAGTTCAAGTTAATTTAAATTAACACAGGCTTATCAAAGATTACCTAGCAATCTTAAGCCCACTAGTGTTGAGGAAACATGAAATATACCAATCAAATACTCATGTCCCTTCGTCTCTGCAATCAAACAACACCTTCACAACTTGTTAAGGGTTAGTACATATTCAACTAACTATTTTCTCATGCATTCACTACTCAACTAAACCCACACCCACTGGGATGTTTGACTCAACTCAATCAAGTTTAGGATTGAACATTCTATCAAGTCCAATTCACCCAAACTATTGCTCTGATACCAACTTATAACACCCCTCGTTAATTATAAACATTTAATATAATATTTGCGACTCGGAAGCGTATATTTAAAGCATACTATCAATGTACTCAAAATGTCAATCAACTTTTTCAAATCCAAACACATGACATTTCAACCAACTCGGTGTTATATAATTTAAAACATATATTTAGTTATCAAAATAACATCAGAGTAACAGTCTGTCAAACATTCCATCCAATCCAACAACCTCCTGCCCCATATGTCCCATTAATATACAACCTGCAGGAAGAACTGTGGTGGGATTAGCACAACGCTAAGTGAATGAAACTATAACAACAGCTCAACTTAGCATAACAATCTGTTTATATCAAATAACAATAAACAGACAATGAACAATGAATCACTCATTCAATCACTAGCCGACATTCACAATGTCATTCAAGCTACGTCAAGAGGATCGGTGGTCCCTGAGAAACCATATACCGGTTTGGCTCCCAGGAACACTTATAGTTCAACTGTATTGGCCCATACAGCACTACCGATAACTTGTTGTTGATCACACACGACCTAGATCTCCAAACCAACATTTCAAGTTTCCGAGATCTCCTGTCGTCTACAACAACCACAAGCCCAACCATCAAATCAAGTTGACCTCTGAATCTTACATATTAGCACAATTCAGCTAAGTAAGCAACATGCCAGACTATCATGGCAAGGTAACACAACAGATGCATCATATCACAGTAATACAATAATTTACTTGTTGTAAATCAAATCATTTCAACTAAATCACACTGAGGTTACAGTTCCACTCACCGACTACCTCAGGCCTCCACTCAGTAGTCTAATATCACTGAGCCTTCTCCACATTTCTTGATTTGAAGAACACTGAATTGAGGTAATGATTAGGATGAAACTAGAATCAATCACAGCTCCAAATTCATTTTCAATTTGATTTCTAGGTTTTCTTTTGAATTGATTTGGGTTTTGAGAGTTTTTGGAAGTTCATAATGAACTTTCCTAAAGAGGAAAGTTAAATAAATAGAAACTTAAGTCGGTTCCTCAACAGACCTTCCATTATACGGGTATAATTTAATATCCCATCTCAATCTATTGCCTGGAACCCGAAAACCATTTGCGAGTCCAAACATTTTATTGCACCGTCAACTATATTAATTTACAACAATTAATAATTCACTTATCACATTGAAATATTCAGCTCCTATTCCAATTATTTCAACTATTTCAAACAATATTATTTCCAAACTCATTTAAATACCTATTTAAATCAAGAAATAATGTAAAACAACTAGATCCATTTCGAGGATGTTACATATATATATATATATATATATATATATATATATATATATATATATATATATAAATCAGTTAGCATTTATATAATCATTAATATTTATAAATCATCCAGGAAGGACTTTTGGGGCATGCTCTGAGGTCTGCTGAGTTTTTCACTCAAACGCACACGAGAAAAGGTTCAAGGCCATATGAGTATTTGTTGACAAGGACAAGGTCTGAGGCTAGCGGGTCTGGGGCTGATGGGTCAGGTGCTAGTGGTTCGGGGAGTGGTGGGTCTCAAGCAGATGAGCTCGTGTGGGTGGACGAGAGGGCCCGTGTACATGTTGTAAGTTTTTTAGCTCTTTATATATGTGTTAATAGTTGCATTTTATATGTTAATTTTTATTTTGTTTTGTTACAATTAATCATAGGAAACATACCAAAGATTGATGATTGAGAAGTATGGAGAGAATCTCGATGATCATCCCTTTCATGATCAAGAGTTATGGGAGATAGCTGCTGGAGGTTGGAAGAAGGGAAAATTGTATGGGTCCAGCGACGCTACTGATCCTGCTTTTGTGTTGACTGGGGTACCTTCAAAGCCCGCCATTAATTCTCAGTATCCACACCCAGCGGAGATACAGGTTAGTTTATTATATGATATTACTACTTGCTTGTTAACTTGGTTTTGTTTTAGTTTCCTTGATCACGTATAATAATAGATTAGTAAGTTTATAAATCATAAGCACCATGTTCCTGTTGGTATATCTCTAAGTCTATATATGGCTTTAGATTTTATAGTGCCTTGTTGATGTAGTTTGACTTAGTAGCAGTATGTTGTCTACACCTTGCATATGGAAAGCTATAATGCTTATATTATTCTGCCTTTAGGCCTTTTATGTTTATATCTGTATTTTATGGTTCAAATATATACATATGCTTGCAAAAATAAGAAAATGATACAAGAATATTTAGTTTAATTTGGAATACTTGCAGGTTTAGACTTGCTGGTTCAATCAGTTGTGTTTATAAGTGTTCTATTTATTGCCAAACTATCTCAAATAAGAACCATATGTTTGTTTGTTAATTGAATACGTATTTATCATTTATAGGTTCAAGAATTAACAAAGACGGTGGAAGAAATCACACTCGAGAGGGATAGAGAAAGGCTTGAAAGAGAAAGACTAGCCTAAGAATTGGCCGATTTCCAAAGAGAAACGAATGAGAGGTTGGCCCACTTGTTTGCAAGATTGCCTCGTGATCCTCCAAGTCCTCCCGAATCTCCCGACTCTTGAACATTTGTAATGTCTACCGGGCTAACTAGTAAGCTTTTGTAATATGTTAGGTTACAAACTACCGTGTCGGTAAACATTGTTTGTATGCTAAATTGCCGCATCGGTCTAACTTTTGTAATATGTTAGGCTACTACCTACCATGTCGGTAAACATTGTTTGGATGTTAAATTGCCGCGTAGGTTTAACTTTTGTAATATGTTAGGTTACTACCTACCATGTCGGTAAACTTTGTTTGGATGTTAAATTGCTGCACCGGTCTAATTGATGTTTATGCTTTTGAAAGTAGGTGATCTTTTATATTGTTTACATATTTTATGTTTGATTTCAGTATTTATAAATGTGGGATTTGGTAGATCAAATGCAGGAAACCGGAAATAGAATATTTAAAAACTGCATTTCAAAAATTTGCAAAAATTTGCGACGAAATAGTGACGATTTTTTGTCAGAATGTATGTTAATAGTATGTCGCGAAACTGTCGCAATGTTTTTAACAATTCGGTCGCAAATTTTTGTTCAAAATCGGTAGCAAGTTTCTAGAAATATCGGCCGCAACACCTGTCGCAATTCGGTCTTTATATTTTTCTGAAGATCTGTCGCAATTTATTGCCTCGGAAATCGGTCGCGAATGACCGTCGCAATGCAGTCGCTACACTTTATAAATATGAAGTGATGAAAATTGCTTTATGACGGTACTGCGACGGCATTTTTCTGTCGCAAATTTACATATCTGTGGCAACTGTGGTCGCAAAAAGCAATTGCCACGCGCTTTTTAGCCACGACCAATTTATGTCGCAAGTCCGTCGCAACTGACCTATTGCCACGGATTTGTGACCGATTTGTCTGTCGTAATAGCTCCTTCCTGTTGTAGTGTTAATTAACTTTTATAAAACCAAGGACCGTATAATATTTTCTGGGTATATAATTCTAGCGGAGGCTTTTGTTTTACATCAAAATTTGGATAACAATCTTCTAAAAGTATATTTTAGAATTGAAAATGTATATAGTTTTTCTAAATCAACGTTGTTTGACTGAATATTAAGATAACTTTTGAGAGAGGTCCTTTCTATTAATTTGAGATTTTATAGGGTCTAAAATGTACTTTCAATCAACTATAAGGGTTATAGTGACAGAATATATAAATGCACTAAAGTCAGGGACCCATACTTCGTCGGGAAAATCACAAAAATGATCCCATCATCACACCTCATTTAACAAACCAATTATTTGACCAAGATTTTTAACAAAATAATCCACCAATTGGCGCCGGGGGCGCCGATGGTGACATGTGTGAGAGGGTGGGGCGCCGATGTGACATGTGTGAGGGGTGGCGCCGATGGGACATGTGTGAGGGGTGGGCGCCGATGGTGACATGTGTGAGAGGGTGGGGCGCCGACGTGACATCCGAGGGGCGCCGGACCCATCAATTTTTTGACTTAAATGTTTAAAAACGAATTAAATAATGGTGGGGCGCCGACTCGGTGCCAATTGGTGGATTATTTTGTTAAAAAGCTTGGTCAAAGGATTAGTTTGTTAAATGAGGTGTGATGATGGGATCATTTTTGTGATTTTCTCTACTTCGTCTTCCCAATCTGTACTCCCAAACAGTCAAACTCATTTCCACCATAAAAAGCACCAGGAAGCTTTTTATTTTTTCTACTGAGACTTTGATTTTTCATTTAAAATATATAGAATAAGTCTTTTTTATGAGGAAATATCGGTTAAGCGTATAAACACATGAATTAAATGAAACTATTCCAATATAACATCGACCAAACAATTGCTGTCCCCTGAAGTTTGAGGCCCTGGGCCGTCGCCCACGTGGCCCGGTGCCAGGGCCGGCCCTGCTCTAATGGCCAATATATTGAGAGGCTGATGTAGCTATTGTTCATATTCCGAGAAGCATATCAAATTCATAGAAATAATTTATGAAATGGTTTCATGGATTTGTGATAAATTATTGTAATAGTTTTGATTTTGAGAAAAACAAAAACAAATTATTTTTGATGATGATATGCTGGTGTTGAAGACGTATCATAAATAATAAATATTTGTTTTTTTTTACTTTTTAATTTAATTAATATTTAATATTAATAAATCCATGTAGATGACTAAGCTAAAAAAATTGTTACCGGAATGACATAGGACATTAGAAGGTAAACTACATCAAAAATCAAGTTTAACAGGTTACTTGCATTTTTACACCCACCCTTAAGTAAGTTACACACAAAAAATATTGGGTGAAAGTTAGTAGCATTTCGGGAGCTTTTGTTTTTGTTTAATACTCATTTAAAGGTTATTTACATTAATCTTAACTTCTTTCAACATTAATTACAAAAAGAATATTTGGAAATTTGATGTCTAACCGTTTTCGTCGTTTTATCCTCATTAGATAGATTAGATATCTTATACGAGTATTTATTTCTAGGTCAATAATTCTTTTCTTGTACGTTCAACTTTATTATAGTATATATAACCTCACAAAACCATTAAAACTCATATAATTTAACAATTAGCAGATTGTTCTATTCGTGAGTTGATTGATCATGGTTTTCCAACTCAAATCGTTACTACTCGTTCTGTTCGTGGTACGAATTTCTAATGCCAGTTGGTCGACCACCTTATGTGATACTTTCAGATCAAATAACAAACCAAAAGGCAATAGCACGACATGGGCCGTTCTAGTAGCTGGTTCAAACGGGTGGTATAATTATCGTCATCAGGTGAGCACATTTTACAGGTACGTGTGATAAAAAACGTTAAGATTGTCTAATGTGTGTTATCAATTTTCAGGCTGATGTTTGTCATGCGTATCAAATATTGAAACGAGGTGGACTGAAGGATGAAAATATAATTGTTTTTATGTATGATGATATTGCCAATAATCCAAGCAATCCACAACCAGGTGTTATTATTAACAGACCTAAGGGATCAGATGTCTATGCTGGTGTGCCAAAGGTATACGACCACTATGTCACAAGTATATGTACGTAATGTGAGTGGGAACGACGAAATACTTAATATTTTCATTATGTATCTTTTTATTAGCAAAAAAGATCCACGTACACGGCTAAAAACTCTCACTCGTGATTGTTTGGATCAGGATTACACGGGTAAAAGTGTGACCGCAGCCAATTTCTACGCTGTGCTTCTTGGAAACAAAACAGCGGTGAAAGGAGGAAGCAAAAAAGTGATAAAAAGCAAACCTAAGATCTTTGGGTATCACTCTGATCATGGGGCCCCTGGAGTTGTTGGTATCACCTTTTCATGTTTTGTTTGTCTACAAAGATAGTAATTATAAAGAAAATGTTACGGAGTATTTGTTTTTCACTGAATTAACATACTACTTGTGTTAATTACAATAGGGATGCCGAATCCGCCTTATAGTATTTACGCGGATCAGTTCATCAAAGTTTTGAAAAAAAAGCATGCAAGTGGTACATATGATGAGATGGTAATTACTCTAATTAATTTCTCTCTTGACTAATCGTTGATACTGATTGAGACGATACCTATACAAATATTTGAATTTGCTGAATGTAGGTTATATACGTGGAATCGTGTGAAAGTGGAAGTATGTTTGAAGGCCTGTTGTCAAAAAAATTAAATATTTATGTGACAACCGCATCGAATGCAACTCATAACAGTTGGGCCACATATTGTCCACACGGGAATTCGTCTATATCTAAAGGATACGACACTTGCTTAGCTGACTTATACAGCGTTTCTTGGATGGAAGATAGGTATATATATATTTTTTTCTTATGTGAGCTAGTCAATAAGCATCCAAAAAAATGACTCTTTGTTCTTATTATTTTTGACAGAGGATCCGAGGGGAAGACCTCATTTGAGGAGAAGGATGAGAAGACCTATTTTTACTGCATTTTAAGGCTAAAATATTGTAATTTACGAAAGTTACTGCATTTTAATATCACTCCACTGCATTTTATACATATCAAAAATCACTGCATTTTAACATCACTGCATTTTAACTCTTACATTTTTGTCCTAAAATGCAGTAAAATAAGTCTTCTCCTCATTCTCCTCGTATAAGGTCTTCTTCTCTGAAACCTTACCCTATTATTTTTTTTGGTATTTCTTGATTAATTTGTCGATTTTGTCCTTTTTGGACTTTCGGTTGTTAGTGACTCACATGACTTGAGGCATGAAACATTGGAACAGCAATACTTGAAGGTTGGTATTAGGGGATTCTATTATTGTGTATTTGTTATTAATTAAATTAATTTACACCTGTATGAAACAAATTTACAAAAAAAATTATGTGTAGGTGAAGAAGAGGACTTGCAATAAAAAAAATCACTATATGGGATCTCGTGTTATGCAATATGGTACCCTACGAATAAACAAGGAGACTGTTTCAGTTTATCAAGGTTCTAAAGCTCGGAACTTGTCCATGGACCCAATTCAATCTTTCGACCAAATGGGTCTTGTCGACCAAAGAGATGCAGATCTTTATTCGATGTGGCTAGAGGTTTACGTCTACTCAATATATGAAAATTACACAACATCTTAATATGATTGATCATATTTTCTCTTTTAGCGTATATAGATTGATATCATTTCACAATCTCTACAGTACAATACTTCAAGTGAAGTATCTAAAAAGAAAGAGGAACTACTCAAAGAAATTAAGGAAATAACAGCACACAGGGCGCATTTGGATAGTAGTGTTGACATGATCAATCGTGATTTATTAGGCGATAGAGGTGGATCGGTGAGAGGTGAAGGATCTGCTCTTGTGTATGATTGGGAATGTCTTAGATCAATGGTGAAAAAAATTCTGTAACTTTCTCAATTCATTTTCCATGATTTAATTCTTTCTGTTTTCAGTGATATGCTAACTTTTGGAACTTTTGATTGTTGAAGATTCGTACATTTGAGACATACTGTGGATCCTTGACTCAGTATGGCATGAAACATACACGGACATTTGCTAACTTATGTAACAATGGAGTTACCATGAAAGTGAAGGACGTTACTACACAAAAGGCGTGTAGTTCATATAATATGGGGAAATGGAGTCCCTTCATCATTGGTTATAGTGCCTGATTCATGGGTTACAAAACTAGTAAGATACAAAGAAGTGGTTTATTAGTTTTTTTAGTACATAAAAAATCTATCTTTGTAATTTTGATCATGCTTGAAGAAATATAAGGAAGGGCTTAAAAACAATCAGTGTTATGATCAACCAATATCAAGTCACATGCCTGTTCGGATGCATTCGGACTAACGTTCCACATGACTGTTGGTAACAATATTATGCAGGATGTAACAATTGTGTAACAGAATGTCCCACATTGGTCTTATGACTGACATGCAACGGTAAATCTGATAAAATGAAGACATTAGACATTTTAACAACATTCTTCTCTGATCGTTCGAAGAAAAAGAAAATACATTTTAACAAGATTTTCGAAAACATAGCCGAAACCGAATGAAGGAAGCGAACATCAGAGTCAAAATATGCCGTGTATCACTACTCATTAGTATATACTTAGTACAATTATAAAACCTTTTAGTACAATTTACACTGCTCCACTGCCTTGTTTAATTTCTACTGAACGGCCCATACCCATTTACATCGTCAAATACTGGCCCAACATCAGAACAAAAGAGTCCAACATAAGAGTACGTCCATTTGGCTTGAAGTTGAAGTTAAAACCAGGTACAAGGTTTTTTTTTATACGAAATATATGACTTTCCATGATTACGGCGTCTGATTTTTTTGAGCGACGTCCATTTCATTGGGTCACTAATTTACGAGATTTATGAATACACCAAATCAAAGACAAGTCCTATATATGGGACAAACTAGGTGTGGCAGAGGTTATAGCAGATTATTGCAAACCTCAAAGACTAATTGTGGAAATTATGACAGTTGTACTCATGGCAATATTTCTTGTACTTTGCCAAATGTCCTCCTTCTAGACCCAAAGTAGATATCTCTGTGGGACAATACAAGAAGTCATTGCATAGCATTAAAAAAACATTTCAAACAATCTTTCTTGTTCTAAGCTAATTAAAAGGTAATTAAGTATAAACCCCACAAACTGCCACCCTACCCCAACTTATAAACCCAAATTAAGGAGCTTTATCCGGAAAGAAATCAACAGTTAGAATTTTGTGGCTAGTAATTATAGGGGTGCGCATTCGTACCCGAATCCCGATCCCGTACCAGAACCGTACCGAACCGGTACCGTACCACTTTAAACGGTCCGGTATTTTGTACTCACTTTAGGGCCAAAAAGATAACCGGTTCGGTACCGGTATTTTACCACTTTTCCTGCTTTGGTACCATATCCGAAATATACATTTTTTTTTGTTATAGGTCCGTAGGTTCTTTCTATATTTTAAAAAGATTTATTTGAAACATCATTTCTATGATCATATGATATGTATATGAATATAAAAATGATATTTTTTAGGTAATTAGGAAAAGTATAAAATAGAGTTATACTCTCGCGTATGAATACAATTATAATTTTATAGAAGTCTAGCTAGTACTCTTTGCTACACAAACAATCGCGTTTTTAGCACCCTAATTAAATCGGATTCCAAACATATTGCTTGTTAATATAAAGGTAAGAATCATGACTTGTATCATTACCAAATCATTTAACACGGTACAATAACGTCGTTGTATGTATTTGTTTTTCTTCGTCAATATCCATCTATGTCACTTAATGATGTTTTTATTTATTTGAGATTCATTAATATTTATCTTCTTTGAATTTTATCGAGTACAAAATATGTAGATATGTTTACTTATTATTCTACTATTTTTTGGTACCAAAGCGGTATAGTACCACTTTTACCCGTACCGGTACCGGAACCGTATCAGTACCGTACCACTTTAAACGGTCCGGTATTCAGTACTCACTTTAGGGTCAAAAATAAAACCGGTACCAACCGGTTCGGTACCGGTTCCTAACCATGCTCACCCCTAAATAATTCCCATCTCTATCTGTTTGTCGTTAATCGGACAACCTAAAATGCCTCTCATCGTTTGCTTTTATTGGCTAAACATCAAGTACACATATACCCTACAGACCATATATCTGCATGGACACGATTGACTCCTTCAAAATGATTTATTGGCCTAAATTGTTAAGTCTAAATCTAGACTTACTAATTTGATTGGTTAATGTAAATAATTGATTGGTGAAGATTAAGAGAGAGACTAAATTAAACCAATCAAAAAGTTAGGTTTATTTGTAGGTCTATGTAATTAGTCATATATAATATTAACTCATATATGCATGTAACCGTTTGATATTAATACTTGTTGACTAATTTTAGGACAAAAGAAAAGGTGAAGTATGGAGAGAATAGAGAAAATGTCTACTTTTAGTAGGTGGATATACCAATTTTATTTCTTGAACATCATAATTACGATATCATTTAGCGTGGCCTCATTACAAATTTTATGCATAGTGATTATTATGTTAATTGAATTTTACCGTACAAAAATAAATAAATAATAAAAATTATATATGATTGTGATAATGTATAAGTCCAGCACAAATCTGAATACGGGAAAAATGGAATGTAGTCGTCTATAATCTCTTATTTGTATTTGAAACATAAAAAAGAGTTCAAATGAGTATATCAATTTTGAGTGAGAATTGGGAAATCAATCTCAACCACTTATTTTCATCAAATACTCATTTCCTTCACATTTTTTAAACTCAAATATCTCACAAACAGTAAGTCAAAAAATCATGAAAATTGCACCATAAAATTCAGCGTTTTCTCATCTTCGATTTGCCATCCCTCAAAGCATACTTTTGACAACTTTTTTTTTATTTTTTGGTAGGTTTACAAATTAGTAACACATGTGTTTAGAGTTTTGTAAAGCGTTTAGGGCCACGAAACCCCAAACCTCAAACCCTAAAGACTAAACCCTAACCCCCAAATCCTAAACCCTAAACGCAACACTAACACATGTGTTACTAATTTGTAAACCCACCAAAAAATGAAGGAAAAAAAAGTTGTCAAAAGTATGCCTTGAGGGACGGCAAATCGAAGAGGATAAAACGCTGAATTTCATGGAGCAATTTTTATAATTTTTCGACTTGTCATTTTATGAGATATTTAATTTTAAAAAAGATGGTGGAAATGGGTATTTGATGAAAATGAGTAGTTGAGATTGATTCCCTCATTGTCACACAAATTCCTATTCTCATTTGAACCTCACCCTTAGAACATAACACATGTTATTCAAAGTAACATGTTCAGATTATTCAATTCAAATTAAGAGGAAATAATGTAGTGAATATCTCTTTTTAAGATATGAACTTGAAGAAGCAGCTAGCGCACCGATTGTTCTAAAATATTTCCGTTCTTCGATAATATTTCGAAATTAGTGGTTGTATGATCATTAATACTAGTAGTTCGTACGCTTAATTAAAGTCATAGAAGTATAATGTATGATTTTTCGACCAAATTGGTTTCTTGGACTCGATCATGTCTATGAAAAGCAGTTCTTTGGAGAAATTGATTATTACCACAGTGATTTATACGACTTGGTGGGAGTTATGGCGATTCAGAAACGAAAAAAAATTTAATCCGAAAAAGAAAAGAGAGATGGTTCTGCTTGATTCTATTATTAATTTCTCTTTTATGTGGGTTCGGAACAGAAGTAAAATGGTGAAGTTAAATTGGATTGATTGGCTCAAGAATCCGATTGGGTATGTTTTGAAAAGAAGTAATTGATGTATTCATGGCTACTTGTTTTGTTCTTTTTTGTTGATTCATTCCTCGGAACATGTTTGGGCCTTCATCAAAAACACCTCGGAGTGAAAACCGGTAGCATGGCCTCCGTAGGTGGGGGTTTTTCTCGTGTCTTTGGTTCTCCGTAATTGGCTCGAGTTTTTTCACCATTTTTGAAGTCCTCGCAGTTAATGTTTCGGGAAGGTTCTAGAATTTGTAGTTTTTTGTAATTTCTAGTTATGTTTGGATTTTGGTTGTTTTTTTGGCTTCTAGTGTCTTGCTAGCTGCCTTTTATTAATATATCTCTGCCGTTCAAAAAAAAAAAAACTTTGTTCAAATTATCAATAACATTTTGTGCAAATTAAATCTTTTTATTACACATATCATACATAAACTTTTGATTATCTACAATATCATGTTATATGTACGTGAACTCCTAATTTATACTTTTAACATAACTGGTATCCAAAAAATTGTTGACGTTATTGAATGATTAGTTTGGCCTATACTTGAACGTGACTATAAGGTCCATTAGGTTTATTACAATGTAAAATAGTAAAAGAGTAATATATTGAATGTGATTATTATATTGCTAGGTTGGATTGTATGTCTATTTACAATTACAATAGATTATAACTAAAAGAATAATTAACATAAACTTTAAATATGGACTCAAAATTCACAATCGGGTTTGGACCAAACTAATCGACTAAGAGATGTGTGACATGTCAATAAGCTTAAATAGTAACACGAAGAAAATACAAAAATCCATAAACAAGGGGAAAAGGGCTATGATTAATTTTCACAGTTGACTTTGTATTGGTCCACATACATACATGATGATATCCTTCCTGGCCAAATTGAATCCACTCTTTCCATAATGGAGCTAGAAAATCAATAACGTCTTTTAATCGACATCATACATCGTATCACTGCATACATACATAAGAGGGAGGAGGTAAAATCGATTTCAAATTACATAAAAACTTATTAGATTAGAAGTAATACCGATATTTAAGAATTTTTGCCTCACTCAAAAAGAAAACAAAAACTAAAAATAATGTACAACAACGTACAATTATAAAATTCTAACTTCGCTCTTGCTTACAAGTAGCTAGCGCGTTTCATTAGATGCTAGAGTACGTTTTATACATGTACAAATCTGTTTAATGATTTAATGCGTGATAATAGACCATAAATCAAGACATAATTGAAGTCTTTTGAATTGATATGACGTGTTTTAATAACTGAGAACTTTTTTCTTAATTACGATATATATCTTGTGAAGTTTAAGGTTATATAATCTTAATTCACGAAGCAGGCTGTATATCTTCCCCTTTTAAAGTAAACAGCGCAACATTTTGAAGATATAGCAAAAGGTTGCATTTTAATTAATCAATGATTTTAGTACATTTCACAGTCGTTAATTACACAATGAAGATATTAATTCAATAATATACGTGATTAAAAAAACGGTATATCCGAAACAACTATGTTACATGTTATTAAGCGACAATTTTCTCGTATGCAGTAGTACTAAAGTGAAAGTTGAGGTCAAGAGTGAACTTGTTTATTCCACGTTTTAATTATAAAGATTAAAAATGAATTAATTAATAAATAAAATAAATAAATGTAAACCGGTGATCATGATGCAGAGATAAAATTGAAGGTGATGTTAATGATTCCAAATTCCACCCTCTTAATTACAGTTTGGTAGCTCTTATTTCTTAATCATACTTTCGATATAATTAATAATTATTAATTTATAAAACATAGTAAAGGCCGGGGACATATAAGCCAAAACACAATCATAACCATCTCATGCCATCAAGATTAATACTCCGTATTTGTTTAGTGAATACTTGCATGCTTCTCGTTAGTCATTAATTCAACAATGGTCTATGTCGATTGACAACCGGTACCAATATTACGGAAGTCCTAATTACTTTCCGCACATATAATACTCCGTAATTAGTATAATTGGTCTTACAAATTTACATACGTTTGGATTTTAAGTAAATTGTTGCCAAACGCTTACAAATGTTTTCGCTTTTTGGTAAAATTGCTAAACATACCTTCATTTTTATTCATCTTTACCCACCATTAATAAATGGTAAACTGACCCTCTGACGGTTCCTTATCAGTCGGTTATACAAGCGATATGAGAGAGTTAAATTGCAAAACCCACAATTTAAGGGTTATGGAGACGGAATTTGAACCTGTGACCTCCATCTTTAAGTTGTATGCCTCCCACCGCGGAATATCATGGGATGGGATTCAACCCGTGACCTCCGCTTTTATTATGCATGTCTCCACTAGAACAAAGATATCATTTATTCACACTTTTTTTCCATACTTTTTAAAAATGTTTGAAATTATGTTAAATTATTCACAATTATAATTGTGTAAAAAATTGTTACATCAATAAGTGTGAAAATCACCACAATCTTCACATATATAAGTGTGGGAAAATAAAGTTTACACTTAAAAGTGTGAAGAAATCACAACTTGTCAATACTTAAAAGTGTGAAAAAAATTTTGTAATACCCAATTTATCCACACTTTCTCTTATGTTGGAAAATCATGTGTTACAAAAAAAAATTTTACACTAAAATTTGTAATTTTTTCACACTTAAAAGTGCGAGCTTTTATTTCTTACACATATAAGTGTGAAAAATCTTATATATTTCAAAAAATTTTACACACTTTTTAAAAGCGTAAATAAAAAAGTGTGATAAAATAACATTTTTTTATAGTGTCCACACCGTTTGACTACCATCGCGGGAACATCTATACCCAACATACTACGTAGTAATATCTTTTAAGGTCTTATATACTCATTATATTTTTAGTTTTTCTCCCTATTTAAGTGTTACTCCATACATTCCAAAAAAAACTTTTGATTATCTACAATATCAAAAGAGAATATATAATATAAAATACAAATGATACCCCCTCCATCTCAAAATAAGTGTTCATGTGACACCCGTTAAATTAGGACTAGAAATTAGTGCCTAATCAAGTGTTAATATATGTAATTAGTTCCGTGTTAGGCTAATTTGTGTATCAAATAATATATATTGCATTATTGCTGAATATATATACAAGTATGCGATTTGATTGAATCGTACAAGTTTCAAATCGAATGTAATTCGATTCAATTAATACGGACGTTGGTGAACAATTTAATTAAATAATATAAACGTTATTTAATAACACAGTTATATCCAAAGTATTATTTTTATAATATTTCGTATTCATTTTGAACTATACAATCAATGGTCACGCGATTAAAATAATAAACACGCAAACAAAACAAAACAAGTTAAAAGTTATATTTTATAACCCAATTATAAGGTATTTGATAAAATACTTCAACTAAAACATTTAGTGATTTTTCGTATTTTAAAACGTATATTTAAAAGGATTAAACAATTATTTAACGTTTAAATAATCGGAAGAACGAACACCGCACGGAGCACGATTGCAGGAGCTGAGGAAATGAGGCTTTCAACAAAACCCCACTCCTGTAACACCCCCAATTTAACGGTTTGCGGAAGCATACTTTGGGTGTTACTAATCAATATACAAAGCACAAGATATATAGCAAACGACCTCTAAATGAGACGTTTGTAAAATAGTTACATTTCATAATTTGAATCGTTTGAAAACCGTAGGTTTTCGTACACAAAAATGTAGTTTCCTAGAGTCCGCGCGTATAGCGGAAGATTCTATTACATAATCATAGTTACAAAAGATAATGCCAAAGAATCTTCGTTAAATGCAGTTTGTAAATCATGCGACTCTAGCTAGCAATCCCGGAGTGAACCTACTCCGTAAGTGTACCTGAGATACAAAGCTAGAAAGTGTCAACCAAAAAGGTTGGTGAATCTCACAGGTTTAGTAATAAATATATGTTATGAACCACAAGTATGTACCCGTAATTGCTATCAAGCAAGGTAGGTTAATTAGTATATCAGTACAGTGCCATGAGCTCATAAGTTGAAGCTTAACCGTGTAGTGTGAATATATCACGTACCCCCGTGAGTGCTATCCGCACACTCATATGTAACAAATACTAATATGTCTGTTTCTACGTGTAAATCAGTACGTGGTGGCGCTACCACCCCAGACAGGGATTGTCAGTCCCAAATGGATCCATCTACTAGTACTCGCGCTTAAGACCATAACTAACAACTTACGATTAGGAGGCTTTCAGTGGATAAAAGTAACTCATGCGTTTGTTTGTATACAGTAATGTTTTCAGTTCAGTACATTGTGTTCATACGTAAAACAGTTGCTAAGTATCTCACCCCAAAGTATAAAACAGTAAAAGTGGGGCTGTAAGACTCACCTGAGTCGAGCAGTAGTAATTAGCAAGTAGTAGTAAAGCAAGTAGGTTCTCCGAACCCGTAACCTTCTAGTGCCTAAACACATAAGGTTAAGTAAGTAGATGTCTCGCAAGACCATCTAGGCTAGTTGTTCATACAACCCGTTATGTTTAATGTTGGTTCGTTCTCGTTTGTATCAAAGTATACGGCCCGTTGGTAATTTGTTATAATTAAAGTTTATCGTTTATAACGCAATTTAGTGTAATGGTAATAGAAAGTATGTTCTATGACGTTTGTTAAGTCGTATGACATAAGTATTTGAAGTTGTGTAAGTTCGACACTTAGTAAAATCTGACTTTTCAAGGTTCTGTTATGTGCGACGTAGCGTGCGACGTAGGGTGCGACGTCGGGTGCGACGTCAGGTGCGACGTGGGCATGTACGTCGCATGATGCGACCTTCGCAAATCAATGCGACGTAGGAGGCAGCGTCGCTAGTGCGACGTTGAGGTTTTTATGCGACGTAGGCCGCGACGTCGCAGAGGCCCCTGGCCAAATGCGACGTAGCGGTCTGATGGCCGGAATTTTTGTCGAAAACGAGTTTTCCGGTTTCCGTTGGGTCCAAATCTTTTACCCAACCCTTATATGAACATATTAAGCCTATTAAAACCGCAAACTAGTAAAAATGATCAAAAACGAGAGATGTCGGGATTTGTCGGAAACTTACAAAGTGTCGGATTGAAAATCCGAAAAGATAGGATGATAGATCGTGTGATGGTGAACGTTTTCTTCCAAAGATGGGGTATGATCCGGCGTCGTTTGATGGTAGTATTTTGCGGTTTTGTGGGATTTGTGGTGATGAAACTTGGAAAGAAAAAAGAGAGGAGGGAGTAGTAAGAGAGAGAGTGAGTGGAGAGAAATGAGAAGGAAGAGAAGGGAAGTTGGGGGTTTAACCTCCAACTTTCAGTCTCCGCCCCCCGTGCGGTGTTCGTTTGCTCCGTCGTTTAAACGTTAAATATTTATTTTACGCGTTTAATTACATTTATAAAATCACAAATTTTGCTAAATAATTTACTTAAATTATTTCCTTAAATCTTTAATAGTTTAAATTATATTTAGTTACTTTTGTTATTAAATCGTATAAGTTTTAATTGTGTAATACGAGGCAGTTACTAATTGTTATAAAATAGCATTTCGGTCATAGTTGCGTTATTTTAGTTTAAAAACACTTGTTCACCAACGTCCGTATTAACCGAATAGAATTTCATTCTATTTAAGTTGCGTACGATTTAATCAAATCGCAAGGTTGTATATATTTACCAACATATTATCCGATACATAAATTAGCCTAACACAGTACTAATTACATGTATTAACAAAGAATTAGGCGCTAATACTAGCCCTAATTTGGCGGTTGTTACATTCTCCCCTTGTTAAAAGAATTTCGTCCTGAAATTAGCTCGTTTGCACAGTCGGTGCGTTGTCTGGGAAGAGATGTGGGTATTTCAGTCGCATTTGGTCTTCCCGTTCCCAGGTGAATTCTGGACCACGTCTAGAATTCCACTTGACTTTTACGATGGGAATACGACTCTGTTTTAGTTGTTTGACCTCGCGGTCCATTATTTCCATGGGTTCCTCGACAAAATGAAGTTTATCATCGATTTGAATTTCGTCGAGCGGTATAATCAGTGTCTCGTCAGACAGACATTTCTTCAGATTAGAAATGTGGAATGTGTTGTGAACGCTGCTAAGCTCAGCAGGAAGTTGCAAGCGGTATGCCACTGGACCAATCTTTTCAAGGATTTCGAATGGTCCGATGTATCTAGGATTTAGTTTGCCTCGTTTTCCGAATCGAATGACACCTTTCCACGGTGCCACTTTGAGGAGTACCTTGTCCCCTACTTGGAACTCAAGGTGTTTGCGTCTCACGTCAGCATAGTTTTTCTGACGATCACGTGCGGCTTTTAGTCGGTTTTATATGCTGATGATCTTTTCAGTTGTTTCATGTATGATTTCTGGACCGGTGAGTTGTGTATCTCCCACCTCAGTCCAACAGATAGGTGACCGGCACTTACGACCGTACAGTGCCTCGAAGGGTGCAGCCTTTATGCTGGTGTGATAACTGTTGTTGTACGAAAACTCGCACAACGGCAAGTGATTTTCCCAGTTTTTACCGAAGTCAACTACGCAGGCTCGTAGCATGTCTTCTAGTGTTTGTATGGTTCGTTCGCTCTGGCCATCGGTTTGAGGATGGTAAGCCGTACTCATATCCAGACGAGTACCAAGAGATTTTTGCAGTGATTGCCAGAAACGAGAAGTAAACCGAGCATCCCGGTCGGAGATGATTGAGATGGGCACGCCGTGTCTTGACACGATTTCTTTCAAGTAGATTCGTGTCAAACGTTCCATCTTGTCAGTTTCTTTGATGGCTAGGAAATGAGCAGATTTAGTGAGTCGATTAACGATCACCCAAATGGTATCGCAACCGTTAGAAGTTTTTGGGAGTTTAGTAATGAAATCCATGGTGATCTGCTCCCATTTCCATTGTGGTATTTCAGGTTGTTGTAGCAAACCGGAAGGTTTCTGGTGTTCAGCTTTAACTTTAGAACAAGTAAGACACTTGCCAACATAGGTTGCAATGTCAGCTTTCATGTTGGGCCACCAGTACATTTCCTTGATGCCGTGATACATTTTGTCGGCACCGGGGTGTATAGAGTATTTAGACTTGTGAGCTTCATTCATCACCAAGTCTCGAAGGTTCCCAAAACTTGGTAACCAGATTCGATTCGAGAAGTATTTGGCCCCGTTAGGTTTGGTTTCAAATTGTTTGTCCATGCCCCGCAAGGCCTCGTTTATCAAGTTCTCTGGTTTGAGTGCTTCGAGTTGAGCGGTGAGAGCTTGATTGATGAGATCGTTGTGTATGGTCATACCGAGAGCTCGAACTCGAAGTGGTTTCACTCGTTCTTTTCGGCTTAAGGCATCGGCGACAACATTCGCCTTGCCTGGATGATAGCGAATTTCGCAATCGTAATCAGTGAGCAACTCGACCCATCGACGTTGCCTCATGTTGAGATCCTTTTGATCGAAGATATGTTGGAGACTTTTATGGTCAGTAAAGATTGTACACTTGGTACCGTATAGATAGTGTCTCCAGATTTTCAGAGCGAAAACAACAGCCCCCAACTCTAGGTCATGAGTTGTGTAATTCTTTTCGTGGACCTTGAGTTGTCGAGAGGCGTAAGCGATGACCTTGTCTCGTTGCATCAACACGCAACCAAGACCTTGGTGCGAAGCATCACAGTATACCACGAAGTCATCGTTGCCTTCGGGTAAGGATAAGATAGGTGCACTGCAGAGTTTCTGTTTTAGTAGCTGAAAAGCTGACTCCTGTTTGTCAGTCCAATCGAACTTCTTTTCTTTTTGAGTCAGCGCAGTGAGAGGTAGGGCTATTTTCGAAAAATTCTCAATGAACCGCCTGTAGTATCCGGCGAGTCCTAAGAATTGGCGTACCTCGGTCGGGGTTGTAGGTGCTTGCCAACATTTGATAGCCTCGATTTTTGAAGGATCGACATGAATCCCTTGATTGTCAATGACGTGTCCAAGGAATTGAACGGTTTGCATCCAGAACTCACACTTAGAGAATTTGGCGTATAACTCTTCGTGTTTGAGCAGCTCTAGGATGGTTTTCAGGTGTTGCGCGTGTTCTTGTTCAGTGCGTGAGTAAATCAAGATGTCATCGATAAAGACGATAACAAACTTGTCAAGGTAAGGTTTGCACACCCGATTCATAAGATCCATGAATACTGCCGGTGCGTTGGTTAAGCCGAATGGCATCACTTGGAATTCATAATGCCCGTAGCGAGTTCGGAAAGCTGTTTTTGGAATGTCATCGTCACGAACTCGGAGTTGATGATAACCTGACCGTAGATCGATTTTTGAATAAAAACTCGATCCCTGGAGTTGGTCAAACAGGTCATCAATGCGAGGAAGTGGGTAACGGTTCTTGACAGTTAATTTGTTGAGTTCACGGTAGTCGATGCACATGCGGAAAGAACCGTCTTTCTTTTTCACAAACAGGACCGGAGCTCCCCAAGGTGAGGAACTTGGTCGTATAAATCCCTTGTCCAGGAGTTCCTGTAACTGAGTAGACAACTCCTGAAGTTCGGATGGGGCTAATCGGTAAGGTGCTCGTGCCACGGGTGCTGCACCGGGCACAAGGTCAATAGAAAATTCGACTTGTCTAGGTGGCGGAAGGCCAGGCAAGTCTTCAGGAAATACTTCTGGGAAGTCTCGAACGATAGGCACATCCTCAAGTCGCTTTTCCACCGACTTTTTCTCCATAACGTGCGCGAGGATTGCCTGGTACCCTTTTCTCAAGTACTTTCGGGTTTTCATGCAAGAAATGATGTTTATTCTCGTCCCACCGGTCTCCCCTTGTATGCTCAAAGTTCCACCGGTGACGAGAGGAATGCGTACGATTTTCTCAAAACAAACGATTTCGGCTCGGTACTTGGACAACCAATCCATACCGACGATGATGTCAAAGCTGCCGATTTCGACAGGTATCAAGTCAATGGAAAAGAGCTCGTTAGCTAAGTTCAGAGTGCAATTAGGTACCACACTGTCGGCCTCAATAAGTTTTCCGTTTGCCAATTCTATTGTGTACTTAGAATCTAAGGCAATAGGTGTAGTGTCAAGTAGTGGGTAAAATTCGTCGGAAATAAAGCTCTTATCAGCACCAGTATCAAATAATACAGATGCAGTCAAGTTGTTGAGAAGAAACGTACCCGTGACCACATTCGGGTCTTGACGGGCTTCCCCAGATTTCAGTACAAAAGCTCTTCCTCGAGCATTGTTGTTGTTCCTGTTGTTGTTGTTGTTCAGCTTCGGGCAGTCTTTCTTGAAATGCCCCGTACCGTTGCACCCATAACAAGTCTTTGGTGCCGAGGTGTTGATGTCAGTGGTGTTTGATCTACAGTCCCTAGCCAAGTGTCCAAATCTTTTACACTTGCTGCAGGGACACGAACCATGGTGGTGTCGTTGGCACTTTGGGCAATAGGGCTTGGTTCCCTTGTACGCCCCCTTGTCATCAGAACTGGAGATGTAGGCTTTAATGGTTTCAGGTTTCTTGTTTTGGTGGTTGTTGTGATTGTCAGACCACTTTCTTTTGTTGCTGTTGGAAGATGGAGTGGGTGGTTCGGGGTCCTCGTTCATGGCCAGAAGTTCATGGGCCAACCGAATGGCACCATGAAGTGTGGTTTGTTTTGATGAGGCGACATTTCCCCGGACAGGTTCCGGGAGGCCGCGGATATACTTCTTGATCTTTTCGGGTTCAGTACCCGCCATGGTTGGGCGAAGGACGGTGAGTTGTTGGAATCTGGTGGTGTATCCAACGATATCAGTTCCTTGCACTTTCAAGTTCCAGAACTCTTCGTCCAGCTTGTATAGTTGTTCGGCCGGGCAATACTCATCAGTGAGCATCTTCTTTAGATCCTCCCAAGGGAGTAGATAAGCGGTATCAATACCCACAGACTGGGTATAGGAATTCCACCACGAGAGGGCACCATCTTCGAGGGTACAGGTGGAAAATTTGACTTTGTCGTCCTCCGCACATTTGCTGATGCGGAAAACGGATTCCATCTTTTCGAACCATCTGATAAGTCCGATGGCTCCTTCGGTTCCCTTGAAGCTCAAGGGTTTGCAGTTTTGAAAATCCTTGTATGAACAAGGTTTAGCAGCAGAGGTTTCAGCGGCATCGCTGTTTCTTGTGGAACCTGGCGGAGTATTCCGAGCTAAGGCTTCAGTAACAGCCTGAGTTATAAGAGAGGTAATCTGGGCATCGGTGTATGGTCGTGTCTTTGGCGGCATGATTCTTCAATAAAAGAAATGAAGATAAATGAGATTTTTGTAAGAGAAATTGCATTTATTTCAGATGTACATGTATAAAGATGGTAATACATAACATCAATATGAAAAAGGATTATGGCAATTAATATGAGTTGAAACAGCAAGAAATACTTGATAGATGATACGAGTTCAAAGGTTACATCCTACAGATGTATTACAGAAGGTGTCGGGAATTATTACATCCGACTGAAACATAGAGTAGTGCTTAGATAGTTACTAGATTACAGGATAAAGACTACACTAGTTTTAACGTAGATTAATTTGTTCCATCATCGTGACAAGACGGTCCACAGTGTTTGCAAGCCTGCTAGCTTGTCGGGCGTTGTCTTCGGCTAGTGCTAGTCGTTGTGTTAGTCCGCGCGCATACTCTTCTGCCTCAAGTGAGCGCTGCACATATTCATCCATCCTTTGTTGCAGAAGGGCATTTTCCACCCTTATTTCTATAATTTGGTTGCGAAGGACATCCATGTTGTTGTTTGTGGTTTCCAGGTCGTCGGAGACTTCTTCTATGCGTTCGAGGGATGTAAGTCTCCAGTTTTCGTTTGTTTCCTGCAACACGACATCCATGGTGCGAAGTCGTTGCTCGTGTTGGTTCACCCTAGCGGCTAAGGCCGGCAAGGTAGAGTGAGTGGGGTACGGGCCAGCTCGAGGCAACCTAGCGTTCCTCCTTGCTACCCTTGGGTTCTGCGACCCGGATTGAGAACGAGATGAATTGGATGGGATGTTTGCCATTTCTGAGACAAAGCGTTAGTAAGATGAGGCTAATATATATACATATATCATATCCAGCCTAGTGTCTAGCACGTATCAAGTAATGGTCCGGTTCTCTCGTAGTCAGAGTCAACTATCGTATCCCTGTTCAACATAATTATTTCAGATCTTACATCATCTTTCCTTAATTGTACATAGTTGATCAGGCTATGTTAAATTAAAGTTGTATGTTGTAATTCCTGAACTAGTCATGTCTAATAAGAGAATACTGCCTAACGGTCATAGTCTAGGCCCACTAAATGCAACCTAGTTCACTATAACCTTAGGCTCTGATACCAATCTGTAACACCCCCAATTTAACGGTTTGCGGAAGCATACTTTGGGTGTTACTAATCAATATACAAAGCACAAGATATATAGCAAACGACCTCTAAATGAGACGTTTGTAAAATAGTTACATTTCATAATTTGAATCGTTTGAAAACCGTAGGTTTTCGTACACAAAAATGTAGTTTCCTAGAGTCCGCGCGTATAGCGGAAGATTCTATTACATAATCATAGTTACAAAAGATAATGCCAAAGAATCTTCGTTAAATGCAGTTTGTAAATCATGCGACTCTAGCTAGCAATCCCGGAGTGAACATACTCCGTAAGTGTACCTGAGATACAAAGCTAGAAAGTGTCAACCAAAAAGGTTGGTGAATCTCACAGGTTTAGTAATAAATATATGTTATGAACCACAAGTATGTACCCGTAATTGCTATCAAGCAAGGTAGGTTAATTAGTATATCAGTACAGTGCCATGAGCTCATAAGTTGAAGCTTAACCGTGTAGTGTGAATATATCACGTACCCCCGTGAGTGCTATCCGCACACTCATATGTAACAAATACTAATATGTCTGTTTCTACGTGTAAATCAGTACGTGGTGGCGCTACCACCCCAGACAGGGATTGTCAGTCCCAAATGGATCCATCTACTAGTACTCGCGCTTAAGACCATAACTAACAACTTACGATTAGGAGGCTTTCAGTGGATAAAAGTAACTCATGCGTTTGTTTGTATACAGTAATGTTTTCAGTTCAGTACATTGTGTTCATACGTAAAACAGTTGCTAAGTATCTCACCCCAAAGTATAAAACAGTAAAAGTGGGGCTGTAAGACTCACCTGAGTCGAGCAGTAGTAATTAGCAAGTAGTAGTAAAGCAAGTAGGTTCTCCGAACCCGTAACCTTCTAGTGCCTAAACACATAAGGTTAAGTAAGTAGATGTCTCGCAAGACCATCTAGGCTAGTTGTTCATACAACCCGTTATGTTTAATGTTGGTTCGTTCTCGTTTGTATCAAAGTATACGGCCCGTTGGTAATTTGTTATAATTAAAGTTTATCGTTTATAACGCAATTTAGTGTAATGGTAATAGAAAGTATGTTCTATGACGTTTGTTAAGTCGTATGACATAAGTATTTGAAGTTGTGTAAGTTCGACACTTAGTAAAATCTGACTTTTCAAGGTTCTGTTATGTGCGACGTAGCGTGCGACGTAGGGTGCGACGTCGGGTGCGACGTCAGGTGCGACGTGGGCATGTACGTCGCATGATGCGACCTTCGCAAATCAATGCGACGTAGGAGGCAGCGTCGCTAGTGCGACGTTGAGGTTTTTATGCGACGTAGGCCGCGACGTCGCAGAGGCCCCTGGCCAAATGCGACGTAGCGGTCTGATGGCCGGAATTTTTGTCGAAAACGAGTTTTCCGGTTTCCGTTGGGTCCAAATCTTTTACCCAACCCTTATATGAACATATTAAGCCTATTAAAACCGCAAACTAGTAAAAATGATCAAAAACGAGAGATGTCGGGATTTGTCGGAAACTTACAAAGTGTCGGATTGAAAATCCGAAAAGATAGGATGATAGATCGTGTGATGGTGAACGTTTTCTTCCAAAGATGGGGTATGATCCGGCGTCGTTTGATGGTAGTATTTTGCGGTTTTGTGGGATTTGTGGTGATGAAACTTGGAAAGAAAAAAGAGAGGAGGGAGTAGTAAGAGAGAGAGTGAGTGGAGAGAAATGAGAAGGAAGAGAAGGGAAGTTGGGGGTTTAACCTCCAACTTTCAGTCTCCGCCCCCCGTGCGGTGTTCGTTTGCTCCGTCGTTTAAACGTTAAATATTTATTTTACGCGTTTAATTACATTTATAAAATCACAAATTTTGCTAAATAATTTACTTAAATTATTTCCTTAAATCTTTAATAGTTTAAATTATATTTAGTTACTTTTGTTATTAAATCGTATAAGTTTTAATTGTGTAATACGAGGCAGTTACTAATTGTTATAAAATAGCATTTCGGTCATAGTTGCGTTATTTTAGTTTAAAAACACTTGTTCACCAACGTCCGTATTAACCGAATAGAATTTCATTCTATTTAAGTTGCGTACGATTTAATCAAATCGCAAGGTTGTATATATTTACCAACATATTATCCGATACATAAATTAGCCTAACACAGTACTAATTACATGTATTAACAAAGAATTAGGCGCTAATACTAGCCCTAATTTGGCGGTTGTTACAACTCCCTCCTCATTTTCTTCTTCATTTTTCACCAACACTCTTTCCTTTTCTCTCTCTTTTCTCTTCCAAGAAAAACCATCACCACCATCACACTAAAACGCCAAATTACACCACCAAACGCCGCCGAATCTCAAAGCTTTTTGGAGAAAAAGAACCACCATGCTACGGTCTACAACTTCATCTTTTCGGAATTTTGATTCGCCACCGCGTAAGTTTCCGACAAAAACCCAAAACTCTTCGATTTCGTTTATTTTTACATAAAAGTTGTTTATATAAGCTTATAATGTTCATATAAGGGTTGGGTAAAAAGAATCGGACCAAACCATGGTCGAAAAACTCGTTTTTGGCTCAAAAATCCGTCAACAGCTTTAAGTGTCGCAACGACGACTGCAGTATAGCGTCACTTCGTGCGTCACTTAAGTGACGCATTGAGTGTCGCATTGAGTGTCGCTAAAAGCCCTAATTTTGCGTCACTTGCCTAAGTGCCGCATAAAACCCCTTTTTCCCGACACTTGCCTAAGTGTCGCAAATTCAATACCCGTCACTACAAACCGACACTTATAGCGTCACTTGTTTAAGTGACGCCTATAATCGAGAACAGATTTCATCCGTCACTAACTTTAGTGACTCATGACCTTTATACCGACACTTACAACCGATACTTCCTTAAGTGTCGCCCTCTATGTGTCACTTCTTAAATTTTATCACTTGATTTCACCCAAATTCAAGTCCAGATGCGTTTTTCAACAAAGCAATTTAGTAGAAATAAAATTTTTTCTCGACCCCAACCAGGGGCCAGCCCCTTGGACCCCGCCAGGGTTGCCACCCCTGGAACCCCGCTAACCAGGGGCGCTGCCCCCGGACCCCCGTCACCTAAAAGTTTGTAAACATTTTTTTTAAGTACAACACTTCAAAATCAAAATAATAATGTTGAAGATTATTATTACAAACAATCACCAACGGGCCGTACCCACTTTCTAAACTCAAGTTAACAACCAAATCGTAGTAATTTGGACAAGTCAATCAACCAAATGGGGATAATTTGGACATTATAGTTGAACAAACAACTACAAATGTAGTCTTTTAAGATACCTATTCAATTAATAACCATTGCGCGTACTGGACGCCCTCAGGTGACAAGTCTTCGGACATCAATTCACAGCTAATCAATCCAAGTTATTTCGATAAACACTCAAGGCTCAGGTGAGTGTCATGGCCCCTATTTTACAGCTTTTCAAACAGGGGTGTGATTACATTGCTTGTTTTATTTACATGTTGAACGCAAGTACAAATCAAACAAATACTACATGAGTTGTTTTCAACTAATCACTAAAGCCCTCCATAGCATAGTCTGGTAATACATTTGTAGCGTGAATGTTAGTATATGATATCATATAGGATTGACAATCCTCGTCCGGGTTAGCACGCACTAACTGGTCAAACGGACGTATTAGCATTTGGGAAGACGAATGTAGATTAGGCACTCGTAGGAGGCATCTCAGTTGGGTTTCCTTAATTGGACCTGACACTCAAGTTAAGCTCAGACTATGTGCTCATGGCTGTATAACTTTTATTTTGCTTAATTGCACTTTAAATTCAATTATAAATCTTGCGGTTCATACAATTATGTGTTGACTTACAAACCTGTGAGCTCACCAGCGTTTCGCTGACCCATTTTAGCATGTATCACATGTAATCAGCAGTAGGTTGGACTGCTCAATCTTAATCAATTAGCTCGAGTCAGCATGCAAACAATTAGAGATTTAGCTGCATTATTATATTTTGTATAGATTAATTATGTATTTAAATCTCTCAATTTCAACCGAGCTAATGTAACTATATTTTTTATGTAAACTTTGATTTTATCAATACAAATTGTAAAACGACGCATATAGAGTCGTTCATTATATCTTATGTGCTGTGATATGTAATTAGTCGCGCCCCGACCCGAACCGCTTTTTCATCATAATTTGGGGGTGCGACAGTTCACAATCAGTTTTTTCGAATTTTAAGAAATTACGTTGTCTATTGTGAAGATGACACTTTTAACAATACTTTTTGCACAAACCGCAAAGTACCAGTTTTGAGAAAAAGTACATTGAGTGTTAAACGGTAAAGTTAATATGCTATTTTTAAAAGTGAACACTTATTTTGAGACAAACTAAAATGGAAAGACGGATACTTATCTTGGAACAGAGAGATTAATACGATAAACCAATTGATATTGTATAATCTTGATGAGTTGATGGGTTGACAAAGGGCAAAGGAAGGGAAAGACACCTACCCTACCCTTAATCCAAGGACCAAACAGAAAAGTAAAAGCGTTTCATTAACTTATCTGCACGCACAAGCACAAATACCCACTAACCCATTAACTAATTAATGTTTTGTTTAATAACTAATTATTTAATTAATTTTCGTCATTCCACGTGGCATCCAAAGAATCAACGCCACCCCTCACCCCTGGCTCTATGGACCAACACCATGATCGCAGGCTAGCCCACGCCGGACCGGAACCGCCACGTACAGAATTCACCACCCGGTCCAAGATGACATCATTTACCCGGTCTAACTCGGGCCCACATTCCACTAATTACTTGAATCCAGCCCCATCTAATTATGAACCCATTAATATATTGGAGGAATGTGTGGGCGCGTGGAAAAAGAAATAATAAAAATAGGTGGTCGACCAACCATAGATCGCGTGAAGTTATTTGGTGAGAATTTTTTAGTATTTTATTATAAATCAACTTTTCACCTTATACTTTTTACATTGTTACAAAAGACTACCCTTAACTTATATATAATTAAATCAACCTCGATCTCTTTTTCGGCCAACAAATATTTCCTTCCACCGAAAGCTAATAAAAACAACAACAAAAGTAGTTTCCGTTCCGTTTATTGGCAAAATATATACTGGTCATTCAGACATTATTTTATACATAGCCAATGAATTCAGGCCGTTATTCCAAAAATAAAATAAAAAAAATAACAACATACTCCCTTCCTCTCAAATTATTTGTTACTGAGTTGAAAACTCACATTTTAAGAAACGTACATTAAATAGAGCTCTGACCTAAATATAGTGACGGATTTAACTTTCAACTACCAATTAAATGTATTCTTTGAGGTTTACGTAGTTTAAAAGCTAAGGGTAATATGATAAATGTGATCATTAATTATATTTATTTATATTATTGGACAATTATGTCGGGACAAATATAAATAGTAAGATGGACAAATAATTTGAGATGAAGAAAGTACTAAATAAATGTAACAATGCATTGTATATTTTATTTTTATCTGAACTCAAGATTTAAACAATGAATTAATACGTATCACTCATATTGAGATAGATATAGTTTGACATGAAACTAAATTCAAAAGCTACAAAATCATTCGCGTTATCTAATGTTGTGGATATGCAAAAGACGATCACATACTTAACTTGCATAAGCCATAAGCAAATATTATACGATGAAACACGGAAGAGGAAATTTAACCTTGATAGACATGAAGAAAATTCCAACATGATCGATCAGTTTAAAAGTAAAAATGAGATGGCATAATTGCGGCTAAAGGGGATTCTCTCCGGCAAATTCTATAGATCAAATGATAAATGTTACAATTACACGAATGATGAAGATCCACAAGAACTGAATCGATCTAACGCTAATCAAGATTGTTGATGCAGATTCAATACAATCCATGTTACCGATATCCAATTTTCAACATATATCTCCCTTTGAACACATGAAAAACATAACATGATCTTAGTGTTTTGCTTAGATTTATTTGCCAAGAAATCAAACAATTTCTTTGAAGTTATCATCGTATAGATTTCGTGATACACATACAGTTAATACTTGAAAAACTTCATTGTGAAAAATGATCATATCTACACGATATAAGAAATGTATCCGGACCATGCATGTTGATTTCATTTCTAGCAAATTTTCGAGCTTCCATCATTTATCATTTTAAGATCAAAATACATTACATATATATCTAGTATGTAAACTAAATATATAAAATGGAACTAATATTATTATCATGGTGTTAATTAATAAAGACTAAAAGAGACCCCAAAGAGGAAATCTTCACAGATACATTCTTTTTGGTCGGGTGGGTGTCCTTTAAGTGATCCCATGCCGTCACATTCTTAAATCTCACCTCTCTATCTCTTTCAACTCCATCTCTCTCTCTCCGGTGACCTAAAAGCTAGGCAGAAACAAAAGATTAGTATATATGTGTCAATTATATATACATATATATTGATGTGGTCTCTATCAGTGGCTGGTGGCGGATGGTGGAGTATTAGTATATGACCGCCACCTTTTTTCCGCATCATCTTCCTCCCTTTTTTTAGCAGGAAGCGTTTCCGGCAATCAAGCTCAGATCAATTCTTCACATATACAAAGATATAGCTATTGTATCATTAAGTAAGAGATATGATTTTATGGTATTTGCTCTATGTTCTTCAAACAAAATAGTAGTACTAGTAGTACTAGTTAAAAACTGCTTTTTGTGACTTGTTTTTGTTGTTGTCATTAGGTTTAATTTCCCTTGGGATCTGATGTTATTTTAGACAGCAAAAAAACAAACTTCTTTTCACTTCAATTCCCAAGGAAATTAAAACTGTTTTTGGGTCCCAAACATTCCTTTTGCTATTTGCTTTTTGTTTCCTTTTATGTCTCCTTTGCTTGCTTATTAATTGAACAAGAAGGGATCTTGTACTAAAAGAAATCTTCCTCTCTCTCTCTCTCTCTCTCTCTCTCTAGCTTTCTCTGATCATCATCCACTTGTAGAAGAACAAGAAGATCCATCTGGATCAATAAGAACCTACCTATTTCAAAGGTTTCACTTATTATGCTTCATCTTCTTTCTATTCTTCTTTGTTTGAACCTTCTTTGCTATATATGTGTTTTTATTTGGTTACGGTTTCGTAATATATATAATCTAACCTTTTCGTATTCAGTGGTCAATCACATGATCTGATTTTTCTTCTTGCAGTTTGTGTTGTAACATGGTTTATATATGCATTGGTATTAAACAAGAAAAGAGATTTGATATATGTTTAATTTTTTAGAGAGACTTAATTAAACAAGTTCTAACTTGTGGTTAGTCGATCATATTATGCATCACAAGTTCATGATCATCTGATTTTTTCTTTTCTTTATTTGTTTCTATTTCTTGGTTTATCTTTTCTTCATTGAGCTTTTCCTTTTTCTGTATGTATTTCTCGGTTGAGCTAGATTCAACTTCTAGCTAGATCTTGGAAGGCTGATGATAATGAAACGAAAAAGGAACCTGCTGATTGCTTCTATATGTGTTTAATCTGCTGCCTTTTTGTATGTTAACGATGCTAATCGTTGTAGTCTTTTGATTATGCATTATTATCAGGTATTCGCTTTTGATGAGTGGTTCAAAACTTGAGTGGCTTTCATCAAGATAAAGCAAACTTGAGTAGTTTTTGTCTTGATCATCAAGTAATAAAATGGTGCTTCTCTCATGAGAATAATGCATGGCATATACATAGTCCACACATTGTATTTCATTTTTTTTTCTCATGATTTGCATTCTACCCTACACTAATCTTTAATTCCTATCTTCTTTGTATATCTTCTTCTAAACTAACATTATTATCTGCATTCAAAAAGAATGCCCCTATCTAAACATGTTTTGAGCCTTTGTTTAATAATAAACATACTCTAAGACTCTAAGTAAGGCTAATCTTCCATCTATGGAGTATTGCGGATTCATATCACATAAACACTATTTTAAATCCAAAAGAAAATTTTATGCAAAGACTTTCATGATTTACATTCTATCCTACATCCTTAATGTGAGTTTTCACTAACCAAATGTGTGGCTTGATGTTTGTGTGAAGAGTAAGTACCTTTAATTTTAGTTAGATTGATTCATCGTTCAACTCCTCGAGGGGTAAACTGGGAACTGAATAAGAATTCAAAATAGGTTATGATATGATTGAAGCCTGCAGTTTAGTCTTTATGTTATGTTTTATATTACTAATTCATAAATTATGGGTAGGTTATCTCTTCTCTATCATTTACCTTTTCTTCACATGTTTCTTGGGTTAGTCTTTATATAATCAGTGCTTGCATAATATATATTAAGAATGCCTAATTTTTGTCACCCAACTTATTAGGCTAGCATTTTTCTCTTAATTTGAGCTTACTTTGAACATAATACAGGCTTGAAATTTATATTATTGCATTAGCAATTAGTCCAAGAACATCATCTGATTATACGAAAACTTTTAGTTTTTAAACATATTCTTTGTAAGAAACTCAGATGAGGAATAGAATAGTTTGTCAACTAAATGTTAAGTTGCTAGAATGATGAAGCAACACCTGTTAATTGTCAATCTTGCATCTAACGTATATATAAACCGCATCGATCATTCTTTCTTTATACATTTCCTGAAATAGTAAGCATCCCGACATGGTTAAGGGTAGGGGATGCTTTTGTAATCTTCAAGCTTCTCGCTACTTTCAAAATAAATTCCGCTATTTCAAAAAAAAAGTTGTAAAGGGTTGAAGCTTTAAATTAAACGAAACTCCTTCTGGTTCTTCACCTCCATAAGATTGTTGATTTTGCAAGGTAGTGATTGAGATACAGATAATATACTTACATGTAAGTGGTAACTTACTTCGAAATGGAACATATACAAAGTGATTAAAGCAAGTGGACTGTCTTTAATTCTATTTTACTTGTATGACCTGAGATATCAACATTGTGAATTGGATGAGCTATCTAACAAACGCTGATTGAGACTATATTGACAGAATACAAGAAATTTCTTTCTTTAATTTTAATGATCAATAACTTGTATTTGTACAACTACTGACAATGGTACATTTAATTTGCTATTGCAGGTTACAGATCATCCTAGCTTTGAGAGTATGAATACCTTTTCACATGTTCCTCCTGGTTTTAGATTCCACCCAACGGACGAAGAACTCGTGGATTACTACCTTAGGAAAAAAGTTGCATCGAAAAGAATTGATCTTGATGTTATCAAAGATGTCGATCTCTATAAAATCGAACCATGGGATCTTCAAGGTAGAAACTTAACAAAAACTAAGTGAGCGTCTCATGGAAATTTAATTTGTATTCCAGAGGCATGTATTTGAGCTGTGCACTTCAAGTTAAAAATGCATTACCCATCTCATGGATGCAAAATTTCCAAGCACTTATTTTAATCTACTTAACCTAATTGATGTTTATATTTGTAGGGTTTCTTGACTCCTTTTATGTTATCTTGACAGAATTATGCAAGCTAGGAACTGAAGAGCAAAATGAATGGTATTTCTTTAGCCACAAGGACAAAAAGTATCCAACAGGAACTCGCACTAATAGGGCTACAAAAGTTGGCTTCTGGAAAGCCACCGGAAGAGACAAGGCCATATACTCGAAGCATAATCTAGTTGGTATGAGAAAGACATTGGTCTTTTATAAGGGCCGAGCTCCTAACGGACAGAAATCAGATTGGATCATGCATGAGTATAGACTAGAAACAAATGAAAATGCGATGACTCAGGCAAGTAGCTTGTATTCTCTATATGTCTCCTTGGTCTCATCTCAAAGGATATATAATTATTACTAACATTATCTTCTTTTTCCAAAACAATAACTTACAAATTAACATCCAAGCCAGGCCACTTCACCGTCTAGCTAACTTTTCAACTTGGAGGAAACACAAAAATTAACATGGAAATTTAGGCAACTTAACTTTACTTTCAAATAAGCATATTCATTAAGGAAACCTACATCGTCTCATGGGTACACAAATTTATATATTTAAGTTGTATCCTTTAATGTAAGTTATGAGTGAGTTTCTACGTTGCTGAAAAAATGGATGTAGCAAAACATATCCTCGATCCCTTGGAGTAATAGTTTTCAAAATGCAGCATACTTTGGTTGAAAATTTAAAATTTGTCTTTTGATATATTGCTATGTTGCTTCTCTTTTACAAGGATTATTTATTTTTTTGCCATGGTGGAAGCTATTATTGTTTATCAATTGTGTCGAAAACGGAGAATTTTTAAGAAGTTCTTAAAATGCAATAACTTTTACTAAAGCATATGTGGGCGTAGGCCATTCAGGATTAATTTGGATGTCCTTGAGTAACTTCTGCTATCTAATATACACTACATGTGTTTTTTTATTTGTAACAGGAAGAAGGATGGGTTGTATGCAGAGTATTTAAAAAGAGAATTACAACTGTACGTAGAATGGATGAACATGATTCTATGTGTTGGTACGAAGACCAAGTCTCATTCATGCCCGATTATGAATCCCCAAGTCGAGTTTCTCATCCTTACACTTCAAATAATTCATACCACCATCAACTTACTGGAAAAACTGAAATAGATCAAATGCATTACAACTTGCCTCATGAGCACTCCTTCCTTCAGCTTCCTCAATTAGAATCTCTCAAATATCCACAACCTGCAGCAGCTGCCAGCATAAGTACTTCATACACGAGTACTTTTCAACCCCAAAATCAACAGTCGAACGTCAGCTTGCTTTATGGTAATAATAATAACAACAATAATAATGGTGAACAAGATCTTCAAGTGACTGATTGGCGAGTACTCGATAAATTTGTTGCTTCTCAGCTTAGTAATGATCAAGATGCAGTCACCAAGGAAAACAATTATTTGAATCCTTCTACATCATCAATTCAAATGGGTGAACAGATGAACATGCTTCTCAGTGATTCTAAGAGTGAGGAAATCGCTTCAGAAGACGCCTCAATATCCACATCCACTTGCCAGATTGATCTTTGGAAGTAATTTTATTAATCCAAAACCGTATCTTGAACTTCTTGTTCATTAAGGGTAAAATGAGACATATATTATAATGAATAGAATTTATGTAATAATATCAAATTGTTGAACTAATTGTTGTACATAATAAAACTTATATCGGTGAAGCAGCTTTATCAATTTAATTATTGTGCTGATTGCTATGATATAAATATATAGATTCTTGACCCTGATTTTTTTTTTGTCAAGACAAATTAACAAGGGGTACCTTATCAGCATAGCAGTTGCTTCCAATAATACTGTTGTACTTTCATGTTCATGAATTCATTATTTCTATTCCTGATCATCAACCATTGTATATAGGATCGTCATTATTTAGTTTTCTGCCAATGCATTCATTTTGTTATTTCGATGCTCTTTAATCATCTGTGTATGCAAGAAGTGGATCTCTCTAGAAAGTAGCGTATGTACGTATGTGCACACCTTATAAACTATTGTGATTTATTGAAAAAAAAATGCAAAGTAATAAGTACTGTAGTTGTCATGCCGAACCCTTTGAAAGAAGTTGGAACAAAAGTTCGTATGCCAGCACTAAATCCTGAATTCCTGAATGTTTTTGCCACAATGATGTGAAACATGCACCAACTGCGCAGAACA
This sequence comes from Helichrysum umbraculigerum, assembly GCA_949592205.1. Taxonomy (NCBI): domain Eukaryota; kingdom Viridiplantae; phylum Streptophyta; class Magnoliopsida; order Asterales; family Asteraceae; genus Helichrysum; species Helichrysum umbraculigerum. The sequence goes on along the minus strand of CATIUR010000003.1, from coordinate 119,442,604 downwards.
AGAAAGTTGCAACTTTAGTATTGCAAATTGCAAGACACGAAATTCAGGTGCATTCCTATCTTTGGATAAAAAACTGATACTCAGAAATGATATATAAGTTGGTTAGCTTGGTGTTTTAACCCATTAGGTGCAAGTAGTTATCAGTTGTTATGTCTCTCTTCTCACTTAACCTCCTTCCAATTGGTCACTACTTTTGATACAATATACAGTACGCGCACCGTTAAAATAAATCCAAAATAAAGACAACATATTACATATGGAATAAGTACTTGAAATGTTAGGTTTATGGACAAGAACTTCTCTAACGTACACAATTTAATTAGAAAGGCAAACTTTACAAATAGTGATCCTCTACCATCAACTTGTGTTAAAAACTTATTATTTGTGCAAGAAGTTAATGATATGCGCAACACATATCCAATTAGCAAATAAACAGTGTAAACTTATCAACACAGGCACACAGTACACCATTTTTCAATAGAATATTTTAGTTCACACAAAATTATGGCTTTTATTCGAAGTTATTATGTACTGGGTAGTTTTACACATATATGGATTCATGCATGTGCCTATCCTTGTCAAAGAAGAGATAAAAATGCAATTTATCTTCCTGAAACACCGTTCGGTGGAAAAAAAGGCAACCCCATCTGTAGATAGGGATCCTATATAGAGATATGAAGCCAGGTATATGTAAATATATATGGCAAACAACATAATATTTTATGACATGGGCAAACATAGTTGTGTAAAATCATAAAAAGATGGATAAGATTCATTAGTGGTGTTATGCCAAACTAATGGCTCACGGAAACTACGGCTAGTTTACAGAAACAAATGGCTAACGTAAAGCGAATAAAACATGACACATAGTCGCTTCTTTTGGGCAGTTTTTTCTACCTTTAAAGACCACGTACATATCATAAACTTGTCAAAAAGCATAGATGGAGCAAAAAATGTTTAGCCTTTATGCATGGCAGCACTCTTATCTATTTAGATGTTGAATTAAAATGTAGAAAAGCTTACAGAACAACCCATAAATAACCAGCACAAACGCTAAACGTCGAAACATGACTTAAAGAGGGAAATGGTGTGACAGTAAGTTAGACTTAAAACGGAAAATGTATGACTTACCGTGAAATCAAGATGGGTATATATAACCGAAGAATTGATCGAAGGAATATTAGAGTGTATGCATGCATATATAGATGGGGAATGTTATGTGAATCTGATAATGAAGTTTGAAGGAATATATGTATTGAGGTGGGATCTTGTTTTTAAAAATTTGAGAAAATAAAAGACAAAGAATGGCTTGAGTTGATGATTCTGTAATGAATCTAAGAAACAAAGAAAAACAATAATATTAAAAATCTTACTTTGTTTGAGGTCAATATAAGAGGTTGTGTTTTCACAATTTGTTTTCCCTTTTAAGCGATGCCAACTTCTCAGCAGACACCATTATGAGGCGTGCTAGCTTCTAGTACTCATACATTTTCACATAGATAGAACACAAGCATCATATCCATACACCCTGAACCCGTTGACCATTATTGACAATTTATTCCATTCATCAAAATTGTGGTTTTTATGTTGTGTTTAAATACGTACACGTATGTACGTATGCGTATGTACGTATGCGTCGTGTTCACTACTACAAAAAATGTACTAAGAAATCTGTTGAAAACCCCATTAAAGACCACTTGTTCAAGAGGTGACATGTTGAAAACAAGTCTTTATAATTTTTTTATTTTTTTTTAACGGTAAGTCTTTATAAATTAACAGAGACCACTTGCTTATAAATTAACAGAGACCACTTGCTTAGAGATCAACATGTTAAAGAGACATGTTACAAACAGGTCTCTAAAAAATACTCCCTCCGTCTCAAAATAATTGTCACCCGACAAAAAATACGTAGTTTAATAAAAACATATTCATTACTGCTTTCTCTTTCTTACTTTTTGCAGAATGACAATTTTACCCTTAACCAATTAATTAATACTTCTTTAAAAGTTTGTAATAATAATTTCAATTAAAATGGTAATATGGTAATCACAATCAAACTTCTCTATATATTTTTAGAAGTAGACAATTAATTTGGGACGTCCGTAAAAGGAAAGATAGAGAACACTTTGCTTAAAGATCAACAGGTATTTATTATGTTAGAGACCACTTGTAATTGTGGTACGTATATCTTTTCCCATTTGATATGCTCATGTTAATCAAATGCTCTTTAATGATTTATATTTTATCATGGATATATAAAGTCTTGGTAGAAAGTTGAAAAAATACAGTGTATAACAAATTAAAGCATATAAGTACAATAAAATAATTGACTCTACTACACACTTTTTGCTATATATGAATATGTAGTGGCAGATTTTTCTACATACATACCCCTCATTACTTTCTGCTGTATAATAACATGTTTACACTCACTCGTTCGTCACTAGATAGCATGGTCAAGGAGGTATCGCTCCCTTTAAAGATCAAGGACTAACGCCTCTTACGGGGATCTAGGGGCGAGCCCCTAGCTAGTTGGGGCTCCCCAACGTTACCTTTAACCACTATATAACATTCTTGATAAGTTGATATAAAGATTTGGTCTCCTTTTTGAACACGTGAAACATAACATAATCTCTTTATTTTGATTAGTCACTCTATCTATATACAAGCGTTTCTTATCAAATACCTAATTGTAAAAGTGATTACGCGAAAAATTAATATCATACTCAACAAAAAAGATTATTAATTCCCACGTGATGTAATTGAAAAACACCTGAAATTAAATGTCATGTGGTAATTATATATTGTAAATTTTTTTGTCATAAACAAGGTTTGTTGGATCTTTACAATTGCTACAATATAGAATTATAGCCAAAGATTGAATAATTGTATTCAACAACTTCGAAGTCAAGTTAGGCAAAGTGGATATCGGATCAAAATCTTCAACTTTCTGCTTGGAGACAAGTTGCTATATCATACATGAATAATATGTGTACATATGTATGTACATTTGTGTATGCGTGTATATATATACATGTATTATACGTATAGCACGACATATATATAATTTAATATAATATTTGATCTACTGTTATTTTGCAGGCTATGGAATTAAGGTTGAAATTATTGAATACCACCTAAGAGGGGCACAAGTGCATGTGACAAACTCATTATACTTATATATATGCCTATTGATGTTATAATTCATATTTTAGTTATTTAATTGATGCTACTGGGTTTGTGAGATAAGTAAAGGTGATATCAAGTTGTGTTGGGCACTTGAAAAAAGGGAATGAGTAAAGTTTAAGCAATTACATAATTTGGTTCCATATATTTATGTTTTACAAATTCAAATATCTAAACTTCACTAGCTAACTTAATTAGTTATAGTGTATATCATAACTATTTCTTGTTATTTTAGTTTTCAGGTCATGAACACATAATATATAATGTCTACGGGTGTAATCGAGTCGAGTCGATACGGTGCCAAGCTCAAGCTCGACTCGATTAGAAAACTCAAAGCTCGAAACTTGACTCGAGCTCGATCGAGTTTGTATTTTCAAGCTCGAACTCGACTCGACTAATGAACCGATAGTTTCGAGCTCGGCTCGACTCGACTAGACTCGGTTATCAATATTAAAATATTAATATTAAATAATTTAGAATTAATATCAATTAACTCGATAATTTTAAGCTTTACTCGACTCGACTCGATACTTTCATGCTCGACTCGACTCAAAGTTTATTATATAATACGGTAAATATGTTAATATACATATATATGAAGGGTAAAATTGTAAAATTACGCAAGCTCGATTAGGCTCACGAGCCTCTCGAGCCGAGTATTTTGATACTCGAGCTCGACTCGAAACTCTACCTGAGTAGCTCGAGCTCGACTCGACTTGTACCGAGTCGATTTCGAGTATTTCTCTAGTCGATCTCAGGTAGCTCACGAGTTGTCTAGTCTCGTTTACACCCCTAATGATGTCAATTCTACTGAAAAATATGTTATTAAAATAAAAAAATATTGTTTGTATTTCCACAATCCTATCAAAGGCAAACACTATTTTTCATTGTTAGAGGGTGTTTGGAATTCTTATTTGTACGTAATCACTTTTCTGCTTAAAATATAAGTGACTCCATACTTATTTTTATGTGTTTATGCCTTACGAAATAAGCAGATAAGTAGTGTGCAGTGTTCTGAAGAGTGTTTGTTTCTGCTTATCTGCTATCAAAATATGCAATAAGTAGATAAGCAGGTGGATTAAGCAATCCCAAACACTCCCTTATTTATCTTTTAAATCAAAATTTGTCTTTTAAATCAAGTGATAATAAGTATATATATATATATATATATATATATATATATATATATATATATATAGTGGCATGATCCAGAGGGAAGGGGTACTTTTGGGGGGAAGGGGGGAAGCGTCCATCTCACCGTCCATTTTGATCTCTAAATTCTGGTGCACCTCGCTACCATGTACTAGCGCATCATTATGTTTACATGGAAAATGTTATTTTCGTCATTCACTTTCTTCTTCATCAAAACAGATACGCATCTTCATTAGGGCATCTTCATCAGGTATGGAAAAGGTTAATTTCGTTCGCGTAATCAGTTAATCGGTTCACAAATTTCGTTGATTCTTCAATGTCCTAAACATCGTTCATAATTAGGGCTTAGATCGTAATCGCATTTGTTTAAACGTCAATTGAATTTTTCAGTGTTGATTATGTCTTCTAGTTCCAATGTTCCTGGTGATTCGAATTCATTTATTGGTGATTCTACTGGTAAGTGTATACTAATAATTTTATTGTCTATTAAATTCAGGTTTTTGTGTTTATTTGTTGTAAATGTTTTAATATGCATTTCGATGAATGTTATTTTGTAGCTCATGTTATTGGTTCCAGTTCAAATGTTCCATTGGAATCTAATCCTAGTCTTCCTGATTCTACCGGTAAGTTTAAATTTTGAATTGTGTTAGCATTACTCATGTTGCATATTATGTTGTACACTATTTATTAATTTAATGATTATTTTTAGAATTATTTTTGTTGCTTTTAATTATGTAATTCTTAATCTCCCAAATGATGAACATTATGATAGTATGCACTGTGATGCGTCTTAAGATAGGCTTACATCGAAGTGACATATATTGATACATGTGAACACCAGTATGCACTGGGATGCGTCTTAAGATAGGCTTACATCGAAGTGACATATATCGAAGTTACATATATTGATAACTGTTAATACCCATGTGGATGACTACTAATATTATGCACTGTGATGCATCTTAAGATAGGCTTACATCGAATTTTACATCCTTACTAATATACACTGGAAGTGCACTCACACCAGCATCTACTTTCTTAAGATTAGTTGTCTTTTGAAATCGCATAAAATTTGTGACTTTGTATAATCTAGTGGTAAAAGGATCAAAGACACCACTGGCCTATAAGAACTATGAGACAAAAACTATGATTCAAGGCAAAATTTTCTAGATTAAGCAAACTCTACTGGATTCGTTAAAGTTAAGTCATTTTTTGAACAATTCTAGTAATTTACAGTAATATGTAATTGTAAGATTGAACTACCGAATACGAGCAAACTACCGCATTTCAACTATCTTTTTTACTCCTACATATAGCACAATATTGCTTGCATCACGTAATTTGTATGTTAACGTAAGTTTACATCGTAGTGATGTATGTAGATACATATTATCATCCATGTGGATGCGTACTACTAGTATGCTGTTGGATGCATATTAACACCCATGTTGATCTAAATTTATGCATCTGAACATAAGTTTACTTGTCGAACATTGTGATTTATTTTATTTATTTTTATTTGTTTTATTAGGTTGTGGTTCAGTTACAAAGAGGCATGTTCTTTCATCATTTGAAAAAGAATATCCAGATGGCTCAAAATTATGGTTTCCTATTGTTCCTGATTCGTTTAAGCCCAAAATTGGTTCTGTTTTCAATTCGTATGATCGTTGTTTCAGTTTCTATGAATCGTATGCTGAGGTTAGTGGTTTTGATGCTAAGAAATCATCACAGAATTGTTTTGAAGATGGGTCTGTGAAGTATAAAGTTTATAGGTGTAATAAATCTGGTTTTTCTAAGAAGTTAGCTGTTGACACTTTGAAAGTTGTTCCTGAACCTGTTGTTGAACCTGTTGTTGAGCATTCTCGTAAACGTAAAAAGCGTGTTAAAAAAGTTAGTAACCGTAAATCTTCTTCTATCAAGACAGGTTGTGATGCTAGCTTGAGATGCAAATTTTTGGAAGGGAAGTGTGTTATAACTAAGTTTTTTGAGGGACATAACCACAAACTTGTTTCCGAGTCTAATAAGAATCAAATGCTCAAGAAACGAAGATTAGATGTAGATGACATGCAACATCTTCATGATTTAAGTAGTCGATCAAACATTGGTCCTACCATTGCTCACCGTCTAAAATGTGATCTTAGTGGTGGTTTTGATATGGTCGGTCCTAGTAGTCTAGATTACAAGAATTTCAAACGTGATATGAATCGGTTTGTTGGTGAAAGTGATGCCCATATTGCTATAGAGAATCTTCTTAGGAAAAAAGAACATCTTCCAAACTTTACTTGCGAGTATGTTTGTGATGATGATGGTTCTCTACTCGGTGTTTTTTGGGCCGACAACGTTTGTAAACTCAATTATCAAGAGTTTGGTGATATTGTTTGCTTCGATGCTACATATGGGACGAATAAGTATGTTTTTTTCCTTTATTAAATGCATTATTTATTTCATTTTTTCTGTTATAATCTGATTAGAACATTAAATCTGATTTTGTTAATTTATTTTCAGATATAATATGAAGTTTGTTCCGCTTACGGGTGTTGATAATCACAAACGACTCGTTATTTTTGGTGCTGCACTTTTATACAGTGAATCCATAACGTCATTCAATTGGTTTCTTGATTGTTTCTTAAAAGTCTTTCCAACTGAACCGGGCCTAATTGTTACTGACCAAAATCCAGCTATGAAAGAGGCAATTCGTGTTAAATTTAAAAGTGCCAAACACCGGTTTTGCATGTGGCATATAAGTCAGAAACTTGTTGACAAGGTATGTTTTTTATGTATAAATATAATGTGCACCTTTAATTGTGTTAGCATTACTCATGTTGCATATTATGTTGTACACTATTTATTAATTTAATGATGATTTTTAGAATTATTTTTGTTGCTTTTAATTATGTAATTCTTAATCTTCCAAATGATGAATATTATGATAGTATGCACTGTGATGCGTCTTAAGATAGGCTTACATCGAAGTGATATATATTGATACATGTGAACACCAGTATGCACTGGGATGCATCTTAAGATAGGGTAGTGATCAAAGTTACATATATTGATAACTGTTAACACCCATGTGGATGTGTACTACTAGTATGCAGTTAGATGCATATTAACACCCATGTTACCATTTATTCTATCTTAATATTCATTTTGGTTAGTATCATTTGTTACCATTTATTTTCTGTTAAGTATTTGTTTGAAGGTGTATATTAAGTTGTATTGAATAATATTTTAACATTATTTATTCATGTTATTTTAGGTTGATTATGTTTTGTATTCCAATAAAGATTTTCAGAAGAGAATGAATTATATTTTTTGGAATCAAGAAATGACACCTGAGAAATTTGAAACACGCTGGAAATCAGTAGTTGATGATTTTGGGTTGCATGATATGAGGTGGTTCAATGATTTGTATGAATTGAAGGAAATGTGGGTACCATGTTATTTTATGGATCTTCCCATGAATGGCTTAATGAGGACTTCATCACTTTCCGAAAGTGAAAATGCATTTTTCAAGAGATGCAAGAACAAACAATCAACTTTAGTTGATTTCTTTTCAAGATTCGATGCTGCTATGGAAAAGCAGCGTCACAATAATCGGTTACTTGAGTATGAGATGGAAAACAAGGCTATCAACTGTTTGACTCCCAAAAAGATTGAACTTCATGCTAGGGACATTTACACACCTTCTTTATTCTTGCTAGTTCAAGAAGAAATTGAAAGAGCTTCATTATCATGTGCTCAAACCAGCTGTGTAACTGATGGAGACAAGCAGCTCTGCATAGTGCAAGAAAAGTTCCCTCCTCCTCGTCCAAAGTGGAATTACAAGGTTATTTGTTTTAAATATTATGTGTCTTTTTTTTTCCATTTAATTCTGTATTTCTAAATAGTACTAGTAGTTTGCACTGTGATACATGTTATCATACATCGATAAACAGCATTAAAATGTAAATGTTATGTTAGTATGCATCACAGTTACTACTATTAACATGTTAGCAGTACTAACAGTTTTCATCGTGATGCATGTTAACATACACTGTTAGTACCGTTTATTTTGAATGTTAATTTTTATTTTTTAAAAATGTTAATTTTCTTATTCAGGTGGTTTTTGATCCAGTCAGTGGTGAATCAAATTGTTCGTGTTTGTTATTTGAACGTGAAGGTCGCTTATGTCGTCACATATATTGTGTGTATGATATTAACGACATTTATTCTATTCCCAATAAGTACATTCTTAGGAGGTGGACAAAGGAAGCGTCTGAAACTTTTAATTTGTTAAGTTTAGATGTTGATCCTGTAGGTGAGTGTTTTAAACTAGGTAAAGATGTTTTTAACAAACTTAGGAAAGTTGTTTCTCATTTGAAGAATGATAAAGAGAAGCTCTTTGCTTTTAGTGGAAAATTTGATCTATTTTTGCAAGAGTTTGCTGATGGAAAACCAGATGATCAATCATCTTCTAGCAGAGTTGAAAAACTTCAGCAAGTATATGGATTCTCTAAGCCAACTAAAGTTTCCATTCATCCTCCTAAGAATGTTCGTAACAAAGGTCAACGTACTTCAAAGAGATATACTAGTGCACGAGAAAAGGCTGTCAACAAACAGGTTAAGAGAAGAGAATGCCAATATTGTTTTGTAAGTGGTCATAATATCAGGAGTTGCAAAGTTAGAATTGAAGATGAATTGAAACAAGCTGAGGATAATGAAGATTCTGATGATCAAGTTGAAGAAGATGAAGATGTCGATGAAGATCCTGAAAATGAAGATTCTGATGATGAACTTTCTGATGAATTCTGATATTGTTTATGTAACACCCCCAAATTTAATGATTTGCGGAAGCTTGATTTGGGTGTTACTAATCAATAACAAAGCACAAAGATAAATAGCAAACGACTCTATATGCGTCGTTTTTACAAAATATATTGATAACTGAAATGTTTACAACATTTAAAGCTTTACATAGCTCGAGTTAATTAAAATGAGATTTCAGTACATAAGTACTTATACAAAATATACTAATGCAAGAAAATCTCAATCGTCTGTATGCTGACTCGAGCTAAATCCTGAAGCCGAAACATCCTACTGCTGGGTACCTGCGATATATGCTAAAAGGTCAGCTATAAAGCTGGTGAGCTCACAGGTTTGAAATCAAGTAATATCGTATGTACCGCAAGATTTAAATAATGAATTGCATCCAGCAATTACATAATGAATTGCATCCAGCAATTAAATAATGAATTGCATCCAGCAATTAAATGATAATCATCGTGTATACAGCCATGAGCACATAGTTGAGCTTAACTCGAGAGCCGGGTCCCCTATAGAGAATTCCGGGCGAGGTGCCTCCACGAATGCCTAATCAACATTCGTCTTCCCAAATATTAGTACGTCCGTTTACCCGGTTTGTGCTTGCTAACCCGAACGAGGAGGGTCAATCCTATATGGTACCATATACTAATATTCACGCTACAACGTATTAACAACTATGCTGACGGAGGACTTTAAAATGATTAGTTTCGAAAAACTCATGTAGTATATGAAAAGTTGGTACTTGCGTTCACATGTTAAAAGTTTGAGCAGTATATCACACCCCTGAGTAAAACAGTAAAAGAGGGGCTATGAGACTCACCTGAGTCTGAGTGCGTTTAAACAAACGTAAGTTGATTAGCCGAGTATGAAGTCCAAAGACTTGTAACCTGAGGGTGTCCACGACACGCGATGGTTATAATCATGATTGGGTATCTCAACAGATCACCCTTGTAGTTGTTCGTTCAACTATAATGTCCAAATCTCCACTATTTGGTTGATACGTTTAAGTGTTTGAAAAGTGTACGGCCCGTTGGTGACGGATTTGTAATAATAATCTCAATTATTACTATTTTGATTTCGTGGCGTTTTACTTGAAAAAGTGTTTTGATTGTGTTTTAGAAGCCGTTACGAAATCTAAGTACGGGGGTCCGGGGGCAGCGCCCCTGGTAGCGGGGTCCAAGGGGCGGCAGCCCCTGGCGGGGTCCAAGGGGCAGAGCCCCTGGCTGGGGTCGAGCTGCCAGGTCAGCTTGGAAAATTTTTATTTCTACTATATTGCTTTAACGAAAAACGCATCTGGAACCGAATTTAGGTAAAATCGAGTGATAAATTTCGAGTCTCGACACTTAGTAAAAATCTATGTTTTTGAGGTTCTGATTTGTGCGACGTTGGGTGCAACGTCGCAGGTAGGATTGCGACGTTGAGCATGACGTCGCTAAAGGCGACGTTTCGCAATTTAATGCGACGTAGGGTGCTGCGTCGCTAATGCGACGTTGGTTAATTTCTGCGACGTAGGGGCTTACGTCGCTAAATGCGACGTAGTGAGCTATTGGCGACGTTAAGGCTGACGTCGCTATATGCGACGTCGCAATTTAATGCGACGTTGTGACTGACGTCGCACCATGCGACGTCACGAGGGGTTTTGCGACGTAGAAGCCGACGTCGCATAAATTATGTGCCAAATGCGACGTAGCGGTCTGTTGGCCGGAAAATGTGTCGAAAACGAGTTTTTCGGTTTCCGTTCGGTCCAAAACTTTTACCCAACCCTTATAGGGACATTATAAGTTGTTACAAACTACTAACAAGTGAAAACATTTAAAAACGAGAGATTTCGGGATTTGTCGGAAACTTACAAAGTGTCGGATGAGAAATCCGAAAAGATAGGATGATAGATCGTGATGCGGTGGTCGTTTTCTTCCAAATGAGTAGTATAATCCAAGGCCGTTTGATATGTTTATTTTGCGATTTAGTGCGATTTTAGGAGGTGGTGGTGGTTGGTGGAATTGAAAGAAAAGAGAGAAAAGAGAGGAAGGAGAGAGAAGAGAGTTGAGTGAAATGAGAGGAGGAGGGAAAGAGTTGGGGGTTTTACCTCCAACTTTCAGTCTCCGTTTCCCCGCGCGGTGTTCGTTTGCTCCGTCGTTTAAACGTTAAATAATTATTTTTCATATTAATTGGTACGTTTTAAATACAAATTTATTACGCGATGTTTTATTTAATTATTTTACAAATAAGTTTATATTTGAATTATAAATGTATAAGTTTGTTTATTTGGTTTGTGCGTTTTAACATTTTAAATTGTGTAACTTTCTGTTTGTACGATACGTATAAATACGAAATATTTTTGACATAACAACGTTATTTAATAAAATTGGTCACCAACGTCCATATTAAATAGAATCGAAATACATTCGATTTAAATTGCGTACGATTTAACCAAATCGCATTTTCGTATATATTCAACAATATATATAATATTCGATACATTAATTAGCCTAACAAGGAACTAATTACATGTATTAACATATGATTAGGTACTAATTACTAGTCCTAATTTGGCGGGTGTTACATTCTCCCCCTGTTAGAAGAATTTCGTCCCGAAATTTAGTTCGAAGTCGTGTTTGATGTAGAATCAGTGAAAAGTTGAGGATATTTGAGTCGCATTTGGTCTTCCCGTTCCCAGGTGAATTCCGGACCACGCCGCGAATTCCATCTGACCTTGACGATGGGAATACGACTTTGTTTCAGTTGTTTGACCTCACGGTCCATAATTTCAGCGGGTTCCTCAACGAAATGAAGTTTATCGTCAACACGAATTTCATCTAGTGGAATAATAAGTGTCTCATCAGACAGACATTTCTTCAAGTTTGAGACATGAAAAGTAGGGTGCACGCTGCTAAGTTCGAATGGCAGCTGCAATCGATAAGCTACGGGGCCAATCCGTTCAAGGATCTCAAAAGGCCCGATGTATCTGGGATTCAACTTCCCGCGTTTGCCAAAACGGATGACGCCTTTCCAAGGCGATACTTTTAAGAGTACTCGGTCCCCAACTTGGAACTCGAGCGGTTTGCGTCTCACGTCAGCGTAACTTTTCTGACGATCACGTGCGGCTTTGAGTCTGTTTTGGATTTCCACAATTTTCTCAGTGGTGGCGTGAATGAGTTCAGGACCAGTGAGTTGACTATCCCCCACTTCAGTCCAACAAATCGGTGATCGGCACTTACGACCGTACAGTGCCTCAAATGGTGCAGCCTTAATGCTGGCGTGATAACTGTTATTGTACGAAAATTCGCACAACGGTAGATGTTTTTCCCAGTTTGTACCGAAATCAACTACGCAGGCTCGTAGCATGTCTTCCAGTGTTTGGATGGTTCGTTCACTTTGGCCATCGGTTTGAGGATGGTATGCGGTACTCATGTCTAGGCGAGTACCCAAAGCTTTTTGAAGTGATTGCCAAAAGTGAGAAGTGAAACGGGCATCTCTATCAGAGATGATCGAAATTGGAACACCGTGATGAGAAACGATTTCCTTGATGTAGATTTGTGTAAGGCGTTCCATTTTATCGCTTTCCTTGATTGCCAGGAAATGAGCTGATTTAGTGAGGCGGTCAACGATCACCCAAATGGTATCGCAACCGTTCGATGACTTGGGTAGTTTGGTTATGAAATCCATGGCAATTTGATCCCATTTCCATTCAGGGATTTCAGGTTGCTGGAGTAAACCAGGAGGTTTCTGATGTTCGGTTTTGACTTTCGAGCAAGTAAGACACTTGCTGACATAAGTGGCGATTTCGGCTTTCATGTTTGGCCACCAATAAAATTCCTTAATACCGTGGTACATCTTATCGGATCCCGGATGAATAGAATATTTAGACTTGTGAGCCTCGTCCATCACCAAGTCTCTTAGGTTCCCAAAACTGGGCAACCAGATTCGGTTTGAGAAATACCTAATCCCGTTAGGTCTGATTTCGAATTGTTTGTCAATGCCCCGCAAGGCTTCATTTTTGATGCTTTCAGATTTCAGGGCTTCGATCTGAGCGGTATGAATTTGAATGGTAAGATCGTTATGAATGGTCAAACTGAGGGCTCGGACTCGAAGTGGTTTAGGTCGTTCCTTTCGACTGAGGGCATCAGCTACAACATTAGCCTTCCCTGGATGGTACTTGATCTCGCAATCGTAATCGGTAAGCAACTCGACCCATCGACGTTGCCTCATATTGAGATCCTTCTGATCGAAGATATGTTGGAGACTTTTATGATCGGTAAAAATGGTGCACTTAGTGCCGTAGAGATAATGTCTCCAGATTTTGAGTGCAAAAACGACAGCTCCAAGTTCGAGATCGTGAGTGGTGTAGTTCTTTTCATGAATTTTCAGCTGTCGTGAGGCATAGGCAATAACTTTGTCTCGTTGCATCAGCACACAATCAAGACCTTGATGAGAAGCATCGCAGTATACCACGAAGTCATCGGTGCCTTCGGGTAAGGATAGAATTGGAGCACTGCAAAGCTTTTGCTTAAGAAGTTGGAATGCTGACTCTTGTTTTTCGGTCCAATCGAACCTTTTGTCCTTCTGAGTCAGTACCGTGAGTGATTGAGCTATTTTGGAGAAATTTTCAATAAATCGTCGATAATACCCAGCAAGACCCAAGAATTGTCGTACTTCAGTTGCAGAGGTGGGTGCTTGCCAGTCTTTGATAGCCTCGATTTTTGATGGGTCCACGTGAATTCCCTGACTGTCGATCACGTGACCAAGAAATTGAACAGTTTGGATCCAGAACTCACACTTAGAGAATTTAGCATAAAGCTCCTCGTGTCTAAGTAGTTCCAGGATAGTTCTGAGGTGTTGCGCATGTTCTTGCTCGTTGCGCGAGTAAATGAGTATGTCATCGATAAAGACAATGACAAACTTATCGAGGTAAGGTTTGCACACCCGATTCATGAGGTCCATGAATACTGCCGGTGCGTTAGTTAGACCGAAGGGCATCACTTGGAATTCGTAGTGCCCGTAACGAGTTCTGAAAGCAGTTTTTGGAATATCGGTGTCGCGAACTCGTAACTGATGATAACCTGATCGCAGGTCGATTTTTGAGTAAATACTTGAACCCTGAAGTTGGTCGAATAGATCATCAATGCGAGGAAGTGGATAACGGTTCTTGACGGTCAATTTGTTCAATTCTCGGTAGTCAATGCACATTCGGAATGAACCGTCCTTCTTTTTGACAAATAAGACCGGAGCTCCCCAAGGTGAAGAACTTGGTCTAATGAATCCTCGATCCAGAAGTTCCTGTAATTGAGAGGACAACTCCTGAAGTTCGGATGGGGCTAAACGGTACGGTGCGCGGGCCACCGGTGTGGCACCCGGCACAAGATCAATCGAGAACTCTACCTGTCTAGGCGGAGGTAGACCAGGTAATTCTTCCGGAAAGACTTCGGGAAAGTCTCTAACAATTGGCACATCCTCAAGTCGCTTCTCCTCCGACTTCTTCTCTGTGATGTGTGCAAGTATTGCGGGGTAACCCTTTCTCAGAAATTTTCGGGTTTTTAAGTAGGAGATTATATTGAGTCCCGTCCCACCGGTCTCCCCCTGTATGATCAAGGTTCCCCCAACGGCGAGTGGGATACGGACTATTTTATCATGACAAACGATTTCAGCTCGATGTTTGGACAACCAGTCCATTCCAATAATGACGTCGAAACTTCCGATTTTAATGGGTATAAGGTCGATCGAAAAGGTTTCGTCAGCTAGGTTTAAAGTGCAATTAGGTATCACACTGGTGGTTTCTACAAGTTTTCCATTTGCTAGCTCTACAGTGTACTTAACATCTAAGTCAACAGGAGTGATGTCAAGTAATGGGCAAAAATCATCGGAGATAAAGCTTCTATCAGCACCAGTATCAAATAGAACAGAAGCAGTTAAGTTGTTGAGGAGGAACATACCCGAGACCACATTCGGGTCTTGGCGGGCGTCCCCAGATTTGATGACGAAAGCTCTGCTGCGGGTGTTGTTGTTGTTGTTGCGGTTGTTGTTGTTGTTGCGGTTGTTGTTGTTGTTGTTCTTCAGATTTGGGCACGAGTCCCTGAAATGCCCAGGTTTCCCACACTCAAAGCATACTTTGGGTGGTCTGGTGTTGTTGTGGTTGTTGTTGGTAGGAGAGCGGCAATCTTTGGTGAGGTGGCCGTACCTCTTGCAGTTGTTGCAAAAGGGACCACAGGAACCCTCATGGTGTCGGCTGCACTTGGGACAATATGGTTTGCTCCCAGTGTAACCCCGGATGATATCAGTGGTGGTGTTGTAGGCTTTGATAGTGTCGGGTTTCTTGTTTTGTTGGTTGGAGTGGTTGTTGTGGTAGTCAGACCACTTGCGTTTGTTGTTTTGGGAGGATGAAGTGGGTGGTTCAGAATCTTGGCTCATAGACATCAGGTCTTGGGCCAATGAGATTGCACCGTCAATGGTGGTTGGTTTGGAAGAGATGACGTGTCCCCGAACAAAATCAGGGAGACCAAGGGCGTACTTCCTGATTTTATCAGGTTCAGTGCTTACCATAGCTGGGCGGAGGGCAGCTAGTTGTTGAAACCTGGTGGTATAACCATCGATGTCACCACCCTGAACCTTTAAGTTCCAGAACTCCTCATCCAGCTTTTGGAGTTTGGCGATAGAGCAGTACTTGGCAGTGAGTTTGGCTTTCAATTCCTCCCAAGTGATTTGGTAGGCAATGTCAGCACCCACTGATTGGGTATATGAATTCCACCAAGAGTGGGCATCATCTTCAAGAGAGCAGGTGGCGAAGTTTACTTTGTCGTTCTCCGCGCATTTGCTGACACGGAAAACAGTTTCCATTTTCTCGAACCATCTGATTAGTCCGATGGCTCCTTCAGAACCCTTGAAACTCGAGGGTTTGCAGCTTTGAAAGTCCTTGTAAGAACAAGGTTTGGTGGTAGAGGTTCCAGTGGTATCGCTGTTTCTTGTGGAGTTTGGTGGGGTATTCCGAGCTAAGGCTTCAGTAACAGCCTGGGTTATGAGTGACGTAATCTGAGCATCAGTGTAAGGTCTGGTCTTTGGCGGCATGATTCTTCAATAAAAGAAATGAAGATACATGAGATTTTTCAAGAAAGTTGTATTTATCTCAGATGTACATGTATAAAAGCAGTAATACATAACATCAACAGGAATAATGGCAATTAATATGAGTCGAAAACAGCAAGAATACTTGATAGATGATACGAGTTCAAAGGTTACATCCTACAGATGTATTACAAAAGATGTCGGGAATTGTTACATCCGACCGAATTATAGAATAGCGCGTAGATAGTTACTAGATTACAGGGTAGATTACAAGACAAAGACTACACTAGTCTTAACGTAGATTAATTTGTTCCATCATCGTGACAAGACGGTCCACAGTGTTTGCAAGCCTGCTAGCTTGTCGGGCGTTGTCTTCTGCTAGTGCAAGTCGTTGTGTTAGTCCACGTGCATATTCTTCTGTCTCAAGTGAGCGTTGCACACATTCATCCATCCTTTGTTGCAGAAGGGCATTTTCCACCCTTATTTCTATTATTTGATTACGAAGGATATCCATGTTGTTGTTAGTGGTTTCAAGATCATCGGAGACTTGTTCTATGCGTTCGAGGGATGTAAGTCTCCAGTTTTCGTTTGTTTCCTGCAACACGACATCCATGGTGCGAAGTCGTTGCTCATGTTGATTCACCCTAGCGGCTAGAGCCGGCAAGGTGGAGTGAGTGGAGTACGGGCCAGCTCGAGGCAACCTGGAGTTCCTCCTTGCTACCCTTGGGTTCTGCGACCCGGATTGAGAACGGGATGAAGTTGATGGTGTGTTTGCCATTTCTGAGACAAAGCGTTAGTAAGATTGAGGTCTATATTCATATAGCTCCTATATAATATAGCCTATTGAGTGTCTAGCATAAACATGTTTGAGTCTCGGTTCTCTCGAGGTCAGAGTCTTCTATTGTATCCTGTTCAGCCATAACTACTTTCAGATCTTACATCATCTTTGCTTAATTGTACATAGTTGATCAGGCTATGTTAAATTAAACTCGTATGCTGTAATCTCTGAACCAGTCATACCTAATAAGGAATACGGCCTAATGGTCATAGTCTAGGCTCGCTAAATGCAACCTAGTTCACTATAACCTTAGGCTCTGATACCAATCTGTAAGACCCCCAAATTTAATGATTTGCGGAAGCTTGATTTGGGTGTTACTAATCAATAACAAAGCACAAAGATAAATAGCAAACGACTCTATATGCGTCGTTTTTACAAAATATATTGATAACTGAAATGTTTACAACATTTAAAGCTTTACATAGCTCGAGTTAATTAAAATGAGATTTCAGTACATAAGTACTTATACAAAATATACTAATGCAAGAAAATCTCAATCGTCTGTATGCTGACTCGAGCTAAATCCTGAAGCTGAAACATCCTACTGCTGGGTACCTGCGATATATGCTAAAAGGTCAGCTATAAAGCTGGTGAGCTCACAGGTTTGAAATCAAGTAATATCGTATGTACCGCAAGATTTAAATAATGAATTGCATCCAGCAATTACATAATGAATTGCATCCAGCAATTAAATAATGAATTGCATCCAGCAATTAAATGATAATCATCGTGTATACAGCCATGAGCACATAGTTGAGCTTAACTCGAGAGCCGGGTCCTCTATAGAGAATTCCGGGCGAGGTGCCTCCACGAATGCCTAATCAACATTCGTCTTCCCAAATATTAGTACGTCCGTTTACCCGGTTAGTGCTTGCTAACCCGAACGAGGAGGGTCAATCCTATATGGTACCATATACTAATATTCACGCTACAACGTATTAACAACTATGCTGACGGAGGACTTTAAAATGATTAGTTTTGAAAAACTCATGTAGTATATGAAAAGTTGGTACTTGCGTTCACATGTTAAAAGTTTGAGCAGTATATCACACCCCTGAGTAAAACAGTAAAAGAGGGGCTATGAGACTCACCTGAGTCTGAGTGCGTTTAAACAAACGTAAGTTGATTAGCCGAGTATGAAGTCCAAAGACTTGTAACCTGAGGGTGTCCACGACACGCGATGGTTATAATCATGATTGGGTATCTCAACAGATCACCCTTGTAGTTGTTCGTTCAACTATAATGTCCAAATCTCCACTATTTGGTTGATACGTTTAAGTGTTTGAAAAGTGTACGGCCCGTTGGTGACGGATTTGTAATAATAATCTCAATTATTACTATTTTGATTTCGTGGCGTTTTACTTGAAAAAGTGTTTTGATTGTGTTTTAGAAGCCGTTACGAAATCTAAGTACGGGGGTCCGGGGGCAGCGCCCCTGGTAGCGGGGTCCAAGGGGCGGCAGCCCCTGGCGGGGTCCAAGGGGCAGAGCCCCTGGCTGGGGTCGAGCTGCCAGGTCAGCTTGGAAAATTTTTATTTCTACTATATTGCTTTAACGAAAAACGCATCTGGAACCGAATTTAGGTAAAATCGAGTGATAAATTTCGAGTCTCGACACTTAGTAAAAATCTATGTTTTTGAGGTTCTGATTTGTGCGACGTTGGGTGCAACGTCGCAGGTAGGATTGCGACGTTGAGCATGACGTCGCTAAAGGCGACGTTTCGCAATTTAATGCGACGTAGGGTGCTGCGTCGCTAATGCGACGTTGGTTAATTTCTGCGACGTAGGGGCTTACGTCGCTAAATGCGACGTAGTGAGCTATTGGCGACGTTAAGGCTGACGTCGCTATATGCGACGTCGCAATTTAATGCGACGTTGTGACTGACGTCGCACCATGCGACGTCACGAGGGGTTTTGCCACGTAGAAGCTGACGTCGCATAAATTATGTGCCAAATGCGACGTAGCGGTCTGTTGGCCGGAAAATGTGTCGAAAACGAGTTTTTCGGTTTCCGTTCGGTCCAAAACTTTTACCCAACCCTTATAGGGACATTATAAGTTGTTACAAACTACTAACAAGTGAAAACATTTAAAAACGAGAGATTTCGGGATTTGTCGGAAACTTACAAAGTGTCGGATGAGAAATCCGAAAAGATAGGATGATAGATCGTGATGCGGTGGTCGTTTTCTTCCAAATGAGTAGTATAATCCAAGGCCGTTTGATATGTTTATTTTGCGATTTAGTGCGATTTTAGGAGGTGGTGGTGGTTGGTGGAATTGAAAGAAAAGAGAGAAAAGAGAGGAAGGAGAGAGAAGAGAGTTGAGTGAAATGAGAGGAGGAGGGAAAGAGTTGGGGGTTTTACCTCCAACTTTCAGTCTCCGTTTCCCCGCGCGGTGTTCGTTTGCTCCGTCGTTTAAACGTTAAATAATTATTTTTCATATTAATTGGTACGTTTTAAATACAAATTTATTACGCGATGTTTTATTTAATTATTTTACAAATAAGTTTATATTTGAATTATAAATGTATAAGTTTGTTTATTTGGTTTGTGCGTTTTAACATTTTAAATTGTGTAACTTTCTGTTTGTACGATACGTATAAATACGAAATATTTTTGACATAACAACGTTATTTAATAAAATTGGTCACCAACGTCCATATTAAATAGAATCGAAATACATTCGATTTAAATTGCGTACGATTTAACCAAATCGCATTTTCGTATATATTCAACAATATATATAATATTCGATACATTAATTAGCCTAACAAGGAACTAATTACATGTATTAACATATGATTAGGCACTAATTACTAGTCCTAATTTGGCGGGTGTTACAGTTTACTCACTTTCATTTTATTGTAGTATTCTCTTCAAATTTTTAAGAAACTATGAATTGATATTTCGAGCTACTGCCAATTGTTATCCATTGGTTTATTTTTTTGATACTTAAATTTTGTAATGTTAAGCACTTGTTAACTATCAAAATCTATTCATTCAATGTTTTTTTGTGATGGTTTTTGCAGTCTAATTTTTTTATTTAATTGTATTGTCTTTTGCAAATAATGCTATGATATATCTGAGTGCATTCTACTAGTACCCAGTACACATGGGTGTTATCATGTATCGATATACTTTAATTTGATATTTTTATACTTTATGGTGCATCCGAAGGCATACTATTAGCACTTATCATGTATAAAAGCAACCTTACCAAAAAAATTTGATAATTTTTCGTACATATATTAGAGCAACCTTACACTTGTTTACGAACATCCAATAGTTACAAACTCTTATTAAATGAAAAAACTAACCCACGTTTACTTTAAGAGTCTATGCTCTATACCCGTTGTCTAAAAAAAAAAATATTACTTTTGCAATTTTGTCATATTTATTCACAGAAATATGTTAACACCCATGTTTATTAGGGTTTAGTATAATTTATGGTTTAAAATTTTATAAAGCGTTTAGGGTTTGGGTTTTGGGGTTAATACCCTAAACGCAACACTCTAATACTTGTTAGTAACAAATGAAACTCACAAAAAATATTAATATGCACTGTCATGCATATTAATATTTGTTTTACATTGAAGTATATCGACACATGTTAACATCCATGTGCACAAGTGCTAACATTACACATTTTAATGCATCATAACAACGGTTAATATCATAGTGACGTATATTGATACATATTTTACACTCATATGTACAACTAATTAATAGTACGCACTTTGATGCATCATAACATTGGAAAAACAATAGTAAAGTATCAAGACATGTTAACACCCATAAGTATGAGTACTAGTACTATGCACTTTGATGCATCATAACATTATATGCAAAAGATCACACATTGAGCCATGCCACTTCATAGCTGTTTATCCTATCTATTTAGGATATAGAAATAACATTGTCAAGATTTAAGATACTAATAATCTAAAAGTTTTTGTTTTGGAACACACATTATATTTTACTGTCACTCAATAATAGTCGTCGTAGACTCTCCCATCATCCCATTCCATCAATATACCACTTGCCTGTTCCTTTGCCGTTTCCAGTATTTTACGTTTCTCTGCTTCTTTATAGCTTCTTTCAAATTGTTCATACCTCTTCATTACCTCTGCCTGCTTTTCATTGATTTCGTGGGTAATAATTTTGACTGCATACTTAGCCCTAAGCTCTGTCAACTGCTTCAGTTGAGCCTTCCCTTCTTTTTCTAACCCACAGTTCCAATTGTTGAGTCCATTGAAGTTTTCCATGTGCCGCATTAGGAATACTCCACAATCCGTTCCATTCTCTTTGGTTCTCCACTTCATTCGTCTTCTTGTAATCCTTGCTTTCTCGAAGCTTTCTGCTCTTGGGTGTTCAACATTCTTTAAATAGCAGACAAACAACTTTACCTAATAACAATCATTTTGAGTTGTAGTGTTAGTAGCATTACATATATTATATGTGTTTGCATCTAGTCATTTCTACTTACCACATTTTGCGGTACTCCTAGATATTTCGCATCGAAATCTGGTTGGTTGCTGCTGTTGTCGAGTAAATCTATTATTCCCGCTTTCATGTTGAACACCATTACATAATAATGGCTGCTGTAGCAAATTGGAAAGAAAACCTGCATTTGTACATAATATCATTTTATAATACTGTTATATAAAATCATCATAATGTTGTTATATATTTGTACATACCAGGTCAATATTCTTAAATGACGTTAATCTTTCATCATGTTGCTTTATGATTTCAACAATTGCCTTCTTGAAAAGTTCATTGTTTTCATCTGTTGCACCATCCTCCAACATTTTCTTCTTCTGCAACAGATAATATGTATATATTTTATATTTTATCAGTTTGTAGTTTTACAGTTTGAAGTTTTGTTTGATAGTTTTATTCTTACCAGTAGATAAGTTGGCAGGAAGTATCGTTTGGGTGATCCGGGTTGAGCATATTTCTCTTCAGCATTGAGACATGCGGCCCAAACGTCTATTACATCTGCAAAGATCCAGTGACTGTGCACCAAGCTTGCTAGCGATATGCTAAAACAGAATGCACTTCGGTTGCTGTTAAAGACGACATTCCTGCAAATATATTTAACTATTTATCTTAATTACGTTTATCTCATGAGTAAGCACTTCAAATATAATTAACTATATGTCTTAGAAAAAAAATAATTTTATAAAAAGCTTATGTTTTACCCGGGAACCTCCAAGAAACAGGCAAAATATCTTGCTATTTTCCTTTCAATCAATTGTAATCTATCTTTTATCTCCACTTCTCTTTGTTTATATGGTGACCTGTAAACATGTGAGATTTGTCGTTCCCTTTTGTTTCTATGTGGTGAATTTCCTTCGTCACTCTCTTCTTCATTTGGTTCTCCATTTTCCCCTGAATTCCTTCCACTCACTGTCCTATCGCTCGACACATTCTCATCTTCTTCTTCTCCATTAATTTTTGGTTGTTCTGTTGATAATTGCTTAAGAACATTTGCTATCGTATTCCCTGGATCTGCTTGATCACTGAAACTGCATGGAAATGGAGTTGACGAAGTATATCTTCTTGAATTATCACCCTTGTTGAAAGTAGAAGTTATATCACGATAATCTTCATTGGGACTGAAATATACGGGTGTGCTTGTTCTAGAACTTCTTTCTTTGGGTTCAAAGATCTTTTTCACTTTCTCAGATATCTCCTTGAATAACGTGTATTCTGGGTACATTGACAGAGCTGCATCCATTTCTTCCTTGTACCCAACAAGGTATTTGTATCTCAATTTCAGATTGTGCTCCAACTCCTAAGCATAATGTTAAACATATATTAGTTAATATTTTTTTAACTAATAGTTAGCTGTAAACGGAAATTGATTACATAACACATAATTATGAGATATGATATAACAAACTTGTCAAACATTTATCTACAATGAAACGAACTCATTAATATAAGTCATTATATTTAAAGGAGATTTTAGCATACATACAGCTTAACACATACCCTTCTATTGCTACTTCTTTGATATGTTTAGCTTCAATTTAAGCATCGAATCGAATAGTTAATGTGTGTGTGTGTGTGTATATATATATATATATATGTATATATATTAGTTGTGTACATACCTCTTTTGTGAAAGCATTCTCGATTAATTCTTCACTCCCTGATTGTATTTCCCTTTCTTCATCTTCATTGATAAGTTCGACGTGCCCAAATCCTCCTAATGCAATTTCTGCATTCTGTCTTTCAACCAATTTGTTCGTTGACCACTCTGCTATAGCAGGTCTTTGTCGTGGCACGTACACAGTTCCGCAATTGGTTGAGTTAACATAATGCAACTGTTTTCACATTTATATAAATCAGTAAATACGTTTATATTTTTACAGTAAATTTAAATAACAAAAAATGTTGGAAGTACTTACCACAAGACATGTAACTGATCCAACAAACCAATCACCAGTTCTTTCATCTTTCCAGCTTCTCACTCCTTCTTTCAAGCAACTGAGCATATACCCACACCAATCTAACTTCTTTATTTTCTCTTCGTCTTTCACGCATATCAGAAACTTGAAATTTGCTGCTCCATTATGATTTCCCTCAATGATTGTGGATGCACATAGGACAAGGAAGTCAAGTATAAAACTCCATCCAAAGTGCTTCTTTTTTACTATCCTGTCCAAAATGTTTGGTGGAGTAATTCTGCGACATGAGTATTGACTTCTCCATAACTTTGAATTTTGATCACATCTTTTAGGCCGTACGCTTGTTTCAATTTGCTCATCTCCCAATGGCAATCCAAACATCTTATTGATGCTCTGTCTTGTTATTTCGATGTTACCATATGGTATTTCTATTGCTCCAGTCTCATGGTTGAAGTGTTCAACACAAAAATACCCCAATCCTAATGGAATTTTGTTAAACTCCATTTCTAAAATCCTTCCAAATCCTATCCTTCTAACCACGTCCATTTGATTTGGACTCATCTTCTTGGTTGCATCATACAAACAGTTTGGAGAAACTCTTGTTTGTAGTCTACTGTAATCATCACATTCTGCTACCTTTTCTTCATCTTCTTCCTCTTCTTCCTCTTCTTCTTCTTCGTCTTCTTCTTCTTCTTCTTCCTCTCTTTCTTCTTCTTCTTTTTCTTCTTCTTCTTCTCGTTCTCCTTCTCCACTTTCATTCTCTTCTTTTTCTGATTCCATTTCTTCTTCATTATTTATCCTCCGTTTCTTGTGAAATGCAACCTTTTTTTTTACTTTTCGCTTCCTTCTCACTATTTTTGTTATATGTTCCTCTTCTGCATTGACATTAATTACTTATGTTTGTGAAATGTATATCAACCATGCCTCATTATTATATCAAAAATTATACTTATGGGTGTTATGATGCATCATAGTGCATAGTGCATATTATTTTATGATGCATCATAGTCCATAAGATTTTCCAGCTTTGTTATTAAAAAGAATGTATATAAGTATATTAAACGTGTTTATCCAAACTCAACTAATGCTGTCTAGCTAACAAAGCTGGTGAAAAATGAAATCACCAGCAGTGAAAAATGAGTATAGAATGACACACTAGAAGAGTTGCAATACACTGGTAAGTGGTAACAGTCATTCTTTGCTAGCTAATGAATCCGTTGCATCTTATCCTCACATGATCCCAACAAGTCCGACACCTGCACCCGACTTGTGCTCATAAACTTCTTCCAACAAACTCACCAGCTGCAGTTCAAGTGCTAAATCCCAATACAATAATAGTCTAGGCAGGGTAAATCAAGTAATCCCTCCACCAGGGTAGCTAGACAGCATTAGTTGAGTTTGGATAAACACGTTTAATATACTTATATAAATTCTTTTTAATAACAAAGCTGGAAAATCTTATGGACTATGATGCATCATAACATTATATGCACTATGCACTATGATGCATCATACTAGTACTATGCACTATGCCTCATTATTATATCAAAAATTATACTGTAAACTGATATAATATTCCATATCAGTACATAGATAATATTCAACATCATGCATACTAACCTGATGTCAAGCTTTTTTTGTTGTTTTTCCCTCCATCTTCTTTCTCACCTATTGGTTTTTTTCTATTTCCTGTTGTACAAAAAAATCAACAAGTTAACAACAATAATCCCAACTTTAGGTTCTATTTAACTAAAATAATCCCAACTTGGAAATGTTGTCTTCAACAGCTTAAGAAATGTTGTCTCATGATAGAAATATATAATGCTACTGGAAAACTTATCTCTTAATTCAAAATACTTATAAAAGCACAACCCAAACTTATGAATACTTATAATACAGAACAATGCAGTCATTTTAGTACATACACAAGTAAATTATTAATTTCATCAAACATATTATAAATAAACCCTAATGCAGTCATTATTAATTTCTACAAATACCACTATTGTTATCAAAATAAAAAATGACGATCACTTACGTAGTCTTCTTGTGTATTCTATCAGAGTAACATCATCGTCCCGAGAAGTACTCATTGTTCGATTTGAAGTGAGGGTTTTTTTGAAAGAGATTAAATGAGGGTTTTGTAGGAGCGGTAATGAGTATAAATGAGGGTTCCGTATGAAATGAGGGTTCCGTATGAAATGAGGGTTCCGTATGAAATGAGGGTTTTTTGTGATGTTGGTGTGAAGCGGTTTGAAAAAATGGCTATAGAATAAACGAGGGTTCCGTATGAAATGAGGGTTATAAAATGTTTTATCATTTTTTGAAATTAAATTAAAGTATTTCTTTTTTAGATAATTGATTTAATTATATTTATTTACTTATTATTTTTAAAAATTTATTACTTATGTAAACTGTTTTTATTAAAAAAATTTTATTTTTATTGTTATAACAAATAGAATTTCATTAATTTTTAAATATTAAGATTTCTAGTGTTTGTAATTTTAATTACTAATAATAGTGTGCACTATGATGCATTTTAATTTTACTTTGTAATGGTTTCATATAAATACATGTAAACTTATAATATTATGGATTGTGATACATATTAATTTTCATTTTACATTGAAGTGTTGTATATCGATACATTTTGGCTTTTGTAACATAGATTCATAAAGTATAAACAGATAACGTTAAATAATCGTATTCTATTTAATTTTCTTTCTCAAAGTACCACGTCTTTTAAATTTCAACATAGTGTGCACTGTGATGCATATTAATTTTGTATTGTACTGGTTTCATATAAATACATGTTAAAATCCATGTGTCCGAGTACTAATAACACGAACCTCGATGTATAATAACATTTGGTTAATATCATAGTGAAGTCTATCGATACATGTTAACACCCATGTGTACGAGTACTAATAGTACTAATAGCTTTTCACCATTAAAAAAGTTAATTTATCTCTCATTATTTTCTCAACAATGTGAGAAGGTTCGCTAGTTATTAGTATTTCAAATTTTTGGGGCAATTAGCAAATAAAAAGGAAAAGAACCCAATATTGGAAGAACTAGACCGACACATAATATTTAAACATAATATTTAACACCCATAAGTATGAGTACTGGTACTATGCACTATGATGCATCATAACATTATTTGCAAAAGATCACACACTGAGCCATGACACTTCATAGCTGTTTATGAAATCTCATACTAAAAAAGCTGTCATTATATGTGACAATTGTTTAAAATTATAAAATTAAAGTAATAAAAAATAAAGCAGTGGATAACAAATGTCTTTAACTAAAAATATCAAATCATAGTATCATGAAAGTTTGTAACAGAAACTACAACTTTAGCAGAAAGTATGAAACATTTTGTGTCCATTCAGACAACATTCTGGAAATGCATAAAACATTTTCCATTTGCAGTTTGACGAAGTGATTCCCTCTGTGTCTGACTATAATGCGCATTAAAGCATTGCATATCCTTCACAAATGTTTCCTTCAAAAGATTCAAATCACTAAGTATTACTTTTGTTGCATATTTCCTTCTCAGCTGTTCAATCTGGTGATTCTGCTCTGCTCCTTCAACAGCTAATCTACAATCCCAATTCTTTTCACCCTTATAGCTTTCCATGTGTTTCATCATTAAAACTCCATAACCAAAGTGATGTTCTGATGTTCGCCAATTCATTAGTTTTCTCTTTGGTATAGTTGACCGAATCAAGTGTGCTTTTGGATGTCCTACTTCGCCCAAGTACTTTCCAAACAAGTGTCTCTGCAAAATCAATAGTGTTGTTTGCTTTTCCTGTAATTTAATTAAATTTATGTACAAAAATATGTAAATTTTTACTTACTATCAGGAATGGTGTACCACCATACTTAACATGAAATTCAACTGCTGATTTACTGTGATCAATGACTTCTGCTTCTGTTGTTCTCAAGTTGAAAGTCATTATGAAGTTCAATGTTTTGGTTAAAACAGGGAAGAACACCTAAATTAATATGAACAATTATTATAATTTAGTATCATATACTAACATTCATCGTGACTAATACTATGATGTACTCAAATTGACATACCATATCCAAATTAGACAATCTGAAATCTGTATCTTCAGATGTCAGTTGGTGAACAATTTTCGTTCTAAATTCAACGAATGCAGCATCATTATAAGCATCAGTAGTAAGCATGTTTTCATTCTGCATTTATCATTTTTCAATAATCATTAAATGAAATATAAATAAATAGTAATGATTTATAAAATATTAGAAAGTATTAACTTACTTGTGCTTACCAATATATGAGTTTGAAAAAAATATCTTGATACTTGCCCCTTTGTTAGCAACTTTTGATCTCTGTTTAATATAGTTGCCCAGCAATCAATAACTCTTCTACTGATATTAGTTTGATGCAGCAAACTTGCAACTTCAATCCTATTCAACGACATTCCACTTTTGGTATTGAAGATTGTTCTCCTATATTTTAAAACAAAATGTTACAAGAGAAAACTTAATAAGTGTAACACTAAGAGTGTAACGATATTTTATACATCATAACATTCAATTGAAAGGATTTATGTCCATTGATAAGTGGATAGTTGATATAATTTTATATTGCAAAACTATGCAGTCAAGAACTGGGTATAGAAGTGCATATCAGTTGGGATCGGTGAGTAATATTGTTACACTTGGAACTTGTAAGTATATTATATTCATGTAAGTACAAAGTCATTGGACACATGTCACGACAAACAGGAACAATAGTGTACATTCTAATGATGTTTACATCGTACTGATGTATCTCGATACATAGTAATGCACAAGTGTATGACTACTCACAGTATGCACTACGATGCATCTTAAGATAGGTTTACATCAGAATTATTCATACATATTAACATCCATGTGGATGAGTACTAATATTATTCACTGTGGTTCATCTTAACATAAGTTTACATTCTAATGATGTACTAATAATATGCATCTCAGTGAGTAATATTCAACTTCTATCGCGAAAGCATACATAATTTGCAAGTGCATACACTAATATTCATCAAATTCATCTCATATAAGTATATTTATTTATATAATCTTAAATGAAAATAAATATAACTTTCAAATATTAAGAATCTTACGTTGGTGCGTCAACAAAGCAGTGGATGAAGGTAGACACGTCCTTTTCTGTTTCTGTCAGATCAGCCCTTACGTTCACTTCTTCCTTTTCATATGGTGATCTTGGAGGAGAAGGTATTTCATCTTCGATTCCAAGATCAAACGATGGGATATCTGATGTGTCAAATACCTTTTTTTGGGTTTTTGAATTATCAGAAGTCTTTTCTGGTTTAATGGTTGATGGCATGAGATTTCCCTTTGCTGCATTTTCATTTCCGTTAGATTGCTTTACATCTTCACTTTTAGGAAACAAACACAGAATCTCCTTTCTGAATTGCAGAATCTCCTTGTCATCAGGATACAACGATATTGCTTTCTTAATCATTGCTTCAAATTGTTCTACTTCTTCAGTAATATGATCAAGTCTCGACTCCAAACATTCTATGAATCCCTGTTTAATTGTAATATATATGTTACCAACAAGCTTAATTTTATTCATTACCATTAGTAATATATTAAGAGCTTACATAATACATGCATTAAATAATATTCTGCTAAAGTCAATAGTAAGTGATTGTTACCTTTTTAGTAGTTGGTGCAGGAAGTACTTCATATTCTAGTTGGCTCAACTCTTTCTGTCCCAATTCTTTCTCAGGAGCTTTAGTTTTCCTATTTTCTTTCAAGATTTCTCCTTCAACGACAGCACCTTCGAGTATTTCAACATCAGTTTTGTTGTTACAACCTTCTTGTTTAGTCGTTTCAATAACTACTGTTGTGCTTTTGAGTTCCACAGTTTCAGCATTCACACCTTTATCGTCACAAGCTGTTTAATTATATTACAAACATATAGTACATAACTTAACATATTAATCAAATTAATTATTAATGAACAAAATGATATTTAAAGGCATCAAAATGTATATTACCTTTTTCAGTTTTGCTTCTTGTTTTTGGTGCTTGAAAATCATCATCCGAATCTTCTTCAGGTGTATAATCTTCATCTTTTGGGTCATCAGATCCCGTAATATCTTTTTCTACCTGTTTCCTTTTAGTTGGTGTTTTCTTAGCTTTAAACCCACTTGTTCCTTCACCGAATTTTCTTTCAACTTTTGGCTTTTCATTATTTGGAATTACATTATACTTCTGAAGCATACGAAACAGGAATGATTCAAGTTGCATGTTGTCGTTTATTGAAACTCCTGATGCTTTTTGTTTTTTCATTACTTTCTCCTTCTTATTCTGTGGTTTTTTTTCCTTCTTTTTCGATCCTGCTACAAATCCATTACACTTATTAGTTTGTATAACAATAATCTCAACAGCACACACAGTTACTCAGCATTTGTTCAATTAGGCACACAAATAGTAAGCAGTACATTGCATCTTAAATTAAGTTTTACATCGTATTGATTTATCCCGATACATAGTAATGCACAAGTGTATGACTACTCATAGTATGCACTACGATGCATCCTAAGATAGCTTTACATCAGATTTACGTTTTATTGATACATGTTAACACCCATGTGGACAAGTGTCTATTAGTATGCACTCCGGTGCATCTTAAAAGAAATCTACATTTGTAATGATGCATATTCATACATATTAACATCCATGTGGATGAGTACTAATATTATTCACTGTGGTTCATCTTAACATAAGTTTACATTCTAATGATGTACTAATAATATGCATCTCAGTGAGTAATATTCAACTTCTATCGCGAAAGCATACATAATTTGCAAGTGCATACAGTAATATTCATCAAATTCATCTCATATAAGTTATACATACAGTAATATTCATCAAATTCATCTCACCTACTTTCTGTTAACAAAATTATTTTATCTATTTAAAATCAGAAATACAAATCGTTTGATACATATATACAAAAATTATATTTAAGAATGTAATAATAATAATAATAATAATAATAATAATGATTAAAACAGATGAAAGTGAATGTTTCATAAACGTTGAGCAGCTCACACATGTTTGTTCAATTAGGCGCACAAATAGTAAGCAGTACAGTGCATCTTAAATTAAGTTTACATCGTATTGATGTATCCCGATACATAGTAATGCACAAGTGTATGACTACTCATAGTATGCACTACGATGCATCTTAAAATAGATTTACATCAGAGTTATGTTTTATTGATACATGTTAACACCAATGTGGATAAGTATTAATAGTATGCACTCCGGTGCATCTTAACAGAAATCTACATTTGTAATGATGCATATTCATACATATTAACATCCATGTATGAATGAGGTATTAATGTTATAACAAGCATCACAGTAACTAGTATTCATCAAAATTGTAATTGGTAACAGTTATCAACTACAACTAACAAATAATTCTTAAATATACACTAATTTTCAGTCATTAACATTCAATTTTGAGAATTAGGTTTACCTCGTTCGTCGATTTTTTTCCCCTTTTCTTTCGATTCTTTTGCCATAGATGAATCTCCTTTTTGTTGATTAGATCCCGCTAAAAGTTACCGTAAATGAATGAGATGTTGATTATGTAATGAATCTGATGAATCGCACCTTGAAATCGTAATCGGAAGAACGAATTTTAGGTTGATTATGTAATGAATCTGATGTTGATTATGCAAATGAATGAGATATTGATTACGGATCGGAATTATGTCGTTGTTTATGTTGCTTTTTTTAATTAATGTATTTGTAAATTACTAGACTACCCCTCCGCGTGTTTTATTAGCCTGATGAGATGGACGACCGAGATCAGCTTCCCCCTTCCCTCAAAATTGTCACTTCCCCCTAGATCACTACCCTATATATATATATATATATATATATATATATATATATATATATATATGAACGAGTCATAAGTTTTCAATCCCTTTATGTCATTTAAATCAAGATTATTACGAGTTACACACGATTTAACTACGTTTAGTTGATCTCTTGTTTTCATATTTTAGCTTTGTGTATGTGAACAGTTCATTAATAAATAATTTGTAATTTCAAGTATCATTGAAGATGTATGTGTATATATGTATGAATGAACAGAGAATTGTAGGTTTGTCTTTCTAAAAAAATATTAAAATATAACTGATATACATCATTTAATATGTGTATAGTTTCAAGTTTGAATATTTAGGTGATATCAATAATTAAATGCTTAAATTAGCCCTGATAAAATATAAATGATGAAATTACTTATAAACCAAAATCATATTAGAAAAATTAAAATGAAAACAAATACTTCTGGTTAGACTTCACTCTGACTTCTTATAAATCCATGATATTTCCATTAAAACCAACAGATTTTACATAGCATTGCCCTCTCAATTACATCAACAATCAAGTAAAATAAAAGAATGATGGATTCCCGGAACCTATAATAAGAATTTCTGGGAATTTAGAGAAATATTTAACAAAAAAATTACCTCAGCGTGATTAAAGTTTCATTTCAATAAGCCTAAACACATAAATAATACTACATTAACACAGTCGATTAGAGCAGGTTCCTGCTTAAAATCAGAGCAGAAGACCACTTAACATCGCCATTAGCAGACCCAACACTATCATGGACCCGTGCTCAGTAAAGGCTGAAGAAATGTCTTGCGGCCTGAACAATTTATTTCATTTAATTACAATTAAGATCTTTCGCAAGAAAAATTGTATTTGAAAGTCAAAGTTTGACCCTTTTTTTGCAACTCAAAGTAATTTCATTAAAGAAGAAAGTATACTTACTTTTGCATATGACTGAGTGCACCGCAGAAAAGAGCATTATCAGGTATGGGTAACTCTGTTTTGTTGTTTATCTCAGGATTAACAATCCTAACATAAGTTTCTTGACCAAGATACCACGAGTCAAGATTTTCGGTTCTTAAGTTCCACACTCCTACATTATCAAGAGATATCAAGATTGCCGTCCATGCCCCTGGATAAACCTATAGAACACAGGTAATGTAGTTACTATTGATTGTGGAGTGTTTGATAAATCTTGATGTAATACAAAGGGTATCCAGTAATTTTACTCTATTATTTGATTATTAGAAGTGTACCTGTGTGGTCGCGCGAGCAATACCATCCCACTTATTGTACTGTCCCCTGCTGTCGTTAGTCCACTCACCATAACCCATTCTGAGATCAAATAACGAATATTAACATGCATAAAGAGATCACCAATATGGATTAAAATAAAGATGAGAAGTTTGGAACTTAAAGAATTCAGAAGAATTTTTCATACCCGACTACAAAAAAGGAGTATCCATTCATATGGTAACTATGCATCTTGGTCTCATTGTTCTGTAATACAACTTCCATGAATCCCCTATATGTTCCATTGATAACAGATGTTTCCATCTGAGAAGGTCCCGTAAGTGGCTCGTTAGGAAAATCCAGTTTATATGCATTCTTAACTTTAAACTGGTCGGCAAGCCTAATTGGTGTGGAGGGATTGACAAATGAGATCCCACTTAGTGTTGCCCTTCGTTTACCATTAATTGTCACTGGCGGTTTGTTTTTCAGTATGTAGACATCAGTCACATTTATAGAACCGTATTTGAAGGAGCCTTGCGGGTTTGGACGGGCTCCACTAGCTGAAATGTTCCACCTGCACGAATATAAACAGAATAAGACTCTAGGCAATTATATTGATAAAGAACATATTGATTAATTGGTCGATAAAAATTTATAGAACAACCCAAGATCATGAAAAATTAATGGGAAAACATGTATAAATAGCGGCCAATTCTCTCTAAAGCATGAGTCAATCTATTGTTTACTACAACCTATCGAGCATGCTTTTAGACGGCTTCACTAAAGGAGGAAATGTTGATCCATTATAAATGAGTCAATTTTTTATGTTATATCTCAACATGGGTCAGATAAATTTAATTGGCTAAAAGATAAATGGGTGAAGATGCCAAAAGTCTAATTTTGGTGCATACAACAACCAAAATTGGTTTACTCAGTGGTGTATTTATCATTCCATTGTTCTGAAATCGTAATTAACACATATTAGAGAAAACATAAAAATGGACAAAAGAATTGTTTGTGACTTTGTAGGTCCACCCAATCTCCGCCCCATTCAACAGATACTAAAAATTGACTTGTTTAAACAAAATACCAAACCAGCCTATCTTGCCACATCTATGAGTAAAATAGATAATCATCAAAGCAATAGGGTCAATGAACGCCAAAACTGCTACTATTTTACAACAAGCATTTACCAAAAAAAAAAAGAAGAAACGCCATAAAAGAGGATTAGTAGCATCAAATGAGCCTACCTGATGGATCTTGCTTGGTTCATCGAGAAAGTATTGTCGTACTGATCCTGAGGAGGTTCAGGAAGGGGACCAGATGCCTTCCCTTTGGAATTCGAGTAATGCAAAATGCCAACACCAGTAACTCGTTGCCAAGTCGATTCGTTTACGAACCTAGCACTAGCAACAATGTAGTAATCACTACTTGCATTTTGATCCATGGTGATTAAAAAGGAGTATGTCTGTCCAACATGTATATCCAAGCTAGTATAGTTTTGTTGCACTGTATACGATCCTTCCGATTCAGCTAAAAGCAAGTTATGGTTTTGAATCCTAAAGTTCAAACTAGTCGATGTTCCGACATTGCTGACACGAATGCGATAAGTTTTGCCTGCCCAATATGAATTTTAACATCTTTCAAAACTTGTAACATGTAAATACTAATAAATGAAATCATGGATTCATCATTAACTTAATAACTTACCTGGTTCAACATTAATGGTCTCGTGATCGATTTTATCAGGAACAAGAGTATCGTTGTATCTATATGGTCCTTTACCATTGATAAGAACACCATCAGGCATTCCAAGATCACGTCCAGCATCAAGTGCCTTTCTTAAAGCCTACACAAACACAAAACAATCAATCAACATCACATATAATTTAATTACAAAAATCTTCATTGTGACATTTCAGTGGATACTTACAGTGTGGTTCCTAATGTACCAGTCACCAATCAAGATGGTGATATCGCCAGCTGGCGAGTCGAATGGGAGTGGAATGACAGACCTCGGGTTAATAATAAAACTACCGAAACCACCTGCTGCTCGTTGTAAATTGAGCGACGGGAAGTAAAAGTAGCTTCCGATTTGATCCTTAACTTGGAAATTGTAGGTCCAATTCCACTTTGGGGGAATTGGGCAATTAGTACCAAGAACACCATCTTGCCAAGAACTCCTCTTTTGTTGTATACCAGCCCTGTTTCAAGCAATTGACAATTCAATCACACATTACAAAACTCATTCGTATTCTTTCAATTAACCGTATAGTATTATTTTTAGAATTGTGAGGCATGCATTTCAAGATTTGAGATGATTAGAGAAAATCTTACCAAGTAAGGAGAAGGTTTTCATCTAATTTGTTCCTCACATTGACAACTACATTGTTGTTAGTTGTTGAATTTATAGTAGGGCCTGGAAATTTCCCATTAATAGCAATAACCTGCAAGATTCAATTTCATAGCAATGCCAGTTAGATTAAAAGACACTAATAAGTCAAAAGACAAGTCAAAGCTCACTTCTTGTGATTCTAATTACATATCCCAGATCTGACCCCAAAAACTCTATCTTTCTTAAATCTAAAACAAATCAAATACTCCGTAATCCTTGACATTAATTTAACATAATTCACATGAGAAAACTAAGAAAAGCATATCATTCGGTGATATTTACACAAAACCCAATTGTAAAAACACAATATAAACCTATAAATGCCATCTTTTTGAAATCTAGAACAAACCCATCAATGCTTGATATAAATTAACAAACCCCAGATGAGAAAAGTAAATAAAGCGAACCACTGAATGATTATTAAGCAAAACCCAATTGGAAACTCACAATATAAAGCTAACCCATCAATAAAGTTATGAAATTTAACAGAACCCAATTGGGGAAAACACTAGAATGTGATAAGCCATACCTGTTGGGGGACACCAAGAGGTGAAGCAGTGATGTAAGAAATATCAAAATGGTAGGAAACAGTTGGATCTTCAGCAGAAGTGAATTTTAGAAACAAAATGAAAAAGAGACAAGCAGAGAGACAGCTAGAAGAAGTAGCCATTGATTGGAAACAAAACTTTTGAGGGTTTTTTGGTTGCTCTTTTAAAGAAGAAAAAACAATGTAATTAATGGAATATGGAAACTTTTTTTATTTGTGGGGTTTCACATATCAACAAGAAAGTGAAGAAATTTTAGACAGATAGGAAAGTGTTTGTGGGGACCGACAGCAAACGGCTATTTTATGGTAATTATTTTATTTCCCATTTATCAATTATGTTAAAAGAGTTGAAAAAATTACCGGTTCGATTATTACAATTTTCGTACATACAATTTTAGGGAATCTCTATTAGTTACACTATTATTAAATAACATCTTTATTGAGT
Source organism: Helichrysum umbraculigerum (assembly GCA_949592205.1). NCBI lineage: Eukaryota > Viridiplantae > Streptophyta > Magnoliopsida > Asterales > Asteraceae > Helichrysum > Helichrysum umbraculigerum. The sequence continues at coordinate 119,406,620 of CATIUR010000003.1, read as the reverse complement.
AAGAAAATTTCCGATTAAATAATATCTTTATTGAGTAAGAAATTTTTTGATTGATTATAACATGAAAGTAGACACTTATTTAGAATACAGACTCTTATATAGTGAGACGAATGAAGTAACATTTTAATATTTATTCATCATATTTATATGGAGTTAGTTAGCTATTACCCTTTAGAGAATCTTATACTCCAGTTAGCATCAAACATAAGTGTTACTATCATTTTAATGCAAAGGTACTACTAATAATAATCTCTTCAATACATACATTAAATCATGACATTATGTAATATGATGAATAAAGAATAGTACTCATCAAATTAAATCAGAATTGATTGATATGACATTGTTCATTGCACTAGAAATGAACAAAAGTGCTAAACTTCTATGCCACATTAATATCTTTTTCTTTCTATCTCTCTTTGTTATCATGATTCATGTGTTTGTTTGTAGATTATTTTTAATACTTTTCACAAATTTAACATCGTTTGATACTTTAGGGACTGAAATGTAACTTTGAGGAAATCAATGGATAGAGACTAGAGAGAGAGTGAGAGTGCAGGGCAGTGCCAAGACTGACAGCTAAAGGCCAGTTAAAATGACCCATTACGCGCATGTTATGATAAGATGATACTAAAGACATTCTACACCTGACAACATTAATCTATTCTATACCCATAATTGATGATGTTCTAATCTTCCTTTGCGTATCTACTATACATACTTTACTTCATAATCACGGTTTCATTAACATATATCCGAGTTAAATTGTTTAATCTAAGAGTATGTTTGCGAAACTGTCATGTAGCTAGAGCCGAAAGCTTATAGCTGGAGCTTAAGCTGGTAGTTGAAGCTTATTTTAAAAGCTGAAAGGTGGAGCTCAATATTTTTTATAAGTGTTTAGCAAACTAGATGAAATTGGAAGCTTATAGATGTGAGCTGACATAAAAGTACAATTAAATATATGATAAATAATTACTCCATAAAAGGTATTTATGTAATTCACCATTTTATAAACTATGAATTTATTTTAAAGGAAAATAATTTGTAGAACTAAATGTACAAGACTAAATATAGACCTAAACATGTGATTGATAAGTTTGAAAAATTGATGGGATGAGATTAAGAGAGAGAAAAAATTTAATCAATCAGAAAATTAAACACATTTGTAGATCTATGTAAGTAGACCTATTAGCATTACTCTAATTTACAAGTTAGTTAACTGCCTTATTTTTCTAGAGCATATTTTCTACATAAGCTTTGGAATTTTTGTCAATCAAACAATGATATCAACTTAAGCTTGTAAAAAAAAATTAACTTAAGCTCATGTAAACTTTTATAAGTTATTAACCCAAACACACCCTAAATTTAATATGTCCCAAGAAACATTCATTTACAAAATCCCTTATTAGAGGCATAATTTTAGGAAAAAATATATGCGGATTTAAAAGGTCTTTGGTATTGTGCTTTCAACTATAAATATTAGTTTCCAGTTATTATTATTTTCATTAAAACATGTCTCAACTTGTTTAGTGCAAAGGTCTGTCAGTGATTTCACAACTGCATTTAAAAAAAAAAAACTTGTTTTGTGCAAATTTCATTTTCAGTTATTAACTTATTATTAATATTAGTAGCTTTTGTTTGTCTTTGTAAGGACTTTTATTTTAAATGAAATAACCCCTTTTTAATAAAAAAAATTAAATAAAATAACCCCCAATCTTTCCTAGAATTAAAGTCAATCTTTCAAAGTCTATATGTAACCAAAGGACAAAGGTCTAATTTTACGAGGAAAATTCATCAGTCAAGAGTTCAAGTGCTTAATAAGAATACAACATATGCTCCATAAGAATGTTTATTTAACTTATTAATTAACAATTAAGAATATTATTAATTATATACTCCGTATATATAGGGGTTAGGTTAGGTCTAAATCACGTTAAAATGTTGATTATAGTACTTTGAAAATTTCCTTAATTATGCAATCATTCTTCACCAACTAACATAATGATAATACAGCCGACACATTTGTGGTTGTTTATTTCTTTGCCATGTTCTTGACACGCCGTTTTAGTTGTTTATACATGTTCACACAAAACTTATTAATTAAGCTCATAATCTAATCATACCGACATGAAACATAAATAAATAATTATACATGCATTATTAATCACATAATAAGCTTATTCGTCAAGCTTTGTAAATATGAATTGCGTCCATTGATCGAATGTGTAGGTCTATATAAGATTCCTAAATTATTATATAAATCAATTTTTTTTTATTAAACAAGTTTTCTATTATTTATAATTTATCTTAGACTCGTCCAATGGCTTCGTCACTTCATCGTTGGTTCCAACCGACGAAGCCGACGCCGATGGCACGGTTCCGTCGGTTTGGTTCGACGGTTTCGCACGTCAGAAATCCAACGGTTCGTCCCTTTTTTTTTCGTGTGTGTATAATATTAAATGTATATTAGAAAATGTGGGACCTAAAAATTAAAGTGATGGATCACTGATGGCAGGGGTCCGTCAGTTTCAGTCATTTTTTGAAAAGTTGACGTAGCGCGTGACACAGTCGGTTTCAGTCAGTTTTAGTCACCATTGGGAGTGGTATTAGGTACAACTATTTTAAGTATAGAGGATAATGCAGACCTTTCTTTATATTTTATACGTTGGTAAACTATTACCTTAAACTTTTGTGATTATATACACTTCAACCAATTTGCTAGAAAGAAAAGGGAAAATAAAAACATGGTATTGAATATTAAAAAAATAATACTAATAATAATATGAACTGGTGGACTTTGTTTCTTTTTTTTTTTCATTTTTTTTCCCAGTATTGAGAAAAAATATATAAATTTCTTTGACGTGAGTAAGTAAAATTAATTTACAGTACTCCTTGGGTAAATGTGGCAACAAAATATTACGAATTGGGCCGGATCATACGGGCCAGACCAGCCCAGCCCAGCCCAAAGTAAAGAACATCCCCGTGCATTTTGATCTACTCAAACTCAACCTATGGCCCTTGCTAAATGAACCCTAAACTATACTCTTATTTGTTGTATGCAAAAACAAAACGAAATTTTCATCGTTTTTGGTCGAGCTTTTCCTCGAGTGCGTCTTCAAGATCACAGGCTTCACATTACGTATGTTATTACCGAGGAGTCTTGCCAAGTTATTATTGTTGTAGAAGTTCTATTTTCGGCCTAACCCAACGCTACTACTACTCTAGACACCAAGAAGGCTCAAAGTCTAAGTTTGGATTGAACTAAGTTGTTTTATCTTTAGGACCGATCGTTCCTTCTTTGATTTTGCCATGTCCATACCACAAACCAAAAGACAACAAGTAAGATCAGCGACGGGCCAAGCCAAACCCATCCACTTTCATTCTTGGAGCTAAGGCCCATTTGCCATATTTTGAGGGAAGCTGTCACATTTACTTTAGTGGCATTGTTGAATAAGAATACTTTAGCATCATTGTTAATCGCTTCGGTTGGGTAGATCCGTGAAGTAATGCATGTTCTTCCTCCTTGTGCATAACCTTCAACTATTGAATGATCCACCTGAAGAACGACTCAATACTTATAACCTACACTTTGAAAAGAGAGAGAGATTGTACTTCACTTATGAAAGAAAATTACCAAAATTCTCATGGAGAGTTTTTCGCCTTTAAGGACAGGGACAGTACTACCATAGATAGACTTATCAACATCCTTCGCCTTGGAAGATCTAATCATCAACGCAATTGACCAATTATAAAATAATAATAATTTTTAACTAGAATTTATAACATATGCTCCATTCGTTCTGAATGTACACTGATTAATCATTGGTGCACATATAGAACTAATGATTACAAGTAAATAAGAAAAAAAATACCTTGATTGATCAAAGCAAAAGAATGTAGTGAGATCTCCACCCTTGCCTTTGGCAATGTAGAAGTAAGCAGGCGTGTATTCGGTTAAGTTCTTGTCTGCAAGAATTGTTAAACCAAACGGACCTAATGCATCTCTTACGCCAGCTCCACCGTGACCAGCACAATTGTATGGCACACCGGCTCCTACGCGTAAACTATTGGCAACCTTTTTATCCAACTCAAACTCGACCATTATATCCACCTGTCATGAAAGAATACATCTCAAACTTATTATTAACACAATGCACAATAACTATAAATTATGTGATAGATATCATATAAAAGCGCAGGACTCATGGTTAAGTCATCTGAATTCTTAACTTCTAACGTACCTGAGATGTTGGGCCCACATTAAGAGGAATTAGTGAGCCAGTTTCAAGTTTAACACCATTGAACTCTATCAGATTTGATCTAAGTTTCTCCAACTCCTCAATTGGCCATTGAAGCAAATTGCTACCAGTTGCTGGATCTAGCGCAACGGTTCTTGGAATCGCCTATAATTTTTACAGTGAGTGAAAACTATAATAGCTTATAACAATGAAAATAGTATCAAGAAATGTAATTTGTTTACCATAAGAGATGCCCAACCCTTCTTGATATCTGACTTTTCGCTATCAGTTTCTTTAATCCAGCTCCACAAAATCCTTCTTTTCTTATTTTGGTCATAAAATGTTTTCGATGCATAATAAATCCCATAATCATATCGTAAACCATATCCAACGTCGATTTTAGGATCATCCGGGGTCCATTTACCTTTCACCGGATCATACTTTCCAATTGCGTAATAATCACATCTATCATCATCCATACTAGCTTTAAGTACATGTTTCACATCTGGCCCAATCACCCCAGTATCAAGCCCAAACTCATTTTTCGAAACCGGGTAAAAATCAACACATTCCCACATTCCAGTACCCGCTACTTGATGAAGCCACTCTTTTTTTAGCTCATAGTTTAAAAAATCCTTGGTGTCATATATTAACACAATTCCGGTTTTATTTACTTTGGACCCAATCACTATCCGCCATTTCCCCTCTGGGGTGAGCCAGGCGGTGGTGGGGTCACGGAAGTCCTTTACACCGATCCCCGGTGGTGGGACCAGGATCGGGTTAGCGGGGTCCTTGATCCATTTAACAAGGAGGGGGTCAGATGGGTTGGCTGGATACGCTAAGCATTGGACTTGAACCGATTCATTGGTTGAACCGGTGTAAAGTACAACTAATTTGTTATTTGGAAGGATGGTTGTTGACCCGGTCCATACACCATTTACATCATACCATTTGTCTCTCTCCATTGCTATCGGAAGGTGTCTCCAATGAACCATGTCTCTTGATACGGCATGACCCCACACAATTGGGCCCCACACCGGGGCCTCTGGGCTATATTGGTAAAATAAATGGTACCATCCCTTATGAAATACCGGACCTAATAATCAAAAAAAATTATTAATAGGAACTCCTATGTAAAAAGAAAGAAATGTGACTACAGATTTACGGAGTATTAGAAAGTATAAATCAATCAAGGTTGATATAACTTACCATTTGGATCTGCAAGATTACAAAGTCGAAATGCCACCATCAAAAGAATGCCATATCACCATAAATCAAAAGGAAAATAAATCAGTACGCGTGTAAAAATAAGTAATAAGCCGATAAGCAATTTCAAACACCTCGTTAGTCATACTAGATAAGTGAAACAATTTTTATTTTTCTATCAATTATTATTCTTTTACTCGCAAGTATTAATTTAACGGATACATATGTTCTGTTATTTAAGTTATAGTGTTTTTAAGATGTATTAAATGGCTTTAAATATTGATAAATTACTTGGAATAACAAACAGATGTACAATGAAACATGACATTTATACCGTTCATCCAATTCTCTCCTGGATAGAAATGAAATGCGGGTGCTTGCCAACTTAACATGTTATCTGCCCATGAAAAAGAAGATGCATTATACGGTAATTTGAACGCTTTCTGAGATACACCTTGTTCGACTGGATTCATCCTGTTGGGCAATGGCACATTGTGATCATTTTCAGGGATGTGTACATTTCCGATAATTAAAGCCACCAACAAGCCAATGGCCAACAACCCAGATATCAGAAGAAGAACTGGTTTACTAGGTTGTTGTTCATTTTCTTGATCGTTAGAAGGTTGACTTGCGTCTAACGATGGGGCATAACCATGATCGGCTTCTAGAAGAGAGGTTGTCTCTGTTGGGTTTTCGACATCGGATGTAGTTTTGGATTTCATTTTTGTTAAGTGTTATGGCATTTGTTAGTTTGGTAGAGTTCTGGTTGTTTTTGTATTAATGTTTTGAGCTTAATATGGTGATCTAATTGTTAACTTTGAATAGAATAGTGTGGGAGAAATACAAGGGCAATTGAAAATGTGTTTGGTTGTGAGAAACTATAGAAGAAAATAACGTGTAAATATTTTGTTTTTTAGGACATTCTCCCTCTTTCTCGGTAAATATTAAACTGATCTTTATTTATTTTTTTTACAAATAAAATACATATAGATTAAAATGACTAAAAATTGCCCATATTGTTATTACGTCTTGTTACTGAAAGCTGATTTTGTGCCAACTTATCCAAATGTTATGTATGAAGCCGTGAGAAACTTCTGTTAACATTTATTTCGTTCGATATATCGTCGGAAATGACAGCTTAAAGATTTTTGGAAAGCTACATTATTTTGCTTCTTGTTGGTTTTGATTTTTAGATCTATAGTGTGTTATATTTAGTCTACTTGTTTCTCGTTTGACCAGTTACCCGCGACCCATCCAGTTTGCCACCTCTATCAGCTCGTTTTAAAACCCCTGCTTGCAACACTTTAAGTCCAATCATCAAGCTAACGAATTATGATCCAACATTATGACAGTTTCTCATCTCATTATCATCAACGAAAACATGGATGCCAAAAGAGTCCAAGTGCTGCATATGTAATATACCAACATTGATGCTTTCAAACAAGGATTGCAAAGGATAAAACAACATAACAAGACCGAGTTGAGAAATAGTTGATGTTATCACTCAAACATTTGGTGGTGGCCATATCTTTCCAAATAGTTCTTCCACCCTCTTTGCTTGGTTGGAATAACCATCCATGCCAGACGCAAGTAGTTCCAATGCTGCAGGCCCCATTGCTGAAGCAAAGCTACGTTGGTCCCACTTTACCAGCTGCAGATACAGAAGAAAGGTAGATACAGGTTCAAAACCTTGATTCACAAAATTCCTTAAATTGTCGCTATTGAAGGAAATTTTAGGTATTTAGTGTATAGTCAAACAATTTACTAAAGCTGTGTAAACCTAATCGAATGTTGTAAATTTCATGGCTAAAAAGCCAACAAGAGGTTGCAGCTCAGCAGCTGAATGAGATGATTCGTTACTCTTTCTTGTATATATAACCATGTAAAGAACCTAAAGTTACTAACTTTTCAAACGATGCTTATTAATTTTTTTCTAGCAAACAATCCATTGTTTGTGATAATGCAAGCAAGAAGTAGCAAGTTTTTAGATTAAGAATACACCAGGTATAACTGTTTTATCTGCAATTACATTCCCTCGGGTTTGTCCAAAATATATATGTTGCATTTGTCTAATGTAGTGTTAGATCATTAGTTTTGTCATTTTCACAAGACCAATGATTACGTTGCAATACTTTATAAATTCAGTCACTTGGGAGCATACCTCTTGGTCAGTAAAGCTATAAGCATCAGCTGATTGTGAGGATAGTCTTTTGACAAATGTATACTTGTCATCATCAGGAGTCACAGATTCTTTAAGAGCCTGCAATATCTTTAACGGAGTGATGATATAATCAACCCTGCATAACATAATAACCAAAGATCATTTGTTGGGATGAAATGTACTAACACGAATACTAATATTAAACATGTCAAAAATAGGATGTACCCTAAAACGTTGAAAACGTCCTGCTTGTTTCGGATTGAAGCAACCATCAGTTTTGATTTATGGTTGTATTTGTGAATATAATTGTAAGCTTTTGTCACCTGTAAGAGAAAGAAAACAAAAAAGAAAAAAAAAAGTACAATTCTAAACAACCATCTTAAAATAAAGATACAGAATAACAGAGTTCAGGTTATGAAACAAACCAAAGCCAATCCAGGATCTTCTCCTCTTTTAAGAGCAGCCTCTATCTCAGGATCACCACTGTGGTTTCTTGCCCAATCCTAACAATGTGTAAAACCAGATTGAGAGGGAAAATATTGATATTGAAAATAATGTTGAACAAGAAAAATGAAAGTGGGCATTACCCTAAGGCGCCCTACAAATATCTGAATGACAGATGCACCCGCTTGAGCAGCAGCTGCAGCTTGAGCAAAGCTGAAGAGCACAAAAAAGCAACCAATACTTCAGCATGAAGACCATTTAGAGGTCGGCGTATTCCAATCTACTTTGCGCTTGTAATCTTCATTGTTTTGAATCTTATATATTGTTACCGTGCAGTATGTACTGCAGGTTAACCTTTGGTTGTGTTTTATAGATATTTAGTATACCTGTACACAAAGGTCATATGTGTTTGTACACCCTCAGACTCCAGCAATCTTGCTGCCTCAATTCCCTGCAGAGAATGATTAGCTTCTATATACTAAAACGGCTTTTCAGCATTAACACGTAATATCTTATAGTGTACTCACTTGCCAAGTTGCCGGGATCTTGAATAACAAACGCTCTGCAGGGACATCAATACTATTGTACAGGCGCAACAGGTTTTCCACCTGCATCACGGTAAAGATTTGAACAGGTAAGAGTAAGAAGTTGGATCTTAACATTCCCATACGTGACACATATACTTGGCATGAGCAAAGATATGGATCTAGAAGACAAAGTAATAGGTTTGTAGACAATATTGGTCATTGTTTGAAATATGGGCTCAAGAGAGTGATCCAGCAGTGATAAGAATAAAATTTGATTTAATCAAACGAAAAGTAAGATGCGACAGCGAATTACGTAAGAGCTAAAATATGACCATTACAACTCTAGCTCGTAGTAAATACAAAGAAAGTGTATGCACAACATTAGTAGAGGTGAAAATGATTATCATTACTATACCTTCCCAACAATGGCATGCGTGTCATATGCAAGGCGAGCATCAATTTCAGTTGAAACACGACCAGGCACTAGCTTTGATAACTCACCACCAACATTTACTAAAGCCTGTTATTATCCATTAATGTACTCGTCAAAAACATTTAACAAATGCATCAAACCAGCTGTATAGATGCCACTATCTACAAAACCACAAACGATCTACCTTATTCACAAAGCATGTCATTCGAGCATCCGGGCTCTCTAGACCATAACACTCCTTATCTGCCAAAGCAGTATCCACAGCACCCTATGACCAAGAAATGAAAACAGAATCCTTACTAATTGAAAGACATAGTATGTTTAGTCAAACTCATATCTTTTCATCTTAAAGATGTACAAAAACATTTTCTATCTTTTGCAAGGAAGTGCTACTTAAGTACGGCGTACATTCTAAGTCTAGTGTAGCTATCAATTTCTTCATTTGGATTTGAACCTAATTTATTTAATCATATATACTTGTTACCTTGAAAGCTGTATCAGGGAGACTGCAAATTCCTAACAGAAGTGATGAACTAACAGTGGCAGCAGTTGGAGGAAACCTATAAACACAAATCTATATATATAAAACTTTCAAATTCCAAAATATACGTATAAACACTAAATTACAAATGTATGCTAGCTAATGATTTAATATATCAAACCTCTCAAAATCATCGAAGATAACAGTATCAGGAACGACTTCACTGTAGTGTGATAAAGCATCTAATTCAGTTTTTCCACCTACAAATTAAAAAACATCAATTAACTAACTAACTAACTAATTAACAATAAGACCTAAAACAATTAGATTAAACCAAAAAAAACTGAAATTTGATTTACCGATGTTAGGAGAAGCAGAGAAATCAGTGAATGATGACCGGATACGAGTACATGATCCGTGATGATTGAATCCGGCAACCGGAAACACGGATCGTACCGGAAATCTTGTTCGTTTGTCCAGCTGATGATCGATCAAAACAGGTCAAATTCAAGTAAAATAGTAACAATTTGTGAGGAATATAAAATATAAAATGTGATAGGATTGATTACCTGAAGGAGAATGGAAGAAGGTGTGAGTGAAGCAGTGTGGAATGAAGCAGCTGACATTTTTTATTTTTATTTTTAAGTTTTGTGGGTGAAGACTGAAGAGTGTGGAGTTTGGGGGAAGATGATGGTTTTATACTCACTTAATTTTGCCACATACAGTAATTAAAATGTTATCAAGTTATGAACGATTTAATTGTTTCTAGTCGATATGTCAATATGTACAGGGAATTAATCATAAGTGTTACGGAGTACTAACTAGATAGTTGATATGACCATTTATTTATTAGGAAAATGTCACTAAATTGTAACTAATGCCAAATAATTGGAGTTTTTTTTTGGAAAGATAGGATCAGGAAAGCAAAGGGGGTTTGAGGAGCAGGGAGGTCGTCTCCTTCCCCACCGTTCATTTTATAATTCAATGTTTCATATGATGCTATGTCACTCTCGGATGTTTTTGCAAATACTTTTGAATGAAGGGACCTAAATGCAATTTATGTAAAATATATTTTGAGGGGTAAAACTAGGGCAAATGTTTGGTCAGCTCATTCTTGCCTCTTACCTCTCTCTCTCTTCTCACACAAAACACAAGAAAATCCTCTCTTCCACTCACTACTCACCTCTCACCACCACCACCACCATCACCTTTCACCATCATCGTTGCCGCCACCACCACCACCTTCTTCTCCGGCCACCTCCTTCTCCGGCCACCACCTTCTTCGCCGCCACCTTCTCCGACACCACCACCACCACCTTCACAGTCCACTTTTCACCACCACCACCACCGTCACCCTCACTGTCCGCCTTCACCGCCACCCTCACCGCTATCGTTCACCATCACCTCCACCTTTATCTTCATCTTTACTTTCACCGTTCACCTTTAGTGTCACCTTCACCGTCCACCACCACTGTCCACTTTTACAGCTACCAAAACCTTCACCTTTTACCGTCGTCGTTCACCATCACCTTCATCATCTAGATTTGAACATGTAAATGTAGATCTACTGTTCAGATCTAGATCTCAAAAACGTCACTGCATTTTACATGTAGGTTACTGCATTTTAGATCTACTTCTAAAAAAGCAGATCTGGAAAAATCATTGCATTTTATGTTTATTCTACTGCATTTTACGCTTAATTTTGCATTTTACATTTTTTAGCATTTTTATTCATTTTACTTTGTTTACTGCATTTTATGTTTTTTCACTACATTTTACGTTTTTTCAACATTTTTATTCACTTTACTTTGTTTACTGCATTTTATGTTGTTCACTGCATTTTAACATTTTTTCGCTGCATTTTATTCTTTTTACGGGATCTTGCATATTATCAGGTTTTTTGAATGCATACTTTTTTTTGCAAATTTTTGAATAAATTTTGGGTAATTTTTCAGGCAAGTCCTTAAATTTTTCGAAATTGCAAAATAGTCCCTGGTAGAATAAAGGGGGGGCACGTGTCAACTTTTGGTTGGCTAAAAACCTGTCTTTTCTGCCCCTCATAAAGGGGCTGCTCCTCTGAACCCCACCCTTGGAATGTAGAATTCGGCTTTCATAAAATAACATGATGATCACACGGGATGACGGTTTAAAGAGATAACGAGGGGAATCTGAACACCTGCATTTTAAAGGTAATTTGTAAGGAGTAAGATGCAATGTATTTATGATATAGTAAATTTGAGTCGTAAATAAAAAATCCCGTAAGATTGTCTATCCGAGGTCTACCGTGCCTTTAGTTACATATTCAAAAACAATGAATTAAATAAAAGATATTTACGTAATCTACAGACCAATTATTATTATTATTATTATTATTATTATTATTATGATTATTATTATTATTATTAAACATAAAATTTAGATATCAATGTGAAAAGATATAATATAATATTAATATCCTTTGTCGTTAATTAATAAAATACAATAAACAAATATAAACTAACCATGTCCTTTGGTTCCTCGGATCCTATATCAAATATATTACTACCTCAGTCCCATTTAAAATGTTTTCACCAATCAAATATTAAATCTAGCTACAAAAGTCTTTTTTGATTGGTTAAATATCAAAGTGAACATTTATAATGGGACATCCTAAAATAACAATGTGGACATTTTAAAAGAGACGGATGGAGTAGTAATATTTTCTGGAAAAAAACCAAAAAAAAAACTAACCTTATCCCTAAACAACTAAGCTACCAAACTAATCGAGGTTTGACATGATGTGACTGGTATCCTCGTTTTATCCGCCAACTTCCCACCCTCGGACAAAAGTCCTTTCAAGATAAATATTAAATAAGAGTATGATCAAAATAATGTATGAAAATATTAAAGAGGTGAACTAATAATTTTTTGAAAATGATTTTTGCTATTGTTGGCTTGGTGTACCAGAAAAAATTTGAAGGGACAAAATTTAATAGCGTACGTTGAGTCCGCGTTATTGACACAATTTTTTTTGCTTTAACCAAAACTATTTTGGTTGAATCAAAGTGAGTTTAGTTCAACATTAAATTCAAATTCTTACTTACATAAAAACATATAACATATACTCATATATTTAGCAACCGACAATATATATACTCATAAGTTAGCAACTCTTTTCGAAGTTTTTACAAATTCCGATTCGAAGTTAACATATTTACATAAAAACGGATAACATATACTCATATATCTAGCAACCGACAATATATATACTTATAAGTTAGCAACTCTTTTCGAAGTTTTTACAAATTCCGATTTGAAGTTAACGTATTTATATCGTAAAACTTTATCATATATAGATTATGAAGAAAAATGAAAACTTGTACTTATCACTGATAATGGTATTCATGTTTGTCTTCTTAAAAAAAAATGTAGATTGTGAAGAAAAAAAAATTTGTACACATTAAGATATATAGTTGAATTAACAATTATGTTCATTTAAAATTAGTATTATATTAATTATATACGATATACAATGGAGAGAAAAATTAAGAAAGAAGGGAATAGAAAGGAAAAAAAATAAGTATTACATTATATATATACAGTGTAAGGTTCAAATGAAACTAAAAATTTGTGTGAGAATAGAGGAACCAATGATATGGTGTCATGTGTACAAAGAGAATACAAAACCCATTTACCCCTTAAGTTAAATATCTCACAAACGACAAATCGAAAAATTATGAAAATTGCACCATTAGATTCAGCGTTTGATCCTCTTCGATTTGCCGTCCATTAAGACATACTTTCGACGAGTTTTTTTTTCATTATTTTTAGTGGGTTTCATATTACTAACACGTGTGTTACAGTGTTGCGTTTAGGGTTTGGGGTTTAGGGGTTAGGGTTTAGGGTTGGGAGTTTGGGGTTTCGTCCTGAAACCCCAAACTCCCAACCCTAAACCCTAAACCCCAAACCCTAAACCCTAAACGCTTTATAAAACTCTAAATCATACTAAACCATAAACCCTAAACCCTGCTAAACCCTAACACTAAACCCTGCTAAAACCTAACACTAAACCCTGCTAAACCCTAACTCTAAACCCTAACCCTAAACCCTAAATCAAATGTATAATCAATCACTAACACATGTGTTACTAATATGTAAACCCACCAAAAAAATGAAAAAAAAAAAAGTTCGTCGGAAGTATGCCTTAATGGACGGCAAATCGAAGAGGATAAAACACTGAAAAATATGGTGCAATTTTCATGATTTTTCGACTTGTCGTTTGTGAGATATTTAATTTTTAAAAACGTGGATGAGAGAGAAAAAAGTGACACATGGCATATTGTGGTTGGTTCCCCCATTCTCACACAAAATAAGTTGTCTCAATTGAACTATTCTCTTTATATACAATAAGAAAAAGAAGTTGATGTAACAAGGGAATTGAACTTTATAGTTCTTGAACACAATATAGACTTATCCACCACTAGGCTAAATACACATATAGTTAATTAATGTAACTGTTTTGTATTTATTAGTTACGGGGGAAAAATGCAAGTTATACCGAAACCTACGAAATTTCTCTCGACTCGTAAAAACTTGGTGGGGTGGCTGCCCACCCTGCCCTCACCGTAAAACCGCCCCTGGCTTGGTGTGTTGGTAATTTTAGTGTATCGATTTAAGTTATAGAATAAGTTGGTAAGTGTATGATGCACATATGTTCAAATTAGTTTGGATCACCGTCACTAAATAGAGAGAGTCAATGGGTAGGGGATCGAGCCCCCTAGTTGGGGTCCCACTCACTTGGGGGTCAAGGGGGAGCCTCTAGTTCGGGTCCCGCTCACTTGGGGGCCGAGCCCCCTAGTATGGGGGTCGAAGGGGAGTCGCCCCTCGCTGGGGTCCGGGGCAATGATCCCAATGAGGTATCCGTTATTCATACATACACAAATGTTAAAAGTTTATAAAATTTATTTATAACTCAACGCTTAGTTATAGTAAATTTTAAAGCATATAAAGATTAAAGAAAAGAAAACATTTGAATTTATTGTTTGCTTAAAGATGTAACCAAAAATTTACAAATGTTAATAATTATCTAATTGCAACCTTAGAAATATAAGCTTAATATTTTATTTTATTTGTCAAGAAAATATATAAAGAAAAGAAAAGAAGATTAGAAAAACACAAAAAATAGAAGGGATATTGATCCCACATTGATATTTAAGGAAAAATTAAGCATGTGGCAAAGCCGCAAAGCCCACTTGAATCTCAAAAACAATTCATAACATGTTGGCATTCTCCAACAAAAATCGGTGTTTTTAACCAAGTTTTTTTTCAGTTTTACCCGGCTTTGACCAAACCGCCCGGTTCTATTAAAGCAGTTTTTTACTCCAACACGAACCGAATTTAGAAACGGTTCCAGTAGGACCGCATGCATACAATATTGTAGTGGACACGCCGTCTTAACAAGATATAAATAAATAATTTACCTTTTTATGCTTAAAGTTTCGTACCAGATCTATCACATAACGAAATGGATATGCAACTGTCAATTATAAACGCAACTGAAATCGGATAGATAGATATTTAAACAGAGATTGCATGAATGTTATTGCTTGATATACCTTGACCATGGTAAGTCAAAGTTTGACTCAATCGTACAATATCAAAGGTCAAAGCCATAAAAATTGAGATACAATGAAATAACAAATGTTTTCATAACGAATCATATCCAAGAGGATACACACAATTAGAGTATCAGACAAGAACTGATTAACAATCAACTAAAATAGAGTTACACTTGAAATAATACCCGAAACAAAATGGTCCATGCTCAGGTTGTAGTGCCCACAAGCTTCGACTTCAACTTCAATTTATTAAGTGTTTCAACTTCAAACATATAAAAATCCACGAATGACGCTTCTTTTGATTATTTATTGCTGACATACATTTTTTCTTTCCATGTAATAAGGGATTTTAGGAAGTCTTTGACCTCCTGAGTATCCCGAAGGGACAAGAAAGCTTTGCTCTCTTTGGGTACCGAAGATACCAAAATTCCATAACCACGGTATCTTTCTCTTAAAACCTAACGAAAAATGCAAACATAATAAATGACTTCACGAAACAACATTTACGAAATGAGTCATAAATGTTATATACCTTAAATGCATCTTCATCTGTTCTATCATCTCCGATATAAATCGGAAGAACATCATCATTATTGCTTAGCCCTGTCGAAAGACAGACGAAATTATTTTCCGGTTGCATATTATTCTGATCCTTCCTTCCCATGTTAATTGTAATAAGTAAGAAAATTGTAACATTTCAGGATTAGCATAAAGATTATATAGTTTCTGTTGTAGAAACATTTGTAGCTAAATTAATATGTAAGGAGGGCTACAAAAGAAGACTTTTGAACATACCGAGCGATTCAAGTAAAAACTCGACTGCCTTCCCTTTGTCCCAATCAATCACAGGGCGAACCTCTAAAACCTAACATGAATGAACTCCCGGTTTTCAGTAACATGGACTACAGATACTCACATGAGCATATTTAAAAGGACAAACTGATAATGTCAGCGTTCAGATATTACCTTCCGCCCATGAGTTAATCTTAAACGAGGATAATCATTCAAGACATCATAAACAAGTTGTGCAATTGTAGGCCAACTCTGCAACACGTAGAGTATAATCTTTCAGACGAAGATAATTATCAAGACATCAAAATTATGCAAAAGCAAAGAGTTTCTCACCTTCTCATCTACATTACGGTAATGTACAGAAGTACAAAATTTATGATTCTCCACAAATGCCCCTGGAATATCCTTCGTCACCTCAACAAGGGTATTAAAAACCTAAGTTGAAGTAACATACTAGTAACTTAGCATTCTTTAATGAAAATTTGTGCATATCAAGCATTCAAGCATATACTTGGCATTCTTTGATGAGTATTTCTAACGATGCAAATTATGGTATAACCCACCTTGTCTATCATTGGTATAAACTCACTAGCAGGTTGGAACAAATTTACTTCCTTGCCCTGCACAAGAGCACAAACAGATCATCACAACATATATATAAGATAAGTATGTGGCCAAATGGGAGGGTTGGTTGAAGGTTCAAATCAATTTCTAGTCAAAGGGGTCATTTTTCTGTACATGATGGGTTGGGTGATCTGCTACACTTGTCTAGCTACATTGTAAATGTCATCCCAACCGGAAATTTA
Organism: Helichrysum umbraculigerum; assembly: GCA_949592205.1. Lineage (NCBI taxonomy): Eukaryota > Viridiplantae > Streptophyta > Magnoliopsida > Asterales > Asteraceae > Helichrysum > Helichrysum umbraculigerum. The sequence continues at coordinate 119,389,935 of CATIUR010000003.1, read as the reverse complement.
CCAGGTTAAAATTTGGTTCAATACAGTACCTGTTTTTCAGTAGGTTGAATATACTTTGTATGATTTGTAGACACCTGGTCCTTGGCAGGAAACATGATGTCCATACCATGACTACCAGCATAAAAGAGTTCTGTTAGTCCTACTAACTCATAAACCTGAACAAAAATGTTTAACATGAAAAAATGTAAGGCTTCAATTTCATTGAGCTATCTCCTTTTTCTAATAGAGAATGATATCGACTTTTGCACCTGCTACACTTGCATTTGAATCAAACAAACCATCATTCTTGCAATAATGACCAATTTGGTTGAAATGGTAAAACATTAATGCTGAATAAGCTAGCATCCTACTTAATTTTTAATTGTGCAAGATAGTTATGACCGGCATTGCGTCGTTTCATTTCAATTATAATGTTGATGACAGTATGTTTGTAAAAGTCAAATAACTTTATGAAAAGTATGTAACACTACTAAATTTAGACTTGTGATACCTTATCACGGCTTCTTCCACTGATTATCGCTGTGGGGAAGTACTTTGCCACACCTTTTACTGCAGAACGCATCTTAAAAAAGTAATGTACTGTGTTAGAACTGTTAGGCAGGTCATAAAGAAAAGAGTCAAAAGATTTGGAAGGTATTGCATACATCAATTGACAAAAAAGCACGATTGGGATCATCGACAATTGGTGAGAGCGTCCCATCATAGTCTAAGAATATAACTATCTTCTTCTTATTTGCACGATGTATGATATGATCAAAAGATTTGAGGGCCGAAGGGTACTTGAGCTTCAAGTAACGAAAAAAAAAGGGGTTACAAGACACTTTCAAGTTATAACAGATACAATAATCTACTTTTTGAACCATCAAAAAAATGTTTTTCGATGCAAAGGAATAATGATTTTGGACAAAAAGTGGTATCACCGTATATTCTTTTTTGCATTGAAATTCCAACGATTTGTCCATAATCAACTATTGTTGCAAGCTAGCTAATATGAAAGATTAATAAGTCAATCATTATTGTTAATGCATACCATCCAAGAATAATAAATTAGATCATTGTCATCAGAAGCAAGCTCACCACCAACATCTTTAAGCAACCTCTTACGCGGAGGTGAAGAAGATTGCATGGCATCTAACCAACCATTAGACCATACGTCATCAAGTTTACCAGGCTTCTTTTTTGGAATCGAGCGAGGAAACGCACTGGAATGGAAACCTAACCTAGTCTTATTTAGAGGAGAAGGATCAGCAAGAACAGGCGAAGCATTCACCGAGCTCAAATCCATTTGATTAAAAGACGAATTTTTGAAAGTTTAGTGTGCAGGGACAATGGTAATCAGTATTTATCCAACCCTTTTGTCAATAAAGAACCACCTTTTCAACGTTTTCTTATCACAAGTACTGGGTGAGTAATCCATTGTGAAGAAAATAATTCCTGAAATCTGAAATACAGAGTTCATGCATTTAATAAGTATGTACTGAATTGATTCAAAATTCATTGATTACATGACGTGACGTACCTCATTTTCAATTGTATGCATTTAAGGAATGTGCTGATCAGACCCCATTTTAGTTCACGAAGACTCTTCCAAACTTGATACTTTATATCTGTTTTTGTCGTAGGACACAAAAAAATAAGAAACCCCCCAGTTAGATTTTCAGGAATCAAAAAATATTAAGGATCATATTGACGATTTCATGTTTTGACTACCTACAAGCAAAACATGTTCCTAAGATGATATATTGTGCACGACGCTTTTACTACAATTCTCCAAAAGAGATACTCTTGAAATTTGTATTTACTTACAAATTATTAATGCCACACTTAACTACCATAACAACAAGTATCGCGTACGTAGTACTACAAACAACGATATGAATACATCTGTTTCACCCAAAAAAGAACATGGATCATAAATGTTTGCATTATAAAATCACAAGATCCTATAGGTTCCATATTTACCATAGCCTGCAAAATTCTATTTATAAATAAACTTGATGAAAATTTGGCTTAATCGAACTATTGATCACGTGTTAGTTACTAATAGTTTGAACTAGCATGTTTAATTGTTTCTTAACTAGACCATTCAACAGTTTTTATACAGTGTCTTCACACTAGTCACATGGATGTGCCCCCTACAAAGTAGTAACAACTAGTAAATGTCTAATTAATTTCTCTGATTGGATCCAAAGTTTTATTATGATACTTTATGGTAGAGATCAAGTTCAATATTTCCACTAGCACACTTTGCTTGAATAGTCAGAATCCTATATTATTTAGCATCACATATAATGTATTTAAATTAATCAATAACTATTCAAACAGCGTCCAAAAGGCAAAACATTTAAGAAACAAACGGAATTAAAAAAACAATTATGAGTCATGTACACGATGTTCCTGTTCTTGATGTGACTCCACAACAACAACAATAAACATCTTCATTGTCCATTCCCATTGAGAGAGACATAAAATGTTAAAATAAGAGCTTTGATTTTGTTTTTGTAATGGGAGATATCTCGTATACAGATTTGGTTGATTATTATATTAATTGTGCTAATATCTACTAATAATCAAACACAGGGTGATATATATGTAGATGCCCATTTAGACATTTACTTAAGGTCTTCTTATAGTTCTTATGTGTGATATATTAAAATTATATTAGTTTGTAGTTATATAAATAAAAGGTATATATGTAATTCATATTTCTTAAAACTAAGAGATCAAGAGATTTACCCAAATACTTTATCTTGCAAAGTACATAAGACATTATACTCGTATTAGCATAGTGTGGTAATATTTCCACCGCTCTTTTTGATAAATCCACCAAAGTTGTACATTAGTTATGTGTATAGTACAAGCTATTGATGCACGGTTTTGGTGGATTTATCAAAAAGATTGGTTAGCTTAAAAAACAATTTAATTAGAACATTGTGAAGAACATTCTTATAGTACAAACAATTAAAAAATACATAGACAGCTGTAGCTTAACTAACTCAACATAGAAAGGAAAAAAAAAAAGAGTTAAATTTAATAGAATAAAAATATAAAATTGTAACTCAAATTGATTCTTTTATGTACCATATAAAAATTGATACACATAGAGATGCAAAAGTGAACCCTGCAGGCTGCATGTATGCAAAATGAATCAAATTTTAACTAATATTTCTTAAAACATTGAAATCTTCAAATTTCAAGGAATAGCTTAATATAAAGGGCTAATCACTACTACACGATAAATAATCAGAGGGGAATCAGACAACAATTAGGAATGTGCATCATAACAACGGATTATAATTAATGGAAATTGAGGGATTTGTACCTGATTGATGGATGAAATAAGGAGATTGAAGAAATATTGATGGATTGACTGATTAAAATAAAAAGTGATAATGAGTGAATTATGAGAGAATTGAACCCTAGAAATTTTGTGGGTGAGATATGGGGGAAGAAGGGAGGAGAAGTGGGCGAAGAATGGGGAGGGAATTTATAGAGTTTGATAGGTGCATACAGTACAATTAGTATATACGTGCCAAACAAGACAACAATGTCACCATTTTTACTTTATAGTGCCTCCGTCCCGATATCACGTTACTATTTTGGGTTGTTCTAAATAAATATCTACTTTCATATTTACAACCAATTAAAAAAGACTTTACTGGGTAGATATATTATATGATTAGTGAAAAGTATAGTTGATGGAGAAATCCAAAACTATGTGCTAAGGATAAACATGAACACTTTGATTGAGACTCAGGTAGTACATATTTTCAAGGTAAGTTTAGAGGGGCAACCAATTCCCCATCTCAGTTATTGTTTTCTTCGAAGAACGGTTCAAATTCATTGCATTTTAAATTTGATCACTGCATTTTAAACAATAAATAAGATGCAATGAATCTGACGTAAAATGAGTGAATTTAAAATGCAGTGAATCTGGACTGCTGATCCGAAAAATCAATTACTGAGATTATTTATGCTTCTTCTTCCCCTCATATAGGGACTGCTCCTCTGATCCCTAGTGATATTTTTGTATTTTATTTTAATTAATTAATACAAGATATTGAACATTGTGTACAAAATACATAGGGGTGTCTGAGGCAGCTTAAGAGAAAGTTATAAAATTATGATTTAGATCTTTTAGTTCTTTCACTATGTCAAATAGTGATAATCTCTTTAAAAAACTTGTAACGAGCTCTTGAATAGCACGTAAGTAAGATCAATGTTTTGAAGATCAGTTCAACCAATTCAGTCTGACCGATTGAATCGGAAAAATCAAGGTTAGCAGTTCATTGTAAACTAATTTTGGGCCACTTTTGGAATTAGGCCAAACCGTTCGGTTTATCGATTGAATCGGAAATTGAACTGGTTTATACCTTTTTTTATTTTCTTATAAGAGCCTATCAGTAATCAATAATCTTAAATATACTACAGAAAACGAACTTATCCTAATTAACCAATCCCATTCAATATTTAGTTAATTATTATTTTTATATTATTATTCTAATTTAAAATAATATACAACAACACTCTTTATATGGGACACCCTCTTTAATTTTTAATTTAATCTAATAATACAACAAATAGTTCCATATTTTTTTAAATAACACGGGATATAGCTGAAGCACAAATGCAAGTTCTGTCGTGTAAAGCGAATGATTACGGGCATCGAGAACGCAACACCCTCGACCTTTTCTGAAACCTTAAATAGGTAAGACAGTGTGGCTGCTTTGTTGAGCCATACTATGGAATTGAGAGCTCAAGTGAGCCATTTAGTATTTGACTTTGTAACGAAACCCTCTTTAAATTTAATTTTAATTTAATTAAACTACAAATATTTGCCTACTCTTTTCAATACCGCCATCCCAAAATAGTCTCAACATTAAAATATTAGCATTTCTATATAAAAAGATAATCACTAAAATCTTAATTATAATGAAAATACATTATGATATACAACATATAATCTGTCGTCTATAACTAAAATTCTTACCATATATAAAATATAACTCTTGCTCTGTTGTTATTCGTTATTTTTTATTGCCAGCTGATCAATTTCTCACTAAAATAACCAACGATATGATTTATATATATATTCTTCCTAAAATAATCTAATTCACAACTTCATTGTATATCTTTCTTTACTCATACAAAACGATATAATTATATACATTATCTGCGTAATTATAGAATCAAATACACATTTAATTTGACATACCGTGTGTATATACGGGTTTGGGGATATTATTTAAAAATATAATGCACACTCTAAATCACATAATGAAAATTATAACACCCCTCATTTACTAAAACAATTATAATAATAATTGTGATTCGGAAGCGTATATTTCACACATGTAACCATGCTTTACATTACCCTTTAATGTAGATAAACTTTTTCCAAACTAAATACATGACATTTCAACAACTAGGTGTTATATAATTTAAAACATTTCTTCGGTTATTAAACCAACATCAGAGTAACAGCCTGTCAAACATTCCATCAATTCCAAACACTTCCTGCCCCGCCCAATATGTCCCATCACTTATAACCTGCAGGAAGAACTGTGGTGGGGTTAGCATAACGCTAAGTGAATGAAACTATAATCTACAGTCCAACTTAGCACAACAATCTGTTTACATCAAATAACAATAAACAATCAATCAATCAATCAATCATAAGGATCGGTGGTTCTTTAGATACCTTTATACCGGTTTGGTACTCAAAGAACACTTATCAATCATCTGTATTGGCCTATACAGAATTACCGATAACCTGTTGTTAATCACACACGACCTAAATCTGTGAACCAACATTTCAAGTTCCAAGATTTCCTGTCGTCTATAATAACAACCAAGTCCAACCATCATTTCAAGTTGACCTCAGAATCTTACATACTAGCTCAAACAGCCAAGTAAGCAAACAACCAAACTAACATGGCAAATTATCTACAAACGAAAACATTATATCAAAGCAATACTATAATTACTTGTTGTAACCAAATCATTACAACTAAATCACACCGAGGTTACAGATCCACTCACCGACTACCTCATTCGTCCACTCAGTAGTCTAATGTCACTGAGTCTTCTGTTTATCTGAAAACACAACAGAACCACACAAGTTAATAACTTGTCACAATATTGATATAACACCACTCAAATAGATTTACACCAACAATTCCAAACTACTCGATTCATATGAATTTATACAATCATCACAATCATCTATATTTAATCCATACTTACATGGATTCATGTCATGATTGTCAACAACATGTTTAGTCACTATAACATGATATTTAACTCCAATGTTAACTTTCTTATAATCATTTAACATAATTCATTCTATGATTATGAATAATCACTTTTAATCATCATAATTCACAATCAATTATCAAATTATGATCATTTTATCACCTTCATCCATCTTAATCATTGTTAATTAATATTATGCAACCATTAACAAGATTATTAGCCTCTAACATCAACAATTCATCAATTCTAAGTTAGAGCTTAGCTTATAATCATCATTCAAGTATCAAATAACCATTCTAACATGATTACAAGCTTTGATTTATGAATACTCAACTAAACCCTTGACTATCTATATGATCATACATCATATTCTTCATTTTTAAACTAGGGTTTAGGTTATGATCCTCATTTAAACATCAACTATCAATTATATAACTTATAACATCAACTTAAAACATTGATTCTTCCAAAATCAATTAAACCCACCAACTTTGTTAATGATCATACATGAATTTCATATTTCTAAGCTAGGGTTTTTGATTATAATCATCATATAATCATCAACTAACAACTATACAAACATTACAACCTTCAATTTCAAGTTAATCATACTAATTCAATCAAATACCCAAAAACCCATTTCTAGGTTTATATGAAAATCAAGAATTGAGACTTACAACATGATTAGGATGATCAAGAGATGCTTAATCCACGTTTTTGAAGCTTGAATTCGAGTTCTAAAGCTTCAATTTGATGATTCCTCATGAATTTAGGGTTTTGAAATGGTACGTATGTATGTACAAGGCGTATGTATGTATGCAGTAATATATTTTTAACTAACCGACTCAAATATGAGTCTATTACATAATTGGTTAAATTTCGTTCCCCGTACTTATCATTGCCTGGAACTTAAAAACCATTTGCGGGGAAATATTATTTTATTTTACCGTCAACTGAGTTAATTTAAAACAATCAATAATTTATTAGTCACAATAAATTATTCAACTATTTTCTCCTTTTATTTTAAATTAACACAACACACTTATTTTCTGACACCTTAATAACAGTTCACAATCAGAAAATATTAAAATACTACCAGACTCGAAGACTGGGTGTTACAAAAATGGTCAAAATCGAATAAAAAACTAGACTTTTTGTTTTTAATCCATAAAACTGGTTGAACCAGGAGTCTGACTAGAACCAATCCCCCGTTGGGTTCAACTTAAAAACGTTTTTTGAAACATTGGGTAGGATACTCTAATAAGCTAAAAAAAACCTCTCATATAAGCTAATATAAACACCTCTTAATATCTAAGTATTGTATAATAATAGTATCTTCAATGAAAAGTTTGTAGAGAAAGTCTAAAAGATAGGTTGGTTAAATGTATCTTGACAAAGACATAAAACCTTTAAAAAATATATATATTTTGAGTAACCATCACAAGATAGCCTAGTGGTTGGTGTTCTGATATCCCCACAAAATATCTCAGTTTCAAATTCTACTAGCATCATATCTTGGGGTGGTCAGGGAAAGAGTAGGAAACGTTTACAAGATAACCCGATTAAACCGCGTACATCTGAGTAAAAATGTTTACATTCCCCAGATAACCTGAACAGAGAAAATCAACTTCGTTCACCCGTTTTGTTTACATAACATAAAATGTCATGTAAATGATACATATGTGACCTATAATGTTTATTTTCTAACTCTACCATTCCTCTGACATCCACTACTATACAGAGGGGTGGTACCAGAAAAATTTGTAAGTAGGGGCAAATTTTCAGGTCAACTCGATTTTTTCGCTTTAACGATATAAGATTATCAACTTGGCTTGATTTTTATGCTTTAATCGAAACATTATCATCTTGACTTGATTATCCGATTGAACCAAGACATTTTAAGTTTGAACCAAAATGGATTTTGGTTCAACATTTCTTTTCGTAAGAAAATTCCAAATTTGAATTTTTAACTACAAGGAACTAATTGGCAGAGAGATTCATACGTTTAGCAGTTTTACTTTTGGGGTTTTGGACACTTTTTAATTAAAGTTATTATATGATTACATATTTAATTTTTAATAGCATAACTTTATTATGATTTATATTATGGATAGAAAATGTAATTGATGTATATATACAGTTTACGGTAACTCTGTTTATCTAAATAAAAGGATTAGATTAATTAATGAATGAATGAACTATATATAAAGACTAGAATGCAATAGCTGACGGAAAGAAATAAATGAGGGAAAAAAAAAACAACAAACAGAGGATAATAGAGAATATTTGGAAAAAGACAAAATTAGTAACATTTGAGAGAATCGAACCCTTGAGCTCTTTAATTGTAAACCAGCTAGCTTACCACTCGGCTAATAAGGACGTTCGGTTGTAGTTTGAAACTTCTTATACTTATTTGTTATGACTTATGGAGGCGAATCACAGATCATTCCACCATTTGTCCATTCTCGGAAAACTTTGCGGCTCGTACACCACCCACTCATAGTGGTGTTTACAGTTCGGATATAACCAAATTATCCAAATGGTCTAATTGGATTGGACCGTTCGGATTGGATAATTTGGTTTTTTGGATCGGATTGGACAAAAACCAAATTAGTAATTCGGTTTTTGGATTGGTTTTGGTTACTAGTATTAGAACCGGATTATCCAAATAAACCAAATAGTAATAATTGTATATGTAATGCTCATATGTAATACTATTGTTTATCTATCAGAATGAATGTTATATATTTGTTTAGTTATTATTTATACATGAAACCTTGTTATATGATTGATATTGTTAACATATATCATTGAATCTAACTTAATCTTAAGTTTGGATACAAAACACCAACTCCACATTTATATAAACCCTCAACGCAATATGACAATCAGTAACCATTGATATCGCTAATGACATTGCCCTTTCACGAGTCAAAACGATACACTAATGCAATCCACGAAAAAACCAAACGGTTAAAACAGATCCATCCAAATAATAATTTGGTTCGGTTTAGTTCGGATTTGATATTCGTTTGGATGGATTGGATTCACAATTTTAGAACCAAAATCCAAATGGATTCACATATATGGATCATATTTGATCCGATCCATCCAAACGAACACCCCTACCCACTCAGCCACTCATTGATGTCAATTACCTATTACCATCGGTCTAATTAGCTAGGTTACTTAACTAGTCTAGCAATTAACGATCTACTCTAATAATTAACGATCTCATTTTCAGGAACTAGGATGACAAAAATAATGACAAATTATATTCACGCGTACACTATCGTTTTTTGATTAATTCACACACGAAAACTTTAGGTTGTTGATCTATAATACAACTTTTTTAATATTTAGTTCTAAAGTATAGATCAACAATGATGACATAAATACCACCTCTCTAAAGAACTATACGAAACCTTCGCAATTGGTGCCAAACCATGACAATTTGCACGTGCTTCAGTAAAGCGGTTCACATGCTTTTATAAGCGATTTTTGGTTGTTAATTATACACTTGCAAATTCTTTTAATGTATAGTTTATCGATTGGGGATCATAGGGGAATGGGTCATATGAGGAGAAGGAGGAGAAGTTTTATTTGTAGCCATTGGATTATCTTTTGGGTTGGATCAATGGTTAAAAGGGGTGGCAATTTTGTAATTACTTTAAAAAATAAGGGTATTAATTAACAAAAAAAAAACGTAACATTAATTTTCACTTCTCACCCCTTCCACTATTTAGATTTTTACATGTTAACCCTTCCACTTTATTTTCTTCCCCCTCCTACCTTCTTCTTCCTCCAACCCCACCTATCACCACCCCACCACCCCCACCACTTGCTGCCACCATCTGACTGCCGCCAACCACCGTTAGCCGCCGCCGGATTCCGGCCGCCGGAAAAAAAAAATTCAAATTTTTTTTTTTCAAAATTTTTTTTTCAAAAAACTTTTTTTTTTCAAAAAAATTTTTTTTCAAAAATTTTTTTTTTTCAAAATTTTTTTTTTTTTCAAAATTTTTTTTTTCAATTTTTTTTTAGATATAGTATTCCTTTTCCTACTGCATTTTTAATAAAACTATACGTTTTTTCCACTGCATTTTGTATATTATTGTTAATTAACTAAAACTTGTATATATTTTACCGCATCTTCTATACCCAACGTCAACAAAATACCGTACAAATAGATAATATATATAATCTAAAATGCAGTAAAAAGAGAACAATATGTCCTAAATGATGTATATGCAAAATGCAATAAAAACAACAATATGTATTATACTTTAATACAAAATGCAATACAAATAGATAATATGTAAAATACAAAATGCAGTACAAATCGATAATATGTAAAATACAAAATGCAGTGAATAACAAACAATATATAATGAATGAAATATATGAAAAATGCAGCAAAAATAACAAAATGCAGTGAAAATAACAAAATGCAGTACAAATAGATTATGTATAATATAAAATGCAGTGAAAATAACAAAATGCAGTAAAAAAAATAAAATGCGGTACAAATAGATTATATATAATATAAAATGCAGTAAAACGAACAATGTGTACTAAATAAATATATGCAAAATGCAGTAAAAACAGTAGTATGTATTATACTTTCATACAAAATGCAGTAAAAATGGATCATATGTATAATAAAAAATGCAGTAAAAAATAAACAATATGTAATATATGAAATATATGCAAAATGCAGTGAATAATAATAAAATGCAGTGTAATTTTAACAAAATGCAGTAAAAAATATATTATGTATAACTTAAAATGCAGTAAAAAATAAACAATATATATAAGATTGAGGTGTATAAATAAAATGCAGTAAAAACGAACAATATCTACTAAACATATAAAAAATGCAATAAAAATAATAAAATGCAGTACAAAGTGATAATATGTAAAAAAAAATTGGAAAAAAAAATTATGAAACAAAAATTTTAATTTTTAAAAAAAAAATTTTTTTTTTTAAAAAACTGAAATTTTTTTTTTCCGACGACCGGTGGCGGGGGGGTGGCGGCGGCGGCGGGTGACGGCGACGGGTGGCGGCGGCGGCGGGTGGCAGCAGCTAGTGGTGGTGGGTGGTGGAGGGGAGGGGTGGGTAGGAAGAAAGTAGGAGGGAGTAGTGTACACTATTAAAAAGGTGGAGGGGGTAAAAATGAAAATTTGAAAATTCTTCTCCTCCTTCTCCTCAAATAATACCTTCTCCTCTGAACCTTACCCTAGTTTATCTATCTATCTAAATCTAAATATTAAAAAAAAAAAACTTGTCTAAAACAAATTTATTGAAAAATTTAGAGCTATTAACCAATCAAATCCTTTTATTTTAATCTACTTCTAATTAACCAATCAAATTTCTTTATTCGCCTAAAAGTTCTCTTTTAAATATAAATCCTAAAATCAATTAAATATACCTAATTACCTAAAAAAGTTAAATTACGAATATAAAAAAAAATATCTATGATTCACGAGAACTAGATAAGATTGCAATTCAAGTTCATTCATAACTCTATAATATAATAATTAAATATTAAATATTAATATTAATATATTAATACAAATAATAAAGGGTAAAGCTAATAAATTATAAAAATAGTATTAATTAAGTATTAAATATTAATATTAATATATTAATACAAATAATAAAGGGTAAAGCTAATAAATTATAAAAATAGTATTATTAAAACCTCAATTACTAATTGTAGTAGTTGTAACAATTATAAGTTGCTAAGTTTGACCTTTTACTTTTTTAAAATATGAAGCTTTTAGTTTTTGATTTTCGTTTTAAACAGACGTATCATAATTTTATATACAATTTGTGAAAATTAGTGCATTTATACTCGCTAAAAGTATTAAACTAGCTCCAAAAATTGTATGTCAGAGTATTGTCGCTATCAACAAAATGAAACATAGGAAGAAAAACAATATATTCACTTTTACAAGTTCAGGTAGTAGAAGACCCGATTAACCAAATTCTTCCATGTGAAAATAAGGATTTAACATTCACATAACATTTGCTATTGAAATCTTTTGAATAATTGAGACCTATTATACAATCAAATTTATATATCAATTTTTTTAAACTTATAATTAACTAATCAACATACATTGAAGAAAATTCTACCTACATATTTAAAAAATCACGATCTCATAAATTATGTATTTAAAAGTTCGGAAATATTTCCTACATCCCATTCAAGTGTCCACATTAACATTTTGAGTTGTCTCATTATAAATGTCCATTTTGGAGTTTAAGCAAACAATATTATATTTTTGTGCATAATTCAACACATTTTTGTGCATAATTCAATCCTATTAACCAATCAAATTCTTAGATTTCGTCAAATATCCAATTGACCAATCAAATGTAACGATTTACCTAAAAAATCTCTTTCTAAAAAAACTTATATAGACTTTTATAAAACTGAGATAAGATAATACTACTATTATATCGTGTCTCATGAAATCAATATTTTAAAGCATGACAGTGGTTTATATATATTTACAAAAAAATAGTCCGGAATATAATTTTTATATTAGAACATAACATAACTTGAGCTTATTTCCAGTTGCTCCATACCACTTACACTACATTTAAGTATTAACGAATGACAAGGTTGACATCAAAATTAATATCTTATTAATTCCTATTGAAATGTTAGAAATACTCTATTTAAAACTTTCTATCCAAAACAAATATAGACTAAGGTTTAAAATAAAATTACTACACAGTTAAATATTGTTATTACTTATTTATATGAGTATTACATATTAATAGCGACAAATTTAAATCTTGATATGATCTCATAAAAACATTGTGTGTAACATTCAAATAAATGAACAATAGTTTGATTCGACATTCATTCATGTGTATATACGGATTTAATTAGCAACAAAAATTGTGATGAATACTATGCGTCATAAGATGATTTAACCATTAAGACTAAATTCTTTAATTTTGTTATACTTTCATTTAACCAATCAAATACATCTATTAGAAAATTTTATTTGAAAAACCCCTCTTGAAAAGTCAAAAGGTTCTATTTATAACTACGTACACAATTTTATCCAAAACAAATATAGAGTAAGGTTGAAAATAAAATACTATACAATTAAACATTGCTATTGCTTATTTATATGTGTATTACATATTAAGAGTGACAAATTCAATTCTCTATATGATCTCATAAAAATTTTGTGTGTATACACGAGTTTAATATTCAAATAAATAAAAAATAATTTGATTCGACATTTATTCATGTATATATACGGGTATAACATGCAAATAAGTAAAAGATAGTTTGATTCAAAACCCTACATGTGTATACACGGGTTGTTATAGTCTGATGATTAATATATCAATAAACTTAGAATAAATAATCCAAATTTATTAAAGTTAAATTATGTGTTACATTTGTGGTAGTACACATGCTTCATTTTAATAGGAAAAACAAAATTTTTGATGAATACTACGTGTCATAAGATGATTTAACCATGAAGGTGTTTTTGGCAAAAAAATAATTTGTTGAAAATAAGGTTGTGTCATGCAAATTTTACCATAGAATAAAACAACAAAATAATAATTTGTATGATTCACAATGATCAACAAATTATATTTATATAGTTTATTATGAAAGTATTAAGAAGATCTATGTAGTTGGTTAACTTTTATTTATTCAAAAAAAAAAAACTTATTTTATATGTAAACATATAGCTAAGTATGATACGAGATGAGAAATAAAGAAAAAAAATCTTATAATAGGTAATATGGTAAAAGTAAATGACTTGAGTTAAACATTAGTAGAAAGTTGAATGTGTAAAGGGTAAAGATGATACATCTTATCGATATGTTTGTACTGAATACCTGTGTTTATACACGGGTTTATAACCTAGTATATATAATAAATAATTAGTTTGTTAAAACATGTTTGAATTAATTTTACACAAGTGGTCATGCGGGTTTGTTTTTATTTAAACACAGGGAGTGGTTTTTCTTATGTTCGTTATGTTCGGTGTTCAGCTTGATGCTCAATTGGACATTGAAGTTTAACACGGATACGATTTTAAGGGAAATTGTTCAATGTTCAATTCAAAGTTCAAATGATTTTGCAAAAAACGGTTTTGAACTAATCAATAAAGAGGGGTAAAAAAATAACAAAACTCTTGAACCCAATATTCAAGAGTGAACATTGAAAGTGAACACCGGCCTTGAACGTCGACGGTGAGTGATGAACGCCAACTCCCGAAGTTCAAGATGTTGAACGTTGATAATTGCTCTCTTAATTCACTACAACAAAAATATCATTTATCCGCACATTTTTTCACACTTTTTGAAAATGTGTGAAATTATGTTAAATTATTCACAGTTATAACTGTGGAGAATATTGTTACATCAATAAGTGTGAAAATCACAAAAATCTTCACATATAAATGTGAGGAAAAAAAGTTTACACTTAAAAGTGTGAGAAAATTACGACTATTCAACACTTAAAAGTGTGAAAAAAGATTTGTAACACCCAATTTATCCATACTAATTCTTGTGTGGGAAAATCATGTATTACAAATTTTTTTCCATACTTTCTCTTGTGTGGGAAAATCATGTGTTACAAAAATTTTTCCACACTTTTAAGTGTTGAAAAGTTGTAATTTCTCAACACTTACAAGTGTTAGTTTTCTTTCTTACATATATAAGTATGAAAAATCTTATATTTTTCAAAAAATTTACACACTTCTAAAAGCGTGGAGAAAAAAGTGAGGTAAAATGACATTTTTTTGTAGTGATTGTTGGGACATGTTTTGTGACAACATATCTAGCTTGAAATAGGACTTTTGTTATTATAATCAAGTTTGTACATTGGTTTTGATATGTAAATAAAAGATATTAGTTTACGATAAATATTTGTTAAATATATTAATGTGTTAAAGTATTCGAATAATTATAGATCGTGTACTAAGGACTGAAATGCGAAACAGATCTCAAGTCGCAAGGTACTGCGATGCGAGAATGTATTTCTCATAAGGTAAATGAGGGTGTGAGAATTGGTTGTTGTTTATTTGCTCTGTTTTGCTCGTTATTCGGACGTTTTTAGTGATTTTTGTAGCAACGTCTATATTTTGAGCATTTTAGTGAATTTTAGTAAATAAATGTTGTTTTGGAATGTTTTCACTAAAGATTGACCCAAAAAGTGCGGAATATTGTACTTTAAAACGTGACTTTTTTACGTCACATCAATGATCTACCCGGCTGCTTGGTACCATACCCGGCTGCTAACTCGGTTTACCCGGCTGGTAAATGGTGTACCCGGCGGGTAGAGAGACTATACTTGTTCGCGTGACCTATGTAGGATCGCGTAACTTAGGCAAAAACGGTGATAGAAGTTAGAAAGTGTTACATGTCAGTTGTACCCGGATGGGTTGTGTTTTACCCGGATGGTACGTGAAGTACCCGGCCTACCCGACGGGTACCTGGCCTTTTTCAGAATATTTTGTGTTCAAGGTTTAAACTAGTGGTGTAAGTTACGTATGGACCCAATACGCATACGAATGAGTTGTGGGACATTGTCAAGTGTATTTAATGTAAAAAAAAAAATTTAGGACGTTTCAATATTGGTATATATATACGTATAACGTATTGCTAGATGAATGAAAATGTATATATAAGGATGACTATTTACTTTTTATACGTATATGTAAGTCATATGGGGTCCTACTAACCATACCCCCATTTTTCCCTTTTTCCCATCTCATACCCCCTATTACCCATATAATCAATCACATCATGCTATTTCTTTTTACTTTCTGGGTATACCCCCTCATTTTTTTAATTTCCTACCCCTGATTAGTCTAAAACTGAAACTGATTTTGAACCGAACTGGGACCAATCTTAGATAAAACTGTACTGGAAAAGCACTGATCTGGACTGGCACTGGGGGTATGGCCCATTAATTCTGGGGGTATGAATAGAATTTCCCATAAACTAATTGCCACTTTGCCACTTGATAATATAAGCAATTAACAAGTAGCAAAAAAAAACGTTTTTCTAACGCTAAGTGCTAACCCTAAATTTATATATGTCATTTGTGCTAATTTTCAATTTCACACATATTTGGATATGTATGAATGTATGATGTTTTGAGTTCTAAAAGTAGCATATCACCAGTTGTAACACCCGGTCAAAAAGAGTCAATTTTCGCTCCAAATTTAATACTGTGAATAATTGTATTTTTATAAACAATTATAACCAGATTACATTTTTGTAATTCCAGTAAGAAATTTTTATTTTAAATATTTACGAATTAGTATAAACAAAATTTTGAAAGTAAAATATTAAATTTATTTTACCTTCGGGTATAAAAACACGGGTATTCTATACTGCAATTGTGGACAAGATACCCACATGATTGGGGATGAGCCGGCCTAAACCAACCCACCCCCATTCCAATCTTTCATTTCCATTTTCTTCTTCTTTTTCTCATCTTTATCTCTCTCTCTTTTTCATCATAACAACAACCACAACAAAATCAAAAACAATAACAATAACAACAACAAATCGGTAACAACAACGACAAGATCGGGATCAGCAGCAACACCGGACCATCATCATCATCTTCATCTTCTTCACCATAATCTCCATCTCCATTTTCATCAAAAAGTAAGATTTATCACTTTCTCTCTCTAGAAATCGTTTTTCATTCTATAAATTACTTAGATTACTTCAAAATACATGCTAGAAGCTTTCTATAACATCAAAACACCCAAAAATCGAGCCAAAACTCGATTTGGATCTTGAAATCGTCGAACAGACGACGACGTCGCATTCGGACCAAAAACAGTGCTGCGACGTCGCAGTTAACGTCGCAGCCAACGTCGCACAAAACCTCAACGTCGCATTTAGCGACGCAAGCTTTTACGTCGCATTGACTTGCGAATGTCGCACATAGCGACGCAGGACTCTACGTCGCCTTTGACGTCGCATCTGACGTCGCATCTGACGTCGCAGAACCTTAAAAACCTATGTTTTTCACTAAGTATTGACAACCAAATTTTACCACTCGATTTTACCCGAATTTGGATTTCGAATGCGTTTTCTTTAAAGCAAAGTAGTAGAAATAAAAATTTTTCAAGCTGACCTGACAGCTCGACCCCAGCCAGGGGCTCTGCCCCTTGGACCTCGCTACCAGGGGCGCTGCCCCCGGACCCCCGTACACCATTCCCAGACTTCAACAACAAATGCATACATGAATAACTCGCTTAGGCAAACTGATTTGTCTCATACTTATATAACCTCGCGTGTTTAGGACACTCAAAGGTTACCATTCAGACGACGCGCGTATCATTGTATCGCTAACAACTCACAGGTGAGTTTCATAGCCCCACTCTTTCAACTGTTTTACTATTTTCGGGGTGAAACACATGCTCAATTGCTGTATTCAAATCATATTAACAATCGTTTATAATTTTCAACTATTTATATTACCGTATGTAATACGAAATGTGTAATACTTAGGAATTACACCCGCAATATTGTTTTAGAACAATATCAATACTTAACCTAGATAGGTTACAATCGTACCCGGTTAGGTCGTTGGAAAACGATTACCAACACATAACTTGATTTAGTTATCACAATCTTTTGGCCATATTGTCACGGGACAATATCATTGAATACATTAGAACTAGTTAGTTCTACCTACATTGAATAACATCTGTACTGTTACAAGTTTAGTTATTCTTTAAGAACTAAAACTGTCGACACACTTCATTATCACTAGAATGGGAACCGAACTTAAGTGAACATTTTCCCAAGACTCCGTTATATATACTTGCTAGGCTTTAGGCTAGGAGTATACAATATTATCACAAGTTAGTACAAACTTCTTATATCCATACGACTCAACTGGTGACGACTCTGGCTCAGGATGTAATCCAACCAGGGATGGTCCCCCGGCCCAGGATGTAATCCAACCGTGGGGGTGTCACCTGATGAATATCTACATACTATTATACGATCTACTTAGTCAGGCATGTCGAGTACTGCTGGCTCTCAGACAACTTAGTCGGGCATGTCGTTGTACTGCCGGCTCAATTACAAATTGCTTGCGAGCAACTTCAAGAACGATGCCGCGGTATTGCAGCGGGCACCAAACGATGCCACGGTAAAGTGGGCACAAAACGAAACCACGGTA
This sequence comes from Helichrysum umbraculigerum, assembly GCA_949592205.1. Taxonomy (NCBI): domain Eukaryota; kingdom Viridiplantae; phylum Streptophyta; class Magnoliopsida; order Asterales; family Asteraceae; genus Helichrysum; species Helichrysum umbraculigerum. The sequence continues at coordinate 119,371,480 of CATIUR010000003.1, read as the reverse complement.
TTGCAGTGGACGAAATTTCAATCAATGGATCAGCGAGTTATACTCGGGATTCACAATAAGTTAACGGATCGGTGGTGCTACCACGCGAGGCCGTTAGCTCAATTCATGTCCAGGTTAGCTTATGCTAATCGGGTAAACGGACATGCTAAACGTTCAAACATAGATCTGCTGATCTACAATCACTTGTTGCTGGATGCAACACCTCATATATTAAATCATAGTTCTGCGGGACTACAGTTACTTACTATCATATGATGGGGTCATACAGTATTTGGTTACAACTTAGGCAGGTATTGCCTCCCGTTATACACTTACTCATACCAGATAGGTATTCAGGCTCGGTATGCCTCAATTATTGTGTACTTAGGTACGGACTACAATTGATTAGGTATTAGATACCTAAACTTTCGAATTACACATTGGTAATTACATCTACATTTTGCTACAAATCAGAATCGTGGATTCTGAACAACTTCTCAAAACATACAAAATTTATACTTTATGTTTTCAACTAACAAACCTATGAACTCACCAGCTTTATAGCTGACCTGTTTTAGCATGTGTTCTCAGGTACCCAGCAGGATTAGGGATTACTACAAGATTATGCTAGCTCGAGTCGCATGATTTCAAACATTTGGGACAACTCTGCATTTACTTTTGTATTTTCAAATTATGTATTTGAAAATTTTAATAAACTTATAACGTTGTAAACGTTCTATTTGGTAAACGTATAATTATTTTCAAACGTCTCATTTAGAGTCGTTCATTATGTATCTTATGTTGTGATATTTAATTTGGTAACACCCGACCCGATCGCTTCCGCAAACCAAAATTTGAGGGTGTTACAGATTGGTATCAGAGCCTAAGGTTATAGTGAACTAGGTTGCATTTAGTGGGCCTAGACTATGACCGTTAGGCAGTATTCCTCATTAGGTATGACTGGTTCAGGAATTACATCATATGAGTTTAATTTAACATAGCGTAGCTAACTATGTACAATTAAATAAAGATGATGTAAGGTCTGAAAGGGGTTATGCTGAAACAGGAATGCGTAGTTGACTCTGATTGTTATGTGCTAGACATCCTAGGCTATTATATGTACTGTAGGTATATATTAATAGGCCTTACATGTATATTATTGTTACGTATCAAATATATACTGAGTATATACAACAAAATTCCGCTGTACTATCAATTACTCGGGAAGAGGCACATCGACGTCTTCCTAACTATCACGACTCGACACTCTCTCCTTATGTACGCCTAGGAGAATATCACATATATCACTGGACCTCGGGAAGGAGGTACAAACGTATTCAATGGGAATGGAAACCCACACATGCTAAACGTCCACGAAATTTAAAACAAATAAACAAATCTTTCACCTTTGACTGTGCTGATCACAGTTGGATTAGTGTTGACTAAGTCCACCACAAATTAATTACCTCAATCACAACTTGATCATTCAGATCAATTGATTCAATAACTCAGTGCCTTGGCACTCACATTCTAGCCTCTGTGCTACCTTCGAGAAATCACATAATTACAACGTATTTTGGCTGTAGGGCTACAATTAAACAACACATGGCACGTGGTGTCACATTATGCTTTCAAGCACAACACATGGTATGTTGATACCACAATAGGGGCACGTTAGTGCAAATCTCATAGTATGTCAATACTACAAATCATAGCATGTTGATGCTACATTCACAGTACGTGAGTACTGCAATTACAGTGCCGCGGGCACTTCATTACGGCACGTGGTGCTGCATTTCATGGTACTTCGGTACTACAATCACAATACATTGGTATTTCGATCACTGTGCTGATAGCACTACATTACGGCACTCGGTGCTGCGTTTTATGGTACTTATATACTACAATCATAATACATTACAGTGCCTTAGGCACTACATTTTGGCACGTTGTGCTACACCCAGGCTCGATGAGCTACTATTCAATATGCATGTGGACTTGTTATAGTTACATGTACAACTTATATATATATACATTTACTTAAGTGGGCACGAGATGCCACACCTGACTCTTACTACGCACGTATACTTGTATAGTTACGTGTACACCATATATGTATATATGACTACTCTACTGGACACGAGGTGTCCCACTCGATTACTTTGCGTATGAACACTCGCTATAGGCACTTGTACATTTATATGCATACGCGATTACCTTACTAGGAACGAAGTGCCACACCACGATTACTAAGGCATGTGATGCCTCATTCGATGAATACACTCTAATTTATTGAAATTACATCTATAGTACTTTAGTACTACATCGTAGTCTGATAGACTACGACAATACCATTAGTTCTGGTCGAACTACATATAATACACAACTAGGTCGTAGTACGACTACACATTTAAAATTTCAAAGTCCGAGGACTTTCATACGAATACCTTAAGTGGGTTCCGGATAACTATCACTTTTACATCCGAGTATACAATTATAAAAGTCAAAATCTTTGAATAAAGATCTCACACTTTGCCATTTCATTCTTGTTCAAGAATCATGCCTCCTAAACGACAAACTTTCACTCAAGCTGAGCACGATCAAATCATTAATCAGGCAGTGACTGCGACCCTAGCTGCTCAGAACCAAGTAAAGCCTTGCACTTTTAGGGATTTCTTGAGGTGCGAACCACCAAACTTCGTCGGAACTGAAGGAGCTGTCGGATTAATTCGATGGTTCGAGAAAATGGAATCTATATTTCACGTTTGCAACTGCCCCGACGACTGCAAAGTCTTGTACGCCACATACACCCTCCAGGATAATGTTTCTACCTGGTGGAATTTTCACGCCCGAACTGTAGGAATCGACACTGCTCACGAACTTCCGTGGGAAGACCTGAAACGAATCATGAAGGACAAGTATTGTCCCATCGAAGTACTTCGCAAACTTGAGGACGAACTTTGGCACCTCACCGTAAAAGACAATGACATCGAAACATATACCAATCGTTTCCAACAACTAGCACACTTGTGCCCATCCATAGTAAACCCTGAAAGTCAACAAATCGCAAGGTACACCGGTGGACTCCCACTACTAATTGAGGGAATGGTCACCGCCTCTAAACCTGCTACTATTGAAGAGGCCATTCGTATGGCCCACAGACTTATGGCACAGAGGGAACGACGCGAAACAACTGCAACTGAAAACAACCCAACAAAAGGGAATGGGGATCCCATCACTAGTCACAATCCAACTAATCAACCTGAACCCTTGAGGTACTATGCTTTCGAACCCAACGAAAGACAAGGCTATGCGGGTAACAAACCATTTTGTCACGGCTGTAAACGTCATCATGACGGATTATGCGGATTACCCTGCGAAAGGTGCCAACGATATGGACACGTAATCCGGAACTGCAGAGTTCCTGCCAATCCCGAATCTCAAAGGATATGCTTCAAATGTAAGGAACCAGGACACTACAAGAAGGACTGCCCAAAGAAACGCAAAATTCACCTGATCGGCTCTGAATGAACCGAACAAATCCCCAACAATAATGTAAGTACGTCCTTCCTCGAAAACATAACACTTCAACTTTAATTTACACTGAATGTGTACTTCTCGTTCCCGATCACACTTCTATCTACTTAATGCCGAGTGCATCGTAGGGCAGTTAGCCTAGGACAACGTAAAGCTCAAAGTTTGCTTTTAGCAGACTGGACCAACTGAACGTTCACCAATTACATAGTCCTGATAGGACTATTCACTAAACGGTCACTATGTGACAACTATCTAGTCTCGGGTGGACTACAAAGTAAACGGTTACCCTGTAACAACAATAAAACTATAACTCGAACAAACAAAATAGTCAGAATGTGACTACAACACTAAACCGCGACACAGTCATGGATGACTGCTTTTCAACTCCGTCTCGGACATGGTATGTCTACAATTTACTCAACGAACCTCTCGTACGAACATTGCTCCCCAGACTCCCCGCGACCACGGCTTCACACGAAATTTCGGGACGAAATTTTCTTAACAGGGGGAGAATGTAACACCCGGTCAAAAAGAGTCAATTTTCACTCCAAATTTAATACTGTGAATAATTGTATTTTTATAAACAATTATAACCAAATTACATTTTTGTAATTCCAGTAAGATATTTTTATTTAAAATATTTACGAATTAGTATAAACAAAATTTTGAAAGTAAAATATTAAATTTATTTTACCTTCGGGTATAAAAACACGGGTATTCTATACTGCGATTGTGGACAAGATACCCACATGATTGGGGATGAGCCGGCCTAAACCAACCCACCCCCATTCCACTCTTTCATTTCCATTTTCTTCTTCTTTTTCTCATCTCTATCTCTCTCTCTTTTTCATCATAACAACAACCACAACAAAATCAAAAACAATAACAATAACAACAACAAATCGGTAACAACAACGACAAGATCGGGATCAGCAGCAACACCGGACCATCATCATCATCTTCATCTTCTTCACCATCATCTCCATCTCCATTTTCATCAAAAAGTAAGATTTATCACTTTCTCTCTCTAGAAATCGTTTCTCATTCTATAAATTACTTAGATTACTTCAAAATACATGCTAGAAGCTTTCTATAACATCAAAACACCCAAAAATCGAGCCAAAACTCGATTTGGATCTTGAAATCGTCGAACAGACGACGACGTCGCATTCGGACCAAAAACAGTGCTGCGACGTCGCAGTTAACGTCGCAGCCAACGTCGCACAAAACCTCAACGTCGCATTTAGCGACGCAAGCTTTTACGTCGCATTGACTTGCGAATGTCGCACATAGCGACGCAGGACTCTACGTCGCCTTTGACGTCGCATCTGACGTCGCAGAACCTTAAAAACCTATGTTTTTCACTAAGTATTGACAACCAAATTTTACCACTCGATTTTACCCGAATTTGGATTTCGAATGCGTTTTCTTTAAAGCAAAGTAGTAGAAATAAAAATTTTTCAAGCTGACCTGACAGCTCGACCCCAGCCAGGGGCTCTGCCCCTTGGACCTCGCTACCAGGGGCGCTGCCCCCGGACCCCCGTACACCATTCCCAGACTTCAACAACAAATGCATACATGAATAACTCGCTTAGGCAAACTGATTTGTCTCATACTTATATAACCTCGCGTGTTTAGGACACTCAAAGGTTACCATTCAGACGACGCGCGTATCATCGTATCGCTAACAACTCACAGGTGAGTTTCATAGCCCCACTCTTTCAACTGTTTTACTATTTTCGGGGTGAAACACATGCTCAATTGCTGTATTCAAATCATATTAACAATCGTTTATAATTTTCAACTATTTATATTACCGTATGTAATACGAAATGTGTAATACTTAGGAATTACACCCGCAATATTGTTTTAGAACAATATCAATACTTAACCTAGATAGGTTACAATCGTACCCAGTTAGGTCGTTGGAAAACGATTACCAACACATAACTTGATTTAGTTATCACAATCTTTTGGCCATATTGTCACGGGACAATATCATTGAATACATTAGAACTAGTTAGTTCTACCTACACTGAATAACATCTGTACTGTTACAAGTTTAGTTATTCTTTAAGAACTAAAACTGTCGACACACTTCATTATCACTAGAATGGGAACCGAACTTAAGTGAACATTTTCCTAAGACTCCGTTATATATACTTGCTAGGCTTTAGGCTAGGAGTATACAATATTATCACAAGTTAGTACAAACTTCTTATATCCATACGACTCAACTGGTGACGACTCTGGCTCAGGATGTAATCCAACCAGGGATGGTCCCCCGGCCCAGGATGTAATCCAACCGTGGGGGTGTCACCTGATGAATATCTACATACTATTATACGATCTACTTAGTCAGGCATGTCGAGTACTGCTGGCTCTCAGACAACTTAGTCGGGCATGTCGTTGTACTGCCGGCTCAATTACAAATTGCTTGCGAGCAACTTCAAGAACGATGCCGCGGTATTGCAGCGGGCACCAAACGATGCCACGGTAAAGTGGGCACAAAACGAAACCACGGTATTGCAGTGGACGAAATTTCAATCAATGGATCAGCGAGTTATACTCGGGATTCACAATAAGTTAACGGATCGGTGGTGCTGCCACGCGAGGCCGTTAGCTCAATTCATGTCCAGGTTAGCTTATGCTAATCGGGTAAACGGACATGCTAAACGTTCAAACATAGATCTGCTGATCTACAATCACTTGTTGCTGGATGCAACACCTCATATATTAAATCATAGTTCTGCGGGACTACAGTTACTTACTATCATATGATGGGGTCATACAGTATTTGGTTACAACTTAGGCAGGTATTGCCTCCCGTTATACACTTACTCATACCAGATAGGTATTCAGGCTCGGTATGCCTCAATTATTGTGTACTTAGGTACGGACTACAATTGATTAGGTATTAGATACCTAAACTTTCGAATTACACATTGGTAATTACATCTACAATTTGCTACAAATCAGAATCGTGGATTCTGAACAACTTCTCAAAACATACAAAATTTATACTTTATGTTTTCAACTAACAAACCTATGAACTCACCAGCTTTATAGCTGACCTGTTTTAGCATGTGTTCTCAGGTGCCCAGCAGGATTAGGGATTACTACAAGATTATGCTAGCTCGAGTCGCATGATTTCAAACATTTGGGACAACTCTGCATTTACTTTTGTATTTTCAAATTATGTATTTGAAAATTTTAATAAACTTATAACGTTGTAAACGTTCTATTTGGTAAACGTATAATTATTTTCAAACGTCTCATTTAGAGTCGTTCATTATGTATCTTATGCTGTGATATTTAATTTGGTAACACCCGACCCGATCGCTTCCGCAAACCGAAATTTGAGGGTGTTACACCAGTGGCGGATACATTATTTGAAGTGACCCGCTGTACAAATTCTATAAAAGTTTTTAACCTATGATAGCACAAAAAATGAATACAACAAAAAATACGTTTTATTTGAAATTTAATATTCGTATAACGAATAGACGCGTAGCTATTGCTAATTTGCTATCATTCCCTTTACCGTGGTTCCGCCCCCAAACGTACATATGTAAAGTCCAAACAGATTACCAATACCGAGTGTAAACTCAATAACTCACCATAATAGCATAATGGTAATTAGGCGTGAACAAAGTCGGGTTTCGGGCATTATAACTCCCCATATATATATATATATTTTAAACCTGGAAGCGTTGGATAAATATGTACATATAAGTTACATTATCAAAACTCGGTACTACATCTTAATACATGTAATAATTACACATAAAATCAAAAGATTTAAGTTTAGGTGTTATATTTTATATAACCATATTTAAAACATAGTTCAAAACTGTCAGAGTAATAAGTAGCCAAAACATTCTTCTAAGCCCCGCTTCTTATCTTTAAACAGATCAAAACGAACAACCTGCAAGAAGTTTAAGCGGTGGGATTAGCACGAAGCTAAGTGAATAGACTTATAGCAAACAGTCTAACTTAGTAATAATAATCAGTTTACAATAATTCTTATGGTAAACACAATATCAGAGAGGATCGGTGGTTCTTGAGGTAACCCTCATGCCGCGGTGGTGTAACATCCTCAAATTGGGCCTAGGAGTAATAGGTATTCCTGTAAATTTAAATGCGATTTAATTTGTTATATGTATTGTGATAATTGAAAATAATAGGTCAAACAGTTATATGACTTTTTGTGAATAGTAAATTATTAACTGTTTTAAATTTATTTAGTTGACGGTAAAATAAAATTGTATTTCCCCGCAAATGGTTTTTAAGTTCCAGACAATAATAAATACGGGGAATGAAAACTAACACTTATATGGTATATTATATGGATGGGTCGGTTTTATTTCCCCTCCACACATACATATGTACGTATGAACACACACACACCCACATTTCATCCTAAATCAAAAATCATGAAGAAATCATCAAATCAAAGATCTCAAATTCGGATTCAAGCTTCTAGCATGAAGATTATCATCTTCTAATCATCCTAATCAACTTGTAAGTCTCAAATCTTTGAGTTATAAACCCTAGAAATTGGGGGTTTTGATGTTCTTGATTTAAATTCGAAATTAGGGTTTGATTATGTGATATTTATGTTAATTAAGCTTCAATAACATGTAATAATCATTCTAGCATCATCATAATCATGTTATATGTGTTAATTTCATGTTTGATATAATCCTAGAGATTGGGGTTTTGGGTATTTGTTTAATTGGTAGGATTAATCTTGAAATAAACCTTGTAGTCATGTTAGAAGGGTTAGTTAGTGCTTAATTTGTGATTATAACCTAAGCCCTAACTTGGAAATTAAGAATTTGATTAAGTGTTCATAACGTGTTCTTGGAGAAAAATGGATGATTGTGATGATATTATTGTTAGATGATGATTATAATGTAAACCCTTATATAAAAATGAAGAAAGTGATAATATGATCATAAATAAAGTTTAAGGGTTTAGTTGATTATGTTATAATCAAAGTGTTAAGCTAGTGTTATTAAAGTATGAAATTGGTTAAGTGTTCAAGAGTGTTGAAATGATTATGATGAAGTTGATGAATTAGTGATGTTCATGGTTATTAGCTTTGTTAATGGTTTAACTATATGGAATAGTAATAATTAGAATGAATAAAAAGGATGTTATGATTATAATTGGTTAGATGAATATGAATTGTTGATGTTAATAAGATTATTCAAAATCTTGAAATGATGAAATTTGGATTAATACAAGTTAAGGATAAATTGTTTGATGTAGTTACAATTGTATGATACTATATCAATATTGAGGCAAGTGCCAAATGACTAACTTGTGTTGTGTTATTGTATTCTCAGATGTAGAGAAGACTCAGTGACATTAGACTACTGAGTGGACGACTATGATTGTCGGTGAGTGGATCTTGGACTTTCAGTCTAAGTTAGTTGTAACAACATGGTTACAACGGGTAAACTTGGTTTATTGCAATGATTGCTTTAATATTATATTGGCATGTTGGCTAAACCTTAATTGATTATTGGCGTCCATTGTGCTATGATAGTTGTGGACTATTTGATTTGGTGAGGGTCAACTAATGTGTTGGGTTTGGATACTATTACTAGGACTTCGCAAGTGCCTTGTACATGTGTTGGACACTGAAATTGCGTCGTGTGTAGTAATAGTACCAAACTATCGATTTAACCTCTGATTTGGCCGTCAGTTGGTTTTAAGTGTTACTTGGGGAACCATCCGCGGCATGAGGGTACCTCAAGGTCCACCGATCCTTCTATGTTGATTGTGCATTGCTTGGTTATAGGCATGTGTTAAGCTGAGTTAGATTGATAGCTTGGGATCTATTCACTTAGCTTCGTGCTAACCCCTCATTACTTCTTGCAGGTTTACTTCTGTATGTGGGTGGGCAAGAAGTATATATGGAATGGAATGTTTGACAAGCTCACTCTGAAATGGATAATACGATAATGATTTAATAACATATTTAGATTTCTATAACACCTAAACTTAATGTGTATAATGATTAGAATAATCTAGTTTTAAAGGTTTGTATGTAAGTGGATTGCTATTTGAAATGTATGTATGCAATCCCTTGGTTTCTATTAATCATGCGCTTCCGATATGTTTAAAAAAAAAAATGTCTTGTATTTTGAGACGGGTGTTATAGGTGGCCCTCAAGAACGCTTATAACCAACTATATTTGGCCGATACAGGAAACCGATAAGCTAGTGTACTATTTACTCACACAATACAGTTTCCATAACAACACATGTGCAAGAACATGTATTGGCAAACTAATAGTAGCCTTAAGCCCAATAACCTTTGACCTCTCATTATACACATATACGCACATGGCAATATAGCAATTAGTAACAATACTTGGGCATCATGACAGGCAACAGTATAATCAGTAAACCACAATTACTTGTTGTAATCTTAATCATTACAACTAAATTATACCGAGAGTATAAATCCACTCATCTGTCTTTTCAAGCCTTCAACTCAAAGATCTTATTTTATTGAGTTCTTGGATTATCTGAAATACAATAAAACAATAGAATTATCAACTTGTTTCAAATATCCATAAGATTATAAAATCACATCAATCATTTAAATTTTAACAATTGAGTTAATTACATGCTAACACAAGTATCGGTATTAAACCTACATGTATATAACATAATTTAAATACATATTAACAAGTAAATACTAATTTAAGTGATGTAAACATAGTGCACAACCAAATAATACAACAAAATGCAAGTAAAAATAATCATTCAGCACTGCAGTGGGAATACGGACCGTATTCATGGGAATACATCCGTATTCAGAGGAATACGACCGTATTCAGATGAATACGTCGTATTCACAACCCATTTTCAGCCTCACATTTGATCAGACCTGAAAGATAAGAATACGTTTGGGAATACTCCAAGGAATACGCCGTATTCCTGGGAATACGACCGTATTCATGGGAATACGACCGGATTCCCTGAAATAGCAGCTCAGCGCAGTTGCAGGTTTCCTGCACTTCACAACAACGAACTCAAAACATAAAAACGACCAAAGTTCACTTTGCATCAGATTCTGAACTACTTTTAAGCATCAAGTAACCTCTATAAACATGCCATAACATCTAATAACAAGTTTTACCAAATCAAATCACCAATTTCATGATTCACCATATGAACACATAATCTAACTTTTGCTACTCAATCAAACTCACAAATCAGTAATAAGATTAACATATAAGCATCACATATTCATCATTCAATCATCATACAAGTAGCAAACAACCTTATCAAGCTTCAATTTACACTTCATAAGCAAATTGTCAAACATAGCATTTAGGTTAAATATGAAGTTTACTTACAAGATGAATCAAGAGTATAATGATGAATATGATGTTGATGATGATTAAGATGTAAGCTAGTAATGAATCAAAGTTCCTTGTCAAATTTAGTTCTTGAGTTTGTTCTAGGTTTTGTATAGTTTTTGAAGATGAAAGAATTTAGGGAAAAGAAGAAATAGAAGTAAAAAGGAGGTCGGCCTCCATAAACCGACTCCCACAATTTTTGGTATTTTATACCCGTCTTAAATCTATTGTCTGGAACCTAAATACCAATTGCGAGAAACTTATTTTATTTTACCGTCAAGTAAAACTATTTAAATCAAGTAATAATTTACTAATCACAATTAATCAACTGGTCAAATTATCTAAGTTTCAAACAAATACATATAAATGCACATAATTTCTTATAACATATAAAATAATTATATCAAATAAAAGAAATTACCAGTTAATATCTAGGCCCAAGGAGTAGATGTTACAAATCTCCCCTTACTCTATTACATTTCCTTAAATAACAAATATTAAAAGTATCGTGAATACCAGATAATTCAGGAGGAAGGTCTAAGGCAACTGTTTGATCATTAACAACTTGCCTTACTCTAAATGGGCCAATAAATCTAGGGGCTAACTTTCCTCGTTTCCCGAAACGAATAACGCCTTTCCATGGTGAAACCTTTAAATATACCATTTCACCTTCAACGAAAGATACAGGACGACGACGAGGATCAGCATATTGCTTTTGTCTATCTCTGGCAGCTTTCAGCCTTTCACGAGCAATAGACACCTTATCGGCAGTAATTTGAACAATGTCAAGACCGGAAAATTGTTTCTCTCCAGCTTCAAGCCAACAAGTAGGAGTTCGACAACGTCTTCCATATAACATTTCATAGGGAGGCATGCCAATGCTAGAATGATATGAATTATTGTAGGCAAATTCTACCAAAGGCAAGTGGGTATCCCAAGAACCGCCATAATCAAGAATACAAGCACGTAACATATTCTCAAGAGTTTGAATCGTTCTTTCTGATTGACAATCTGTCTGAGGATGATAAGCAGTACTTAGATTTACACGAGTACCCAATTCATGTTGAAGACTTCGCCAGAAATGAGAAATAAAGCGAGAATCACGATCAGAGACAATCGATAAAGGAATACCATAGCGAGAGACAATTTCATTAATATATAATTGGGCCAATCGAGATAAAGATGCCGTTTCACTGGTAGCAAGAAAATGGGCACTTTTTGTCAATCTATCGACGATAACCCAGACCATATCATTACCACGAGATGTTCTAGGAAGCTTGGTGACAAAATCCATAGTCAAATTATCCCATTTCCATTTAGGAATTTCTAACAGGTGTAATGACCCATAAGGCTTTTGGTGTTCAGCTTTGACTTGGGAGCAAACATGACAAGACTCAACAACACGTGCCACATCAGTTTTCATTGTAGGCCATCAATATAAAGGTTTCAAATCATTGTACATCTTTGTGCTTCCTGGGTGAATCGATAACCGAGACTTATGAGCTTCTGTCAAAATTAATTCACGAAGCCCACCCAATAGTGGAACCCAAACACGAGATTGAAAAATTTTCAAACCTCGAGAATCCTCAGTCAACAAGTCTTTTCTCTTTAACATTATTTCAGATTTAAAATTTTGATCTAATAATGCTTCTGACTGAGCAGTTTTTAATTGGTTCATCAAGTCAGAGGAAACTTCTAGACGCATAAAGTAAACTTTATCAGAAATACTCTTTCGGCTAAGTGCATCGGCAACTACATTGGCTTTACCCGGATGATATCGGATTTCGCAATCATAATCTTTAATTAATTCTAACCAACGGCGCTGCCTCATATTCAATTCTTTTTGAGTAAATACATACTGTAAGCTTTTGTGATCGGTACAGATTACACATCTAGTGCCATACAAATAATGCCTCCAAATCTTTAAGGCAAAAACAACAGCTGCTAATTCTAAATCGTGTATAGGATAGTTTACCTCATGTGTTTTCAATTGCCTAGAAGCATAAGCAATCACTCGTTCTATTTGCATTAAAACTGCACCCAATCCAGCATAGGAAGCATCGCAGTAAACAACAAAATCTTCTGAACCATCCGGTAACGCCAAAACTGGAGCCTGACATAACAACTGTTTTAATGTCTGAAAAGCTGATTCTTGCTGATCATTCCACTGAAATTTAACATCCCTTGCGAGTTAATTTAGTTAAGGGACTCGCAATTTTCAAAAAATCTTTGATAAACTTTCGATAATATCCAGCTAAACAGAGAAAACTCTTGATTTCAGAAGGATTCTTGGGAGCATTCCAATGCATAACTGCTTCTACTTTAGATGGATCCACTTTTACTCCATCCTTGCAAATAATGTGACCCAGAAACTGAACTTCCCGAAGCCAGAACTCGCATTTGGAAAATTTTGCATAAAGTTGTTCTCTTTTCAAAATATCAAGAATTAATCTCAAATGCATAGCATGATCAAATTCAGACTTTGAGTATATTAGAATATCATCGATGAAAACGATCACAAACTTATCCAAAAATCGCCGACAAACCCGATTCATTAAATCCATGAAAACAGCAGGAGCATTAGTCAAACCGAAAGGCATAACCAAAAATTCATAATGGCCGTACCTTGTACGAAAAGCCGTCTTTGGAATATCCTCATCACTTACCCGAACTTGATGATATCCTAACCTTAAATCAATTTTAGAGAAATAAGATGACCCTTGGAGCTGATCAAATAACTCATCAATTCTAGGCAAAGGATACTTGTTTTTAACAGTTCTTTTATTTAACTCCCGATAATCAATACACATGCGAAGGGTACCGTCTTTCTTTTTAACAAACAGAACAGGAGCACCCCAGGGAGAAGAATTTGGTCTGATAAAACCTTTATCTAACAAATCATGTATTTGGTTCATCATTTCTCTAATTTCAGAGGGAGCTAATCTATAGGGAGACTTAGCTACAGGATTTGAACCAGGAATTAAATCAATGTGGTATTCGACATCTCTTACAGGAGGTAACCCGGGTAATTCGTCAGGAAACACCTCCGGGTATTCAGAAACTACCCGAATATCGGAAACAGATTTCTTATCTATTTTAACATCTACCACATAAGCCAAATAAGATTCACAGCCCTTTGCCAGAGATTTTCTAGCTTTCATTAATGAGATTAAAGGAATATGACTGCCTTCCCGTTCGCCTCGAGCCACAATATATGACTCATTGGAAATTGGGATTTTTATAAGTTTCTTGTGACAATCTATATTAGCCTTATGATGGCTCAACCAATCCATACCCAAAACCGCATCAAAGCCGGGGATTGGCATTAATAAGAAAGAAACTGGAAAAGTATAACTTTCAATCAAGATATGAGCTCCGGTTACCGATGTGGTAACAGGAACCATTTTACCACTAGCAACTTCTACTTCAATGGGATTGGTAATCACAGAGGGAATCAGATTTAGTTTATCACAAAACCCAACAGAAATAAATGAGCAATTAGCTCCAGAATCAAATAACACACGTGCTGGTACTGAGTTTATGAGAAATGTACCAGTGATCACTTCCTCAGTGTGAATAGCCTCATCCACCGTCATCTGAAAAGCACGGCTAGTTGCAGGAGGCGGATTCTTTCGTTTCTGCCCAGATGATGACGACCCACCAACCACTCCTGATCCCTCAGTCTTAGCTTCAGGACATTGACCAACACGGTGCCCCTCTTTGTGACAATTCCAGCACACGTGTCTAGGAAAAACACAATTTTGAATTTCATGACCAAAACCTCCACATTTAACACACCGATTCGTTTGAGGAGTACAAGGTCCATTATGTCGAGCTCTACAATTATTACACCAATTTGGAGGATTGCTCGAAACACTTTCCACACTTTTTGCTTTACTTTGCTGTTGACCTTGCCAATTCTGTTTTCCTTTTCCAGAATTACTATTTTTGTTTCGTTGTGCAAACCTTTCTCTATTTTGTTGTGCTCGACCTCTTATATCGCTATCAGATGCACGCGCCAAATTGAATGCCTGAGGAAGAGTACCAGCAAGTCTCATAGTGGTGCGGTAATGATGTGGCAAAGTTCCAACAAAATGTTGAATCTTTGTTCTTTCGTCAGGAACCCACTGATTCACAAACCTCAATTTCTCCGAAAATTGATTAATTAGATAATCTATCGACATTTTCTCAGTTAATTGCAAATCCATAAACTCTTGTCGAATTTTAGTCATTTCAAATTCAGAGCAGAATTGCTTACAAATTTCATTATGAAAATCCGTCCATCTGATTGAAGCTTTTTGTTGTGGTGTTAACGTTGCGGTAACTGAATCCCACCATGACATGGCTAATCCCTTCAATAATTGAACCGCATATGGAACTTTAAACTCTTCTTCACATTGAACCACTTCAAACTTCCTCTCCACGTCTCGAAGCCAATCCAAAGTAACAGTTGGATTAGAACTTCCAAAATACTCGGATGGTTTGCTTGACATAAAAGTTTTAACGAACAACCCTTTTTATGAGGTGATGGAGTCTGTGAAGATGGAGGTGAAGACCTCAATTGTTGTTCATGTAAAAATATTGCTATCTTAAGGCTCTTAATCCGATTACTTCATCCTCTAATTTATGCATGTACTCACTTTGATCAACATCACTTTCAGGAGGAAGAGTAGTACCTGTTTGATTTTGGTTTCCTGGAGGTATCTCAGTCTCTGTAGTTTGATTATGAGTGGTGGTTGGTTGTACATTATCTGCCATCTGTATTCAAAACAACAAACTCACAGTTCGTTAATGGTTAGTACCTAACATACTAACAAATTGCAAATTCATACTAATCCCCACACTTAGAATGCTTGGCGTACACAAATAGGTTTAGGA
Source organism: Helichrysum umbraculigerum (assembly GCA_949592205.1). Lineage (NCBI taxonomy): Eukaryota > Viridiplantae > Streptophyta > Magnoliopsida > Asterales > Asteraceae > Helichrysum > Helichrysum umbraculigerum. The sequence continues at coordinate 119,355,702 of CATIUR010000003.1, read as the reverse complement.
TTGCACACCTTACAATTGTACAATTCACCCAAACCTAAGCTCTGATACCAATTTATAACACCCCATATATATATATATATATATATATATATATATATATATTTCAAACCTGGAAGCGTTGGATAAATATGTACATATAAGTTACATTATCAAAACTCGGTACTACATCTTAATACATGTAATAATTACACATAAAATCAAAAGATTTAAGTTTAGGTGTTATATTTTATATAACCATATTTAAAACATAGTTCAAAACTGTCAGAGTAATAAGTAGCCAAAACATTCTTCTAAGCCCCACTTCTTATCTTTAAACAGATCAAAACGAACAACCTGCAAGAAGTTTAAGCGGTGGGATTAGCACGAAGCTAAGTGAATAGACTTATAGCAAACAGTCTAACTTAATAATAATAATCAGTTTACAATAATTCTTATGGTAAACACAATATCAGAGAGGATCGGTGGTTCTTGAGGTAACCCTCATGCCGCGGTGGCCCTCAAGAACGCTTATAACCAACTGTATTTGACCGATACAGGAAACCGATAAGCTAGTGTACTATTTACTCACACAATACAGTTTCCATAACAACACATGTGCAAGAACCTGTATTGGCAAACTAATAGTAGCCTTAAGCCCAATAACCTTTGACCTCTCATTATACACATATACGCACATGGCAATATAGCAATTAGTAACAATACTTGGGCATCATGACAGGCAACAGTATAATCAGTAAACCACAATTACTTGTTGTAATCTTAATCATTACAACTAAATTATATCGAGAGTATAAATCCACTCACCTGTCTTTTCAAGCCTTCAACTCAAAGATCTTATTTTATTGAGTTCTTGGATTATCTGAAATACAATAAAACAATAGAATTATCAACTTGTTTCAAATATCCATAAGATTATAAAATCACATCAATCATTTAAATTTTAACAATTGAGTTAATTACATGCTAACACAAGTATCAGTATTAAACCTACATGTATATAACTTAATTTAAATACATATTAACAAGTAAATACTAATTTAAGTGATGTAAACATAGTGCACAACCAAATAATACAACAAAATGCAAGTAAAAATAATCATTCAGCACTGCAGTGGGAATACGGACCGTATTCATGGGAATACGACCGTATTCAGATGAATACGCCGTATTCACAACCCATTTTCAGCCTCACATTTGATCAGACCTGAAAGATAAGAATACGTTTGGGAATACCCCAAGGAATACGCCGTATTCCCGGGAATACGACCGTATTCATGGGAATACGACCGGATTCCCTGAAATAGTAGCTCAGTGCAGTTGCAGGTTTCCTGCACTTCACAACTACGAACTCAAAACATAAAAACGACCAAAGTTCACTTTGCATCAGATTCTGAACTACTTTTAAGCATCAAGTAACCTCTATAAACATGCCATAACATCTAATAACAAGTTTTACCAAATCAAATCACCAATTTCATGATTCACCATATGAACACATAATCTAACTTTTGCTACTCAATCAAACTCACAAATCAGTAATAAGATTAACATATAAGCATCACATATTCATCATTCAATCATCATACAAGTAGCAAACAACCTTATCAAGCTTCAATTTACACTTCATAAGCAAATTGTCAAACATAGCATTTAGGTTAAATATGAAGTTTACTTACAAGATGAATCAAGAGTATAATGATGAATATGATGTTGATGATGATTAAGATGTAAGCTAGTAATGAATCAAAGTTCCTTGTCAAATTTTGTTCTTGAGTTTGTTCTAGGTTTTGTATAGTTTTTGAAGATGAAAGAATTTAGGGAAAAGAAGAAATAGAAGTAAAAAGGAGGTCGGCCTCCATAAACCGACTCCCACAATTTTTGGTATTTTATACCCGTCTTAAATCTATTGTCTGGAACTTAAATACCAATTGCGAGAAACTTATTTTATTTTACCGTCAAGTAAAACTATTTAAATCAAGTAATAATTTACTAATCACAATTAATCAATTGGTCAAATTATCTAAGTTTCAAACAAATACATATAAATGCACATAATTTCTTATAACATATAAAATAATTATATCAAATAAAAGAAATTACCAGTTAATATCTAGGCCCAAGGAGTGGATGTTACAGGCATACCCGACCCGACCCGGTACCTGAACCGGGTTCTAAGTCAAAGGAAGAAAACCGGTTTGTTGACCTACCCGACCCGACCCGAACCGGGTTTTTGACCCATGGACACCGGCTTTTAAACCGGATTTTTCCGGGTTTTCCAACCCGACCCGTAGTGTACCCGGTCCCAACCCGATTTGAATTTCAAAAACCCAACCCGGGTCCCTACTCACCGGGTACGAAAAAACCCCGAACCGGGTTAAAAAAAACCGGTTTTTTTCGGGTTCGGTTCCGGGTTTTTTTCCGGGTACGGGTTTTTTGTTCACGACTAATGGTAATATGTCCTGACAATAATACCTCACGGTAATTTTCAAGTTCAAACTGTCATAAGACTAGTGTCGTTAGGCACTGTCTTCGCGTCTCCACAAAGAGACCATTATTGGTACGGTAGCTTCTTACTACTGTCTTTGGTTGCGTCGTTTGGCGAGTGTTCGAATGAAGACACGAGGATGGTGTGGCCTACATTTTTTTTTTTTTTTTATTTGTTTTGGTATATAATTGGGGTATTATTGGTAAATATAAGGTACAAAATTCATTTCTTCAGTCTACCGTTTGATAATTTTCTGCATTTCATCGGTCTTTTCAAGAAAATACTGATGTGGCAGTTCAGTTCTTTAGTTCTTCTGTCTAAGATCAAGAGTAGTTAAACTAAACAACGTGAAGGTGGTCTGATATTATACTGATGGCATTAAAGTTTAAAGCCTTTATTCTTTGACAAAGAACATGGATTAAAGCACCTGAAAGCCAGAAAAAACATGCACATTGTCTCATGCTTCACATGTAAAACAAAAACTTTGACAATGCAGCCAATACTCTTTTTACTTATTTATTCAATTATTCTTCCCAGAAATGGAAACCACTCAAATCCTTAACTAGTACGTAGTACAACTTAATCATGTTAGATTGCATTTATGGCAAATAAATTTTAAAAACTATAATTTGGGTCAATATATATTTTCATCTTTAAATTTATCTCGTACGTACATTCAAAATCAATATTTAAATCTATAATAATTCACAGAAATTCTATAATTTATATTTTTATTTAACAAAGCTTTTGATACTAACAATGAAGGAATATTTGAAGATTGAGTGTGTGAATTGAATCATAATTAATCATAAACTTTTTTATAGTTCATAAAAACTTTACTGTATGAATTAAAACTGTGATGCAGTACACATGTCCCTACTTAATACTTCATCCGTCGTGTTTGCCCTTCTATTTTAATTTGTTTCAAAACAAATATTAATTTTCATGATTAATATAATAATTTTATCAATTTACTCATAACTTATTTTTCACAAAACGAATTTATAGAAGAGTGTTTTTCTTTTACAAAATGTACTGATTATGGTTTTATTAAACTTTGTGTAATCTAATTATAGACCGTCATTTTCGGATGGAGGAAGAACTAACTAATTTTTTTTTGTTATAAATAAATTAAATAACAAAACATAAACCTATATCAATATCATCCGTCTAGTGGGATATAATAGTCACTAATGTTATATAAAATTTCATATGATTAGGTCGAGCCACATGTATAGATCGAAAAATAAGTGTAAAAAAAGCTAGTTATATTTATATAAAAAGAATCTTTATTAATTAATTTCTTAAGTTCTATATATATAAAATGGATAATCATAAACTAACAGCTACTTGAATATAGAAATTTAACAAGATGCTAGGTAACAAAACCTGACAACTTGCATATGTTTATTAGGATTAGGATCAGGATCAGGATCATTTCAAACGTTTTGATGTCATCACCTTCTAGTGCAAGATTTTGTTTCACTTGACCCATAGGCCCCGTTATTGTCAATAAATGTGTAACCACTCATCATAAATCATAAAATAGCTTTTGATTTAACACCTAGATCATGATGAGTGGTTCGATGTTCAACTCGATATTAAGTTTAACATTTGATTTTAACATTGGGTACGATTTTAAAGGGAGTACTTTAGTTTTCAACTCGACGCACAAAAACATATTTGGACCAATAATATTTAAAGAAAACAAAAAATAAAGGAAAAAATAATGGGGAACACGGTGTTTAAGCTTCAACATCGACGAAGAACGCTGAACAAGAACTTTGGCTGGATGTCGTGAACGTCGACATCCCAACGTTCTTGAACTTGAACACTGAAGAATTTTTGTTCCACGCCCTTTGCTTTTAGCATACACAAACTCATAAAATAGCTTTTGAATGATATGTAAGTCAATTTTTACAGACCTCCGTAAAATAGAAAAGGAAAATAAAATTCTAAACAACAATTTAAAATCTTTCTTCGCGTAAAAACCATCAAAAACTTACAATTTAAAATGCTCTAAGTACTAACTAAACTCTAGCTCTAATTGAAATTTGATCGAACTTAATTAAAAACTTGTGGTCGTGATCGGAGGAAAATTGTAGATGAAAACTACTTAAAAGATATTTTTTATTTGGATATTGATATTTACATCATCATTTTTAATAAGTACATTGAATTTAATGTAATAAAAGATTGTATTATATACGTAAACAATATGTAATGTTAATGAATTCATCAAAATAAAAATTCAATGTAAATATCTCAGTACTTTTACGTACTTATATTATCTACGGTTTCACTTTCCAATTAATACGGGTGCTTTATTGTTGGGCAAGAATTTCCGACTTTGCTACTCCTTTTTGGGCTTCTGACTTGATGGCCTTTAAGATTACTTAGCTTCCTAGAAAAATGATAAAGCCCAATTTATCTGCTCAATAATACTTCTAAAATGGGCTGGGTAACTTATTTAAAAAACTTAATACGTTGCTCCAATATTTTACGTCAAGTAAGTATTTTGAACATTCTGATTAAAAAAAAATAAGTTCTTTGAACATATTTAGCTTTTTCAAAAGAGTTTGTTAATTTTTTAACAGTAATAAATAAGTTAATAAGAGTCTGGTCTTTCCCGCCCGGCTCTGTTGCTACCGCGGCTTTACGCAATCGATCGGATTATATGCAGCGGCGGAACTTGAACTTGTTAATTGGGGGGGCGAAATCATCATCGCGTTAAATGTACTTTGTTTATAAAACGGAACCTTTAGTGCATAGACGAAGAAATAGAATAGGAAAACCATCAACGTATAAGGTGTATGCTACATACGAAACCAAACTATATCATTTAGAAAGAAACATAACATAATTAGACTTAAAAAAAATTGCAATTCGGCTCGACTACTTATAAGGTGTATGCTAAAATTTGAAGTGTTTGATTTAACGATTTTCAATAAATAACTTAAAATAGTCAATAGAGGGTTGTATAATAATTTAAAGAAGTTACTAGTTAGATCTGATACTTGTTATAAAGTAGGAGGGTCTTTTTTGAAAATATATGACAAAAACATATAGGATCTTCTTCCCCATCGGATCTGATACCCTGTGCCTGCAACTCCAGTTTCTTGATCTCAAAATCTTCCATGAAAAACCAACTTAACCTTCTATTTATCTATTATAACTTCAATTATATGTTTAATCATCTAAAAACCTACTAGAAATCACTGGTTACATGTTGGATATATGGGTTTCGGTACATACCCGAATACTATGGCGAAAGCGGAAGCGATCGAACCAACGTTTAGATCACCGGTCGGAGTAAGCAATCACAAACGGAAAGTTAACAAGATTCACAACCTAAGATTCCCTTGTCCGTTTGCATCGAAAGTATATACACGAACAACGAATTCTAACTCGTCTCTTTATTGTCTCTCATGTGTGTCTTGTATGTGGTCTTGTGCACGTAAATGTACTAATGCACTCTTACCCACATGTTCACTTAGAACTTACATATAATATTGTCAATATAATGAGTAACTACCAAGGAAGTGTAAGGTCACAATTAACACTAGATTAATTGAACTTCTTGGTATTCATTTTCTAATAACCACGTAGGTTATACAACTAAGTTATTAATATCTTAATTAATAACTTATATTCTTTGTTGACTATCAAGGATGTTAGTGGGCGGGTTGGATCCGGGTTGAATCGGATCCATGTTCCAACATCTCCCGCTCGCACACAAACTAACTTGATATACTCAATATATCTCGAGAGATCAATCGTGTAACTTGCAAACAGTTTATACCGGAAAAATAGGTTGTGCGACTGGCATACTCCGAGAGCTCAATTGCTATACATATGTTAGGAGTATATAGCAGCTCAATAACGCTTAGAAAGAGTAGATTTTGTATGCAATATCCTAGATCATTAATCACATTAGTAATTCTCATGATCTCAGTTTTACTTATAAAACCTTTTGTATTCACAATTATCTTTTATCGTTAAGATATGTCACTAAGACGAGATAACTGGTCGACCGGTGAATACAACTTAATGTGAACTTCAAATGATCTTCCCTTTTCTTAGATTCTTTCGGACTTAACTTAACTCGCTTTTCTAAGAGCGCCCTGCCAGGTCGAATCAAATATAACCCTTAAGCAACGCCTTAAGATAGCAAACATCAAATTAATCCTCGAGAGACAAGAAAAGGTCATAAGGATACCAAAATTGAGGTTACTCATACCTCAAGGGACTCACATAGCATAGAAGCAGAGATCGTTTCTTCTATTTCCCTTATTGGTCGTCTTATACACATGTGGTATAAATCACATGCTGCAACATTTCTCCTTTCCCATGGAGGTATGTCTTTCAATCAATGTTGCACATATAATAATTCAAACATACTCAATGTTCGAATCCGAGTTCACTCATATACTCAAAAACTCAGTAAGAACCCGCATCTGGTATCATAGACAGATTCGGTGAAGCTAAGTAATTCACCAATTGTTGTAAACTTTACAACTGTAGCATCAAAGATTTTAAGTTTATGCTCTCAATTGCCACTTAGACAATATACTTAAAATACGCTACTGCTCCATTTATTACTAAAATAATGAAGCCGATCACCCATGTGAGTGGGCTGATCTCCAATCTGTTCGACATACTTTACAAATTAAGAATGTAAGCACAACATATCTTTGTATATAGGATTTGACAAACATATTGTCATGGATATTAATATTCAAATATGTTTGGGAAACATTAATTTAGTACATTTTTAAAATCTACACAACCTTGAGCCTTAACATGTTACATAAACACGTCTCTCTAGGTAAGGGATTTTCCAAATTATCTGCTACATGTGTAGATATGTACTACATATTTACTTATTTTCTCGCAACCATGTCTCACAAAGTTGTACTTGATATATATGTGCTTGGTCTCACAATAGAGACTTGGGGTCTTTCATATATGCTACGGAAGCAACACGATACGCCCATATCAATACTTAATTGATAAATTAGTAATAACTCATAAGTTAGTCGGAAATTGGTTAAGCCACACAGCTTATTCGAACCACAGCTGAAATTTTCAAATAAAATCAGCTTTCGATTTATACGTGGCTTTATGCGACTATTTCTTATTATTCCAAGAGATAACAACTCAGTCAGCATATCTATAGCCAACCTTTTAAGCAGGTCATTTTTTCACAGCATAACAAATCAAAGTACTACTTGGATACCTTAGTATCTTTTCCATGTTGTTGTAGCCTTTGCCACAAACCGAGCTTTGTGTCATTTGGGAAGCTCAACTAATTCCCAAGAATGATTTGTCTCTTATAAAATCATTTGTTCATCCACGGGTTTGATCCATTTTCTCATTGTAGGGTATGTGAGAGTTTCATTAATATTTATTATACTCACATTCGATCTTATATCGACATGGAGGTTATCCTTTTGGCAATTACTATTCCCTTAAAACGGATTCTTGGTTTCTTAAATTGCACTCACTCGGGTTGAGATTTTCTTGAACCAAATTCTTGGATTCTCACATCACTCCCACTCAAATTGAGATTTCCTTGAAACAAATTCTCGGTTTCTCAATTTTCTTCCACTCAAATTAGAATTACTCTCATTCGCACTATGTTGAGGAATGGCCTTAAAGAAACAAATTCTTTTCCTTAATTCCTCAAATTCTCCCACTCGAATGAAGTTATTCTATTATATTCCAATAATGTGGCATCCGAGTTACACTTCCACTTTCGTGTTCACCTATAAACACGTAATCTTTGGAATGTTCAAAGTATTTTACGAAAACTCATTTTCTTTCCCCATGGTCTAAAGTTTGCGAAAACTTAAAAATGAGGAATGTAATATATACTTATACAATCTCAATCTCAAGGTATATAAGTCGTTCTTACGACTTATCCATAACTCATATGGCGTGGGAGATACCGATCGGAAGACGTACACATGATAAAGTGCGAATAAGATAACTATAGATCACCTCAAAATGATAGACATAGTTAACTCCACCATTGCCAACTTTATCATTTCAAGAAGCGTTATGTTCCTTCTTTCCGCAACACGACTTGTTGTGGAGTCATAGGAAAACCAAGTAAAAAATTGAATACCATAAGCACCACCGAGTGCATTGAACTAATCGTATGGGTATTCGTTTTGCTCGATTAATTAAAACTTCTTCAGTTTTATTATAATTTGATTTTTAATAAAATTAATAAATTTTGAAAACCATCAAAATGATTCATATTCGTAAAGAATCAAATAGACATAATCAAATCGAGGAAAATTTAGTAGAAATTATATTCAATAAAACGCTTCGTGTCTTACTCAGAAATTTAAAAAGACCACATATATAATGGATCAATCGCAGTGGATAAATATTCCAAATGGTTTTCAACAGTTTTTCCAACTTTATATTGCTCATAAGCGGACTACTTCACTTAATCAATATTTTTACATGAAACTCAAAAACTTATTTGAAGATGTATCTAAGGAAAAACTTGGGTTATAATATAACACACCTCGTTTTACAACCATTTAAATATAATAAATCGGAAGCGCATGTCCAACAAACCATTGAAAATTTACATCATTTAGCAACTATATATATATAAACTTATTTTAAACCGTAGTTTATCAACATGGGTGTTATATAAAACAAAAGATATCATTGATTTATACAAATCAAATATCAGAGTAACGCCTCACTGTCAAACATTCCTTCTAGTCCAACTTCTTGCCCACCCAAATATATCAATAACCTGCAAGAAGTGTTTATGTGGGGGATTAGCATGAAGCTAAGTGAATGAATAATTAATTAACAGTTCAACTTAGCATAACAACTTTGTGTACAACAACTAACCTGAAACACACATGTACACAATATAACTGTTCAACAATTTAAATGGGCAACTGTTCAGCTGGTCAACTATTCAACTGGTCAACTGTCAACAATACAACTGTTCAACAATATCACAACTTAATAATGAGGATCGGTGGCTCTTGGGATATCATAATACCCGGGGATTCCCCAAGAACACTTATCCAACCATATCCGTATGGCCATAACGGACGAGACCGATAGCTAATTGTTATCATCAACCAACACAGGAGATGTGTTAAATCTTGAATGACAATTAGCCCAGCCAACCAGATCAACCCGTTGACCTCATTAGCAACTGATGCCCGAAGGCCAATAATAACAACTAATAACAGGAGGTCAACTTTCTTCAGTGATCACATATCTATCAAGTCATCGGGCCACACATCAGACTAAGCAACATATCAACAGTATTATTACTAACAACCATAATCATCATGGCAAGCTAAAACAATAATAATACGTTACTCATTGTAACCAAACTCGTTACAACTAAATTAGACTGAGGATTAAAGATCCACTCACCGTTACCTCAGCCGCAAGCTCAGAAGTCTAATATTACTGAGCCTTCTCCACATCTGAGAATACAATCAGATAAACAATGAGTTAGTAACTCATTCCACAACAACTCATGTTATAATCATATAACATAATTCAATATATTATTCAACTACCCAATTACCATATCGTCATGATAAATAATAATCAAATGATAATTCACATTTATTACTAGGTTATAATCAACAACTATATCACTTAGTTCCCAAATGTCATTATAACATATTTACATAAATCAAGTGATCCCTAAAATCATAGGAAACAACAGTTCAATTCGGAACATAATCAACGAGTCCCGAAATAAGGTTCAAAAACTGTAAAATGCCCTTTTCGACCCCTAAACGACCCCGAATGGCCAAAAACCACCTAGGCTCTTAGAATAAAGCTTTGACTATTGGGCCGTTTTCGAGTGACCATATAAATTTCAACCCAATCCGAGTTAATAAAATTTGTCACTCAGTCGCGACCCTGAAAACACTTGTTTTCAAAATTTGCAAACCAACTTTTGATCCTGGATCCGCCGGATCAACCCTGGATCCGCCGGATACAAAATAAACACTAGGATCCGCCGGATCACACCAGGATCCGCCGGATCACCAACCAAAACACAGGATCCGCCGGATCATGTATATGATCCGCCTGATCAAGCCCCTTTCCAGCAACCTGCACTTTCTGTAAAACCCTAACTCAAAAGGTTTAACACCCGAATCACAAATTCAGATTTTCCAATCAATTCAATAGCAGCAATTAACTTCAACAACAGTTTATATCATCATATAACATGTTTTCAATCTCTATTTCATTCCTCAATCTCATTTACACATCCTAATTAAATTTATACATAAAAATATGAAGAACAATAAAACTCACCATTTGATTAGGAAGAAGATACTGAAATCAAATCATAGCTCAAGGTCACAATAAGTTTGATTTCCAATTTGGTTTAGGTTTTCTTGATTTGGGGTTTTTGTTCCCTAGGTTTCAAAGAAGATGAAGTGACTTTCCTAAAAAAGAAAGTGAAATAAATAGTCGGTCCAACTTTTAACCGACTCCGTACTCACTTAAAATTAATCCCCTTCCTAACCCATTGTCTGGAACCCGAAAACCATTTGCGAGTTCAAACCTTTTATTTCACCAACAACTTTATTAATTTACAACAATTAATATTTTATTTATCACATTGGAATATTTGACTCCTATTCCAATTATTTTCAACTATCTCAACCAACATTATTTCCAAACACATTTAATAATACTTTAAATTCAGGAAATAATATAAAATAACTAGGTCAACTTTGAGGATGTTACATATAACATGAATAACCAATATCCATAATGCCATTATCATTTAGGATATAATCATAATTATAAGAGCTTGTTGAAAAATACAATTTAATATCATTACCTTGAAAATACGAAAGAAGAATTATATCCACAAAGGATAAAAATTCAATAAGGAAAACATAACTACAAACACGATGTTTGCAGGTGTGAAACCATATGGTTAAGCGTTTAGAGCTAGGTCATACCACATACAACTTAGTATGTGGTTAAAGGCCTTAAGCCAATTCTCTTTAAGCTCTAAAATTCTTTATGTTTTCATTGTAAGTAAGGTGCAACTCCTTATGCTCCAAACTTTGAGGTTAGGAAAATATTATAGATTGAACCTATTGTCCAACAATAAGAACACGTTCTTAGAGAGATCTCATTTTGATAATAGATGTGACTCTCAACTAGTCAGCCGATGCCGATCACATCTCTTTAGCAAGATCAAACTCGTTTAAATCAAATCATGAGATCATCCATACCACTCAGCAAGATAATCTGAGCAATGATTTTCTTATGACTTCCTTTCCCTTAATTCTTCCATTAATGCCATAAGAGCATTTTGAGCCTTTTGCTCTTCCAAACATATTGGATTTTTATGCTCCCATAAATTTAACAACAAAGTCTTAATATCATGAAAACCATTATTGAACACTAAGTTCTATTGAATACATAATTCAATTATAATGAAGTTTGATTGAATACGAAGTTCAATAAATATAAAGTTCGATTGAACACCAACTTCAAGTTGAACATAAATTTCTAATGAACGCAAAGTTCTACAAAGTTCAAGAACACAAAGTTCTATCAAACACAAAGTTCGATTGAACACGAAGTTCTAATAAAATTATTGAACACAAAGTTCATACGGAGACAACTATGCAAGACCTTTAATATCCATCCGTATATACAAATCACTCTGCAAATAACCAAGTACGTCAATCATAGTTCATAATAGGTTATAGAGAAAAAGGTCACTACGTTTCCAATTATCGCCTATAAAGCCTACCATGAAATCACAATTAACATAGCCAATTAAGATGCAAAGTCAGCAAATAAGAGCACTTATGCATATTAAAATATATTTTTTAATCTCACTAAGAAATGTAACTTTCATACGCAAAGAAAGTTTAATTTGATCATTACACTAAGAATGATCTATTAATATGCTCTAAATTTCACATAGAAATATTACTTTCAAACATAATGAAAGATCATAATCATTACATAAATGATTGACTAATATGTTCAAAATTTCCCAAAGGAATATAACTTTCAAACATAAGAGAAAGTTTGATATAATCATATACACTAGGAAATGATTAACTACGTTCGGTATTTGACAGTGAATTACAACTTTCAAACAAAGGGAAAGTGCAATATAATCATTTCACTTAAAGCTGATTAACTTATGTTGATCAAAATTTGTGAGAAACATTTCAAAAATAAAGAAAATTCAATATAATCATTTTACCAAAAAAAATGATTAACTAATATCGATGAAAGTAATCGAATTTTCGAACAAAATCCTTTTTGTATAATCATTACACTAAGAATGATTAATGAGTATTTTTGTTCAAATTTCACATATAAATACCGAGTACATTGAACATATATAAGTCACTATACTCATTATACTAAATAATGAATAACTAAAGTGCTCACAATTTCACAAATAAATTAATTTTTCAAACTCGTTTGGAAAATCACTATAATCATTTAGCACAAAATGATTAACTAAAATTGATACCAGAATCATTATACTAAATAATGATTAACTTAGGTGATTACAATTTCACCAAAAATCAATTTTTGTGTCAAGGAAAAACTTATTATAATCATTATACTTAAAAACGATTAACTAAAGGGCTTACTATCAACTTATGACAGTTCCTTATAATCATTACACTTTAATGATTAACCAAATGAGTTATAATATCACAAAGAAATTAACTAGACTTTCAACGGCGACAAAATCATTTATACTAATAAATGATTAAATGACGTTTGGCCCTTATATTGTTTTCCTTTTCCCATAGAGTTTTTATCTTCTTCTTCTGTAACTTATACAAAAACAAACATATATAAAACTCCATTTAAAAATAATTATCGCAAAGACAATTTAGATGCCATAGAATTCAAAAGTCGTTTCGGATCAAAAATCTTTTATTGGTTCACCATGATTCATAACAAATGTGACTTATAAGTTTAATTATTATGAAAATAATAACTCGTTAACTGTTTTTAATTATCACTAAGATAATATTGTAATATTAAAACCAAATGATCCAAACTTTTTAAAATGGTTCCATTAATAACCACATTACTTTAAACTCACACTTAAACGTACGAAAAGAAGTATCGCGCACATGATTTTAAAGACGGTTTATATGTCTTTGCAACAAATGCTTGGACTTAACTTAATTATTACAATAATAATTTTGAGAAAATAAATACTCAAAAGAACTCCAATCGTCACTTAGATAAATGCAAACCCAAAATGATTTAAACTTTCATCTCTGGCTTCATTATTGAGTGGAGCATAAAATACGGAGTATAAATGCACACTAAACTTGCAATATTCTAATTGCACCGTCATTAATATAGTCTAGATGATCTTACAAAACTAATTCGTAACGGCAGTAGAAAACAAACTTCAACTGAATCATCTTTTAATCCTAAGGCACATAACAATAAATATATACGCTTTTGTTCGTACATTCAGAGGTTACTGGTTACCGATAGTAGATCAAAACTTATTTGATTATCCATTATCATGAGATCTTCAATAAACTATTTGTTCTCTTTTAAAAAAATATACCACTCCGTGGAAGGCCAAACAAATCAGCCGTCATACAAAAAGAGAAAATATAGCAACTATCATAAGCAAGAGATAGCCGTTTTACAACAACATCAAATATCTATAAAATTAAGTACCCGAATACTCATATTTGATGTACAACAACACAGTTTATATAATGCTACACAGTAAAAGTTATCGAACTCTTAAAATCCCTGTGCTCGTGCATTCTACAAGATCATATGTATATATGTACAACAATTTTTAATCTTCATCATCATGAATTCTAAATTAAAAATTGTTATTTCTTGAATAATCCAAACACTTATATTAGATCAAATTATCCACTTACTGTTTCATTAACTTTATCTTTCATAATGTTAGTTTAAATCCATCGCATCATTAATTTAAACACAAACAGTAGTCCAGATAAAGTTACGTAATTCACAGTAAACATTAATCAGGAGATGAGCATAAAGTGGATGGGGTTAAGAAACAAAATTTATCATGGCCGAATACATGTACATAAACATTTCAATTAATTCGGCAAACATATAAAAGGTGTGCAACTCAATTTGTCAAATAAATTTAACAAATATGCAACCGGGAAATAAACATACGGCTCTGATACCAATGTTGGATATATGGTTTTCGGTACATACCCGAATACTATGGCGGAAGCGGAAGCGATCGAACCAACGTTTAGATCACCGGTCGGAGTAAGCAATCACAAACGGAAAGTTAACAAGATTCACAACCTAAGATTCCCTTGTCCGTTTGCATCGAAAGTATATACACGAACAACGAATTCTAACTCGTCTCTTTATTGTCTCTCATGTGTGTCTTGTATGTGGTCTTGTGCACGTAAATGTACTAATGCACTCTTACCCACATGTTCACTTAGAACTTACATATAATATTGTCAATATAATGAGTAACTACCAAGGAAGTGTAAGGTCACAATTAACACTAGATTAATTGAACTTCTTGGTATTCATTTTCTAATAACCACGTAGGTTATACAACTAAGTTATTAATATCTTAATTAATAAATTATATTCTTTGTTGACTATCAAGGATGTTAGTGGGCAGGTTGGATCCGGGTTGAATCGGATCCATGTTCCAACATTACATTTTTTTGGGTGGGGGGGGGGGGGGGGGGGGGGGGGGGAGGTCTTCTTACAGTTTCTTTTTACCTCTTAAACCCACTTAGTATAAATCGCTAGTTACAGTCAAAAATTTAGGAGGGGCGACTGCCCCTTCCTGCCCTAAGCATCTTCCGCCCCTGATTATATGTAGGCGGTGTTGTGAAAAATCTGAATTCATATTGGCAATTTTACCCTTTTTATGGGCTTTTAGTTTTTTAGAACCTTTTACTCTAATTCAACTTTAGTTCAAGAGATAATCATTTTTGGTAAGTTGAAAACCAATGGTTCAATTGTGTACAATGATTTAATTTAACTATTTATAGATATTGGGTGTAAAAGTTAAAAAGGAAGTATACTTAATTACCATATCATTCACAACTAGCCTAGTACCCGCGCGTTGCGGCGAAACTCTATATATATTAGAACGATGGTGTTTCGAAATGATAAACAAATTATAAAGTCCGTAAGAAGGAGAAGGCGATTATGACCGTGAAAATTGATGTACTATAACTATTGTCCATCACACTAAAAATGTGTATCCGAGCCCGATGTCTAAATGTCCGATGGTAGAGTACATGTACATATTTGTGAATATAAAAGAAATTGTGTATGCGAGCCCGATGTCTTAATATCCGATAGTAGAGTACCTGTACATATATGTGAATATAAAAAACTGAAAAGGAAATTGAATATTCGAATTTGGAAACGGGTTTCGAGTAGTGAAATCTACTATCCACAATTTCGGATATATTAAAATGAAAACCCGTACTCATTAGTCGACGATAATGACCGGGAGAGTAGAGAAGTCAAACGTCTACGGTTAGTGATATTTGATTCGATAATGGCTACTATTACTTGTCATACCAAGAATATATCATATTTTAACTTGACTATTGAAATGATTTTCATTTAACATGCTTACATGTACGTAGTATGAAGGTCACGTTTCTTGTTGCTCAACACAAATTTCTTGTTAAATTGCTAAATCGGTGGTGTAACTTTTAATACATATTATAAACTGAATAGAAATACTAAAAGGGTTTCATTCATGCGTTCATCTCGTTCAAGCAATATAATTACACATAAGATTAAGTTGACATAATATATAAAATTAACTGTGGTTTAATAAAAGAAAAAGGTGAGCAAAAATATATAAATTTTTTGTTTATATGGTTACCATAGGACCATCTCTTTAAACTTTAGAAAACGGATTGTTCATGATTCCAAACGAATGTATGAGTCTCAAAAATGATAATACCATATACATCAATCAATATCAACCATTTAAATCACAATGTAAACTTAATTGACAATTCAATTACAAACGGACTAATGGCATTCAAATAATTACTTCCTTTCTGCAAAATATTAAACGATAAAATAATACTACGTGCTTTATATTACGAACCTTGTCACCCGAGCAACCCCAATGAATCAACCGAATACTTTTGTTGAGAGG
Source organism: Helichrysum umbraculigerum (assembly GCA_949592205.1). Taxonomy (NCBI): domain Eukaryota; kingdom Viridiplantae; phylum Streptophyta; class Magnoliopsida; order Asterales; family Asteraceae; genus Helichrysum; species Helichrysum umbraculigerum. The sequence goes on along the minus strand of CATIUR010000003.1, from coordinate 119,339,026 downwards.
GATTCAACCATTGAAACAACTTAATATTTTGAATTGGAACCTCATCACCCGGGATACCCCTCAAGCTAAAACCAAGAACCACTTTGTCATGTCAATGATTACAATGAAGGGTGAACATATAAAGGTCGGCTACATGTATATTTGTGATTCTAATGGTGTTGTTTGCTATATATATTTATGATCCCAGTCGGTTACATTAGGTTGCTAGCTATTAATTCATGACTTACATAATTTGTATTAATAGGTTCAAAATCTGAAATTTTCTACAATTATTATACATATTTTAACGGAGTAGTATATATACAGTATGAGTTACTAAAGTCAACTTCTTTTTCATTTAGTTACTTTGTTTCCCAAAAAGACAGTTGCACAGCATGTAGTAGGGAACTAATGAGTGAATGTTAATTTTAATTTTTTTATTCCTATCATTAAGCATATGAAACGGTCGGTAGGATGTTTTAGCAGTATTAATAAGTGCAATAAAAGATGCTTTTATACATTAAACATTTTAAAAGGTGAAGGGTAGAATAGTCATTGACTATTTCTCTTTTTAAGACTTTTCTTCATTCCTTTTATATAGTAGTATAGAATATTTTGAAACAACTGAATATTTTGAATTGGAACCTCATCACCCGGGATACCCCTCAAGCTAAAACCAAGAACCACTTTGGCATGTCAATGATTACAATGAAGGGTGAACATATAAAGGTCGACTACATGTATATTTGTGATTCTAATGGTGTTGTTTGCTATATATATTTATGATCCCAGTCGGTTACATTAGGTTGCTAGCTATTAATTCATGACTTACATAATTTGTATTAATAGGTTCAAAATCTGAAATTTTCTACAATTATTACATATTTTAACGGAGTAGTATATATACAGTATGAGTTACTAAAGTCAACTTCTTTTTCATTTAGTTACTTTGTTTCCCAAAAAGACAGTTGCACAGCATGTAGTAGGGAACTAATGAGTGAATGTTAATTTTAATTTTTTTATTCCTATCATTAAGCATATGAAACGGTCGGTAGGATGTTTTAGCAGTATTAATAAGTGCAATAAAAGATGATTTTATACATTAAACATTTTAAAAGGTGAAGGGTAGAATAGTCATTGACTATTTCTCTTTTTAAGACTTTTCTTCATTCCTTTTATATAGTAGTATAGATATAGATAACTAACCATATATAACTTACCATGGTATTATTTAATAGATTTAAGTTCCATATTTAGACAAAACTCTAAATGTTCTTATATGTAATTAAGATAAGATAAACAAAGTTCAATTCACGATTTCATTCACTTATTATGAGCTACATGCTCTGAGACAACGTAGTACCCGAAATAGAGAACTATGAGAGAGTTTGAGAGATATAAGAAGGTGCATGCCAAGAGAAAACTGCGGAACTAACAGAATTGAACAAAATAAACAAACCAAAAAACATAAGCCACTGCAGAAATCCCCATTTATCCGATCCAGAAGCATAATCCAATTTAATCATCTAGTTTTGAACGATAAGTCCATTTTCGGAGTTAATCTCCAGGGTAACTCCAGCTATCAGTTCGATTTCCTTGTTCTCAATAGACTTAAAATTCAATATTCCATCCAAATCCAACCTTAGATCCATGACTTTCACCGGACCAGTCCAGGAACCACTCGTCTCCTCAATTTCCCTACGTTTAGCAGGGAAAAAATCTTGAACCACCACAAAGTCTTGAACATCCTTAGTCTTTCCATTCCCTTGATAAAACCCTCCAATTCTGTATTTTGCTTGTGCAACTTTAGGGATGTTGGTTGTTGTCACACCCCCAATTTCATGATTTGCGGAAGCGACTGTTTTGGGACGTGACTAATTAATAATCAAACCCAAAGTACAAGCAAACGACTCTAAATGAGACGTTGTAGAAGATGTTACATTAATACATAAGTTTTCAAAAGTAATACATCATTGATGAGTTCGCAACTTGTTTTGTTAGATTTTAAGTACATAATCATTATACAAAAGATAATGCAAGTAAAATCTTCATATGTGTAATTGCATGCGACTTGAGCTACTAAGCATATCCTGCTGGGCCATCCGTACTGATCAACCCTACTGTTGCTGTGTACCTGAGAATGCATTACTAAAACAGGTCAACCAAAAGGTTGGTGAATCTCACAGGTTTATAGTAAGTACAGTTAGAACACATCAGCTTGTAAAATCATTGAGTAAATATTGCACAGTCGCAATAGTTTCCGTATATATTGCCATGAGCACCATAGTCGAAGCTTAACAATCAGTGATTTTGCCCTCGTGAATGCTAATCCAGAACATTCATATGTAACGAGTAAGAAACACCCATTTATACTGAATGTTCGGGGTAGTGCGTGCTACCCTGGGTGAGGATTGTCAGTCCTAATGGATCCATTTACTAGTACTCGCGCTTAAGACCATAACTGACGACTATGATTAAAGGGACTTCATTGGATTAAGTAAATCTCATGCAATCGATATACCAGTAAATCAGTTTGTAATCAAGTAAGTAAGTACATGTGTTCGAGTAAAACAAGTAATGCATCTCCCCCAAAGTAAAACAGTGAAAAGGGGCCATGAGACTCACCTGATGAGCAAGCAATCCTAATGTGCGTGCGTGTTCCAACAGTAATCTCCTAATGTCCTAAACACGCAAGATTGTATGTTTGTAAGTGTACGCGTAATAATTCGTTTGTTTAGTTGTTCGTTAAGTTAATTACGTTCAATGTATTCGAATTGTATTACATTTGAAGTTTCATTATATCCGTTACTCTTTATTTCATAAGTTACAAAATTTGGCACGAGTCCAAAAACCGAAATATGCCATTTTCGACCCCTAGACGACCCCGGATGGCCTAAAACTGGCTAGGCTAAGGTACTTAGCCTTGACCATTTGGTTGTTTTCGAATGACCGAGCGAATTTGAGCCCAATCCGTTATAATAAAATTTTCATCGAGAAGCTACCCTGTTTTAAGTTGTTAAATCGTCGACGTTTTCGAAAATTTATGTGTTCTGTTTTAGCTAGAATTCGCAGGGCTAGTTTATTAATCCGTTGGATCATGAAATATGACGGAGGAACTGCCATTTAAAGCACGCGCCGTGTGCATGAGGACGCGCCGCGTCCAATAAATATAGTGTAGAACGCGCCGTGTACTACTTGTACGCACCGCGTTCTTTGGTTTTAAGAAGAACGCGCCGTGTTCTAGAGGACGCACCGCGTTCTTTGGTTTTTAAGAAGGACGCGCCGCGTACTAAAGGACGCGCCGCATGGATCATACGTTTTTGCAGGTCTGTTCGTGTAAGTTTCAAAATAAACGAGTTCTAACTTAATTTCTACCAATTTCCGCACCTATAGAACTTTACTACATGACATATAATGTATTAAAAACACGAAATTAACGAAAAAGAGTTGGTGATCCTTACAAATTGAAATTGGAACCGAAAATGAAGTTTGATGGTGATGAACGATGAAGACGATGATGATGATCCAGATTATGATGATGATTGTTGTTTGATGATGTTGTGTTGTTGGTTTGATGATCCGCAAGAGAGAGCCGAGAGAGATTGAGAGAAACGAGAGAGTGAAATGTGTACGTGTGTGTGAATAATAATTGAGGTCGGTTGATATAATCGGCCTCAATTATTGAGGTGGTTGGGTATTTCCGACCCGTGTTCGCGTACCCGATCGTTATATAGTGTAATATTTAAAAATGATAATTTTCTAAATATTATTTCGTATGTGTTAACAATTGAAATATTTTATAAAAATACTTCCAATGAGATATAAAAATATATCTTAGCTTAACTCAAATACACGGATAGTTTTCTGTATCTAAAATGTATTTAAATTTGAAACGGAGTACGTAATTATTATCCTCAATAATAATACTTGATTTAAAAATGTTTTTCACCAAATCTTAATTTGGGTTTCCGCGTTCTACCAGATTTGTGTCCGTGTGATTATTAAATAATTGTTTCGGATTATTTAATACTTCGTAATTAAAGTTCAAATTAGGACGGTAATTTGGGTCATTTTTGACCGGGTGTCACATTCTCCCCTTGTTAGGAGAATTTCGTCCCGAAATTTGTTCGTAGTATTTATCGTTGTATTCAAGTTATAGTTCGTGTGTTATCTACATAAGTCTGACAACACCTATCTAGAGTTGTCTATCTCCCCTTGTTGAACTAGTGCCCTTCCGGCAACTAAGGAATTCGAATTGAAGTTTCGAGATGTGTTTACTATTATGCATACATGATCAGTCCAGTCGATCATTAGAGAGTAGCTACCATGTCTACTAGTAGCCTAAAGTAATTCAGTGAATCCTTGATTGTTTTGTCGGTAGGACAAAGTTTGTCGTTTAGCCAATTGCTTGAGTACAGCTACATTTTGTACTAGTAGCCCACCTTAGATTCTATCAGTCTCATATAGAAACGAAGTGGTTTAGCACATTTCAGGTTTATGTGGGATATTACCCAAAATATAGTTTTATGTGAGTCGTCACCCAAAAATTTATTTTACTCGGGACGTTACCCAGTATATAAAAGGAAATATAACCGGTATGTTTTCCGGTATACAACAGAGTAGGATATGTTATTCCTATACCTTTGTGCTAAAACTAGTTTCATATATAGAGACTATAGATCTAAATTGTTATTTTCCCCTAACTCTTTAGTGTACTTAGAATCTAGGGAAAACCTAACAAGTATCAAGTAGCAAGTAAAGTTTATCAAGTAAGTAGTATGAAAGCAGATAGGTTGCTAGCGAGTTACCATAATCGCATCCCTATTCAGATTCTGGTAGGTTTTATTCCTATAACAGCAAGGAAGTCATTGTGTACTGTGTAATTTTGTTGACCATTCAAAGTTTGAAATCTTGTATAAAGTTGTGTACAGTAAGCAAGTTTGAACGGTTTTGAAGTTTTGAAAATTTCTTTAAAACTTTTCGTAAGAAATTTTGCAACATGTTTGTTAAAAGTACATTTGTCAGAAAATTTCGATAGTGAAAGTCGGTTGAAAACTTTGAAGTTTGACGAAAACTTTAGTCAATAAATAGTTTGGTTGAAATTTTTGTCAGCAGTAAAGTTTTGAAATATTGTTTAACAAAATTTATTTGAAAGCAGATTTTATGAAAAAGTTCGGGGTAAAAGTATGTTGAAATTGTTGAAAATGGAGTACGTTGTAAACGTAGAATTTAGTAGACAGTAGTAATTTAAAATAGAGTCCCGATCTTCTTATCAAAGGACGTTGAAGTAAGAATGTTTATTTGTTGTAGTGGTGTAGACGGTCTCAAAATATCATCGAGTAAAGGCCTATTCCTATACATCCAGTATATAATAGCCTAGTGAGTAGTACGTAGTCTAGGCCTATGTATGTATATATACCAATATCCCATAATAGTCTAATCATACTTGTATGTATTACCGATTCCATCGGTTTCACACTGTCTACCTGAAATAGTTCTCCCATTTCCTTACTCTATTTGTACTTAGAATCTAAGGAAACACATAAAGTACTAAGCAGTAATGGAACCCATTCAAGTAAATAATACAGATGCAGTTTTGGTTATCCGGGAGTGAACGTACCCGAGTTGAGTAAGTCAATAAGTCTAGGGTTCTGGTGATTACCTTCAGCATTGAGTACATAGAACCTGCCCTTAGCAGCGTTGTTATTTTTGTCCTTCAGTTTTGGGCAATCTCTCTTGAAATGCCCAGTACCATTGCACTCATAGCAGGTTTTGGGTGCAGAGGTGTCGGTACCAGTGGTGGTTGCTTTACAGTCCTTGGTCAGATGTCCAAACCGCTTGCATTTGGTGCAAGGACATAGACCATCATGATGAAGCTTGCACTTAGAGCAATAGGGCTTTCTTCCCTTATACTCTTTATTGTCATCAGTTTCAGAAGTGTTGGCCTGAGCAGTTGCAGGTTTCTTGTTAGCTTGGCTCTGATTTCCAGAGCTTCCATCAGCTTTCCTCTTGTTATCTCCCGAGCTGTTTCCAGTATTTTTGTCACCAGCAGTTCCTTGACGAACCATTTGTGCCATCAGTTTGTGTGCCATACGTACTGTACCATGAAATGTGGGAGAGTTTGACGAAGTAACCATTCCCTGAATTTGTGGAGGAAGTCCCCAAAGATAGCGCTCAATTCGCTTGGATTCTGTATCGACCATTGATGGGCAAATGTGTGCCAACTGATTGAATCGAGAGGTGTAGCTGGCAATGTCGTTCCCTTGAGTGGAGAGATTCCAGAATTCCGCCTCAAGCTGTTGAATTTCATCCCTGGGACAATACTCATCCTTGAGCATTTTCTTCAGCTCATCCCAAGGAGTTTCCAGAGCAATGTCTTGGCCTATGGAGTCAGCATAAGTGTTCCACCATGTCAGAGCATCATCCATGAAAGTGTAGGTGGAGAACTTGACCTTACAATTCTCAGGGCAACTGCAGATGCGAAAGACTACCTCTGTCTTCTCCATCCATCGCAACAACCCAATGGCACCTTCTGTGCCTTTGAAGCTCAAAGGATTGCAGTTAAGGAAGTCTTTGTAGGTGCAGGGTTTCACTACAGGGGCATTTGGTGGTGTTTCAGCACTTTCAGATCGTTGTCGCTCGGCAAGTACTGCGTCAGCAACCAATCGATCGACCTGAGCTTGAGTGAACTTTTTTCGTGGAGGCATGTTCCTTCAATGAAGATAAGGGACATGTCAGAGTTTCGTACAAGAATATGATCATCGTAGTTGCATATATAACAGTAATATATCACAACACAAGTGACAATCAATAGCGTAGAATAACAGTGATTGTAATCATCCAACTTGCTAGTTCAAATGATTACGAGGATTAAGGTTTTCAAAAGGAAAAAGGATATTACATCCGAACAGATATCAGTAGTTTTGCGGAATGTGATAGGAAAGTAGAAAAGATTTGTACTTAGAGAATACTGGATTCGAGCATTTAAACTGATGGGTGAGTGAAGAATGGTCCTCTGATGACCAGTTTGTGCAGAGTAAGGCGTCGAAGTTCTTAATCTCTACCTAGGGTAAGTCTATTTCGAAGAGATGACCCTCTCTGTCAGGGCACATCCCGGTACTATTTTCCTGACTCGATCAACTTACCATAGGCCTATTCTAAAATGAGTTCGTACAGTGTGTGTGTTACTAAATATCGGAGGATCTTAATAAGCCTAATAATATAGGTGTAACCTATATACACTTATTATCCACCTAGTTGTGTCTATCACAGAACATGTACAAGTCACGGTTCTCTCGTGGTCAGAGTCAACTAGTGCATTCCTGTTCAACATAACCCCTTTCAGATCTTACATCATCTTCATTTAATTGTACATAGTTGATCAGGCTATGTTAAATTAAACTCGTATGATGAAATCCCTGAACCAGTTATATCTAATGAGGAATACTGCCTAACGGTCATAGTCTAGGCCCACTAAATGCAACCTAGTTCGCTATAACCTTAGGCTCTGATACCAATCTGTCACACCCCCAATTTCATGATTTGCGGAAGCGACTGTTTTGGGGCGTGACTAATTAATAATCAAACCCAAAGTACAAGCAAACGACTCTAAATGAGACGTTGTAGAAGATGTTACATTAATACATAAGTTTTCAAAAGTAATACATCATTGATGAGTTCGCAACTTGTTTTGTTAGATTTTAAGTACATAATCATTATACAAAAGATAATGCAAGTAAAATCTTCATATGTGTAATTGCATGCGACTCGAGCTACTAAGCATATCCTGCTGGGCCATCCGTACTGATCAACCCTACTGTTGCTGTGTACCTGAGAATGCATTACTAAAACAGGTCAACCAAAAGGTTGGTGAATCTCACAGGTTTATAGTAAGTACAGTTTGAACACATCAGCTTGTAAAATCATTGAGTAAATATTGCACAGTCGCAATAGTTTCCGTATATATTGCCATGAGCACCATAGTCGAAGCTTAACAATCAGTGATTTTGCCCTCGTGAATGCTAATCCAGAACATTCATATGTAACGAGTAAGAAACACCCATTTATACTGAATGTTCGGGGTAGTGCGTGCTACCCTGGGTGAGGATTGTCAGTCCTAATGGATCCATTTACTAGTACTCGCGCTTAAGACCATAACTGACGACTATGATTAAAGGGACTTCATTGGATTAAGTAAATCTCATGCAATCGATATACCAGTAAATCAGTTTGTAATCAAGTAAGTAAGTACATGTGTTCGAGTAAAACAAGTAATGCATCTCCCCCAAAGTAAAACAGTGAAAAGGGGCCATGAGACTCACCTGATGAGCAAGCAATCCTAATGTGCGTGCGTGTTCCAACAGTAATCTCCTAATGTCCTAAACACGCAAGATTGTATGTTTGTAAGTGTACGCGTAATAATTCGTTTGTTTAGTTGTTCGTTAAGTTAATTACGTTCAATGTATTCGAATTGTATTACATTTGAAGTTTCATTATATCCGTTACTCTTTATTTCATAAGTTACAAAATTTGGCACGAGTCCGAAAACCGAAATATGCCATTTTCGACCCCTAGACGACCCCGGATGGCCTAAAACTGGCTAGGCTAAGGTACTTAGCCTTGACCATTTGGTTGTTTTCGAATGACCGAGCGAATTTGAGCCCAATCCGTTATAATAAAATTTTCATCGAGAAGCTACCCTGTTTTAAGTTGTTAAATCGTCGACGTTTTCGAAAATTTATGTGTTATGTTTTAGCTAGAATTCGCAGGGCTAGTTTATTAATCCGTTGGATCATGAAATATGACGGAGGAACTGCCATTTAAAGCACGCGCCGTGTGCATGAGGACGCGCCGCGTCCAATAAATATAGTGTAGAACGCGCCGTGTACTACTTGTACGCACCGCGTTCTTTGGTTTTAAGAAGAACGCGCCGTGTTCTAGAGGACGCACCGCGTTCTTTGGTTTTTAAGAAGGACGCGCCGCGTACTAAAGGACGCGCCGCGTGGATCATACGTTTTTGCAAGTCTGTTCGTGTAAGTTTCAAAATAAACGAGTTCTAACTTAATTTCTACCAATTTCCGCACCTATAGAACTTTACTACATGACATATAATGTATTAAAAACACGAAATTAACGAAAAAGAGTTGGTGATCCTTACAAATTGAAATTGGAACCGAAAATGAAGTTTGATGGTGATGAACGATGAAGACGATGATGATGATCCAGATTATGATGATGATTGTTGTTTGATGATGTTGTGTTGTTGGTTTGATGATCCGCAAGAGAGAGCCGAGAGAGATTGAGAGAAACGAGAGAGTGAAATGTGTACGTGTGTGTGAATAATAATTGAGGTCGGTTGATATAACCGGCCTCAATTATTGAGGTGGTTGGGTATTTCCGACCCGTGTTCGCGTACCCGATCGTTATATAGTGTAATATTTAAAAATGATAATTTTCTAAATATTATTTCGTATGTGTTAACAATTGAAATATTTTATAAAAATACTTCCAATGAGATATAAAAATATATCTTAGCTTAACTCAAATACACGGATAGTTTTCTGTATCTAAAATGTATTTAAATTTGAAACGGAGTACGTAATTATTATCCTCAATAATAATACTTGATTTAAAAATGTTTTTCACCAAATCTTAATTTGGGTTTCCGCGTTCTACCAGATTTGTGTCCGTGTGATTATTAAATAATTGTTTCGGATTATTTAATACTTCGTAATTAAAGTTCAAATTAGGACGGTAATTTGGATCATTTTTGACCGGGTGTCACAGTTGTGGAGTTGGTTGGTGGGTAATAAGTGAAGATGAGATTAAGAGGATCGTCGTAGTAAAGGCCTACGAGATTGTTTTCGTTCTTGATCTTCAGGTGGAAGTAGATTTTGGTTGAATCATGAGGATTGTTTGGTGAAGAAACGTGAATATCGTTGAGGTAAAACGTGGGACGGACACGAGATACTAAAGCGATGGCGTAATGCCATGAAACAACAGTTGATCCGATGAGTAATATTAATATGATCAACTGTTTGGTTCCTTCTATATAAGATACCGATGTTGCCATTTAGAGTTGATGAGATAAATGAAACTATAGAAATTCGGATCTTTTATAGACCATGCATCCAATTAATTGTGTTATTATTTACATTTTAACTTTTTCTTTTTTTGTCTTCTTTAAAAAATTATGCATGATCATATACGTGACGATCTCCATGCTTACACACACAATAATACGATAGATCATGGTCATACATAAAAGTATTATAGTCATTATAAATTGTTTTTAAATCCATAATTATATAAGAATTCTAATTTAATATGTTATCATGCATGTTTTTGATTATTCGTTCAAATTTGGTGCGCTCTAACAATATCATAGTTTAAAACAAAGTCATTATATATGCAAATTAAACTAAATACTTGGTTGGTATTAAGTTTAATTATTTTTGATTTATGAAATAGACACTACATTACTACAATATTATAAATATAGTCTTTGATTATCATATATGGGTAGGGTTCAAATGAGAATAGAAATTTGTGTTAGAATGAGGGAACCAATGATATCAAGCCATGTGTACAAAGATAATGTTTCACATGTACAAAACCCATTTACCTCCAACATCAATTATCTCACAAACGACAAATCCAAAAATTATGAAAATTGCACCATTAAATTCAGCGTTTTCTCCTCTTCGATTTTCCGTCCCTCAAGGCATACTTTCAACGAAATTTTTTTTTTCATTTTTTTGGTGGGTTTCACATTTACTAACATATGTGTTATAGTGTTGCGTTTAGGGTTTAGGGGTTGGGGTTTAGGGGTTAGGGTTTAGGGTTTGAGGTTTGGGGTTTCTCCCCGAAACCCCAAACCTCAAACCATAAACCCTAAACCCTAACCCCTAAACCCCAAACCCTAAACCCTAAACGCTTTACAAAACTCTAAACCCTAAATCATACTAAACCCTAAACCTTAAACCCTACTAAACCCCAAACCCTAATAAACCCTAAAACCTACTAAACCCTAACTTTAACCACAAATTAAATGTATAACCAATCACTAACACATGTGTTACTAATTTGTAAAACCCACCAAAAAATGGAAGAAAAAAAAAGTTGTCGAAAGTATGTCTTGAGGGACGGAAAATCGAAGAGGAGAAAACGCCGAATTTTATGGTGCAATTTTCATGATTTTTTGACTTACCGTTTGTGAGATATTTAATTTTAAAAAATGTGGAGGAGAGAGAATAAAGTGACACATGACGTAAATCTATTGGTTCCCTCATTCTCACTCAAAATTGGTGTACTCATTTGAACCTTACTCTATCATATATATATACACTAGATGTTAGACACTACAAAACAAATATACCACTGACCCGACCCAAACGAGTTAGGTTCTACATCATGTGAACGAATTGAAAAAAGGGGTATTAAAGGTTCGTAGCTACGGTTGATTCGCTATATGAAGTGTAAATTTCTTAAAAAGTTGTATTATTTGTTTGTACTGCTAGTTTAGAAAATTGAGATATCAATGCTACAGGGGAGTACATGTTATCCCAAATTCTGAATTCACCACTTATTGCAATTCATAAACTAATCCACGCTGAAAGTTCAAATATTTTTATTAATAAACAGAGTAAGTAATTCATCAATTATGTAGAAGGATGCTCAATTATGTAGAAGGATGCTACAACGTACTTGCTCGAAACAACTTGCTATAATTTTAAATATCAAGTATCAACTACACATTTGTTACACGCGCGGGGTTTAACAAGGGGTAATTTTCAATGTATATTTAGTACTTTTAAATTATGTAGGTTTTTGTGAATATATTAAGATACTTAATAGTTTAAATACATTTTTAAATGGACACTATTCATGGTTTAAACAAAAATAGGAAGTTGGGTACAGATTTGTTTTATTTCTTAGTAAACTTTATCACTAAAATACGACTTGGAATATGTTTTTATAAAAAATTTGCCGATAAATGAGAAGTTTTCTGTAACTAAATACATTAAGTAAAATTTGGAAAAGGTGGAGCGTTCTATAAATAAATAATGGTATAAACCTATTTTCAGATACCATCGAGCACTTTTTTTAACCTTCCTCTCTCAAGATGAACTGCTGTACTTCATGCCTCTCAGTGACATTATCCCTCGTTGTAACGACAATCGTCCTTCTATCTCTATACACTAATCCAAATCACCCCAAATTCTCAATAGAAGAATTCTCAGTTCCTGCTTTAAACAAATCATCTGATCATCGTACCTCCGGTGACATCTACTTCGATCTAAAACTCCGAAACATGAACAAAGCAATCGGTCTTTACTATGAAGACCCTTCAAATATCGCTTTCTCTTACTACCCACTTGAAGAACCTTACCAGAAATACTCATGGGTATACAATTTTCCTGCTTTTTATCAAGGTAATGGCAAAACTAAACATATCCAAAGCCTCGCTAACAACGACGATGTCCACCCTCTGTTGGCTATCAACGAAGAAGTAGAAGACAGCACCAAATATGTAGTGAGAAGTCTCCTTGAGAAGGCTACTCATGAGGACTTTGTGGTCGTTATGAAGCCGGTTCCGGTGAGAGTGGTGAGCTTTAGGATTAATTTGATTGTTAACTATAGGTTTAAGTTATGGGGAGACTCAACGACGCATCAGCTTGCAGTTGGTGCTGACGTGGCGGTTGATGCTGCGACCGGTGAAAGCGTTACGGAAGGAAGTATAGATTTGGTGAAGTCAGGCTCAGCAGCTGGAGGACCGATTCTGCTTGTGGTTTTATTTGCTACATTTCTTGTTATGTCCATTTAGATCTACTTTGTTTGTGAAAGTTTATTAATTAAACCTAATAAGATTTAAGTTTTATTTTTTATGTTTGTCACAGGCATTTAATCTAAATTATATAAAAAAAAAAATTTTAAGGTCGCGACTTTAAAATGTATTAACCATGAGCAGTACTACACATATGTTAAGTAAAACTTACCACTTCTAATATTTCATAGATCGAACTTATACAAAACAAGATTTTAATACATGATCTCCCAATAATAGTGAGCAAACTCCTAATTTTCATTTTATTTTTAAAAAATAAGAAAGGTACGATGAAAAATAAAGAGATTCGGCGAAATCTAGATCTTCAATGTTAACACTCCACCAGGCACCAGCAATATCCACAACTAATCGTGGAGAGCAAAGAAATCAAACATAAAAACATAAACCACTGTAAAAATCCCCAGTTATGATACTTTGACTGAAACATATATGTCCTACATGGTTTCTTAACGATTGCAGATTTGCCTATTTGCATGGATCAAATAGCTATAACTATAAGAAAGTTGGACTCACTTGAAAATTTTCTATACGAACAACATTATCAATTTCAAAACTTGCTACCTTCTAACTTATTCACACTAATCACCATATGATATTTTAAAACCTAGGTAAGAGAAAATTGCCCGTTTCATCCTCGTGTTTGTCCAAAAAATCACAATCCGTCCCTTATTTTGAAAAATGTCACCATACATCCCTCTATTTGTTATTTTCACTCACCAATCGTCCAATCTAAAAAATTTCGTTAGTTTCCTCCGTTAAATCATGTAAAATGACTAAAATGCCCTTCTTCATCATCAAAATACACTAATATAATGCCAGCTTGGCAAATATATTAGGAAGATAATACCACCATCTATCAAGGTGGTTGAGCATGTGGGTTTTATCCTCATGGTCACGGGTTCAATCCCAGGGGACATCAGGGGTTTTATTAAAAATTCCACTGGGTCTTATTCCAGTGGTCAGGGAGTTTTCCACTAAAGTGGTTTCTTCTTGGAGGTGATGAGTTCGAATCTCGCCTAAGGCATTTCGCCTGGGGGAGGGGGAGACTCCGCGGCGCGATACCCATCTAAGACATGGGAGAGCAACCCCTTTAGAGCGCCGTCGAGATTACGAACTATGGAGCGGTTCTCATATTTGGGAGTAACCGCTTGTGGAAGATGAACTGGTGGACCAAAGATCCGTCAGTGATTCCATAACTGCCTTTCAGAAAAACAAAAAAACCCAAAAATACCCAATATCATTTTACGGAGTATCTTTTGCACTAATTTGATTCCATTTTGAACAAAAAATTGTTATAGTCACCATATCACATTGTTAATTTCATTTTCATCACCAAGTAACACCATCATCCACATCACAAGATATATGAGTTTCCTTAACATTCCTGACCAACTTCACCGTCCGATCATCATTTCCGGTTATCCCCTACGATCAATTTCACCCTCCGACATTTCCGGCCAACATCAAATTGAATACGGAGTATGAATGAATATTATTTCAACCAAACAATTGATACGCAACACACAAAATACAGATACCAAATTAAGTAGTATTCAACAAAAAACCCTAACTGAAAAACTCAAAAACAAACTAATCGTGATAGATCTGAAAATCGAAGATGGGAAATGCGGCTATCTACTCAAGTGTTCATCGACCATGATCTACTCTGGCTTCTAACGACGCCGACTGATTTTCGAACCTCCCAGCTCCCGCTACTATCTTCGATTTTTAACGCCCCCTTTCAGTTGTAGTTCTCCAAACACTCCCTGATGCCGTCTTTTCTCAACAAACCCTCATGACAACTCCATCTTCCCGGATCCACCGGCAGATCTCCTCCCTTAGCCGGAAACCTGCAACTTCCCGACCATCACCACCTACAACCTCCGTCGGTGATATTTTGAGCTAGTGGTTAGGGTTTGATTATACAAATTGAAGCCCTAATTGATGTTAGTTTTAAAGAAGTTATGTGAATTTTTTGGATTTTTGTGATGGTCAATAAGAAGCAGTAGATTAAGAAAATGTTGAGAGAGGTTAATTATTGATAATGATGCGTGGAAGTCTTGAAGAACATATAGCCACGAAGGTGGTGGAATTATTGACAACTCCATTTATTTCTTTTTCATTTTTAGTTTTTATTTTTCATGTAATTACAGTGGCTTAGCAAAAATGTAAAAGAAGGCTACTAAAAAGGAAGACTTTTAAAGGAAGAAGATGGGGGTATATTTATAACACCCCTCATTTTACTATCATTTAGTATAATATATCGGAAGCGTAAGTCCATATAAACCTTAATTGTTTACATTATTTTAACAAACAATAAATATTCAAACTATTTCAAACCATAGTTATCAACTCGGGGGTTATATAAAACAACATATTACACTGATTTACACAAATCATTTATCAAAGTATTGCTCAGTTGTCAAACATTCCATTCCAGTGCCACTGCCTTGCCCAGCCCTTTATCAAATCATGCCCTGCAAGGAGTATTTAATGTGGGGGATTAGCATAAAGCTAAGTGAGACAGAATATAACCAACAGTCCAACTCATTAATAACAAATCAGTTTACAGCAAATAATCGTAAACATAAAATATCACTGAGTATCTATGGTTCTTGGGGAAACCTTCAGCCAAGAACACACAACATGTTATAATATCAAATACAACTGGCGTCAAAGAGGACCGGTGGTTCTTGAGGTAACACCTTCTCATAGAACACTTTGAAACCAACTGCAGGCCAATACAGCGGTTTAACCGAATACTTGGTGCTATTAACACAAATAACACAGGCTACGACAATAATACTTGTACTTAGACCCTGTGTTATCCAACCAATAGCAAACCAAGCCCAACTCCAGGCTGGCCTCTGAATATCGTCAAAGCCCAAAGGCTGAATATCACGTGATCACATATTCATCATATCAGACTAACAGTCTATCAACAGTATTATTACTAACAACCATAATCATCATGGAATAATAAAACAGTAATAATACGTTACCCGTTGTAACCAAACTGTTACAACTAAATTACACTGAGGTTACAGATCCACTCACCAAATACCTCAGTTGTCCACTCAGTAGTCTAATATCATTGAGTCTTCTATCTATCTGAAATTACAACAGAATAACACAAGTTAGTAACTTGTCTCAAAATCTATATAACATCACTCCAATAGACTTACACCAACAAATCCAAATTACTCAATTCATATGAATTACTTAATCTTGATTAATTATCATAATGATCACTTTTCAACTTCAATTCAAGTAAGTTATCACTTACTTAAAATCATTTAACATAATTAATTCCAAGGTTATGATCATTATTATCACAACATCACCTTAACCAATTTTGATTATCACTAAGTAACATAGTTAAACCATTTCCAAGGTTATTAACATCTAACATCAATAATTCATCATGAACACTTTTAATTAACATCATTAATCAACCCTAATATGATCATTAATAACAATTATCAATATACATTTATAACATAAGCTCATTCTAGCATAATCAACTAAACCCATGAACTTTAATTATGATCATACATCATTTTCTCAATTCTAAGTTAGGGTTTAGTTAAGAATCATAATTCAATTATCAACTAATCATTGTAACATGATTACAAGCTTTAATTATTGAATTATCAACCAAAAACCATAACTTTCTATATGATCATACCTTAAATTCTTCATTTTTAAACTAGGGTTTAGGTTAAAATCATGAATTTAGCATCAACTAACCACTATATCATCATCTCAATCTTCAATTTCACTTTAATCATACAAATTCTATTAATTACCCAAAAACCCATTTTCTAGGGTTATAAAAATCAAGGAATTAACACTTACAAAGTGATTACAAGGATGAAGGAATGATTAATTCACGTTTATGAAGCTTGAATCAAAGTTCTAAGCCTTCAATTTTACTCCAAAGCTTGTTTTGTAAATTGCTAGTCGTCCCTGTGGTTTAGTACGTACGGCCAGACCAAGAACAGAGGAGCAAAGTGTGTTTTAATTCAAGAACTTTGATGATTGATGATGCTTTAGGTGAAAAGTAGGGTTTTGATCTTGTATTACAGACTCACGAACTCACTAGAGTGTTTCTGAAGATTATCACGTATTTTACACATATAACAGTTTAATATATGTACTTGTTTTGTCCCCTTTTAAATCTATTGTCTGAAACTGAAAAACCATTCGCGGGAAAAACTATTTTATTTTACCGTCAACTGAATTAAATTAAAACAGTTAACAATTTACTAGTCACAATAAATTATGTGACTCTTTAACAAATTATTTTCAAATAATAACACAGAACTATTTTCTGACACTCGAATTAAATATTAAAAGTCAGAAAATATTAAAATACAACTAGACCCGGGGAGTGGATGTTACAATATTAGTCATTTTAGTATGACTTAACAGATAAAGTTAACTGCTCTAACGAAAAGGACTACCAGCGAGCAAAAATAGCAAATACAGGGATGCCTGGTGATATTTCTTCAAATAAGGGACGGATTGTGACTTTTTAAACAAACACAGGGATGAAACGGACAATTTTCTCTATAGTTAATGATGATACATATTCAATGAATAGAGTTCTTGATAACACTATATACCGTTTAACATGTTGACCGTTAAATGCCATTCTAATTATCTAATTAATCACTTGCACTACTTGCAATAAATGATTAATTCTTCTAGAATGCACTAAGTAGACATTTGCATGCTCGCCCAAAGGATGGATAAATCAATAAACACATTGCAATGTGTATGTTAATTATACACTTACACCATGGACTATTGAATGATAATGATAATTGCATTGTCAAACAATCAAGTTATTATTTTTTACACATTGATATTGATATAAATAATATTTATCACCCCGCGAAGTCGCGGGTTATATTATAGTTTTTTAATAATAATAATTATAAAATAATTTAGAAAGATAAGTACTAGCTCACACACTTCACCACATATATATATACATATATACACACACATTAATCCACGAATATATACAATTGTCTCATCTTAGAATTTAAACCTCAAACTTCATGGTTGTAACGTCACTACAATACGGCTATATCAATGGCACTTTGTTAATAATAATCTAATTCGTGTCAAGAAACAATAAGAAAACCTCATTTGACGTAATCAAATGTATAAAGACGACCAAGAAATGAACTATTTGTTCAAGTCAAGGTTTTATTATATTTAATGTATTAGTTACCTTTTGGTTTAATAATAATGAAATAATAATAATATTATTATTAATAGAATATTTTCAACTATAACGGTAAATCAATTATATTGATATTAGCTTTATGTTTGTGTATACACACGACCTGTATATTTATATAGTCATGTATTATATATGGCTATATCATCAAAAATTAATATATTTTAATTGTAAATTTTACAATAGTTATTGTTATTGTAATACATATATTAACTCACGCTCCCAATTTTAAGAAAAAGGTAAATAATTAAAGAAGAATATATGTTATGTGCTTAAGTAGAGTTAAAGAAAAAAAAAGGTAAAGTACCTACGAATTGTGAACAATAATAAAATAAACGTATTTATTTTTTCATTAAATTAATTAAGGAATAAAGAATTGTGATTTGTCTAATATTAATTGATGACATCGTAAAAGTCGAATAATCTTTCATAATTTAAAGTATTGGAGTTTTATTAGTGAAATTAAGTGACCACCAGAGCACACGGAGTGAGTTGCGTTTTTTCACCGTTTTCCTACGAGAACGTCGTCGGACGGTGTTCAACCGCACCGGGACGGCGTTCTCGTCGCCGTTCCCGACAACGTTCAACCACCACCGTTCAATATCCGATGCCAAATCCATTCAACCTTCTTCTTTTCTTTTTGTTTTCTTCCTTTTTCTTTTATTTCTTTTTTCTTTTTACATGTTTTCTTTTTGTTTGAAGTGTGTTTTTTTTTGTGTGTGTTTTGCTATGTATATGCTGCGCAGGTGTGTAGAGGAAGAAGGTGAAGAAATGAGTTAGGTTTTTTTTTTTACTAATTGGGCCAAACTATATAGTATATGTAATAAGTGGGCTAATAAATATGACCTTAAATTTTATAACCCATTAAATGATTAAAATGGGCCAATTATTTTTTGGTTGATAAATAATTATTAGTAATAAATATTTTTGTTCTATATTTTATTATATTAAAATTTTGGGTTTTAAAATTTTAATGGGCCAACTACATGGGCTAACAAAAATGGGTTAAGTTTTTACTTGTATAGCATTTTTTTTATTTTTAGTACTTAAAAAAACAATTGTAATTGTATTGGGCTAAATTAAATGTTGTTTTATTTAATTTATTTGTTTTTATACATTAATTTATACAATTATCATCATTAAAAAAACAAATAAAACAAATGATATAAAATTTCAGAACACTGTCCAGAACACTGTTACCACTCCACAAAATCCTCACTACAAAATTTTCACTCAGAACACTGTATTTAGGCCGTCACCACTCCGTGTGCTCTAATAGACCAAGGACCATTTGATAATAATAATTTAATTCGTGTCAAGAAACAATAAGAAAACCCCAATTGACGTAAACAAATATATATATAATTAAAGACGACCAATAGTATTTGTTCAAGTCAAGGTTTTATTATATTTAAGATGTATATTAGTTACCTTTTGGTTTAATAATTGAATTAATAATAATATTCTTAATAATATAATCTTTTCAACTATAAGGGTAAAACAGTTATATTGCTATTTTAAGATTAAAACAATCGATCTCAAACTCTTGAGGAATTTCCCAGTGTGTGCTGCTTTTTTAAAGAATAGCAAATTATGTGCTGCTTTCAAAATTGTACTTCAAATGTATGAATTATGTATAAAAAATTAAAAAATTTTATACTGTATTGAAATTAGAATTTCTCTCCCGTAACACCATCCACATTGGGGTGATGTGAATGGTCCAATACACTAGCATCCAACCCTTAATGTATTGTGGTATTGCCATTTAGATGGTTGGACCAAACTAAGTCTCTATCTGCACCAACCTTCTTTGTACTTTAATTCATTTTATATTGTTTTGTTATTTATTTAATTCTTAAATTAATGCTCGTTTCTTTCAATGCTTGTGTTGTGTGCATGCATGTTTAATTCATTTTGCAACAAAAAAGATTAAAGAAAAAAATATAGTACAATGATGTGGCAAATATCCAACCTTTAAAATGTTTAATGGATTGTGAAGAATTGTATAAAAATAAAGGGATGTTGATGTGACAATGTATTGGGCTCTAAAAAGGCTAATGCATTGTGGATGGTCTAAGTCAAATACTCAAATCTCTCTAGTTTCTCACTATTCTCTCTCCTCCTTATCTAATTTGATTGTTAATTTTATACTGTATTTTTTATATTTTTATTACTTTACCAAATTTTCAAAACATAATCTTTAAAAGTTTTAAATAGAAAAATAATTTCTTACACATACAGAAACAATTCTTTTTTGAGCGAAGCTAAAGTTTACTACAGTAATATTACTAGCACTTGCCCGGTTGCCCCCCCCGCGCAATTACATTTTGTTTTTTGGCTGTAAACGAGCCAAGCGGAGCCCGAGCTTACATAGGCTCAAGCTAAACTCGTTTAAAATTCGCTGAGCTTGAGCTCGGCTCATTTCGAGCCTAGTATATAAAGCTCGAGTTCGACTGATATTATAAAAGCTCGAGCTCGGACTCGACTTGTTTATTAATATTTATTTAATTATTATTTATTAATATAAAATATTGATTTAATCTTTTGTCTAATTTTTTGCTATATATAATACGATTTACTGTTATTATATTAAATATTATATAAGCAAATTAGTACTATTATATAATTATATATTATATTATTATATAAAAAATTATTAAGATATACAAATGAAAAGCTCATTTAGGCTCGTGATCTTTTTCAAACTCGATATCAGAAGCTCGAGCTTGAGCTCGTTTATTAAACGAGCTCCAAACTATGTTCAAGCTCGAGCTCGAGCTCGTTTAGGCTCGACTTGAATCGAGTTTTTAACGAGTCAAGCTCAAGTGGCTCGCGAGCAGTCTCAACTCATTTACACCCATAGTTTAGTTTTTCTTTTGACATAATAAAAAAAAAACCCCAACATAAATTTTTTGGAAGAATTTCATATACGTCATTAATAACTTGTTCTAATATCATATTTGTCCAATTAAATTTTATGTAGATATCAATGGATTGAAGCAAATAGTCCGCTACTTATAATAATTATAAGGGTTAAAGTTATAGATTGGTAATGTACTACGGAAACCATGAACTGAATATATTTGACTATCTGCTGCTGTAGACTGTTAAAAGAAAGGAAAATAAACTTAAGCTGGTATATATAAATGGCTAGTGAGGATGGTGGAAGTTGTGAAACAGGATAGAAAGTATGTTGGGAAAATTATGTGACATGATGAATTTTTATGTCACATAATAATAGATTTGATGAGACAAAATATAACTGATTAAAATAATGGGAGGATGGAACTATCAATTGGGAGGATGAAGCTCTATTTCCACTACTAGTTCAAGATTTTCACTGCTCGCCCATTTACAAAGTCTCCACTGCTGGTAATGGTTTCCACTGCTGGTATCAATTCCTTCGTTTCCACTGCTGGTGTCAAATACAAAATAATGATGTTAAGTGGGTCTGTCAGTTACCTAATCTGTAATAGTATACATACAGTAAGTGCACACCATGCTTTAAATGTCTCAGACCACTTGAATAGATTTGTTTCTATATATTTATTAGAAAATCTTGTAAAGGACAAATCTATATTTATAAATAGATTTCCTTGTCCTTAGAAGTATGGAGACATGTGCTAGGTTTGAATTTAAAGAAATTGTGTTTCTAATGTAAGTCTAGTGGGGCTCTATAAATAAAAGAGACCCATAGACATTTAGAGTGTGTGTGTTTTTCTTGATAGTATTTTTTTCAGGCACACCACGATCTCATAATTTGAGATCGTTCCCCATGTATACGCGTATAAAAGAATAGATAGCTCTCTAAGGTTGTGCACAACCCCGATACAAGTGAAGTGTATCTGTCTTGTTAATTCTATAACAAGATTAGGGAGTTATAATTTTAGCTCTAAGGTTGTTTACAACCCCGATACAAATTTAGTGTATCCGTCTTATTAATATTTTTTATTAATAAGATTGGAGCTTTGGTATTAATAAATCTTCTTTGTTCTTCATATTGTGTTCATTATATTCTACTTCTTTTGCTTGGATGCTTAAACGGGACTACTCAAAGTAGAATAAGTTAAAACAGAGGAGAGAGAACGAGCTTTTTATTTATTTTCCATTTAAATTTAACATCATGCATAGATTTGGAATGCAAATTAATAAAGGTAAATGATAAATCCAACCATAAATTTGATAAATCCACCAAAAAAATGCATTAACAGGTTGTACAGTACAACCTGTTAATGTATCTTTTTGGTGGATTTATCAATTTATGGTTGGAAATATCAACTCCCATTAATAAAAGGTATAGGTAGTGACATGCTTTTAAAAAGCAACACAAAGTGAGAAATTTTTCCAAACTCTTCATATATGGTATGGTACAACAGTACTAACAACAGATCGATATACAAACCAAACTCCGAACTGACGATTACATTCAATTATTCTTGATCAGCTTGATCTTAGACAAAGTAGTACTAGAAATTTAGAACTAAACTAAGGTCTGAGAGAGAGAATTAGGGACCATAGAATTATAAGAAGGCGCACAGCAAGAGAAAACTGCGGAACTAATAAAATTGAACAAAGAAAACAAACAAAAAAACATAAGCCATTGCAGAAATCCCCAGTTATCCGACCCAGAAGCATAACCCAATTTAATTGTCTGGTTTTGAACGATTAGTCCAGTCTCAGCGTTAATCTCAACTGTGACTCCGGCAAACAGGTCCACTTTCTTGTTCTCAATAGACTTAAATTTCAGTCTGCCATCCAAATCCACCCTCAAATCCATCACTTTCACCGGACCAATGTAAGAACCATTAGTCTCCTCGATTTCTCTACGACCACCAAGAAAGATGTCTTGAACAACCACCACAAAGTCTTGAACATCCTTAACCTTTCCATTCCCTTGATAAAACCCAGGAATTGTGTAGTTTGCTTGTGCAACTTTAGAGTTTGTGGTTGTTGATTCGGTTGATTGGAAATAAGTGAAGGTGAGTGTAAGTGGATCTTCGTAGTAAAGGCCTACGAGATTGTTTTCGTTCTTGATCTTAAGATCAAAGTAGATTGTGGTCGCGTTGGTTGTAGATTCAAGTGGATTATCTAGTGAAGAAACATGAATATTGTCGAGGTAAAATGTGGGACGGACACGAGATACTAATATGAGGGAGTAATGCCATGAAACAACAATTGATCCAATCGACAATGTTAATATGATCAAAAATTTTGCTAGTCCTACGTAAGATACCGATGATGTTGCCATTTGGATCGAGAGTAGAGAAAGGCTGGAAAATGTTTGATTTTTGAGATAATAAATGAAACTAGTTTTTAGCTAGGTTCTCTTGTAGACCAACTAATTTTTTTCTTTTTATTTTTAAAATAAAACTATTTATGCATGATCATATACGTGACGACTTAAGCTTACGCATATATATAGTCGTCCTATACATTATTACATACTATTTATTGTGCAATTATTTTTAAGTGTTATTCATTCAACAAATTCGGTCATGTGCTACAACGTGCATATATTCTTTGTAAAGTACTCATATGAAGTACAATATCGTAAACGGCAATTTACATTGGCTCATTTTGCGAGTTAAAAGCCTAGTCGAAGTCAAAAAGTAAGAAGTTATAAACAAATTTAAGACTGATTCGAGCTCGATATAGAATTATAATTGTTCCATTCAATTTACGAACAGTTATATTATATATAAACACCCAACTATTATAACATTAGAATTTTTTATATATGTTGTCACTAAAACAAATATCTCATTTCTAGATATATATACCACTACCTCCGTCCTACCCAAAGTGTCATGTTTTTTTTTTAACGCTGACTTTAAATATCTTTGTTTGTATTATATAATACATGATGAAAATTATACCAATGAAAATACATTTAAAACCCAACTCATTCATATATTTTACATCAAGTATTATATAACACAAACAAAGATATTTAAGGTCAAAGTTTAAAAAGAAAGACTTCAAAAGGTCAAAACATGACACTTTGGATGGGACGGAGAGAGTACTATTTTTACGCACTTTTAAAAATTCATAAATTTTGTCACTTTGTTCGGATTTATATATGTGTATAAACTCTATACACCTTTAAAATGCAAAAATAAAATAAAAATAACAATCATTATATTTAAAAGTGTATAAAAATGTTCACAATTACTTGTGTATAGATCATTTTACACACACGATTTATACGCACATATACAGTACGTGTGAAGAAAACGCATGCATATGTACAACGTATTATTGATCTTCACACAAATAAGTGCCTTACAAAATATAAATTTGTATGGATTATTAAGTGCGAACATTTTTATGTACACTTTACGTGGTAGAATTACATATTTATTTTCACTTATATATATAGAGGTACACGATTTTTTAAGTATAAACAGAGTGACCAATTTTATGCAATTTTTAAAAGTGAATTGCATTTACGTACACTTATTTTTTTAATGTTATTATAGTTATTTAGTAGTAACAACTTATTAATGTATACACTACACACTTGGAAAAACTCAAAAAAATTAACTATAGATTCGAATACATTAATTATACATATATCGCACGAGATATGTCATATGTGTATGCACGAAATATTTTATATATTGTTTGGGTCAATGTTTTATTATAGGGTTAAGTATTTGTAAATGTATGTAACTATGCGTTGACTTCTTTAGTGAGTACGTAACTAAATTGACCTCCATTGTATGCACGAAACTATTTATTGTCGTACATTGTATGAATTTTGATGACTTGTTAACTGTTAAAGATGCCACTTGTCACCTTATATTTGATAACACGTCACCAAAATACATACAATGTATGACAATAAATAGTTTCGTACATACAATGGATGTCAATTTAGTTACGTACACACTAAAGAAGTCAACGCATAGTTATATACATTTACAAACACTTAACCCTTTATTATATTTAATGTTAGCATACATTAGAAACAATGATATATAATAACAAATCCACACATTACGATACAATTTGTAAATTTAGTAATAACATGATTCGACGAAGCCATGTTCTAAGGAGCCGTGGCACGTGCCACCGGTGAACGTGGATTGGCAAATGTAACATCCCAAATTTAATCTTGATTCTAACTATTAATATAAGGAGATTTCATTAAAAAAAAAAAACGAAATAAGAATGATATAAAGTTAGTTTAAGTTCGATATAATGAGTATCGTACTGGTAAGTTTTAAAATAACTTGGTATGATTAACAATTAGAAAATTTTACGTAGCAAGTATTAAATAATAATACTAGTTTATGATCATATAGGTAAAGCTGTTGAAACTTATACGAATATCAAAAATATGTCAAGTAAGTATATATATTGAATTACTTTAATAACCATTTATATAGTTAATTACTAAATACATTAAAGTTGTATCAATAATTCGTTGTTGACTACTGTATGTACAAACTTGACTAATCACTTTTCTAGTTAGTCATGAGGTCTTGCATGCTAAGCGATTTCTATTCAATTGACACCTTGCTTACAAGTTGAAAAATGGATGAAAAATGGTTATAGTCTAAATAGGAGACTAGATGACTAAGCTACTTAGTTTACAGCTATAAATACTACCCTTAATTCTCCATTTCAACCCACACTTACCTTCTAAATCTCATATACATCTTATACGTACATAAACAAACGTAGGCATGCATGCATCACGTAATAACAAGGTACGGTTATTCTTTTTAGTTAAAATATTTAGCTTAACATTTTATTTACAGAATTCACTTTGAAAGCTTATAATATATTGTAGTCACTATCTAAGTACGTACTTAGTTGAAATTTCGTTATAGCAATATAGCCCTTATATAATTAAAATGGAAACATAACCCTTTTCATCAATTATAACAAACTTTTGATTTTGAACTAATGAATAAAGCTTTTATACTACAACTTTACTTATCAAAGTAAAATGCATATTATACCTTTGTTATATTCTATGACATATTATAACAATTATAATGAACGTGTATTATCAATAGGTTGAAATGGCAACTCAGAAATAACATAGCCTAAACTATCGAGGTGAGTTTCGTGTTATTTTCAAAACTAAGATATATACGATATACCACGTGATTACTTGATTACCTGATTAGTTATTTGTTTAATTGCATATAATAGCACGTTGATTTCTAGATATATATTATGTCATGTCGTCGTTGGTTAAATCAGAGGCTGAAACGTAATGGTCGTTGGCTTATATATAAAGTACGATTAGTACACATGAGGCATCTTGTTGTACTAAGTCGATACTAGCAGATACTTGTCTATAACATTTAGACTTGTATAGATAGTCGTGACATAGATAGCCCACATACTTATCAATGTCAGATAACGACTTGGATTACCTTATTTACCGCGACACGGAGATCTCAACATATTTTATATATTTTACATTTCATATTTTACACGTCATCATTGCATATTGTGTGTGATATTTTGTACACAAACACAAGATTTCACTAAG
Source organism: Helichrysum umbraculigerum (assembly GCA_949592205.1). NCBI lineage: Eukaryota > Viridiplantae > Streptophyta > Magnoliopsida > Asterales > Asteraceae > Helichrysum > Helichrysum umbraculigerum. The sequence goes on along the minus strand of CATIUR010000003.1, from coordinate 119,312,434 downwards.
CCTTTAGGCTTATGCATGTACGTGTATATCTTAGGTAAAGACCACTTAGACGCGCTAGAAGAAGGATGCTATATGGGACCAGATGATAACTTAGCTGACGTACTCGAAGGGCTTTTAGTTTAAACTAGACCTATTGTATATTTAGTTTGAAAACAGTTACGCGTTAACCATATTTAAACTTCAAGAAATATAATAGAAATTTGATTCGAAATGGGGGTGTTATAGCAAAGGTAGAGAAATCCACGTTATTTAGGTAACTAATTAATAAATCAGCACACTAATATCAAAAATTAAAAAGTAATTATGACACCTAGCTACTGCACCAAATCCATTTCATTTGATTAACTAAATACTGTATGTACTTAACTAATTGTATGTTACGTAGTTACCCGTATTAATTTTTCAATTGTAATTAGTGTTGACTTTTTTAGCTCAACACGTCTAAATTTTATTATATAGAGGGATATGAGTTTGTACTCTTTGAGTTTTAAGCTTTGTGCAAAGTAATGTTAGGTATTAAGGTCCTGTTATACAAATCTAAATTACTAAGTAGTTACCGAACATAACATTTTTTTCTTGAAGGGTGGATATTATTAAACTAACAAAACATTAAAAGCTAGGAGGATGATAGGGATGAACTTGGGTCACACGATCAATCTACCCATTTTACATTTATATAACGTCACTTACTAGTAATCCAAAGAAATGAAAAAATGTTTAACACCGTTTTCAAGGGTGTCAATTCTTGGCCTTTTGACATTAAAGACAACCTCATTTCTATACTTCCAAGTGATCCAGAGTGTTGTGTGAACAACAACCTAAAAGTACTTTTTAAGCATGTGGTTGACATCAACAAAATTGCATGTGGATATTAAAAACATCCTTGAGGTTGAGAAGACGTGGTTCGGTAATCTTCCACCAACTTAACTAAAGATATCCCTCCAAAGCTTCATGACAATTCGACACTCCATAAAAAGATGTAATTCATTTTCGAGCCCATCATCACAACACATGCATCTAATGGAATCAATATCAATTCCACATTCCACCCAATTCATACGAGTTGGCAACCTCCCTTTTGCGACATGCCAAGAAAAGATATTTAATTTTATTGTGTAACACCCTAATTTTTGTAAGTACACGTTTTAAATTTTAAAGAGTAATATATTTTAATTAGTATGTTATATTTTATTTAGTAAATTAAATATTTTGTGAAGTTTGGAAAGTTAACATATTAAGAAATTAAGTAAGTTGGTGGCCAAAATAGAAGGTATGAAACTTAAGAATTTAATTAGTGGCCAAAGTAAGAAAGTTGGAACTTGAAGGTAGAAAATGAAAATGTACTAATTAAACCCCTCTTGTGAAGAATCTGGAAATTAAAAAGAGAATTGGGGTGGGTATTGTGGGTGTCGACCGGACAAAGAGGGAGGGAGAGGAGAAAGAAGAGTTTCTTCAAATTGAGAGTTAATGCTTGTGTTTTCTAGCTTCTGTATTCGTTTCTAGCATCACCAAGGTAAGAATCACTCTCTAACACTCTTAATTTTAAGTGTTTAGATTTTTGAGTATATGATGCTTCTATTGTTGATAGGGAGTGTTAATGAGTAATACTAAACCTAAAAGATATGAAGTTAATATTGTTTATGAATGATGATGATTTTGGTGAAATATTGATAAGTTGATTGATGATGATGATGATGATAACTTGTTGATAATGAGTTGTTAATGATACAAGAGAATCAATATAACTATATGCATGTGAAAATCTATAAGAAAAATAAATATTGCTAGTTGAGTCAATGATGAGTCGATCAAGAAAACTGTGTTCTTAAATTGTTTAAGAGTTGTAGTTACATCACTATTGAGTTAGTGATAAAAGAGAAGTTGGATTGATAATGGTTGTCACCTTGGATAGAGAATGACCTTGTTTATGTATTGATTAATAGTGATATCATGGTAAAATTATGAGAAATGGTATTAGAGATGTAATTTGAGTTGGTTATCATGGAGTTGATATCCATGAGTAGATTAAAGAATAAGAAACTAAAGATATTGAGTTATTGAGAATTTGAGTTGTATGTAACTTGTATGTGTATGATCATGTTATCAGGTGATTAAGGATCATTGAGACATATGCTTGAGCTAATTTAATCATTCATTTTGCCAAGGTAAGTAATGGTTAACTTGATTTGTAGTTAATAGTTGTAATATTGTTGTGACTAATGATTAAAGAGATAATTGTGAATGATTTAGCCAAGTAGTGCCATAGAGAAAATGTGCACTAGCTTGATGATTCAAGAGATTTAAAATGACGAGTAGAGCCAAGTAGTGTCATTAAGATAATGTGCACTAGCTTGATGAACAAATGAGATAAATGTAGTGAGAATAGTCAAGTAGTGCCATTGAGAGAATGGACACTAGCTTGATGATGTAGATATGTAGATTGTGTAGCCAAGTAGTGCCATTGAGGTAATGTTCACTATCTTGATGATTAAAAAGGTAGTGTTGATCAAAATTGAGATTTTGTTACGATTGAATAATTTTTATATGAGTAATTGTTAGTATTCGTTGTTAGTGATATTGATGTAGTTATCAAAGTTTATGGCAGATGATCGATTGAGGTGATCATTAATTGTTTATAGTTAACATTAAAATAGTTGTTATTGTATGTAGATATTGGTCATTGAGTTGATCACTATTTGATGGGAGTAAATATTGATTGTAGTTGTTGTATGTAGATGTTGATTAATGAGTTGATCATTTTTGCTTGTAGTGAATATCGATGTAGTTGCTAATGTGTGTAATTATTGATCACTGAATTTATCATCATTCAATTGTAGTAAATAATGTTGTAGTGGCTATTGTTATCTTTTGAGTAGTTGTACTCAAGTGGGAGTAAGAGTAAAATATCAATTAAAGAGTTTGTTGTTTGTAGTTGTTAGTTAATGAGTAAGATTAATATTGATTGTTGATGATGTTGTTGTAGTTAATCACCGTTACTTATTAAGCATTATTGATTATTCCGTTACTAGCTTGTTGTTGTTGATATGTAGGTGTAAGCGGGTCAAGTGGTAATTTGGGCAAGGAATCAAGAATCGATTAAGGGTAGAACTTGCTAACGAGTTAGTAAGTTGAATCCCTTACGTTTTGTAGAATCATGCTCTAGATACGATTGAAAGCCCCTTTTTGTTGTAATTGATCATGTGGTTAAAGTATTATTTTTGATGAAAGGTTTGACCCATTCATATGAATGGTAGATATTAAAGGTGTAGAAAAAGTTGGGTCAAACATAGTAGTTATTTTGTTTTGAGAAGTATGCAAGTCATGGTAATATTTGTGGTTAAACTTTGAACCAAATGTAGTGTAAACTTGAGTGGTGTTTAATGGTTGTTATATTATTTATGAGATTGAAGAATTGAGTATGAAATTGTGTCTTAGTAAAGGAGTTAAAATGTTGTTTTCATTATGATTGATTATAAGTGTCTAAGAAGTGAAGATTTGGTTTAAATTGAATCTTCTTGTAGTCGACATATGTATGTTGAATACTGTTGTCGAATCTTGTGGTATAAGTATAAAGTTTGGACTGCAAATAAACTGAGTCTAGAGAAATTATTTTGATACAAAACTGCAGGAATTTGAGTCAAGGTTTGGAGCTGCTGTTTCTTATATGTACCCGGCGGGTACACATTCTTACCCGGCGGGTAAGGTGTTCACCCGGTTGGGCATCCGACGAATATGGTGGTTCCAAACGGGTAGATCCTTTGTATTTAGAGACAGAACGTTTGAGTGCTGGAGTCTTGTATTTCTACCCGCCGGTAGCCCGCTTACCCGACGGGTACCCCGCCAAAATTAGAGTGTACCCGGAGGGTACCTAGCCTACCCGGTGGGTAACCCTCCAGTTTTGAGGTTGTTGATTTTACGTCCAATTACATTTTTAAATTATGTCTAAAAGAGTTTAATTATGTAATTCAGAAGTATAGGATATTTAATTGAGTCGAGTTTGAGTTTTTTTTTAAAAAAAAAAATTGGGAGCATTTCATATTGGAAGAATTTTGTTCCACCTATATAAAGTAGAGTCATCTTGGTTCACTGCGTTATATTCAACTAACTTGTTTGAGATGAACTCATGCATCGGCTTCACGAAATATCTCATTGGTATATCCAACAAAAATATCCATTTATCTTGGTTACAAGTTAGTCCCATATTTACAATCAACTCCAACAATTCTTGAAATTGAACTAGTTGGGGGCCAATAGTGGGAACACAGCGCCAAGCCCACATAGGCTTTAATCTTCAATTCACAATTTGTAACATATCACTTTCATTAGCAAGCTTATCTGTAGTAGAAGAAAAAATCTTGGATACTCTTCCTTAAAATTATTATCATGCCAAAAACTAGTATCTTTTCCATTTTTAACTTTTCTTTTTAAATAATGATGAAAGATTGATGTTAACCTTGGCAAGATCCTTTTCAAACGGTAATTTGCTTCCAAATGCTTGAACAATTAAAGGCTAAACCAACTTGATTTAAACCTCCATCTTTGTCATAGATAGCTTTAATAATTTTACACCAAAGTGCATTAGGCTCCACACGGAATCTCCACCACCACTTAGCTATCAAAGCTTGATTACAAGTTTGGAGCATGTTAACACCAAGACCACCTTTTTCATGAAAAAAGACTTGTATCCCAAGCAATCCAAGGTATGTTTTTCCCTCCAAAGAACCACCCAAAAAAAAAAATTATTCTTAACCTTTCAAGTTCTTTTGAAACTTTTTTGAGAGCTTTAAAAAGAGAGAAATAGTATGTGTCAAGACTCATCAAAACCGAATTAATTAAGGTAAGTCTCCCGCCTATTGAAAGAGTTTTAGCTTTCCAATTAGATAGTTTCTTTTGAAACTTATCGAAGATTGAAGTCCAAGAAGAACATTTATTCATTTTTGCACCAATAGGAAACCCAAGATAAATAGAGGGAATTAGATGATTGACAACAAATAATAATAGAGGCAAAGTGACTAACCTCTAAATCGGAAATAACTACGCCGAAAAGCTTGCTTTTGAAGAAGTTCACTTTTAATCCCAACGTCAAGTAGAAACAAGATAGGATTCTAGATAGATTTGACACAATTAGCTCAATGTTTTTTAATGGCTCAACCATGACACAATTAGCTAGGATCATTTTTTATCCTTATCTAATTATTAACTAATTAAGAATCAAACTAGTTATCAAATACTGTAATTAACATAGTAAATACAAATAATACATATTTATTTTTTTAGGCCTTTATAAATTGGAGACGCTAAGGAGTCAACTACTTCGCACACCCTCAAAAATGGTCATGGTACCAAACAATTACTTTGATTTTAGTTATTATTTCGTAAATTTTATAGCGCGATTAATTATGCCGACAAGTGATAATTAGTAACTTGCAATTTTTAGCAGCAAATCTCATACAACTACTAATAAGAAGCTAGAGAGAAAAAACAACAAGGAATACACTATTAGGCTTGTGAAGATTAGTAGGTGGTCTAGACTCTAAGATTAGTAGGTGGTCTAGACTCTAGAGTTTCAGTTTAATTTGTTGGTCAAGTTATCTATCTCCTATAAATATATCCCTAATTATTTTTAACCCTTGAGTCGTAAAAGTAATAAAGAAAAATTATCTGATTTGGCCCATACAATCTCCAAGTTAAAAAATGGACATAATCACATTAAATTCTTGTGTCGTATTGTTCATATTATTATCTTGTTGCTTTGTTTTATTTGCTAGGTTTGAAATTATCTATTCGTTTATTAATTGTGTTGAGGGTGCAACGTGATTACACGAGCGTCGTTTAGGTTTTATTTCTGCTAACAATTGGTTGTTATTAGTAGGATGTTTCCGCTGCAATTCCTAACAACTGGTGTGACACCCGTCAAATTAGGACTAGTGATTAGTGCCTAATCAAGTTTTAATACATGTAATTAGTTCTGTGTTAGACTAATTTGTGTATCAGGTAATATATATATATATATATATATATATATATATATATATATATATATATATATATATATATATATATATATATATATATATATATATTGTTGAATATATACAAGTATTATGCGATTTGATTTAAATCGTACAAGTTTCAAATCGAATGTAGTTCGGTTCAATTAATACGGACGTTGGTGAACAATTTTATTAAATAATATAAAATTATTTAATAACGATATCATATCCAAAATATTATTTCAATAATATTTCAATTCAATTTCGTATCGTACAAACAAGGTTTACGCGATTAAAATATTAGGCGCACAAACAAAACAAAACAAGTTAAGATATATTATATAACTCAATTAATAAGTATTTGGCTAAATACTTCAACGAAAATATTAAACAATTATTCGTATTTTAAAACATACAATTAAACATATAAAATAATTATTTAATGTTTAAACGACCGGGAAAACGAACACCGCACGGAGCGCAAACACGGAGTTAAAAGTGGAGACCCACACCCCGGTGGGCCCCCACCGAAAATTAGCCAAAGTGGGGGGGGGGGGGGGCACCCCACCCCGCCTCTCACTTTCTCATCTTTCATCTCTCTCTCCACTCTTTTCTCTCTTTTTTTTCCCTAACACCACAACCTCACCACCATCACCTTAATCCACAAATTAACAACACCAAACGAACTCGAATCATACCACTCCTTTGGAATAAAAGAACCACGGCGCAACGATCTACCTTTCCATCTTTTCGGATTCTCCTCGCGTCGATTCGTAAGTTTCCGACAAAAACCCGAAACTCTCCGTTTTCGATTATTTTTACATGATTATGGGTTATTTAAGTTGATAATGTCCAAATATGGGTTGGGTAAAAGATTTGGACCAAATGGTTGCCGGAAAACTCGTTTTCGACACAAATTCCGGTCATCAGACTGTAATGTCGCTTTTGGCCCAGACTTCATGCGACGTCAGCTGCGACGTCGCAAAACTCATCACGATGTCGCACGGTGCGACATCAGTCTCAACGTCGCCTTAATTGGCCGACGTCGCACATAGCGACGCAAGCCCCTACGTCGCAAGAATCAACAATGTCGCATATAGCGACGCCACCCACAACGTCGCATTAAATTACAAAAGTCGCACATAGCGACGCCATGCTCAACGTCGCAATCAGGATCTGCGACGTCACACCCAACGTCGCACAAACCAGAAACCAGAAAACAAGGATTTTTACTAAGTGTCGAGACCCAAAATTTATCACTTGATTTTACCCAAATTCAAATCCCAGATGCGTTTTTCACCATAACAATATGATAGAAATAAAAATTTTTCGAGCTGACCTAGCATCTTGACCCCAGCTAGGGGCCAGCCCATTGGACCCCGCCAGGGGTTGCCACCCTTAGAACCCCGCTAACCAGGGGCGCTGCCCCCGGACCCCCGTCACCGCAAGTTTGTAAATGCTTTATGATTATAACACTTCAATACTATAATAATAACACTTTAGAATTATTATTACAAACAATCACCAGCGGCCCGTAGACGTTTTTCAAATACTCAAGTCAATCAACCAAATCGTAGTAATTTGGACATTATAGTTGGACAAACAACTACAAAGGGTAGTCTTTTAAGATACCTAATCAATTAATAACCATCGCGCGTATGAAACGCCCTCAGGTTACAAGTCTTCGGACATCAATTCACAGCTAATCAGTTCAAGTTATTCGATAAACAATCAAGGCTCAGGTGAGTCTCATGGCCCCTATTTTACTGCTTTTCAATCAGGGGTGTGATATTATTGCCCGTTTTGTTTTACAAGTTGAACGCAAGTACAAATCAAATCAAATACTACATGAGTTTCAAGCTAATCAATTTAAAGCCCTCCATAGCATAGTCTGGTAATACGTAGTAGCGTGAATGTTAGTATATGATATCATATAGGATTGACAATCCTCATCCGGTGTAACACCCCCAATTTTAGTGATTTGCGGAAGCATACTTGGGTGTTACTAATCAATATACAAAGCATAAGATATACAGCAAACGACCTCTAAATGAGACGTTTTGTAAAATAATTACATTTTATAATTAAATCGTTTGAAAACATATAGTTTTCTTTACAAAAATATGTAAGCCTAGAGTCCGCGTATGTGGCGGGAGATTCTATTACATAACCATAGTTACAAAAGATAATGCCAAAGAATCTCCGTTAAATGCAGTTTGGAAATCATGCGATTCTAGCTAGCAATCCTGGAGTGATCCTACTCCGTAAGTGTACCTAAGAATACACGCTAAAAAGGGTCAACCAAAAGGTTGGTGAATCTCACAGGTTTATCAGTAAATAATCAGTTTGAACACAAGATTTCATCAGTAGTGCCCGTAGGCGTATATCAAGTATTTGCAAATCTCGCAAAAGTAAAGTAATCAAGTTATACCGTTGCCATGAGGCTCATAATCGAAGCTTAACCCGTAAATAATCAGTTGCTCCCGTGACATGCTCGAAATTGAGCAAGCATAAGTAACGAAATAATAGTCACCCGTTTCTACGTGTAAATCAGTACGTGGTAGCGCTACTACCCCGGGCAGGGAGGGTCATTTCCCTAATGGATCCATTAACTACTGTTCGCGCTTAAGTCCATAACTAACGATATATGATGGAGAGACTTCAGTAATTAGTAATTAACTCATGCAATTCCGTTTGGTATAGAAATCAGTTTAGTACTTGTGTTCAGGAAAAATAAGTAGCATGTATCTCCCCCAATAAGATAAAACAGTAAAAGTGGGGCCGTAAGACTCACCTGAGCCTAGTAGTAAGCAGTTGAAAACTGTAAGTAGCGTGTAGGTTCTCCGAACCCGTAACCTTTAAATGCCTAAACATATAAAGTTAAGTAAGTAGATGTCTCGCAAGACCATCTAGGCTAGTTGTCTACACAACTCGTTATGTCCAAGTATTTGTTCAGTAATCCGTTTGTAGTTTGAAAACAAGTATGGCCCGTTGGTGACGGTTTGTAATAATGATTCAAAGTGTTATCATTATATGTATCGTTGAATCCGGTTTCGTTATTTGTAAGTGTTCGACACTTAGTGTGAAAAGTATTTACGACATCCAATGACGGGGGTCCGGGGGCAGCGCCCCTGGTAGCGGGGTCCAAGGGGCAGAGCCCCTGGCTGGGGTCGAGCTGCCAGGTCAGCTTGGAAAATTTTTATTTCTACTACTTTCCTTTAGTGAAAACGCGTCCGAAATCTGGATTTGGAGTAAAATTAGGTGGTAAAATTCTGGTTCCGACACTTAGTAAAAATCTGAGTTTTCAGGGTTCTATTTTATGCGACGTTGGGTGCGACGTCGCAAGCGACGTAAGGTGCGACGTGGGTGTGTGCGTCGCATTATGCGGCCTTCGCAATTTAATGCGACGTAGGGTGTTGCGTCGCTAAGTGCGACGCTAGTTCGGTTTGCGACGTTAAAGTCTACGTCGCTACGTGCGACATCCGCAAGTTAATGCGACGTAATAGGCTGCGTCGCTAGTGCGACGTTGAGATTTTTGTGCGACGTAGGTCGCGACGTCGCAGAGGCCCCTGGCCAGGTGCGACATAGCGGTCTGATGGCCGGAAATTGTGCCGAAAACGAGTTTTCCGGTTTCCGTTCGGTCCAAATCTTTTACCCAACCCATTTTTGGACATTTTAAGCATGTATAAACCATAAAAACGTAAAAACATTAAGAATCGAGAGATGTCGGGTTTTGTCGGAAACTTACAAAATGTCGGATGAGAAATCCGAAAAGATAGAAATGTAGATCGTTGCGAGGTGATGCTTTTCTTCCAAACGGAGGGTATGATTCGGCGATGTTTCGTGGTGTTATTTAGCGAATTTGGTGATGAAGGTGGTTTGGTGATTGGGAGTAAAAAGAAAGAGAGAGAGAGAGAGAGAATAGAAAGTGGAAATGGGGAAAAAAGAAGAAGGTGGGAGGTTTTAACCTCCCATTTTCAGTCTCCGTCCTCACGCTCCGTGCGGTGTTCGTTTTCTCCGTCGTTTTTCGTTAAATTATTTCTTTTATGTGTTTAGTTATATTTATAAAAATCGCAAACCTTGTTAAATAACTCAATTAAATTATTTCCTTAAGTCTTTAATAGTTTAGATTAAATTTAACTACTTTTGTTTTTAAATCGTGTAAACTTTAATCAAGTGATACGAGATAATTTCTAATTATTGAAAAATAGCATTTTGGGTCATAATTGCGTTATTTTAGTTTATAAACATTTGTTCACCAACGTCCGTATTAATCGAATAGAATTTCGTTCTATTTAAGTCGCGTACGATTTAAATCAAATCGCAAAGTTGTATATATTTACCAATATATAATCCGATACATAAATTAGCCTAACACAGAACTAATTACATGTATTAACAAAGAATTAGGCACTAATTCTAGTCCTAATGTATCACAAGTACACAACAGTAGGTTGGACTGCCCAAGCATGAATCATTAGCTCGAGTCAGCATTCATACAATCAGAGATTTAATTGCATTATTATATTTTGTATAAAGTAATTATGTGATGTAAATCTCTCAATTTCTGAAACTGAGCTAATGTAAACATTATTTTGATGTAAACTTATGTTTTTATCAATACAAGTTCAAAACGACGTATATAGTGGTCGTTCATTATATCTTATGTGCTTTGTATATTGATTAGTAACACCCAAATCGTGCTTCCGCTAAACAGTAAATTTGGGGGTGTTACAACTGGTATTAGAGTTTCATGGTTTGAAGATTTGTCAACGCTAGCGGATAAAAGCATGATTAAGATTAGGTTGTTAATGGTTAGGGTTTTAGTTCTTAGGAGATAGAGATTTTGAATTTTCAAATAATCGGAATAGATCTAGATTCGGAAGAAGACAATCACTGGGGAGGAGGCTACAACATTTAAAGTAATAACCATGAAAGTACAATTAATTACGTATCAATTCTATAACACTAAAATAAATCATTGCATGTCTTGCATGCATATATATTTTCTAATCATGCAATCATATTCCATTAATTAACTTGATAAAAAGTAGGGTCTCATAATTTGTAATCTTTCACACATTTTGAAGCTCGAACTTCAGAGACAAATCAACGATTTCAACATTTTGTGTGTTTATGCATGTGTGTGTTGGTTTTTAGCGAAAATGGCATATAGGATTTAAGTAGTCTAATTTTTGAAGTACATAAAAACCCAACGGTTCCCTATTTCGGTTGGTTGGATCTTAGATCCGATCATGGCCCATTAGCCTGATCCACTTAATTGGATCTTGAATTTTATTCCCTCTAGCCTATTGGGAGCCCGGAGCCCTAATTAAATGGGTCGCTCTTGGTTTTGCAGGATTCCTGAATGTCCCTAGTCCCTACTATACCCTTCACATTCTGAGAGAGAACTTAATTATTATTGCTAGACATTCAAGCAAAACATTCCACATCCTTGATTGGTGAACTCAAAACCATCCTTACTTTTCCGAATGTTAATCGCATATGCAGTGAAGTGCGACATCAAAATGAAATATTGGTTGGATTCCTAGATATTGAATGAAATATTCAGGGGTAGCTGCCCCATTCTAACTCAGCCCTGAAAATATTAAACCATAAAAACTCTCTCAAACAAGACAATGGGTTCCTGTTTCAAAACATTAAAACCTTAATTGGCACAATGACTTTAAACTTATTGAGAGATTAGTCTGGATCTCTGTCAAAGGCTTGCCCCCTCAAGAGTGGTTTGAAGAGTCCTTCACCACAATATATGCCTAAACTGTGGGGTGACATTGTATTCCGAAAAGTCCTCCATTGAATATATGGGATGAGAAAGACGGGTTCGAAAATGGCCGAATTAGCTTCTTTCACGACATGCTCTGGTCCCGGGTGTCTTCCAGTGGTCTTCTAGCGTTAGAAGTATTGAATTCGTGTAATCCGAATAATAATAATAACATATATGGTGGTCGGACGAATTTGCGTAAGAACGAAACAATGTGATTGTATTAACAAATCTTTAGAATTAAATAAAAATTAATGAAACAGAGAACATCATCTGAATTGAATTCAGGAAATTGACGGCGAATGCAACACGGTTTTTCAGTTTGGTGATAATGATTCTACCAGTTACGATATGATGATGAAACTTAACAGATGGTAAAATATTAGGAAGGGGCTGGTAGGAATCTGATTGCTCAAACGATGGTAATATACATTTGTTCCATGGCTAGATTATTGTGGTTTACAGTAAAAACATCATTTTATCTACTTGATCGAATTACGTCTTATGTGACATTAATTTCTAGCTAGCTTAAATAATTCATATAATTATACAATCATGACCTTAATATATATCTCTCAATCGACTTATTTCAGTCGTCGTCTAGACGTCTACCCTCAAATCCTTTACTTTTCACTCGTCTCAGTCAAATTATTGCGGTTTTCTAGATCGTCGTCAAAATTCTTTTTACTCTATGATCGATCATGAAGGGATAAAAAGACGTACTATAAAGTATCACGTATTCACGTGTGAAAAACCAATTACGTATCACTTTTACAACAGTCATGTAGTCATGTAGATCGTACGTTGTCTTGTACATTTTTATCATGCATGCATTAAAGTAATCGCCCGCTGTTCATTATTATATACGGAGTAGTTATTTACACTTCTGGTCGACTTGAATTATTTTATTCTTCTTTAAAGCTAGCTAGGACAAACCCTAATTATACGGACATGATCTCATTTGAGAACCATCGAAAACCTAAATATAGTAGCAAATAGTATAAAACATCTTTAAGTGGTAGGTAGCTATTGTGCTGTGTTAGGTTAACGAGGTAAATAATAACAAATATGGGGGTATACGTTACGAATTTTTCAAGGAAAAGGGGTAGGTGAAAAAGAGGTTTCGATGATGCGGATGAAAAAGATATATATATATATTTTTTATGCATGGTTGATTAAAATTATACGGTTAAAGTTGTAATTTTAAGAAAAATGTTGAATAAGTCTAGTTCATAAGTTTAAAAATATATGTCGAATAGTGGCGAACATTAGTTTTAGATGGCAATGATATACTCCATCCGTCCCAAATTTATAGTCCAGTATTCCATTTTGGGTTGTTCCAAATTAATTGTCCACTTTCATAAATAGATAAGAACGATAAGACTAAATTCTTTTAAGATTTGGATCAGAGGAGCAGCTCCTCTTAGAGGAGCAGGAGGAACAGGAAAAATTCACTGCATTTTAGGGCAAAAATTCGCTCAAAATTCACTGCATTTTACCAACGGAGTAATTACTGCATTTTACACTTATAATATTTTACTGCATTTTAACGACGATTTACTGCATTTTAGCGATTTAACGACGATTTACTGCATTTTAGCGATATTTTTACTGCATTTTAGTGATATTTTACTGCATTTTAGCAACACTGCATTAAAATGCAGTGAATTTTGAGCGAATTTTTACACTAAAATGCAGTAAATTTTTCCTGCTCCTCCTGCTCCTCTAAGAGGAGCTGCTCCTCTAAGAGGAGCTGCTCCTCTGATCCTTACCCATTCTTTTATACCCCTAATTTATATATGTAAGACAAAAAAGCTGATAAAAAGTAAAGGGTAAAACTGTAATCTTATCAAAAAGTAAGAGAGAAGTTGATGTTTTCTTAAACTGCGTGTTTTTTGTCTGAGGACAATTAAATTGGGACGGAGGGAGTATTAGATATAAAAAAAAAAAATACTAAGAAAATTGATGCGTCACTTATGCGACTTTTTAATTTAGGTCATTTAGATGTACGGTGTATTAATTAGAATGAGGAGAAAAGTTCAATAAAGAACGAAAAAAAAAAATAATGAAGGAATCAATAGGATTACTTCATTTCAAAAATTCATTTTCACATTTTTTTAAAAATTAAATATCTCACAAACCGTATGCCTAAAAATTATAAAAATTACATATTTGGAATCATCTTTTTCTCTTCGATTATAGACCCCACAAGCTATACTTTCGACAAAGTTTTTTTTCCCATTTATTATTGGGTTTTAAAAATTTGTAATGTGAAATCACATGTGATTTAACACTAAAAAATAATCGCACACGCTTATATCTCCAATTAAACTTTAAATTCTTATCATTGATGATTTAAAAAGATTTAAACATGAAAAACTAAGTTGTAATTACATGCGATTGAACATCGAAGTATCAATCACATGTAATTAAAGAGTAATCAAATACGAATTTTCAGATCATTGAATATAATTATATATTTAAGTAAAAATCGAGTTGTAATCATACATGAATCTATCATATATCGGTAAATTGTTCATCAAATATCAATTTTTAAATGAAAATCATATATGATTATATACAAAATCATATGTGATTATATAACAAATCACATGTGATTAATGTACAACTAGGAATCAGAAGTGATTTTTAATGAAAATAAATGCAATTGTTAAATTCTATTTATGATTATTAATGTATATGAATATTAAGTTGCAATCACGTGTTAATTAATATATATCATGAATAAATAAACGTGAACAAATTTTAACTTTTTATCATAAATCACATGTGATTATATTGTAAAACCCGGCAAAAAAAAAGAAAAAAAAAATTCGTCGAAAATATAGCTTGTGAGATCTTTAATCGAATAGAAAAAAAAAACGTTGATTCCGAATATGTAATTTTTATAATTTATGAACATACAGTTTGTGAGATATTTAATTTTAGGGGTAAAAGTGAAAGTGAGTTTTGTAAAGAAATAGAGCAATCTTATTGATTCTCCCGTTCTTCATTTTTTTGGTATTCTCCATTGAACCCACCTCTTAGAATGAGTAGTAAAATTGTTGAGAAAGAATTATCAAAAAAACAAATGTCAAATATTATGTTAATTATTAAGCCGATGATACTTTTATTATATACTCCCTCCGTCCCAAATTAAGTGTCACGTTTTGACTTTTTGAGTCTTCCCTTTTCAACTTTGACTTTAAATATTTTTGTTTGTGTTATATAATACTTGATGCAAAATATATGTATGGATTGGATTTTTAAATATTTTTTTATTGGTATAATTTTCATAAAGTAATATATAACACAAACAAAAATATATAAGGTCAAAGTTTAAAAAGAAAGACTACCAAATCTGATACAGGACACTTAATTTGGGACGGATGGAGTATATTTTTCTATAAATATAGTAAGCATATACTCCGTATTACTTTGACCGAAAATGTTATAGATACTTTCAAGGAAAAGGGGTAGGTGAAAAACAACATATATATATATATATATATATATATATATATATATATATATATATATATATATATATATATATATATATATGATAATATTAGATGTGGCAATTTTAGATCCATTGGTTATTTATGGGTCAACTTGGTTAATATTTATGAGGCGGTGGATTTGTTGGGTATCCCTTCATTTTTTGGATGAGTCTAAATGGGTATTTAATATAACCTCCAATTGTATAACAATTAACCAACAGGTCTAGATGGGTCTAGCGGGTAAATTTTTTTTCCACCTCATTTCATTTTATTCATATTTCACTCAAATAAAAAAAAGTTTGATGAAAACCCGATGGGTCGATCCGACCCGAGACCCATTTGACCGGGACCCGTTTAGACACATCCTTCTAAATGACCTAGCGAGACCCGAATCCATTTAGACTCAAACTCACCTAGACTCGTGATCCGACCCGACCCATTCATTTTACCTCTTATATATGATATGATGAGTGAATGGTTTAATTTAAATTTTCAGAAAATATCTGAATGTTTAGAATTCAGAGTAAGGTTCAAATGAGTACAACATTTTAGATTGAGAATGGAGGAACCAACCAGTATATGCCATGTGTCACTTTTTTCTCTTTCCTCCACATTTTTAAAAATTAAATATCTCTCAAACGGTAAGTCGAAAAATCATTAAAATTGCACCATAATAATCAGTGTTTTATTCTCTTCAATTAGAGATGTGACAAGGTATACTTTCGACGAACTTTTTTTTTCCGTTTTTCGGTGGGTTTTGAAAACAACTAACACATGTGTTACCGTTGAGTAACACATGTGTTACCGACGAGTAGTAGGTTTTGAAATAACTAACACATTGTTTCTCTAGATTCCTAGAGTTTGTGTTTAATAAAATTTGCCGTTCAAAAAAAAAAAAAAAAAAAAAAAAAACAACATATGTGTTACTGGCGAGTAACACATGTGTTACCGGCGGGTAACACATGTGATACCAGCTACTAACACATGTGTTACTAATTTTTTACCATTTACAAAACCCAAAAAAGAATAATTCGTCGAAAGTATGCCTTGATGGACGGCAAATCGAAAAGGATAAAACGCTGAAAAATATGGTGCAATTTTCAAGATTTTTCGACTTACCGTTTGTGAGATATTTAATTTTAAAAAACAAGGGGGGAAATGGGTTATTGTGACACGTGTCGCATTATGAGTGGTTCCTCCATTCTCACACAAAATCTCATTCTCATTTGAACCTTATCCTTAGAATTCATTCTTAAATATTTCTATCACGATGTTCTATATTTTTTTAATCACGTGGAGTGGGTGAGATTTTCGCTGTTGACCAACATTAACGTATGTTATTTTTATCTATCATCGTCGCTGAAGGAGTGAAGGGAGCCGCACAGCCTTCAACGGTGTGTTGAATACTTAAATGTGGGTGCAAAATGATTTAGTACGTAGTTTTCTTTTCGCATTGTTTAAAAATTACTCGATCTCTTCTTGTCAATTTATTTGTCCACTGTAAAATGTACATAGTGTTCAACAAAAGTACAATAATTACATTTACACTGTTAATCAATAACATTTTGGTATTCTCTACTAAAACACTTTCTGATTTGATAAAATTGAAAGTAGAGATTATTTTGTTAACAAAAAGAAATCATGGACATTTAAATTTAAACAGAGGTAATAATCACTTCTACCGAAAATGGGATTCGCTATCAAATTACTTGTTAAACTCTACGCAAAGTTGAGCATTGAACCGTTCTTTATTCTTTGATATAAATGGTTTAGAATGAATTTTACTTAATATTTATTATTATTATCTTTTATTTTATTATTATTTGTTTTTATCGAACACATGATCAATGTTCACACACACACACAGACACACAGACACACACACACACACACATATATATATATATATATATATATATATATATATAAACAAAACCAATCACACGTGAATAACTACGTAAGCTATTACCTATTACTTTCTTCGTTCTACATAATTTGTCACAAAGTTGAAAACACACATTTTAAGAAAAATTATTAATTGTAATTTTGATCTTAGTATAATGACAATTTTAACCTTGAGCTCTTAATTAAAATGTTTTCTTAGATTTGTGTAGCTTTAAATTAAGGGTATGTAAGCATTACTGTATAATTATTTTTAGAAAATGACAATTATTGTGGGAAAAATAAAAATAGTAAGACGTAGAAATAATTTTGGATGGAGGGAGAGGTCTTACTACTCTAAATTTTTTATTGGTTTTAATTTGAATTACCGCATAGGGGGATGTATCATTAATTCATTATATCGTTTGGACTTTGGAACAGAGATACTTTATAGTCTACATGTATACCAATATTTAAATCTAAGGAAAAGTAGAAAAGGGTACATTCTTCGATCACTATAAATAAATGTATAAACCTAATGTCATATATCATTCGTCCAAGTAAATTAAGAAATTTCCATTCTAGCCCCCCTTCTCTCGTTTCCTCAAAGATGAACTATACTTACTCTCACAAGTGTGCTTCAAGCATATCCGTAACCATTTGCATCGTTGTAACGGCAATCGTTCTTCTATGTCTCTACACAAATCCAAATCATCCCAAGTTCTCAATCGAGGGATTTTTCGTTCCTTCTTTGAACAAAACGCTTGATCATCGTACCTCCGATGATATCTACTTCGATCTAAAACTCGAAAACATGAACAAAGCAATAGGTCTTTACTACGAAAACCCTTCTAGCCTCGCCTTTTCGTACTACCCACTCCAAGAACCCTTCCAAAAATACACATGGGTGTACCATTTGCCAGCTTTTTATCAAGGTAACGGCAAAACTAAACATATCAAAAGCCTCGCAAAGAACGACGATGACCACCCACGGTTATCGTCTACCGTGGCTATCGAAGAAGTAGAAGACAACCCCAAATATGTAGTGAGAAGTCTCCTTGAGAAGACTCATGGGGACTTTGTTGTTGTTATGAAGCCTGTTCCGGTTAAAGTGGTTAGTTTTAGAATTAACTTGATTGTGAACTATAGGTTTAAGTTATGGGGAGACTCAACTATACATCAACTTGCGGTAGGAGCTGATGTGGCGGTTGATGCCGCAACCGGTGAAAGTGTTACGGAAGAAAGTATTAAATTGGTGAAGTCAGGTTCGGCAGCTGGAGGCCCGGTTGTGCTTGTGATTTTGTTAGCTTCATTTCTGGTTATGTCTATTTAGATCTAGTAATTTGTTTGTGGAAGTGTATTTTGGTAATGAAGGGTTATTATAAGTTTAATAAATCTAGTAGCTTTAAGCATATAATTACGTCGATCCAAGGAAAAGTTAGATGAATAATCTATGTTTGTCAAAAGCATTTAGCTTTTAATAAAATTATCTTGCCTTTTCAAAAAATATATATATATATATATATATATCGTCAATGTCATGAATTTAAAGTTAGGGTTAATTATTTGGTTATGTATATAACTTTGCCCTTTTGTGAATCCCAGACTTGAACAATATCAAGATTTAACTTACTAAAAGCTTTGAAGTATTAACAAGAAGTTTGCGGAATATAACACTTGTTAACAACGAAGGTTTAATCGTATGAACAAAGTGAACAACAAGAAGTAATTTGATAACCAAAGCTTCAATATTATTATTGATGATAATAATACGGATAAACTACACTTGTATCAGGGTTACAAAGAGAAACCTTGAAGCTACTCTGTGACACCCCCAAATTTAATGCTTTGCGGAAGCGAGTTTTGGGTGCCACTAATCAAATATCACAACACCAAAGTACAAGCAAACGACTCTAAATGAGACGTTTTAGAAAAATACATTACAATACAGTACATTACATAAGTTTTCAAAAGTAGTACAAGGTTTTAAGTTATAAGTAGTACAACATTAGCGAGTTCGCAAAATGATTCAAAAGATTTTAAACACATAATCAAGGTACAAAAGATAATGCCAATAAAATCTTCAAGTGTTTATGCATGCGACTCGTACTAGCCTAGCATACCCTGCGGGCCATCCTACTGTTGCTGAGTACCTGAGAATACATCACTAAAAAGGTCAATCAAAAGGTTGGTGAATCTCACAGGTTTGTATTAAACAGTGATAAACAGTTTTGCGTAAATCAATAAGTAAATCATCACAATAATCAAAACAGTAAAGTATAATTGTACAATAGTAGTAAGTCGGTAACCAAGTATTTCATAATTACAGTAAGGTCGGTATAGTCGGTCATGTCATGAGCCATCATAGTCGAAGCTTAACACGTCTGTAATTTGCCCCCGTGAGTGCTAATCCAAAAACACTCATATGAAACGAATAAGAAACGCCTGTTTAGACACTTGCAGTTCGTGGTGGCGCTACCACCCCAGGCGGGGATTGTCAGTCCCATATGGATCCATATACTAAAATTCGCGCTTATCGTATAATTGACGACTATGATTCAGAGGACTTCATTGGATTAAAGGAAACTCATGCAGTTCAGTAAGGCAATACGTCGGTAAGTAAGTAATTCAGTAAGACAATACATTTGTAAATGTATTCAAGTCAGTAGTAATTAAGTCGGTAAAACAATACATTTGTATATGTATTAAAGTCGGTAGTAAATAAGTCGGTAAAACAATACATTTTGTATATGTATTAAAGTCGGTAGTAAAAGTCGGTAAAACAATACATTTTGTATATGTATTAAAGTCGGTAAAACAATACATTTGTATATGTATTAAAGTCTGTAGTAAATGAGTTTGTATAAGAATACATTTGTATATGTATTAAAAGTCGGTAGTAAATAAGTCGGTAAAACAATACATTTTGTATATGTATTAAAGTCAGTAAAACAATACATTTGTATGTGTATTCAATTCAGTAAGTAAATAAGGCGGTAAAATAATACATTTGTAAATGTATTTAGTAATTCAAGTAATCTTATTAAACAATCACTTTCAGTAAACAAGTACATACAGTAAACAAGTAATATCAGTAAGCAAATACGTTTAGTAAACAAGTGAGGGATCTCCCCCAAAGTAAAACAGTAAAAATGGGCAGTGAGACTCACCTGAAGAGCAAGCAAATCCTAATGTGCGCGCGTGTACCAATTGTAACTTCCTAGTACCCTAAACACGCGAGATTATATATAAGTAAATGGAGGCGTACAAATATCATCCATATTAATGTTTATTCGGTTGAATTGTGTCCAAGAGTTTGGTTATATGTTTGAAAACAATTAAGTTTGTAGTTTGTAAAAGTGTACGGCCCGTTGGTGACAGAAGTGAAATCATATTTCAAAATACAATTTTTGTACTTGTTTCTAGTTGATTTCATGTACTTTAGATACTTATTTAGCTTGGAATTGATCTCATGTGTTAAGGTTAAAGATTGAGGAAAGAATATGAAAAGATAGTGCATTTTACTGATTTGACTATGTCGCACCGTTTTGGTCATAACTCTCTCATACGAACTCGGATTTAGGCGATCAAGTTGCCCAGACGACCGTGACTCAGAGGACTACAAAACTACAAAAGATGGTGGGCTAAATGGGTGTTACCCGTCCGGGTGGGGCTCCATACCCGTACGGGTATGTTTGGTGAGCAGTCCGGGTGAGTTTTCTAATCCGTCCGGGTCTGTGTGTACCACCCGTTCGGGTTTCACCTTTCACCCGTTCGGGTATTTGGACTTACCCGTCCGGGTGAGGTCTCATACCCGTCCGGGTGAATTTTGTTACCCGTCCGGGTTACTTGATCCACCCGTCCGGGTGGGTTGTTTCTTTCGGGTCTGTTCGTGCAGTTAACTCACAATACCAGTTTTAAATCCGTTTTTGCATACAATCAACTTAGTATAATGCTAATACATGTTATATTACTAATTTAAACACAAAATTAAAGGAAAAAGGTGAGTGATTCTTACAATGTAAAAATGGGACCGAGGATGATGATGATGAACGATGAAGATGATGATTCCAAGGATGAAGATGATGATCAGATGTTGTTGTTGTTGATGAATGATGATGATGTTTTGAAACCGAGAGGAAGAGAGCGAGAGACCGAGAGAGAAATGAGATGGATCGTGTGTGTTGTATGTGTGAATTATTGGGGGTCGGGTGAGTATAACCGGCCTCCAATAATTGAGGTTTGGTAGTATTTTTCGCCCCGTGTTCGCGTACCCGATCGTAAAGTAGTATAATCTTTTTAAATGATAAATTTCTAAAAATATAATCGTTTATATTTTTAATCAAAGTATCTTACAATAATACTTGTAGTGAGATATAAAATTATATCTTTGTTTCAATTCATTTTGACGGATAGTTTTCTATGTACAGAATATGTTTAAATTTGATATCAAGTAAATAATTATTATTCTAAACAATAATACATTATTAAAAAAATGTTTTTCACCAACGTCCGTATTGAAGATTACGTTTTCTTTTAGTTTTGTTTGTACGTGATTATTGAATAATCAATGTGTTATATATATATGTAAATACATATATAATACTTGTGTACTTGAGTATTGACACGTGTGTAATACGTGTTTTAAAGTTTAAATTAGGAGCTAATTTTGGATTATTTTGACCGGGTGTAACATTCTCCCCTTGTTAGGAGAATTTCGTCCCGAAATTTGTGCGTAGTAATTGTGTGTGCATTTTCTAAGAAAGTGTGTGAGTCTACTGTGAGTGCTATAACCTCATTCTAATATTACTTCCCTCCCCTTGTTAAGTTAATGTCCTACTGGCCATTAAAGGAGTAGATAAAGTGGGTTGTAATGTAATTGACCTTTTTGTCGGTAGGACAAGGTCAGTCAGTCACTAAGGTGTAGCTACACTTTGGACTAGTAGCCTAAAGTAAGGTAGTAATTTCTCTATGTTCATACAGTTTGTAATGGATAGTAGTATCATAGTGTAAACTAGACTCTATCAGTCCCCTACAGAAACTAAATGAATTAGCCTACATTAGTTTTATGTGGGATGTTACCCATTGTATAATAATATTTTTAACCGGTATGTCTTCCGGTATAAAGCAATGTAGGATATGTTATCCCTATACTTATGCAAGCTAAACATCGTCTCTTAAAGAAACTATAGAATCTAAATTGTCGTCTTTCCCTAATCCTTTCGTGCACTTAGAATCTAGGGAAACATAGAAGTATTCAAACAGCAAGTAAGATCTACCAAAGTAATTTGTATACAGACAGTCGGGTCATTAGCGAGTAACCATACCCGCGTCATTATCCGAGTCCTAGTAAACTTTTCTTATAGAAGCAAGGGTATCATGGTATACTGTGAAGTTTTTGCGGACCATTCAAAATTTGAAATTTGTTTAGAGCTGTGCACTATAAATAAGTTTACATGGTTATAAAATTTTGAAAATTTTATAAAACATTTCGTGAGAAATTCCCGTAGAATTTTATTAGAAATTCATTTTGTTAGAACTATGATGGTGATAGTATGTTGAAACTTGAAATCCGTTGAAAAGTTGATTTGATAAGTAGTTCAGTTGAAACTATTGTCAGTGCTCATGATTTGAAAATTTTGTTTAGAAAAGTCTGTCGATAAACAGGATTTATGAAAACTTCAGAGTATAAGCCTGTTGAAATTTTGTTGAAATAGTTTTCCTAAGGAATACCTAACAGTACAGTGGAGTGAGTTTCAAAATATCTTTGACGTATAATCAGGTAGGTAGTAGTAGTAAGCAAGTATAAAGTTTCGATCCTTATATCAAAGGACACTGAAGTAGCTATATTTGTCGTTTTCAGTAGAGTAGGTAGTAACTAAAGTATCATCAGATAAGGCCTATTCCAATACCTTCAGTATATAATAGCTTATAGAGTAGTACGCATTTGAGGCCTATATATGTATATATACCTATATCACATAATAGTCTAATCAGATATGTATACAAATCCTATCTCACTCATAGAATCTAAGCTACGGAATGAAGTATCGAGTAATAAATAAAATTTAGTAAAGCCAACAACATTGAGGTAGTAGGGTTATCTGTATGCGAATGTACCAGTGTTGAGCAAGTCAGTGAGCCTCGGGTTCAGGTTATCCTCCCTAGTATTGAGTACGTAGAATCTTCCTTTAGCAGAGTTGTTTTTGTTTTTCAGCTGCGGGCAATCCTTCCTGAAATGCCCGGTACCATTGCATTCATAACAGGTCTTGGGTGCAGAGGTGTTGGTACCAGTTGCGGCTGTCTTGCAATCCTTGGCCACGTGCCCAAATCGCTTGCATTTGGTGCAAGGACACGAACCATCATGATGGAGGCTGCATTTTGAGCAAAAGGGTTTGCTTCCCTTATACTCTTTCTTGTCGCCAGAGTCAGTCGGGTAGGTTTTACCAGTCTCAACCTTTTTGTTGGAGTTGTTGGGGTTTCCTTCCCATTTACGCTTGCCAGTGTTTCCAGTAGGTGCTACAGATGTCTCGCGCCTGACAATCTGCGCCATGAGCTCATGTGCCATACGAATAGCACTCTGAATAGTTCCAGGCTTTGATGAAGTGACATTCCCCTGAATATCCTTCGGGAGTCCGCGGATGTACCTCTCAATCCGCTTACGTTCAGGATCTACCATAGATGGGCAGAGAAGAGCGAGCTGCTGAAATCGGGTTGTATAACCGATGATGTCAGTACCCTGAACGGTCAAGTGCCAGAATTCATCTTCCAGCCTCTGGAGTTCCTCATTGGGACAGTACTCATCCCTTAGCATCCTTTTCAGTTCTTCCCATGGGATTCCATATGCAGCATCAATTCCCACAGACTGAATGTAGGAGTTCCACCACGTCAGAGCATTTTCCAGAAATGTACATGTGGCATACTTAACTTGGCAGTCTTCCGAACAGTTACTGATCCTAAAGACTGACTTCATTCTTTCAATCCACCTGATCAATCCAATGGCACCTTCCGTGCCCTTGAAGTTCAGAGGTTTGCACTTGAGAAAGTCATTGTAGCTGCAGGGTTTAGCAACAGGAGCGTCGTTTACAGATGACGACGATTGAGCAGTTAGAGCTTCGGCTACTCCTTGAGAGATGAATCGTGCGAGTTCAGCCGCGCTGAAGGATTGTCTTCTTGGTGGCATGTTCCTTCAATAACAGCAAGGAGAAATGTGAGTTTTTGTGTAAGAGTATGATTATCGTAGTTGCATATATAACGGTAATATATTACAACACAAGTGACAATCAATGGTGTAGAATAACGAAGTTTGTAATCATTTAACATGCGAGTTCAA
Source organism: Helichrysum umbraculigerum (assembly GCA_949592205.1). Taxonomy (NCBI): domain Eukaryota; kingdom Viridiplantae; phylum Streptophyta; class Magnoliopsida; order Asterales; family Asteraceae; genus Helichrysum; species Helichrysum umbraculigerum. Next base: position 119,287,942 of record CATIUR010000003.1, on the reverse strand, counting down.
AAGATTACAAGAGTTAGAGTTTTACAAGAGCTGTCGGGGATATTACGTCCGAACAGATATCAGAAGTTATGCGGAATGTGATAGGGAGATAGAAAAGATTTTTGTACTTAGAGGAATACGGAATCAGGATGTTAAACATGATGGGTGAGTGAATGACGGTCCTCTGATGACCAGTTCGTGCTGAATAAGGTGTCGAAGTTCTTAATCTCTACCTAGGTAAGTCTATTTCGAATAGATGAGCCTCTCTGCCAAGGCACATCTCAGTACTATTTTCCTGACTCGATCAACTTACCACAGGCCTATTCTAAAGTGTATTCGAACAGTAAGTGTGTCACTAAACAGTAGAGGATATTAATAAGCCTAACCATATAGGTGTAACCCATATATACTTATTATCCACCTAGTAGTGTCTAGCACAGAACAAGTACAAGTCACGGTTCTCTCGTGGTCAGAGTCAACTAGTGCATCCCTGTTCAACATAACCCCTTTCAGATCTTACATCATCTTTATTTAATTATACATAGTTGATCAGGCTATGTTAAATTAAATTCGTATGACGGAATCCCTGAACCAGTTATACTTAGTAAGGAATACTGCCTAACGGTCATAGTCTAGGCCCACTAAATGCAACCTAGTTCGCTATAACCTTAGGCTCTGATACCAATCTGTGACACCCCCAAATTTAATGCTTTGCGGAAGCGAGTTTTGGGTGCCACTAATCAAATATCACAACACCAAAGTACAAGCAAACGACTATAAATGAGACGTTTTAGAAAAATACATTACAATACAGTACATTACATAAGTTTTCAAAAGTAGTACAAGGTTTTAAGTTATAAGTAGTACAACATTAGCGAGTTCGCAAAATGATTCAAAAGATTTTAAACACATAATCAAGGTACAAAAGATAATGCCAATAAAATCTTCAAGTGTTTATGCATGCGACTCGTACTAGCCTAGCATACCCTGCGGGCCATCCTACTGTTGCTGAGTACCTGAGAATACATCACTAAAAAGGTCAACCAAAAGGTTGGTGAATCTCACAGGTTTGTATTAAACAGTGATAAACAGTTTTGCGTAAATCAATAAGTAAATCATCACAATAAGCAAAACAGTAAAGTATAATTGTACAATAGTAGTAAGTCGGTAACCAAGTATTTCATAATTACAGTAAGGTCGGTATAGTCGGTCATGTCATGAGCCATCATAGTCGAAGCTTAACACGTCTGTAATTTGCCCCCGTGAGTGCTAATCCAAAAACACTCATATGAAACGAATAAGAAACGCCTGTTTAGACACTTGCAGTTCGTGGTGGCGCTACCACCCCAGGCGGTGATTGTCAGTCCCATATGGATCCATATACTAAAATTCGCGCTTATCGTATAATTGACGACTATGATTCAGAGGACTTCATTGGATTAAAGGAAACTCATGCAGTTCAGTAAGGCAATACGTCGGTAAGTAAGTAATTCAGTAAGACAATACATTTGTAAATGTATTCAAGTCAGTAGTAATTAAGTCGGTAAAACAATACATTTGTATATGTATTAAAGTCGGTAGTAAATAAGTCGGTAAAACAATACATTTTGTATATGTATTAAAGTCGGTAGTAAATAAGTCGGTAAAACAATACATTTTGTATATGTATTAAAGTCGGTAAAACAATACATTTTGTATATGTATTAAAGTCGGTAAAACAATACATTTGTATATGTATTAAAGTCTGTAGTAAATGAGTTTGTATAAGAATACATTTGTATATGTATTAAAAGTCGGTAGTAAATAAGTCGGTAAAACAATACATTTTGTATATGTATTAAAGTCGGTAAAACAATACATTTGTATGTGTATTCAATTCAGTAAGTAAATAAGGCGGTAAAATAATACATTTGTAAATGTATTTAGTAATTCAAGTAATCTTATTAAACAATCACTTTCAGTAAACAAGTACATACAGTAAACAAGTAATATCAGTAAGCAAATACGTTTAGTAAACAAGTGATGCATCTCCCCCAAAGTAAAATAATAAAAAGGGGCAGTGAGACTCACCTGAAGAGCAAGCAAATCCTAATGTGCGCGCGTGTACCAATTGTAACTTCCTAGTACCCTAAACACGCGAGATTATATATAAGTAAATGGAGGCGTACAAATACCATCCATATTAATGTTTATTCGGTTGAATTGTGTCCAAGTGTTTGGTTATATGTTTGAAAACAATTAAGTTTGTAGTTTGTAAAAGTGTACGGCCCGTTGGTGACAGAAGTGAAATCATATTTCAAAATACAATTTTTGTACTTGTTTCTAGTTGATTTCATGTACTTTAGATACTTATTTAGCTTGGAATTGATCTCATGTGTTAAGGTTAAAGATTGAGGAAAGAATATGAAAAGATAATGCAATTTACTGATTTGACTATGTCGCACCGTTTTGGTCATAACTCTCTCATACGAACTCGGATTTAGGCGACCAAGCTGCCCAGACGACCGTGACTCAGAGGACTACAAAACTACAAAAGATGGTGGGCTAAATGGGTGTTACCCGTCCGGGAGGGGCTCCATACCCGTACGGGTATGTTTGGTGAGCAGTCCGGGTGAGTTTTCTAATCCGTCCGGGTCTGTGTGTACCACCCGTTCGGGTTTCACCTTTCACCCGTTCGGGTATATGGGCTTACCCGTCCGGGTGAGGTCTCATACCCGTCCGGGTGAATTTTGTAACCCGTCCGGGTTACTTGATCCACCCGTCCGGGTGGGTTGTTTCTTTCGGGTCTGTTCGTGCAGTTAACTCACAATATCAGTTTTAAATCCGTTTTTGCATACAATCAACTTAGTATAATGCTAATACATGTTATATTACGTATTTTAAACACAAAATTAAAGGAAAAAGGTGAGTGATTCTTACAATGTAAAAATGGGACCGAGGATGATGATGATGAACGATGAAGATGATGATTCCAAGGATGAAGATGATGATCAGATGTTGTTGTTGTTGATGAATGATGATGATGTTTTGAAACCGAGAGGAAGAGAGCTAGAGACCGAGAGAGAAATGAGATGGATCGTGTGTGTTGTATGTGTGAATTATTGGGGGTCGGGTGAGTATAACCGGCCTCCAATAATTGAGGTTTGGTAGTATTTTTCGCCCCGTGTTCGCGTACCCGATCGTAAAGTAGTATAATCTTTTTAAATTATAAATTTCTAAAAATATAATCGTTTATATTTTTAATCAAAGTATCTTACAATAATACTTGTAGTGAGATATAAAATTATATCTTTGTTTCAATTCATTTTGACGGATAGTTTTCTATGTACAGAATATGTTTAAATTTGATATCAAGTAAATAATTATTATTCTAAACAATAATACATTATTAAAAAAATGTTTTTCACCAACGTCCGTATTGAAGATTACGTTTTCTTTTAGTTTTGTTTGTACTTGATTATTGAATAATCAATGTGTTATATATATATATGTAAATACATATATAATACTTGTATACTTGAGTATTGACACGTATGTAATACGTGTTTTAAAGTTTAAATTAGGAGCTAATTTTGGATTATTTTGACCGGGTCTCACATACCTTACTTCTAACAACGAATGACCATCCATACATATAGTCAAACAAGTACACCAACTAATATTGCATACCATACCTTTGAAAATAAGAAAACTCTATTATATTATCAGAGTTTTCTTTTACAAGTTATCCTCATTAAAGTTTGGAAACTAATCTAACTCTATATCTGAATTTCTGCTAAGCATGGTCTGTAATTACTGTTTACTGCACGTGCAAGCCTGACAGATCCACTAGGCATTGTTTCCATTGCTATCTGTGCCAGCAGCGGAAACCATGTAAACTAGACTAGCGGTATTAACTTCAGATGACTAGACAGTAGAAACTTAGAGTAGTCCACCAGTTGTATCGATTGCAGCAGCGTAAACTTCAACTAACAGTGGAAACCAAAGCTATCAGTATTAACAAAGAATACCAGCAGTATTAACCATACTTAGATTAATTTCCAATTCTGCATCAGTAGACATTCTGACCCAACACCTTTTTACTATTGTATATTTGTATGTAACAAATTTTCAAAATATCTATTGTATGTAATAAACTTATAAAAAATGCTATTGTATGTAACAAACTTTCAAAACATCTATTGTATCCAATAAACTTGTAAAAAATCGCTATCGTATGGTACGGTAGTCAATGATCTGCTAGAGTTTGCTCATGCCGTCACAAACCAATGTTAAAGAGCCATTTTCAGTTTGACATGTACACATGGTAACCCGCAACATACAATAGAGATTTGTTACAAGTTCATTGCATACAATAGATGTTTTTAAAGGTTGTGACATACAATAGGGATTTTTACAAGTTTATTGCATACAATATATGTTTTGAAAGTTTGTTACATATAATAGTAAAACGAGCAAAATTAACCCCCCATCACTTGTAGGAACGTATGTTAGAAAAAATTTCCTCTAAATACTCAAATTCAATCTTCATTAGCTGTCATTTGATGTTAGCGAGAAATTATTTAAAATCTCGTGAGAAACTGCCGGATTCACTCTGTCGATTGCAAGGGAAGATGATTAGACACATATATAGTTTTGTTAACAAATAAATGAACATATATATAGTTCCCATTATGAGTCTACTTTACAGTGACACTGAATCACGTACACTTAACATTGTCTTTCACAAAATGCCTTTAAGCTAGACATGTAGCTAGACCGGTCGACGATTATCAGAAACTTACCGCTCCTTTTTTATTTATGTATAAAATAACGAAGTGCAAACTCAAGAGCTAAGAGTATTACATCACATGTGTACACTACTACAAAAAATTGAAAAGGAACCCCTATAAGAAGCCGGTTTTTTGAGGAGGGAGACAAAACCGGTTCCAAAAGTGGATAGGGACCGGTTTTTATAATTTCGCGCCTAAATCATAAGGAGAACCGGTTTCTCATTTAAAAACGGTTCCTTTTGTGGACAAAAGGAACCTGTTTTTACAACAAAACCGGTCCTAACTTTAGGAACCTGTTTCTAAAAAAACCTGTCTCGATGCGCCAAGATCGCTGCAACAAAAAGCTGTTATATATCTCCACTTTCACTCATATATTATTACACAAAACGAATTTTACAGCCAACAACCAAAATCCAAATACATTTACTCCATTAAATTACCTTAAAAAATACAAAATCCAAATCCTCTAACCAAGCTTTAACATACATTTATTCTATTCAAGCATCTCAAAATCACAATATTTAATACATTTCAACACTTAAATTGGGTATAAATATCTCTCTTGCACTTTTTAATATATTGTAGTTTGTTGTAAATAATATTTGCATACATATAGTGGGTTGTAAATAAATATTATATATGTTTGTTGTTTAATTTGTGTTGGTTTCTTTCATTTGTAGAGAGCCGTTTGAAGACTTGTTTCGATTCACAAGACAAGTTTAAAGATCTAGTTAGCTCAACTCTTGACGTAAGTAAGGTATATATATCTTTCTTTAAAACTTTCAAGCACTTGAAATTTGATGTCTTTGTAACTATAAGTTCATATAGTATAGGGTTCAAATCATTCGCCTTAGGTTTATACCCGTCTAAAATTAATCTAATAGAGATTAATTTTAGATTGTCCCCGTTTGGGACTGCTTTTTGAATACTTTATCTCATTTAGGATGTGAATGCGTATTACTGATTTAGTGATTAAGAAAAAATTGACATTATTTCCCCTACTCCTGCGAGTTTGCGTTTTATACGCATACTTAGGGAGTTACGGGGAAATGCTGTCGATTTTTTCTTAATCACTAAATCAGTTGATACGTATTCACATATGAGACATAGTATTCAAAAAGTGGGTTAGGTGGCCACCTACAACAATACCAGTACGTACTCATGTTCTGCATGCATGCATCTTATTAAGTAATCTATTTGTATATATGCAGATGGATCGTAGTAAATGGATGTACGAGATACCACGCCATAGTTCTGAATATCTTACAGAGTTGTCTGAATTTATGAAAGTTGCCGAGGCGGATCGGGTGAAGAAAGAAAAAGAGAAAGTCTCGTGTCCTTGTAAAAAATGTCAAAATTTCAATAGTTATGCGGATCTTAGTGTAATTAGCCAACATCTAATAGTAAACGGGTTTGTGGATGAGTATGATTGTTGGTCATGGCATGGAGAATTATTAATAGATGGCGAGAAAGTTGTTAATGAGTTGGATAGCATCGTTGGCATTTGGATATCAGAATATATGTCAAAGCGTTGATCAACTATGTTTAGTGGTACTCGTATTGATTAAACATGTAGTTTTTGGGCATTTCATGGGTTGATATTTGAAAGAAACCAGTTACATTGTATATATACGTTTTGGTTTACCCATCGATATTAATACGAGTATTGCTTTTGATTTATATTGTGGACTGTGTATGGTTTAAAATTTGATTGTATAAACAGGTATTTGTATTGTGTAAAAATTGGGACATTAAATATGCAGGAAAAACTATTTAAAAAAAAAAGAAAGAAAAGAAACCGGTTATAGATAAAAACAGGTCTCTTTTTTGGAACCTGTTTTTTTTTACAAAACCGGTCTCTTTAGTTAGGAATAGGCACCGGTTTTAAAACCGGTCTTCACTTTAGAGACCCCTACTAATAGGAATCGGTTATAAAACCGGTCTCTTTGGCCCACAGAACCGGTTTCTTTGCTTGTAATTTGTAGTAGTGATTATTACTTACTATTTTGAGCTTGTAAAATTATGTACCACTCCAAATACAAAAATAATTGCGGAACACTAAACAACCCTGTCACGATTATAGAAGGCAAATACCCAACCAAAATGATGCAACTAAGTATAGTGAACAAAGAAAGCATAACACTAAAAACATACTCCGTATATAAGCCATTCTATAAATCGCCACTTATCAGTTCCAGAAGCATACTTCAATTCAATCGTCTTCTTTTGAACAATTTTTCCTGAGATCGAGTCAATCTCTACCATCGCTCCGGCTACTAGATCACTTTTCTTGTTCTCAATCGACTTAAACTTAAGTTTTCCATCCAAATCGACCCCACCGGACCAATCCAATGACCATGTATTTCCTCATGTTTCCTACGATGATCATCATCCGCGATAATAGGAAACAAATCTTCAACCACAACAAGGTCACGAACGTGTGTAGCCACTCCATTTCCTTGATAAAACCCTTAAATTGTGTATTGTGCTTGTGAAACTTTAGAGTTTGTGCTTGTGGTTGTGGTTGATGGGAAATAAGTGAAGGTAAGAGTAAAAGGATCTTCAAAGTAGAGACCAATGAGACTATTTTCGTTCTTGATCTTGAGATCAAAGTAGATTGTGGTCGAGTTAGTTTTGAAATCGTGTTTATTATTAAATGAAGAAACATGAATATCGTCGAGATAAAAGGTGACGATCACGTGATGCTAACAAGAGTTAGACGTACCACGAAAGAACACATGAGACTACGAAACAAAGACTCCGATCATCGGTTCGCATTTTTCCTTTAAAGATGTCGCCATTTGAATTGAAGTAGAGAATGGATCTGAGGCAAATGTTGATGAAGATGGGAATACTTTTTTGGATATCTCATAGACAAATCAGTTTACATTTTAATTTTAATTTCTTCTTGCTAATAAACGAACAAATAATTGTATGTGATTTTAAAAGTCCTCTGTTTTTATGCCCCCGTACTATACAGTATTAATTTTGGTAGAAGATGGACCACTTATTCGGTGTATATTAGACCACTCACAATCGTGGTTGAACCACTTCCTAACCACTTCTGCCACATCAGCTTTCCACCAACTGATTCAAAACTGATTCGTCCATGCCAACAGTTTAACCACTTCAAAATCACTTTTTTAATATTTAATATTTTAACACTTTAGAACATATTAAAAAAGTACGCGGGCCCCACCACTTTTGAAGTGATTACAAAGTGGTTTTAACCGGATAACCGGTTTGAATCAGTAAGGAGGTGAAGTGGTTTGAAGTGGTTCAAAAGTGATTTACCATTGGCATTGTCTCAACCAATCACTTGCTAACCGGTTGGTGAAACCGGTTAGCGTTGACACTGGTCTTAATTATGCATATTAGACATATTATAAGTTAAAGTAATGCTAATTTATTTTGTTGATTCTTAATCAACTTGTTTTGATTTGTATGTGAGAAGTCCTCAATGTATAGTATTTTTTTTTTAAAGAAAGGTGATAACGATAGCCCTTAATAAATTCTAAGACCTCCTAAATTTAGTTAAATTTATGCATGTTATTGATAACCTTTAAGACTCTCATTAAAATACTCTTTTTTTTTAAAAAGAGGATTAACATATTATTTGTGTATTCAAAGCTGTAATAACAATGAAACTAGATTTTTATAAACTTTAAACGTGTGAGTTGTGACATCCCCGCATCTTTAAGGGTTTTGGTGTTTTGGCTTAAATGACTTAGTAGAGGGATATGGGAAATCCCCATAATACCCCTACTCAACCTTCAGATTATAATTAATGTATCCTATATTCTCCCATCACAAAACACACAGTTCATGCATTAAAAAAACGCACATCTCTCCCTCACAACCGGTAGATCCTCTCTGTCTCTCTCACCAAAAACTTCCTTCCAAACAAACCCACCACCACCACTCCTTGGCGAATCCCTTGTCCACCGCCGTTGAGACTACTGTCGACTGCCACCGTACTCTAAAACCTGGATCTACACAAATATTTTGCACAACCCTCAGACTTACACAAACTTGAGCCACCATCGGCGGCGCAAACTTTCAAGGTTTTTAACAAATCTATCGCATTTTTTAAATAGTTGTTTTTTGCTTTTAATAGTTGTTTTTTGTTTACATTTGTACACAGTAGTACACTACCAGAAAACTCTGTCCACCCCCACCGCCTCCACCGCCGCCACAACGATAATCTTTGTATTTACACTTGATTTCAGATGGTTCCACTTGATTCTACAGTTATCCGATGGTTCCACTTGATTCTACACTTGATCTGATGCCATGTCAGTTTGATTCTACACGATTGTTGATCCGATGGTTCTACTTGATTCTTTTTTGGGGTTTCAATAAAACCCCAATTTATTCTACACTTGATTCTCGCACACACATCCCATTTCAGTTCTTGAGGTTCTTTCTCTTTCTTGCTAAACATTTCATTTTTTCTTCAATTGGGGTTTTCTTGTTTTCTGGAATCTTGATTTTGTTTCTCTCAGAAACTCTTTCCGTTGCTTTATTCTGAAGAATTTGAAGGAAAGATTGAAACTTTATCAGGTAATTATAAGTACCCTCTTCTTAATTTTGTTAGACCTTTTTTAGTGTTGATTTATGAATATGGTTAAGTGGGTTTTGTATATTTTGCATATTAAATTTATGTTTATTTCTGGGTTTATAAAACTGGTTTATTTCTTCCTTTAGCAGGATATTCCCTGATGTTCCGAGTGATATGACAATAGAAGTGAATGGTGTCACGTTTGCATTGCATAAGGTCTTTTTTTCTTGAAACATGCTTTTTGTAATCACATTTCACTCTGGCGCTCTAATTTCTTTTATCACATAGAGTATTTGGTTTTTTTTAACTGAGTAATGTAACAAGAATGTATCTCGCCATTTCTATTCTAGGTTATATGTGAACCTGCATAAACTCTATCAGGCTAAGGCTGAGGCTGATTATCTTGTGGTTAAGCAATGTTTAGAGATATTCTGAAAAAATTGGTAAACATTCATATAGCATCTCCAAAGCAGTCATAAAAAGCTTCTGTAAAAATGCAAGAAAGCTCACAGTGAGCCTTCTTAACAGTATCTACAAACATCTTCTATTTATGAATCTTCTATACCAGCTTTGCTAACTTTTTTATACGCTTTATGTAGATTGTCACTACTTGTCTAGGTATGTAGATTTAAGCTCATTGAGGAAGAGTTCAATTCTCCGGTTTTGCCCGAGATGCAAAAATATCTGACTGATGAGGAGTACAAGTACTTACACTTAAAAAATTGGCTTATCGTATTTCATTAAGCATTTAGTAGCCGGAAGAAAGAAGAAATAAAGACACTGCTTTGCTGAAGGATATACTGTTTTTTGAAATAGTTGTAGTTGATTAGTTACAGAAATCATTTACTCTGTATTTGAGGTGTCAAAAACTTGTGTAATATATTCTCTGTTCTGTCAATCGCAGTGGTGCTGTTGGATTTTATATCTTACTTCGAGCTGTTGATCGATTTTCGGCCAACTATAATACTTTCCCTGGGCAGTTCGATGGGTAAGGCTTTAATGCCACTATAAAAGACGTAAATTTGAAGTTTATTTTGTTTAAAATTCGTTAGTATCATGCAGTGCAACGGATGAGGATATATTGAGATTAAAAACCACAGCAGTAAGCCTTCTCAGTGACTTGGGCTGCAATGGTTCCACCTTGAAAGAAGATCTTATTAACAAGAGGTGCCGTTATGGAGCTGCTGAACTCCATGCAGTTGCTACGTATATTGGTGGAGTTGCATCACAGGAAGTCATTAAGGTTATTTCATCTTTCACACGCAGTTTATCTATACTTCTCACTACCCCTATTACTGTCTTTACTGGCCTGAACCTTTCAGTTAAATTGCCAAAACTTAACATCTCGGTGTCTCACATACTTTCAACATTTCGTATATGGAAAAAGTTTATATTAATGCTCCCTTCATCTCGTGGAAGTTACAATATTTTCTTTTCCAGAAAATTTCGAAGTTTGAATGATCTCTCTATATTCATTGCTGTAAGAGGTAGCAAAATGGGCGGGGTAATGCCGTAATGTGCTAAATGGTTAAAAGTTTTAGTGCAGTTAGAAGCCATGGTTGTGCAATGGGTTAAAGGTGCTTTAGCTAAATGGTTAAAAGCTAATTATTAGTTTATTCTCGGTTCATTATTGATAGAGGTGACAGAGTGAGCAGGTTACTTAGCTGGTTGTGCAATGGGTTAAAGGTGATTTAGTCAAAACAAATAATTTATTAGTGTTATGAAAGACTAATCAAGGGCATTAAGAAAGGCTACATAGAAAGTAGAGGGTAGAGATACTACCCACACTTAATTCAGGCCCTAAATTCTAATACGTAATCTCACAAACATGGATTGTCTGTATCTCTCTCGTGCTTCTCTAATATCTGTAATCATCATCTTTGTATTATTAAAGAGTAATAGTTTTCTTAATAATGGTCAGTTCACCGTTAATGGTGATTACTCCATTTGACGTTGGTAAGTTTTTGACATATTGACCAGTGATTCATTCATGAGTGTACACTGATAGCGTTCATAAATCTTATGATATATGTAGTAGGTTTAGATGATCCAAACAACTAAGATGCCATGGTTGTCCAGGAGACTACTAAGCATGCAATCAACCAGGCTGGACATGTCAAATTTCCAAAAGATTATGGTTATTTATTTTTGTTTGGGTTTCTATTAAATCGTAAATTTCAGCAGCTTATGAGTCGGCTTTTGTGCCTCTGCTTGGCTAATCAAAAGGTACTTTAGTGTGAGTTCTTCAAGACATGATTGCATATGTTTAGTTTTAAAAATGGCTCGAACCCGTTCAACTATCAAGTTTCCTATTAATTTTGGTGCAACAATACATGTAATACTATGTAATTTGCTGTAGCATAAACTTTTCGAGTAAACATGTTATTTATGATGGCTCTTTCTTAATGGCAGCTATGAATAACAAAGCAAAATAAAGCTTTACAACAGATTATTCAAATGTACCTTACTACCTGAATTCTCTAGCATGTGACAAATTACGCTGAATCTGAAGCGGATCTTCTATCACCTCCCACCAAGGATGCCGCCAAAGACGAGAAGGTGTAATTAAACAAACTCATCAAATGTATTTTATTAGATTAGGTTATATGTGTAAATTTTGTTTTCATAGTAAATGGAAAGTAGTGCTGCAAAAGAAACTTTATTTTGGAATTATAAGTGCGACTTGGTGAACAGATGCTATATGTTGTTGCTATATGTTCTTCAAATTACATATAGGACATGACATTCAAATACTATCCCGCCGCATTGCGCGGGTTATATGCTAGTAAGTTATTACTACCTTCGTTCCAAGAAAACGAGTTTAAGAAACCATAATCATTATGATCTCATTTTTGATAATAAGATTGTTTTCTCTTACCTTTTACACAAATTTTTTTCGGCTTACATATACAATATTTGTAATCAAATAAATTCAGTTGATTATATTCATTCATTGTAAAAGTGAACTGATCGGGTATATGCTGATAAACGCATCTTGCAGCATATGCCGCAGCTAAATACATAACATTAAGCTACGGAAATATAGAAAGTTACGGAATCACGTTCGAGTTGCGTAAATATATGGAACCTACGACAAAAGGAATCTTTGACTTAGACGCAATATCCAAGGGTAAGACTTATTGCAGAGATACCCTGCATTACCACTGAAACACGTAAAAGGGTCAGGTCATGTCAAAAGGGAACAAAAGGCAACCTATGACCAAAAGAGGAAGGTCTGCTCCGCCGCCCTGAGCTGCGGAGAGCAGACCAACCATTTATGGAAAAGGGAATCTCTGCCCTAAGTAGACATAAATAAGCGATCTCAGTCAAGTAAAAGGGACACAGCAATCTTATTCACTCGGATCACTTACTTTTACTCTCAAGAACACTCACTCTCACTAAATCCGTAACTTATTCTATTACCGAAGGTTCTTGGCCCCGTGGCGTACAAGCCGTATCTGCCCTCTGCGTAGATACGGATACCAGTCGGGAATCGCCAGCCGACAAGCTCTCAAGCTTCCGGTCCAATTACCTTCGTCCTAACTTACTTTTGATGTTTGTAGCAAAGACCTTGTGCAGGTACACGAGACGCAGCTTGTGAAGTATTGCAAGGAGAAAGATTGTTAAGCTTAGTCTTGGTACCGCCGGTTTTTGTATCAACATTTGGCGCCATCCGTGGGACCAAACTGAAAGAATGGAGAAAACCCCTTCATCTGGAACTACCACGCCGAAGGTAACTGTAGGTCGATCCGCTGAAAGGCACCAAAGTGGAACGGGAAACGCTGGGGGATCAGAGGATCAGCAAAATGACCTTCGGCTTACTCCCGCCTTTGTGGAAAGCAACTACGAGGCACTTCGCACGCTAATGCAAGAGTCCGAGAAAAACAAGCAAATAGATGGTGTGAGAACGCAGCTCACTTACGGTTCCTCCGCAGATGACCTCACCGAGTCAGAAAAGGGGACTGACAGTTCCAGTTCAGATTCCGAAGCAGCAAAGGTTCGTCGGAGGAAAAGGTACGCCCAGAAAACGAAGAAAAAGGCCAGTCCAGACAAAAGTAAAAAGAAATTAAAGAAACGTAGCTCCTTGCATTCTCGCACCAGAAAAGTAGCGGTTACTGACAGTAGCAGCTCGACGAGCTCAAGCTCGGACGAGGAGGAGGGTGAGGGCATAGACGAGCCTTACAGACCATCGCTCATCAAGAAATTTACCAGGAGAATAGCAAGATGCAAGAGGCCGAAGAAAGCAAGACTTCCGGCGCACATCAAGGTGTATGATGGTACCGGAGATCCGGACGATCATTTGGGACTATTTGCCGGAGTGGCGGAGATGGAGCAGTGGTCCATGCCGGTTTGGTGTCACATGTTTGCACAAACGCTGGCAGGACCTGCTCGTCTTTGGTCTGATGACCTCCCTCATGCTAGTATTGACAGCTTCGAGGAGCTGCGGAAAAGCTTTCTCCAGAATTTCATGCAACAACGGAGGTATACCAAACATCCTATGGAAATTCACAATATCGTACAAGGACCTCATGAATCGCTGTCGGACTTTATGGAGCGGTTCAAGGAAGAAAGTATGGAAATTAAAGGAGCAGATGAGATCATGCGCATCTCAGGTTTCATTCATGGAATAAGACCGAAACAGCTGATAGAGCAGTTCTATGCCAACATTCCCAAGACAATCAACGAAGTTTTTGAACGAACTAAAGCGTTCATACAGGGGAAAGAAGCAATTGGGCACGTAGCCGAAGCTCCATCCAGAACACCATCGCGACAGAATAGAGGCACACCATGGAAGGCAGCTGCACCTGCCCAGACGCAGGTCCTTCTATCCCCAAGATGAAGCCATGATACTTATTCCGGCAACAAAGGACGCGTTTCACAACCCTACTCTCCCTCCCCAAAGAGAAACTCGTATTTCACACCACTTACCAAGACGCCCTGTGAAATATTGGCAACCGAAGCAGTTCGACACAGCTTCACACAGCCTACTCCCCTCAAAGGTGTCCCTGAAGGAAAGAATACGGACAGGTATTGCGAGTTCCATGGTGATAAAGGGCATAACACTAACGACTGTTACCAGCTGCGGAAACAGATAGAAGAAGCCGTTCAGACGGGGCAATTGTCGCACTTGGTAAAAGAAGTGAAGCAGGCCGGAACCAAACAGCAAGGAAGACAAGGTCCTCCTCAAAAGAGCAAACCTAGAGTGATCCAGATGGTTCGATCAGAACGAAACGAAGATAAGAGGCCTATGGATGAGGTTGAAAGTTGGATGCACCAAGAGATCAGCTTTCCACCTTCTAACCAGGTATGCCCCACTGAGAACCCTCTAATTATAAAGGCAGAAGTTGAGGGCCACTTGATCCACCGCATCTATGTGGACGGAGGTAGCTCTTCCGATATAATGTATCTCCACTGTTTCGAAAAATTAAATGATTCCATTAAAGAACGAATGGTGAACACCAAAACGCCTTTAGTGGGCTTCTCAGGGGCAATGATATCATCAGTAGGAAGCATATGGCTTCCTGTAACCTTCGGTGAGTACCCTTTGTCGAGGACTGTGGACATGAAGTTCCTTATCGTGCAAACACCGTCACCCTACAACGTGTTGCTGGGTAGGCCCACAATATGTCGTCTAAGGGCAGTAGTGTCTACCATGCATGCTATGATGAAATTTCCTACAAGCTCCGGTATTGCAACCCTTAGAGCAGAAAGAAGAAAAGTTCAGGAGTATTTATCACTGGAAGAAGGTAATAAGGTTGCAGGTGCTTCCCGACGCAACTCACAAGACACGGAGCAAACTCTGCTCAAAGTTCCACTTGTCATTAATGATGAATTTCCGGAACAACCTGTGAGTATGGGAACAGCATTATCTCCGGCTTCGAAGGTACGTTTAGAAAGGCTTTTAAGAGCTAACATTGATGTTTTCGCATGGAGATATTCTGACATGACAGGGGTGCCCCGGCACATTGCGGAGCACAAGCTGAATATTCACAAGAGCGTAGAACCAATTGTCCAGAAAAAACGCAGCTTAGCCCCAGACCGAAGTAAAGCTGTAACGGACGAGGTTGACGAATTGGTAAAAGCCGGGATCATGCGTGAAGTACGTTACCGCACTTGGATAGCAAATCCGGTTCTTGTTAAAAAAAGTGATGGAAGTTGGAGGATGTGCGTCGACTTCAAAGATGTGAACAACGCTTGCCCAAAAGACGCATACCCACTTCCGGAGGTGGACCTCAAAGTGGAGTCACTCACAGGGTTCAAATATAAATGTTTTTTGGACGCGTATAAAGGATATCATCAGATCCAAATGGCACTGGAAGACGAGGACAAGACCGCGTTTCATACGGACAAAGGTACCTTCTGTTACCAAAAGATGCCCTTTGGTCTGAAAAACGCAGGTGCAACGTATCAAAGGTTGGTGGACGCAGCTTTCTCCACTCAAATAGGAAGGAACTTGGAGGCGTATGTTGATGACATAGTCATTAAAAGCAAGTTGGAAGATACACTCTTGGTTGACATCGAAGAAACATTCGGTAACCTCCGGAAGATAAACATGAAGCTGAATCCGAAGAAGTGTTCCTTCGGGGTTACCGAAGGTAAATTTCTGGGGCATATCATCCTCGAGAAGGGAATCAAAGCAAATCCGGAGAAGGTAACGGCAATCATCAACATGCCGCACCCAAAAACCATGAAGGAAGTTCAAAGTCTGAATGGTAAACTAGCGGCCATGAGCAGGTATTTATCAAGTTCAGCCTCTAAGTCTTTACCTTTCTTCAAAACCTTGAAGAATTGTCTGAGCAAAAAGGATTTCAAATGGACGGCAGAAGCTGAAAGCGCATTCACGGAGCTAAAGGTACATCTCACCAGCTTACCGATGCTAACCACGCCTATTGCAGGTGAAGAATTATATATGTACCTTGCAGCTACGGATAAAGTTGTAAGTTCCGTGCTCATGGCAGAAAGAGACAAAAGTCAGGTTCCCATTTATTTTGTTAGCCGCGTGTTACAAGGTCCGGAGGAAAATTATTCCCCCATGGAAAAGCTAGCTTTGGCACTTGTCTATGCGGCGCGGCGTCTCAGACGCTACTTCCAGGCACATAAAGTCAATGTCCTGACGGATCAACCTATCCGTCAAGTCTTACACAAGCCGGAGATATCAGGACGGTTGGCCAAGTGGGCAATCGAGCTAGGGGAACATGGAATCAACTACGTTCCGCGCACTTCGGTGAAAGGTCAGATATTGGCTGATTTCTTTGCAGAATTGCCACAAAACCAATTGATGCTTACGCAGGTTCCAAACGAAGCTTCAAAACCCATAAACGAAAGTAAGTGGGTAATGTACACAGACGGAGCATCTAGCTCGTCTGGCGCAGGTGCGGGTCTCATCCTGAGAGACCCAAATGGAGTTGAATACACTTATGCCCTTCGATTCAACTTTGACAGCTCCAACAATGAATCTGAATATGAAGCTCTATTAGCTGGCCTGCGCATTGCTACGGCAATGGGGGTCCGAAATCTCCAAGTGTGTGTCGACTCAAAGCTTGTGTCAAGTCAAATCAATGGTGATTACGAGGCTAGAGACACCAATATGAAAAAGTATATGGAAAAAGCGAAAGAATTAATTTCCAGTTTTGGCAGCTTTGAAATACGACAAGTTCCAAGAAGTGAAAATAAAAAAGCGGACGCATTGAGCAAGCTAGCTTCCGTAGCTTTTGCTCATCTCACAAAGAAAGTATTGGTTGAGGTACTTGAACGTCCGTCAATAGACGAGCAGGAGGTACTAACCATTATTGAGGAACATGAAAACACATGGATGACTCCAATCATTCAGTACTTGGTGGATGGTACCTTGCTGCAGGATCCATCGCAGGCTCGAAAGGTACGTGTCAAAGCACCAAATTACAATTACTCTAATGGCATACTCTACAGAAGGTCTTACTTAGTACCTTGGTTACGATGTATTGGTCCACAACAGGCCGAATACGTTATTCGAGAGGTACATGAGGGTGCATGTGGAATGCACTCTGGACCAAGGTCCGTAGTGGCAAAAGTAATGAACCTGGGTTACTTTTGGCCAAGTATGCATCGTGACGCACTAACTGTTATACAAAAATGCAACTCTTGTCAGGTTAACGCACCAATATGCCGGCAACCCCAAACTGATATGATCTCAGTCACGGCTCCATGGCCGTTCCAGAAATGGGCTATGGATATCGTTGGACCATTCCCAAGGGCACAAGGACAAGTGAAATTCTTGATCGTCGCGATAGATTATTTTACTAAGTGGGTAGAAGCAAAACCCGTTAAGGCAATCACAGGAGCTGCGGTAAAAAAGTTCGTCTGGGAAAATATTGTGTGCAGGTTCGGCCTGCCACATGAGTTAGTAACCGATAACGGAGCTCAATTTGCCGGAGGTGTATTCAAGTCTTGGTGTGCTGAGCTCAAGATAAATCAGATCTTTACGTCCGTAGCTCACCCGCAAGCTAACGGACAAGTGGAAAGAGCTAATAGGAGCATCGTCGAAGGTATAAAGCTAAGGTTGGAAGGGCAAGGAAGCGACTGGTTGGACCATTTGTCTCATGTGCTCTGGGCACATAGAACGATGGTAAAAAAGAGCAATGGCGAAACCCCATTTAGCTTGACGTACGGTACCGAAGCTGTGTTACCTGCGGAAATTGGAGTTCCCACTTGGCGAACGGCTAATTCGGACGAAGGTGAAAGTCTGGATCTTCGTATTAACTTGGAGCTGCTGGAAGAAAGAAGAGAGATCGCAGCAATCAGAGAATGCCGAAATAAGCAACAGATGGCGAAATACTACAACTCCAAAGTGAAACCCGCATCATTTGTTCCTGGTGATTATGTGTTACGGAAAAACGAAGCTAGCAAAGCCCAGCCCGAAGGAAAGTTGGGACCCAAATGGGAAGGTCCATATCAAATTGTTGCCAGTCACGGAAATGGTTCATATGAACTTGCTAAGTCTGACGGAACCATCCTACCACGTTCCTGGAACGTTGCTAACCTTCGCAAGTGTTATTTGTAGGCTTGTAAAATTCTCATGTAAACCTTATCACGATGTAGCGGTTTGATAATTTTGGCAATCTAATATATCAAACACAATTTCATGAGAATATGTTTGGCATTATTACAAGAAATTACTTGCAACTTATCTCGCTGATCACGAGATAATAAGCTGGCGAAGTCGAAATTCCTTCGTGCAGTAATATACTGATGGCATAAGCCTAAGTATCAATGGATTGAACAACCATTCAAAACATTACGTTCTGTGCATACGTGCATACACAATATGGCGCATCAAGTATACTCACAAATAATAACATGGTTCCGAGAAAGCAATGTAAGGAACAACCATTCAAAAAGGGCAAACGACTTTAACGTAATGGCATATCACAAAAGCATGTTAAAGAGTTCCAACATAACACTAACAAGATCACGAAATAAGTTAAGTTGATTACAAACCAAGGCACTAAGGCCCAATAACAGTCTGCCTAAATGGCAAATTAGCAAAAGATTGTCCAAAATACCAACTAAGTCAAAGCATACATAACTAAGAAACAAGGGGAAGAGTCAAGCGGCTTCAGGAGCAGAGTTAACACCAAGAACAACTTTCCTGAACTCAGCTGGAGAAAGGTTGCGGCTAGCAGCAATGCGTTCCAAGTAGGGGTAAGTAGCATCCTTCAATTCCTTCTCTGCCTGCTGAACTTTCTCCGCAGCATGCACATCATAACCAGGTATTTTGTCAATTGCAACGCCCATTTTAGCATGCGAATAACCAAGCTGCATTCCCACATTCATACCTGAAACATACAATCTCATAATAAACATTTGGGCATTCGAACTTACTTAACATAAATATAGCTTCACATCTCTTACCTACACCGCAATGGGCAGCCTGAACCGCGCCATTGTATGATACGTACTCAGGACTTTCAACAAGTTTAACAAACACCTCCTTCAACCCGCGGTCCATCAACCAGTTAAAACTCTCTTCCACTGCGTTGCTGCGGCTAGATGCTTCGTCAAGCTCGCTCACGGATACCGCAGCTACGGTTGCCAAACTCTGTTTTTCTATCTCCCACTTCCTTTGCAACTCCTGCTGTTGCTTCATTTGCTCCGACAATCTCACCTCAAGCTCCCGCACTTGGCGAGCTGCATCTGCGGTATTCCGTACCTCCAAATCAAGAGCAACAGCATGGGAAGATCTAAGCAACTCAAGTTCGGATCCATATGAGGTAGCAGCATCCTTCAACTTGGCAATAGCATCATCACGATCTTTCTTCACTGACTTTAACTCATCTTTCAAAAAAGTCATCTCATCGCTAGTCAAATCTACCAACCGCTGATTCAGCTCTTTAATCCTTTCATCACGGCTGGCCATCTCCGACCGCAGCTTCTTCACCTTCTCCTTCTCAGTAAGAAGCTGACGATAACAGCTTTCCCACCTACGTCTACCCTCACCCATAATCTTAGGTACCATCAACGAAAGCCAATTCATCTCATCACCAACATTCACATCAGACTTGCATTCTAGAGACACGACTTCCGATGGGGGAATCAAGTGATCAACCATGTCACGACAGACGGCATGGATCGCAAACGTGTCCCCATTCTTCACAGACCAGGGAGGAATAAATACCTGATTAGCTTGCTCTGGATCAACCTCAAATTGAGGTTCGTGAGCACCAGAATCCAGAGGTTGATCAGCGCTAGGTGATTCCGCAGCAAATTCTTGACCGGACAAGTTATCACCTTCGTCATCAGAACCTACTTCATCTGACTCAGTGCCCGCGTCACTCTCGGATGTAACCTTCACTGTCTCAACCTTGTGTGACTTACCACGGTCAGACGAAGCTTTCCCCGCAGGCTTGCGACCCAACTGCTTCACTCTCTTAGCAACAGAACCTCCAGCATCTGACCCACTTGCTTGATTTGCTTGGCTCCGAGTCCGTTTACCAATAGGTAAACCTTTGGTGGCAGATGATCCGGCTACTCTCTTGGAAGAAGAAACTCGCACTTTAGCCGCACTTTTGAATCGGCGGGCTTGCGGAGCATTCTCAATAGGCCCCACCACTAACTGCAGATGATCATCACTAGCAGCAACAACCGCATCTCGATATCGATCAGGAAATGGTATCTCATCTTCGAGAATTGGGCGAGATTCATAGCGAGCATCAGTGCACTTCCACAATTGCATAAAATCAAGAAGCGGTAGCTCTGTATAGATTACAAGAAAATAAATCAGAATTACTCCTTCTACCTACGAACAGTAACACGTAAATGAAAGAAACAAAACTATGATAATACGAAGCTTAATACCTTCGTCTGAATCAACGGGCCGAAGGATCGGAATCTCGGTTGGCTTATCCCACACTTGACTAATTCCGGCCATCACAAGTACGTGCTCCGGATACGTTTGAACGTTCACAAGAGGATCTCGGAGCTTTTCAAATAAATCTTGATCAAAGGAACCATCAGCAGGAATAGGGTCTAAACGTACCTCCGTATGACTCTTCCATTTCATTAAAATCGGAGCTACGCGAGCGTCAACCCAGAAAAACTTGTTTTTCCAATCTTTCGAACCGTCAGGAGCCTTAAAATAGTGAAACGGCTGGGGTTTCTTCCTTTTCTCGATGGTCAACCAATCGCCATTTTTACTCAAGGTATAAAACTTTCGAAAAAGGGGCAGAGTAGGTACACCACCCAACGCACGACAATGAATCTCAAAGGACGAAACTTTGACTAAACCTACCGGAGATATCTGAGATATGTGTACCTGGTAATACTGAAGAACAGTAAGTAAGAAACGCGAGAGAGGGAAACGGATGTTTGCAAAATCGAACCACCGAGTATAAACACCAATTTTTCCGACGGGCATGTCGAAAATGGTAGCGTCAGCCGCCGGAGCAATCGGATGGAGTGCTTGATCGATTCCCCATTCTTCGCAAAAATCGTTAACCTCTTCTTGGGTTAATACGGAATACATGTGCGCAAGGTTATCCTTCCCGAGCGCAACCTCCGAACTAACTTCGTTGTCCGGATTGTTCGACGGATTTGATGGTACACCGCTTGCGACACTGTTTGCCGTTGCCATTATTGTTGTTGATCGGAAAACAGATTTTCGAAGTAAAAAGTTAGGGTTTCTTTTTGCTTTTGGGGGTTATTTGAAGATTGGGAATAAGGAAGGGTTTTTTAATATAGCATAGGTGTTAAATGTTTTTGGGGGGAAATGTATAGGGGTAATGAAGCTAAAAAACCGTCACATCAAAGTTATCGCGTCAGTTATTAATTAACCTCCTAGATAACCGTGCACCTAAAACTGCCACTTGCAGCCGTGCCCCCGTGTATATTTTCCGAAGGTAAGCCAGTTACGTTTATAGTCTAGAGCAAGTGCGCCATACCGCACTTACACTAGACTGGGGGGACATGATCGGGTATATGCTGATAAACGCATCTTGCAGCATATGCCGCAGCTAAATACATAACATTAAGCTACGGAAATATAGAAAGTTACGGAATCACGTTCGAGTTGCGTAAATATATGGAACCTACGACAAAAGGAATCTTTGACTTAGACGCAATATCCAAGGGTAAGACTTATTGCAGAGATACCCTGCATTACCACTGAAACACGTAAAAGGGTCAGGTCATGTCAAAAGGGAACAAAAGGCAACCTATGACCAAAAGAGGAAGGTCTGCTCCGCCGCCCTGAGCTGCGGAGAGCAGACCAACCATTTATGGAAAAGGGAATCTCTGCCCTAAGTAGACATAAATAAGCGATCTCAGTCAAGTAAAAGGGACACAGCAATCTTATTCACTCGGATCACTTACTTTTACTCTCAAGAACACTCACTCTCACTAAATCCGTAACTTATTCTATTACCGAAGGTTCTTGGCCCCGTGGCGTACAAGCCGTATCTGCCCTCTGCGTAGATACGGATACCAGTCGGGAATCGCCAGCCGACAAGCTCTCAAGCTTCCGGTCCAATTACCTTCGTCCTAACTTACTTTTGATGTTTGTAGCAAAGACCTTGTGCAGGTACACGAGACGCAGCTTGTGAAGTATTGCAAGGAGAAAGATTGTTAAGCTTAGTCTTGGTACCGCCAGTTTTTGTATCAACATAATTAAATTCAAACAAATAAAACCAGATATGTACCATAATTTTGTGACGAAATGGATATTATTTATCATACGAATTTTATAATCCAACTAGCGCTCTTGTTTATGTTTATATAGTTCAAGAGTCTTATAGTATTTTGTTTTATAGCATTTACCTTTATAAAAAACGGTTCTTAAAAGGCAGTCTCGGCCTCAAGAATATAGTGGCCCGATGCGAAGATTGAAAAAGGACCCTTTAGTAGGCCTGTCAATGGGGCGGATCTTGATCCGGATCCGACCCGACCTGCCTCATTTATAAGATCCAACGGGTCAAAATATATATTGGACCCATGGACCCAACAAGTGATCCAGTGGGGCGACCCATTTAGATGGATCTCTAGTTGGAGCAATTCAAGACCCGTCTGGGTCGACCCATTTAAAAGGTAAATTTGAAATTTAACAATTTTACGCTTTATCTTCATATGCAATGATTTAATTTCAGTTCCTAATTCTTTGTAAATTTATAATAATCTCTCGATTTTGATTTGCTAATACACAATTATATAATCAATTTGTAATCATGCACTAAGTTAACAGCGTAGCATCAATTTTATCAAATATTTGAGTGTCGAATGATAGAGCACGTAGACTTATTATTACACTTCTGATATGACTAATTAAATGTTCATATGTGTAATTATTTTTTTATCATTATTTTTATTTTTGGTTTCAATCATTTCTCGGTTGTAGTTTTGTGATTTTTGGATAGGTTTCTCACAAAATGGACATGTTATTATAACGTAATATGTATAAACTTTTATTTATACTAATTATAACGAACACTAAAATAAATATTTTTTTACTTTAAATGGGTTGACTCAGATCTGGATCCACAAAATTAGTTGGATCTTGGATCGGATCAAGATCCATTAACTAATGGGCCAGATCCAGACCCATTTAATTGGATCTTGTGACCCATTGAATCTTGTTCAGATCCAATCCGACCCGCCCCATTGACAGACTTACCCTTTAGACACTAATATATATTTGTATGTATGTATCATAACTGAAATAAACAAAAACTACTATCACTACTATTATCTAAAATTTTTTTGAGATAAAGCCCGAGTTTTTTTTTTTTTTTTTGAGATAAAGCCGGAGTTTTATCAAGAAAAAAGACCGATCCCATTTTTAAATAATTCTCTTAAATATTTATATTTAAGTTTTTCATTATATAATATGTATATGACATATGTCGTATTTTTACAGAAATTATCTTTTGTATATTATGTAACATATACCTTTTAAAAATAAAAAAATTTATGTTCACTACGTATGCATATGGGTATATAGTTATGTTGTATATACATTACATTGTATGTTATAAAATACAACAAGAACTTCATTTTTACCCCACTAGAATAAATAAAATTAGTAGTATATAGTACTAAATAAATGCAATAAATAATTAGTAGTAAACAAAATCAAAATAAAAAAGCCTGAAAATGTCTGGTTCAACCTTTTAAAAGCCCGAGCTAAGCCCGTTTGGGCCTTAACAAACCTAACTTTTTTGTTAAGGCTCTAGCTTAGCCCGATACGGACATTTTAAGCCCGAGCTTTATTAGATCTGATCCAAACCTGACTTTTCCGGGCTTTGTTCAACTCTAGGTGACATCGTCATAGTTTGTTAAAAAAGATCAATAGAGATTTTTGACCATGATGGCCGGGTTCAAATCAACTTTTGTCCTTTTTTCGTTTAATCAAAAATCCAACTACTCTTACTAAAGAATATATTAAGAAGACCAATAAAAACATTGTCTAAAGTCGTTTAAATTAATATTTAATCCCATTTTCTTATATTTAATTTGTTAGTTAGGCATTGACTAAAATTTAAAAATGACTTAAATTGACGTTTTAGTTTATTTGTTAGCTACTTAGCAGCCACTAAAGGCAAAGTTACCGTGCGTTTAGGTACAAAATTTTTTTTTTCTCATTTTTGTTTTTCTATTTTTCAAAGGAGTGATGAGTGTTTTACTTCTCTGGAATAGCAATGAAAATTTGGAAAACACATTTAAAAGTGAGAGATAGAGTTTTCCTTTTCCAATGAGAAATAGAGATGAAAACTTAAAAAACCATTGGCGCGTTTAGTTACGGAAATTTTTTCTCATTTTTCCTTTTATGTTTTTCTAGGAAGAGGGGAGTGTTTCATTTCTCTAGAAAAACATTGAGAATTTAAATAATGCGTTCAAATGTGAAAGATGGAGTTTTCCTTTTTCAAGAGATAGTAGAAATTGAAACTTGAAAAACTATCAAATGTAGTTTTCAAAGTTAGTTATAAAAAATAGTGATTTTCCTTTTCTTAAAAAAGTTTTTTAGAAAAAACAGATTTGAACACGTTTTCCATTTTTATAGTTTTTCTGAAAAATTTTCTAGAAAAGTGGGGGAGTTTTCCGTAACTAAACGAAAGTAGTTTTCAATTTTTTAGTTATAAAAAGGAAAATGGAAAAAAAAAATTCTTAGAAAAGTTTTTTAGAAAACTCGAATTTGAACACGTTTTCTATTTTTCTAATTTTCTTAGGGAAGTATTATGGGAAAGGGGGATAATTTTCCGTAACTAAACGCGTTTTCTATAACAAAAATACTCACACACACTTATCTCATCTATATTAACAAATTTATGTTATTATTATTACTTACACATCTTTATTATTACTTTTATACCTCTATATACCATGCATCTAACTCTCACCTGTCACATTTTTATCGTCAATTTTACTATTTTTACCGTCAATTTTACTATTTTTATTTGTCCTAAAAAATTATATACTTGCAAAAATTTAATATGAAAATTCATTAACCTCCCTTTTTTTCTCTGATTTATTGCTTCAAACATTTGTTTTTCATATTTTTCACTCAAACTTGTGTTGAATATAAAGGCTAAATTGACATTACTCAATATATCTTAGATAAAAAATAAATAAAATGGGAAGACAATAAAAAGGAGACGAAAGTGTAAATAATAATGTTGGCCGTTTTGAACAACCAAAACTTGGCATAGCCAAGCAATCTTAAGCCTTGATTTTGGTCCACGGTCCATTGCTACTTCATAATGACAATGCATTTTATAAACGCTACATATTATTATATTAACAATATTGCATCTTACTAATACTGCATCTTATTCTCTAAGCCACTTGTTGTAACGCCCCTCAAAGCTAAAACAATGACTAACCGGATATCTTCAGGTTTCAATTAAAAACCATGGTGGAAGATATTGGTTAGCTATATCTTTATCTTAAACCGATACACTTGCCCTCTTAACTCCAACCTTAAAAATAGAGAAAATCACAGATTTGATCCGTTTACCAACCCATTTTTAACAAAGTAATCCGTTGACTTTCATTTTTCACAAACTAATCCATCGATTGGCGCCGCCCCGGCGCCCCGGCGCCCCTGACACAACCCACCACTCAAATAATGCCACGTGTACGAGGATTTCGCCAAAAAAAAAACCAAACCGGCGCCCCATGCATTTTTTGGCGCCCCTCTCTCTCTTCATTTTGGCGCCAATCAACCAAAAAAAAAAAAAATGGCGCCCCACCCCTATTTTTTGCAGGTGATCGGCGCCCCAATTTTTTTTCCTTGGCGCCAATGTTTTTTTTTTTGGCGAAATCCTCGTACACGTGGCATTATTTGAGTGGTGGGTTGTGTCAGGGGCGCCGGGGCGCCGGGGCGGCGCCAATCGATGGATTAGTTTGTGAAAAATGAAAGTCAACGGATTACTTTGTTAAAAATGGGTTGGTAAACGGATCAAATCTGTGATTTTCTCGTAAAAATATTAACATGTAGTCAATACAAACAGAATACTTGATTCTCAAGGTAGTAAATACATACAGAATACCCTGAATATATCTGTAAAGGACTAATGCAATGGGTAGATTTAGATATATATGCCACTTGTTAAGTGCACACTTGTTTGGTACGGTGCGAATTGTATTTTACCAATAAAATTATTACGTTCACAAAATTCATTGCTAGTTTTAGAAGTATTTTTACCAAATGTTGTACAGTAACATTTTTTTTGGTTACAAATATGATTTAAGGGTAAGGTTCAAATGAGACTAAAAATTTGTGTGAGAATGGAGGAACCAATGATATGATGCCATGTGTACAAAGAGAATACAAAACCCATTTACCCCTTAAGTTAAATATCTCACAAACGACAAATCGAAAAATTATGAAAATTGCACCATTAGATTGAGCGTTTGATCCTCTTCGATTTGCCGTCCATTAAGGCATACTTTCGACGAGTTTTTTTTCATTATATTTGGTGGGTTTCACATTATTAACACGTGTGTTACAGTGTTGCGTTTAGGGTTTAGGGTTTGGGGTTTAGGGGTTAGGGTTTAGGGTTGGGAGTTTGGGGTTTCGGGAGTAGGGGTTAGGGTTTAGGGTTGGGAGTTTGGGGTTTCGTCCCGAAACCCCAAACTCCCAACCCTAAACCCTAACCCCTAAACCCCAAACCCCAAACCCTAAACGCTTTATAAAACTCTAAATCCTAAATCATACTAAACCCTAAACCTTAAACCCTAAACCCTGCTAAACCCTAACACTAAACCCTGCTAAACCGTAACACTAAACCCTGATAAACCCTAACCCTAAACCCTAAATCAAATGTACAATCAATCACTAATACATGTGTTACTAAAATGTAAAACCCACCAAAAAATGAAAATAAAAAAAAAAGTTCGTCGGAAGTACGCCTTGATGGACGGCAAATCGAAGAGAATAAAACGCTGAAAAATATGGTGCAATTTTCATGATTTTTTGACTTGTCGTTTGTGAGATATTTAATTTTTAAAATCGTGGATGAGAGAGAAAAAAGTGACACATGGCATATTGTGGTTGGTTCCCCCATTCTCACACAAAATAAATGGTCTCAATTGAACTCTTCTCTATGATTTAACTTGTATCCACGCGACCGCGCCCCCATTTTTAACATGTAGATTCGTCGACCACAAGCTTACTCAGGAAGTACCTGCAACTGCC
Source organism: Helichrysum umbraculigerum (assembly GCA_949592205.1). NCBI lineage: Eukaryota > Viridiplantae > Streptophyta > Magnoliopsida > Asterales > Asteraceae > Helichrysum > Helichrysum umbraculigerum. The sequence continues at coordinate 119,260,467 of CATIUR010000003.1, read as the reverse complement.
ATCTACGGTGACTACAGTGAACAAGGATACGGGCAAAGAGGAGGTGGAGACACGTGGTTGTTGGGATATGACCACGTAATAAATAAATGCATGTCCGAAAATATTTAAGCCTACGAGGTCACACGTATTGACACTTATGCTCAATTTAATTAATTAATATAAATGTGTGATATATTAATTAATCCGTTCACAAATAAATAAATAAAACGTTATTAAAATGTTAATTGTACGTTTTATTAAAGAGAGGGACTTGAATGTAATTGGGAAAAGTTAAAATTCTAGAACATTCTAGAAAGCCCTAAAGAGGCCGGCCCATGGGTTTTAAATAAACCCTAAACTTGTTCCCTAAGTTACCCGTACCCTATAAATAGAGAGATAAATAAACCTAACAAAGTGAATTAAAAATCTCTCTCTCTTTCTCTTGTACGTACGGAAAAAACCCCAAGGGGTGTTAGTTTTTCGTTTCGTCCTTTTGTGTGGTTTGACCAAGATAAAGGTTGTAAGGTTTGTAAACGGAGTACTAGCATACCTATTGAGCTGCTGTTGTGTGTGCGATCGTAGAGGGGTTTTACTTTAAACCCTCAACTATTTAATTATAGTTTTATTGGAGCTCTGCTGAAAGGTACAATTCTATCTTAACTAATTACATATACGTGTTTATTCGCTTCCGCAATTGTGTGACAATTTGAATACATTTATTTGCTATACTCTAACAGTGGTATCAGAGACACGCATATGTGTTGTAATTAGTTAGAAAGTTAAACATCAAAATTTTGTGGTGGGTATGTTTCGGTTTTGGATCGGCTAATAACAAAAGAAAAAAAAATATGGTTTTGGTTGTTCGATCTAGCCGTCGAAAACAAACAAGAAAAAAAAATTAATATATTTTCTTTGGAGATTTGGATCTAGTAGCCGATTACAAGATTTTTATTTTTGGTATATGGGACCAAGTCAACGGTCAAAGGAATATATATATTTTTTGTGGATCCATGTCTAATGTAAACAGATGGCAACAACGAAAAAAAAAATTTCTTTTGTTAAACTGTACAGTAAAGGTGCTAAAAAAATTTTAAATCTCATTGCAATTTTGATGTTTAACAAAAATAATAACATATTTAATGTAAATTGTTTGTTATTATTAACGTACCTATTAAATTAGCAAATAAAGGATATACATGAAATTTATGCATAATTTGTCATTGAATTTCACTTTTAATATGATATGCTAGTTAAAATTAATTGTTAATAGTATTACTTGTTTAAAATTGTTTAATTGACAAGTTGTCCCTAATTAGCCTTGTTTTAGGGTTTTACCAAATGTTGCATGAAAATTAATTGTTAATTATTTAGTAGTTTATTTATTTTGCTTATTATTGTAATTTGTAAAGCAAAATGTTTTATGAAAAAATAAAATGGACTAATAGCTATGAAATAAGATTTATTATTTTCTTTCAAATCTTATTGTCAACTCGGGTTGGGCTTACATACCGTAATTTTCTCCCACGACGAGATTTTCAAGTTAATAATTTGTTTTAAACCACGACTAGGAGCTTGTATATATAAGAGAGGTATCTTCGGCTTGGTGTCTAAGATGACGGGTTGGTTAAACGATGTAAAGATTTTAGCCCCTCCTCTGGCCTCTTCATGGCCTCTCTTGTACATGGCCGAAAAGGTTTAAAACATGTTGAATCGTCAATTTTAATAAAAGTGCAATCTCTAATTTAATATGAATATTAAATTAGACATCTTGACGCACGTTAATAAGTGGATTAACTGAAAAGGTTTTATTAAAATCAATGATACGAAGATGTGTGCATGCCTCTTCGTACATATTTGATACACATTATCAAATCAATTACCTATTTAAATTAAGTCATATGCCATCCAATTTGTAAGAACACTTGTACTTGCTTTTTGCTCTGCGTGAGACGTAGGTGAATTGTATCCAAGGTAAATTATCACTCATCGTGAGACGGTAGTGGACTATTTACAGTTCTTAATTGGACGACTTAAAGCGAGTTAAGCGGTGAGATCGTTAAGCCCATGGCATAAGATGGGATGAAACATGCTTAATGAAACTTACTGCTTGATCACTAAGTACCATTAAGTCCCATAATTTCTAGGAATTGCACTTGTAATGCAATTATTGATCGTCACTTACCTTTTGAATACACCATTGCTAGCAGATCAACTGATGTGATGGTGGTATGTCAAGTAGGATCATAGCCTTAAGAAAATTAATTGTTTATATATATAAACATTTGGGTATTTAATTTTCTTTTAAGGATGTATTATCGAAAATACTAAATTTGAACTTTTATCTATTTGTAGATGGCAAATCCTGCACCGAACTCGAATTATTCGGCTTTCAGGCAAATGCTAGAAAAAGAAAAACTTTCTGGAAGTAATTTCAATGATTGGTTTCGTCAACTAAGGATTGTCCTTCATGTTGAGAAGAAAACTGACATCATCGAAAAGCCGTTGGGACCTTCTCCTGCTGTTACTGCTCCTGCTGAGGAATTAGCAGCATGGAACGCTCTTTATGATCGTCATAATGAAGTTGCTTGTTTAATGCTCGGCAGCATGACTCCCGAACTTCAAAAGCAATTTGAAAATCATAGTCCGCTTGATATGATTACAGAGCTTCTTCCAAAGAAATCGGCTACTCCACAAATCCTTGGGATTAGAAGTGGAAAGATCCAGAAAGATAAGAAACCGCAAGCTAAGGGTAAGGCTAAGGGCAAGGGAAAGCAAGGTGCTTATGTCCCTAAACCTAAGCAAACCCCTCCAGCAAAGAAAGAGCATCTGGCTAAGAATGAGGCGTGTCACCACTGTTCTGAAGTGGGACACTGGAAGAGGAATTGTCCTGCCTATCTTGCTGAGTTGATGAATATGAAGAAGAAGTCAACCGGCTCGACCGGACCTTCAAGTATCTTCAACATAGAATTATATTCTTTCTCCAATACAAGTTCCTGGGTATATGACACTGGTTGTGGTACACACATTTGTAATACCCTACAGGGATTTAGAGGAAAGAAGAAACTGAAACATGGGGCACTCTACTTGTACGTGGGCAATGGTCTACGTGCAGCTGTAGAAGCTACTGGAAGTTCTGACTTAGTTTTGCCTTCGGGCTTAATCATTGTATTAGACAATTGTCATTATGCACCTACTATTCCTTGTGATGGTATTTATGAAATTGATATGCATGATCATGTTTCAAAAGTAAATTCTATGTATTCTGTTAGCAACAAAAGAGCCAAGCCTAACTTGGACTCTACCTATCTTTGGCATTGTTGTCTTGCACACATTGGAAAGAAAAGCATTGAAAGGCTTCAACGTGAAGGGCTTTTAAAATCAAATGATGATGGATCCTTTGATAAATGCGTGTCTTGTGTTTCGGGTAAGATGACAAAGAAACCCTTTCCGCATCAAACGCAAAGGGCTGATGATCTACTTAGAATCATACATACGGATGTTTGTAGTCCATTTAGACATGTGTCAAGACAAGGTGCTAGCTACTTCATCACTTTTACTGATGATTTCAGTCGTTATGGTTATGTTTTGTACCTTATAAATAGAGAGGCTAATAACCCTAATAAAATTAATTATTCCCTTTCTCTCTCTCTTTGACTTTCGGCAAGACTAAACCCAAAAAGGTTCTTGTTTTGTCGAATTTGTGGTTTGACCAAGAACGGAGTACTAGCATACGCATTGAGCTGCTGTCGTTTGTGCGATCGTAGATGTGTTTTACTTTAAACCCTAAACAATATTATTATAGTTTATTGGAGCTTTGCTAAAAGGTACAATTCTATTCTTAACTAATTACATGTACGTGTTTATTTGCTTCCGCAATTGTGTGACAATTTGAATATATATTATATTGTATACTCTAACAGTGGTATCAGAGACACGCGTATGTGTTTGTAATTAGTTAGATTTATTAAGCATTAAATTTGTAGGGTTCGTTGTTTTGTTCGATTAGGCACAAAGAAAAGTGTTTCGGTTTTGTGAGGTGCGTCGAACACAAGCACAGAGTAAAAAAAAAAAAAAAAAAATTTTTGGTTTTGGTCTCATGCGCTGATGCGCCTCACACAAACAGGTGAAAGAAAAAAAAAATATTAGCTTTTGTTGATTTAGGATATCAATTCAACGAAAAGTTTCAAGATAAGAAAAAAACAAATTTTGGTTTGTGGCTACTAGTCGACAAACATGATGTACAGGAAGAAAAAAAAATTGTTTTTTTTTGGTTTTGGTGGATCCATCTACAATAAACAGGAAGCTAAGAAATCTTTTTTTTCTTTTCCTTGAACACTCGGATCTAGCCTCTATAACATGAGAGAAAGAGAAAAAAATTTTGATTGTTGTGGTTCCACCGTGCCAGGATGTACACCATAATTTTTTTTTTTTTTGGGTATAAATTTAGCTTTATAGTAAAGATGTTAAACTTTTAAATCTCACTAGAAAATTTGATGTTTAACAAGAATAATAACATATTTAATGTACATTGTTTATTATTATTTGTGTAATAACATATTTAATGTAAATTGTTTGTTATTATTAATGTACCTATTATATTAGAAAATAAAGGGAATCCATGAAATTCATGCATAATTTGTCATGGATATCACTTTTTACATGATATGCTAGTTAAAAATTAATTGTTAATAGTAATGATTATGTGCTATTTGTTTAAATCGTTTAATTGAGAAGTTGTCCCTAGTTGGTCATGATTTGGGGTTGTATCACCAAATGTTGTATGTGGATTAATTGTTAATTGATTAGTAGTTTATTTATTTTGCTTATAATTATTGTAACTTGTAAAGCAAAATGGTTTTTATGAAAAAATAAACTGGACTAATAACTATGAAATAAGAATTATTATTTTCTTGCAAAATCTTATTGTCAACTCGGGTTGGGCTCACATACCGTAATTTTCTCTCACGACGAGAATTGCAAGTTAATAATTTGTTTTAAACCACGACTAGGAGCTTGTATAAGAGAGGTATCTTCGGTTTGGTGTCTAAGATGACGGGTTGGATAAACGATGTAAAGATCCTAGCCCCTCTTCTGGCCTCTCTTGTACATGGCCGGAAAGGTTTAGAACATGTTGAATCGTCAATTTTAATAAAAGTGCAATCTCTAATTTAATATAAATATTAAATTGGACATCTTGACGCACGTTAATAAGAGAATTAACTGAAGAAAATTTTGATAAAATCTATGATACGAAGATGTGTGCATGCTTCTTCGTACATATTTGATACACATTATCAAATTATTACCCATTAAATTAAGTCATTTGCCATCCAATTGGTAAGAACACTTGTACTTGCTTTTTGCTCTGCGTGAGACGTAGGTGAATTGTATCCAAGGTAAATTACCACTCATCGTGAGACGGTAGTGGACTATTTACAGTTCTTAATTGGACGACTTAAAGCGAGTTAAGCGGTGAGATCCTTAAGCCCGTGGCATAAGATGGGATGAAACATGCTTAATGAAACTTACTGCTTGATCACTAAGTACCATTAAGTCCCATAATTTCTAGGAATTGCACTTGTAATGCAATTATTGATCGTCACTTACCTTTTGAATACACCATTGCTAGCAGATCAACTGATGTGATGGTGGTATGTCAAGTAGGATCCTAGCCTTAAGAAAATTAATTGTTTATATATATAAACATTTGGGTATTTAATTTTCTTTTAAGGATGTATTATCGAAAATACTAAATTTGAACTTTTATCTATTTGTAGATGGCAAATCCTGCACCGAACTCGAATTATTCGGCTTTCAGGCAAATGCTAGAAAGAGAAAAACTTTCTGGAAGTAATTTCAATGATTTGTTTCGTCAACTAAGGATTGTCCTTCGTGTTGAGAAGAAAACTGACATCATTGAAAAGCCGTTGGGACCTTCTCCTGCTGTTACTGCTCCTGCTGAGGAATTAGCAGCATGGAACGCTCTTTATGATCGTCATAATGAAGTTGCTTGTTTGATGCTCGGCAGCATGACTCCCGAACTTCAAAAGCAATTTGAAAATCATAGTCCACTTGATATGATTACAGAGCTTCTTCCAAAGAAATCGGCTACTCCACAAATCCTTGGGATTAGAAGTGGAAAGATCCAGAAAGATAAGAAACCGCAAGCTAAGGGTAAGGATAAGGGCAAGGGAAAGCAAGGTGCTTATGTTCCTAAACCTAAGCAAACCCCTCCAGCAAAGAAAGAGCATCTGGCTAAGAATGAGGCGTGTCACCACTGTTCTGAAGTGGGACACTGGAAGAGGAATTGTCCTGCCTATCTTGCTGAGTTGATGAATATGAAGAAGAAGTCAGCCGGCTCGACCGGACCTTCAAGTATCTTCACCATAGAATTATATTCTTTCTCCAATACAAGTTCCTGGGTATATGACACTGGTTGTGGTACACACATTTGTAATACCCTACAGGGATTTAGAGGAAAGAAGAAACTGAAACATGGGGCACTCTACTTGTACGTGGGCAATGGTCTACGTGCAGCTGTAGAAGCCATTGGAAGTTTTGACTTAGTTTTGCCTCCGGGCTTAATCATTGTATTAGACAATTGTTATTATGCACCTACTATTACTAGAGGTGTTGTTTCCGTTTCACTTTTGAAAGATAATGGATTTATCAATGTTTTTACTGATTACGGTATTTCAGTTTCTAAAGATAATGTTCATTATTTTAATGCTATTCCTTGTGATGGTATTTATGAAATTGATATGCATGATCATGTTTCAAAAGTAAATTCTATGTATTCAGTTAGCAACAAAAGAGCCAAGCCTAACTTGGACTCTACCTATCTTTGGCACTGTCGTCTTGCACACATTGGAAAGAAACGCATTGAAAGGCTTCAATGTGAAGGGCTTTTAAAATCAAATGATGATGGATCCTTTGATAAATGTGTGTCTTGTGTTTCGGGTAAGACGACAAAGAAACCCTTTCCGCATCAAACGTATAGGGCTGATGATCTACTTAGAATCATACATATGGATGTTTGTGGTCCATTTAGACATGTGTCAAGACAAGGTGCTAGCTACTTCATCACTTTTACTGATGATTTCAGTCGTTATGGTTATGTTTACTTGCTTAAACATAAACATGAAGCCTTTGAAACATTTAAAGTGTTTAAAAATAAAGTAGAAAATCAACTTGGTAAGACCATCAAGATCCTTCGTTCGGATCGAGGTGGTGAATACTTAAGCCAAAAGTTTAAGGATTATCTAAAAGCGTGTGGAATTGTCCAACAGCTTACTCCTCCATACACACCACAACATAATGGAGTGTCGGAGAGGAGGAATCGAACCCTGTTAGACATGGTATGATCCATGATGAACCTTACAACTCTCCCATTACCATTTTGGGATTATGCTCTTGAATCTGCTGTACGTATTTTGAATATGGTTCCAACTAAGAAGGTTGATAAGACACCACATGAATTGTGGCATGGGAAAGTCCCTAATTTGTCTTACTTAAAGGTCTGGGGATGTGTGGCGCTTGTGAAGCGGGATACGCTTGACAAACTCGAGCAAAGATCTATTAAGTGCATCTTTGTAGGATACCCAAAGGAAACAATGGGTTATTACTTCTACATTCCTTCTGAAAATACTGTTAAAGTTGCTCGATATGCTGAGTTCTTTGAAAAGAATCTCATAGCTCAAGAAAACATTGAGAGGGTAGTAGAACTTGATGTGACTCAAGAGGAAGATGCATCACCTTCTACAAACACTAGCGAACATCAACTTGGTGGGGAAAGTGGTCAAAGTGTTGAACCTCAAGTCGATGTTGTTCCAATTCGTAGGTCCGCAAGAACTATACGTGCTCTAGAGAAGTTGTGTCTAAATGTAGAATCTGAGGAAATCGTGTTTGGGGATCTTAATGAACCTCCTAATTTCAAAGCTGCATTATCAGATCCAGAATCTGAAAAATGGCTTGAAGCTGCGAATGTGGAAATGAAATCCATGAAAGATAATCAAGTCTGGCGCTTGGTTGATCTTCCACCCAATGCTAAGACAGTTGTGTGTAAATGGCTCTTCAAAAAGAAGACCGACATGGATGGAAATGTACACACCTATAAAGCTCGTCTCGTAGCGAAGGGTTATACTCAAGTCTACGGAGTTGACTATGATGAAACCTTCTCTCCTGTAGCGGACATTAGGGCTATTAGGATTCTCATAGCCATAGCAGCGTACTATGACTATGAGATTTGGCAAATGGATGTCAAGACTGCCTTCTTGAATGGTTACTTAGACGAGGATGTCTATATGGTTCAACCTGAAGGTTTTATTGATCCAAAACATCCCAGCAAAGTGTGCAAGCTTCAAAGGTCCATTTATGGACTAAAGCAAGCATCAAGAAGCTGGAACAAGAGGTTTGATGAGGAAATCAAAAATTTTGGATTCACTCAAAACCCTGATGAGCCATGTGTATATCAAAAAGCTAGTTGGAGTAATGTTACTTTCCTTGTCTTATATGTTGATGACATATTGATCATAGGAAATCACATTCCAATGTTACAAGATGTAAAATCCTACCTTGGAAAGTGTTTCGCTATGAAAGACTTGGGAGAAGCAGCATTTATTCTTGGAATCAAGATCTATAGAGATAGAACTAAGCGGTTAATTGGACTAAGTCAAAGTGCTTATATTGATAAGATCTTAAAGAGATTTAAGATGGAGAATTCTAAGCGTGGAAATGTTCCGATGCAAGAAAGACTTGACTTGAATAGCAAACAATGTGCTTCTACACCTGCTGAGGTGAAGCGTATGCAAAGAGTTCCTTATGCTTCGGCTGTTGGATCTATTATGTATGCGGTTAGATGCGCTAGACCTGATGTGGCGTTCGCACAGAACATAGCCAGCCGATTTCAACAGAATCTAGGTGAAAGTCACTGGACTGCTGTGAAAAATATTCTCAAGTACCTGAGAGCTACTAGAGATATGTTACTTGTTTATGGTGGAAATCCTGAAGCTGAGCTCAAAGTGACTGGATATTGTGATGCTGGATTTCAGAACGATAGAGACAATATGAAGTCTCAGACAGGATACGTCTTTGTCTTGAACGGAGGCGCAGTGGATTGGAAGAGCAAGAAGCAATCCACAACTGCCATGTCTGCAACATAATCAGAGTATATAGCATCTTCGGAAGCTGCGATGGAAGCTGTCTGGATTAGGAAATTTATTTCTGGGCTTGACGTGGTACCCACAAATAAAAACCCCATAGAGTTATACTGCGATAACTCATGAGCAATTATCATTGCCAATAAACCCGGTGTTCAGAAAGGGGCTAGACATTATCCTAGGAGATATCACTATGTTCGAGAGCAGATCGAATTAGGTGAAATCAATCTATTCAAAGTTCACACAGATGATAATCTAGCTGATCCGTTTACGAAGGCTTTACCTAAGGGAAAGCTTAATCAACATGCCGAGGGCATAGGACTTCATTTTGCTAGTTATTTCATGTAACTCTGTGTTTTAGTATTTGGATAAAGGATGTAAAACAATTATTATGCAATAAATGAATTAAAATACTTGGTATGCTTGTTTTCATTTAATAATTGATTGTATCCTATATTTGCATGTTTAAATCCTTGAATAATTCTTATATTATTCTAAAATGTCCATTATCGATTAACTATGTGGGAATATAGTTGAACTAAGATAAATCTGAGGGATTGGTTTGGATGGTCCCACCAAACTCACATGATATTCATGAGATCCATATCGGACTACCCCAACTGACAAGTTATTATTTTATGGATCGGCGTCATTAAGTGAAACTTGTAAATGGTTGCTTTACTTATCCTTAGACTTGAGATGCAAGTAGGTTTTGCATGTATGAATTGCATTTTCTTGATATAGTTCTAGCTATCCTGAATAAGGTGGTAATAAAAGGCTAATTTCAGAAGTGTATTGAAGTACATAACTGACACGTGTAGTCAAGATAGGATTTGTTCCTTCAACTAGCTATTGAAGAATGATATCACTGAGCCCCTCATTAGAATTAATTAACGGCCGTACCCAAATGAATTCCAGATGTGTCTCGATTGATTTGGTAATCTTGATTGATTAAAGGAATGAGAAACAGAATCGTTAAATTATGGAATGACTTTGATCCATATCCATATTTAACATTGGTATCTGAAACAAAGGGATAGTAAACACAAAATCATTTTTCTTGAGAAGCTTGGTTATACTTTAAGAAACTATATTATACTTTGAGAAACTATAATATATTCTAAGAAACTATACTTAAATGTTTCCGGGGGCATTGACATGTTGCTAGACGCTTACCAATGTCATTGCCTTTATTAACGACATGCTCAAATGGGAGCTGTTGGGATATGACCACGTAATAAATAAACGTATGTCCGGAAGATGTTTAAGCCTACGGGGTCACACGACACTAATCCTCAATATAGTTAATTAATATAAATGTGAGATATATTAATTAATCCGTTCAAGAAATAATTAAATAAACGTTATTAAAGTGTTAATTGTACGTTTAGTTAAAAGAGAGGGATTTAGTTGTAAATTGGGAAAAGTAAAAATTCTGGAACATTCCAGAAAGCCCTACTAGAGGCCGGCCCATGGGTTTTTTAATAAACCCTAAACTTGTTCCCTAAGTTACCTGTACCCTATAAATGGAGAGGCTAATAACCCTAATAAAATTAATTATTCCCTTTCTCTCTCTCTTTGACTTTCGGCAAGACTAAACCCAAAAAGGTTCTTGTGTTGTCGGCTTTGTGGTTTGACCAAGAACGGAGTACTAGCATACGTATTGAGCTGCTGTCGTGTGTGCGATCGTAGACGGGTTTTACTTTAAACCCTAAATTATATTATTATAGTTTATTGGAGCTTTGCTAAAAGGTACAATTCTATTCTTAACTAATTACATGTACGTGTTTATTTGCTTCCGCAATTGTGTGACAATTTGAATATATATTATATTGTATACTCTAATAGACCTCTAGTAATAGTAGGTGCATAATGACAATTGTCTAATACAATGATTAAGCCCGAAGGCAAAACTAAGTCAAAACTTCCAGTGGCTTCTACAGCTGCACGTAGACCATTGCCCACGTACAAGTAGAGTGCCCCATGTTTCAGTTTCTTCTTTCCACTAAATCCCTTTAGGGTATAACAAATATGGTTCCAACCAAGAAGGTTGATAAGACACCACATGAACTGTGGCATGGAAGAGTCCCTAATTTGTCTTACTTAAAGGTCTGGGGATGTGAGGCGCTTGTGAAGCGGGATACGCCTGACAAACTTGAGCAAAGATCTATTAAGTGCATCTTTGTAGGATACCCAAAGGAAACAATGGGTTACGACTTCTACATTCCTTCTGAAAATACTGTTAAAGTTGCTCGATATGCTGAGTTCTTTGAAAAGAATCTCGTAGCTCAAGAAAACAATGGGAGAGTAGTAGAACTTGATGAGACTCAAGAGGAAGATGCATCACCTTCTACAAACACTAGCGAACATCAACTTGGGGGGGAAAGTGGTCAAAGTGTTGAACCTCAAGTCGATGTTGTTCCAATTCGTAGGTCCGCAAGGACTATACGTGCTCCAGAGAAGTTGTGTCTAAATGTAGAATCTGAGGAACACGTGTTAGGGGATCTTAATGAACCTCCTAATTTCAAAGCTGCATTATCAGATCCAGAATCTGAAAAATGGCTTGAAGCTGCGAATGTGAAAATGAAATCCATGAAAGATAAACAAGTCTGGCGCTTGGTTGATCTTCCACCCAATGCTAAAACCGTCGGCTGCAAGTGGCTCTTCAAGAAGAAGACCGACATGAATGGAAATGTACACACCTATAAAGCTCGTCTCGTAGCGAAGGGTTATACTCAAGTCTACGGAGTTGACTATGATGAAACCTTCTCTCCTGTAGCGGACCTTAGGGCTATTAGGATTCTCTTAGCCATAGCAGCGTACTATGACTATGAGATTTGGCAAATGGATGTCAAGACTGCCTTCTTGAATGGTTACTTAGATGAGGATGTCTATATGGTTCAACCTGAAGGTTTTATTCATCCAAAACATCCCAACAAAGTGTGCAAGCTTCAATGGTCAATTTATGGACTAAAGCAAACATCAAGAAGCTGGAACAAGAGGTTTGATGAGGAAATCAAAAGTTTGGATTCACTCAAAACCCTGATGAGCCATGTGTATATCAAAAAGCTAGTGGGAGTAATGTTACTTTCCTTGTCTTATATGTTGATGACATATTGATTATAGGAAATCACATTGCAATGTTACAAGATGTAAAATCCTACCTTGGAAAGTGTTTCGCTATGAAAGACTTAGGAGAAGAAGCATTTATTCTTGAAATCAAGATCTATAGAGATAGAACAAAGCAGTTAATTGGACTAAGTCAAAGTGCTTATATTGATAAGATCTTAAAGAGATTTAAGATGGAGAATTCTAAGCGTGGAAATGTTCCGATGCCAGAAAGACTTGACTTAAATAGCAAACAATATGCTTCTACACCTGAGGAGGTGGAGCGTATGCAAAGGGTTCCTTATGCTTCGGCTGTTGGATCTATTATGTATGCGGTTAGATGCACTAGACCTGATGTGGCGTTCGCACAGAACATAGCCAGCCGATTTCAACAGAATCCAGGTGAAAGTCACTGGACTGCTGTGAAAAATATTCTCAAGTACCTGAGAGCTACTAGAGATATGTTCCTTGTTTATGGTGGAAATCCTGAAGCTGAGCTCAAAGTGACTGGATATTGTGATGCTGGATTTCAGACCGATAGAGACGATATGAAGTCTCAGACAGGATACGTCTTTGTCTTGAACGGAGGCGCAGTGGATTGGAAGAGCAAGAAGCAATCCACAACTGCCATGTCTGCAACAGAATCAGAGTACATAGCATCTTCGGAAGCTGCGATGGAAGCTGTCTGGATTAGGAAATTTATTTATGGGCTTGACGTGGTACCCACAAATAAAAACCCCATAGAGTTATACTACGATAACTCAGGAGCAATTAACATTGCCAATGAACCCGGAGTTCAGAAAGGGGCCAGACATTATCCTAGGAGATATCACTATGTTCGAGAGCAGATCGAATTAGGTGAAATCAATCTACTCATAGTTCACACAGATGATAAATGTATTCAAATTGTCACACAATTGCGGAAGCAAATAAACACGTACATGTAATTAGTTAAGAATAGAATTGTACCTTTTAGCAAAGCTCCAATAAAACTATAGTTTAGGGTTTAAAGTAAAACCCCTCTATGATCGCACACACGACAGCAGCTCGAATACGTATGCTAGTACCCGTTCACAAACCACACAACCTTTGTGGTTTTATTTTAGTCAAACCACTAAAGGTCGAAACGAAAAACTAACACCCCTTGGGGTTTTTTCCGTATGTACAAGAGAAAGAGAGAAAGATTTTTAATTCACTTTGTTAGGGTTTTTTATCTCTCTATTTATAGGGTACGGGTAACTTAGGGAACAAGTTTAGGGTTTATGAAAAACCCATGGGCCAGCCTCTTTAGGGCTTTCTGGAATGTTCCAGAATTTTAACTTTTCCCAATTACATTCAAGTCCCTCTCTTTTAACAAAACGTACAATTAACATTTTAATAACGTTTTATTTATTTAATTTTGAACGTATTAATTAATATATCTCCCATTTATATTAATTAATTATATTGAGCATAAGTGTCAATACGTGTGACCCCGTAGGCTTAAATATTTCCGGACATGCATTTATTTATTACGTGGTCATATCCCAACAGCTCCTACTTGAGCATGTCATTAATAAAGGCAATGACATTGGTAAGCGTCTAGCAACACGTCAATGTCCCCAGAAACGTTTAATTATAGTTTCTTAAAATATATTATAGTTTCTCAAAGTATAATATAGTTTCTTAAAGTATAATCAAGCTTCTCAAGAAAATGATTTTAGTCTTCACTATCCCTTTGTTTCGGATACCTTGTTAATTATGGATATGGATCAATGTCATTCCATAAGTTAACGATTCTGTTTCTCATTTCTATAATCAATCAAGATTACCAAATCAATCGAGACACATCTGGAATTCATTTGGGTACGGCCGTACACACATCTTAATTAATTCTAATGAGGGGCCCAGTGGTATCATACTTCAATAGCTAATTGAAGGAACAAATCCTATCTTGACTACACGTGTCAGTCACGTACTTCACTACACTTCTGAAAATAGCCCTTTATTACTACCTTATTCAAGATAGCTAGAACTATATCAAGAAGGTGCAATCCATACATGCAAGACCTGCTTGCATCTCAAGTCTAAGGATAAGTAAAGCAACCATTTACAAGTTTCACTTAATGACGTCGATCCATAAAATGATAACTTGTCAGTTGGGGTAGTCCGATATGCATCTCATGGATATCATGTGAGTTAGATGGGACCATCCATACCAATCACTCAGATTTATCTTAGTTCAACTATATTCCCACATAGTTGATCGATAATGGACATTTTAAGAATAATTTAAGAATTATTCAAGGATTTAAACATGCAAATAAATGATACAATTAATTATCAAATGAAAACAAATATACCAGGTACTTTAATTCATTTATTAGATAATAATTGTCTAACATCCTTTATCCAAATACTAAAACACAGAGTTACATGAGATAACCAGCAAAACGAAGTCTTATGCCCTTGGCATCTTCGTTAACGAATCAGCTAGATTATCATCTGTGTGAACTTTGAGTAGATTGATTTCACCTATTTCGATCTGCGTTCGAACATAGTGATATCTCCTAGGATTACGTCTAGCCCCTTTCTGAACTCCAGGTTCATTGGCAATAATAATTGATCATGAGTTATCGCAGTATAACTCCATGGGGTTTTTATTTGTGGGTACCACGTCAAGCCCAGATATAAATTTCCTAATCCAGACAGCTTCCATCGCAGCTTCCGAATATGCTATGTACTCTGATTCTGTTGCAGACATGGCAGTTGTGGATTGCTTCTTGCTCTTCCAATCCACTGCGCCTCCGTTCAAGACAAAGACGTATCCTATCTGAGACTTCATATCGTCTCTATCGGTCTGAAATCCAGCATCACAATATCCAGTCACTTTGAGCTCAGCTTCAGGATTTCCACCATAAACAAGGAACATATCTCTATTAGCTCTCAGGTACTTGAGAATATTTTTCACAGCAGTCCAGTGACTTTCACCTAGATTCTGTTGAAATCGGCTTGCTACGTTCTGTGCCAACGCCACATCAGGTCTAGTACATCTAACCGCATACATAATAGATCCAAATGCCAAAGCATAAGGAACCCTTTGCATACGCTTCACCTCAGCAGGTGTAGAAGCACACTGTTTGCTATTTAAGTCAAGTCTTTCTAACAATGGTATCAGAGACACGCGTATGTGTTGTAATTAGTTAGAAAGTTAAACATCAAAATTTTGTGGTGGGTATGTTTCGGTTTTGGATCGGCTAATAACAAAAGAAAAAAAAATATGGTTTTGGTTGTTCGATCTAGCCGTCGAAAACAAACAAGAAAAAAAAATTAATATATTTTCTTTGGAGATTTGGATCTAGTAGCCGATTACAAGATTTTTATTTTTGGTATATGGGACCAAGTCAACGGTCAAAGGAATATATATATTTTTTGTGGATCCATGTCTAATGTAAACAGATGGCAACAACGAAAAAAAATTTTCTTTTGTTAAACTGTACAGTAAAGGTGCTAAAAAAATTTTAAATCTCATTGCAATTTTGATGTTTAACAAAAATAATAACATATTTAATGTAAATTGTTTGTTATTATTAACGTACCTATTAAATTAGCAAATAAAGGATATCCATGAAATTCATGCATAATTTGTCATTGAATTTCACTTTTAATATGATATGCTAGTTAAAATTAATTGTTAATAGTATTACTTGTTTAAAATTGTTTAATTGACAAGTTGTCCCTAATTAGCCATGTTTTAGGGTTTTACCAAATGTTGCATGAAAATTAATTGTTAATTATTTAGTAGTTTATTTATTTTGCTTATTATTGTAATTTGTAAAGCAAAATGTTTTATGAAAAAATAAAATGGACTAATAGCTATGAAATAAGATTTATTATTTTCTTGCAAATCTTATTGTCAACTCGGGTTGGGCTTACATACCGTAATTTTCTCCCACGACGAGATTTTCAAGTTAATAATTTGTTTTAAACCACGACTAGGAGCTTGTATATATAAGAGAGGTATCTTCGGCTTGGTGTCTAAGATGACGGGTTGGATAAACGATGTAAAGATTTTAGCCCCTCCTCTGGCCTCTTCATGGCCTCTCTTGTACATGGCCGAAAAGGTTTAAAACATGTTGAATCGTCAATTTTAATAAAAGTGCAATCTCTAATTTAATATGAATATTAAATTAGACATCTTGACGCACGTTAATAAGTGGATTAACTGAAAAGGTTTTATTAAAATCAATGATACGAAGATGTGTGCATGCCTCTTCGTACATATTTGATACACATTATCAAATCAATTACACATTTAAATTAAGTCATATGCCATCCAATTTGTAAGAACACTTGTACTTGCTTTTTGCTCTGCGTGAGACGTAGGTGAATTGTATCCAAGGTAAATTACCACTCATCGTGAGACGGTGGTGGACTATTTACAGTTCTTAATTGGACGACTTAAAGCGAGTTAAGCGGTGAGATCCTTAAGCCCGTAGCATAAGATGGGATGAAACATGCTTAACGAAACTTACTGCTTGATCACTAAATACCATTAAGACCCATAATTTCTAGGAATTGCACTTGTAATGCAACTATTGATCGTCACTTACCTTTTGAATACACCATTGCTAGCAGATCAACTGATGTGATGGTGGTATGTCAAGTAGGATCCTAGCCTTAAGAAAATTAATTGTTTATATATATATAAACATTTGGGTATTTAATTTTCTTTTAAGGATGTATTATCGAAAATACTAAATTTGAACTTTTATCTATTTGTAGATGGCAAATTCTGCACCGAACTCGAATTATTCGACTTTCAGGCAAATGCTAGAAAGAGAAAAACTTTCTGGAAGTAATTTCAATGATTGGTTTCGTCAACTAAGGATTGTCCTTCGTGTTGAGAAGAAAACTGACATCATTGAAAAGCCTTTGGGACCTTCTCCTGCTGTTACTGCTCCTGCTGAGGAATTAGCAGCATGGAACGCTCTTTATGATCGTCATAATGAAGTTGCTTGTTTGATGCTCAACAGCATCACTCCCGAACTTCAAAAGCAATTTGAAAATCATAGTTCACTTGATATGATTACAGAGCTTCTTCCAAAAATATCGGCTACTCCACAAATCCTTGGGATTAGAAGTGAAAAGATCCAGAAAGATAAGAAACTGCAAGCTAAGGGTAAGGCTAAGGGCAAGGGAAAGCAAGGTGCTTATATCCCTAAACCTAAGCAAACCCCTCCAGCAAAGAAAGAGCATCTGGCTAAGAATGAAGCGTGTCACCACTGTTCTGAAGTGGGACACTGAAAGAGGAGATGTCCTGCCTATCTTGCTGAGTTGATGAATATGAAGAAGAAGCAAGCCGGTTTGACCGGACCTATAAGTATCTTCACGATAGAATTATATTCTTTCTCTAATTCAAAATCCTAGGTATATGACACTGGTTGTGGTACACACATTTGTAATACCCTACAGGGATTTAGAGGAAAGAAGAAACTGAAACATGGGGCACTCTACTTGTACGTGGGCAATGGTCTACGTGCAGCTGTAGAATCCACTGGAAGTTTTGACTTAGTTTTGCCTTCGGGCTTTATCATTGTATTATGCAATTGTCATTATGCACCTACTATTACTAGAGGTGTTGTTTCAGTTTCACTTTTGAAAGATAATGGATTTATCAATGTTTTTACTGATTATGGTATTTCAGTTTCTAAAGATAATGTTCATTATTTTGATGCTATTCCTTGTGATTGTATTTATGAAATCGATATGCATGATCATGTTTCAAAAGTAAATTCTATGTATTCAGTTAGCAACGAGCCAAGCCTAACTTGGACTCTACCTATCTTTGGCACTGTCGTCTTGCACACATTGGAAAGAAGCGCATTGAAAAGCTTCAACGTGAAGGGCTTTGAAAATCAAATGATGATCGATCCTTTGATAAATGCATGTCTTGTGTTTCGGGTAAGATGACAAAGAAACCCTTTCTGCATAAAACGCAAAGGGCTGATGATCTACTTGGAATCATACATACGGATGTTTGTGGTCCATTTAGACATGTGTCAAAACAAGGTGCTAGCTATTTTATCACTTTTACTGATGATTTTAGTCGTTATGGTTATGTTTACTTGCTTAAACATAAACATGAAGTCTTTGAAACATTTAAAGTGTTTCAAAATGAAGTAGAAAATCAACTCGGTAAGACCATCAAGATCCTTCGTTCGGATCGAGGTGGTGAATACTTAAGCCAAGAGTTTAAGGATTATCTGAAAGCCTGTGGAATTGTCCAACAGCTTACTCCTCCATACACACCACAACATAATGGAGTATCGGAGAGGAGGAATTGAACCCTGTTAGACATGGTAAGATCCATGATGAACCTTACAACTCTCCCATTATCATTTTGGGATTATGCTCTTGAATCTGCTGTACGTATTTTGAATATGGTTCCAACCAAGAAGGTTGATAAGACACCACATGAACTATGGCATGGAAGAGTCCCTAATTTGTCTAACTTAAAGGTCTAGGGATGTGAGGCGCTTGTGAAGCGGGATACGCCTGACAAACTCGAGCAAAGATCTGTTAAGTGCATCTTTGTAGGATACCCAAAGGAAACAATGGGTTACTACTTCTACATTCCTTCTGAAAATACTGTTAAAGTTGCTCGATATGCTAAGTTCTTTGAAAAGAATCTCGTAGCTCAAGAAAACAATGGGAGGGTAGTAGAACTTGATGAGACTCAAGAGGAAGATGCATCACCTTCTACAAACACTAGCGAACATCAACTTGGGGGGGGGGGGGGGGGGAAGTGGTCAAAGTGTTGAACCTCAAGTCGATGTTGTTCCAATTTGTAGGTCCGCAAAGACTATACGTGCTCCAGAGAAGTTGTGTCTAAATATAGAATATGAGAAACACGTGTTAGGGGATCTAAATGAGCCTCCTAATTTCAAAGCTGCATTATCAGATCCATAATCTGAAAAATGGCTTGAAGCTGCGAATGTGGAAATGAAATCAATGAAAGATAATCAAGTCTGGCGCTTGGTTAATCTTCCACCCAATGCTAAAACCGTTGGCTGCAAGTGGCTCTTCAAGAAGAAGACCGACATGGATGAAAATGTACACACCTATAAAGCTCGTCTCGTAGCGAAGGGTTATACTCAAGTCTACGGAGTTGAATATGATGAAACCTTCTCTCCTGTAGCGGACATTAGGGCTATTAGGATTCTCTTAGCCATAGCAGCGTACTATGACTATGAGATTTGGCAAATGGATGTTAAGACTGCCTTCTTGAATGGTTACTTAGACGAGGATGTCTATATGGTTCAATCTGAAGGTTTTATTGATCCAAAACATCCCAGCAAAGTGTGCAAGCTTCAAAGGTCCATTTATGGACTAAAGCAAGCATCAAGAAGCTGGAACAAGAGGTTTGATGAGGAAATCAAAAAGTTTGGATTCACTCAAAACCCTGATGAGCCATGTGTATATCAAAAAGTTAGTGGGAGTAATGTTACTTTCCTTGTCTTATATGTTGATGACTTATTGATCATAGGAAATCACATTCCAATGTTACAAGATGTAAAATCCTACCTTGGAAAATGTTTTGCTATGAAAGACTTGGGAGAAGCAGTATAACACCCCTCACTTAATTTGTCATTTTAATATAATAAACTCGGAAGCGCACGTCCAATTTAAACACTTTAATAAATCACAACATTTTGTAATATAAATTTCAACTATTTAAAACTTAATTAATCCTTCCGGGTGTTATATAAAACAATAACAACACTGATTTATAAAATCAGATATCAGAGTAGCACTGCCTAGTCAAACATTCTTCAGTCTCTTCCTTGCCCAGCCCAAATCTTTCCAAAACCTGTAAAGGATAAATAGTGGGATTAGCACGAAGCTAAGTGAGTCAACCTGTCACTATCAGTAAAACTCAGCATAACAATACTGATTATCACAAATATTACTTAGACACTGACACAACATCACCAAGAGGATCGGTGGTCCTTGTAAAGCCCTCTGACCGCGGATGGCCCACCAAGCAACACTTACAATCACTGCAGGTCAATACAGTGATTTTACCGATAACTGACTGCTACCTTTAACCAACATAAGCTCCATTCACAACACATGTTCACAATTCCTATGTTGGCTAACCTGTAGCAATACAGTCCAACCATCGTTGACCTCCGAATCACCAAATGCCCGAAGGCGACACATCACTTATTACACGTGTATTTCACCAGTTCACAGTCAACAATCACTATCACAATATCACTATAATCACTTGTTGTAACCAATTATGTTACAACTAAATCACACTGAAGGTACGAGTCCACTCACCGAATACCTCAGTCTCCACTCAGTAGTCTAATGTCACTGAGTCTCTTGTTTATCTGAAATCACCATAAAACATCACAAGTCAGTAACTTAGCATCAACAACGAACTCGTTATAATAATTCAACACATGTTATAATCATATAACATATCACCTTATCTCAATACACAATATATCATATCAATTATGATAATTAACACTTATGTCATCGCAATTATATTACAACTTATCTCGATTGTAACATCACACAATTATGCTATTTAGTTACAATATTTATTAAGTCACTTCACTCACTAGTCACCGCTAAAACACGAAAAGATTGTTTGAAATAGGGTTTATAACGAAATGCAATATTTCTGCGTTGGGTCATTTAGCCGCCGGCCAAATGGTTTGACCGCCGGCCAAACCGGATTCGTGACCGCCGGCCCAAAACGGCCTCTTGACCGCCGACCAAGCAGCTTGACCGCCGGCCAAAGGCCATCGTCCCAGTCCTGTTCTTCCTGTTCAAACCCTAACCCGGAATTCTTATAACCATACTCACCAAAAATCAGTTTCTAACAGTTCTATGCTACTAATAACATCATATAATCATCAGGTAACAATTATAACATGTTTATAACATCAACTTTTCACAATCATCAATTACTCGAATTTGGTATACATCAAATTATAAGAAAACTTACACTTTGTAAGGATTTAGATGGTGATCATGATGATATTTAGCTCAATTACATCTTCAAATCCATAACCCAAGTTTGATTCAATTTTCAATTTGGTTTTTCTAAGGTTTATGTGGGTTTTAGTTTTCAAAATGAAAGAAGGAAGGAATTTAAAAGAAGAAGGTCGGCTCAAACAACCGACCCCAAATTATACGGGTATAATTTAATACCCCTCCTCAACCTATTGTCTGGAACCCGAAAACCATTTGCGAGTCCAAACTTTTTATTTTACCGTCAGGTTCAATAATTTAAATCACTTAATATTTTACTTATCACTATAGAATATTTGACTCATATTCCAATTATTTCAACTAATTCAACAATTATTATTTTCAAACACATTAAATAATATAAAACAACTAGGTCCGATTTACGGATGTTACAAATCTCTCCTCCTTAAAAGATTTCGTCCTCGAAATCTGTTTAGCCTCAACTTGTCTAATGTAATATAATCACATACATCTTATCGTACTTTAATCCTCAAGAGCAACTTATACTAATACTTATATCTCTCAATTCTTTCCACATTCACATATACCTAAAGGTATATATTTCTATCTTTCACCCCTGTATATATATATACTGTGTATTCATCCAACATTTTCTATAAAACAATCATTTACCTGAATCCTCTATCATCAATCAGATATATGTTTAAAACACACACTCACCTTACAAATGAACACATAATCTCTTACAATCAGAAACTGGTAACGTACCAGAATTTTTAACAACTATATTAACCAGAAATTAGCAATAAGCTAAAATCTTTGACAACTTATCTTCTAGAAACTAGAACAACAACAAACAATAACAGCTAACCTCAGTTGTTATAAAACCATAATACACATAACAACACTGAAATTTAATTTCAGTTTAGTACTAATCACCAAGAAATTTTCACATATCACTTCAACTATATGAAATCCTTTACTCAAAAGTAATCTGGATTCATGTCACCTTAATAAGCTAAGTAAAGGTCACACTTAGTAGGTAGCACATCATCAAGAAGTACATTGTCCAACCAGCACAAGTACTATCACACCGTATTACCTACATTCACCGACCTCTACAATAACTTATTTCACAATTTATTTTATCATCAATTTGTTCTCTCCTCCTTAGGGTTCCTGTTATCACTCTTTTATAATTCAAATTCTTTCAACTATGAGTTTAATAATAAACTTCCACACACAATTCATCTTTAATATATTTAAACACAACAGGATGCAATCATCCTACAGAATGAAATCACTAATTTGACACCCGTCAAATGTATCACAAGTATTCAACCTCACGTTGATATCACATTCACTCACACAATTTTAATTTAATAATATAATTCAAAGTCACCTCCGTTATTCCACAACAAAGGTTTCACAAACTCAATTTTATAGCATCACCTGATTTAGGTGTGTAACTCAATTAATCCTTGAGAATTTATATCAAAATCAATTTCTAATAAGTTCAGTCTCTTATTCACACTATTCACTTGTTAAATAACTTAACACAATTAATCAACAAGTCACTTTGGCCACTTTTATCAATCTTGACTCGCAACAAAATCAATCATATTCTAATGATTTCATATTAAACACTAAACTCTTTAATTATAGTTGACTTTCAAAGTCAACATATCACAATATTAACATATAAGTACTATGTTTAACCTGAAACATAGTTTTTCCATAATTACATTCAACAACAGTGGCCCATTCAACCAAAATGGAACCACTATACCCTTCTCTAGTCAATTACCATTCAATGACATTCTAATAACTTATTTAACACACAATATAAGTTATTTACTCATATCACTGATCACATACCTATATATATCTCATCTGGTAATTATCTCAAGTTTTAGAGTTATCCTAATCACAAAATTCAAAACATTGCTCTGACTAAATTTAATGACTCAATCACCATACAGAGTCAGTAACTCAACTCAGCTTAATATAAACCATAGACACACTAATTATCCGTTAGGAGACTATATGACTCACTAATAGGAAATCCACACCCGTTAGTTACACAATCACATTTCAACAATTTCAAACAATTGCAAGTACCATACACACTTGCAAGTTTCACTTACTAATTATCATAATTTTCACTAATTAACCTTTACCCTGTAAACAACAATTAATTTGTTTAATATAACTTCAAATTGTATCTCTCTCAATTACATTCACTTTCTTAGATACTTGGTAACCTCAACAAGTTCATGTGATACAGCATAATGTAACAACGGTGATCATGTGACAACTCTCCAAATTAGGTATAAATTAACATTTAAGCATGTGCATTCTTACGCTAATTTCCTGATTAAGTTTTAACAAAACTATTTGATGTGATGTAAGCCTAGCAAGCCCAGTACTGTTAAAGCAAAAAGTAATACGTAATACGTAAATATTTAAAGTTACGTACAAATGTATCGGAACGAACCCGACAAAAATAAATAACAAAAGTTCGTGACACAAAAGTTATTAATAACTCAATTATTAATTACGAGTAGTTATATATCTATAACAAATAGATAAAAAGGTCTAATTATGCGTTTAACATAAAACGTATTATAAACGAACAGAAACAATTCTAAAACGCACATAAAATGTCGAATCATAAAAATGCAAATTTTCTCGTTCATTTGGAAGAAGTTAGAACATTACCTCAAAATATGAAATCCTAAATTAACTGAAATTTGGCGCTCAAATAGTTGAACGCAGTAAATTGTACAAACTTGTACATTTATTTAAAATAATGATAACATCATTATTCTAATCATAAATTATGAACCAGGAGAACACCTACGAAATAAAAATATAAAATGTTAATTTTTATATTGCTATAATTATACCCGTACCCGAAATTGAGGTACCAAATTGGTCACCAAACTCCAATAATACAGAGACAATATCTGTATCACTCCCATACTCGTTTAAATTATATTACTCCCTCCGTTCTCTCTATGATCTCACAAAGTCACAACCACACCAATAATTCATCATCCATTATTCCATTTCATCTCCTTCTTTGATCATCTTAACAACAACATCAGGAAGCAGAATCAAAGTTTTAAGAACAATAACAATAACAAATCATCATCATCATCGTCTGGCTCATCATCATCATCAAAACTCAAAGTGAGAAACTTTCTAATCTTGATTTCTTTGGTTAAAATTCGTTATATAACTTGCTTACATATCATAATCTAAGTATATAACACCTTAAATTTTTGATTTCTTGATGATTCATGAAAATGGTTTATAAAACCCAAAAACTTCAAAACAAAAATCGTTATATGAAAACATGTTAAAATGATGTAATAATGTGTAAAAATCACATATAACACTTGTATAAACATTTGGTAGTTGATGTATAATGATTTGGAACCAAACAAATACGGATATATACATGCTCTGTAACAAACAGAACCTGCAAGTCGAAGCTACAGTAAAAGTTAGTCACGCGATCGCGTGACTTCCTGCCTAAAATCAAGAAAACTCGTTATCAAAACTCACGCGATCGCGTCATTTTCAAAAGTGAGTCGTCCTGTTTTTCTACTCACGCGATCGCGTCACTTGCAAAACAAACTTCACGCGATCGGTTCACTTAGGTTATTACGCGATCGGTCCAACAAAGCACGCGATCGGTTCGTTTGGGTTATCACGCGATCGGTCGAACAGACCACGCGATCGCGTGATTTGTGCAGAAAGGTCAGACCAGATTTATAAAATGATTCGAGTGTAATCGTCGGACAAATACAAACACGTAAACGATTATACGTTGAAATGAAACAATGTTATAACTTAACACATATCGATAACAATTATATGGAATAAATCCGAGACACGGACATTTGAATCTATTGACTCGTAAAAACAAACGACACTTAATATATATATATACGGATTTTGGACTATTTAAATTCGTACGAACGAACGAACGATATATATATATAAACATATATATGGTTATGGACTTTGTAAATTATACGATTTGGATACGAATACATTATTGAGATGATTAAGACTTATTAAACAAACATAATGATATTAAAAACAAGTGACATTCGTTTTATAAAAACAATCTAAGTTTTATAACAAATAAAACTTACAACCTTTTTAAAATACGAAACAACGTATTTCAATATACGAGGACACACGTTATAGACACAAACGTATACGTTTTCTTAAACAAATGAAAACTTATATATTTTGATATACATAAACAATGTATTTATTTAACATATATACATACGACACTTAAGAATATATATTCACAAATATATATATACACAATGAATTTCACGATTAACAAACGTACAAATTAATAATATACAATAAGTATGTTTACATACGTATACATATATAAAACGAATATATGTACATAGAATGATATTTGAATAACGTTCAAATTATACGAACAACTATATACAAAGTATAGGTACAAATGGAAACAAAACGACCTTCCGTTAAATAGACAATTACATATTGGTTTATATACTTAACCAAGTATACGACGAGAGAAATAATAACAATATTTCTACTTAATGTAACCAACAAATACAACGACTTATATTATAAAGAAATCAACCATTTCTTCAAAAGAACAAACTGTTAACATAAGTGATTAAAACAAATCAAACGTACTTATGTTAATATATTTATTGTATAGGTTAACATACCTTGGGCAAATATCTGTTTGGCTGCTAGCTTTCATACCGAGCAAACCACTGTGAGTTCACAGCCCCTACTTTACAAATGTTTTATGCTTTTAAACATAGGGGTGTAAACATAGAAACTGCATGCAAACATATGCAGCAAACTATATAAATGCTTTATTGATTTATACAAACTGTTTGATATGAAATATTATTTCATAACTGTTTTGGGAATTAGACAACAAATCCTAGTACGGACCAGACTTGAGATGTGTGCATGAAAGACCTTATGTCATGCAGACTATAACCATTAGCTAGGTGACTCTAGCCACTGAGTATACGAATAGTACTATTGCCGTGACGACCCTCCTATGGATGGAGCGTATACTTAACTGTCCTTCAGGCAAGAAACATAAGATTTGGTTGTGGTTTGGTTATGGGGTTAGGTCGCGTTACTTTAACCTGCGAGGTTTAGCTCACCTTTCAGGGGATTATAGTCTAAGCATTCCCACACTTATTATTTAGGATGAACATATCCTACAACTGTTTTATTTCAGTATACGTACTGATTATATTTATATTCTGGTAAACAACCAGACATACATTTGGGGTAACAACCCACATAAAACTATATTTTAGGGTAACTATCCCTAACATCTTATAAATTGCAAAACCTGCAAACTATTATTTATTGAATAACATTTCAATAAATTAAACACAAATGGTTTTACATACCACATACTTATACAAAACCTGTGAATTCACTCAACATATTTGTTGACGACTTTCTTTCTATGTTTTACAGGAAATTAGCTATGTAAGTAAGGATCGCATGCATTCAGGATGACAACCCTGGACTACTTAGGATGCCATAACTTATGGGACAGCTTTTGAGGATTTCCATTGTATTACTGCAGACATTGCAGTTATACTCATGAAATCTTATTTTAGCATATGTATTGTAAAACTTAAATGTTTTAAACTTTATTACTACTGTACGACTTACATAGTCGTACTACTTTTGTAATAACTATTTTAAATTGGCATCCTTTATATATTATGTTCTTTATGATCATATGCTCTGATACGATGAATGCACAATTGATGAGTCATCACCCCGCTGTTAAACTGTTTAATTAAGATGCTTCCGCTAATCTTCACTTGCTTCCGCTAAACATTAAATAAACACAATTATGGATTTTTGGGGTGTGACAGATCAAGCGTTGCTTGATTATGTTATTCACACTTCCTTCTCAGGTTACTTCACATCATCAATCATCAATGTGATTTCTTTCACTTACACTTATTACTTACATCTTTATTTAAATCAATTCTAACACTCTAAATACGTCCTAACCACAGACACATACTAAATCATCTTTTGGTATATATTTATTCACACCTATTTCAATTATTTCAACTTTTATATATATTCACTTCACAACTGATTCATTCAGTATTTTAACTTATTTGAAACTCCAAACACCTGATAACCTATCCTCATCAATTTAACACATAACACTTTGTCAAATAAAAATGACATAATAATATCACGTGTAATTCCAAACACGTATTTCACGACAATTAATTGATTATAATATCAATTAAATCAATTTGCTTCAAAATCCTCTAATTTCTAGGAACAAGTAATTCCACATAATCAATTCACTATATACCTTAAGTATTTCTTTTTATAGCTGTTCCCATATCAGCTAATCATTTATTTTAATTATATCATACTTTTCACTTGTAATATATATATTTATATATATCAAATACTAATGTCACACAACTCCACTTATTATATCACACATATATACTTAATATCAATAATCAGTACAAGGTACAACATCAGGTACTAAGTATTTTATCACAGTATTTGGCATTATCTCACGCCTCAAGTCACTTAATAATAACATATAAAATTTCCATCATTTCTTATATTATTAACTCAATATTTATATATATATCACTTACTGGTTCGTATCTCTTTGACTGTTTTAGTCACACATAACCCATTTCACTATTAGTGTTCCATTAAAATTTTAAAACACTAATTTCTCAATAAAATCATCCTATTTATATCACTTACTACAAGTATTAACAAATACTTTTCACAACCTGTTCAACATATATAAAGGTTTATCAGCTACCTTTATTTTCTTACTACATTACTATATCACTTTTTTTTTTATACATAATTCATAATTCAACCTACAATAATAATCATTGTCACACATCAACATCTAGTCACTTTTATCACTTTATAGCATAACTATTACCCAAGTTAGATGCTATCACTTTCAACTCTAACTTTGCCTAATCCCGGCACACATTTCAACAACTATACACTTTTCCCATTTCTAAAACAGTACAATTCTCAACCTATTAATTGAGATATATCACATCTCATTAATTTCACTATCTGGTATCACATCTATTCAGTTTATCACATAACAGCAATTTCTCTAGCAAGGTTTCCTAATCACACCGTGTATTTATCACAAGAAATCACACAACTGATTATATTATATATATATATATATAGTAGACACATTCAAGTTCAACAGTTTCACTATTAACAACTTACTCAACATTGTGTCTACACAGCTTAACCCATAATCTACAATTCAAAGTTCAGCCAGAACTACTCATATCACTGGATGATTCATCTAATACTTATATCATCATAATAGCAAATAACACTCATTCCTGACTCATTACTAGGGAATCATATCAGTCTGACTCAATCACTTTATCACTAATCACATCACAGCAACTAATCAATTCAAGCTTATTTAAATTCAACAAGCTTATCGAAAAGTACCTGTCACACTATGCCGACGAAGATCGAGGAACCATTAAGAATACCAGTCAATTACTCATGTTCCTCCGTCTCTGCAATCAAAACAACAACCTTGCATCTTGTTATAGGTTAGTACACTTTATATAATCACTTTCTCATACCACTACTAATCCCACACTTTAGAATGTTTAACTCGACACAAAATAGATTTGGGATTGAACACTTACCAATATCCAATTCACCCAAACCTATGCTCTGATACCAACTTATAACACCCCTCACTTAATTTGTCATTTTAATATAATAAACTCGGAAGCGCACGTCCAATTTAAACACTTTAATAAATCACAACATTTAGTAATATAAATTTCAACTATTTAAAACTTAATTAATCCTTCCGGGTGTTATATAAAACAATAACAACACTGATTTATAAAATCAGATATCAGAGTAGCACTGCCTAGTCAAACATTCTTCAGTCTCTTCCTTGCCCAGCCCAAATCTTTCCAAAACCTGTAAAGGATAAATAGTGGGATTAGCACGAAGCTAAGTGAGTCAACCTGTCACTATCAGTACAACTCAGCATAACAATACTGATTATCACAAATATTACTTAGACACTGACACAACATCACCAAGAGGATCGGTGGTCCTTGTAAAGCCCTCTGACCGCGGATGGCCCACCAAGCAACACTTACAATCACTGCAGGCCAATACGGTGATTTTACCGATAACTGACTGCTACCTTTAACCAACATAAGCTCCATTCACAACACATGTTCACAATTCCTATGTTGGCTAACCTGTAGCAATACAGTCCAACCATCGTTGACCTCCGAATCACCAAATGCCCGAAGGCGACACATCACTTATTACACGTGTATTTCACCAGTTCACAGTCAACGATCACTATCACAATATCACTATAATCACTTGTTGTAACCAATTATGTTACAACTAAATCACACTGAAGGTACGAGTCCACTCACCGAATACCTCAGTCTCCACTCAGTAGTCTAATGTCACTGAGTCTCTTGTTTATCTGAAATCACCATAAAACATCACAAGTCAGTAACTTAGCATCAACAACGAACTCGTTATAATAATTCAACACATGTTATAATCATATAACATATCACCTTATCTCAATACACAATATATCATATCAATTATGATAATTAACACTTATGTCATCGCAATTATATTACAACTTATCTCGATTGTAACATCACACAATTATGCTATTTAGTTACAATATTTATTAAGTCACTTCACTCACTAGTCACCGCTAAAACACGAAAAGATTGTTTGAAATAGGGTTTATAACGAAATGCAATATTTCTGCGTTGGGTCATTTAGCCGCCGGCCAAATGGTTTGACCGCCGGCCAAACCGGATTCGTGACCGCCGGCCCAAAACGGCCTCTTGACCGCCGACCAAGCAGCTTGACCGCCGGCCAAAGGCCATCGTCCCAGTCCTGTTCTTCCTGTTCAAACCCTAACTCGGAATTCTTATAACCATACTCACCAAAAATCAGTTTCTAACAGTTCTATACTACTAATAACATCATATAATCATCAGGTAACAATTATAACATGTTTATAACATCAACTTTTCACAATCATCAATTACTCGAATTTGGTATACATCAAATTATAAGAAAACTTACACTTTGTAAGGATTTAGATGGTGATCATGATGATATTTAGCTCAATTACATCTTCAAATCCATAACCCAAGTTTGATTCAATTTTCAATTTGGTTTTTCTAAGGTTTATGTGGGTTTTAGTTTTCAAAATGAAAGAAGGAAGGAATTTAAAAGAAGAAGGTCGGCTCAAACAACCGACCCCAAATTATACGGGTATAATTTAATACCCCTCCTCAACCTATTGTCTGGAACCCGAAAATCATTTGCGAGTCCAAACTTTTTATTTTACCGTCAGGTTCAATAATTTAAATCACTTAATATTTTACTTATCACTATAGAATATTTGACTCATATTCCAATTATTTCAACTAATTCAACAATTATTATTTTCAAACACATTAAATAATATAAAACAACTAGGTCCGATTTACGGATGTTACAAGCAGCATTTATTCTTGGAATCAAGATCTATAGAGATAGAACAAAGCGGTTAATTGGACTAAGTCAAAGTGCTTATATTGATAAGATCATAAAGAGATTTAAGAAGGAGAATTCTAAGCGTGGAAATGTTCCGATGCAAGAAAAACTTGACATAAATAGCAAACAATGTGCTTCTACACATGAGGAGGTGGAGCGTATGCAAAGGGTTCCTTATGCTTCGGCTGTTGGATCTATTATGTATGTGGTTAGATGCACTAGACCTGATGTGGCGTTCGCACAGAACATAGCCAGCCGATTTCAACAGAATCCAGGTGAAAGTCACTGGACTGCTGTGAAAAATATTCTCAAGTACCTGAGAGCTACTAGAGATATGTTCCTTGTTTATGGTGGAAATCCTGAAGCTGAGCTCAAAGTGACTGGATATTGTGATGCTGGATTTCAGACCGATAGAGACAATATGAAGTCTCAGACAGGATACGTCTTTGTCTTGAACGGAGGCGCGGTGGATTGGAATAGCAAGAAGCAATCCACAACTGCCATGTCTGCAACAGAATCAGAGTACATAGCATCTTCGGAAGCTGCGATGGAAGCTGTCTGATAAGTGCTTAAATGTACTATATTTCTATAGTATTTTACCCCATTAATTATATGATTTTATTGCATTTTAATAAGATTAGATACTGATTTTGTTCATATTTGCAATTAGGTATTAAAATCAAGCTTTATGGAGAAAAGAGTGAAAAATAGTAAATAATCGAGTTAAATGGCGCAATTATGAAGAATCAAGTGGAATTGTGCTTGCAAAGTGAAGACTAGCCCAAGTTCGAGTCTAAATTTAATAAAAGTCCAAGAATCAAGTCCAAGGAAAAGCCCAAAGACAAGGCAAGCCCAATGCCGTAGCCCAAATCAAATCGGTTGGGCTGGAGCCCGGATTTCACAGTTTAGTAGACGGCCAAACTGGTTGGTAGGCGGCTAAACTGGTTGGTAGGCGGCCAAACTGGTTGGTAGGCGGTCAAAACTTAAAACTGGAAGTCGGTCAGAGAAAACGCGTTGGTTGACTTTTGAGCGTGTGGACTTCAGTTTGGCCGGCGGCCAAGCTTCTTGGTAGACGGTCGGGAGCCGCATTTCGACTAATGTAAATAGCAGCCTTGGCAGACAGTTTTAGGGAGATACATATTACATTTTTCAGTCCCAATAATGTAGTTTACGAATTTTATTTCGTTTTTAGGGTTATGTTTTTATATTTTTGAGTCGTAGGTACATTTTGGAGGCACGAGAAGTGACGGTTAGATCCATTTCAACTAATCTTTGAGTGATTCGTCATTTGGTTTGTATCATTTACTTTATATCATTGAAGAATTTGATATTTAGTTTTCTGATGTGTTCTTATTTGATGAGTTGATACTTGTAGTATTTGTTTTAATAAATCTTAGATTATGATTATTGAATGATTTCATTTGCACGTTTGTTGAGTTATTTGGTTGAAGACTATTATGTTATCCGTGAATCCTTGTTTATTGGTGCTGTATTGATTGCTTGCTTAACGTGGTTATTAGGATCATTGAGATTGAGTTCCTTTGGTAATAGTAATCATTGATAATTATGAACTTAGGTTTATAGTTATTGCTAAATACGTTGAGTCTGATAGGTTAAGAATTAGTAATCAATATCCCTAAGATGAACAAGACTAATAAGTAATTATTAGTAGGTATTGTTGAGTTATACCACAGGATAATTATAATAGATCGTGAATCCTTAATGCATAATCTAGGGAGCACTCTAGATTATAGGAATTAGTTGGACCCGAAACGTTGGCTAGTTCACATTCAACTTAATTTCATTGAAGAATTTGGGTTAAGTTGATATAAAAGAAATCACAACTATATAATTAACGTGTGAATGTATCAGGATGTATGAATCTAAGGTGAATTATTACATGCTATATGTTCCTTCCATATTGTACATTAGTGTTTATTTTATTTTAAGTTTTGTTTAGTTTATTTATGTTAATTAGTATTTTATTGTATGTTCTAACGGAACTAAAGCGTTACCTCCCTTGGTTCTGTAATTTACAAGATTATTATTGCTTTTAATCCCTTTCCTAGTGTTCGACCTGGGCTTATCATGAGCTATACTATTTCTGATCGGGTATTCTTGCCTGGTTGTGTGATAGTAGTAATTGATATTTTCCGAACTTTATAAATAATAAAACTAGACGCTGTCACGTAAACACATCAAGTTTTTGGCGCCGCTGCCGGGGATAGCGGTTATTAAAATGATTTTAATCTTGTAAAGTGTTATACATTGTGTATTATTTGATTGTGAATATTGTGAATGTATATGTACTTATTGTTTTGTTATTGATCTAATGTTTGTATTTAGAAGTGTTTAATGTTTAGCAATTAATGAGTAAGCAATTGGAGGCGAAAGAAATGGTCAAGGAAATTGCTAGCTTGAAGACTCTTTACCCCCGCTCAACTGATTAACTCATTTTAGAGGGGAGTGTTCTTGTTCCAATTTTCAATTTAAAATTATTTGACTAGTTGCTTATTCCATATAGTTTGTAAATTGTTAATTTGTTAATATATGAGTTTGGTTTGAATTGATTTTAGTAGATGTTATAAAATAAAGTTTTTGTTAATGTGTATAAATTAAATTAGATTAATTTTTAAGTTTTATTTATTTCTTATGATAAAAAAAAAAAAAAAAAAAAAAAAAAAAAAAAAAAAGAAAAAGACTGAATTCGGCGCGGGTCAAAGCCGGGTCGGGTCAAGACCTTTTGGGTTCTGGCCGCCGGTCGCCAGTTTTGGTAAGCGGCTAAACCGCCCAGACGACTTAAATCCCGACCAAACCCATTTTCCTCTTCATTTTACCCAAAATTTTCCCCAATTCTCTCTCAAATATTTTCGGATTTACCCCCAAATCAACCAAATTCGCAATTGAACTTTGTTATTCCTTTAAAGGTATGTAACTATCATCTACATTCTTGCTCTCATTTCATTTTACATTAGTTGTCACTTAGGGTTTTCACATTTAGGGTTCTTGGCCAATACCCGAATTACTATCGTATTTTTGTGTGAATGCCTAGTAGATGATTAGTGTTAGTTTGTGTTTGCGGATTTGAGATGATTATGTGATAATGTGTTTGATAAGTTTAGTATTTTGTGAGTATAATGAAAGAATGTGTGAATGAGTTTGATAAAAATTAGGGGTATGCATGTAGAGAGTTTGTCTGGTTGTCGGATTTATGGGAACATGCGGTTTGACCGCCGGTCATCGCCGGAGGTAACCGGTCAACGCCGAAGACCGCCGGTCAAGACGTCTGACCGCCGGCCAAATGGGTTTAGGCAGAAATCAGGCCATTCGATCTGTATATGTATATTTTGCATGTTTTAATAATCTAATTTTTAATGTTCAGGTTTCAAAAAGATTAGTAGGTAGGTTTTCGAAATTTTAGTAACTAATTGTAAGTAGTTAAGTTTAAATAAGTTTTATGTAAATATGATTATTATGTGAATATTATTATGTAATAATAATATTATGTAAGGTGTATAAGTGAAATTGTTTAAATTAATGGTAGATATGTTTAGTTTTTGTAATAATTTTTATTATGCTTTGGTAAAGGGGTATATGTATATTTCTAATAGGCTAAATTATGTAGGTTCATGTTAGCTATAATTTTTGTACTTATTATTTATGTAACTTTTTAATAAATGTATATTTAATTGTATTTCAATTACTAGAATTCTTTTAATGTTTGTAAGTTTATTGTTTCAGATGGAGTACGATATGCGTGTAGATAGGGGAGCAGCTGTTGTTGCTAACCCGATTATTCGCACTCACCCTATTCTTCAGTTTATGCACCCTACTATATCGCCAGGTGACCGAGCTAGAATCCAGAATAGATTACAAGCCAACATTGATCAGGAAATCGTAGTTTCAGAGGTGTTAGATTGGGATACTATGGAAATGGTGATTAATCCCGATACTCATGAGACAGGTATTCAGTATTTACACCAACTATTATCAGTTGATTATTTGTTGGATGATGGTAGTGTTGGTTTTACTTCTCTTGCTTGGGAGAGATTATTTGGTATTCATGAGATTATCTTCAGGGAGTTGGTTGTTGAGTTCTATAGCACAGTTAGGTTTGATATATCATCTGAGGATGTGTTGGAGCATACTCTGACCTTTATGCTTGGTGGTGAGCCACGTCATCTGGACTTGATTCAGTTTGCACGAGCTATTGGGTTGTGCACTGCTGAGGATGAGGATAATCCTCATTTCACGGATTTTCTGATAGCTGCGCGTACCAATAGGTACGATGATCTGGAGGTTGCTGCAGGATGGACATACATTGCTAATGGAGCATTTGGTGACCGAAGTCCGTCTGATGTGTTAGTGAGGATCCCTGCACATAAGCTTATTCATAGGATGTTATCTCATTCGATATGTGCTAGGAAAACAGGTCACGAGAAGGTGCATAGGATTGATTTGTTTTATTTGCACTCTATTAGTCAGGGTAGGAGTGTGAATATCCCTTGGAGATTGGCAGATTGGATGACACATAAGGCCACAGGTACAAAGGCTTCGAGTGTTATTTGTGGTGGCCAGTATGTGACTAGATTGGCTAGGTGGTTCGAGCTTACACAGGATATGTATCAGTCGTGTACTCCTATTCTACCGGGTATGCAGGTTATGGGAGCTCTTAAGCTCCTAGAGATTTCGATTATCATGAGACCTATGGAGGGAGACTTTTATCTTTGGACTCCACCATTACTTCCGGGTGCTAGGCGTGTGAGGAGACGACGTGATGGGCAGCCACAGGTTACGATTGCACATGATCAGGAGCATGATATTCCACCAGAGCCACAGGTTCATCAGGGTCCAGTCTATGATATGTATCATATGCAGCAGGAGATTGGTAGGATGTTTGATTATCAGCAGCAGCAGTTCCAGCAGATGCAGACGTATCAGCAGCAGCAGTTTGAGCGGATGCATCGCTATCAGGAGCAGAGGTATCAGGAGCAGCAGCACCATTATCGAGAGCACCAGAGACAGTTTGATTATTCTACTTCTTTGGTGCACCAGCTGTTTGATTACCATCAGCTTTCTTATGATCCATTTGTACCATCTGAGTATGGAGGACCATCCGGTGTTCGCAGAGACGAGGAGGATGGTGATAGTGAGTGATGTGGTTAGCTAGTACTTTTACTTCTATTTTATTTTTATTTTTATTTTATTTTTATTTTTATTTGTTGGATGACTGTATTATTATGCTAACCTTTATTATTCTGAACTTATTATGCTAACCTTTATTATTCTGAACTTATTATGCTATGCTAGTTTAATTTTCAGGACGTAATTTATTTCTTGGTTTTATTTTTGAACTTTGTGGGTGTGTTCCCTAGAAACCCTCACGAGACTATAACTCGTCCACTTGGGATACCGAGGGGTTTAAAGGCTTATTGCATATGCTAAATGCAATCGTGATTAACTACGAAAGTGTGAGCTGTTGTATTTTTCTAAGAATAAAACGTCTGCCGAACAACTTGCCGCGGACATCTTGCTTCGAATTTTAGGGAAGTCTTATTTTATTCTTTTCTCTTTTTCCAATTTTTGTTTTAGTTTTAGTACAATGAGGGCATTGTACATCTTTAAGTGGGGGATAGGGAGAGAAAAGAATTATGTTTCACATACTTGTCTTTAATAAGAATAGATAATTGTTTATCCCATTAAGATAAGCAAGTAAAAGGTAATAAATTGCCCGTTTTTCAACCGAATTTTTAAATTTAAATTTTTGTTTTTCTAAGGTTAATTTATTTTGTATCAATGAAAGGTGAATTGACAGTTTTTGAATTAAAAATAAGATAAAAAGTGTTATTAAGCTTAATATTATAATATGTTGATGAGCAGTTTATATATAGGTTTTTGAGCCATTAAGTAAAAATTAATAATGTAGATGTTACTTTTAGAGGAACTTTAGTTGTGTATGACTCTTGTCTTAATTCCCGTAGGAATAGCGTGCGATATATAATATCTTTGAATCTAATTAATTTCATTTGGGGTATATACTGGGTGTTGTTTCCTCTGTTGTACGAAAGTACAGACCTGGTCTCCATCAGTATATACTATGAAAAGAGCAATAAGAGTTTAAATAAACTCATAATTCTTAAAATGTAGTCAAATTATGTCGCTCTGTTGTACTAAGGTACAGACCTGCCACCAATGGTTTGACTAAAATATCTTGCTAAACCAAAATCAAGTTATGTCGCTTTGTTGTGTTGAGGCACAGACCTGTCACCGCTGTCTTGATTTGAAAAATGATTGTTTTAATTAGATTTCTTGAATTTATGTATTAGCACGTTATGAATATGGGAGTATGCAATTATTAGGAATTTAAGGGAAATATCTACGCGAATAATAAGAGTTGAGCTCAATTGCTTATGTATAGATTGTTTATGTGGATTATATAACTCTATAAGAGAAAGGATAGTTGTAGACTGTTACACTTTCATAGTTTCTTAATAAGTTTTCTTTAGAGATAACAGGTTCAAATTTAAACATTTGAGTTGAAATGGGGCAAGATTTATGTAAACCCTTTGAGTTGTTTAGATTAGTGGTGATATGAGTTTTTAATTGTTTTGATCGATAGTCTACTTGAGGACAAGTAGGATTCTAAGTGGGGGATATTTGATAAGTGCTTAAATGTACTATATTTCTATAGTATTTTACCCCATTAATTATATGATTTTATTGCATTTTAATAAGATTAGATACTGATTTCGTTCATATTTGCAAGTAGGTATTAAAATCAAGCTTTATGGAGAAAAGAGCGAAAAATAGTAAATAATCGAGTTAAATGGCGCAATTATGAAGAATCAAGTGGAATTGTGCTTGCAAAGTGAAGACTAGCCCAAGTTCGAGTCTAAATTTAATAAAAGTCCAAGAATCAAGTCCAAGGAAAAGCCCAAAGACAAGGCAAGCCCAATGCCGTAGCCCAAATCAAATCGGTTGGGCTGGAGCCCGGATTTCACAGTTTAGTAGACTGCCAAACTGGTTGGTAGGCGGCCAAACTGGTTGGTAGGCGGTCAAAACTTAAAAGTGGAAGTCGGTCAGAGAAAACGCGTTGGTTGACTTTTGAGCGTGTGGACTTCAGTTTGGCCGGCGGCCAAGCTTCTTGGTAGACGGTCGGGAGCCGCATTTCGACTAATATAAATAGCAGCCTTGGCAGACAGTTTTAGGGAGATACATATTACATTTTTCAGTCCCAATAATGTAGTTTACGAATTTTATTTCGTTTTTAGGGTTAGGTTTTTATATTTTTGAGTCGTAGGTACATTTTGGAGGCACGAGAAGTGACGGTTGGATCCATTTCAACTAATCTTCGAGTGATTCGTCATTTGGTTTGTATCATTTACTTTATATCATTGAAGAATTTGATATTTAGTTTTCTGATGTGTTCTTATTTGATGAGTTGATACTTGTAGTATTTGTTTTAATAAATCTTAGATTATGATTATTGAATGATTTCATTTGCACGTTTGTTGAGTTATTTGGTTGAAGACTATTATGTTATCCGTGAATCCTTGTTTATTGGTGCTGTATTGATTGCTTGCTTAACGTGGTTATTATGATCATTGAGATTGAGTTCCTTTGGTAATAGTAATCATTGATAATTATGAACTTAGGTTTATAGTTATTGCTAAATACGTTGAGTCTGATAGGTTAAGAATTAGTAATCAATATCCCTAAGATGAACAAGACTAATAAGTAATTATTAGTAGGTATTGTTGAGTCATACCACAGGATAATTAGAATAGATCGTGAATCCTTAATGCATAATCTATGGAGCACTCTAGATTATAGGAATTAGTTGGACCCGAAACGTTGGCTAGTTCACATTCAACTTAATTTCATTGAAGAATTTGGGTTAAGTTGATATAAAAGAAATCACAACTAGATAATTAACGTGTGAATGTATCAGGATGTATGAATCTAAGGTGAATTATTACATGCTATATGTTCCTTCCATATTGTACATTAGTGTTTATTTTATTTTAAGTTTTGTTTAGTTTATTTATGTTAATTAGTATTTTATTGTATGTTCTAACGGAACTAAAGCGTTACCTCCCTTGGTTCTGTAATTTACAAGATTATTATTGCTTTTAATCCCTTTCCTTGTGTTCGACCTGGACTTATCATGAGCTATACTATTTCTGATCGGGTATTCTTGCCTGGTTGTGTGATAGTAGTAATTGATATTTTCCGTACTTTATAAATAATAAAACTAGACGCTGTCACGTCGACAACATCACTGTCTGGATTAGGAAATTTATTTCTGGGCTTGACGTGGTACCCACAAATAAAAACCCCATAGAGTTATATTGCGATAACTCAGGAGCAATTATCATTGCCAATGAACCCGGAGTTCAGAAAGGGGCCAGACATTATCCTAGGAGATATCACTATGTTCGAGAGCAGATCGATTTAGGTGAAATCAATCTACTCAAAGTTCACACAGATGATAACCTAGCTTATCCGTTTACGAAGGCTTTACCTAAGGGAAAGCTTAATCAACATGCCGAGGGCATAGGACTTCGTTTTGCTAGTTATTTCATGTAACTCTGTATTTTAGTATTTGGATAAAGGATGTTAGACAATTATTATCTAATAAATGAATTAAAATACTTGGTATGTTTGTTTTCATTTAATTATTAATTGTATCCTATATTTGCATGTTTAAATCCTTGAATAATTCTTAAATTATTCTAAATTGTCCATTATCGATTAATTATGTGGGAGCATAGTTGAACTAAGATAAATGTGAGTGATTGGTTATATTATTGAATATGGAAGGATTGTCCCACCAAACTCACATGATATCCATGAGATGCATATCGGACTACCCCAACTGACAAGTTATCGCTTTATGGATCGGCGTCATTAAGTACCCCAACTAACAAGTTATCGCTTTATGGATCGGCGTCATTAAGTACCCCAACTGACAAGTTATCACTTTATGGATCGGCGTCATTAAGTGAAACTTGTAAATGGTTGCTTTACTTATCCTTAGACTTGAGATGCAAGCAGGTCTTGCATGTATAGATTGCATCTTCTTGATATAGTTCTAGCTATCCTGAATAAGGTAGTAATAAAGGGCTATTTTCGGAATTGTAGTGAAGTACATGACTGACACGTGTAGTCAAGATAGGATTTGTTCCTTCAATTAGCTATTGAAGTATGATATCACTGGGCCCCTCATTAGAATTAATTAGGATGTGTGTACGGTCGTACCCAAATGAATTCCAGATGTGTCTCGATTGATTTGGTAATCTTGATTGATTATAGAAATGAGAAACATAATCGTTAACTTATGGAATGACATTGATCCATATCCATAATTAACAAGGTGTAACACCCCCAAATTTAATGATTTGCGGAAGCATACTTGGGTGTTACTAATCAATATACAAAGCACAAGATATACAGCAAACGACCTCTAAATGAGACGTTTTGTAAAATAATTACATTTCATAATTAAATCGTTTGAAAACATATAGTTTTCTTTACAAAATATGTAAGCCTAGAGTCCGCGTATGTGGCGGGAGATTCTATTACATAACCATAGTTACAAAAGATAATGCCAAAGAATCTCCGTTAAATGCATTTTGGAAATCATGCGACTCTAGCTAGTAATCCTGGAGTGATCCTACTCCGTAAGTGTACCTGAGAATACATGCTAAAAAGGGTCAACCAAACGGTTGGTGAATCTCACAGGTTTATCAGTAAATAATCAGTTTGAACACAAGATTTCATCAGTAGTGCCCGTAGGCGTATATCAAGTATTTGCACATCTCGCAAAAGTAAAGTAATCAAGTTATACCGTTGCCATGAGGCTCATAATCGAAGCTTAACCCGTAAATAATCAGTTGCTCCCGTGACATGCTCATAAATGAGCAAGCATAAGTAACGAAATAATAGTCGCCCGTTTATACATAACGGTTCGTGGTAGCGCTACTACCCCGGGCGGGGAGGGTCATTTCCCTAATGGATCCATTAACTAGTGTTCGCGCTTAAGTACATAACTAACGATATATGATGGAGAGACTTCAGTAGAAAGTAAATAACTCATGCAATTCCGTTTGGTATAGTAAGCAGTTTTAGTACTTGTGTTCAAGTAAAATCAGTAGCATGTATCTCCCCCAAATAAGAAAAACAGTAAAAGTGGGGCCGTAAGACTCACCTGAGTCAAGCAGTGGTAAATAGCAAGTAGTAGTAAAGCAAGTAGGTTCTCCGAACCCGTGACCTTCTAGTGCCTAAACACGTAAGGTTAAGTAAGTAGATGTCTCGCAAGACCATCTAGGCTAGTTGTTCATACAACCCGTTGTGTTTAAATGTTGGTTTGTTCGCGTTCGTAACAAAGTATACGGCCCGTTGGTGATTTGTTATAATTAAAGTTTATCATTCAATACGCAAATTAAAGTAATTGTAATAGGAAAGTATGTTTTATTATGATTGTTAGGTCGTACCGTATAAGGATTTGAGGTTGTAAAAGTTCGACACTTAGTGAAAATGTGAGTTTTCAAGGTTCTGGTTTGTGCGACGTAGCATGCGACGTTGCAAGCGACGTAAGGTGCGACGTAGGCAGGTACGTCGCATGATGCGACTTTCGCAAATCAATGCGACGTAGGGGGCGACGTCGCTAATGCGACGTTGGTTCAGTTTGCGACGTTAAAGTCTACGTCGCTACGTGCGACGTCCGCAAGTTAATGCGACGTAATAGGTTGCGTCGCTAGTGCGACGTTGAGGTTTTTGTGCGACGTAGGTCGCGACGTCGCAGAGGCCCCTGGCCAGGTGCGACGTAGCGGTCTGTTGGCCGGAAAATGTGCCGAAAATGAGTTTTCCGGTTTCCGTTCGGTCCAAAAACGAGAGATGTCGGGATTTGTCGGAAACTTACAAAGTGTCGGATGAAAAATCCGAAAAGATAGCGTTGTAGATCGGGAAGTGGTGAACGTTTTTCTCCAAAGTGATGATGAGATCCAAGGTCGTTTAGTGGTAGTATTTGACGATTTTGTGGGATTTTTGGTGATGAAACTTTGAAAGAAAAAGAGAGGAGGAGAGATAGAAAGAGAAAGTGAAATGAAAGAAAAGGTGGGAGTTGGGGGTATTAACCTCCAACTTTCGGTCTCCGCTCTTCGTGCGGTGTTCGTTTGCTCCGTCGTTTAATCGTAATTAATTATTTTAAATATTAGAGGTACGTTTTAAAATACAATTTATTACGCGAGGTTTTATTTAAATATTTGACAATTTAATTTATATTTGAGTTATAAAATGTACGTTAATTTATTTAGTTGCGCGTTTTAATATTTTAAATTGTGTAACTTCTGATTGTACAATACGAATGAATACGAAATATTATTATAATAATATTTTTGACATAACAATGTTATTTAATAAAATTGGTCACCAACGTCCGTATTAAATTGAATCGAAATACATTCGATTTAAATTGCGTACGGTTTAACCAAAT
Organism: Helichrysum umbraculigerum; assembly: GCA_949592205.1. Lineage (NCBI taxonomy): Eukaryota > Viridiplantae > Streptophyta > Magnoliopsida > Asterales > Asteraceae > Helichrysum > Helichrysum umbraculigerum. Next base: position 119,218,086 of record CATIUR010000003.1, on the reverse strand, counting down.
CGCATTTTCGTATATATTCAACAATATATATAATTCGATACATAAATTAGATTAACACAGAACTAATTACATGTATTAACAAAGAATTAGGCACTAATTCTAGTCCTAATTTGCCGGTTGTTACACAAGGTATCTGAAACAAAGGGATAGTGAAGACTAAAATCATTTTCTTGAGAAGCTTGATTATACTTTAAGAAACTATATTATACTTTGAGAAACTATAATATATTTTAAGAAACTATACTTAAACATTTCCGGGGGCATTGGCGTGTTGCTAGACGCTTACCAATGTCATTGCCTTTATTAATGACATGCTCAAGTGGGAGCTGTTGGGATATGACCACGTAATAAATAAATGCATGTCCGGAAATATTTAAGCCTACGAGGTCACACGTATTGACACTTATGCTCAATTTAATTAATTAATATAAATGTGAGATATATTAATTAATCCGTTCACAAATAAATAAATAAAACGTTATTAAAATGTTAATTGTACGTTTTATTAAAGAGAGGGACTTGAATGTAATTGGGAAAAGTTAAAATTCTGGAACATTCCAGAAAACCCTAAAGAGGCCGGCCCATGGGTTTTAAATAAACCCTAAACTTGTTCCCTAAGTTACCCGTACCCTATAAATAGAGAGATAAATAACCCTAATAAAGTGAATTAAAAATCTCTCTCTCTTTCTCTTGTACGTACCGAAAAAACCCCAAGGGGTGTTAGTTTTTCGTTTCGTCCTTTTGTGTGTTTTGACCAAGATAAAGGTTGTGAGGTTTGTAAACGGAGTACTAGCATACCTATTGAGCTGCTGTCGTGTGTGCGATCGTAGAGGGGTTTTACTTTAAACCCTCAACTATTTAATTATAGTTTTATTGGAGCTCTGCTGAAAGGTACAATTCCATTTTAACTAATTACATATACGTGTTTATTCGCTTCCGCAATTGTGTGACAATTTGAATATATGTATTGTATACTCTAACAGTGGTGAGTTGGTGGTTGTAGGGAAGCCTGTTCCGGTTATGGTAGTGAGTTTTAGGATAAACTTGGTTGTTAACTATAGGTACAAGTTGTGGGCAGCCTCATCTACACATGAGCTGGAGGTGGGTGCTGACGTGTCGGTTGATGCCATGACCGGCGAGAGGGTTACAGCCAGAGGACCACTTGTGCTTGTGGTTCTGTACTTCTGTTTACTTCATTTCTTGGTATGTATATTTAGCTGCATTATATCTGAGAATAGTGAATTTGTAATGTGAAGGTTTTGTTTTAAGTTTATGGGCCAAACTTTACTTATGTGATGGATTAATAAAAGGAAATTAAAGCTTTTGATCCACTCATCCATTGTGGCATTGTTAGTGTTTTTTTGGACAGGAAAGAAAAGAGTTGGTAAATTTGTAAATGAAAGCTCAACCATAATTACATAAAGGCGTCCAAGGAAGAAAAACAGCAGCAGAGTCCAATATGATTGAATATATGCTTAAGTGATTGATAATTATTGGTGGTTAAATCATTATTCAATCATTAAAATCACTTTCACAATCAAATGACTTATAGCCTAACGTTATGTGAAACCGTAGGTTCAAGTCTTAGAAGGGACATATGCACGTATGTATGAGTTGTATATACTTCATGGGATAAATTGTAGAGTTTTTGTGCTAAAAGAAATGAATTCTACAGAAACTCGACCATTGGAGGAGAGCCCGTCGTTTCTTGTTGCAAAATGAATCACTTCCGTGACTATTGAAGCTTGAAAACTTCATTTAAAAGATGTCCAAGACTTACATCAAGAACTACTACTACTCTGCTCTTGCTAATCAGTAAATAACTAGATATTAGCATGGATACATAATGAAACCAAGTGATATGAAGTAGTTTGGTACGCCGTATTATTTATTTTCCCATTAGACTTGATTCGATCTTCCAAACAAGACAGTGAATCAGTTCCATTAGTGCTGGCCTATTGGGTTGGAATTACTGGATTGGGCTACATACTGGCATTTGGGTTTTTTTTATCTGGGCCTTTCTATATCCATTATGTAACTTAACTGGGCTTGGCAATTTCATAAGTTCCAGTTAGTCGTGAACAAAACCGGGTTTCGGGCCTACCCGACCCGTACCCAGAACCCGAACCGGGTTTTAGTCAAAGGGAGAAAAACCGGTTTGTTGACCAACCCGACCCGACCCGAACCGGGTTTTTGACCCACGAATACCGGTTTTTAAACCGGGTTTTTCCGGGTTTTATACCGGGTTTTCCAACCCGACCCGCTTCCTACCCGGTCCCAACCCGATTGTGAGATCCGAAAACCCAAACCGGTTCCGTACCCGGCGGGTACGAAAAAAACCCGAACCGGGTTAAAAAAAACCGGTTTTTTCCGGGTTCGGTTCCGGGTTTTTTTTCGGGTTCGGTTCCGGGTTCGGGTTTTTTGTTCATGCCTAGTTCCAGTATGGAGCTCAACTTATAAAAATATAATTTAAAACCAGTGGATCAAAATGACATGAAACTTGTTGAAATTAAAAAAAAGGGTTAAATATCTGGGAATGCACTCAACTTGGACCGAATGTATATTGTGTGCACCCAACTTACGGGTGCCCTATTTAAAGCATCCAACTTTCAAAAATCGTTTTTAATTTTTTTTTGCTGACATGTCATCCGTTTAAAATGACACCTGACATCCTTAGAAGATGACACGTCATCGACACGATTTAAATCAATACACGATTTAAATCACATATACTGATATACAACCATAAGAGTTGAACTGAAAAATCCACTTAAACAAAATTTCATTAGGGAAAAAAGGTTTGACATGCAATTCAGCAACAAAATATTTATTAAGAAGAAAGCTTTGTGCCTCAATATAACTTGCAAAATCAATCGACGCATCTCTAACACCACAAAATCTTAATGAATCCTACAAAATGTTAAAACCCCACGATATCATTAAAAGTAAATAAGGATGTTAATACATCCTCCATTGAAATACAAAATATCATAGAAAGTACAAAACCTATTGGTAAAAAGTGGATGTAAAAACCTTACCTTTACTTGATAACACTCCCCCATCTTTAAATGATGGTCTTCTTTTTTATGGCTTCGGAGTAAGATAGAACAATAGAAAACTTATACAAACATAAGCAATTATACATTATGCAGACATAAATAAGAAATTAATTAATACATGAAAAAAGAAGTACAATATATTGATCCAGATAGTTTGTAACAATCAACGAATTTTAGAAATAGAAAACTTAAGATGTACTTCTATATAATATAAACTCTAATTAGAACTTACCCCATCTTTGTATGCTAATCTTCTGATTAGATAATCTTCTTCAGATCGTCCTTCTTTTACATAGTGAGAAGAAATCGAAAGAAGCAATATATTTTAAATTTGAAAGGAAAACCCAACCTACTGAAATGGAAAATCTGAAAATAACAGTAGTGCAGATGATGATGATAGAGATAGAAGATGGATTTAAATTAATTGAATCGAGAAGAAAGATACAAGGATTGTTGATTTATCTTTAGGTGCAAGTAACCAATCAAATGAGCAGTAGTGAAGGACCAGTAAAAATAAAAGCGTGAAAGTAAATTTGATATTTTCAAAGAAATGGGCGGCCCAAGCTGCATGTCTTAGAAAGTCACAAATGTTTAAACCAAACTAATTTTCATATTTATTAAGAAAATTCAAAATTATCAGATAATTTCTTGCACTAAATTGATCCACGTCATCATGATTAGCAACCTAAGAATGTGCCACTTCAGCATAATTACATCAGCTTAAATTGCCCTTTATAATATAATATAGATTATTATTATTATTATTATTATTATTATTATTATTATTATTATTATTGGGGAAAATTACAATCCCTGCCCTCGCGGTCCTTCATTTTCTCATGCCTCATCCCTCCCAACTTTTTATTACAATCCCAATCCTCGTGATTGGTTTTTCTGTCCCAAATTCGTCCCTTCTTCGTTAAATTTAACGGATGGACAGTTAATCTATTCATCAAAATCATTATCTCTTTCTTCCTTAAACTCATATTAACACCCCTTTTCAAATAATAACAAATATATCATCACCATTGTTGGATTAAATAAATTGAGATGATATTGTAACACCCCCAAATTTAATGATTTGCGGAAGCACGATTTGGGTGTTACTAATCAATAATCGAAGCACAAAGATATATAATGAACGACCACTATATGCGTCATTTTGAACTTGTATTGATAAAAACAAAGTTTACATCCAAATAATGTTACATTAGCCCAGTTTCTGAAATTGAGATATTTACATCACATAATTACTTATACAAAATATAATAATGCAATTAAATCTCTGATTGTATGAATGCTGACTCGAGCTAATGATTCCTGCTTGGGCAGTCCAACCTACTGCTGTGTACCTGTGATACATGCTAAAATGGGTCAGCAAAACGCTGGTGAGCTCACAGGTTTGTATGTCAACATATATTTGTATGAACCGCAAGATTTATAATTGAATTTAAAATGCAATTAAGCAAAATAAAAGTTATACAGCCATGAGCACATAGTCTGAGCTTAACTTGAGTGTCAGGTCCAATTAAGAAAACCCAACTTGAATGCCTCCTACGAGTGCCTAATCCACACTCGTCTTCCCAAATGCTAATACATCTGTTTGACCAGTTAGTGCGTGCTAACCCGGACGAGGATTGTCAATCATATATGATATCATATACTAACATTCACGCTACTACGTATTACCAGACTATGCTATGGAGGGCTTTAAATTGATTAGTTGAAGTAACTCATGTAGTATTTGATTTGATTTGTACTTGCGTTCAACTTGTAAAACAAAACGAGCAATAATATCACACCCCTGATTGAAAAGCAGTAAAATAGGGGCCATGAGACTCACCTGAGCCTTGTATGTTTATCTAAATAAACTTGAATTGATTAGCCTTGAACTGATGTCCGAAGACTTGTAACCTGAAGGTGTCCATGACACACGATGGTTATTAATTGATTAGGTATCTCGAAAGACTACCTTTGTAGTTGTTTGTCCAAATTACCCCGATTTGGTTGATTGACTTGTCCAAATTACTACGATTTGGTTGATTGAATTGTATGTTTGAAACGTGTACGGCCCGTTGGTGATTAATTGTAATAATAGTCTTGATGTTATCACATTAATTTGGAAGTGTTATACTTGAAAATTATATTCCATTATGTTTGAAAAGTTGTATCGTATAAGCGTTTTGAAGTTGTACAAGTTTGACACATGGTGTGAAATGTATTTACAAACTCTAAGTCACGGGGGTCCGGGGGCAGCGCCCCTGGTTAGCGGGGTTCCAGGGGTGGCAACCCCTTGCGGGGTCCAAGGGGCTGGCCCCTGGCTGGGGTGCGAGATTTAAATTTGGTGAAAAACGCATCTGGGATATTACTTTGGTGAAAAACGCAATATCTACTATAGTAGAAAAACGCCCCTGGCTGGCCCCTAGTAGAAAAAATTTTATTTCTACTATATTGCTTTGGTAAAAAACGCATCTGGGATTTAAATTTGGGTAAAATCAAGTGATAAATTTCAGGTCTCGACACTTAGTAAAAATCTGAGTTTTCAAGGTTCTGGTTTGTGCGACGTTGGGTGCGACGTCGCAGGTCCTAACTGCGACGTTGAACATGGCGTCGCTATGTGCGACTTTCGCAATTTAATGCGACGTTGTGGGTGGCGTCGCTATATGCGACATTGTTGATTCTTGCGACGTAGGGGCTTGCGTCGCTATGTGCGACGTCGACCAATTAAGGCGACGTTGAGACTGATGTCGCACCGTGCGACATCGTGATGGGTTTTGCGACTTTGAAGCTGACGTCGCAATTTGCCCAAGCAAAAAGCGACGTCAGGGCCTGTTCAGATTCCGGTGGTCGGAAAAATGGTCGGACGACTTCCGTTGGTTCCGAAACTTTTACCCAACCCTTATATGGACATTATAAACTTATATAAACAACAAACATGTAACAATGAGTGAAAACGAGAGGTTTCGACTTTTGTCGGAAAACTTACAAAGTGGCGAAATTAAAATCCGAAAAGATGAAGTTGTAGATCGTTGCGTGGTGGTCGTTTTTCTCCAAAAGGCTCCAGCGATTTGAGGTCGTTTGGATGTGTTATTTGTTGATTTAAGGTGAAATGGTGTGGTGGTGTTTTGAGAGAAAAGAAGAAGAAGAAAGAGAGTGAGATGTGAGAAATGAGAAAAAAAGTGATGGTGATGGTGGGGTGTAGGGGGCCGGCCCACTTGGGCCCCACCCAAGTGGTTGGCTCCCATTTTTCGTCTCCGTGTATACGCGCTCCATGCGGTGTTCGTTTTCCCGTTCGTTTAAACGTTAAATAATTATTTTATACGTTTAATTCTACGTTTTAAAATACGAATAATTTCTTAATATTTTGGTTGAAGTAGTTCATAAATACTTTAAAAATTGCATTGTAAATATAACTTAAACTTGTTTTGTTTGTTCGCGCGTTTAATAATTTAATCGTGTAAATGTTGTTTGTATGATACGAAATAAATACGAAATATTATCAAATAATATTTTGATATGATAGTGTTACTAAATAATGTTATATTATTTAATAAAATTTGTTCACCAACGTCCGTATTTAATTGAACCAAATTACATTCGATTTGAAACTTGTACGATTTAAATCAAACCGTATAATTGTATATATTCAACAATATATATTTTGATTGATACATTAATTAGCCTAACACATAACTAATTACATGTATTAAAACTTAATTAGGCATTAATTACTAGTCCTAATTTGACGGGTGTCACAGATACACATTTGTTCCCAATATACGATGATCACTCAAAACCTTTTTATGGCTCCGGCCACGTCCAAATCAAATAAAAGATATACAAAATTTAACTAGTAGATCTCCCACTCGTAGAATTCACTTCATCATATTCGTCGTCAATTCCCATTTCCCAATATCAATTTCTAAAATCTCAATGTTAAATGCACAAATGCCACCATCTTTTCACAACCATTAACCATCACCTCGTAAATCATCATCACCACCAACAGATACCTGGAAGTTCGGTACCTTTCATGGTCGGAGACGTCGTCCCTGTAACTCGCCAGCTCCAACGACCTCCGACCACCATTATAACGACTAGTACGTCAGTTTAAACACATCGCCCATATCACCCTTGTTCCCCTTCTTTGACCTCATAGAGTTTCAGGTTGTAATTTTTAGATTTAGGATTCGTGGAGATTCCGGTTTGAGCTATCATTGATTGAGGGATTGAGATTTAGGATTTGATTTTGTCATAATAGAGATTGTTGTAAGCGATGGTAATGGTGTAACCACCTTTTTCCTCTAGTCACAATATTCTTATGCCTGGATGATATTCAAATGTTGACAAATATCCAATATTCTTTCTCTCCCTAAAGAAAAATAGACTTAGAATCTGTAGCGTAAAACACGTGTCAAGTGACACGTGTTACCACGAGGGAATTCGTTAGTAAGACTAACGTCATTCTTCCAGCCCAGAAGGTTATTCTATAAACCTATTGGCGCGGAATATCAAAGTGGGGACCATATGCAAATATGCGTAAGATCGTTTCTGGACGGTCAGGATCATTCCAACAAGGATATCATGTGAGAGCTAACACCTTATTGGTGGATCAAAGTTTGAGGATCAAGGGGAGAATAAGTATAAAAGGATAGCTCATTCCCCATTCTTGAGGTATATTGATCTTCCCCATTATAAACCCTAATTCATCCAATATAATTCATACAATGAGTACTTATTCTCACACCGGAGGTGAATTACGGGGACCTTCCTCGTATTTCACTTAACTTAGCGTGTTGATTTTTTTGCAGACAACTCTGGGTGGAGGTTTTGCTACTAGAACAATGGAGTCTTAAGCTTGTTCGAGCTGATCGTACAAACAAAGACAAAGTGATCGTTACCGGAGATGGTGATCAGAAAGTGGTATGGTGTGTTGGACTTCGTGAATACATCGTAATAATTGAGTTTTGGCTACTGGATGAGGATGATAAAAAAAATACTCCGTAATATAGAAATACTAGTTTTAAGACCCGTGAAAACACGGGTTTGACGAAAGAAGATGAGAAAACAATAGTCAATAATTTACATCTTAATGTATGAGTATAAAATTTGATGAGTATAATATTTCATTTTTAGTAGCTCTATTAATACTAATACTAATATACTAATACTAATTACAATGAATGATCTATTTAGTCATTATCACTTATGTAACATTCTATGATTGTCAAACCTGAGTCAATTTGTACCAGAATTTCCCAAAATTTGGAACCCATGTATTTCCAAATAAAATATCTAAAATCCTTCACCTACAAAAACATACTTACACACATATCCTCAACCACTTTCATTATAAGCATTATGATCGCTTAACTTTTCTATAGAAAGCAAGTTATATATTATTACTAAAACATAGTTACACCGATAGTTGCATATACACATTTACAACCACACCAATTTAACTACAACCTCAATTAAAACTCCTATCACTCTATATATATTTTTAGATAAATGACAAAAATCGGCAATGTACTGCCACAAGTTGTTCCAAATATGTAATCTACTAATTTTATTGTGTAGGTATGCAACAAACTGGAAGATTTCGTGTTAGGATCTTTACATACTATGATTTTACCTGTTAGGATTTTAAAATGTTAACTAGATGGCCATGTAAGATGCCAACTAGATTTTTTTGCCACTTGTGTACTCCACGTGGCATCCACATCATTTAATCAACAAAGCATATTTCTTCTTCCTCAATAACTCATGAAACTATCCTAGTTTCATTCAATCATTAATTACGAATCCAAAATCAGACAATCTGAACTAAAAGCAAAATTGAAATTTTGAAATCGTCACCAAATCAACATTATTTACAAATCAAAACTAATAATACAAAATCAAATAACACAAACAAGCTTTACAAATTAAAGCCAGTAATACAAATTATAAGTCAGCAACGATATGTTGTTCCATCCTATCTACACTCGCACCATAATACACTAACCTTCTTTCTCAAAAGGGTAAATATATTTTGTCGGCATCGTACCCCCCTGTTTGTTCCGAGTTAAGCAACCTACCATTAAAACTCCCATTGTCTGCAGTAAACTGGTTAATGTTGTATCGATATCGGCAATATGGTAACCGGTTACCGGGAGAACCGGTAAAATTACTTACGTGTCATTTTTTAGGCCACAAGATGTGGTTGTCACGTCATCATTTTGTAGGTTGTAACAAGTAAAAACATAGTTTGCAAAGATTGTAGCATATAAATAACCGGTTTATTGCATACATTTGGGAGTTTTAGGGGTAGGTTGCTTAACTCGGAACAAACAGGGGGTACGATGCCGACAAAATATATTTACCCTTCTCAAAAATTACCAAAGCTCTCGATGAGTTCATGAATCATTAAAAAGGGGTTTGTAACACATAAACACCCACCCACAAAATCAAAACAGATTAAGAACTTAAGAAACCAAAATCTTAAAAGAAACATTAAATCTACACGAGCTAATTACAGAAGACGGTGATGGTGCAGCGGTGGTAGCGACTGGTCTCTGTCTCACGGATCTGGTTTGCCTCCGCCGTTTACACCACTATTTCTTCATTAAACCGAACACTTAAGTTGGTAGGGGTACTTGGTAGTAATGTTAAGATTCGGTTAAGATCGGGACTCGTCCGTCGTGTGCACCGTCGATAACGACGGCAATGGCGCTAATCTCTGGAGGTCAGTTTCATACGTATTTGTTGGATCAATGTTTTAATTGGGTTTATGTTCAAATTTTAGATCTGGAGTCAATTTTGGTGTTATCAAATGGGGTGGTTCAATGGTTGTAAGACGATGAGTGATGATGGTTGAAGATGAAGTCATGAACAGATGTCATGGACTAAGATGTGTTCCAGTGAATTTACAAACAGTTTTATGCCACGTAAGAAAAAAAGCCACATCACTTTTTTCAAAAATGTAAAATGCTTACAAAAATATAATTACCGGTTGATTAGGTAACAAGTTACCATGTTGCTTACATCAATACAATATCTTCCAGATCGTTGCATACGTAGACAAAAAATTGGATAGATTGCATACTTGGAACAATTCGTGGCAGTACATTGCTGATTTTTGTCATTTATCCTATATTTTTCAGGCATATCGATTCCACTTCAATCAAAATTGTTATGTTACCCGTCTTACACCCTCCTGCAGTCGCGACATGTTCCTAGGTTTAATACCTAACAACCTGCTGCAAAATAAAGACCCAATGCTAAATACTGTAATATGGAGATTATATAAGAGAGACAAATATCTAACAACAATATAAAACTACACAAAAATAATAATACATGACCCCTATCAATGGCTTATGACCATGCCAACAATCTTCAAGTGTGAGACCATATGAAGCATGACCATAGCTAGTTACTCAAATCATGTTAGGAGAAGTATATTTTTTTTAATATATAATAAGCATGACCATGCAAATGGTTATGATCCAAGAAAGAAGACCTAATAAGTATCTTCTGTTGAATATCAAAATAACTAAAAATCGATAGCACATAACTAAAATAGATAAACTGCAACATGTATTACATAAATTAATAAAAAGAGAAAAAGTAAGACAACTATTCATTAGAATAACATATATGCAGCATCAAGAGTTAATATTTAATGCTTGATACAGTGATGATCATCAAAATTGTTTCATTAGTAATGTAAATGCAACTCTAATTGTTAAGAAACAATAAACCATTGCAATTGGGAAGCTCGGAAACACATTAAAAAGTCCAGCAATAGACCACTTTACCAACAATACGGCAAAAAGTAAATGGGTCAAGATTGCCACCATCAATTAAAACAAACGGGTAAACTGGGTAAACCTATCTAGTATGATTGTAGATAAATATGCCTTGTGGGTACCTAATCCGAACATTTCAAAATTCAATATACAAAATACCATAAATAAACAGTAACTAAGTAATTAAGCATAAATCTGAAAATAAATGATTGATCAATAAATGGGTAGAAAGTAACCAACTATTGTCCGATTTCCATTCTGTGTAATCAAATGATCATGAAGTGAGGAAACTCATTGATTTCATAGACTTTTAACTTACGGGATAAATGAATAGTTAAACACTTTCAATGGCAATAAGCAGAAGATAGACAAATCAGACATGGGTTCAAGTTGATCAACTAATGATGATAAAGAAGCAGTTAAGGCTACAAAGGTCAGTTCTTCAATAAATATGATTGTCTACATGGATTGTTTAAGATCAAATTAGATCAACACAACAGAACCTGTATAAAAAAAAAAGACATATATAAATGCTTATAGCATAGCAGTATAGCACAACGACATTAATAAGAAGAAACATGCAATTGACACCATACAGACTTCAATATGATTAGATTAAGTCTAGCACCAATTTACTTAGTATAAGGTTGCAATAGTAACGTCATATAAGAGACTTTTGTATTCTTATATTTTCAAAGATTTAACTAAATACTCAAAACATAAAGCAATGCATCAATGATATCTACAGAATAAGATTGCTTTTATATACAAATTATACTTATAGATTCAATAACAGAGAAAATTAGGAGTAAGAGAACAATGTTACCAACTAAACAACCAACTATTGTGGACATCATATTAGCACTTCGAGTGAATCATTTACGATCATATCATATCTACATCAACCTGCAACGTATTAGTTCAAACTTATACAAATATATATATATATATATATATATATATATATATATATATATATAACGTATTATCAAAAACGATAATATCCGATGCCACTTGTTGAGTGATTCATCAAAAACGTATTATCATACACATAACCGATGATACCTTCTACTCAAATCATGTTCACCAAATGTATTTTTGAAGACCCAATGCTAACCGGTGATACCATAAAATGTCTCTGGACTTCTCCATTCTTTCAGTATTCCTTTTGCCGAATTAAATTTAGAATTGTGAATTCAGTACCAATTAATTTGATGACTGTGATGAAGATGAAGATGAAGAATCGTATGGCCATTGAATGCACCGAGAGATGAAAGTTGGGGATGGATTAGAACAAAACCAAACCTGAAACCCAAGATTAGAACAAACAAACCTATAACTCATCAAAATTGAATCGTCATGTGAGTACCTTGAGGTTTTTACGAAGTTATTTCACTCAAACATGCATTATCATATCCCTGTTCAAATACAATAAAGTAACTAAATCATATTATATATCAAAATCCAAATATAAATGTGACAAAGGAGAAAACCTCCCCGTATATACACATGTTCATCAGTGAACCCAAGGAACAAAAATGATAAATAAAATATGTACCTACAAATACTCACATGGATTATTCTCCTCGAGAAAAAATAATAAGAGAGAGATGGTTGCTGGATGGGAACGGCGAAGTTGGTGGACGGAGGGAGCCGGATGGAGAGAGATCCAGAAAAACCGAGCTCGAAGAAATCCATAAAACCCTAGAGATCGCACATACAAACCGAAATCAGGAAGATTGATGGATTAGAAATGTAGATGAAGTAAAATTTTTTAGAAGATGATAGAGAAATTGAAAACCCCAATTAAATTAGGGAAGCTTACAAAGGAAGTTGCATGTATGAAGAACAGTGCAATGAACCGTAGAAAAATTAATTGGGAGAGAGGCTGTGAAATGTTGTACAGCTCGAGGAGACATGTGTGATATTTGTGATAGTTCCCAGACAATTTTTGAATCTAAAATAAGTTTACCATGTATTAATCTAAAATATCTTTTAGTTCTTTATTATTATTATTATATAACCTCAAAATTATCTAAAATATCATTAGTTCCTTTTTGCAAGCTAACATTGGGAAATGGGGAAAAAAATTAATTTAAAGCAAAAAAGTTGTAATTAGGTTTTAATTAAAAATTCATGATTTCCAAGAATTATAAATCGATTTTAATAATTCATTTTTAATCATTAAAAATATTTTTTCAGATTAATAGAATATAAAATAATGACATCAGCAGATTAATGTGGGCATGACACGTCAGCGTATTCAATTGTTTCAATTGGTGCCAAATCAGCTGCATGACGTCAGGGAAACTCCCCTTTAGTAGATAGAATAGAATAGATAGATAAGTAAAATAAATTAAAAACTAATACTCCGTAAAAGAATCACATTGAAATTGATTAAAAGAAAAAGACCCTTGTCGAATTATTAAGAATAACATTTAATTTTAATGACTATGATGAATAAAAGGAAAAAGGGATTTTATACGAATTAACTATACGTCCCTTAAAATTTAATGAAGATGGGGCGAACTTGGGAAAGAAATACCAACCATGGGGATAGGGATTGTAATAAAAAGTTGGGAGGGACAAGGTATGAGAAAATGAATGACCACTGGAGCAGGGATTGTAATTTACCCTTATTATTGTAATTTACCCTTATTATTATTACTTTCGAATCCTTTTAGTACTTCTATATCTATTAGTTCTTTTAGCACTTATATATCTATTAGATCTTTTGTGATCACTAGTTTATGGACCCATGATAACACGGGTTTGATGAAGAATATTATTTAGTATTTTTTTCGATTATAATAAATTTGAAAATAAGTTTCATACATTAAATGTTAACTATTACATACATTTAGTAATCATTTTATTTAGTTATTCGTTTTTGCAAGCCAACAATAAAGTGGTATGATTTGAAAAAATTAAATTGGACATTTGGCTAAGATGGAAAAATAAAATTGGACAGTAGGTATTACCCAACACTTGTCTAGTTGTCTACCATTACAATAAACTTAATCTTAAGTGCTATAGATTATAATTGGCCAATATTCATATTCATATATTAATATATAATTTAAAGAAAATGTGATTCAGATGGACTTAAACATACCAGATAGACTTCTAAAACACACTATGAAGTAAACACGATTAACTAAGTAGTAAAACAATACAAAGTTCATTCCAACAAGGGTTTATGTACAAATTCGTTACTGTACTTTGCGAAAATGTTCATGTGGGTTACTAAACTTTAAAAATGTTCAATTGGGTTAATGAACTTTCAAAACGTGTTTTCACGCCTATTTTTGCTACAGTACTCAGTGATCCAATTGCACATTGCTATGTACATTTTTACAAGTATAGTAACCAAATTGAACATTTTTGAAAGTTTGGTAACCTAATTGAACATTTTTGAAAGTACAGTAACCCAATTGAACATTTTCAAAGTTCGGTATGAAATTGAACATTTTTGCAAAGTACCGTAACCTATTTGTGTATAAACCCTTCCAACAATACAAAGTTCATGGCAAAAAACACACTATTCATTTCTTTTAAGTTGCATGATTAAATGCAGGCAGTCCATATGATTCCACCAAGCTATACCTAGGTAAAAGAAATGGCAATGATAAGGCTTTAAATATTTTATTGATAAACAGCAAAAAGTCAAATGAATCTAAGTATCTAACCCAGTGTAGATTGGAATATTTGTACCAAGCAAATTCCTTGGTACAAAATTTGGCCCAATCCCTAGTTATTAAAGAACACAATTTCAGATCACAAAATGAATAGTTATTAGGATCCTTAAACATATGCATAAATAAAATGAGCTCAATAAACCCAAGATATATTGCAGGTAAAAGATATCTAGTAATGGACCAAAAGTTAGTAGGCTGCAGTGCTCCACTTTCAGACATGTTAATACCACCAGCTGCTCCATCAAGAGTATGAATCAAATGATAAAAAGTCAAATAAATAGGAAAGCATAAAAAAAAGAGAAATTATTTAGATTAGTAAATACAAACAGACCAATCAAATAGTTGAGCATAAACAAACTTTGCTAAAGCATACGGCAGCATCATAACCAAGAGATTTAATTACAATTCATTCATGGGTTTGAATAGAACATGTGCATAGTGTTGCCAGTAAACTTTTTACATCACACCTAAAGGAAAGTGGAGCTTACATCTCACAATCAGTTTGATCGGGTAAAATGGATGCTCATGTTCAATCTAAGGAACCCTCACTACTTGCAATACTTTCAGATTCAACTCTTATTCTGCAATTGGGAGGAATCAAATGAACATATATTACATTTCAAAGATGATATAAATCTAATTATTTTAAGACAAATGGGAATAGAACTTACATCTCAAGAACAGTTCCATCAATGTTCAGAACATCTACTGTGAAACTGGCAAAATAATTTCATACATGAGTTTGATAAATTCATTGTAATGCAAAACTCGTTTGCTTGATAACTCCATTGAAATCTGTACAATTAAAACTTCTCCTTACTAAATATTAGAGGTGACAATTTTAGACCCATTGGTTAATTTTGGGTCAATTTGGTTAATTTTTAGGAGGGGATGGGTTTGTTGGGTCTCCTCCCCTTTTTTTGGATGGGTCTAAATGGGTTTTTCAATATAACCTCTAATTGTGTAAAAATTAACCAACGGGTTTAAACGGGTCTAGCGGGTAAATTTTTTTTTTTTCACCTCATTTCATTTTTTTCATTTTTCACTCAAATAAAAAAAAAAAAGTTTGGTGAACCCGATGACCCGATCCGACCCGAAACCCATTTGACCCGGACCCGTTTAGACCCATCCTTCTAAATGACCCATCTAGACCCGGACTCATTTAGACCCAAACCCATCTAGACCCGTGACCCGACCCGACCCGACCCGACCCATTCATTTTGCCACCTCTACTAAATATTATTATGCATTATCAAATGGAAGAAAATGCATAAGATCTGAATTATAAAAGAACAAAGGATCATTACCTTAAGAATTCAGGTGTCAAAATGGGCATAGTGGAAGGTTACTGCTGTAAAAAGAAGCCACGGTCAATTTGGCCTGAATTTTTTTACCAAATACGTAGAAGCTTCTATGATGACCATATGGTGAAAATAGTTACTCATAAAGTATACAAAGCTAATAAATCAACATTTCGGCAATTACATAAAACAGTGCTACTGTCTCGATATGTACATGAGCAAAAAGTTGAATAAATGTTTTAAGTCAAACTAACTTATGTCATGGTACAAACCTCATTTAGCATATTTCTTTTTTACTCAGTTTCATGGCTAAAAGTTGAATAAATGTTTTAAGTCAAAGTACCTTATGTATAGATTCAAAGCAGTTTCATGGACTATTTATTGCATCATTATGAGCTTAGCATAAGCACCATTTTTCACCCTTTGCAAAAAACTCATCATGAGTTTCCATTTCTAAAAAACCAGCCTGCTGCAACCAAGATAAAACGACATGTATGAGCTTAGCATGAGCATCGTGTTCACCCTTTTTAAAAAGATCATCATGAGTTCCAATTTTCACTCTTAGCTCTAGCTTATCAAAACTCAGATAAAAAGACATTATCGTATTTTATTTTTAGAACTTAAAGGAGTCAACATATATATGAATTAATTGTTTTCACCTCTAAAGATAATACCCAAAAGAATTATAAAATAAAGATATATATATTGAACACACTTACTGATATGTCATAAGATCCAGTTAGAAATTCACAACCTGTTGTTGAGTAAATAATATCCATACTTCAGATAATTAATGATGATCAAAGATTTAAACATAGTAAGCATGGGCTATCAGGCAGCATTCTCCAAGACACCAGAGACCATTCAATCCAAACCTGCAAACATGAATACCTTATAAGACAAATACTTGTTTACTAACTGTTTAGAAACCAGAGATTGAATTCCTCTGTGGTATTTTATCGAGCAGGTGGTGTGTAGACATTAAACCTGAAGAAACACACATACATTTGTGATCAAAGCGCTTTTTAACTTCGATTCACAATTGCAATACGAAACTTTTAATCAAAATCACAAATTGTAACATCAATTCACAGTTCTTGTAATCCGTTGAGAGGTATATAACGATGAATCACAAGATACATATGTTCACATCTTTTGATAAGTATTTAGCTTAGAACACGATACATACACATATGTAATAAAACAGATTCTTGTTAACAAAAAACGCTTATATCATCTCATTAAATTGAAACATATACAGACTGATTCATTAGACCCATCTATCTCTAACACAACTACAAAAATAAGATTAAAGTCTAATAACAATACAAAACATAACCAAAAAAAACATAAAATTAGATAACCCAAACGCAGATCGAAATGTATGGATTACCTGAAAGCAATTGATGCCACGGAGATGGAAGAAGATGAAATTGATATAAGAGAAAGAACTCATGATGATTCTCTAGAGATGGTGGCGACTGTAGGGCGGTAGGGCAATTTTTAGTTGCAGTAGATGTATTAAGAGTTTCATCATGAATGGTGCAAGTGGGTTCCAGGTAAAGTTAACTTATTTTTTTGGAGAGTCGAAATGAATCAGGTAAAGTTAACTTATTTTTTTGGAGAGCCGAAATGAATCGGGTTCCAACATTGGAAGCTTTGGCAAAGCGAAACATTTAGGTCACATCTTCTCTTTGCCCTCTTTGTAACCTCTATGACGAGTCCATTTATCACTTACTAGTCTCTTGTGAAATAGCTAATAGGTTATGGTGTTTTATTAGCTCCTGGTGTAAATTAACACCAATCTTTGCTTTTTCTATTCGAGATCTTTACTACATAGCGGAGAAAGGAAATTGTGGGAATAATCAAATAATTAAGGCGATTATTCTCACAGCTTGTTGGTGTCTATGGAAAATGAGGAATGATGTGTGCTTTAATGGTGCGGCTTCATCTTGGATTCGAGTCAAGGAAGAGATGAAAAGTTTATCTTATTTTTGGATCAAAGAAAGAACAAAAAGCCAGGCTTTAACTTGGGAGAATTGGTGTCAATTTAAATTAGGAATGATCTTGAAGTCTAAATGTGATTCTGAAGAAGGCCTCAAGATGGATGCTTAGCTGTTGACCCAGCCCAGGAAGCTTGCGTTTTGTCTTAGTATTCGGCTAGGAAATGTTTTTGTGTAATGATAAAAATGTTGTCCAGCTCTCAATGATTGGCGTCTAGATCCATTTGGAGTATTATCAAAAACGGTATAGGGTGAAAACCGGTGGCGCGACCCTATAGTCGGGGATTTTTTCCTGAAATCTTTCAGGTTTTTTTCATCCTTTTTAGTACCCTCGAAGTAGATGTATTAAGAGTGGGGTATTACAAATTTAAATATATATATACTCTTCTGCCTTTCAAAAAAAAAGTAGATGTATTAAGAGTGGGGTATTACAAATTTAAATTCTTGGTAGGAGAGCTACCAATCGAGAGAAAAATGCATGCAAAGTTTATTGAAACTCACAAATAAATTCAAATTAATTATTTCAGGTCATAAATAAGTAAAAATAAATAAAAAACATTAATTTGTTGAAAGAGTCAATGACATCAGCAAATTCTTAAGAAGCAAACACGTCAGCATGAGGATGGCATCAGAGTGTGACAAATCAGCATTAATGATATCAGCATTATTGTCCTTTTGTATATAAGATAGATGAACTACTATCTTAGACCTTTTAGCACTTTCATGTATTCTGAACTAAAAGTAAACTTTTTAACGTTATTCGATTAGTAGACTTTTCTTGATTTGCAAGTTTATTGGCCGGAATTGTTGTAGTATATTGATTGTGTGTCCTTAATGATATGTATTACTCTTATATGCACATATTTGGACCTTGTAGGTTAGAAAGTATAAGAAAAAAATAAAGAACGGGAATCAATATAAGATAAAGAAATGACTTTAATAATTGATTTTTGAGTTCTCAGTCCCACACAATTTTAGCAAAAGAAGAATGCATGAAATTCATACAGGGTACTTTGTAACAAATTAAAGTTAAAATGTTACTCGATTGCTAATCAAAATTCCAACTATCTGTTCGTTGCCTTTAATTTATATATATATATATATATATATATATATATATATATATATATATTACAATTTTTAGTTTTAACAAAGGGTTACATAATTGTATTAAAATTAGTAACTTGAAAGATTATGTGCTTAATATTATCGTAAATTAATATCAAATCCAGCTTCACATGAACACCGCAGGGTCACACCGATGAGCACAACCGAACAAGTAGTGTGATACTATAATTTGATATTTGATATCGTTCATTTAGTTGAAATGAATTAGTTGGTCGAATGTAATTGAAACGTTTATTATTATAAATAATTAAATGTAATTATTTATTTAATAAAAGTATTTATTTATAATTAGTTTTATAAATAAACTAACTAGTTTAATTACTATTAAACTTGAAGGTTCTAATTGTAAATTAATAAGTTTGTGATTAGTTTAATAAGTAATTAAACTAGAGGGATCGTAGGTGACAACTTGATTAACTTGTTCACCAAGTTGAAACCATCTATAAAAGGAGGCTTAAGGGCTCATTTGCTAGGTGATCAAACCCTAACTTTCTCTCCTCTCCCTCCCCTCTTGTTCTCGTCGACCGGCCCCAAACACCCCTAAGCCGAAAGTCGGCCGAACCCTCCAAGGGTTTTAGTTCGTGACTCGTTCGCGTACTCGTGTTTGGTATTTAGTATATACACTTTAGTTACTACCAAACGTTCAACCGTGAATCATAGGTGGATACCTAACGTATCCTCAAGCTTGCCGAATTCAAGGAGCAAAAAGGAAGAAGTCGACTCGTACTTGGGCAACGAGTAGAAGACTAGAGATTCTGCCGAGCACTCAATGTAAGAATGCTCATTCTCATTCTATTAATTATATGTAATTAATTTTGTATAAGTTTTATTATGAAAATTACAGATCTTGGCTAAGGGTTTTATTTAATATAATTAAATCGTTTTTATAAGCTTCCGCATGTATTAATTGTATTAATTGTTAATAAAGATTAAAACTTTTATAACGTATAAATCAACTAAAAACCCTTCAGTGGTATCAGAGCCATATAATTTTCTAGTAAAACTGTAATTGGTTGTCTTGTATGCTTCTTTTAAATTAAGTTTTAATTTTATTATTATTCTCTTCTTCTACCTTTCTTGTAATCGGTTTAAATCGTGTAGTTTGTTAAATTGTTTAAATAACACGTTAAGTTTGTTATTCGCGATTAATCCGAAACAAGATGTGATTTGGTTGTACCAAAATTGCTCCAAGGTTTATGAGAAACTTTGTTGATCGATTTTTGGTATATGGTGTTAAACACCATAACCGAAATCATATATTGTTTTTGTAGATTAATAGTTTAAACTGTTTAATCCGAAACTAACGGTTATAACTTTCTTGTTTTAAGTTAATATTTATTGTATTGATTTAACCTATGCAAAAATCGATTTTAGGTTTTACCAAAACCCCTAGGAAAATCGATTTTAGTATTAGGGTTAGGTATTTGATGTCCTAACTAAATCTAGTACAATTAATAATTAACTTATCAAACAAGAAAATAATACAAGGGATTATGTGAACCCTTGTATTAGCCGATTTGTACAAAGGGTTTTAGAAACCCAAGAAAATCAATACTTTAATCCTTGATGTGATCAACTAATGTTTACGAAACTTTAGGTATAAGTTGATGTTTGTAAAGATACGTGATCTTTGGCAAAAATCGATTTTAGGGTTTTAAATAAACCTATGGATTACTTGATTTTTGGCTAGGATATTATTATCTTTTAGCAAAAGTCAAGATTAGGGTTATTAAATCTAAAAGATATTGATTTTTGGAATAATACAGGAATTGTTAAAAGAATGGAGATAGGGTCCGTAAAACATGTGTCTAATCAAAAATCTAGGGTTTATGAAACTTCCTGTAACATGGACGTTTGTGATTAGTGAACTTGTACAAATTAGGTTTTATGTGAAATCCTAGTTTTGTATAAATTAATGTTTTAAGTAAACCTAATTAAAACTAATGTCACTTTAATAAGTTAGTATTTTGAAAACGCTAAAGTAATGGTTTTGAAATGTTTAAATAAAATTGACATGTTTTTTAAATTAATATTGTTTAAAAGGTGTGTTTTAAAAGAAAGTGTAATTTTCAGTCAAACATGTTAATTCTATTTAAAAGTTAAGTCAAAGAAGCAATAAATCAAGAAACTAGTTAAACAAATAATTGTTAGTTTATAATTCAATAGAATTGTAAATAGACAATTGTTAATTGTTGTATGTGATACAAAGATAATGTGTATATAATGGAACTCGTAGTTTGTGTGTTATGAATAGGTGCGTTTATTAGATAATGCATGTATCCAATTAAACGCCCTAAGCAAACTATAGTTTAAGTTTCCATTATAGTTTTATAATTGTGATTATAATTGTTGTATGCGTTGTGACCATAGTCGAGCCAAATTTGACCTAATATATGAACTGCGTGGTTGTGTTTATTTTGATTGTACTGTAATTTTTTCTTTTGGTGCAAGGGGAGACCTGCGTGTCATTTACAACCCCATTTGTTTTGTAGTTTTATGTAAAATGTATTTTTCAAATTTTTTTTGTAATACAAAAGAATGAAGGAGTCCAAAAGAAGATGAGCAATAAAAAGGTGTCTTTGCATTCCATGGTGTCACGAGGAGTCGTTGAAGCTAGTGGGAGCATGAAGATCAAGTTGCCAACCATGTGTCATGTTTGTCCCTTAGGTTGACCCTTGGTTTCCATGTTGGCTCATGGAAACCAAATATAGATTATGGCAAGGCTATGGCACTGTATTTTGTGTGTTTTATTTTATGTCTATGCATGTCTAGTTATTTGAATAATTGGTGAATTGTTAGGATAAATAATTAGAACATAAATAAAACATTTGGTTATGTGCATTATCGAGTGAACACATTTATGAAATGTTGATTCCTCTAGGATAAACACATTATTAAAGATTAATGAAACACTTGTTTTAATAAGAAACTAGGAAATGGTTTAAACTTGATGATTTCCTAAGGGTCGTGTTTTATTAAAACTATAATATATAAACTCATGCATGGTTTATATATATTTAAAAGTAATTTTTGAAATTAGTTTAATAAAAATGCCGAAGTAGGTTTAATTAGAGAATTAGAACCTAAAACCCTTTTTAATTTAAGACCGTAAGCACCCTCCATTTGTGGACATTCATACCGAACCAGACTCCGTGTCCTTTGCCGCCTCCGCGGGTGGGCATGGTTGCACTCGATTAGGGTGAAGTGAAAGGGCCGCGATATTCACTTGAGAAGATGGCCGGTTCCCCACAGTTAGCAAATGGTTTGGTCTATTGGTGATTCCAAGTGAGACTTGGCCCAAGGTGTAAGTTGAGATTAAATATACCTAAAATTAAAATTTAGAGTCTCAAGAGTCTAGGAGTTGTATATGTGATGCAATTGATAGAGATCTACCTAAAAAGCTATCGTGTGTCATTGCAGCCTTCGTTGAGGGCACACTTTAGTGTGAATGTCGGATCCTAGCTTAATAGTTCTATTAGGGTTTATGAATTATTAAGAGTTTAAAACGGAATAACTAAGTTTGTTTGTTTTACTGTAGATGGCTAATAACAACGTTAACGCTAATAACACCATGAACTTGTCGCTTCGTTCTATCCTTGAGAAGGATAAGTTGACCTGGCCTAACTTTCGTAATTGGGAAAGGAATCTTCAGATTGTCCTTCGCCATGAACGAAAGTGGTATGTGCTCGAAACACCTCTTGGTCCCGCGCCACCAAACGATGCCGCCGAGGACGTTAGAAATGCTCACTCTAAGCATGAGAACGATCTTTTGGACGTGCAATGTTTGATGCTTGCGACTATGTCTCCCGAACTCCAAGTTAACTACATGGAGACAACGGCGTATGATTTGATTCGTCGTTTGAGGGAAACTTTTCAATCCACTGCTAGAACCGAAAGGTTCGACGCCACTAAGGATTTGAATAGTTGCAAGATGGCTGAGGGATCTGATGTGAGTGCCCATGTTGTGAAGATGATAGGACATCTTAATCGTCTTGAAAGACTTGGTCATGCCTTTCCACAAGAATTAGCTATTGATATGATTCTTGGTTCATTGAGTAAGGAGTACAAACAATTTGTGCTCAATTACAATATGAACAATACGGAAAGGACGATCCATGAGTTGCATCAAATGTTGAAAACTGCTCAACGGGATATGGAACCCGTCAAGACTAAAGATGTGCTTATGATTCAAAATGGGAGCATAAAGAAGAAGCGTAAGTTCCGTGGCAACAAAGGAAAGAAGAAGAATGGTGATTCAACTTCAAAGCCAGCACCTAAAGCCAAAGTGTCCAAAGCTGAGCATGACTGCTTTCATTGTGGTAAGCGTGGACATTGGAGGAGGAACTGTCCCGATTATCTTGCTGATAAGAGGAATGGTGTTGAGAGTTCTGGTTAGTATTGATATCCTATAAAGGATTGTTTATTTACTTCACATGACTATATTAGATGATTGATCTAATGTGTACAATTTTTATTGTAGGGGTCAAGAAGTGATGGAGCACTTGAAGTGGAGCTATAGAGATGACGTTATTGATTCAAGAAGCTTAGATGTGGAAGAATAAGTGCTTTACGCACATTAGTTCATTTTTAATATTTTGGGATATTATTTCATACATTGGTTTTCACATTATTGTTTGCTCGTTTTGAGCTTGAATATTTGTTTTTGAATATTTAAATATTTTTATTATTTAATATTAAAGTTTGGTTTGTGAAATAATGTTTGAAATGTGTTTTAAAGTTTTAAAATGTTGTTTATCTAAAAATCCCAAAAAGAGATCCACATATAACAATCTTATTGTGTAACTCATTTAGAACTTATCTTTATAAGATACAAGTTCATGAGTAATACATGTTATTTATTGATATCTATATAATTGTGAATTATTGAATACGTAAGTTGCCATATATATATAAATGTTTGATTTATATAGAACTGAACACTAAATAATAATACTTCAAGATTGTTGAATCTTATAGATTATTGAATCTATTATATGCATGAAAATGTATGAATAAGTTGGTTAAACTTATTAGATACAATTAATTGAATTGTCAATTAATCATAGTGGATTAAGATAATAAACTTGTTGTGGTTTGATTTATTCTTGTCTATGAGAAATAAATTGATAATGTGTTTTCTATAAACACATCATGAAACCAAAGACTTAGTTTATTTGAATAATGCATAAAATGAATCATTTCTAAAATGAATTATGAGATTTGTTATGTAGAAATTGGATTCATAAGTATCGTTGGATTTAGTGGGAGCGTTAAATGGAAATTTTAATATTTCGCAAGAACATTAATTCGTTAATATTGTTGTTGAAGAATTAAAATTTATTGTTGAATTGACTTAAAATGTTTGATGATTGTTTAAAAGAAATTTTAAAATCCAAGTATTTGGAAACATCAAATTTATTGAAGTTAATTTCATTAAGTTGAATTAATGATTAGTCATGGTGAATGCTTTGTATAAATGATATCATGATCTAATATGTTTTACTTCGGTGCACATATTAAATGATCATTGGATAACATTAATAAAGATTCGTATTATAGCTATAACAAATAAAGTCTAAAATCTTTATAATTATTAGATTGGTGGGTAGATATTTGTTAAGATATGTTTGGAGAAATGCATCTTAATAAATATAGTTAATATGAATTGATTAAAATTAGTTTTGATTATATTCATATACGACAACCTGATTCCGAAACCATGAACTGTAGCATGTTAAGGTTGTATGACTCATTGAGATATGATGAGACCTTCATATTGTTCATATTTAGTATATTTTAGTATCCATGAATAAATGCAAGTTTATTCTAAAGTGTGTATGAGACACATATCCATAACCGCTTGTTGTCGTGGGAACTACAATAGGGCAATCGGTTATAGTGAAAGATGGTATGTTACAGCTTTAAGTAGCAACTTGTCCTGCAGATAAGGTACAGTCACTGTTAAATTGTGATGCCTGATCACTAGCACTTAATGCGATTAAATGTTGGAATGACCCACATATTGAGTGAATACTTCGTGGACCATCGTCATGGGTATTCTCAATCGTGGCGCACTATCCTCTGACCTGAGCAGGCTAGATTTTCGCATGTGAACCTAGTTGGTTTCTAATGAGACCTAACGGTGTTCGTAAATGAGCATCCATAACGGTTATTCGTTGGCTGACGAAGAACACATGTTGTGATTTCTAGTTTAACTCGCAAGATGGGACTTTGCAACTCTTGTGTAAAAGCAAGAGAGATATCTCCTAGGCCGTCGATGATTTGGACTGAAGAAATGTGTAACACCCCCAAATTTAATGATTTGCGGAAGCTTGATTTGGGTGTTACTAATCAATAACAAAGCACAAAGATAAATAGCAAACGACTCTATATGCGTCGCTTTAACAAAATATATTGATAACTGAAATGTTTACAACATTTAAAGCTTTACATAGCTCGAGTTAAATAAAATGAGATTTCAGTACATAAGTACTTGTACAAAATATACTAATGCAAGAAAATCTCAATCGTCTGTATGCTGACTCGAGCTAAATCCTGAAGCAGAAACATCCTACTGCTGGGTACCTGCGATATATGCTAAAAGGTCAGCTATAAAGCTGGTGAGCTCACAGGTTTGAAATCAAGTAATATCGTATGAACCGCAAGATTTAAGTAATGAATTTCATCCAGCAGTTAAATAATGAATTGCATCCAGCAATTAAATAATGAATTGCATCCAGCAATTAAATGATAATCATCGTGTATACAGCCATGAGCACATAGTTGAGCTTAACTCGAGGGCCGGGTCCCCTATAGAGAATTCCGGGCGAGGTGCCTCCACGAATGCCTAATCAACATTCGTCTTCCCAAATATTAGTACGTTCGTTTACCCGGTTAGTGCTTGCTAACCCGAACGAGGTGGGTCAATCCTATATGGTACCATATACTAATATTCACGCTACAACGTATTAACAACTATGCTGACGGAGGACTTTAAAATGATTAGTTTCGAAAAACTCATGTAGTATATGAAAAGTTGGTACTTGCGTTCACATGTTAAAAGTTGAGCAGTATATCACACCCCTGAGTAAAACAGTAAAAAGAGGGGCTATGAGACTCACCTGAGTCTTGTGAGTTTAACTTAATAAACGTGAGTTGATTAGCCGAGTATGAAGTCCAAAGACTTGTAACCTGAGGGTGTCCACGACACGCGATGGTTATAATCATGATTGGGTATCTCAAAAGATCACCCTTGTAGTTGTTACACAACTATATATATGTCCAAATTACTACGATTTTGTTGATTTGTTAAGTGTTTGAAAACATGTATGGCCCGTTAGTGACGGATTTGTAATAATAATCTCAACTATTATTATTGTGATTTCGTGGCGTTTTACTTTGAAAAATGTGTTTCGATTGTGTTTTAGAAGCCGTTACGGAATCTAAGTACGGGGGTCCGGGGGCAGCGCCCCTGGTAGCGGGGTCCAAGGGGCGGCAGCCCCTGGCGGGGTCCAAGGGGCAGAGCCCTGGGCTGGGGTCGAGCTGCCAGGTCAGCTTGGAAAATTTTTATTTCTACTATATTGCTTTGACGAAAAACGCATCTGGGATCTGAATTCGGGTAAAATCGAGTGATAAATTTTAGGTCTCGACACTTAGTAAAAATCTGAGTTTTCTGTGTTTTGCGACACAATATGCGACACTAAAGATGTTATGCGACACAAGGGTTGTGTCGCATAGAAAATGCGACACAATGTCTATACGACACAAGGGTTGTGTCGCATAGATGCGAGATGCTGATTCAACAGCGACATAGTGATTGTGTCGTAGGGGGTATGCGACATAGTGGTTGTGTCGCAAGACTTGCGACACTAAATCTTTGGTACGACATAAGGTACGACACAAGGGATTTTATGCGACACTAAAGCCAAAATACGACACAACATGCGACACAAGGCTTGTGTCGCATGGATGAACACCAGCCCAGAAGTCCGGCTGTTAATGTTTTTCCGGCCAAAATTCCGTTTTAAACTCGTTTTTAAGCTATGAAATCGTGTTATATACTTAGTAAGGGACATATATATGTTATATAAACAACCACAAGTGAAAAAATACTAAGATTCGAGAGATTTCGGGATTTTGTCGGAAACTTACAATTTGCCGAAATGGAAATCCGGAAAGATAGTGTTGTAGATCGTCGCGAGGTGGTCGTGAATCTCTAAAATATTTATGATCCGGTTGCGTTTGGTAGTAGTATTGTGCGATTTAGGTGGATTGGTGGTTTGTTTGTTTAGAGAGAAAAGTAAAGAGAGAGAGAGAGTGAAGAAAGAAGATAAAATGAAGAAAGAAAATGGGAGGTGGGGGTTATGCGACACAAGGCTTGTGTCGCATGGATGAACACCAGCCCAGAAGTCCGGCTGTTAATGTTTTTCCGGCCAAAATTCCGTTTTAAACTCGTTTTTAAGCTATGAAATCGTGTTATATACTTAGTAAGGGACATATATATGTTATATAAACAACCACAAGTGAAAAAATACTAAGATTCGAGAGATTTCGGGATTTTGTCGGAAACTTACAATTTGCCGAAATGGAAATCCGGAAAGATAGTGTTGTAGATCGTCGCGAGGTGGTCGTGAATCTCTAAAATATTTATGATCCGGTTGCGTTTGGTAGTAGTATTGTGCGATTTAGGTGGATTGGTGGTTTGTTTGTTTAGAGAGAAAAGTAAAGAGAGAGAGAGAGTGAAGAAAGAAGATAAAATGAAGAAAG
This sequence comes from Helichrysum umbraculigerum, assembly GCA_949592205.1. Classification (NCBI taxonomy): domain Eukaryota; kingdom Viridiplantae; phylum Streptophyta; class Magnoliopsida; order Asterales; family Asteraceae; genus Helichrysum; species Helichrysum umbraculigerum. The sequence goes on along the minus strand of CATIUR010000003.1, from coordinate 119,190,338 downwards.
AAAATGGGAGGTGGGGGTTATCCCCACTTTTCCAGTTTTTCGCCCCGCGTCCCGTGTGGTGTTCGTTTGCTCCGTCATTTAACGTTAAATAATAATTTACATTTTAATTATAAGTTCAAAATACAATTTATTACGCGATGTTTTATTTAAATATTTTACAATTTAATTTATATTGTAGTTATAAAATATAAGTTTGTTTATTTAGTTTGCGCGGTTTAATGTTTTAAATCGTGTAAGTTTGGTTTGTACGATACGAATGAATACGAAATATTATCAAAATAATATATTTTTTTTGACATAAAAGCGTTATTTAATAAAGTTGATCACCAACGTCCGTATTAAATTGAATCGAAATACATTCGATTTAAATTGCGTACGATTTCATCAAATCGCATTTTCGTATATATTCAACAATATATATAATTCGATACATTAATTAGCCTAACCAGGAACTAATTACATGTATTAACATATGATTAGGCACTAATTACTAGTCCTAATTTGGCGGGTGTTACATTCTCCCCCTGTTAGAAGAATTTCGTCCCGAAATTTAGCTCGAAGTCGTGTTTGATGTGGAATCAGTGAATAGTTAAGGATATTTGAGTCGCATTTGGTCTTCCCGTTCCCAGGTGAATTCCGGACCACGCCGCGAATTCCATCTGACCTTGACGATGGGAATACGACTTTGTTTCAGTTGTTTGACCTCACGGTCCATAATTTCAGCGGGTTCCTCAACGAAATGAAGTTTATCGTCAACACGAATTTCATCTAATGGAATAATAAGTGTCTCATCAGACAGACACTTCTTCAAATTTGAAATATGAAAAGTAGGGTGCACGCTGCTGAGTTCGGATGGCAGCTGCAATCGATAAGCTACGGGGCCAATCCGTTCGAGGATTTCAAAAGGCCCTATGTATCTGGGATTCAACTTCCCGCGTTTGCCAAAACGGATGACGCCTTTCCAAGGCGATACTTTTAAGAGAACTCGATCCCCAACTTGGAACTCGAGTGGTTTGCGTCTCACATCAGCATAACTTTTCTTACGATCACGTGCGGCTTTGAGTCTGTTTTGGATTTCCACAATTTTCTCAGTGGTGGCGTGAATGAGTTCAGGACCAGTGAGTTGACTATCTCCCACCTCAGTCCAACAGATCGGTGATCGGCACCTACGACCGTACAGTGCCTCAAAAGGTGCAGCCTTAATGCTGGCATGATAACTGTTATTGTACGAGAATTCGCACAACGGTAAATGTCTTTCCCAGTTTGTACCGAAATCAACTACGCAGGCTCGTAGCATGTCCTCCAGTGTTTGAATGGTTCGTTCACTCTGGCCATCGGTTTGGGGATGGTACGCGGTACTCATATCGAGACGGGTACCCATAGCTTTCTGAAGTGATTGCCAAAAGTGAGAAGTGAAACGGGCATCTCTGTCAGAGATGATTGAGACTGGAACACCGTGATGAGAAACGATTTCCTTGATGTAGATTTGTGTAAGGCGTTCCATTTTATCGTTTTCTTTGATTGCCAGGAAATGAGCAGATTTGGTGAGATGATCGACGATCACCCAAATGGTATCGCAACCGCTCGACGACTTGGGTAGTTTGGTTATGAAATCCATGGCAATTTGATCCCATTTCCATTCAGGGATTTCAGGTTGTTGGAGTAAACCAGGAGGTTTCTGATGTTCGGTTTTGACTTTCGAGCAAGTAAGACATTTGCTGACATAAGTGGCGATTTCGGCCTTCATGTTTGGCCACCAATAAAATTCCTTGATTCCGTGGTACATCTTGTCGGATCCTGGATGAATAGAATATTTAGACTTGTGAGCCTCGTCCATCACCAAGTCTCTTAGGTTCCCAAAACTAGGCAACCAGATTCGGTTTGAGAAATACCTAATCCCGTTAGATTTGATTTCAAATTGTTTGTCAATGCCCCGCAAGGCTTCATGTTTGATGTTTTCCGGTTTCAGGGCTTCGATCTGAGCGGTATGAATTTGAATGGTAAGATCGTTATGAATGGTCATACTGAGGGCTCGGACTCGAAGGGGTTTTGATCGTTCCTTTCGACTGAGGGCATCGGCTACAACATTAGCCTTCCCTGGATGGTACTTGATCTCGCAATCGTAATCGGTAAGCAACTCGACCCATCGACGTTGCCTCATATTGAGATCCTTCTGATCGAAGATATGTTGGAGACTTTTATGATCGGTAAAAATGGTGCACTTAGTGCCGTAGAGATAATGTCTCCAGATTTTGAGAGCAAAAACGACAGCTCCAAGTTCGAGATCATGAGTGGTGTAGTTCTTTTCGTGAATTTTTAGCTGTCGAGAGGCATAAGCAATGACCTTGTCTCGTTGCATCAACACACAACCGAGACCTTGACGGGAAGCATCGCAGTATACCACGAAGTCATCGGTGCCTTCGGGTAAGGATAGAATCGGAGCACTGCAAAGCTTTTGTTTCAAAAGTTGGAACGCTGACTCTTGTTTTTCGGTCCAATCGAACCTTTTGTCCTTCTGAGTCAGTACCGTAAGTGGTTGAGCTATTTTGGAGATCGCCGATAGTACCCAGCAAGACCCAAGAATTGACGTACTTCAGTTGCAGAGGTGGGTGCTTGCCAGTCTTTGATTGCCTCGATCTTTGATGGGTCCACGTGAATTCCCTGACTGTCGATCACGTGACCAAGAAATTGAACGGTTTGAATCCAGAACTCACACTTAGAGAATTTAGCGTAAAGCTCCTCGTGTCTAAGTAGTTCAAGGATGGTCTTAAGGTGTTGCGCATGTTCTTGCTCGTGGCGCGAGTAAATGAGTATGTCATCGATAAAGACAATGACAAACTTATCGAGGTAAGGTTTGCACACCCGGTTCATGAGGTCCATGAATACAGCCGGTGCGTTGGTTAGACCAAAGGGCATCACTTGGAATTCGTAGTGCCCGTAACGAGTTCTGAAAGCAGTTTTTGGAATATCGGCGTCGCGAACTCGTAACTGATGATAACCTGATCGCAGGTCAATTTTTGAGTAGAAACTTGAACCCTGAAGTTGGTCGAATAGATCATCAATGCGAGGAAGTGGGTATCGGTTTTTGACGGTCAATTTGTTCAATTCTCGGTAGTCGATGCACATTCGGAAAGAACCGTCCTTCTTCTTAACAAATAAGACCGGAGCTCCCCAAGGTGAAGAACTCGGTCTAATGAATCCTCGATCCAGAAGTTCCTGTAACTGAGAGGACAACTCCTGAAGTTCGGATGGGGCTAAACGGTATGGTGCGCGGGCCACCGGTGCGGCACCCGGCACGAGATCAATTGAGAACTCGACCTGTCTAGATGGAGGTTGTGACACCCCCAAATTTGATGATTTGCGGAAGCTTGAATTGGGTGTCACTAATCAATATACAAAGCACATAAGATATAATGAACGACCACTATATGCGTCGTTTTAAACTTGTATAGATAAAGTAAATGTTTACATCAAAATATTGTTACATTAGCTCGGTTCCTGAAATTGAGAGATTACATAGCATAATTACTTTTACAAAATATAATAATGCAGTCCAATCTCTAGTTGTATGTATGCTGACTCGAGCTAATAATTCCTGCTTGTGCAGCCAAACTACTGCTGGGTACCTGTGATAAATACTAAAATGGGTCAGCGAAAACGCTGGTGAGCTCACAGGTTTGTATGTCAATTGTATAGTTGTCAGAACCGCAAGATTTATATTGAATTTAAAATGCAATTAAGCAAAATAAAAGTTATACTGTCCATGAGCACATAGTCTGAGCTTAACTGATTTGTCAGGCCCAATTAAGGAAACCTAACTTGGAGTGCCTCCTATGAGTGCCTAATCAACACTCGTCTTCCCAAATGCTAATACATCCGTTTGACCGATTAGTGCGTGCTAACCCGGATGAGGATTGTCAATCCCATATGATATCATATACTAACATTCACGCTATAAAATACTAGAGACTATGCTTATGGAGGACTTTAAATTGATTAGCTTGAAACTCATGTAGTATTTGAAGTTTGGCACTTGCGTTCTACTTGTAAAACAAAATCGAGTAGTAATATCACACCCCTAGTTGTAAAGCAGTGAAAATGGGGCTATGAAACTCACCTGAGTCTTGGAATGTTAAGCAATTAAACTTGAAGTAATTAGCAGTGTGTTGGTGTCCAAAGACTTGAAACCTGAATGTGTCCACGACACTTGAATTGTTATTAATTGTATTGGTATCTCGAAAGACTACCATTGAAATTGTTTGTCTAACTTAATGTCCAAATTACCCCGATTTGGTTGATTGTATTGTTACAAGTTACTACGACTTGTTTGATTGAATTGACACAAGTTACAACGACTTGTTTGAATAAATTATCTAAGTTACTATGACTTAGTTGATTCAATTGTGTATTTGAAAATGTGTACGGCCCGTTGGTGATTTAGTTGAAATAATAATAATTCTAAAATGTTGACTTTGCTACAGTACTGCTACAGTACTGCTACAGTAAATTTGACTTTTTTGAACAGTAACTTTGACTTCAAAATTTTGAGGTTTGAAGATTCTGTTTTGTGCGACGTAGGGTGCTACGTCGCAGATCCGGACTGCGACGTTGGGCATGACGTCGCTATGTGCGACTTTCGCAATTTAATGCGACGTTGTACGTGACGTCGCTATAGGCGACGTAGTTGATTTCTGCGACGTAAGGGTCTGCGTCGCTAAGTGCGACGTTGGGGTTATAGTGCGACGTAGGTCGCTGCGTCGCTATATGCGACGTTGGGGATATAGTGCGACGTAGGTCGCTGCGTCGCATTTGCTCCAGGCCAAATGCGACGTACGGAGTCTGATCGGAATCACAACTTCAAAAACGCATTTTCCGGCCATCGATCGGCCTAATATTTTTACCCAACCCATTTTAGGACATTACAAGGTTATACAAACAACTAGCAAGTTATAAAACTTAAAAACGAGAGTTTTCGGAGTTGTGTCGGAAACTTACAAATCGCCGAAATGAAATTCCGGAAAGGTAGAAATGTAGATCGTCGCGAGGTGGTCGTTTATTTCCAAAGGGGCTTGAAGATTCGAGGTCGTTTAACGTGTTTATTTTGTGAATTTGTGATGATGTGGTGATTTGTAAATTAGAGAGAAATTAAGAGAGGAGAGAGAGAAAGTAAATGAGAAATGAAAGAAAAAGAGAAAAAGGAGGTGATTTTGGTGGGAGTTCAAACTCACAGTCTGCGCCTCCGCGCTCCGTGCGGTGTTCGTTTTCTCCGTCGTACAAACGTTAAATAATTATTTTATATGTTTCAATATACGTTTTAAAATGCGAATAATTATTCAGTATTTTTGTTGAAGTATTTTACTAAATATTTAGGATCTATGTTATAAAAGGTGTTTTGTTTCGTTTTGTTTGCGAAGTTACATTTGATTCGCGTTTATATTAATTGTGTAATAAAACTTGGATACGAATTATCATAATAATTAATATTCTAAGTAAAATTGCGTTATTAAATAATATTTGTATTACTTAATAAAATTGTTCACCAACGTCCGTATTTATTGTATCGAAATTCATTCGATTTGAAACTCGTACGATTTAAACAATTCGCATAATTGTAGATATATATTCAACAATATATATAATAATTGATACATTAATTAGCCTAACACAGAACTAATTACATGTATTAAACTTGATTAGGCACTAAATTATAGTCCTAAATTGACGGTTGTCACAGAGGTAAACCAGGCAGTTCTTCTGGAAAGACTTCGGGAAAGTCTCTAACAATCGGCACATCCTCAAGTCGCTTCTCCTCCGACTTCTTCTCCGTGATGTGTGCAAGTATTGCGGGGTAACCCTTTCTCAGAAATTTTCGGGTTTTTAAGCACGAGATGATATTGAGTCCAGTCCCACCGGTCTCCCCCTGTATGATCAAGGTTCCACCAACGGCGAGTGGGATACGGACGATTTTATCGTGACAAACGATTTCAGCTCAATGTTTGGACAACCAGTCCATTCCAATAATGACGTCGAAACTTCCGATTTCAATGGGTATAAGGTCGATCGAAAAGGTTTCGTCAGCTAGGTTTAAAGTGCAATTCGGTATCACACTGGTGGTTTCTACAAGTTTTCCATTTGCTAGCTCTACAGTGTACTTAACATCTAAGGCAACAGGAGTGATGTCAAGTAATGGGCAAAAATCATCGGAGATAAAGCTTCTATCAGCACCAGTATCAAATAGAACAGAAGCATTTAAGTTGTTGAGGAGGAACATACCCGAGACCACATTCGGGTCTTGGCGGGCGTCCCCAGATTTGATGACGAAAGCTCTGCTGCGAGTGTTGTTGTTGTTGTTGCTGTTGTTGCGGTTGTTGTTGTTGTTGCTCTTCAGTTTTGGGCACGAATCTCTGAAATGCCCAGGTTTCCCACACTCAAAGCATACTTTGGGTGGTCTGGTGTTGTTGTTGGAATTGTTGTTGGCGGGAGAGCGGCAATCTTTTGTGAGGTGGCCGTACCTCTTGCAATTGTTGCAAAAGGGACCACAGGAGCCTTCATGGTGGCGACTGCACTTGGAACAATAGGGTTTGCTCCCAGTGTAGCCCCGTGTGATGTCGGTGGTGGTGTTGTAGGCTTTGATGGTGTCGGGTTTCTTGTTTTGTTGGCTGGAGTGGTTATTGTTGTAGTAGGACCACTTTCGTTTGTTGTTGTGAGAGGACGAAGTAGGTGGTTCAGAATCTTGGCTCATTGACATCAGGTCTTGGGCCAGTAGGATTGCACCGTCAATGGTGGTTTGGTTTGAAGAGGCGACATGTCCCCGAACAGGATCAGGGAGACCAAGGGTGTACTTCCTGATTTTATCAGGTTCAGTGTTAACCATAGCTGGGCGGAGGGCAGCTAGTTGTTGAAACCTGGTGGTATAACCATCGATATCACCACCCTGAACCTTTAAGTTCCAGAACTCCTCATCTAGCTTTTGGAGTTTGGCGATAGAGCAGTATTTGGCAGTGAGTTTTGTCTTCAATTCCTCCCAAGTGAGTTGGTAGGCAATGTCAGCACCCACTGATTGGGTATATGAATTCCACCAAGAGTGGGCATCATCTTCAAGAGAGCAGGTGGCGAAGTTTACTTTGTCGTTCTCCGCGCATTTACTAACACGGAAAACAGTTTCCATTTTCTCGAACCATCTGATCAGTCCGATGGCTCCTTCAGAACCCTTGAAGCTCGAGGGTTTGCAGCTTTGGAAGTCCTTGTAAGAACAAGGTTTGACGGCAGAGGTTCCAGCGGTATCGCTGTTTCTTGTGGAGTTGGGTGGGGTATTCCGAGCCAAGGCTTCAGTAACAGCCTGGGTTATGAGTGACGTGATCTGAGCATCTGTGTAAGGTCGTGTCTTTGGCGGCATGATTCTTCAATGAAAGAAATGAAGATACATGAGATTTTGTAAGAAAATTGTATTTATTTCAGATGTACATGTATAAAGGTGGTAATACATAACATCAATATGAAAAAGAATTATGGCAATTAATATGAGTTGAACAACGAGAAATATTTGATAACTAATACGAGTTCAAAGGTTACATCCTACAGATGTATTACAAAAGATGTCGGGAATTGTTACATCCGACTGAATTATAGAGTAGCGCGTAGATAGTTACTAGATTACAGGATAGATTACAAGACAAAGACTACACTAGTCTTGACGTAGATTAATTTGTTCCATCATCGTGACAAGACGGTCCACAGTGTTTGCAAGCCTGCTAGCTTGTCGGGCATTGTCTTCTGCTAGCGCAAGTCGTTGTGTTATTCCGCGCGCATACTCTTCTGCTTCATGTGAGCGTTGCTCACATTCTTCCATCCTTTGTTGTAGAAGGGCATTTTCCACCCTTATTTCTATAATTTGGTTGCGAAGGACATCCATGTTGTTGTTTGTGGTTTCAAGGTCGTCGGAGACCTGTTCTATGCGTTCAAGAGACGTAAGTCGCCAGTTTTCATTTGTTTCCTGCAACACGACATCCATGGTGCGAAGTCGCTGCTCGTGTTGATTTACCCTAGCAGTTAAAGCCGGTATGGCGATGTGAGTGGGATACGGGCCAGCTCGAGGCAACCTGTTGTTCCTCCTTGCTACCCTTGGGTTCTGCGACCCGGATGGAGAACGAGATGAATTTGATAGGATGTTTGCCATTTCTGAGACAAAGCGTTAGTAAGATTGAGGCCTATATTCATATAGCTCCTATATAATATAGCCTATTGAGTATCTAGCATAAACATGTTTGAGTCTCGGTTCTCTCGAGGTCAGAGTCTTCTATTGTATCCAGTTCAGCCATAACTACTTCCAGATCTTACATCATCTTTGCTTAATTGTACATAGTTGATCAGGCTATGTTAAATTAAACTCGTATGCTGTAATCCCTGAACCAGTCATACCTAATAAGGAATACTGCCTAATGGTCATAGTCTAGGCTCACTACATGCAACCTAGTTCACTATAACCTTAGGCTCTGATACCAATCTGTAACACCCCCAAATTTAATGATTTGCGAAAGCTTGATTTGGGTGTTACTAATCAATAACAAAGCACAAAGATAAATAGCAAACGACTCTATATGCGTCGCTTTAACAAAATATATTGATAACTGAAATGTTTACAACATTTAAAGCTTTACATAGCTCGAGTTAAATAAAATGAGATTTCAGTACATAAGTACTTGTACAAAATATACTAATGCAAGAAAATCTCAATCGTCTGTATGCTGACTCGAGCTAAATCCTGAAGCAGAAACATCCTACTGCTGGGTACCTGCGATATATGCTAAAAGGTCAGCTATAAAGCTGGTGAGCTCACAGGTTTGAAATCAAGTAATATCGTATGAACCGCAAGATTTAAGTAATGAATTTCATCCAGCAGTTAAATAATGAATTGCATCCAGCAATTAAATAATGAATTGCATCCAGCAATTAAATGATAATCATCGTGTATACAGCCATGAGCACATAGTTGAGCTTAACTCGAGGGCCGGGTCCCCTATAGAGAATTCCGGGCGAGGTGCCTCCACGAATGCCTAATCAACATTCGTCTTCCCAAATATTAGTACGTTCGTTTACCCGGTTAGTGCTTGCTAACCCGAACGAGGTGGGTCAATCCTATATGGTACCATATACTAATATTCACGCTACAACGTATTAACAACTATGCTGACGGAGGACTTTAAAATGATTAGTTTTGAAAAACTCATGTAGTATATGAAAAGTTGGTACTTGCGTTCACATGTTAAAAGTTGAGCAGTATATCACACCCCTGAGTAAAACAGTAAAAAGAGGGGCTATGAGACTCACCTGAGTCTTGTGAGTTTAACTTAATAAACGTGAGTTGATTAGCCGAGTATGAAGTCCAAAGACTTGTAACCTGAGGGTGTCCACGACACGCGATGGTTATAATCATGATTGGGTATCTCAAAAGATCACCCTTGTAGTTGTTACACAACTATATATATGTCCAAATTACTACGATTTTGTTGATTTGTTAAGTGTTTGAAAACATGTATGGCCCGTTAGTGACGGATTTGTAATAATAATCTCAACTATTATTATTGTGATTTCGTGGCGTTTTACTTTGAAAAATGTGTTTCGATTGTGTTTTAGAAGCCGTTACGGAATCTAAGTACGGGGGTCCGGGGGCAGCGCCCCTGGTAGCGGGGTCCAAGGGGCGGCAGCCCCTGGCGGGGTCCAAGGGGCAGAGCCCTGGGCTGGGGTCGAGCTGCCAGGTCAGCTTGGAAAATTTTTATTTCTAATATATTGCTTTGACGAAAAACGCATCTGGGATCTGAATTCGGGTAAAATCGAGTGATAAATTTTAGGTCTCGACACTTAGTAAAAATCTGAGTTTTCTGTGTTTTGCGACACAATATGCGACACTAAAGATGTTATGCGACACAAGGGTTGTGTCGCATAGAAAATGCGACACAATGTCTATACGACACAAGGGTTGTGTCGCATAGATGCGAGATGCTGATTCAACAGCGACATAGTGATTGTGTCGTAGGGGGTATGCGACATAGTGGTTGTGTCGCAAGACTTGCGACACTAAATCTTTGGTACGACATAAGGTACGACACAAGGGATTTTATGCGACACTAAAGCCAAAATACGATACAACATGCGACACAAGGCTTGTGTCGCATGGATGAACACCAGCCCAGAAGTCCGGCTGTTAATGTTTTTCCGGCCAAAATTCCGTTTTAAACTCGTTTTTAAGCTATGAAATCGTGTTATATACTTAGTAAGAGACATATATATGTTATATAAACAACCACAAGTGAAAAAATACTAAGATTCGAGAGATTTCGGGATTTTGTCGGAAACTTACAATTTGCCGAAATGGAAATCCGGAAAGATAGTGTTGTAGATCGTCGCGAGGTGGTCGTGAATCTCTAAAATATTTATGATCCGGTTGCGTTTGGTAGTAGTATTGTGCGATTTAGGTGGATTGGTGGTTTGTTTGTTTAGAGAGAAAAGTAAAGAGAGAGAGAGAGTGAAGAAAGAAGATAAAATGAAGAAAGAAAATGGGAGGTGGGGGTTATCCCCACTTTTCCAGTTTTTCGCCCCGCGTCCCGTGTGGTGTTCGTTTGCTCCGTCATTTAACGTTAAATAATAATTTACATTTTAATTATAAGTTCAAAATACAATTTATAACGCGATGTTTTATTTAAATATTTTACAATTTAATTTATATTGTAGTTATAAAATATAAGTTTGTTTATTTAGTTTGCGCGGTTTAATGTTTTAAATCGTGTAAGTTTGGTTTGTACGATACGAATGAATACGAAATATTATCAAAATAATATTTTTTTTTGACATAAAAGCGTTATTTAATAAAGTTGATCACCAACGTCCGTATTAAATTGAATCGAAATACATTCGATTTAAATTGCGTACGATTTCATCAAATCGCATTTTCGTATATATTCAACAATATATATAATTCGATACATTAATTAGCCTAACCAGGAACTAATTACATGTATTAACATATGATTAGGCACTAATTACTAGTCCTAATTTGGCGGGTGTTACAAAATGTATGGCCATACTCAAGTGATAAGTCACTTGCTTAGTCGGTACAAATCTGTAATCGAAAATAGGAATTGAGTATTAGAAGGTTGATACGGTCCATGCCTTATACTCTAAAATATCTTAAGAAAGTGCAAAAGGATAATAGCCACACCCTCACCGTTTGAATTTTATTTCAGCTTGGCTGTATAGCTATGAGGAGTGATTGCTTCATTGATCTGGTTAACCTAAGTGTCCTGGTAGGGACCGCCTTAGGTACATGATATTTACCGATGCTAATATTTCGCACAAGTGGGAGTCTGAAAGATTATGTGCTTAATATTATCGTAAATTAATATCAAATCCAGCTTCACATGAACATCGCAGGGTCACACCGATGAGCACAACCGAGCAAGTAGTGTGATACTATAATTTGATATTTGATATCGTTCATTTAGTTGAAATGAATTAGTTGGTCGAATGTAATTGAAACGTTTATTATTATAAATAATTAAATGTAATTATTTATTTAATAAAAGTATTTATTTATAATTAGTTTTATAAATAAACTAACTAGTTTAATTACTATTAAACTTGAAGGTTCTAATTGTAAATTAATAAGTTTGGGATTAGTTTAATAAGTAATTAAACTAGAGGGATCGTAGGTGACAACTTGATTAACTTGTTCACCAAGTTGAAACCATCTATAAAAGGAGGCTTAAGGGCTCATTTGCTAGGTGATCAAACCCTAACTTTCTCTCCTCTCCCTCCCCTCTTGTTCTCGTCGACCGGCCCCAAACACCCCTAAGCCGAAAGACGGCCGAACCCTCCAAGGGTTTTAGTTCGTGACTCGTTCGCATACTCGTGTTTGGTATTTAGTATATACTATAACACCCCTCATTTATACTTATTTAAATATAGTAAATCGGAAGCGTAAGTCCAAATAGATAATAATAATTTACATCGTTTTATCAACATATAAAATTCAACCTTTTCAAAACATAATTTCTCAACAGAGGTGTTATATAAAACATGTTAAAACATTATTTTATACAAATCCGCTATCAGAGTAATGCCTCGTGGTCAAACATTCCTTCTAAACCAGCTTCTTGCCCAACCAATATAATAGCAAAACCCTGCAAGAAGTGTTAATGTGGGGGATTAGCATAAAGCTAAGTGAGTAGATAACTAATCAACAGGCTAACTTAGCTCAACAACTTTGCATACAACAATTAACACATAACCAACAAAGTAGACAATACCACCATTTAACAAAGCAACAGGGCAACAGTTCAACTGGTCAACTTATCATCAAAGCAACTATTCAACAAGCAACTGACTTCATAATGAGGCATCGGTTGCTCTGGGGATAACCATAATACCTGGGAGGCTCCCCAAGAACACTTACCCAACCATATCCGTATGGCCATAACGGACGAGACCGATAGCTAGTGGTTATTCTCAACTAACACAGGAGGTGTGTTAAACCTTGAATAACCGACTAGCCCAACCAACAGTTCAACAACTCGTTGACCTCATTAACAACTGATGCCCGAAGGCCAACAACAAGTCCAGTGATCACATAATCAACAAATCACATATTCATCAGGTCAACGTTATTATATCAACCATATTATTACTAACTATAATAATCATCATGGCAACTACAATAGTAATAATATGTTACTTGTTGTAACCAAACTCGTTACAACCAAGTTATACTGAGGATTAGAGATCCACTCACCGACCACCTCAGGCATCCACTCAGTAGTCTAATATCACTGAGCCTTCTGCGCATCTGAGAATACAACAGAATAAACAAGTTAGTCACTTGTCTCAAGATTTACGCAATACTCCGAATTATTCAACTTCATATGAATTAACACAATCACCATATAATCCATTAAAATCATAATGATCATCACAATTCCCATGAACACTTAATTAAGTTATAGCTTAACTCCTATTAATCATCATTAAGAATCAACTATTATCAATTATTCACTAATAACATCAACTTGAAAACATTGATTTTTCCAAAATCAACTAACCCACAACTTTATTAATGATTATATATCAAGTTCATCATTTCTAGAATAAGTCCTAGCTTATAAACATGATTACATTATCAACTAACCTTTATAACATGATTACAAGCTTTAATTCATGGATAATCAACTAACCCATCACTTTATATATAATTATACATGAAATTTACATCTCCAAGCTAGGGTTTATATTACTTTGCTCATATAATCATCAACTTACCACTATTAAATCATTACAAGTTTCAATTTCAAGATAGTTATCATAATTTCATCATAAACCACAAGAACCCTAGTTGATTTCACAAACCCTAATTTATTTATTGCTACTCATCATCATCAATAAGCTCAAATAACATCAATTTAGCAACCTCAACCTTTAATTTCGAATTTAAAGTCCTTACTTTACAAAAACCCCAAACCCCAAATTCTAGGGTTTATATAAATTCAAGAAATTGAGACTTACAATGAATTAGGGGATGAAAGGATGATTCAATTCTCGGTATTGAAGCTTGAATCTATGCTCTAGGACTTCAATTTGATGATTCTCCATGGATTTAGGGTTTGGTGTTTCTTGTATGAATGTATGTATATGATCGTACGTATGTATGTATATATGGATATGTTTAAAACAAACACCGACTCAAAGATTGAGTCTATTACATAATTGCTCAAATTTCTTTCCCCGTACTTATTATTGTCCGGAACTTAAAAACCATTTACGGGGAAATATTATTTTATTTTACCGTCATCTAAATTAAATTAAAACACGTAATAATTTATTAGTCACAATAAATTATTTGACTCTTTTACTCATTTATTTTCAAATAAAACAACGAACTTATTTTCTGACACATTAATAATAATTCACAGTCAGAAAAAATATTGATATACAACAAGACCCAAGAACTGGGTGTTACAAATCTCCCCTCCTTAAAGAGATTTCGTCCTCGAAATCTGCTCACACATATTCAGTCTTGTAAAATAACATCACCTACTCATTTCCATTTCAATTCACTATTACTCTACTTCTCACACAAGTTTAGCCACATAATTACTTATTACAATATGCACACTAAATGTGTGCATAATTTGAATCACTATGCATACCATCACTTATGCATATCCTTAACCATATAAACACAAAGGGTACTTATATGTCAACATATACTTATATAGGTTTCTTTCAGTAACTTTCATACTTCCAGTGTATATTTCAATTGAACTCACTTAAACACACATAAACACATAAGTTGTGCTTAGTGTTCAATTTCAATACCTAACACCAAATGTTAAAACCAGCATGAGGTGTATCAAAATCAACTATTTAATCACAATGCGCACACATACTATACATTACTCCCGTGAGCAAGTTATAAATTTAGATGTATGTTTTCAATCCTTTCCACATGCACATTTCCAAATATACATGCTCTCTGCACCAATACTGTGCCTATACCCTGCCTCTAATGAGTTAAATCAACCACTTACATAGTCAAGTAAAGTATCATCTTTATCACAACAGCAACTATAGCAGCAAATACAACTATAACGACAACGACAACCACAATAACAACAAGTGGTACTGAACACTACTACATGCATCTTAGCAACAAGTTGTAACTCGATCCGTCACTAGCAATTTAACTAATAATTATATACTTCTTTAGTTATCACTTTGCTAGATTTTCAAATTTTAGCAACTCATTAATTACTACTTTACAACTTGCAGTTATAAATACAACTCGATTATATGAAATCCTTTATTTAACAGGAATTCACAATCATATAATCATCAACATATACGATTAACTAATAAGCATTATGTAGAGGTCCATTTCTATAGTTAAACTTATTATCATGTAATCAACTTACATCACATCATACAATTTGGGATGCTAGACAACACCTGTTAATACCAAACATCTTCAACAATGGTATTTCAACAACACAAGGTGTTGTCATTAATCATCCATTCAACAATATTATTCACATTCAACTGACCTCTACTTTGCTTATATCATCTTTTAAGTTTTACAATTAACCATGCATCACACATACACTTCAATTGTACAATAGATACCACGTTAGTAACAACAACTTAGTGGTTTACTACTATTCCATTTTAGTCAATATCTGACTATTTCTCAGCTACATTTCAACATCCGGTTATATTAAAACGGTTAACTTTATTTGGTACTGAGTAGCCTCAACAACTCCATGTGAAATGGCATAATATAAATACGTTGGCCAGACGTCATCATATTATGTCAGTCACACTTTATTCTCAGGCCACTTCATACCATCGATCTCCCATATAATTATCTTTTCTCTCTCATATTTCACAACAATGATATCGACATTTTACACATATATAATACCACCGTGCAACATGTATACAACTAACTTTTTAACTTACTAATATTTTTAACTGATCACTTTGAACGTAACTACTCATATCATCATGTTTATATTAACAATACAGGCATCCTACAACAATGTCCGACATGAATACATCGATCAACTTCTTTATTACTGGATTCAATATTAAATATTATTTATACAACTTAATACTTATAGTACATTTAGTACTAAACATTTCATCAATAATATATATAACATTCAACACATACTCATCAATCCATGTACTTTTAGTCAAATTATAGGTAAACACTTCATTTCATGTTCAACTATCACATATATATAAGTTCATGCACTTATATCATAATTTTCTTAAAATGTTTATTTCAGCACTTTATAGCACTCTAAGTAATCCAATTACTTCATCACATTTCAATTTAGTCCATATAATATAGTTAACATGATTTCATATTCAATGTTTACTAACCCTTGTTAGCAACAATCAACAATACCATTTACTGGTATATTTTGCAGTTAAATAAACTGCCTACAACTAACTCATACACCATAAAAGGTGTGGACCTCTTAAAACAACTTTTAATATTACATATAGTCACAGGAATGACCTCTGGGCATAAAGAAACAAAAGCCCAATTCAAAACGTAAATTAAAAGTCCGAAATAAGGTCCGAAAAACAGTAAAATGCCATTTTCGGGGCCCAAATGACCCCGAATGGCCAAAAAAAACACCTAGGCTAAGATACTTAGCTTTGATCATTGGAACGTTTCCGAGTGACCGTGTAAATTTCACCCCAATCGGAGTTTAAAGAAAATGTGTCAATTTTTCCGTGGGTAAAAACGCTACTAAACACTTATGCACTTTTGAAATTTGCAAAAAAAAAAAAAATTGTCAACTTTACTCTTGCAAACGCGATCCGGACAGATGGGGCTGGATCGCGTTCACCTTAAGAAAACTCTCGGTGATCGATTTACACTTGCCAACGCGATCCGGAAAACTTGCTGGGATCGCGTTCCCCAGCACAAATTCGACTGCAACCAATTTCAACATACTAACGCGATCCGGATCCTCATGCTAGGATCGCGTTCCCTAAGCTATTTTTAGACCTGTAGCTTTAGTGCAATTTTCCAAAATTCAAACGTGCATATCTCTTAAACCGTGAAGAATTAAGTCATGAAATTTTGCAGGCACCTCCACTATGCCAAAACAAAACTTTCTCTTTTTACACTTTTTCAATTTACTCGTTTAACGAGAAAACAGACGTGTGACTCATTTTAGGCCGTTTTAGCCGTTTTGGTTGACACACCAACTTCCAAATGGCATGGTTTCAGACTCCCACTCTTTGTCAACATGTTTCTACATATATTTAAGACTTGTGGGCACATTCATCACCTATATATACACCTTATATCATGTTTTAACTCATTGACCCGTTTAGGGGTCCAATTGGGCATTTTCAACCAAACAACCACATTGACTACCCAAATCACTTTCAACGCCCTTTGTTACTATACTTATGACTCAAAGTCTTTTTAACATTCATTATTTTTGAACCAACATGCATTTTAGCCATTTGACCCATAAGTGACCCATTTGGGCACTTTAACAACCCATTTGGGTTTCAACCCATATAACCACTATTCAAACAATCAATCCACACTAAAATCATCATTTTTATATCAATTTCAACAAGTTTTCCAATTTCATTATCACTTTGACTTTTCACAACTTGTCAATACATATTTGGACTCGTTGACCACTTTGACTTTCTATCTTAACACTTTCAATACAAAGATCATAATTCAACCCAATTATGATCAATGCTAAACACATAAACATCTAATCACATTCATCACTTTATAACACAACTATCATCAAGTATGACACAACCACCTACAATTTGACCTTTCCAAGTCAAATGCACACCTTTCATTCAATAGGCACTTTCTACTTTAGACAACCACACAACTCCAAACTTATTAATTCAATTTATCATATGTCAAATAATTCCCTAGCAAGGATCTATAATTACACCTTGCATTTATCAACTTATAATCACACATATTTTATTTTCATATTGTAGATACATTTAATTTCACATAACATAACTATTACACCTTTGTCAACCATGTATCTACACAATTTCAACACTCTTCTAAAATTTCAATTTTTCCTTCTTAATTACTCATTATATCTCTATCATTACATTAACAAGTAATTATCACTAATAATTCAATTTACTTTACTAACAATCATATCATAGTAAAGTAAATAGTCAAAGCTTATTAAAATTCACCAAGCTTATCGAAAATTACCTGGCATATCTAAGCCCACGAGTATTGAGGAATCATTGAGAATACCAGACGGTTCCTCATGTTCCTCCGTCTCTGCAATCAAAACAACACTCAAGCATCTTGTTATAG
This sequence comes from Helichrysum umbraculigerum, assembly GCA_949592205.1. NCBI lineage: Eukaryota > Viridiplantae > Streptophyta > Magnoliopsida > Asterales > Asteraceae > Helichrysum > Helichrysum umbraculigerum. Next base: position 119,172,451 of record CATIUR010000003.1, on the reverse strand, counting down.
GTTAGCCCACATTGAATAGTAACTTTCTCATGCAACCACTAATCCCCACCCCTGGAATGTTTGACTTGACACAAATCTAAGTTTGGGATTGAACATCTTATAATGTACAATTCACCCAAACTTATGCTTTGATACCAACTTATAACACCCCTCATTTATACTTATTTAAATATAGTAAATCGGAAGCGTAAGTCCAAATAGATAATAATAATTTACATCGTTTTATCAACATATAAAATTCAACCTTTTCAAAACATAATTTCTCAACAGAGGTGTTATATAAAACATGTTAAAACATTATTTTATACAAATCCGCTATCAGAGTAATGCCTCGTGGTCAAACATTCCTTCTAAACCAGCTTCTTGCCCAACTAATATAATAGCAAAACCCTGCAAGAAGTGTTAATGTGAGGGATTAGCATAAAGCTAAGTGAGTAGATAACTAATCAACAGGCTAACTTAGCTCAACAACTTTGCATACAACAATTAACACATAACCAACAAAGTAGACAATACCACCATTTAACAAAGCAACAGGGCAACAGTTCAACTGGTCAACTTATCATCAAAGCAACTATTCAACAAGCAACTGACTTCATAATGAGGCATCGGTGGCTCTGGGGATAACCATAATACCCGGGAGGCTCCCCAAGAACACTTACCCAACCATATCCGTATGGTCATAACGGACGAGACCGATAGCTAGTGGTTATTCTCAACTAACACAGGAGGTGTGTTAAACCTTGAATAACCGACTAGCCCAACCAACAGTTCAACAACTCGTTGACCTCATTAACAACTGATGCCCGAAGGCCAACAACAAGTCCAGTGATCACATAATCAACAAATCACATATTCATCAGGTCAACGTTATTATATCAACCATATTATTACTAACTATAATAATCATCATGGCAACTACAATAGTAATAATATGTTACTTGTTGTAACCAAACTCGTTACAACCAAGTTATACTGAGGATTAGAGATCCACTCACCGACCACCTCAGGCATCCACTCAGTAGTCTAATATCACTGAGCCTTCTGCGCATCTGAGAATACAACAGAATAAACAAGTTAGTCACTTGTCTCAAGATTTACGCAATACTCCGAATTATTCAACTTCATATGAATTAACACAATCACCATATAATCCATTAAAATCATAATGATCATCACAATTCCCATGAACACTTAATTAAGTTATAGCTTAACTCCTATTAATCATCATTAAGAATCAACTATTATCAATTATTCACTAATAACATCAACTTGAAAACATTGATTTTTCCAAAATCAACTAACCCACAACTTTATTAATGATTATATATCAAGTTCATCATTTCTAGAATAAGTCCTAGCTTATAAACATGATTACATTATCAACTAACCTTTATAACATGATTACAAGCTTTAATTCATGGATAATCAACTAACCCATCACTTTATATATAATTATACATGAAATTTACATCTCCAAGCTAGGGTTTATATTACTTTGCTCATATAATCATCAACTTACCACTATTAAATCATTACAAGTTTCAATTTCAAGATAGTTATCATAATTTCATCATAAACCACAAGAACCCTAGTTGATTTCACAAACCCTAATTTATTTATTGCTACTCATCATCATCAATAAGCTCAAATAACATCAATTTAGCAACCTCAACCTTTAATTTCGAATTTAAAGTCCTTACTTTACAAAAACCCCAAACCCCAAATTCTAGGGTTTATATAAATTCAAGAAATTGAGACTTACAATGAATTAGGGGATGAAAGGATGATTCAATTCTCGGTATTGAAGCTTGAATCTATGCTCTAGGACTTCAATTTGATGATTCTCCATGGATTTAGGGTTTGGTGTTTCTTGTATGAATGTATGTATATGATCGTACGTATGTATGTATATATGGATATGTTTAAAACAAACACTGACTCAAAGATTGAGTCTATTACATAATTGCTCAAATTTCTTTCCCCGTACTTATTATTGTCCGGAACTTAAAAACCATTTACGGGGAAATATTATTTTATTTTACCGTCATCTAAATTAAATTAAAACACGTAATAATTTATTAGTCACAATAAATTATTTGACTCTTTTACTCATTTATTTTCAAATAAAACAACGAACTTATTTTCTGACACATTAATAATAATTCACAGTCAGAAAAAATATTGATATACAACAAGACCCAAGAACTGGGTGTTACATATACACTTTAGTTACTACCAAACGTTCAACCGTGAATCATAGGTGGATACCTAACGTATCCTCAAGCTTGCCGAATTCAAGGAGCAAAAAGGAAGAAGTCGACTCGTACTTGGGCAACGAGTAGAAGACTAGAGATTCTGCCGAGCACTCAATGTAAGAATGCTCATTCTCATTCTATTAATTATATGTAATTAATTTTGTATAAGTTTTATTATGAAAATTACAGATCTTGGCTAAGGGTTTTATTTAATATAATTAAATCGTTTTTATAAGCTTCCGCATGTATTAATTGTATTAATTGTTAATAAAGATTAAAACTTTTATAACGTATAAATCAACTAAAAACCCTTCATAACTCACTATATATGATTAACTGAGAAAGAACATACAATGTGCGTATATTATTATATGAATATAACTTAAACAAATATATAAATGATGGAGCAACAAATTATGCGTATGATTGTATGGAATAAAATACACGATTGTCGATTTGTAAATACTTTTAAAGATGGTAAAGATTTTCTTCCGGAACACGTTGGCAACTTGCAAGTACCAATTATTTGCTCAAATAAACTTTTTATTCTTAGTTATTAAACCATGAAAAGAACCCAATTGATGGTAGTAGAAAGACCAAATGCATTTTGCTAAAAATTAAAATAAATAAATACATAAATAGAGTAGAGTTCAAATGACTACATCAATTTTGATTGAGAATGAGGGAACCAATGATATTGTGTAATGTGAACAAAGAGAATATTTCACATGTACAAAACTCATTTACCTCTAACATCAATTATCTCACAAACGACACATCAAAAAATCATGAAAATTGCACCATAAAATTCTGCGTTTTCTCCTCTTCGATTTGCCGTCCCTCAAGGCATACTTTTGACAACTTTTGTTTTTCCATTCTTTGGTGGGTTTGACAAATTGGTAAAACATGTGTTAGTGATTGATTGTACATTTGATTTGAGGTTAGGGTTAGGATTTAGGGTTAGGGTTTAGGGTTTAGGATTTAGTAGGTAGGGTTAGGGTTTAGCAGGGTTTAGGGTTTCGTATGATTTAGGGTTTAGAGTTTTGTAAAGTATTTAGGGTTTAGGGTTTGGGGTTTATGTGTTAGGGTTTAGGGTTGGGGGTTTTGGGGCGAAACCCCAAACTCCCAACCCTAAACCCTAACACATAAATCCCAAACCCTAAACCCTAAACGCAATACTTTAACACATGTGTTAGTAACTGTGAAACCCACCAAAAAAGATGGAAAAAAAACTCGTCGAAAGTATGCCTTTACGAACGGCAAATCGAAGAGGAGAAAACGCTGAATTTAATGGTGCAATTTTCATAATTTTTTGATTTGTCGTTTGTGGGATAATTGATGTTGGGGGTAAATGAGTTTTGTACATGTATAGCATTTTCTTTGTACACATGGCACAATATCATTGGTTCCTTCATTCTCACATAAATTCCTATTCTCATTTAAACCCCACCCTACATAAATAAAATTTGCATTACATAAAGTTCAAATATTTGATCATATCTACTTATCTAAGGCGGTTAAATGGTAGTACTGATCGATGGTTTGAATTACTATCTATTTTATTTTTTTTTACTGTTTTTACTTTTGGGCTTGTCATTAACCATATGTATAAACCTAATTGGGCTCCACCATAAGATAAATCCCGGCCAATATCGATTGAGAATGTTTCTAGTGGCTGAGACTAGGCGTGATCAGAAAAACCGGGTTCTAAAACCGACCCGACGAAAACCCGAAAAACCGACCTGGTTAAACCCGGGTTTGACCCAACCCGATTCGGGTTTTTTCAGTATCCGACGAATAGGCAACCGGGTACACTTCTATCCGTTTGAAATCGGGTTGGAACCGGGTTGTAACCGGGTCGGGTTGAAAACCCAATTTTTTAACTAGCCGTTTTTTTTCTTCAGATTCTTGACTGTTTTCTAGCCCTTTTTTTGTGTGTTTTTTTTACCATTTTTCCATCCTAAAATTAGTATAAATAGATACATTGGGTTTTCTTTAGTTACAACACTCAAACACACTCATTCTATTCTTAAAACACTCAAAACGCTTACGATTTATGTACGAAACTCTCAAAACATTTCTCTAACACTCTCAAAACGCTCTCAAAATGCCAACTCAATCTTCTTCAACTACCAATGGTGTTGGTTCGTCAAATGCACCAACTATTGTTCAAATTTTGCAAACAAAACGTAATCCGAAGATTTGGTGTAATTATAACAAAGTGTTGTTGTCGGATGGTACGACTAAGGCACATTTTAAACGATGTGGGAAATTTTTGAAAGCCGACTCCAACACAACGTTGAATAAACATACTACAAGTATTGGGATGCAAACAAAACTAATCCGGTGGAGGGTCAAGCAACCATGTCACGGGATGGAGGTATTTTTACATACGAAGCGGAGCGGTGTCGAGAAGCATTTGCCGGCTTTGTGATTCAAGAAGCTTTGCCGTTCAACCACTTCGACAACCCTCGGCTTACTAAGGTCATTCAAAATACTCTTCAACCGCAATATAATCATGTAAGTCATCTTACTTTTAGACTTGATGCACTTAAATTGTGGAAAAACGCTAAAATTCAACTAATAACCGGTTTTGAAAACTTAGCTACAAGTGTATCATTAACAACCGATGTTTGGTCGGCTCCTCATGGTTTGCCCGGTTCATACATTTGTGTTACCGCGCATTGGGTTGAACCCGCAACTTGGCAAATGATGAAACGTACCATTGCTTTTGAAAACTTTGATTATCCTCACACATGTCAAAATTTATTTTGCATGTTACGAGATGTAATGAAAATGTTTAAAATAGAACAAAAGGTTTTTTCAATCTCGTTTGATAACGCGAGTAATAACACAAACGCCGTTCAAAAATTAATACTAAAATACGGACCAGAAGCATATGTGGCATATCCCTAGCCACTTATTTTGAATTTTGGTGGGTCCGACGATGTTTCTGCGTCCTGTAGAAATTAGGTGTTACAAATTTCTCTCTCCACTTTTAAGTGTGGAGAAGTTGTACATTTCTACACGCTTTTAAGTGTGGAAAAATCCATTTAAACAACTAAAAGTGTGTAAATTTAAGTTTTACGTATTTTTTCCCACTTATTTATGTAATAATTTTGTACACACTTAATATTGTGAACAAAACAACAAAAAAACTACACATTTTCTAAAAGCGTGGAGAAAAAGTGTGTAAAAATGACATTTCTATAGTGTATTATTATATTTACACTTGGCTAAAAATATTCCATATAAATTAGACGTATTAGGAGGGCTAGCACCATCTAGCCACCCCCTTGTCTCTACCACTGTCTGACTGAGACTAAAAAGGTACGATAGCTAAAGCCGATGCCCAAGAATTGGGTTACATATCAATTTAATCTCATATGCCCACCGGATCATACTCTATAAGTATACAATCCCAAACTATTTAGAGATGAGTAATCAATGAGTATTGAAAGTAATATGTTATATGTGACATAGCTCAAACCAATAATAATTTATCAAGATTCGGATTTTCAGCGTCTTTCTCTGCATTCTCGAGTTTATATTTAGTGGAAAAGAATGGGATGGAAAGTAAAAGAGGCAAAATGAATAGAAAATAATATAATATAAAATTTTGTATATGAATTCTCGAGTTGGAAGGAAAACAAAAGAAATGAAAGACAAACGGTAATTATACATTCTATAACCGTGCAGAAATAAGTTGTTAATGAAGTAACCGAACGCAAAATCAGAAAACCTGTTTCAGTTTAAAAATCAAAGCTGCAATCAAAACAATAATGCAATATAGCCAACAAAAAAGAAAAAAGAAAAACGCACAGGTTTCATGCATATAGTATTATATCATGTGATCTCAAGATGACCTTTAATTAAAATATATTCAATCCTAATTAATATTTAATTTCTTTAATTGATCAAAACTCATGATCTGGAAGCAGTGGCGGATCCAGGAATCCGACTTAGGATATGCACTTTATTAATAAAAAAGATTTCGGGCTCGAGTTATTTCAATTTTGCTTCGGTTTTTTGGTATCGCTTAGTCTTCACGGTCCGAGTCATTCAAATTTTCCATGACAAGTTAATATGCGCGCTCACACACAGAAAAAAACAAGAAGCTAACTTTGGTGTAATTTTGCTTCACAGATGGAACTTATTTGGGGCTCAAAAATCTACTTCAACTGATCCTTACATGTTAACAACATTTAATAAAGCTATATATTACATATATTACCGTAACTCCCTGTAAAATTAACATTCACATTTCCATATTATGAATCCTATATATAAAAAAACACAATACCAATATATAAAAAAGTAGACCCCCTAAATTAATGCGTGTGTGTAGGAGGATATATACTCAAAATAGGAGATTAGAACGTACTGATATCTTAAAGTTATCTTTAATTAGTACTTATAATATATGAACAAACAATTAAGTTGGTTATAATATGAGTGAGTGTGTTAGATTTAAGCACCAGTTACTTATTTAATTACCTTTCTAACCTTCTAATATTACACTTTCCAAGGACCATTGAAGTATAATTAACCATTTAGATATATAAAATTATAGAAGGAAACGTCGTCTTGAGGATTTGAAAAGCATAATAATGTTTACAGCAAGTGTTGTAATGAATAAATAAGGATTAAAATTGATAGTGGAACATTGAAGCATTAATTAAAAATGAGGAGGCAAATTGTTCTCTGAGTTGTCTTAGTTTCACAGGAGGGTAGTCACCCCTTTTTTTCAGGGTATGCATGTAAGGTATTATAACCATGGAAAACTAAACAAAATAATTTTTTTGCATTACCAACATTTTCTACGGGGTATGCAAGTGCATACCCTGGTATCAATGTACATCCGCCACTGTCTGGAAGTGTGAAAAAGAGGGTCCGACTTACGAGCAAATAACAGAACTGTTACCTACGCAGGAGATCGAAAGTAGACTGGGCTGAATTCATTCGATGTGTTTCGTATAAGAACAGTGGTTCTGAATTAGATAAATATGTAGAATGTTTTCTGTTCTAATCCGCCCAAACATGGACGGAAAGTGTTGTTAACAAAAAGCCCATTCACTTTCAGTCCTAATTCATTCTTTTCATTTCCTTTCCACTTAAAATAAAAACTCGAGAATGACTATTATTTTTAAATCAGTTGATTTCCTTTCCTTTCCACTTAAAATAAAAACTCGAGAATGACTATTATTTTTAAATCAGTTGATTTCCTTTTCTTTCCACTCTAAAAAAAATTCGAGAATGCAGTGTAAGGGATTTTACTAAAAAAACTCACCAAGTCACTAGTCGTTTAAAGTGACCACCACGACACTTCCGATATACAAAACCCTTTACTATTAATCCATCCGTCCCGAATTTATAGTCCATCTTTCCATTTTGGGATGTCCCAATTTTATTGTCCACTTTGTACTTTCAACCAATCAAAACGTTTGAATGTGGTGAGAAATTAAATCTTATTGGTTGTATAGTACGACTAATACAATTTTCTTAAACTGTGTGTTTTTTATCTGTGGACAATAAAATTGGGACGGAGGGAGTATCAAATATCTTATAGGATGATGGAATGTTTTCTAATCATATCAAAACCATGCACTACACTAAATATTTAAGAAAGTAAAAATAGAATTAATAACTAATTTCGTGAAATAAAACAAGGATTTTATGTGACACAAGGTAATAATTGTAAGCATTGAAACACTTATCTAGTTATCTGCAATGACCAAAATTTTATTAAAGCCAGACCTAGAAAAGACAAGTCAACAAACTATCTTTAATGTTTGAGTTATATTCACAACTAGCTGCCGCCTATACATGCATCTTTAATTTAGTTGACTTTATGACTACCAAGTACTTAATTTTTTTTTTTTTTTTGTCAATGGTTTATCCGTAACTTAAAATGGTTAATCGTTTTAATCACGTAACCTTTTTTTTAACAATGCTTTTTAGTTTTTACTAGTTACTTTTGAACCAATTATCATTTTAAACCCTAAAATTACAACAATTGGACTTTTAATCCCCTATATTAGATAAAGAAAACATTCAACGACCGGTTAAGACACCAACTTAACGAAAGTTTATGATTAAAACATTAATTTATGTAAGTTTAGGCCATAAAATGGTAACTTATTAAAAAAAATATAGGATAAAAATATTGTAAAAGGTTAAAATAATTAATAATTAAAGGTTAAACACAATTTTTTTTTAAGAATTAAACCATTATTATATTTTCTTTTTACGATACATTCAAAAAATATTGATTAATAAACTTATTATTGGATGAAATTGGGCTTTTATTGTACGACTTATATTCAAAACAATGAAAGAAAAGATTCCACTTACCGGGTGACTAAGAAAACGGATACACAACGTTAGATGGACACCGGCCCATAATATTTAAGCCCAACTTTTTATAATACTGAGTTACTGACACTAAAGGTCGTACCGTCGTAGTCTAAGAGAGCCCATACCAAAGAGCAACAGAAGCAATTACATGAAGATTATATTTAACTTGGTAAAGGTCCAAATATTTGAAGCTTGATCATCAAGAATATGCTAATGTTTGGAACTCGTGGACAATATTTGCGATGTTCATCCAATGTGATGGGCCTTTCGATTATCAGTTTATGAATGTTACGATCATCTCACCATTCAACATTACAATTTTAGGTATCGGTTGGCAAAATGGTCGGGTTGGGATACGAGTCGAAATGGGTACGGGTCATAATGAATGCGGGTCATAAAAGGTTTTCAACATTGATGAGATGGTTTACAAGGAGTTCATTAACATTATTTATAGTTTACTTATTTATTGTACTTTCTACTTTTCTAGCTATATCATTTATCATCCTATCTTTTTTCGAGCATTCATTTTTGGAATTGACATGCTCATGTGCCCAAACATCTTGCATCCACGCATTTTATATTCGTCCTAACCATAACAAATTCATGAAAGACATTCGTCGGTCACAATAATTGACATCAAAGATAAAGCAGAGATTTCATTAAGAAACTAAGGTCAACTGTATTATGATCTAGTGAAAACCATTACATTTCTAATAATGAAAAGAAGATACTCCCTCCGTCCCATTTTATTTGTCCATCTTTCTATTTTGGTATGTCCCAAAATGATTGTCCTCTTTCAAAATCAACCAATTAAAATACTTAAAAATAATAAATATGAAATTCTATTGGTGGTCAACAGTAATAAATGCACTTTTCTTAAACTGTGTGTTTCTTGTCTGATGACAAATAATTTGGGATGGAGGAAGTATAAGATGAAACAAAATTAAAGTTTATATGAGAAATACTAGCTAGTAACTCGACATGTTATATTACACCACACATTTATTCACACTTTTATCCCTTGCACGCCTCGAACCCATGACCTCCAAGTCAATAGGACACTCACATAGCGTCAGGCTACAAGCACTTTGGTTGTGAAATATATATGCCTTTCTAAAAAAATGTAACTTCTATAAAGATTGTTTTCCAAAAATATATCAGATAAAGTAATGTAATAAGGTATCGAGGACAATGCTTAGTGATATGTATTTCATATGTGGAGATCTTTGTTTTTTATGATGCGACAACTCTTTCGTGATCAACCTGGGACAAAGGCGCCAATGCCTACAGAAAAACGAAGAGAAAAAGGATCAGATCTACACACAAGAGAGATGGCTGAATGAAATAATAGAATGGTGTCTCATATGATAAAAAAGATGCGAAGAAGAGAATTCTCTATTACTTTTTTTTATATATATATATTTTCACTCAATTAAAAGGAGAAAACAGGGCACCTCAACATTTTGAAGCGTATCCAGAATAAGCTGTAACTCGTGGACAACATTTTCGATATTCATACGATGTGATGGGGAATCCATGGAACATGACACTCCAATCTTGAGAGTTAAAGCCAGACATTCCTCTATTATCTTTTCATTTTCTACCGTACATTTCACAGCTATTTTATCATCGGAATGAACTTTTTTAAGCTCCACTTCGATAACGTCGGTTACATGGTCTGGCAAGGCTACATAAACAAATTTATGAAGGTTAAGTCCTTCACTAAAGATGTTATCTGTCGGCTTTTTCCCAGTCATCACCTCCAATAATAGTATTCCAAAACTGTAAATATCCCCACTACTTGTCATCTCATTCCCGAGGCCATACTCTGCAACTTACACCAATTACATTAAAAAGAAAAGGTAATTAACACCATAAGCAAATTTAATTTGTACAAATGGAAATACATGAAGTTTACCTGGAGGAGCATAACCAATGGTTCCTCTAATCCCAGTTGAGTTGTTTTTGTACGAATCAGTTTTAAGGAATCGAGCTAAACCGAAGTCTCCAACATGGGCCACCATATCATCATCAAGTAAAATGTTGCTAGGCTTCAAGTCACCGTGAACAATGGTTGTTGGGCATTGATTGTGAAGATAATCAAGTGCATCTGCGACATTGATAAGAATATTTATTCTTTGAAGAAGGTTGAGTGTCGATTTACTTCCACTTGAATGCAACCAATCATGTAAACTTCCATTGGGCATGAACTCATATACCAAAGCTTTAAAATCATGGCCTTGAAAGTCTATACTTGAACATGAAGTTATTATTTTCAACAGATTTCGGTGTCGAGTATTCCTCCAAACTTCACACTCCGCCATAAAACTTCTAATAGCTCCTCGATTTTGAAGATGTAAAACTTTTACTGCAACAAATTTGTCATCGTCGTCAAGGATTCCTTTATAAACAGAGCTGAATCCACCCTCACCAATCAAATTTACTTCAGAGAAGTCTTCAGTAGCCTTTACAAGTTGTTTGTATGAAACTTTCAAGAACCGTCCGTTTCCCGATGATTGAGAGAATTGTGCGTTTATCGATATTTGAGACAGTTGGCCCTTTCTTTTCTTTTTAAACCAGGCATACAAGAAAAATAACGCTACCAAAAGTGTGAATGCAATCATAATGACTATTACGAATAGTGGAAACTTTTTTTTACCTTTCTTTGTCTGCTTGCATTTAGGTAATCCAAGCTCACCCAATCCACCACAAAGCCTACTATTTCCCAAAACCGAGTATGCACTTGCATTGGCGAATATTCCGAGTACTGGTACTTCACCCTCAAAATCATTAAATGATAAGTTCAATTTTTCTAATGAAAACCGTTCTATGAATCGAGGAATTTGACCTGATAAGCTATTATGTGAAAGATCGAGTTCCATTAATCCTCTCAAAGAACTTAATGACAACGGTATTATGCCTTGAAATAAGTTTCCTTTAAGGGATAAGAATATAAGGCTAGTGCAACCATCAAGGCTACTAGGAATTTTACCAGATATATTATTAAATGATAAATCCAGAACGCTTAACTTCGTGAGGTCTCCAACCTCTATTGGAAGAGAACCGAGCAGATTGTTTTGAGAAAGATTTAATACTGAGGATAGAGATGAAAGTTGAAGAAGTTGTTTAGGTATTTCTCCACTTAGTTTATTATTAGAAAGATCCAACCCCAATAGATTATGACAATTTCCCAGGCTTGATGGAATATTCCCTTCCAATTTGTTCGAATGTAAATCAAGTGTATTCAACATTGATAAGTTTCCGGTGGCATCTGGAATTGGCCCTGAAAATTGGTTTCGATCAAGACCAACAACTTGTAGCTTTTGAAGCATACCAATTGTGGAAGGGATTTTTCCTGTTAATCGATTACCCTCTAAATATAAAGTGTTTAAGCCAACTAGATTACCTATACTTGAAGGGAGGTTTCCCTGTAATTGATTTTCTGCTAAATTTAGAAAACGAAACTTATCAGATAGATTACCGATTGACGTGGGAAGCACTCCCTGAAAATAGCCATTAGTAACATCCAATACCTCTAAACTGCTACTGTTTTTCAACGAATCAATAAACGACATTTCTACAGTTTCCGTGAGTCCATAGAGGTTATTACCTAAAAGTACATGAAAAATATCTCTTAACTTCGCAAAGTTGATCATCATTTTCCCACTAAAAGTGTTATTACTCACTTCAATAATCGTTAATTTCGAACAATTAGATATTGACGGTGGAAGAAGCCCATCCAGTTGATTATTCCTTAACTGAAGGAAGACAAGATTTGGGACCATGTCACCAAAGGCTGAAGGAAGACTACCAGTAAGCTGATTTTCGGCCAAGGAAATTTGAGTTAGAAGGGAAAGGTTTAAAATGGAATAGGGGATGGTTCCGTGTAGGTTACATATACCTAAGTAAATTTCTCTTAAGCTTTTCCAATTCCCTAAGGTGTCTGGAATGCTCCCACCAAGAGGATTTCCGGGAGCAGAAAACACTTCCATTGCTGTTATATTCCCCAAGGAAGGTGGGATTCCACCAGTTAAGTTATTATACATAACTGCAAAATAAGTAAGTTTGGAGAGGAAAGTGATCTCGTTTGGTATGCTTCCGACTAGCTCGTTATAACCAATCCGAAGCTCTTCAAGGTTAGAACAACCAGACAGATTTGTTGGAATGACTCCGCTGAACTTGTTTCGTCTAAGATCAAGGACGCCTAGCCTAGATAAACGACCGAGTTCACTAGGGATCGATCCTTGAATGCTGTTGTTCAACAACCGTAACTCACGTAGGAAGCTAAGGTTCCCAACATGAGGAGACAAAGAGCCTACTAGGCCTTGCCCAATAAGTCGTATAACAGTTACTCTTCTATGTCGCTTCCCACATGAAACACCAATCCAATCACAGAAATGATAGGATGTGTTCCATGAGCTTAGAGCTCCATAAGGATCGCGGGTGATCATCGACTTAAACCCCAACAATGCCAGGTGATCGGTCTCATTTCCATCATAAGAAGCCGAGATTGTGGCAGTGATAAGAAATGTAACCAAAACAAAAAAGTGCCATGACTTCATTTTTGGAAGTAAATAATTAACTTGAGATCTTAAGAAAAAGTCTTATAAGCCTTTTTATCAGGTTTTTGTCATAAAGAATAGTCTTACCAACTAACCAACTAAAATAAATACTTTGATGATACACACAAATATATGTCTATTTTTTTTTTGGACAGCCAAATTTTATAAAATAAAAAAGAAACCTTAGACAAGGAGCCGAAAGATTACAACAAAAGACTTTGACTAATAATTCAAGTAGACCACGGAAAGTCTATGTCTATTTAATAAGTTGTTTACTTGTTTTCATAAAGTACAACAATAATTGAATGATATTTAAAAGACAACCACCATGAAAACGAAATTAAAAATTGAATATTGTTAAATTATATTTAAAAGGTGAAATGAAATAAACCGATAGATATTGATATCTACTTATATTATAATAACAAAGTATAAATGTTTAAAAAAGTTTGACCAAATTCAAAATGGGTAAATCTAGTCCTTCCATTTCAAAAGTCAACATGCAAATCCATCCATTGGTTCATTTGCTGACATTATAATCATTTCATTAAAAAGACACTAATGCCCTTACTAATTTATCGTTTAAATTTTGAATCTAATTAAATAAAATAATATTTTAAAAGGTTTAATTTAATTATTTCATTAGGCTTTTATGATTAAATAAAAATAAGATAACCTCGATGAAGCAATAACCAGAAGCCAATTTCTATCCTCACCCAATTTCTATCATTATCCATATATCCATATGTAATTCGATTAAGATAACACGGAGTAAAACTTAACGTCACTTTCAACCCAATCGACACTGCCCAATGAATGATTTGATTTCCTTATACGATTCCAATACGATAACGATAACAGTAACTTCGTGATTGGTATCACCAGATTCATTAATCGTTTGATGGTGTTCTCAGAGACGATTCAAATCCATGAAGATTTGCATATACGATTCACGAACGATAGAACGGGAGCTCGTGAAATCATTGATTGGATTGGGATCGCCATCCAAATAGTCTTTTGATGTGATTAAAAGAGACGATTCAAATCCATAAAAGCAATGAAGTATCTGGCTTCGATTTACATAATCGGTGGTTAGTCCCGTTCGTATATACGATTCTAATTTTTAATCCTCTTCTGTTCTTATGCTTATTATGAAATTTGCAATGTGTAAATATTGATTGTTTGGTATATTTAATAATTGCATATAACATGTTTGTTTAAATGCCTATGTTACGGTTTATATATATTCAGTATTTGGTATAATTAATAATTTGTATGTATATTTGTATATTGATAAGCTTATTATTGAGTATTTGGAATATTGAATAATTAGTATATTGTTAAGCTTTTTTTTTTAATTGTTGAAGACGTTACGGTGTACATATACATGTCACGTAGCAGGATTATAAAAAAAAACTGTTAATGCAAAATTAGGCTAGATTTTAGGAATGTAAGTCAAACAGATCCTTATCCAGTCTCTTTATGGTTTCTGAGAATTCAAATTTTGAATTTAGCTCCTACTTTTTTTGCATAAGTTTGTTATGTATTTTAATTATAAACACAACCTGTAATATGTGGATAACTACCAAAAAAGTCTTTGTTAGTTGGCGAGACCCAACCCAACTTGACCTGCGGAATGCTTGTAATTACATAAGCATGTTGGAATTTGTTTTTAGACTTTTAGTATTTCACAAAATTTGTACTTTTTGGGCTAATTTAATCAAGTGGTTATGAAATAAATAATAGGCTTCATCTCATAGTACATTATCTTATAGTTGCAATGATGATAAATCCTTGATTTGTCACTTGCTTAAACAGCTCAATGTTATGTGATTTGATACAGTTGGATTGATGAAATTGCAATACACTTTATGTGGTCTTCTTTTGTGGTTAGGGAAATGAGAGAGTATTTATAAAAACATTTTACTGGTAAGTGGTTACCAATCGTTCTATCAAATGTATAGATAATCTGGAAATATTTGAACATTTATCTATTCTTAGGGAGCACTAGAATTGATTGGATTATAAAGAAGTTGACTGCCACCGACATAAAATGTATAGCTTTCTGTACAGGTTTGGCTTTTGAGACACTGAAGTTGATTTTGTGTAATGAACACTCTCATTTCCATGTTTATAATTACACATGAGTGTTTTAGACCATGCCATACCGAGTGTTTTTCACCCACCAAATGTTTATTAAAATTAACTTAACGCAGTAGAAGAGCCATTCATTACAGCACATAAGTACAAGCAGCCTATCTGCACTATGGCTTCTCGTTAGCTTATAACCCAAGGTGCCTTGGGACTGTTTCAAGAAGTGCAGATACGTTGCATTGAGTGGATAAGATTAAGAGTGAAGGTGAGGGATTTAGATTAGGCTCGATCGGTGAACAAACCACTGTCTTTGGGTAATAGCATGGTGATGCCAAACGGGTAGTGTATATAGAAGTAAGTTTGGGAGGTGGTTCCAGTTTGAAGGGGGTATGTATACAGCGCGTCAAAGAGATTGATTTATGTGGTGTAAGCGGTCTGGGCAATATGTGGCAAGAACTATTGTATTTGTTATTGTATGGTGGTCTTTGTTTTGCGGTCTTTTTGGGTTATAATGTAAATAGATAGTTAAACATACATGGTTATATAGTGTATTTTGGGTATATGTTTGCCAATGTATGCTCCTGTTGTAAATACTTCGTTATCAATAATCATGAGCTGGCAAAATTAATTGACATTCATATCAACCTATTTTTTTTTTTGTTTAAAGAATGTCGATGCAGGTGTTGCGAAGACCTTATGGCTCACTTGGTAAAGTTGAAGTTTAATCTTAGTGAAGTTAACACGTAATTGTATTTGACACATTTTTTATTTTTTGCTATTTCGTTTATTTGAAGCCTCATAAAATGATCCACTCAAGTAAATGAGATGAGATGCCTTTTCTTACATCTTTATTTGCTCCGTTTGAAATGTTCTATTTACCCGCGAGTTTTTATATATGCAGAACCACAAGGGGATAAATCTGATCATGTGGCAACGTTTGTTGGTCCTGATGAAACTGAATATAAAGATCCAGTAGTTCGTTCAATCTCCAAGAATCAGGTAATTCAATATTTATTCAAAGACGACTCATGTTTGGTGAGTGTCGATTGACTATTTATTTATTCATTTCTCTTTTAGTTATTTTTACTCAAAGGGGTGGTCGGTGTACTTATAAAAGGATCACCTTAAAACAAAATTAGTGTAATGCCTTTACTATTTATAGAGTCCAAATATATAATGTACTTATATTTCTTAAGAAACATGCATTAGAACATTTACAAAATTCCGAGCGTTTTTCACCCACCAAATATATATTAAATATAACTTAACGTAGTAGATGAGCCACCTTCTACAACACATAAGTACGGCCAGCCTGTCTGCACTATGGCTGTCCATTAGCTTATAACCCATGGTGCTTTGGGACTGTTTCAAGAAGTGCACATATGTAGCTTTGAGTGGATAAGATCAAGAGTGAAGGTGAGGGATTTAGATTGGGCTTGATGGGTGAACGAGCCACTGTTTTTGGGTAATAGCATGGTGATGTCGAACGGGTAGCGTATATAGCAGTAAGTTTGGTAGGTGGTTTGATTTTGACAAAATCCATTCTAACTCTTAAGCAATCCACCTACCCCGACCATTTCTCTACCTCTATGGACAACATGACATGAAGCCATAATGTGTTTATGGTCATGATAATACAGGGAATTAATGTAAAATTTTTATGATAAATTAGAAAAATTAGCAGTTGATGATGTTTAGAATGGGTCAAAATGCATAAAGTTATATATATTTTGGTTTGGATTGATCCAGAAACCCTTTTGTGCAAGAGCATTGAAATCATACTAATATATTCAATTTTGGCTGTACCAGTTTTGACCCGTTTTCGTTGAAAGCTATTTTTTACAAAATCTACAAGTTTGCCCCTTATGAGATACGGGTGTATTAGAAAAACATGCCACTGTATTTAGATTATCTCAAGTTGTTTGTCATTTGCAGGCTCTTCGGGTTAAACTAAACGAACAGTTTTAAAATTTTTCTTAGTAGAAAAGTTTAGCTCCATGTCAAATCATACTCACCAGCTTCTTTCGGTTTCCACTTTCAAGGCCAGTGATTCATAGCTAAAGATAAAAGGACATCACTTATAATTAAGATATGCGTTTCTTTTTTTTTAAATAACAACATAGTTCTCATTTTTGTCATTTTGAGCCAGTGTACCGTGTATATGTATCTTTTTCCAATTTTGAGCCAGAATGAATTGTTATTCTCTTGAGCTTCAAGCAAGAAAAAGGTGTTTGGTTAAAGACCAACTTCATGCTCCAAATGAGCAGCCACGAAACACTACTAAGACTATTTTATCTACTGATCAGCACCACAATAATGGTGTCATGGGCCCACCAATCCCAAGTGATCCAGGTTTAGTCCATGACAATTTCAACGCAAGCCGAGTCTGTTGCGGTCCAATCTGTGCAGGCCCTCTTGACCACCATTCAGTTGGTATGGCTACTTAAATATTAATAAGGTTCCCAATGGCATTAATGCTTGGAATGTGTCTCAACTTGTGAACGTATCAAAGAATGTGCTGCAATTACACATTAATTCTGATATTGTTATAATCAATAAATAGTTTGATTGTAAATCGGTGAATAGTTTAGTTGTACTATTTATTGTTTGTAAAATGACCTTCACTTAGGTTTTGTGGTCTTATTTTCTCAATTTTATGTCCACCAACCGTTGATATAATTGTCTAATGAGAAGTTATGGCAGATATATATGGAGTTATTGGTATGTTCGGTCATTGTTATTATAATCTATCGATATGTATCAGATATATATGCAAAACGTTTGTGTTTGTAATTTGGTAATACACCTTCGATCATCAACTTTGATTACTAATTTAGCCACATATGTGTTTGATTCACGACGTTTTTTCTTTATGATTCATTAATATCCAAAATAAGCGACTGCAATCTACTTTTGCAAAGTTTTGCAATAATACCAATAACAATAAACTCGATTGAGGCTGATCCAAGTTTTTTTTTTTAACATTTTGAATGAATTACCCGGCTTTTCATATATTGAAAAGGTTGGAAACATTATTCGAACCTTGCATTATAATGCGGGGCTAAGGATTCAAATTACACGGGATGCTGATGGCCGGTTCTATCATGCCACTAGGCTATGGAACTAATAGGTTCTATGTGACACTCCTCCAAATTAGGTATATAACTATACTTAATTACATGCATTTCTTACGCTAATTCCCTGCATTTGTTTTAAACTAAACCTATAATGTGATATGAGTCTAGCGAGCCCAAAGCAATAATACAAAAAGTATTACATTATACGTAGTATTTATAAATTACGTACGAACGTATCGGAACTAAGCCGACAAAAATAATTACCAGATTTAGTGACATGAAATAATTAATAATTCAATTATTAATTACGAGTATTTATATATCTATAACATATAGATAAAACGGTTCAATGATACGTTTAACATATAACGTATCATATAACGAACAGAAACAATTCTAAAACGTACCTAAAAGGTCAAAATCTGAAAAATGTTATTTTTCTAGTACGTTTTCAAGTATTTAGAACATTACTTCGAATTATGAATTCGAAACTCAACCAAAATTTGGCGCTCAATTGGACGTGCGCAGTAAAATGTACAACTACTAAAAATAATGATAATCTCATCATCCTGAAAATATATTACGAACCAGGAGAGCTTCTACAAAATAAAAATATAAAATGTTAAATTTTATATTGCTATAATTATACCCGTATACGAACTTAACGGGCTAAAAACTACCAATAATACACCTAAACAAAATATCTCGCGACAGATTGATTCACCCTCCATACTCACGTTTGAAAATCTGGAACCAAAACTTCTGCTATACATTTACCTCCATCTCCAATAATTCATTCAAAACCATTTCTTCTTTTTCATCTTGTTTGTGCGTGTGTGTGTGTACTGGAGCAAGCAGCAGCAGCAAAAGAAAGAAGCTGAGCTTCATCTTCACCACTTCATCATCTTCACAAACATCACACAAACACAAACACTAAACAAAATGGGTTCTTGATCATCCTCATCATCGTTTGTCATCATCATCAACAGGAATCATAATCAGCATCTCCACCTTAACATCATTGTGAGGATCAAACTTTCCATTTTATTTCATTTCTAAAATTTCTTAAGTTATTATGATTGTTGATGATTGTTGTTATAAGTTGTTAAAAACTTGTTATAATAGGTTTATATAACATATTAAGGTGTTAGATCATGTTAAAAGACGGTTACATATATAAACCCGTATGTATTTGAAATAACAGAAACGAACCAGAACATGAAAAACCATTGAATCCGGCGGATTCAATTGAATCCGGCGGATTCCCAGCCGAAACAAATGTGAATACGGCGTATTCCATCGAATACGGCGTATTCCCCACTTAAAACTCGAACACTTTGAAACAACTCCTATGAATCCGGCGTATTCACGTGAATACGGCGGATTCCCAATTTCTAAACTTTGAGTACGGCGTATTACTCCGAATACGGCGTATTCCCACCTGTGACCGCACACAAACCCTCGGCTAAAACGATGAACGAGTAAAAGACACGCTTGATCCGACGGATCATCGGTGATCCGGTGGATCCTTTTTAAACTCGAATGAATACGGCGTATTCACCAGAATACGGCGTATTCCCCTATTTTCGAATGAATACGACGTATTCACCAGAATACGGCGTATTCCCCTGATTTGGCCCGAATCCGGCGTATTCACCAGAATACGGCGTATTCACCCTTTTTGGTCCAGTCACTGACTTTTGCATTGTAATATAATGTACAAACAATTAATGGTACAGAATGCTACGACATGGGACTTAGAACTAGATAGACATATTATTGAGACATGATACTTCGGACAATTACAACGACAACTACATTTATATCTATGGACATCAACAACGACGACAACTAATATATATATCAGAATATATATTCAACTAAATAAGCATATATGCTTATACATTTCGGACGATTCAACAAACAAACATAACTTGGGAAAAATATTATTTATTTTCCAACAACAAACATCAACGAAATACACAAACTTAAGAAATTGATAATTTCTTCAAACGAATAAACTATTAACATAAGTAAACAAAGTACTTATAGTTAATACATTGTTATGTATAGGTTGACTACGTTTGGGCTTCGTTATCTTATCTCGCTAGCATTCACATCCGAGCACTCACAGTGAGTTCACAAACCCCTTTTAAATGTTTTAAAACCTCGGGGTGGAAAACATAGAATCGTATGTATAATTGCATGCGACAACTGTTTAAATACTTGATGTATTTACTTAAACTATTGATGAAATGAGATTTCATGCTGTGATTGATTAAATACGATACGTATTTGCTTAAACTGTTTATGAAAGGGTATTTCATACTTGAACTATTTGTGAAAGGGTATTTCACACAACTATTTGAACTATGGTTTATGAAATGTTTTCATAACTATTTTGGGAATTTAGGCAACGAATCTTGGTACAGATCTAGGCTGAACGATGTAGTGCATAAAAGACCTTATGGCTACAGACTATAACCATTAGCTAGGTGACTCTAGCCACTGAGTATACGGATAGTACTATCGCCGTGACGACCCTCCTACGGATTTGGGAGCGTATATTTAAATGTCCTACTTGGCACAACAACAACAGATTAGGGTCGTGGTTTGGTTATAGGGTTAGATCGGGTTACCTTACTTGACAGGTTTAGCTCACCTTTCAAGGGATCACCGTCTAAATATTCCCACATACTAAACTATTGATTAGGAAAGGATTTCCTACGTACACTGATTTGGAAATGTTAATCCTTATTTAGGTTAACTTGTGTTTCCTACTGATAACTGATTTAGGAAATGTTATTTGGTTAATAACTTGTGTTTCCTATTACAACCACAACTTATTAGGAAATGTTATTTGGTTAATAACTTGTGTTTCCTATTACAACCACAACTTATTTGGAAATGTTATTCTTAAATGTTTAACTTGTGTTTCCTACCTAACAAACAAACTTGTGAATTCACTCAACAATTTTGTTGACGTTTTACTCTATGTTTTTCAGGGAATTAGCAGTGTAAGTAAGATCTGCATGCATTATCAGGACGGACTACCCTGGACTTGTTAGGATGCCACCACTTTTGGGACACATGGATTTCCTCTGTATAACTGCAACTACTGCAGTCATACCTATGAAATCTACTTTTGATATTATGTAATTTATGAAATACTGATTTCAACTACTACTATTACTGTTACCACTTTTCAAGTGGTAATCTTTTGTAAAATTTTAACTAATGGCATCTTAATCTATTTCGTTCTGCAATAACCATATGCTCTGAGTATGTATGTATCTGTTGGTTGTTTTACTGCTCGCACCCCCGCCACGTCACTAAGCTTCCGCAAACCACTCTATGTAATTGTAATTACCGTTTGGCGGGGTGTGACAGACTTGGTATCAGAGCCATTGGTTATAGCGAACTAGAAGTCTTTAGGTGACTGAAAACCTTAGAGACCTAGACTATAGCCTTGGCTAGAACATTTGTGCATTCATGCATACATACTTTGCATACAACTAACATACGACTGACACGCCACACTCAATTTCTTTTGTCACAGTATGTCTAGTCAATCACATTACCATGTTTACGCTTCGGATGAAGAGCCGACCGAGGCTACTTTTGAGGGTCCCGCGATTACAGTAGGGGATGAGTCATCAGTTCATGTGAGAGCTATGTCTGATGACACTAGTGATGCTTACTTAGTACCACCTCCGACCGCACCTGTGGTCACTCCTACCCCTACACCACCTGTTGCGAGTACCTCTCGTGTGCCTGTACCTCGGATGACAGCTAGGATCTGTGTTCGGGATTTTCCCAGGGGACCACTCGCGCCGCGCGATAAGGCGCCAGTGACTGAGTCTGAGGTTCCAGTTGTCTAGCCGCCACAGAAAAGGCTCCGACCTTCTCATCTGGACTGGATGCCTCGAGTATTGAGAGAGTGGAGATCACTAGAGGGTATTCCCTCGACCTTTGAGTTTGGAGAGTCCTCCCACTCACCACCATCTGCATATCTCACTGGTGAGCCTCTGGAGCTCACTGTGCCTACCCTTGTGGCTGTGGTCCACACCATGTTTAGGATATCATCTAGCAGGAGCAGAGATTTGGTGGAGCTACTGAGTGATGCCTCCCGCACTGACATGGATATGGCTATGCTCCATCAGAGGATGGATTTTGTGGAGACTCACCGTCAGACAGACTGGCAGAGTCTAGCATCCACCCGTGCACGCGTTGCAGCTTTAGAGAGGCGTGCTAGGGTGTCAGAGATTGTAGCTAGTGTTTGTGTGATGACTGCAGCAGTGATGGTTGCGGTTAGGATGTATTTACCATGGTTCCGTTAGGCCTGTGTGTGGCGGTTGTGCCTACACCATATTAGACTATTACTTTTGGGGAAATATATGTATGTATTAATTATGGACTAGCTGTATGTTGGATGGAACTTTGTTAGTAGAATGGGTATATGTATAGGAAACCCATCATCTTTTGTATAACGCTAACCATCGATGGGTATATTAGAAATCCCATCTCATTTTGTACTAAACTCATGTAACAGCGTTATGATCTTTAATATATAATGTATGCTTGGTTTACGTCTCGTATTCATTATGCTTATTATCAACCATGTTATTTCCTCTTACAACTGTCGACTTGTGATTAAACCTATACTTTATCGACACTTTGTGACCAACTCTTGTAAACCCTGAAACATTTTACAGCTTGATGATTGATTATTCTTGAGAACCTCTGAAATTTACAGTGTTAAACGACAATGAAAAGAAATATGTATTGGACATTATATAATGACGCCTGGCCAACGTGATTATATTATGCTAGATACATGTGGGTGTTTCAAAGTTGTATGGCACGTGTTGTAAAATTCTATTCATTCATCTTTTCATGTCATTCATTTCTATCAAATGTGAATCTTTGATCTATTCACATTCAATATCTCAACATTAACACTCTGCATTTTATTCATCGCAGAGCTGAATCATGCCTCCCAAACGACGAGTCACTAGAACAAGTCAAAAGACGACTACGCCTCCACCACCACCACCCACCGAAACCACTGAACAAATGATCGCACGAAGAATAGCTGAAGGTATTGCTGAATATGAGGCAAGCCGTAGTCGTGAACCTGGAGCTAACAACAGTGGATCTACCCCTGTTAATACTGAGACACTCGTGAATGCTAGCCGAGGGTGTTCATACAAAACATTTCAGGCTTGTAAGCCGATTTCTTTTCGTGGCACCGAGGGTGCAATTGGTATGATTCACTGGATAGAGAAAACTGAGTCGGTATTGGATATTAGTGACTGTTCACCTGACTGTATGGTGAAGTATGCTGCTTGCACTTTGGCTGACAAAGCGCTCACTTGGTGGAACAGTCAGATCCAATCACTTGGTCGACCAGCTGCTTATTCAATGTCATGGGGAACATTTAAGAATCTGATGTTGGAGAAATTCTGCCCTCGCAGTGAGATGCAGAAAATAGAAACAGAATTGTGGAACATCACCATGATTGGTGCTGATATTACTGGGTACACCACTAAGTTTCAGGAACTTGCACGTCTAGTGCCACACATGGTGACACCTGAGTATAAGCGTATCGAGCGCTACATATACGGTCTGGTACCGCAAATCCGCAGTCTGGTAACATCATCTAAACCGGACTCATTCAGGAGTGCTGTTACTCTAGCACAAAGTTTGACCGAGGAGGCAGTCAGGATGGGAAATCTGACTAAGAAAGCTGTGTCGGGAAAAAGTGAACCGAACAGTACTGATGTTAGTAGTTCTGGTGGTGCAAAGCGAAAGTGGAACGGTAGTGGTACTGATCGTCAGGGTCAGCAGAACAAGAAATCTTCTGGAAATGCGAAAGCATATGTTGCCACTACCACCGAATCGAAACCATACCTGGGTAACAAACCCAAATGTGGTAAGTGTAACCGACACCACGAAGGTGGGTGTGGGTATTGTGGAAACTGTAGGGCATGGGGACATAGAACCCGAGAATGCAAAACTAACCCTCCCCCACGAGCAAACACTGAGCGTCAAAACAAGGGATGTTTTGAATGTGGTGAGCAAGGACACTACCGTAACCGATGCCCGAAGCTCAACAACAACAACCGCGGTAACAACAATAACCGAGCCAACAACATCAACAACCAACCGGCTCAAGGAAGGGCATTCGTGATCGGGGCACAAGAGGCACGCCAGGACCCAAACACCGTCACTGGTACGTTTCTCGTAAACAACCATTATGCCTCTGTGTTAATTGATTCGGGTGCTGATTTAAGTTTTGTGTCTACTGAGTTTAGACCACTATTAGAACTTGAATCCCGTAAATTAGACAACAAATATACCATAGAATTAGCCGATGGTGAGTTGATCGAATCAGGAGAAATAGTACCGGGATGTACCTTGGAGCTAGAAGGTCATCTCTTCGAAATAGACTTACTACCGGTTAAGTTGGGAAGTTTTGACATTGTAGTCGGTATGGATTGGTTATCTAAGAACCGCGCCGAGATCATATGTCATGATAAGATGGTTCGCTTACCGTTACCGACAGGAGAAACACTTGTGGTTCAAGGTGAGAAACGAAAAAGTTCTACAAAGATGATTTCATGTTTGAAGGCCGGTAAATATCTCCGAAAGGGGTACCAAGCATTTCTGGCACACGTGGTAGAAAAGAAACCCGAGGAGCGACGTATAGACGATGTACCCATTGTACTCGACTATCCAGGAGTGTTCCCTGATGAGTTGCCGGGATTACCACCCCCACGACAAGTTGAGTTTCACATTGACCTGGTGCCAGGAGCTGCACCTATCGCACGTGCACCTTATCGTCTAGCTCCCTCGGAAATGCAAGAGTTATCCACACAATTGCAAGAACTTCTAGACTTGGGATTCATCCGACCGAGCTTTTCCCCTTGGGGAGCTCCGGTTTTGTTTGTTAAGAAAAAGGATGGATCTATGCGGATGTGCATCGATTACCGGGAACTGAACAAGGTAACTATCAAGAACCGATACCCGTTACCACACATTGATGATCTGTTTGATCAACTGCAAGGGTCAAGTTATTATTCAAAAATTGACCTACGATCTGGTTACCACCAACTCAGGGTACGAGAAGAGGATGTACCGAAAACTGCGTTTAGGACTCGATACGGTCATTATGAGTTCCTAGTCATGCCTTTTGGGCTGACCAACGCACCAGCAGTATTCATGGATTTGATGAACAGAGTATGCAAACCCTATTTAGATAAATTCGTCATTTTGTTTATTGACGACATCTTGGTATACTCACGATCGAAAGAGGATCACGAAAAACATTTAAAGCTTATCCTCGAACTACTACAAAAAGAGAAGCTTTATGCAAAGTTCTCTAAGTGCGAATTTTGGATACGAGAGGTTCAATTCCTTGGTCATGTGATAAATGACAAGGGAATTCACGTAGACCCATCCAAAATTGAGGCAATCAACAACTGGGAAGCACCGAAAACCCCAACGGAAATACGAAAATTTCTTGGTCTAGCTGGCTATTACAGGCGATTCATCGCAAACTTTTCAAAGATAGCCCAGCCACTTACCACATTAACTCAAAAAGACAAGAAATTTGAGTGGAATGAGAAACAAGAGAATGCATTCCAACTACTGAAGCAGAAACTGAGCAGCGCACCCATACTATCTCTACCTGAAGGAGTAGATAACTTTGTTGTTTACTGTGATGCATCGCATCAGGGATTGGGTTGCGTACTGATGCAAAACGAAAAGGTCATTGCTTATGCATCACGACAACTAAAAGTGCATGAGAAAAACTATACGACTCATGATTTGGAGTTGGGAGCCGTTGTTTTTGCACTGAAGATCTGGAGACACTACCTATACGGTACAAAGTGTACGATCTTCACTGACCATAAGAGCCTGCAACATATATTCGACCAGAAAGAACTTAACATGAGACAACGACGTTGGGTCGAATTACTTAATGATTACGACTGTGAAATAAAGTATCACCCGGGTAAAGCTAACGTGGTAGCAGATGCCCTGAGTCGTAAGGAACGAATCAAACCTCGAAGAGTTCGAGCTTTGGGATTGACAATACACTCGAATCTCGTTACTCAAATTCGTGAAGCCCAAGAACTTGCTTTCACTCCCGAACGTCTTAAGGATGAATCCTTGAGGGGAATGGAAAAACAACTCGAGAAAAAGGACAACGGGGTGTTGTACTTCATGAACCGAATTTGGGTACCATGCGTAGATGAGTTACGCCAGCTGATTTTGGATGAGGCACATAAGTCCAACTACTCGATACATCCTGGTGCTGACAAGATGTATCATGACTTGAAAGGTTTCTACTGGTGGCCTGGAATGAAACGTGACATTGCCACCTACATGAGCAAATGCTTAACTTGCTCGAAGGTAAAGGTTGAATACCAAAAGCCGTCTGGACTTTTGCAACAGCCTGAGTTGCCCAAATGGAAATGGGAGCAGATAACAATGGACTTCATTACGAAGTTACCTAGAACGACATCGGGAGCAAATGCCATATGGGTTATTGTCGATCGGTTGACGAAATCAGCCCACTTTCTCGCTATTAAGGAAACGGATGTAATGGAGAAACTAGCTAAAATCTATATTAAAGAGATTGTTTCTCGGCATGGTGTGCCATTATCCATCATCTCTGATAGAGATGCGCGATTTACTTCTCGCTTTTGGCAAACATTACAACAGGCAATGGGTACTCGACTTGATATGAGTACTGCCTACCACCCGCAGACTGACGGCCAAAGTGAGCGAACAATACAGACGCTCGAAGACTTGTTGCGAGCATGTGTGATAGACTTTGGAGGTAACTGGGATACTCACCTACCTCTAGCTGAATTCTCTTATAACAATAGTTATCACACGAGTATACAGATGGCACCATTTGAGGCGTTATATGGACGCAAGTGCCGATCACCACTCTGTTGGGCAGAGTTGGACGACAGACAACTATCTGGACCCGAACTTGTCCAGGAAACCACTGACAAAATAACTCAAGTACTGAGCCGACTTAAAGCGGCACGAGATCGACAAAAGAGTTACGCTGATAACCGCCGTAAACCTCTTGAGTTTCAAGTAGGGGACAAGGTCCTACTCAAAGTATCTCCCTGGAAAGGAGTAGCACGATTTGGCAAACGAGGAAAGCTGAACCCACGATACATCGGACCATTTGAAATCCTTGCTAGGATTGGTCCTGTCGCTTACAAGCTCAAACTACCTCAAGAGCTTAGTAGCATACACGATACTTTCCACGTTAGCAACCTCAAAAAGTGTATTTCTGATGAAACACTTATCCTTCCTCCGGACGAAGTCTTCATTGACTCAAAACTTAACTTTGTGGAGGAACCTGTTGAAGTTATGGATTCTAAAACGCAGAAACTTCGACACAAACGAATCAAACTGGTTAAAGTTCGTTGGAACTCGAAGCATGGCCCAGAGTTTACCTGGGAACGAGAGGATGAAATACGAAAGAAATACCCCAACCTATTTGAGAGCGTGACCGAGACTCACGGCTCGACTTAAATCTCGGGACGAGATTTCACTAACGGGGGGAGATTGTGACACTCCTCCAAATTAGGTATATAACTATACTTAATTACATGCATTTCTTACGCTAATTCCCTGCATTTGTTTTAAACTAAACCTATGATGTGATATGAGTCTAGCGAGCCCAAAGAAATAATACAAAAAGTATTACATTATACGTAGTATTTATAAATTACGTACGAACGTATCGGAACTAAGCCGACAAAAATAATTACCAGATTTAGTGACATGAAATAATTAATAATTCAATTATTAATTACGAGTATTTATATATCTATAACATATAGATAAAACGGTTCAATGATACGTTTAACATATAACGTATCATATAACGAACAGAAACAATTCTAAAACGTACCTAAAAGGTCAAAATCTGAAAAATGTTATTTTTCTAGTACGTTTTCAAGTATTTAGAACATTACTTCGAATTATGAATTCGAAACTCAACCAAAATTTGGCGCTCAATTGGACGTGCGCAGTAAAATGTACAACTACTAAAAATAATGATAATCTCATCATCCTGAAAATATATTACGAACCAGGAGAGCTTCTACAAAATAAAAATATAAAATGTTAAATTTTATATTGCTATAATTATACCCGTACACGAACTTAACGGGCTAAAAACTACCAATAATACACCTAAACAAAATATCTCGCGACAGATTGATTCACCCTCCATACTCACGTTTGAAAATCTGGAACCAAAACTTCTGCTATACATTTACCTCCATCTCCAATAATTCATTCAAAACCATTTCTTCTTTTTCATCTTGTTTGTGCGTGTGTGTGTGTACTGGAGCAAGCAGCAGCAGCAAAAGAAAGAAGCTGAGCTTCATCTTCACCACTTCATCATCTTCACAAACATCACACAAACACAAACACTAAACAAAATGGGTTCTTGATCATCCTCATCATCGTTTGTCATCATCATCAACAGGAATCATAATCAGCATCTCCACCTTAACATCATTGTGAGGATCAAACTTTCCATTTTATTTCATTTCTAAAATTTCTTAAGTTATTATGATTGTTGATGATTGTTGTTATAAGTTGTTAAAAACTTGTTATAATAGGTTTATATAACATATTAAGGTGTTAGATCATGTTAAAAGACGGTTACATATATAAACCCGTATGTATTTGAAATAACAGAGACGAACCAGAACATGAAAAACCATTGAATCCGGCGGATTCAATTGAATCCGGCGGATTCCCAGCCGAAACAAATGTGAATACGGCGTATTCCATCGAATACGGCGTATTCCCCACTTAAAACTCGAACACTTTGAAACAACTCCTATGAATCCGGCGTATTCACGTGAATACGGCGGATTCCCAATTTCTAAACTTTGAGTACGGCGTATTACTCCGAATACGGCGTATTACTCCGAATACGGCGTATTCCCACCTGTGACCGCACACAAACCCTCAGCTAAAACGATGAACGAGTAAAAGACACGCTTGATCCGACGGATCATCGGTGATCCGGTGGATCCTTTTTAAACTCGAATGAATACGGCGTATTCACCAGAATACGGCGTATTCCCCTATTTTCGAATGAATACGACGTATTCACCAAAATACGGCGTATTCCCCTGATTTGGCCCGAATCCGGCGTATTCACCAGAATACGGCGTATTCACCCTTTTTGGTCCAGTCACTGACTTTTGCATTGTAATATAATGTACAAACAATTAATGGTACAGAATGCTACGACATGGGACTTAGAACTAGACAGACATATTATTGAGACATGATACTTCGGACAATTACAACGACAACTACATTTATATCTATGGACATCAACAACGACGACAACTAATATATATATCAGAATATATATTCAACTAAATAAGCATATATGCTTATACATTTCGGACGATTCAACAAACAAACATAACTTGGGAAAAATATTATTTATTTTCCAACAACAAACATCAACGAAATACACAAACTTAAGAAATTGATAATTTCTTCAAACGAATAAACTATTAACATAAGTAAACAAAGTACTTATAGTTAATACATTGTTATGTATAGGTTGACTACGTTTGGGCTTCGTTATCTTATCTCGCTAGCATTCACATCCGAGCACTCACAGTGAGTTCACAAACCCCTTTTAAATGTTTTAAAACCTCGGGGTGGAAAACATAGAATCGTATGTATAATTGCATGCGACAACTGTTTAAATACTTGATGTATTTACTTAAACTATTGATGAAATGAGATTTCATGCTGTGATTGATTAAATACGATACGTATTTGCTTAAACTGTTTATGAAAGGGTATTTCATACTTGAACTATTTGTGAAAGGGTATTTCACACAACTATTTGAACTATGGTTTATGAAATGTTTTCATAACTATTTTGGGAATTTAGGCAACGAATCTTGGTACAGATCTAGGCTGAACGATGTAGTGCATAAAAGACCTTATGGCTACAGACTATAACCATTAGCTAGGTGACTCTAGCCACTGAGTATACGGATAGTACTATCGCCGTGACGACCCTCCTACGGATTTGGGAGCGTATATTTAAATGTCCTACTTGGCACAACAACAACAGATTAGGGTCGTGGTTTGGTTATAGGGTTAGATCGGGTTACCTTACTTGACAGGTTTAGCTCACCTTTCAAGGGATCACCGTCTAAATATTCCCACATACTAAACTATTGATTAGGAAAGGATTTCCTACGTACACTGATTTGGAAATGTTAATCCTTATTTAGGTTAACTTGTGTTTCCTACTGATAACTGATTTAGGAAATGTTATTTGGTTAATAACTTGTGTTTCCTATTACAACCACAACTTATTAGGAAATGTTATTTGGTTAATAACTTGTGTTTCCTATTACAACCACAACTTATTTGGAAATGTTATTCTTAAATGTTTAACTTGTGTTTCCTACCTAACAAACAAACTTGTGAATTCACTCAACAATTTTGTTGACGTTTTACTCTATGTTTTTCAGGGAATTAGCAGTGTAAGTAAGATCTGCATGCATTATCAGGACGGACTACCCTGGACTTGTTAGGATGCCACCACTTTTGGGACACATGGATTTCCTCTGTATAACTGCAACTACTGCAGTCATACCTATGAAATCTACTTTTGATATTATGTAATTTATGAAATACTGATTTCAACTACTGCTATTACTGTTACCACTTTTCAAGTGGTAATCTTTTGTAAAATTTTAACTAATGGCATCTTAATCTATTTCGTTCTGCAATAACCATATGCTCTGAGTATGTATGTATCTGTTGGTTGTTTTACTGCTCGCACCCCCGCCACGTCACTAAGCTTCCGCAAACCACTCTATGTAATTGTAATTACCGTTTGGCGGGGTGTGACATTCTATAAACTATAAAGAATACAAACAAGGTTGCGGGGGTGATGACTTAATGGGATGTGCTGGTGCATGTTTCAAGTGATCGACTTATGTATCTTTTCGATAGTTGAATACATTCAGAAACAATAAATAAATGAAGATTTTTAGTTATGCTTTAGAGATAAAAAAAAAAAAAGAATTGCTTTCTTTATTGCCTTGACATTGGCATGATAACAAAAGACGTTCCAATTAGTGTGCATGACTAAATGATCTATTTCGTTGTTGTTAATATCTTTATTCTTGAAGACTTCTACTTCTTATCAAACAACTTAAACACATCATACACAACAACACGAATCAAGCTATAACTATAAATACATATTTTGCCTCCTAGAAGTTAAATGTTGAAAAATGTTGGTCCATGTAGGTAGAGTAATGCTAAAGAGGACTAATTACATAAGCCTAAAACTGGACCTAATTTTTTGATTGGTTGATTTTTTTCTCTCTCCTAATCTTACCCAATCAATTTTTTGGACCCACCAATCAAATTTTTAAGCCTATATTTAGTCATGTCATTTTAGTCTTTCCAATCATTTCACATGAAAAACAAATTATCAACTTGTCTGCACATTTAATAGAACTTTCATATAGTACATCATGTTATCACATGAGCGACATCACAACGAATGATATCAAATGAATCATTTTACAACACCGTATATACCATTATAAAAGACAACACTATATACACCATTATCTACTTAACCTATATAACAATTATCCTAACAAATTTAGTACAGTTCATTCCATTACAACACTCTCCATACCATTATAAGTACAACGTTATATTTTCGTTCTTTAACTTAAGTTGTACGTGGTTAACTATGCATATTGGCTATAACTTAAACATGCCAATGTATTCAATTACATCCCTAGCTAATCATTACGTACGATTCTTACGAATATCCATTATGCATCCCGCGAAGCCGCGGGTCTTAAGCTAGTTGGTATTTAAATATATAGATAGTAGATATCTAGACGCAATCGTATTTTTTTTTTATGTAAACAAATTTATGTCTACTGTTTTTAGCAAGGTATACATGAATCCAACCTGTCTCTTTCGCAAAAAATCATTTTTTGTTTGTTTGTTTTTTAATATTTTATTGCTGTTTTCTTTTTAAGATCTTCAAGATGATCAGGTACCAAGCTTTCGAAATAAACATTTGGAATGACAGGAGAAAATATTGAAAACATCCAAGTAAATACGAGTTAGGTGCGTAAATCAGAGCCAAAAAGAAAAAAAAAGAGTTTACATGGTAGATTTATCAATTAACATGGTGGACATTAGCCATTTTGAAAACATCCAAGTAAATACCAGTTTGGTGCGTATATCAGAGCCAAACAGAAAAAAAAGTTTGCTATGATGTTTAACATGAACAAGATCTTTCTCCGTTTATTTCTATAACTAAAACGGATTGAAGAAATTCTGAAACGACATGAAAGTGTCTACTGAAACGATACGTGACAATTTTTAAAGATAATCTTAAATTTAAAATTTAAATTTATTGTAAAATTGACTGTTAAAATAATTTATTTTTATTTACATTGTAAAACTTTATTTTTATAAAAGTTGTCCTAAACTAAAATTAATTCATCATGGGATGTCATCTGGCATTTATTTGAACAACGCGTGTCACCTTTAATTATTAACTAGTGGTATAGCCCGTGCGATGCACGAGTTTTGTAACTTTCCAATACTTTCATATCATGTTACAGTTGTTGCTCAAACTACTAATTCTTTTTACGTTTAGTAATGCCAACGATAAAAATGTATATATATTTTTGAGCAATGTTTTATTTCTTATATATATATGATGAATAGTGATCATGTTTTTTTTTATTTGAATATTGTATTTGAACGCTTGGTATAAGATTTATTAGTTGAAGTGAAAAAAAATGAAATATATATTTTCTTATATATAAACGACCAATAATGCACTATTAACGAACTTTGATACAAATTATTTGCAAGCAAACATATTGCACAACAAAAATAGCATCCAAATGAAATTATTAGATCAAACCCAAAACCCAAACTAAAATGAATCTACCCATAACTCAATAAAAAATCTACCTTTATATCAAGAACTCTAAGACGATTCAAAGTGACAGGATCTAAAGTCACATAAAGATATCAAATGTTTATATGCATGCCATGAACACCTTTATAATTAAATAAAGTGAGAATCTCAAAGAACTTCAACATTAACATGGTAGATGGAGACTCAAAGCAAAAGTATATTATGAGAAATTAAACCATCTAATAAATTGATAGCTCGATGCATAGTACGATACGTTGGATCATCTAGAAATGAAAAATGATGTGCGTCTATATATATAGACACAAAACCCTTGGTATAACCATAAAGTACAAGTTTTTATCTTTTATTAGGGAAAATGAAAATGATTATATTTATAATAACTCTTATTTAAGGTGGATGTTTTAATCCTTTATTAGGGGAAATGGAAGGATTAGATTTATTACTCTTTTATAGTTGAACTATTGCGATTGCTTTGTTATTATAGTATTGTAGATGTATAGATGTATAATGTATTTTCTTAGTGATAAATGAAGCAATTATTAGGCCAACAATCAGTTTTTATATCATCGTTAACGTTGATTATTATTGCTTGAAATTCACTATCATTCGAAACTCAAGTTCTAAAACTACAAAACAAAAAAAAATTTACCAATTATTATCGTCATATAAATTTTTTTATAGAAAAATAACATCAATAACTTTTATAGAAATATAGTATCTGTTAGGTCACTAGTCGCTAATCATGTTGAAGTCGCTGGTCGCTGACCAACTCAACTTAGCACTACTCGATGAAGAAATGGATTGTATCAAAGCTGTTGTTGCTGAAGTTTATTATCACTGATAGTCATTCATCATACTTGCAAAGAATTGATATGCTGAGGAAGAATAAAGTTCAACTTGGTGTGTCGCTGATCAACGTCATCGAGAACTTTACTTCTTCAATATCAAATAAAGGCAAAAGTCACTGCCAGAATAACAGCTAGTCACTGAAGATCAATAGTTCAAGTCATTCTACAAGAGCATGTTAGCTCGCAGTGAGTAAGGAGGATTACAACATCTTCAGTGACTATTCAATAAAGCCTCTAAATCATCAAGTACAGAAAAGTACTGTACTCATTTGTACATCAGCAAGAGTGTTCCTATTTGAAGTATGTCTGAAGGGTTACGTGGCAGCAAGTGATTGGTTTTAAGGTAACGAGATATTTGCGGTAACAGAATTGGGACCCGCAGTATGTCGGTGCATCAGAGATCAAGCCAATCAAGCAGAGACACGTGTCATTCCAAGATCCGATAATCTAGGAACTCTTGTAGTATAAATAGTTCAGTAGTTTGTACTGTAGAGGCTAGTCGTTTAATTCGTGTTAATCACTGTATATCAGTGAGTAGTTAGTCTAAGCACGACTTAACGATCCAGCGAGTGAACAGTCAGCGTGTTTGTCCACTGCTGTTCATCTCAATTGTAATAGATTAGCTAAGTGTTTGAATTGGATTAACTTTGGTTAATCCATTCCGCATTCAACACTTGTGAATTTTATGATCAATACAATTCACAATTTCAGCTACTATTACGTTGTTCTTTGATATTATCATATCTATTATCTGCTATACTCTGTTTCTGTTAAAACGATTTAAAACTTTCAATTAACTTAGTTAAAATAAGAAAATGTTTTTTAATTGTATTCAACCCCCCTTCTACAATTAAACTTTACACTTTGCGATTCCAAATCACTAATCAATAGTGATTCCGGGACTCTCAATTGGTATCAGAGCAGAGTTGGTTTAAATTCAATTAACCAGGTCTGCAATGGAATCAGTAAAGTACAGTTGTGTTGACTCTGAATATCAAAAGGGAAACGGTTCTACCACCAAACCTCCAGCTTTTGATCCCTCACGGATTGAAACTTGGATGTCCCGAATGATGATGTTCTTATACCTAGTCGATGACCGTCTCTGCAATACAATAACCAATGGTCCTCACATTCCATCCACAATTATTCCTGTTGTCATTGCTACAGCTACTACTCCGGCCATACCTGAATTGGTTGTGCCCAAGCGAGAGGAACAGTGGACTGATGAGGATAAACGATTGGTTAGACTGGATAAACAAGCTAAAATCTACATAGGTACGGTACTTCCTGATGAAGTGTTTGAGTCTATTAGGCTTTGTAGAACTGCTAAAGACATGTGGGATACCCTTAGGAATATATATATTGGAACTCCTGATATTATTCGCTGCAAGGAAGTCAATCTCACTCGCCAATATGAGCTGTTTGCAATGGAACCAAATGAATCTCTGTCTTCCACTTACACCCGATACCAGTCACTGATGAACAAAATGGAGAAGGCTGGTATAGGCAAGGAACAGAGATTTGTTGTTGAAAAGTTTCTGGAGTTGCTGCATAAAAAGATCTGGGGAACCATTGCCACATGTACCAGACAGAGGAATGATTATTCAATTCTTAATCTAACTCAGGTTTATGGTATTTTGCTCAATTGGGAGCAGTCTGAAAAGCAAGCTGATCAGAGTGAGCATATTCGTGCTACTCTTGAAAGTCAGAAGATATCAAATGCTCTTGTAGCTGAGCTTGATGAAATCGATCAGAGACAGAAGTCAAAAGTGTCTAAGAAAAGCTCAAATTCACTGATAGCTGAAGAAGAAGGTGGTCAAGATGAAGAACAGTCAGAGTATGAATATGATGAGGGTCTGGAGAAGCTTGAAAAAGATATGGCCATGATGGTTGCTAATTTCAGAAGGAACACCAGATCAAAAAGATTCGCTGGTGCTTCATCTTCTGGTAATTTTCAATCAAAAGGAGAATGCTACAAGTGTGGCAAACCTGGTCATTTTGCAGCTGAGTGTAGATCAAAGTCAGTCAACCAAGTTCCTGAGCCAATGCCAAATGTCAGAAATGATAAGTACAACAAGTACAAGGCAAAGTATAAGAAGCTGAAGGAATTGACAAAGTCTGGGAAGAAGAAGGGAAAAGGCTTTGTCGCTGAAGAAGGTTCATTCAGCGACTCTGACTCCTCATCATCTGACGATGAAGAAGCAATGATATGTTTAGATAAGGATTTCTGCCTGATGGCTGATGATGATGAATTCCATGAAGACATCAAGGAAATAGCTCAGAAAGGTTCAGCATCTGAATGGGATCCTGAAACTCTTTACAAGGTGCATTGCTTTAAATCATATTCAACTGCTGAAAAAGAAAATGTCTTTGAGTCTCTGATAGTTGACTTATCAAATGCTCATGACATTCAAAAAAGGCAGAAACGAAAAATCAGTGACTTACAATCCAAACTTAATGATCAGAATGAAAGTGAATCAAAGTTGAAGAAATTAAAACTTGATCTTGATGCACAGATTCATGCTAATCAAGTTTGTGTTCAAGAAAAGATAATTTCCGAAACAAAATTTTTGCAAATAAAAAAGGTCATTGAGTCTTGGTGTAAATCTACTGGAAGGGTGAATCAATGTGTGAACAATCAAATCCCAAAACAAGTGAAAGCTATTTTGGGAGGTGATTATGAACACGCTGCTTCTCTCGCTGATTCAACAAAAGTTGATCATGTCTTTGATCCCAAGGGAAATTTTTCAGAAGTTGTATTTGAGCCCATATGAGTCTTCAGAGAGCCACGACCAAACTATTTTACTAAACACAAGATGGTCACTGAAGATATTGATATCTCAAATGGTAATGATGAGATAAACATTTTAAAAACTGTCAATCATCAGTAACATCTCATCTCATCAAAACCATCGTTGATAATCAAACAATCATTAGTAACTTCACTGACACTGTATCAGTCACTAAGACAACCTCTATCAGTGACCTAAAGTCAAAAATGCAAGAAGTGAAAATCAGCAAGAAAAGTTGTGTGATTGTGTCAGATCAGCAACTTAAAACCAGGAAAGTCAAAAAGGCCGGTTATTTGAACAAAAAATGTTATAAAAGTGGCAACAGGCAACATGTGTCATCTGAATGTTCTGTTACACCCTTTCAAAAACAAAGTATCATCAGTGAACATTCAGATACTGTTTATTCAAATCAGTGGAAGCCAAAACCAACGCTTGGTCACTATTAACCTATCTCTGGATGGGTTCATAAATTGAACTAATCATGTTCCTGCATGATAAAACTGCAATAAATAATTATACTCTCTGAGTATTTTTATTTATTGCTGATTAAACGTTTTCTTTTTAAAATAAATTGACTATTTAAAATATAACTTTAGAAAAACATTGTCACTGATTCAATTATATTTAATCTTCAGATATAATAATCAGTTCACTATGCTTATCTAACTTTATAGTTCTTATAGTCGCATGAGTATTTATTATGTTGTTATATTAGTTTTATATCATTGACTTAATTTCTTCTAAGCTGATTTTGTTAGTATTCTAAGTTGTAACTTGATCAGTGAAGAAGTAATCTAATGACGTGTTATACAACTTATATACAACATAATCTATACTCATGATTTTTGAAGCTATCAATATAAATATTCAAGAATGATAAACGATTCTTTTTATTTATGTAGTGACCACACCTCTATGGTTTATTCAGTATTCTAAGTTGTGTTTAAATCAGCGAGACTACATCCCTGCCTAAATAAAGGAACATTTTTATTTTGCTTGAATGTTTATATTTTTTTTGTGGTAAATCAAGAAATTGGTTATGTATTGTAACATTCTGTTTCTAGGCCTGGAAATAAATTGTATTTTATTAAGTTTAAGTGGTTTATTTGGAAAATAAACAAGTAAAAGAGTCACAGGTTTTATTGTGACTAATGAATTATTGTTTGTTTTAAATAAACAAAGTTCACGGTAAAATAAAAGTATTTTGATTTACGGGTATTTTCGGATCCAGACAATAGGTTAGGAAGCGGGTATAATTTATACCATATTATTAGGTGGGGCGGTGGAGTGACCGACTCATTTTCATTGTTTCTATCTAACTTCTCATTTCATTTCTTAAACTTACTCTCTATATTCTCTAATTCAAAGAAAAATAAAGAACAAACATTTGTGATTAAATCTAGCAAAAGGAAACTGATTAACACCATCATCTACATCATCTTCATCTCTTGATTGTAAGTATCTAGTGTTCTTGAGCTTCTTTTTATAGAATTTGGGTTTATGATAAATATGATGATTGAGATGAATTGAAGCTAGGAAATCATGTTTAGTTAATTACTTGTTGATTATTCATTGATAATTGATGATTTCATGGAGATTATATGCTAAAATTGATAGTGTTCTTGATAGTTAGTTCATAAGCTAGGTTATGACAATTTTGGGGTTTTGATGATGATATATGCTAGGATTACATGTTAGAGAATGTGTGTTATTGTTATTATATGTTTATGGTTGAAGTTGTGGTCATTTTTATGGAAAATTTCGAGTTGTAAACTGATTTGGTGAAAAATGGGGTTTTGGTCCGTATGTTGTTTGATGTTCCTGCTGCTGCTGAAATTATGATCAAGCCGGCGGCTTGATCACTGAAGCCGGCGGCTTCATGTGGTCAGCCGACGGGTTTGGACCCCAACCCGGCGGTCTGAACAGGCTTATTTAGGAGGTTAAGTTCTGATGTGCAAAAAGTTAATTCACCCGGCGGGCCAGGGTGCCAAGCCGGCGGCTTCTCAGCCAAACCGGCGGCTTCCCTACCCAAGCCGGCGGCTTCCTTGGGTTTTCCAGCAATTTGTATTTTAAGTTCGTATGATGTTAAATGATTTAACTAAGTTGATAAGTGGAGTATATATGATAAGATTATGGTGTAAGATATGGATTATGATTTGGATTAAGTTGTGGGACAAGATACTAACTTGTTATCTTTGTTGTTTCCAGATAAGCGGACGGCCACTCAGTAAGATAAGACCTCTGAGTTGGCAATCAGGCGTAAATATTTGGTGAGTGGAATTGTATTCCTCGGTTCAATTCCGTTGTAACGAGTTTGGTTGCAACGGATGAACTTTCGGTTATTGGTTTGACTTGTTATCGGTTATTGGTTAATACATTGACATGATTGTTGATATTGTGATTTGGTTTACTTGGTTATTATTGGTATTAATTGTTGGCATGATGATTATGCGGTTTGAATAGGTTAGCTACATATTGTCATGACTATTATGAAATATGTGATGCTTGGGCCGTTTGGCATATGTGATTTCAGAGGTCAACGCTGGTTGGGTTTGTGGCTATTGTTGGGCTGCCTGGGTTTCCCGATACATGTAGTTGAGGGATGAATCCTTGTCAGTGAAGATAGCTTCAAACTATCGGTAAGCCACTGTTGGGGCCGGCAGTGGTTGTAGGCTTTCGCTGGTTGGCTAACCAGGGGCCGCCGGTCCTCTTTGACGATACGTGTTTATGATTGCGAAGCTTTAGGCGGTAATCATAATTTGTGTGATTGTTGTTTACGATGCTTTAGGTTGTAAGCATTATTTGTTGGTTTGGTTTGTGCGTTGTAGGCTTGTTATTTCTGAATTGAACCGTCGGTTACGGTTCCATTCACTTAGCATTGGCTAATCCCTCGTTGTTAATCTTTTTGCAGGCTTTTAATAGGTGTGGACCGGGTTGTAGATGCTTAATGGGATGGTTGACTGTCATAGCGCTTACTCTGACAATTTTGGGGAATCTAACTTTTGGTTTTGAATAGTTTTCTTAATGCCCGGTTGTTTAAGTAAATGTTTGTAACTAAACTTATATATGTGTGTAAATGTTTTGAAAACTTGGTACTTTTGAACTTATGTAAATCGGTAATTATGTTTTGGGGACGCGCTTCCTACGAATAGTATATAATATAATATGTTTTGGTTTGCGTAAGGAAAGGGGCCTTACAAGTTGGTATCAGAGCAAAGGTTTGGGTGAATTGGACATTGGCTAATGTCAATCCCAAATCTTTTGGTGACAGTCAAACATTTCAGTAAGTGGGATTAGCTTATGAATGGGGGGTTGATTGGTTAGTATAGGTGATACTAACGATTAACAAGTTGTGAGTTATTGTGTATGAGTACAGGAATGGCAGATACTGAGAACCCGGCTCCCAATGATGTTTTGAGAACTGAGCTTCCACCTCCAGAAAATAATGATGGTAATCAGGGTGGTACATCTAATGTAAATCAAGAGGGAGTTAGTGATGAGGAATATAAATTACAGTTAGAGGATGAGGTACTAAGGTTGAGAAAGTTTGAGCAATTGTACAAGGAGCAACAAGCAAGATTAGCACAACAAAGAGATGTTGGATACCAGTTTCCATCACCTCAGCAGTAAAAGAGG
Source organism: Helichrysum umbraculigerum (assembly GCA_949592205.1). Taxonomy (NCBI): domain Eukaryota; kingdom Viridiplantae; phylum Streptophyta; class Magnoliopsida; order Asterales; family Asteraceae; genus Helichrysum; species Helichrysum umbraculigerum. The sequence goes on along the minus strand of CATIUR010000003.1, from coordinate 119,131,799 downwards.
GTATGTTCTTTTAAGACATTCAAGTCTAGTGGGCCGAAGGAATTTGAGGGGAGCAAAGATCCGGCAGTTACTTTGAATTGGCTAAGGGATATGGAGCGTAAGTTTGAGGTATGCCAGTGTGAGGAGGAGCTGAAAGTTAGGTATGCGGTGCAAATGTTAAAGGATAAGGCAATGGTTTGGTGGGACGCGGTGACTGCATCTTTGTCGCCCGAGCAAAGATCATCCATCAGTTGGTCGGATTTCCATAATGAGGTTTGCAAAGAATTCTGCTCGGAGTTTGACATGATCTGGATTAGGCAAGAGTTTATGGAATTGAAATTGACAGAGCAAATGTCGATTGATGATCTTATCAATCAGTTCACGGAGAAGCTACGTTTTGTCCAGCAATGGGTCCCGAATGAAAGAGATAGAATAAACCATTTTGTGGGAGCTTTGCCACCACACTACAGGACGTCGGTGAGATTAGCCGGTAATCTGAAAAATGCTTTTGATTTGGCTAAGTCGGTGAATAGTGACACTCGAGCTTCGGAAAAGTTAGTTAAGGAAAAGGCGGTGCACCATTCCAAGAATAGTTCCACGAGTAGCAAATCAAGTCAAACGAGTAGGGGGGTGTCTTTTTCTGAGGAGACAAGAGATAGGATTGCTTGGTGTGTGGATTGTAAAGCGAGGCATCCGGGGCCGTGTACTTCGGATACAGTTAGGTGTGTTAGGTGTGGAGGGTTTAGACACAATATTAAGGATTGTATCTTTCCAAGGAATGTTTGCTGGAATTGTCAGAAGGAGGGCCACAGAGCGGGTCAGTGTTTGGAGAAGGCAAGACAAGGTACGGGATTGGCTGGGAGTACAGGATTTGCTGGGAGTTCAGGTTCGGGTTCCTCGGCATCTGTCGGGCAAAAGAGAAAGACTGCGCCTCCTCGGGCATTTCAGATGACCGTAGGAGATTGGCTTGAAGATAACAATCCAGGTAGATTCGATATTGATTTTGATGTGATATGTAAATTGTAATTAGTATTGCATGATTAAGTGTAATCAGTAGCGTTTGGATTAATAGTGTGCGAGATTGGATTTCGGGGACGAAATCCTTTAAGGGGGAAGATTTGTAACATCCTGTTTCTGGGCCTGGAAATAAATTGTATTTTATTAAGTTTAAGTGGTTTATTTGGAAAATAAACAAGTAAAAGAGTCACAGGTTTTATTGTGACTAATGAAATATTGTTTGTTTTAAATAAACAAAGTTCACGGTAAAATAAAAGTATTTTGATTTACAGGTATTTTCGGGTCCAGACAATAGGTTAGGAAGCGGGTATAATTTATACCATATTATTAGGTGGGGCGGTGGAGTGACCGACTCATTTTCATTGTTTCTATCTAACTTCTCATTTCATTTCTTAAACTTACTCTCTATATTCTCTAATTCAAAGAAAAATAAAGAACAAACATTTGTGATTAAATCTAGCAAAAGGAAACTGATTAACACCATCATCTACATCATCTTCATCTCTTGATTGTAAGTATCTAGTGTTCTTGAGCTTCTTTTTATAGAATTTGGGTTTATGATAAATATGATGATTGAGATGAATTGAAGCTAGGAAATCATGTTTAGTTAATTACTTGTTGATTATTCATTGATAATTGATGATTTCATGGAGATTATATGCTAAAATTGATAGTGTTCTTGATAGTTAGTTCATAAGCTAGGTTATGACAATTTTGGGGTTTTGATGATGATATATGCTAGGATTACATGTTAGAGAATGTGTGTTATTGTTATTATATGTTTATGGTTGAAGTTGTGGTCATTTTTATGGAAAATTTCGAGTTGTAAACTGATTTGGTGAAAAATGGGGTTTTGGTCCGTATGTTGTTTGATGTTCCTGCTGCTGCTGAAATTATGATCAAGCCGGCGGCTTGATCACTGAAGCCGGCGGCTTCATGTGGTCAGCCGACGGGTTTGGACCCCAACCCGGCGGTCTGAACAGGCTTATTTAGGAGGTTAAGTTCTGATGTGCAAAAAGTTAATTCACCCGGCGGGCCAGGGTGCCAAGCCGGCGGCTTCTCAGCCAAGCCGGCGGCTTCCCTACCCAAGCCGGCGGCTTCCTTGGGTTTTCCAGCAATTTGTATTTTAAGTTCGTATGATGTTAAATGATTTAACTAAGTTGATAAGTGGAGTATATATGATAAGATTATGGTGTAAGATATGGATTATGATTTGGATTAAGTTGTGGGACAAGATACTAACTTGTTATCTTTGTTGTTTCCAGATAAGCGGACGGCCACTCAGTAAGATAAGACCTCTGAGTTGGCAATCAGGCGTAAATATTTGGTGAGTGGAATTGTATTCCTCGGTTCAATTCCGCTGTAACGAGTTTGGTTGCAACGGATGAACTTTCGGTTATTGGTTTGACTTGTTATCGGTTATTGGTTAATACATTGACATGATTGTTGATATTGTGATTTGGTTTACTTGGTTATTATTGGTATTAATTGTTGGCATGATGATTATGCGGTTTGAATAGGTTAGCTACATATTGTCATGACTATTATGAAATATGTGATGCTTGGGCCGTTTGGCATATGTGATTTCAGAGGTCAACGCTGGTTGGGTTTGTGGCTATTGTTGGGCTGCCTGGGTTTCCCGATACATGTAGTTGAGGGATGAATCCTTGTCAGTGAAGATAGCTTCAAACTATCGGTAAGCCACTGTTGGGGCCGGCAGTGGTTGTAGGCTTTCGCTGGTTGGCTAACCAGGGGCCGCCGGTCCTCTTTGACGATACGTGTTTATGATTGCGAAGCTTTAGGCGGTAATCATAATTTGTGTGATTGTTGTTTACGATGCTTTAGGCTGTAAGCATTATTTGTTGGTTTGGTTTGTGCGTTGTAGGCTTGTTATTTCTGAATTGAACCGTCGGTTACGGTTCCATTCACTTAGCATTGGCTAATCCCTCGTTGTTAATCTTTTTGCAGGCTTTTAATAGGTGTGGACCGGGTTGTAGATGCTTAATGGGATGGTTGACTGTCATAGCGCTTACTCTGACAATTTTGGGGAATCTAACTTTTGGTTTTGAATAGTTTTCTTAATGCCCGGTTGTTTAAGTAAATGTTTGTAACTAAACTTATATATGTGTGTAAATGTTTTGAAAACTTGGTACTTTTGAACTTATGTAAATCGGTAATTATGTTTTGGGGACGCGCTTCCTACGAATAGTATATAATATAATATGTTTTGGTTTGCGTAAGGAAAGGGGCCTTACAAGTTGGTATCAGAGCAAAGGTTTGGGTGAATTGGACATTGGCTAATGTCAATCCCAAATCTTTTGGTGACAGTCAAACATTTCAGTAAGTGGGATTAGCTTATGAATGGGGGGTTGATTGGTTAGTATAGGTGATACTAACGATTAACAAGTTGTGAGTTATTGTGTATGAGTACAGGAATGGCAGATACTGAGAACCCGGCTCCCAATGATGTTTTGAGAACTGAGCTTCCACCTCCAGAAAATAATGATGGTAATCAGGGTGGTACATCTAATGTAAATCAAGAGGGAGTTAGTGATGAGGAATATAAATTACAGTTAGAGGATGAGGTACTAAGGTTGCGACGTTAAGGTCTGCGTCGCTATGTGCGACGTTCGCAAGTCAATGCGACGTAGTAAGCTACGTCGCTATATGCGACGTTGGGGGTATAGTGCGACGTAGGTCGCTGCGTCGCATTTGCTCCCGACCAAATGCGACGTACGGAGTCTGATCGGAATTTTAACTCCAAAAACGCATTTTCCGGCCATCGATCGGCATAATATTTTTACCCAACCCATTTTAGGACATTACAAGGTTATACAAACAACTAGTAAGTTATAAAACTTAAAAACGAGAGTTTTCGGAGTTGTGTCGGAAACTTACAAATCGCCGAAATGAAATTCCGGAAAGATAGAAGTGTAGATCGTCGCGTGGTGGTCGTTTATTTCCAAAGGGGCTTGAAGATCCAAGGTCGTTTGAGGTGCTTATTTTGTGATTTTGATGAAGATGATAATGGTGGTGGTGGGTGTTAGTTGAGAGAAAAGAGAAGGAAGAGAGAGAGAGAGTAAAAGAGAAATGAGAAAGATGGTGGTGATGAGGGGTTTAAATCCCCTTTTCAGTCTACGTCTTCTTGTCCCGTGTGGTGCTCGTTTTCCCGATCGTTTAACGTTAAATATTTATTTTATAAACTAAATTTTACGTTTTAAGTTACGAATTTATTATAAAATGTTTTATTAAAAGAATTTATCAATTATCCATTTGGGATATCTAAATTGAAATTCGTTTTATTTGTTTGCGCGTTTGTATGTTTAATAGCATATACGTTAATTGTTTAATAAGAACTTGGATACGAAATATTATTATGAATAATATTTTGAATAAATTGGAGTTACTAAATAATATTTGTATTACTTAATAAAATTGTTCACCAACGTCCGTATTTATTTAATCGAATTACATTCGATTTGAAACTCGTACGATTTAAACAAATCGCATAATTGTAGATATATATTCAACAATATATATAATAATTGATACATTAATTAGCCTAACACAGAACTAATTACATGTATTAAAACTTGATTAGGCACTAAATTATAGTCCTAAATTGACGGTTGTCACATTCTCCCCCTGTTAGAAGAATTTCGTCCCGAAATTTATGTTGAAGTTGTGTTTGACGTTGAATCAGTGAAGAGTTGAGGATACTTGAGTCGCATTTGGTCTTCTCGTTCCCAGGTGAATTCCGGACCGCGCCGCGAATTCCACCTAACCTTGACAATGGGAATACGACTTTGTTTAAGTTGTTTGACCTCACGGTCCATGATCTCGGCGGGTTCCTCAACAAAGTGGAGTTTTTCGTCGACTCGAATTTCATCGAGTGGAATGATAAGTGTCTCATCAGACAGACACTTCTTCAGATTTGAAACATGAAATGTGGGATGCACGCTGCTGAGTTCAGATGGCAGATGCAATCGATAAGCCACTGGACCAATCCTTTCGAGGATCTCGAATGGTCCAATGTATCTGGGATTCAACTTCCCTCGTTTGCCAAATCGGATTACGCCTTTCCAAGGCGATACTTTGAGTAGAACTCGATCCCCAACCTGGAACTCGAGTGGTTTGCGTCTCACGTCAGCATAACTTTTCTGACGATCACGCGCGGCTTTGAGTTTGTTTTGAATTTCAACGATTCTCTCGGTCGTCTCGTGAATGATTTCTGGACCTGTGAGTTGGCTATCCCCAACTTCGGTCCAACAGATAGGTGACCGGCACTTACGACCGTACAGTGCCTCGAAAGGTGCAGCTTTGATGCTGGTATGATAACTGTTGTTGTACGAGAACTCGCACAATGGTAGATGTTTTTCCCAGTTTACACCGAAGTCTACTACGCAGGCCCGTAGCATGTCTTCCAGTGTTTGAATGGTTCGTTCACTTTGGCCGTCGGTTTGAGGATGATATGCGGTACTCATATCAAGTCGAGTACCCAGAGATTTTTGAAGTGATTGCCAAAATTGTGAAGTGAAACGACTATCTCTATCGGAGATAATTGAGATTGGAACACCGTGTTTGGTCACGATTTCCTTCAGATAAATGTTAGTGAGGCGTTCCATTTTGTCGGATTCCTTGATTGCCAGGAAGTGAGCAGACTTTGTGAGACGATCCACGATCACCCAAATGGAATCGCAACCGTTCGAGGATTTGGGTAGTTTGGTTATGAAGTCCATGGTAATTTGTTCCCATTTCCATTCAGGAAGACTGGGTTGTTGAAGTAACCCAGAAGGTTTTTGATATTCGATTTTGACCTTGGAGCAAGTAAGGCACTTGCTGACATAGGTGGCGATTTCAGATTTCATGTTCGGCCACCAGTAGAAGTCCTTGATACCGTGGTACATTTTATCGGATCCCGGATGGATAGAATATTTGGACTTGTGAGCTTCATCCATCACCAAGTCTCGTAGGTTCCCAAATTTAGGCAACCAGATTCGGTTTGAGAAATACCTAATCCCGTTAGGTTTGACTTCGAGTTGTTTATCCATGCCCCGCAAGGTTTCATCTTTGACATATTCGGGTTTTAAGGCTTCGAGTTGAGCAGTGACGATTTGAATGTTTAAATTGTTGTGAATGGTCATACTGAGGGCTCGAACCCGAAGTGGTTTCACTCGCTCTTTTCGACTGAGGGCATCAGCAACAACATTTGCCTTGCCTGGATGATATTTGAGTTCGCAGTCGTAATCGGTAAGCAACTCGACCCACCGACGTTGCCTCATGTTGAGATCCTTCTGATCGAATATGTGTTGAAGGCTTTTATGGTCGGTGAAGATTGTACATCTGGTACCGTAAAGGTAATGTCTCCAGATTTTGAGGGCAAAAACGACAGCTCCTAGCTCGAGGTCGTGGGTGGTGTAATTCTTCTCATGAATCTTGAGCTGTCGGGAAGCATAAGCTATGACTTTGTCTCGTTGCATGAGCACACAACCGAGACCTTGGTGAGAAGCATCGCAGTATACCACGAAGTCATCGGTGCCTTCGGGTAAAGAGAGGATAGGAGCACTGCAAAGCTTTTATTTTAAGAGTTGGAATGCCGACTCTTGTTTCTCAGTCCAGTCAAACTTTTTGTCTTTCTGGGTCAGAGTCGTGAGTGGTATGGCTATCTTGGAGAAATTTTCAATGAATCGTCGATAGTATCCGGCCAGTCCTAGAAACTGCCGTACCTCCGTCGGAGTGGTTGGCGATTGCCAATCTTTGATAGCTTCGATTTTTGATGGGTCAACGTGAATCCCCTGACTGTCAATCACGTGACCAAGGAATTGAACGGTTTTGATCCAGAACTCACACTTAGAGAACTTGGCATAGAGCTCCTCGTGTTTAAGTAGTTCAAGGATGGTTTTGAGATGTTGCGCTTGTTCTTCTTTGCTTCGTGAATATATGAGGATGTCATCGATAAAGACAATGACAAACTTATCAAGGTAAGGTTTACACACCCGATTCATAAGGTCCATGAATACAGCCGGTGCATTGGTTAGGCCGAATGGCATCACTTGGAATTCGTAATGCCCGTAACGAGTTCTGAAAGCGGTTTTTGGAATATCGGCATCGCGGACACGCAATTGGTGATAACCGGATCGGAGATCAATCTTTGAATAACAACTCGACCCTTGAAGTTGGTCGAACAGGTCATCGATTCGGGGAAGTGGATACCGGTTCTTGACAGTCAACTTGTTCAGCTCTCGATAGTCGATACACATTCGAAAAGAACCATATTTCTTCTTAACAAATAGGACCGGAGCTCCCCAAGGTGAAGAACTCGGCCTGATAAACCCTCGTTCCAGGAGTTCCTGTAACTGGGTGGACAGCTCCTGAAGTTCGGATGGAGCTAAACGGTATGGTGCTCGGGCCACAGGCGCAGCACCTGGTATAAGATCGATTGAGAACTCAACCTGTCTTGGTGGTGGTAGACCAGGTAGTTCTTCAGGAAAGACTTCTGGAAAGTCTCGAACAATTGGAACATCCTCAAGTCGCTTCTGCTCCGACTTTTTCTCCATGATGTGCGCGAGGATTGCTGGATAACCCTTTCTCAGAAATTTTCGGGTTTTTAGACAAGATATGAGGTTAAGCCTCGTCCCTCCGGTCTCCCCCTGTATGACTAGGGTTCTACCGATAGCGAGAGGTATGCGAACAATTTTGTCGTAGCAGATGATTTCGGCGCGATGTTTGGATAACCAGTCCATGCCTACGATGACATCAAAACTTCCTATCTCAACAGGCATAAGATCTATGGAGAAGGTTTTGTCGGCTAGCTTTAAGGTGCAATTAGGTATCACACTATTTGTTTCTATCAATTTGCCATTTGCTAGCTCTACGGTGTACTTAACGTCTAAAGCAACAGGTGTAACGTCAAGTAGAGGGCAAAATTCATCGGAAATAAAACTCCTATCGGCACCAGTATCAAACAGAATGGAAGCAGTTAAATTGTTGAGGAGGAACATACCCGTGACCACATTCGGGTCCTGATGGGCGTCCCCTGAGTTGATCACGAAGGCGCTACTTTTGGCGTTGTTGTTGTTGCGGTGGTTGTTGTTGTTGCCCTTATTCTTCAATTTTGGGCAAGAATCCCTGAAGTGTCCTGGGTTTCCACATTCGTAGCAGGACTTAGGTTGTCGGGTATTTCTGTCAGAGGGGTTGTTGTTGGATTTGGGGGCTCGGCAATCCTTAGTCAAATGCCCGTACCTCCTGCAGTTGTTGCAAGGAGTACCGCACTGACCAAAATGGTGGTAGTTACACTTGGGACAATAAGGCCTGTCCCCGGTGTAGCTGCGGGTGGTTTCAGAGTTGGTGGTGTAGACTTGGATGGCGTTGTTTTTCTTGTTTGAGTTGTGGTGGTGTTCAGAGGATTTGCGTTTGTTGTTGTTGGAGGATGAGGTGTTGGAGGTCTCACGGCTGACAACTAGAGCCATGAGTTCATGGGCCAATCGAATGGCACTCTCAGTGGTGGTTGGTTTGGATGAGGCGACGTTTCCCTGAATGTTCTCAGGAAGTCCACGAATGTATTTCTTGATGCCCTTACTTTCCGGTTCAACCAAGCCTGGGCATAGTAAAGCAAACTGTTGAAATTTTGTAGTATAATCAGCAACATCATTTCCCTGCACCGTCAGGTGCCAGAATTCTTCCTCCAGCCTATGCAATTCTTCTTCAGGACAGTATTTCTCTGTCAGTTTCTTCTTCAGTTCGGCCCAAGGAAGTCGGTTTGCAACCTCAAGGCCTACAGAGTTTGCGTGGGTTTTCCACCACGTGAGTGCACCTTCCTGAAAGGTGTAAGCAGCGAATTTGACTTTGTTGTTCTCAGTACAGTCGCAGAGACTGAAGACAGATTCCATACGCTCAACCCAACGGATCAAGCCAATGGCACCTTCCGTGCCCTTGAAGTATAGCGGTTTACAGCTAAGAAAGTCCTTATAGGAGCAGGGTTTGGGTGGTGGAGTATTGGTTGCGGTGTCCTCACTACCAGGTGGTGTTCGGGTAGCCAAGGCTTCGGTCACACTGCGGGCAATTATTCCCGCGATCTCAGCTTCGCTAAGGGTAATTTGACGACGTGGAGGCATGATGCTGAGTAAGAAAGAACAAAGAAATGAAATAAGATACTAGTCCGAGCATGATGAACTAGTGGTGTGTTTGTCATTCCGAGACAAAACGTTTGAAAGAAAGAGGCCTATATTCATATAATATAATATAATATAGTCTAAAGTTGTAATGAGGTCTATTCATGTAAATATATGTATATCACATAATCACCTATTGAGTGTCTAGCACAGAAGTGTTTTTGAGTCCCGTTTCTCTCGAGGTCAGAGTCAACTAATGCATTCCTGTTCAACACAACTCTTTCAGATTTCACATCATCTTTCTTTAATTGTACATAGTTGATCAGGCTATGTTAAATTAAAGTCGTATGATGTAATCCCTGAACTAGTCATAACTAATAAGGAATACTGCCTAACGGTCATAGTCTAGGCCCACTACATGCAACCTAGTTCACTATAACCTTAGGCTCTGATACCAATCTGTGACACCCCCAAATTTAATGATTTGCGGAAGCTTGATTTGGGTGTCACTAATCAATATACAAAGCACAGAAGATATAATGAACGACCACTATATGCGTCGTTTTAAACTTGTATAGATAAAGTAAATGTTTACATCAAAATAAAGTTACATTAGCTCGATTCCTGAAATTGAGAGATTACATAGCATAATTACTTTTACAAAATATAATAATGCAATCAAATCTCTAGTTGTATGAATGCTGACTCGAGCTAATATTTCCTGCTTGTGCAGCCAACCTACTGCTGGGTACCTGTGATAAATACTAAAATGGGTCAGCGAAAACGCTGGTGAGCTCACAGGTTTGTATGTCAATGTATAGTTGTAAGAACCGCAAGATTTATATTGAATTTAAAATGCAATTAAGCAAAATAAAAGTTATACTGTCCATGAGCACATAGTCTGAGCTTAACTTGATTTGTCAGGCCCACTTAAGGAAACCTAACTTGAAATTGCCTCCTACGAGTGCCTAATCAACACTCGTCTTCCCAAATGCTAATACATCCGTTTGACCGGTTAGTGCGTGCTAACCCGGATGAGGATTGTCAATCCCATATGATATCATATACTAACATTCACGCTATAAAATACTAGAGACTATGCTTATGGAGGACTTTAAATTGATTAGCTTGAAACTCATGTAGTATTTGAAGTTTGGCACTTGCGTTCTACTTGTAAAACAAAATCGAGTAGTAATATCACACCCCTAGTTGTAAAGCAGTGAAAATGGGGCTATGAAACTCACCTGAGTCTTGAAGTGTTTAATTTAATAAACTTGAAGTTATTAGCGGAGAATTGAAGTCCAAAGGCTTGAAACCTGAATGTGTCCACGACACTTGAATTGTTATTAATTGTACCGGTATCTCGAAAGACTACCATTTAAATTGTTTGTTTAACTTGATGTCCAAATTACCCCGATTTGGTTGATTGTATTGTTACAAGTTACTACGACTTGTTTGATTGACTTGATACAAGTTACAACGACTTGTTTGATCTTTGAAGTATGTTTTGAAAACGTGTACGGCCCGTTGGTGATTACTTGCAACAATAGTCTTGATGTTATCTCATTGATTTAGAAGTGTTATACTTGAAAAGTAAATTCCAATTATGATTGAAAAGTTGTATCGCGTAAGCGTTTTGAAGTTGTACAAGTTTGACATTTGGTGTAAAATGTGCTTACGGAATCTAAGTACGGAGGTCCGGGGGCAAAGCCCCTGGCTGGGGTCGAGCTGCCAGGTCAGCTTGGAAAATTTTTATTTCTACTATATTGTTTTAAGGAAAAACGCATCTGGACTTGAATTTGAGTGAAATCCAGTGATAAAATTTCGAGCTTCGACACTTAGTAAGAATCTGTGTTTTTGAGGTTCTGGTTTGTGCGACGTAGCCTGCGACGTAGGCTGCGACGTAGGGTTTTGCGACGAAGAGGGTTGCGTCGCTAAAGTCGACAGTGCTAAATCAATAGCGACGTAGGGTGCTACGTCGCTAATGCGACGTAGGTTTGGGTTGCGACGTTAAGGTCTGCGTCGCTATGTGCGACGTTCGCAAGTCAATGCGACGTAGTAAGCTACGTCGCTATATGCGACGTTGGGGGTATAGTGCGACGTAGGTCGCTGCGTCGCATTTGCTCCCGACCAAATGCGACGTACGGAGTCTGATCGGAATTTTAACTCCAAAAACGCATTTTCCGGCCATCGATCGGCATAATATTTTTACCCAACCCATTTTAGGACATTACAAGGTTATACAAACAACTAGTAAGTTATAAAACTTAAAAACGAGAGTTTTCGGAGTTGTGTCGGAAACTTACAAATCGCCGAAATGAAATTCCGGAAAGATAGAAGTGTAGATCGTCGCGTGGTGGTCGTTTATTTCCAAAGGGGCTTGAAGATCCAAGGTCGTTTGAGGTGCTTATTTTGTGATTTTGATGAAGATGATAATGGTGGTGGTGGGTGTTAGTTGAGAGAAAAGAGAAGGAAGAGAGAAAGAGAGTAAAAGAGAAATGAGAAAGATGGTGGTGATGAGGGGTTTAAATCCCCTTTTCAGTCTACGTCTTCTTGTCCCGTGTGGTGCTCGTTTTCCCGATCGTTTAACGTTAAATATTTATTTTATAAACTAAATTTTACGTTTTAAGTTACGAATTTATTATAAAATGTTTTATTAAAAGAATTTATCAATTATCCATTTGGGATATCTAAATTGAAATTCGTTTTATTTGTTTGCGCGTTTGTATGTTTAATAGCATATACGTTAATTGTTTAATAAGAACTTGGATACGAAATATTATTATGAATAATATTTTGAATAAATTGGAGTTACTAAATAATATTTGTATTACTTAATAAAATTGTTCACCAACGTCCGTATTTATTTAATCGAATTACATTCGATTTGAAACTCGTACGATTTAAACAAATCGCATAATTGTAGATATATATTCAACAATATATATAATAATTGATACATTAATTAGCCTAACACAAAACTAATTACATGTATTAAAACTTGATTAGGCACTAAATTATAGTCCTAAATTGACGGTTGTCACAGTTTTGAACCTACTTAAATAGGAAATCAAGTTTTTAGTAAAGATGCTACTGTGCTTCTCCCTGATTTTATGAAACAAAAAGAGGTTCTTGCACCTCAGCCTTTACAAAGTGTACCTCCGTCAGTTCCTGCCCCCCAATCGACCGCGTCACTGACCACACCCCCAGTGACTACTGCTGGTCAACCACCAAAGAAAAAACCACCAACTGCACCAAAGAAAATCAAGTTGAAGTCCCTGACATTAACGGATCAGGGACAGAGTCGGAAAAAGACGTATAAAGACGCCAAGAGTGAAGTAGCGACTGAACGTTCAGTCCCTGCGGGCACCCTTGATAAACCCAAACCTAAAGCTGCTTCACTGGACTCACAAAAGTCCAGTGACTCTATAAAGGGAAACCTACAGACAGCTACAATGGATCAACCCATTGTCAGCAGTGATTCGGGTGCAACCCACACCCCCTATTGAGTCAACCCATCAGCCACTCATTATCCTCACAAAAGGATAATGTTTTATCCAAAGGGCAAGTGCCATCAATGGGTGATAACACACCCATTGCTGATGACACACCACTGGCTACAGACCCGGACCATCTCTCATCTAGCACTGCACCAGCTGTCAATGTTTCTCCTCTATCACAAGGAGAGACATAAGCTGCACCTTCTGTTTCCCATGATCCATCAGCCCAAACACAAGCTGATGATGTTGAGGAAGCCCAACCAATGGATACTTCTTCATCTTCTTCTGAAAAGGATCAGCAACATCGAACCTACGCTTCTATCTTTCAAGAGGCAAATCAGCAACTAGATGATACTGATATTTCATCTCTACCCTTCTCCACTAATCCTCTAGCTGATACCATCACCTCACCCATCCAGGAATTAGATGCAATGTCTCTTTCCAGTGATAACATCTCTCAACATGCTGCTGATCAACCATCTCAACCAGAAGCTGAAATCCAATCCCAACCACAACCAACACCACCACTATCCCCTGTCACTCAAAAGTCACCACAAACCACCAAAGCATCAACTTCCACCACATCACCAACAGACAAGCTGCTGCTCGATTATATTGCTTCTTCACAGTAACAAATTCGAATGCTCACTGAGGATAGAGAGAACCTGACATGCCAACTAGCTGATCTCACTAGTAAGGTTCACTCTCTTGCAGCAGTATATGAACCTATTCCTGACTGGAGTGAATCTATCAAAGAGAAGGTCAAAATGATTGCAAATGCTGAAATAGATCATTATCGACTTCTGGAAACTCATGCTAAGTCTCTCTCTGAGCTCGCCTCATTCAACAGGATCAGCCTCAAAACTCAAGAAGATGCAATAGTCTCTCTTACTAAACACCAAAAAGAGATGGTGTAACACCTGCCTAATTGGGGTAATTAATTATGCCTGATTACTTGTAACTAGTTGTAATTAGTATGTAATGGAACTAATTACATACTCTATTTGTATATATAAGGTGATTTATATATACACGTGTACATACGCGATTTGGATAAATCGTACAAATTAACCATACCCGATTTATAATACTTGGACGTTGGTGAAACATTTTAAATTTGAACATGAAACATTATTTAAAAACACTTTGGTACTCGAAATAGTATTTTAATAATACTTTCAAATTGTCCTGATCGTACAAATAAACGTCTACACGATTAAAATAGTTAACGCGCAACCAAAACAAAACAAATTGAAGTTACATTTTATAACGTAATTATTAAATAATTGGTAAGATACTTCAACAAAAACATTGTATAATAAATTCGTATTTTAAAACAAACAACTAACGCGCAAAATAAATATTTAACGATTAAATAACGGAGAAAACGAACACCACACGGAGCACGGAACGGAGACTGGGTGAGGTGAGGCTTTCACCTACACCCCACCTCCCCCTCCATTTTCTTTCTCATTCTTTCTCTCACTCTCTTTCTTTCTTCCTCCTTTTCTCTCAAAAATCACCAAAACCACCATCCTCTAAAAACGAAAAATAACACACCAAAACGCACTCGGATTTTATAACTCCTTTGGAATAAAAGAACCACCTCGACACGATCTACACTTCTATCTTTCCGGAATTTCGTTTCGCTACTTTGTAAGTTTCCGACAAAACCCGAAACTCTCTGTTTTTACTCATTTTTACGTTTTTATGGCTTATATATGCTTAAAATGTCCAATAATGGGTTGGGTAAAAGTATTAGATCGAACGGTAGTCGAAAAACTCGTTTTCGGTCCATTTTCCGGCGAACAGTTGGAAGTGTCGCTAGTGTGTCAAAAACAGTACTAGCGACACTAGCTAAGTGTCGCTATGCCTAAGTGTCGCCCATATAGCGACACTACTTAAGTGTTGCTGAACTACTTAATCAGATTTATCTTAGCGACACTCTCTTAGTGACGCTAAAATTCGTAAGTGTCGCCTATAGCGACACTAATCAAGTGTCGCCAATTTATGAAAATCGGAAATCTAGCGGCACTCGTCAAGTGTCGCCTAACTAGTGTCGCCTGTAGCGACACTAGCCAAGTGTCGCCAAAAACAGTAAGTTGTCAAAATATTTTTACACCAAGTGTCAAACTTGTACAACCTCAAACACTTATACGATACGACTTCTAAAACACTTTAGAATACACTTTCACGTATAACACTTCAAAACATGATGATAATATCGGGATTATTATTACAAACCGTCACTAACGGGCCAACTATATTTTTCTAAGAACAAACGGTAACGAACCAACATTGGACATAACGAGTTGTGTGGACAACTAGCCTAGATGGTCTTGCAAGACAACTACTTACATAACCTTATGTGTTTAGGCATTTGAAGGTTACGGGTTCGGAGAACCTACGGACTGATATCATTTACTCGTTTATTTGTACAAACGTAACTTGCAAAGACTCAGGTGAGTCTTACGGCCCCACTTTTACTGTTTTATCTTATTGGGGGAGAAATATGCTACTACTTTTCCTTGAACACAAGTACTAAAACTGTTTACTATACCAAACGAAATTGCATGAGTTGTTTACTATTTACAGAAGTCTCTCCATCATATATCGTTAGTTATGGACTTAAGGGCGAACACTAGTTAATGGATCCATTAGGGAAATGACCCTCCCCGCCCGGGGTAGTAGCGCTACCACGAACCGTTCTGTATAAACGGGCGACTATTATTCGTTACTTATGCTTGCTCAGTTACGAGCATGTCATGGGAGCAAATTATTACTTACGGGTTAAGCTTCGATTATGAGCCTCATGGCAATGGTATAACTTATTTACTTACATTTGCTGGATTTGCAAATACTTGGTTTACGCCTGCGGGCACTACTGATGAAATCTTGTGTTCAAAACTGATATTAATTACAAACCTGTAAGATTCACCAACATTCGTGTTGACCTTTTTAGCATGTTTTCTCAGGTACCCGAACGGAGTAGGATTACTCCAGGACTTTAGCTAGAGTCGCATGATTTCAACACAACTGCATTAATGGAGATTCTTAGCATTATCTTTTGTATATTTCGATTATGTAATAGAATCTCCCGCTATACGCGTGGACTCTAGGAAACTACATTTTTGTATACGAAAACATTAAGTTTCTTTGAAATCGTTTTACAACGTCTCATTTAGAGGTCGTTTACTATATATCTTTGTGCTTTGTATATTGATTCGTAACACCCAAGTATGCTTCCGCAAATTATTAAATTTGGGGGTGTTACAGATGGCATCTTCTATTGTGGAATATATCACTCATGCCGATAAAGTCGTAAGTGAAATTCCAAAAATGGTCTCCAACCAGGAAACAACCATCAAAGGTTTAGAAACTATGCATACTGATCATGAGAAAATCTGTAATCGACTCGATGAGATTATCAATTTCGTTTATGAGGCTGAGGGGGAGAATGAAGAAGATGATAAAAGTGATGATGCTGAAAACAATACCCTCTTCGATAATGATGCATCAGATATGGATGACACTGATGATATGCATGAAGAAAATGATGACGTAGTTGCTTTCCCTGAGTTTCATCCGGATGAACAAAGGATGTATGATTGTAAAGTTAAAGAGTGGGCCGCTGATGAGAATGCACAGGTTAAAGGAAGGAAAGCAAGCTTTGATCTAATGAGGTGGGAATGGATGAACAGACAACAAGAAGATGATGTTGTCAATATGGATGAAGGAGATGATGATGATGATGATGATGATGATAATGATGGTAATGATGGAGATAACGCTGATAAAAAGAAAGATGATGAGAATGATGGAAAAAGAAATGATGCTGATGAAAAGAAGGATGATGGAAATGGTGCTGACAATGAGAAAGAAGGCAAGGATGATGGGACTAATGAAAAAGGTACTGGTGCTGATGATAAGAAAGAAGAAGACACTGATGATCAGATGGAAGATCAGCAACCAATCTCTTCTGTTCTAACCAAGAGGAAAAGGACCAGTAAGTCTCCTACATCAGAGTCCATTCCCTCCAAAAAGACAATCTTTTCTGAAGAAGAGATATCAGCCACCATGTACAACCTCAAAACCATTTTGGAAAAATCTGAATCTTCATCAGAAATGCCTCATCCAGATACTGTCATATCTGAGGCACTACCAGCAACAGCAATCACAACAACTACTCCAGCAACAATACAACCAACAACAACATAACCAGCAATCATCACAACAGTAACCACAACTCCACCAACAACAAATCCAACAGCCACAACAACTTCACCAGTAATCACAACCGCAACAACAACAGTAACTCCACCATCAGTAACCATGATACCAGCAACAACAACAACTTCACTACCAACCATAACCACAACAGCAACAACACAGATCATCCTCTCAATCCCCACAGACTTTGCATCAACTGAAGCAACAACAACAACAGCACATCCCCTTTCACAAACATAAACCTCAAAACCAAGCTCTTCTGATCTGACTCTCCTTTTGTCATCTGATTCAACTTCAGAAACTCCTCATCCTGAAGAAACTGAAAAGCAGCGAATAGAAAGGAAAATCAAAATGAGACGGGAGAAGTAGAGGGAGATGCTCTTGAAGTATCAGGCTGATCTTGATGCGAAAGATGAGGAAGAAAGAAAAAGGAAGCTGAAAGAACAATCTGATTCCGACAGAAAATATATGTTGGAAGTCAGTGGGAAAATGGCTAAGGAAACAGAAAAAGAGATTCTCCTTAGAAGACAGCAAGAAGAAGAAGATTATCAACTGTCTAAACTTCTTCAAGAAGTTGAAAAATCTGAACTTCAGAAAGAACTTGATGCTGCAAGAAAGGGGAATAAATCGAAAAAGAAAGGGGGAGTCAGTTCATCAGTGGATAGAATGTGGGATGAAATTGACCAAAAGAAATATGCTGCTAGAATGATTGGAAGATCAAATCCTGCTCTTATCACCAAGGTCAATCTGAAAAAGCCAAAGAATAAATCTCAGGCTCAGCTACTTATTCACAGAGGAATGGAAACTCAAGCAATTAATCTTGATCAAGTCTGTAAACTACATAGAGAAGAATGGAACGAAATCAGACTTGCTATCAGTCACTCCTCAAGTGCTGCAAAGAATGAAGTTCTGAATGAGATTGACATGCTATTCAAGAAAATGGTGGATTTGCAGCTACACAGACTAGAAGACACTGTCATACATGGTGAAGAAATAATGCAGCCACCAAGCCCAAGGTACAGATCAGGAACCAGCAGCATATATTGAATTCCAAACACTGAAAGATTGAATCTGTCAATTCCTGATGGTGTGCCAAGAGTGGAAGGTACAGAAATGACTGAAGGGGAGAAAGGGCTTGTCTACAGAGACTTTAATGGAGTATTAAGGTTTCAAAGAGAATCGGAACTTGAAAAGATAGATCATGAACAGCTTGTACACCTTATCAGATCAGTGAGCATGCTTCCAAAAGATTCAGTGATGAGGAAGGCAATTTTGGAGGAAAGGTTAGCCAGACAGTTCAGATACTTGCCATCAACAGACAAATACGAGTTAGCTGATGAACTTGGCATTGTCAAACAAGAAGAGATCTGGAGTAGTCAACCGTAAGTTTGTAATAGATTAGGCTTATTGTAACTGAGACTATCTGTACTTTATATTTTACAGTTCAATGAAATCTGATCTTTTGAGAAAACCAAAGTGCAAAACTCAGATCATATCAAAAGAATCCAAAAAGATAAATGAATGGATCAAAGTGTAAGTCACTGAATGTTTAAATTCTTAAACACTGACTATAAATTTTCACAGCAACAAGTTTGTCTAGGGAGCTTCGATCACAATCATTTAGGGGGAGATTGTTGAGTCACTGGTCGCTGACCATGTTGAAGTCGCTGGTCGCTGACCAACTCAACTTAGCACTACTCGATGAAGAAATGGATTGTATCAAAGCTGCTGTTACTGAAGTTTATTATCACTGATAGTCATTCATCATACTTGCAAAGAATTGATATGCTGAGGAAGAATAAAGCTCAACTTGGTGTGTCGCTTATCAACGTCAGCGAGAGCTTTACTTCTTCAATATCAAATAAAGGCAAAAGTCACTGCCAGAATAACAGCTAGTCACTGAAGATCAATAGTTCAAGTCATTCTACAAGAGCATGTTAGCTCGCAGTGAGTAAGGAGGATTACAACATCTTCAGTGACTATTCAATAAAGCCTCTAAATCATCAAGTACAGAAAAGTACTGTACTCATTTGTACATCAGCAAGAGTGTTCCTATTTGAAGTATGTCTGAAGGGTTACGTGGCAGCAAGTGATTGGTTTTAAGGTAACGAGATATTTGCGGTAACAGAATTGGGACCCGCAGTATGTCGGTGCATCAAAGATCAAGCCAATCAAGCAGAGACACGTGTCATTCTAAGATCCGATAATCTAGGAACTCTTGTAGTATAAATAGTTCAGTAGTTTGTACTGTATAGGCTAGTCGTTTAATTCGTGTTAATCACTGTATATCAGTGAGTAGTTAGTCTAAGCACGACTTAACGATCCAGCGAGTGAACAGTCAGCGTGTTTGTCCACTGCTGTTCATCTCAATTGTAATGGATTAGCTAAGTGTTTGAATTGGATTAACTTTGGTTAATCCATTCCGCATTCAACACTTGTGAATTTTATGATCAATACAATTCACAATTTCAGCTACTATTACGTTGTTCTTTGATATTGTCATATCTATTATCTGCTATACTCTGTTTCTGTTAAAACGATTAAAAACTTTCAATTAACTTAGTTAAAATAAGAAAAGGTTTTTTAATTGTATTCAATCCCCCCTTCTACAATTAAACTTTACAATTTGCGATTCCAAATCACTAATCAATAGTGATTCCGGGACTCTCAGTATCCACCAAGTATTTTAATTATTAAATGATCCTGATAATTAATAAAGTATACCGTTAACCTTTTTTACATTTTTTTTATCATAGTAATAAATGAGATCATTATTAAGTCCAAGGCTCATTTTACATATTATTATTATTATTATTATTATTATATTGTAGTAATAAATGAGATCATTATGAAGTTAATGCTCATCTATCTTATATACAAATTGGCAATGATGCTGACATCATTATAGCTGATTTGTCACCATCTCAAGCAACTTCATTGCTGACGTGTCATTCATCCATGCATTTGCTGATGTCATTATTCATCTTTAAATTAAAAAATAAAAAATAAAAAATAGATACGAATACCAATTAAAGTTGCTGGGCATGCAATTACGAATACCAAAAAGAGGTTGTTTGCCTAATTAATTCTCCTTCACTAAATGGGCTTATAGATGCACGCGAACATTTAAGTCTCTTCCTTCCATTGGGCCTCTCATGCACGCGTATTTTTCTAAGGAATATCAACAGACTTAGGTTTGACATTATAAAACTTTGTAGTTTCAACAATAAGTAACCATCCGAAATCAATGACATCACTTTTGCTGATTTGTCACACTCTCAGGCCATAGTCTTGCTGACGTGTCTTACTCTCATGAATTTGCTGATGTCACAGGTTCCATATTGTCTTTAGTCTTTTTTTAAAAGGTTAGTATTTAATAAATAAAGTTATTACTCATTAATATTTTTCTTGGTTATTGTTATTTCCTGCCATGTATACGCGACTTTCAATAAAGTATTACCATTTCCAATGAACCTTTTCCTCTGAGTTGTTAAATCACTCTTTTTGGTTTATGAAAAAAAGTAAGATTGCTTATTTGACCAAAATTAGTATATACCTTTCAAAAATGTTGGTTACAACTTTTTAGTGTAATGTTAAACTAATGACTTTCAAATCTACAGTTATTTTGGCAATACTGATATTCTGATGACGTGGATACTGTAAAAATGAAGAAATATTGTGGTTATTTTGATTTATTTTTTTATCTAACATGAAATTACTTTGAAGCTTTAAAAAGGTGAAAAAGTCTGCCCATTTTTCTAGACATGCAAAAGACTCTCTCTCTTGAAACTCTACAACTTACATTTTCAAGCTTTCATTTTTATTGGTGTATCTGACAAGAATATCACACTCACTTCTTTTATTGGTTTTCTCTGCATCAATTACAGTGACCAAAAGGAAGACTGGCTAATTTAATTTTTTTCTTCAATTCATATGGTTTCTCAGTTCTCATCTCTCTCTTATCTCATCTTCAAATTCACGATTCTTTCACGATTTTAACAAAACTGGAATTGTATCCCCATAAGTTTTTGATATTTATATTAGGGTTTTGTTAGGTTTATTATATGGTTTTAATTTCAAGGTTAATCTTAGTTTTCTTCTTCATGATTTTCACTGTGATTCAAAAATGTATTAATAAAGTTCATAGAGTTTATAAGGATCTTATGTTTTTCATCTTTCTTCTCAACCTCTGTAAATCGAGTTTCTTACAGGTACATGAATAATGGTGGTGAAAGTACTCCAAGATATTGTGATATGGTGATTTGCATTTGGAGTTCGGTGTCTCCATATTTGAAAGTCGAGTAGTAAGTTTCGGTATCTCTAGACCTTAAGTTATTGTTTATATTGAAACACATGCTTCTGTAATCTTCTTAAGTGTATTAAAAATGTTAAAATTTTGTGAATTAAGACAAAAGATATGCATCTTCAAGGACGCACGCCATGTGTTTGATATAATGCCGAGGACGAATTTAGTTACAAGACTTTGTTCGGTACCCATGTTTTTTCACTTAAATGTTTAATGTTTATTTTTTTCACCTGATTTGTGTTATTTATTTTTGTCATTTTGTTTAATTTTTTAACTTAGTAAAAAAGCCATTTTTGTTTTAAAATCTTTGTAGGTTTAGAAACTGGAACAATGGTGATGATGATGCATCAACGGAAAATTTGACGGATAAAGGTTCATTAATTCATGTTTCTATAACTTTGTTAATGCACTTATGTAAGTGACTTTGTCATCTTTATGCGTTTTCTTTTCCATTTGTACGTTATGACAAATCTTGGAAATTCGTTGAGGCTTTTCTTGATTTTCTCATTTTGATGTATATAAGCTGCCATAAAACTCAAAGATTGATGATCAGTTTTGATGAGCTACGAGTGTGCAAATTACTTACTATGAACTATTTTTTGTAATGTTATTAGCTGTTTATATAACTTTTTTGTACTTTCCACCTATGTGAAGTACTACTTTACTTATGAACTATTTTTCCATTAATTCAATTCGTTAGTTATGATGTTATCCTATTCTTTTCAAGGGCTGCACCATTTCATGTGTATTTAGTCAGTTTGAATTGTAATTGTCATATTTATTAGTGAAGTCTAAGAATTAAGTAACATGTCTGTCTTGCAACAGCTTACTTGATTAACTTTCGTATCACTTGGCTTATTTGATGATAGTGACATCAGGTTTACATGCAAAGTATGAAATCAAGTACTGTCCAAGGATAGATAGATGTTGCTGAGAACTGTATTTGAAGATCAAGGTTACTTCTAATTTTTGTATTTTGGTGAGTGCCACTGTTTGATTAATTACTATTTTGATCATTAGTTCTTGAAATCAAGGAACATTAAGCTTCGTTCTCATTTATAAGGATAAACATTATGTTAGGCTCTCCAATCTTGCTATGTCCATTGTGATACAAAAACATGTTTATGCCCTTGATGGTGTTTCTTCCTTTGTTATGCATATGCGTATGGAGTTCATATAAATGCTTCAGCTCAGGCCATTACACTTGCAATACGGGTTTATGTTGGTGCGCTTGCTCCAGCTGCCAATCAGTAGGTTTCCTTTTATCTTATACATGCTAAACTATGTTGCAATTTTAGTTCCTAAGTTTTGGTGTGGAATTGTTTAGGTAGCAATAGTTTTAGTTCAAATGGTTGTAATTCTTGCCAAATGAGCAATTAGTATGTGTTTGATGGCTGTTTGTAATTAGTCACATTTTGATTTTTGTACAGACCATGGAGGTCGTGAGAATTTGTGGAGTCCACTGATAACATTTGTAAATTGATGTTTCTGTTTTTGTGTAAATTGATTATTTGTACATCTATCATTTGTAAAGTGATTAATTGTACTCTAAATCGGGTAATGGATTAGTTTCTTACAAAATCGAAGATACTTTCAATTTAATAAAACTGTCAAATATCATGTTGCAAGCACTATAAAGATTATGTTACAATTTAATTTTTAATAAAACCCGTGTTATCACGGGTCAATAAACTAGTTCTTTAAAGTAAGTATACCGTTAACCTTTTTTATATTTTTTTATCATAGTAATAAATGGGATCATTATTAAGTCCAAGGCTCATTTTACATAATATTATTATTATTATTATTATTATTATTATTATATTGTAGTAATAAATGAGATCATTATGAAGTTAAGGCTCATTTTTTAAAGTATTGTTGATTAATAAATAATTGTAATCCATTTATGTTTCTTATTTCTATCATTATAAATTATTTAATATTGTTTATCTAAAATATGCTTTTATCCAAATCCATATAATATTTTTAATTATTAAAAACAAGTTTTAATCTAAAGAAATAACTCCATTTTTTATAAATTATTTAATATTATTTATCAATTAAAATGACACGTAGCAATTTTATATACAGGATTAAAACAGTGCGTATAAATAACCGACCTCTCAATCAATTAAAAAGAATGTTTCCTATCTATCTATCCAATGCAATAAAATAGGATATTAGACTCTCAATTTTCCCGCAAAAATCTCAACCATTTTACTCATCTTAATATTTGTACCCTTACTATAATAAAATCTCTATGACCCCTGAATTTTAGTTGACCCTCCATAAATATCCGTTGAGTACAATCAATTAATGCACGTTATTAACAGCCCTTAAAGCTGTCATTCAATACCCTTATTATATAGATGTCTACATATATAAAAGCATTAATTAATTAATAACAATTAAAACCATTATTATTTCACAATCCTCCTATTTCCCTCTAACAACTTCCACTCCACCTCTAAAGTTTAGGAATTGTATCCCTCGCGATTAAAATCGTAACCGCCGTTCATATGTGATATGTCCATAACTTAATTGAAAACCACATATTCTTTATGTGTTTCTCATTCTTCGTATGACTTCCTTGAAGTAATGATCAAAATTGAATGACTATATATTTCTTAATAAATTGTAAGCATAAAAATAATCCTATTCATCCCAATTATTATTTATGTAATTTTTAATTGATTTGTAATTGTAAATGTAAAAAGAAAATTAAACCAACGTATTGCTATTCACAATTTTTTTTTTTTTTTTTTGAAAGGCAGTTGTGAAATTACTGACGGACCTTTTTGGCCCACCCGATCATCTCCACAAGCGGTTACTCCCTAGGATCGAGTAACCGCCCCTGAGTTCGAAGCCAAGGCGACACACTAAAGGGGTTGCTCTCCCATGTCATACAAACTTAACACCAACAGCCCTTCTGCATAATTAATTGTCAATGCAGGTCCTTAACTTCCTTCTCTTTAACATTTGTCATCCAAATCTACAAGAAAGTTATTAATTAATAAACACAAACATGTTCCAATTAGGCTGAATATGAGAACAATTGAAGACTTGTTCATTCATTCATATATGAAAATATCGGTGACTAATTAATTAATTACTCTAAAGATTATTAATCAATAAATATGTTACTTTTGTGGCAAAGGAGCCAAAGGATAATACTCTTATTTTAAAACATTGCTTGTGTATTTTAGCTATGACTAGAGAGTCACATATATAATTTTGTCATTACATCAGACACACATTATTCCATACTTCCTTCAAAATAATTAATATTTAAAAGTGGATAAAAGAGATATGAATGTGTTGTTATTGTTTTTTTTTTTAAAGAAACAAAATATATAAATAAATAAAAAGGTAAATTTCTATTCAACTAATTAATCCTAACAAAATTGCACTTAAAGACCCGTGGAAGAAAAAATTATGGACAAAATTTTTTTAACCATAACATTCAAAAGTAAATAGTGCATATCCTAATGTGGATTTCTAAATCCGCCACTGCACGTATGTATGAGTTGTATATACTTCGTGGTAGGCCTGTAAGCGAACTGAACGTTCGGCGAACTATTCGTAAACCGTTCGGCGGGAAGTGCGTTTATGTTCGTTCGTTTCGTTATATGAACGAACATGAACAAATTTTTACGTTCGTTTAATTATATGAACGAACATGAACACAAGTCTCGTTCGTTCAATTACGTTCGTGAACGTTCGATAACATATTCGTGAACGTTCAGTTAAATGTTCGTTTCTTAACTAATAGTTTAATTAAATTAATACATATTTGTATATCTTATTTTGATTTAAGCTTTTTTCTAAATATAATATTATTAAATATTTAGATATTTTCATTTAATAATATTAAACATCTAGATATTTTTACCTCACATTTCCCACTCCCACTCATATTTCCTTCCACTTGAAAAACACTTCCACTAGTTCCAGATCTGTTGTTCTTACCTACGATCGAACTAAGCAAATGAGTTTATCTTCATATTGTGATCGTTTTGTAATGTTGAATATGCATTGCAAAGTTTCAAGTTCTATAATATATGTGTGAAGATGTGTATATATACGTTCGTATATTTTTGTTGAGGTTCGTTTAAGGTATTAACGAATAAATGCATTAAATTATGTGTGTTCGTGTACGTTCATTTGTGTTCGTGAACAAATAAATTTTCTTAGTGAACGAACATGAACAACAAAATCCGTTCGCTTATCCGTTCGTGTTCGTTCGTTTGTTCGTCAAAACCCTAATGAACGAACACGAACAGACTCCGTTCATGTTCGTTCGGTTGGTTTACAGGCCTACTTCGTGGGATAGATTGTAGAGTTTTTGTGCTAAAAGAAATGAATTCTACAGAATCTCGACCATTGGAGGAGAGCCCGTCGTTTCTTGTTGCAAAATGAATCACACCCGTAACACTATTGAAGCTTGAAAACTTCATTTAAAAGATGTCCAAGACTTACATCAAGAACTACTACTACTACTCTGCTGTTGCTAATTTAATCAGTAAATAACTAGATATTAGCATGGATACATAATGAAAGTATGAAACCCAAGTGATATGAAGTAGTTTGGTACTCCGTATTATTTATTTTCCCATTAAACTTGATTCGATCTTCCAAACAAGACAGTGAACCGGTTCGTTTAGTGTTGGCCTATTGGGTTGGAATTACTGGATTGGGCTACGTACTGGCCTTTGGGCTTTTTCTTATCTGGGCCCTTTCTATATCCATAAATCCATAATGTAACTTAACTGCTTGGTAATTTCATAAGTTCCACTAATCCAGTACCTTTCGAGGATGATGAATATAAAAGGACTTGACCCAACAGGTTACACTAATTAAAGATTACCGAACATGCACTCTACTAATTAAGTTTACTTTGTAATTAATTGACATATTAAAGTGTTAGATTAAATTAGTTGATGACCAACTCAAATTGTTAGCGCATACAAGTAATTTGGATTTCGTTGACTAGAAATTATTATAAACACAACGCAAGTACAAGTACTCGTAGACAACCACGTACATTTGTTGAAGTTCAATGAACTCTGTATACTCTCTCCGTCCCAAAATTATTGTCACCAGACAAAAAACACACAGATTAAGAAAAATGCATTTATTACTGTTGACCACCAATAGAATTTCATCTTTACCATTTTCAAGCATTTTTATTGGTTGATTTTGAAAGAGGACAATTATTTTGGGACATAGCAAAATGGAAAGGTGGACAAATAAATTGGGACGGAGGGAGTAGTATAATTTAGGGATTAGTATGACAAAATGTATCTAACTTTGAACGAATTTCTGTTGTATGTATTGTAATTCGTGAATAATACAACCAAGTTTAAAGAAAGAGTCTCTGTTAAAAAATGTTTTTGTATTAAGTCAAGATTCTCGTGCAGATAAGCACTTAATAATTATTCCCAGAACAGGAGCGCAACAAAAAGCTAAAAGTAACAAATAGAAAGTATGTACGATAAGCACACACACTGCGATAACTCCCCCACAAACCATCGCCATCAAGAACCACGTAAAAGGAAACATCAACCATTGTAGAACCCCCCACGAATTTGATCCTGAAGCATACTTCAATTGAACAGTACTGTTTTGAACAATATTTCTAGTATTGCAGTTAACCTGAACAACAGCTCGAGCCACCAGATGCATCTTCTTGCGTTCAATTGACCTAAACTTGAACCCACCATGCGAATCCACTCTCAAAATCGTGACTCTAGCAGGCTCTTTGGTCGTTGCAGCCCTTGAAAACACATCCGGAACCACCACCGAGTTGTCAACCAGTTTAATCTTTCCTTTTCCTTGATAAAACCCCTGGATGGTGTGTTTTCCTATGATAACGCTCGTGTTTTTGGATATGGTTGTTGGTTAAGTGAAGGTGAGACTAATAGGATCGTTGTAGTAGAGACCGGTAAAAGAGTTTGGGGTTTAAAATCAAGAGGTCAAACTGCATTTTGGTTGTGGTCGAATTGAGTGTCGTGTTAGAAACATGGAAATCGAAAAGGAAAAATTCTGGACGATTTCGAGCCAATAACTGGACTGTAAGGTAATATGCTATACACCAAGCTACGTAGCCTGAACGTTTGTGAGGAGTATATCTTGCCATTTTGAGAAAGGACTAAGAGATGAGAAATGGAACTAGTTTTTGGCTTTTTAGTTCTTTTTATATACCATCCTTTGGTTCAAATAATTAAGGGATTATCCTATGTGAATATATTCAACTAATACACGATGTCTATTATGTGTATCTAACTTTATTGTACTTCGTGTATCTTTATTTAAGTAAACCTTGTATTTAATACACACAATGGAAAAAATGAAATTAGATTCACACAATAGTGTGACCGTGTCATAGTTGAATACATTCTTCTAAACTAAATCTAATTCAATAAATAAATAATGGAAAGTTGCTATCTAATTTCATTTATGCGAGGGATAAATATTTTACTTTGTTTCTTATAAAATTACTATAATAAGTAATAACTCAATCATACTTATTGAAAGTGTCAGATTTGTTCATGGGATTATATATAAGTTAAACGAATTAACTTTGCAAATACAATCTAGCTAATAATTTTTATACTTATTCAAACAAACAAAATGAAGATTCAGAGTTTACAGCTTCAAAACTTAATTATCGCATATTTTGGAAATCATAATACACAAAAATGAAGAATTATGGCACGTTTAATTATGAAATTCTTTTCTCATATTCATTTTTTATAGGGAATGAGAAGTATTTTACTTTGTTAGATATGATAAACATTAGAAATTCAGAAAATGCGTTGAATATGAGAAATAAAGTTTCCATTTTTTAAAAGAGGATATAGATTAAAAAATTAGATAACTATAAAAGGAGTATTCAGTTTTTAACTTTAAACCGCGTTTAGTTATAGAGAACTGCTAACTTTTCCATAAAACTTTTCTAAGAAAACTAGAAAATTAGAAAACGTGTTCAAATCCAAATTTTTTAAAAAACTTTTATAAGAAAAGGAAAATTCTTATATTTTTTTTATAACAAAAAGTTGAAAACTACTTTTCATGGTTCTTTTAAGTTTTCATCTCTATTTTCTCTTGGAAAATGAAAACTCTACCTCTCACATTTGAACGCATTTTCCAAATTTTCATTGCTTATTCAGAGAAGTAAAACACTCCCTAGAAAAACAGAAAAATGAAAAATGGGAACAAATTTTTTGTAACTAAACGCACCCATAGATTTCCTTAGAAAAGTTTTTTTTAAAAACCTCATATTTAAACACATTTCACCAATTATTTTAACATATACACTCATTATCATTATTAATTTTTTTAAGTGTAACTTTAGGTCCATATTATTTGATATTTTGATATACGAGCACCTTTTATTTCTTATTGGTATTCAATGGCTAATCAAACTATCAAAAGGTCAATAGCGTTGTATTTTCCATGTGTACTCGACATTTTATTAGTGTTCTCCTCAACTTAATTAAGCAACCACCAAAAAAAATCCCGATTGTTAATTCAACAGAATCGAAGCGTTGAATAATTGGTGTTATTAAAAGACCTAGTACTAGGGAATACCGTGTGAGAATTTTTTTGATTTTATTATATATTAAGTACAATTTAAAACTAGCTACATAAAGATCCAACTAATTATTTTTTTTTTTAAATAAAACCATTAAGGTTGAATTAATTGCATAAAGTATATTGTTAATAGTCTAACTAAAAAAGTTAGACATACAAAATATTTACTAAAATTAATTTGTATGGTTTGGGATCAGAAGGGCATGGAGTTTAGATCGAGAGGGGCAACCTTTAATTTTTTTTTTTTTTTTTATCTACGGTATATATATTTACTGCATCATAAACGTACACTACATAACCACATTGTATTTTACCCTTAAAACTTCGACTTCATTCCTCTCTAAACTGGACCCAATTTGTATATATATAAATCAAATGGCGTGTACCTATATTATAAAAAGAGAGCAAGAAAGAATAAAAGGAAGTTAGGTAATGAGATCGCTTTGCGTATATCGTTGAACTTTCTAGAGGTATGGTATTAAATTTCCTTTAATTGTGTCATAATACTTAGAATAAAAAACTTAAGAGTTGAATAAGTGATAAATTATTTAATACCGGCCTGCTTTCCTTGTCAACTTAGGGGGTGTTTGGATTAGCTTATTTATAAGCACTTATGTGCTTAAAAAATAAGTATGTGACCCCTTACTTATTTTTAAGTGATTATTCCTTAGTAAATAAGCAGATAAGCAGTTTTCAGAAAAGTGTTTGGATCTGCTTATCTGCTGTCAAAATAAGCAAATAAGCAGATAAGTGCTTATTTAAGCTAATCCAAACACCCCCTTAAACAAAACTAGTAAGGAAGCTTACCTCCTATCATTATTTTGACTTCTCCCTAAATATAATTTTTAAAATATAAGTTGTTTTTTCAAATTATGAAAATAATCCTACTAAATGCCTCACAAATATGTACAAATTCACGTATATCCCTTAGTTTTCAATAGACTTGAAGCACATATATTCTAAAACTTATGTGCATTTTAATTCAATACCAACCCTCAAAATGTCTAGTTGTTGTAATGCCTACACATTCGTCATCTTAATCATTGCATTGATCGTCCTTTTATCTCTCTACACATCTCCAAACCTTCCGAATCTCTCAATCGAAGAATTCTCAGTTCCAGCCTTTAACAAAACCTCCAACGAAACCATTGGCGACATCTACTTCGACCTTAAACTCCGAAACATGAACATGGCAATCGGTCTTTACTACGAAGACCCGTCTAGCCTCGCCTTCTCTTACTACCCACTTCAAGAACCCTACCAAAAATACGTCTGGGAATGCACTTTGCCATCTTTTTACCAAGGTTACGGCAAGACTAAACATATCAGAATTCTCGTTGGGCAACCGTCTATTGTGGTCCATGAAGAAGATCATGACGACAGGCAACATGAACCCGTGAAGTTTACAGTTAACTTGACTGTTTATTATAGGTTCAAGTACTGGACAAAACCAGATGGTAAAAAACTAGAGGTGGGTGCGGACGTAATGGTGGATGCTAAAACCGGCAAGAGAGTTTCAAAAGGAAGCATTAAGTTGGTAAACAATGACGACAATGGTGCGAAAGATGATGTGCTGGCGGCTGTGTTGGACTTGGTGGCTGATTATGAACCTGGCGAGGAGGATTCAAAACGTAAAAGTATGACAAATAAGAAATCACATGTAACCAAGGACGGAGTTAGAAAATTCATGGAACATGATCGAAATTAGTAATTAAAGATGATTCATAAATAAAGTTATAGTTGTAACAACCCCTCTTACATCAGTATCAATTAAGAAATTTGAGTCCTTTATAAGTCTAAGGTAGTAAACATTAATTTAGTATCTTTCAACCATGTTTTTTAGTTGAACCGGAAGGATAGCCGAGTAACCCATCGTTTCCGGCCAGCTTGATTTGGGGGCGGGCATTTGAAATTTAGCACTCCGTTAAGCTCTAACACTAAAGTTTTACGAATTGTACTTTCGTAGAATATCAACAAAAGTTAAGCAAGAACTATTCCAACTTAACCTTAATAAAGGAAAACCGTATAGATGATCGATCTGCTGGTAAAACATGGAGTATGTATTTGATGAAAAAATAATAATCAGAAAATAAAATGTAAAGTAACGAGACGTACATAATTGACAACAAATTAATTAATTACTTATCAAATCACTAATTTTTTATAAACACCGAATTGAATCTAAAAGCACTAGATCGAAACTAGATCGAAACTAAACATCCACCGATAAACAACGTACAAAAGATCGATGACCGAAAATTACAACAAAATATTCAACTATATCGGATATCAATCGCTAGGTAGAACTCGAGAGAGCTGAATGATTAATGGTTAAGTTATCTGATGTTGCCTACAGAAACTAGTTATTAAAAGATTAAATACAATTGCAAGGCTAGAGTTGTTTAATATATATGCGATCGTGACTTGAATTAAGATAAATTTAATATTTCGAACAAAGAAGATGTGAAATGGAGCTCAAATTCCAATTTCACCACATTCTTTTTTATAAACCAAACATGCATGATTATTAAGAGCTTCATACCTAATAAAATACAAATTTTTGTTACAAAAAAGTAATATCAAAACAGTGAATTTAATGCTGGACTGGAATATTTGGATAGGGCTACTATCTTTTGGGCTTTTCTATAACTTAATTGGGCCGGCTCTGCTGCTTTTCTCGTTGGTGAATCTACTAATGACTAATCTAGCGTGGGTTATAAAAAGTTGGCATTTATATATTGTTAGGTGCGGATTCGTATATTACTGTTTTTATTTACTTCGTATATGATCACGATTCACAAAATGTGGTAGTGTACGAATGTACGGTACTCCTTCCGTCCCACAGACAATTGTCTCCCAATAATTTTTGATGGATAAATTCCCGTTATACTTTCATAATTAAAGCAAGTTTGACTGATTTATTTAAGATATTAATGTTTTTAAAATAATAAATAGGGTAAAATGAAGAGTTTAATGATTTTTAATAGTTATTTTTGCAAGTGAACAATTATTTTAGGACATATGTTAACATTTTGGGACAAAGGGAGCATCACACTGTAAATCACAGTTAGTGATATACAAAAAATAATACTTCGTAGTATATTTTATTATTTAATAATACTAATAATAATACTTCCTTCGTTCCAATTATATTGCCCACCTTTCTATTTTTGGTATGTTAAAAAATAACTGTCCGGTGTCAAAATCACTCAATCAAAATGCTTCGAAATGATAGAGATGAAATTCAATTGATAGTCAACCGTAATAAATACATTTTTATATAGTATGTGTTTTTTTGTTTAGTGACATTTATTTTGAGACGATGGAGTACTACCTAGAGAGTATAGGCCATTAAATTCAGTGCTATTCATTTTCTCTCTAATAGATTATGGTTTCATTTTAGACAAGTTAGGGCGTGAAAAAGAAAACAACACCACCAATTTTTTGTTCAGAGCTCGAAACGCAATGTTCACATATGATTGAAGTTAATCACATGTGAACAAACACGTATTCGTTGTGGTTCTTACAGTTCTCAACTTTAAAGTGGTTCTCATTTGAACCTTCTCCTTACTTTATATTTGTAGTTAAAAAGATTAGAGGAGAAGGTCATTCACTGCATTTTAGAAACAAATTTATAGGTATAAGATTGAGTGTTGTTAGTGTTTCGTCGGTAAGATGCAGTAAATCTGAGCAACAATTTTTCCTAAAATACAGTGAATTCGACATTCTTCTCTTTCCCCTCATATAAGACGTTGCCCGCAAAACCTTACCATATTCGTAAGTCTTTCAAACATTCTATTTTTTAAACTTAAATTAAAAAAAAATAAAAATAAAAATTTCTTATCCATATATACGGAGTAAATGTTGATGCATATTAGTGTGTCTGTCAGTTGGTCTATCGAGTTGTAAGTGTCGTTAGTTAGTTTTAATAGAAAAGTCATTTTTGTGTATAGCGACACTTAGCTTCTGTGTTAGGCGACACTTGCCTTAGTGACGCATAGCGACACTTAGGTAAGTGACGCATGAAGGCGGCCACATGCGACACTAGCCAAGTGACGCATGTATGCCGAATTGTGTTAGTATTTAAGCAAACCTACGGGTTTTCGGCTAGGGTTGACGAAACCCTAGCACCATTTGTCGAAATTCCAATCCTGTAATCAACCTAATTGGTTATGTTTATTAATACAAAGTGATTCTATTCGTTTATACTTGTTTTTGATTCGTGATTACATATTGTTTAAGTGATTGTTTGTTTCCGCCATTCAATCGTGGTAATCAATCATCTAGATCCACTGCCAGGGGCACTCTCAGTAAATAATTATTTTAATGTGACGTCACTAAAACAATTTGGTGGAGGATCGTAGGAGAAGGCCTCTTAAGAGGAGAAGTGAGAAGAAGACAATTGATCAATATAAATTCGCCACATGTCATTACAATTTTTCATTTTTACCCCCTCAAGTTTTATAATATTATAAACCCCCTCCTCTTACTTTTCATATTGGGTGATGATAAATCCACTTCAATTTTTGATAAATCCACAAAGAATATGCAGTACAGTATTGTACTGTACAAACAAATAATGCACATTGATGGTGGATTTATCAAAAATAGTAGTGGATTTATCATCACTCTTTCATATTTCATCAATCTTTTAATTTAAAATTCATTTTCTCTCTTTACAACATTTTCTCTAACTTTTCTCTACAAAAACTAACCGCCACCACCATCTCTACCACCATTCTACCACCACAAATGACCACCACAGTCACCTTGAACCACCACCATTAGTGAACCGGCCTCCACCGAGCGTAACCAATATCGACCGTCTTCTTCCTCTGTACTCCGTCACCTTCATCTCCCATAGCTCCGTCGCCGCCGCACCACTGCCGTCACCACCACCAACGCCGCCACCACCACCACCACCGTCTCCACCGTCATCATATAGTCTACCAACACATGATGTAGATCTAAGAGGGGATAGATCTAAAAACGTACATACGAAAAGGTAGATATGAAAATATGGGAGTTGATAGATACAACACCAAAAATGTTTACCACAATACACAGTACATCAATTACAGCTTACAGTACAACATCTTATAGCATAAATTTTGGTGTTTGAATCAAAAATTTTGGTGTATTTATCACCTCCCTGAAAATATAGATTTAGATCTAAAAGTAGATTTGGAAAATCTACTGCATTTTACAATATGCAGTAGCATAAAATGTAGTAGCGTAAAATGCAATATCATAAGATGTAGTTAGTTTACTGCATTTTACATTTTTTCACATTATAACAAATATTTTTATAGTTAATTCTACTTTATGTTTACACTACTACATTTTATTTTCAATTCATGTGTACTATACTACATTTAACATTCATATGTTGAAAAAATAATTATAAACAAATAAAAAATAAATTCTACTGCATTTTATACTACTGCATTTTAATTGCAATTCATGTAAATTTTGCTGCATTTTGCATTCATATATTGAAAAAAAATCAAAGTAAAAATTTTCTTCACTGCATTTTACGTTCATGTCGTTGGAATCCGACAATCGGCCAGTGACTAGCGGCGGCAGGTGGTGGCAGAAGGTGATAGGTGGTGGGGGAGATGAAAAGTATGAATGAGAAAAGTAGAAGGGATAGATATATAATATTAAAAATATAGAAGAGTATAAATGAAATATTACAGTGACGCGTAACTATCTCGTATGAACTTCATCCAAACAAGTTTTCAGTAATTTTTACTCACATAATTATCTCCGTATTCCTTCAAATTAGGGCACGTGACCTCAACAAAAATGGAGGAATTAGCAGAGCTTAAGAGCCGACAAACCCAAATCCTCCATAAAATCGCAAAACTCGAGCTCTCAATCCTTCCAAAATCCAACACCCAAAACCACCTCCCAACCACCACCACCACGGAATCACGCCTTTCCGCCGTCCTTGTCGCCGGCGGCGTGAAAGACTTCTCATTCAAACGCGTTCCGTCCGATTACTACGATTGGTCCTTGGAACCTCGAAGAGACGTTCTCGGCGCCTCATCAATTCATCATCTCTGCAAAAGCATTGTTCTGGTACATTTACCATTATTAATCAACTGTATTTGTAACTAATTTTATTTCTTGTTAATTTTATAAATTACACTCCGTTTCAAACCCTTGTATACACACGGGTCACTTTTGGGTTGATAACTCTTGTGATTCAGTCAAACGTTAGCTAAATACCTAAAAACAGAACATCCTTCCATAGATGTGCTTACAGCTAACAGAATTGCTAATGCATTTATGACATGATCTATACACATAATGCTTTTCTTGTTCATGTAATTGCATGATATCGATACCTGATATGATAACACATTGCACACACCTATGAGTTGAGCAAAATTTATTTCAAATCTAACTAAAACTGATAAAAAAAACCAATATAATTATTCGGTTTTGAGCCGAGCCAATCCAATCCAATCCAATCCAAATTCCAAAACTCTAAATTTCCGAACCAAATATTCCAATCCAAAATGTCCGATTGAACAATTCAGTTAAGTTCAAATAGTGAACACCCTACTGACAGATAAAAAAATGGAAGACATGTAAAGATGTAAGGATCATCCGCTTGAAGAGCTATACCAATAGACAAACACCAAGTCCTTTATAGAGGCCAAATAATTTTGAATTAAAAAACATAAATAGCAACTATTTAGGAACATGAATGACCTACAATAATCAATGCTATTGATACAATGCTACTTAACACGATCCCGAAGATTTTCGAAAAGTAACTGGTGATGCATCCCAGCTCAGTGACAGGTCTCGTCACTCATCTTTTCAAGCCGAATGGTAAGAAGATTGGAGATATGTCCCTCATGCCCAAATAAACATTCAAATTTCGGTACATGGAATCCAATCCAATATGTAATATCTAAATGCATCTATCGTATCACTATCACCATCTTTTTACATGTATGTGGACAACATAACAATAAACAACATATTCTCATGACAACTAATTAAATGCTTCCATATGTATCATAAATTTTTAACCTTACTCCTAAAATTACCTACAACATTAAGGATCTTATTTTTGACTACTCTTTAGCTAACTATAAAAAAAGAATTGAAAGCTTTGAATGTAAACGGGTTTCCTTAATCTCCTGTGTAATTTCAGAGTAGGTGCCAAAAGCAGGTTCGGGCATTCCATCAATTTTAGTCAAGCCAATCAGTCATTGAAGGATGCCTGAGTAAAAAGTTTCAGTCTTCTCGGATCCAGATTGAGCATGCTCATAAATTACATATGTGTTATAATGTGTTTGTATGTTTGAATTTGACTGACTGTTCAATATCGTGATAATATTCGTTTCAATTGTTTAGGTAATAGATTCAGAATGTATGTATGATTCTAACTCCTTGTGACTTAAATAGTGTGTTCACATAGATAAGCTAAAATGCAGTTGTATATAAACACTTAAATTAAATTGCTAAGCTATAAGTACTTGACATATACAATCCCAGACAGCCTCCAAATACCTAAGAATAAGAGCTGCACTTATTTATTTATCTATTTAAGTTCTCTTATATATTGTTGCTCCTTGCAGGTCAATACTCAAGCTGCAGCCGATATTACTGATTGTAGTGACCGCCAAAATTCAAAATACTACATTGTTGTTGTTCAGGTGCTTTTTTTTTTTAGTTTTTAGGGATTAGTGTCTGAGATCGCGATGTCTATTGTGTGTACCCTACTTACTTTGGTTATTTTTAATGCATCCAACTTTCTAAAATGGTGTTTTGATGTATTTTGCTGATGTGTCGCTCATTTAAGGTGCCACGTGGCATCCGGAGAGTTTGACACATCATCAAAACGTCACCAAAATACACGAAAACACACTTTTTGAAAGTTTGATGCATTAAATATTGCAAACAAAAGTTGGGTACACAAAATAGACATTGGGTACAAGTTAGATGCATTTCCATAATACACTAACCTTTAATGTATCTGTTAGCAACTATGCAAACTATCCTGCTCTATATATCCTTTCTATTTTATAATTTGAGTGATCTGTTTATTGTAGTACACTGCTCGATTTAGTGCTGACGCTGTAAAAAACTTTCTTTATACGCTCAACAATGGCAAGATACCCAAAAAGAGATTCAACTGTATGTACATCATCTACTATAACATTTTTTTTAAAGAAAAGTTATTACTTCACATTCATGGTTCGTGATAATAGTTGACATGCTTTTGATGAAAATGGTATGATGTTGCGTTCAATATTTGGTTGTGCCATGATCATCAATTACATTTGAATTGGTG
This sequence comes from Helichrysum umbraculigerum, assembly GCA_949592205.1. Classification (NCBI taxonomy): domain Eukaryota; kingdom Viridiplantae; phylum Streptophyta; class Magnoliopsida; order Asterales; family Asteraceae; genus Helichrysum; species Helichrysum umbraculigerum. The sequence continues at coordinate 119,094,743 of CATIUR010000003.1, read as the reverse complement.
GTGCAGTGAGACTTGCTCCTGAAGAGATATCAAACAAGCTGACTGGTTATGAACATAATGGAGTAACGTGCGTTGGTATGAAAACAGACATCCCGGTGAGCTATTACTTTAATCTGAAATCATTTTCTCTAGTATGTGAAAAAGGACTGCTGATTTGTAGTTCAGCTTTAACTACTTGTATAGTCCAAAGGATGATGTCCTGTTTACCTAAAATGACATTTAACTCGATAAAAAACAGTTGACTATCAATTAAATATCTTATATACCTCTGTAATAGTCGAGAAAATTGGTAAATTATGGCGAACTAGCAAAAATGAGCAGATTGGTTTAGATGACATCCAATCTGATATTATGGTGAAAAGGTATATGTATCACGTACACTATCCAAACCACTTGTAAGGATGAATAGAAATCTAACAGAATCCCTGAACCATCTTTATGGAGATCTATACATGTCTATTGATTCCTCATATACTGTTTGTAATGAGCAAATCCGGAGTAATAGATTACTATCGTGCAAACCTCCAATTCCAAAAATTATAAATTAAAATAACTTTGGGAAGCTATTAGCAGCTTGTTGCCAAGAACTTATAAGGGTCTCATGACTTACAATCGTAAAAGATGCCTAGTTTTCTGATAGGATGTTATAAAGGTGGCCATTTTGACCCATTTACTTATGACAATGCATATTTATTTCCTGATGAACAATGGCAGGTTAGCTTGTTACCAAGAACTTATAAGGGTCTCATGACTTACAATCGTAAAAGATGCCTAGTTTTCTGATAGGATGTTATAAAGGTGGCCATTTTGACCCATTTACTTATGACAATGCATATTTATTTCCTGATGAACAATGGCAGGTTATTTTGGATGAAGCAATTCTAAAGCTTCAACCGGAATTCTTTTGGCTGGGTGGTGGAGAGATCGATCTAAAATTAGGAATCAGGACATCCGAGTTCATCAACCTCACAAAACCTTTCATTGTAAATTGTAGCGGTTCATGATTATTCGAAGCAAAGATGTTTTCAAAGCGTTAAGAAGGTCCTTATTTGTTCCCAGATTTTTATCTACTCAACATAAAAGATGAAAAGCAGAAGCCCTCACTTCAGCGTAATGTTTCCGGAGTCTTCACTATTTATTTTGATATCATTTACTCTCATTTGTAATCAAATTTATAAAGGAGCGCATGATTAATCTTTTTTGTGATATGTTATAGTACCATGATCATCAATTTCTAGTAATCAGTGTTACAAACATTCAATGTATCATTCTATACTTGTGGATGTGGAACTGATCATAACATTATTTAAGAAAAATTATACTAAAACACATGAAATTGTCTATACTCATAAATTCGGTGGCCAATAACTATAAAGATATTTTTTTTAACAAACTCGAGTAAAACATGAATTGTAAATCTCGTAGGAGTATAACATATGATACCACATAAATCTACTAATATCCTATAAGACCAATTTGGAGAATATATGAAAGTTGAGAGGGCACCAACACATGATGCTCGAAGGCGAAAATGGCTCCGGAAGACCAGAAGTGGTCCACCGCTGCCCGGCTGCCCCCGCACAAAACCACCATTTTCCACCGTTATTCTTGATGATGGCCTGAAAATATTTTGTGTTTTAGATGTAGAATTGCGTACATGCTTGCTATCTGGTATGAAGCTAGGGATTATTTCAAGATATTTTAGAACTACCTTCCCAAAATAAAGTCAACATATAACATTATGCCTAGCTTGTTGTATATTAAATGAATAATAAAAATAATAGTTTTAATTAAGTGATAATGCAGGATCAGATTTTAGTTACCCTACCAATAATCCCATATCTTATCTTAATTAATCAAAAAATAAAACAAAACAAGATACATATATTATTTGTTATATCATATCATATCATATCATACACCCTTATAAAGGGTTTATGACTTTTCTTCACAAACTTATAATTTTAAAGATTAGAAAAGACATAAATACCCTTATCAAATGGTATTTACTACTGTCCATATATAAACATTCTAAATTTTGGAAATAATACAGTTAGTCGAATGTTTCCTACTAATGTTGACTAATGGAGTATTGATTTATTGGGAGTGAATTATTTCTGGTTGTTTTTTTTTATAAAACAAATTATCTAACTGCAAATCACAATTTTTCTTGATGAATTTCATAATATCCGCTGCATAGCGCGGGTCTCTGCTAGTTAATCTTAATAAGGCTACCCATTTTATGTTTATCCTAAATTTTCATATAGGATATCATAAAGCATCATATATCCTATTTGAATTGCATGAAGCTAGCAAACGGTCCAACAAATTACACCAATTCAATGGTGATTTACCCAATTAGTTCCTGTATTTCTGCATTAATTGTACAATGCATGAAAATAAAAGATTTTTTTTTTATCAAAGAAGAGAAAACAAAGTAATGGTCCTTGACTCCTTGCTAGATTCCATAATCAATGGTATGGATAACATAGAACTTGTGGTGTTCATTCACATGGAATAAATGTTTTTATCTGACCAAAATATGTTCTAAATACTAAATAGGACATTAGGACCCTTCATATTGATTATTACTCCGTATTCTGTTTCATAAAGAGTCCACGTTTGACTTAAAAGTCGTCGTGTCACATTTGTACCTCAGACTATATATACTAAAACTTTCTGTTTTTCGGTTGCCAGTAGATCGAAATGATTAGCATGTTGAATCATAACAACAATTTGCAATTATAAATTTCGTGAATATATCAGAACCAGAAATTTCTTTGTTTCTATAATGTTCAGACAAGAAGATTTCATAGTCAATTCTTTGCAGTTAAACATTTCGTAAACATAACAGAACCAGAAAGTTCCCGCAACCAGAGATATTTGCAGATAATTGAAATGCAAATGGGCTAAACCGACAAAGTTATTCAAATACGAATCACATACAGTGTTCTTTTTGGATCCATTGGTTTGGAAACATCATTCTAAGAACATAAACAGTATTAAACATGGTCGTTATCGTTGCACATGCAATTGTTCCAAATGATATTTATTTCTAAGACAAAACTTTGATATAGGGTCATATAACTTTTGGTTGCCTGGGACAGGTCTCATATCTATGTTAACAACTGTCTGTTTATGACTTTATGTTATCTGATTGGCTCAATTTGAGGCCAGATTTATTATAAATCGCCCATTAGTTTAAAAACTATTTGTTATAATCTCATTTCTTGAGGGAGGCCATCCCCCTATCTGATCCTACTATACAACATGCCATATATCCATATATTTTTATTGTTATGTGTCCCGAACATCGTCCCACTACATGGCTAGCTAGCTAGCTAGTATGCATGTTTCTTGATTATTTACCCTCAATTAATCCTTTATAAACTTATATTGGGTTCTTGATCCAGATTTAAACATATACCTCCTTTTTCAACCTGTATCAAAACCCCCGTATCTTTAAGGGGTGTTCGTTACACTACTGCAGTGAAGGAGTATACAATTTAGTTACAAGAGTAACTCCGAGTGAAGTGACTATAAAGTTGTGTTATTATGCACAGTAGTGATGATCCATGAACCAAAGTTAAGTTTCTTATATATTTTCAGGATATGAGTCTTGCAGAAGCACATTGGAATTGAAGTTAAACAGCTTGAGGGCTCATCAGCCAGGTTTGGGATGCATATTCTATTTGAACATGAATTCTGTTAAAAATAAATATACAATACTCATTCTGGTTTCTGAACTGAAAAATAAATATACATTTTAAGAATTTCATTAGTACGTTTTCTAGAGATAAAACGAACAGTACTTAGCTAGCTCTCATTTCCTAGAAAAGCAAAGATGGAAACTTGGATGACATTTTCTGCAACTAAACGTACGTACGTTAACATGTTTTCAGTTTATTTTGATGACAATTCTGTATTTGGAACCTACGTACTCTTTGGAATTCTACCTTAACATGTTTTCAGTTTATTTTGATGACAATTCTGTATTTGGAACCTACGTACTGTTTGGAATTCTATCGTAGTTAGTAATAATGGATCATTTATCATTCTTGAAATTGGATACTTGAGGGGAATAAGGTAGAAATAGTTTTTGTTCTAATTAAGCTTAATATATCCAATTCAGTTATCATTTCTTTATGCACTTGATTGGGAAGGACACAAGTATAAGACATGCATATATTAGTAGAGATAAAGAATTAATTGAGACAAGGAAGTAGAAACTACCATATAACTGTCTTCCTACTTTAAGAAGGAACCAACCAACATATTAAAGACATAGGCACATCAATGGACCACACATCATTTTCTTGATCTTTTCTTATTCATAAAACGTTTAAAAACTGCAACACTCATAATTGTAAGTGACCACACAATGATTCACTACAATTACTTCTTAAAGAACAACTTATAATACATCATAGAATTGGAAAAAAGCATTACAAGAGTTGATATTATCCACCTTACAACTCCGAATGCACATTTATAATACAAGATATATGTAGTATATTGATCAATATTGAAACTGACTAACAAATTATAAGTTCTTGTGTAAAGTTTATAACTCCCTCTGATATTCTTACGGGTTGGATTGATATTCATAAGGGAGATTTAATAGGGGTAGTTTAATTTAGGGATCTAAATTGTGGATTGGTGGTTTACGATGAGGCTGCGCGTAGTCCATGACTACAACATCTTCAGTAAAACTGTTATTCTTGGATTTATTTATAGCTTCCTTTGAATCTTGTTGCTTAGACTCCATGGTTGACCGAGCATGATTCTTGCATCCCTACAGTATAACATGAAATAAAAAGGAATGACTAACTAGTTCTTAAGTGGTGATGTCGATTTTTGAACAACATTAGACATATACCATTGCAGAGCATGTGTCAAGTATTTGATCATTGTTAATGGCTTTGTGATCTAGAAAACTACATTTTAGTTTTCTGAAAACAGATTACTAGGTAGTACATGACTTATTTTTTCTTTCTGAAAAATAAAGAATCTCTTAAAGGAAGCGGAAAATAATTACTCAAAAACACGAGATCAAGATCAAGAAGATATGTATGTGAAGTTTTTTAAGATTTGATATAGAAACATGGGATGTTGATCATATTTTCTGCTTTCCAAAATTTATTTTGAATTTCGGCTTTGGAAATATTATCGTAACTTACTAACTTTAGTAAATAATGTAGCATATATGGAATACTATTGTTCATTATCATCCATATGATACTTATGGATGTGCATGCATGTAGTGGCTAAGACTGATAGACTATATTATGTAATGAATTGAAGTTGAAGCACGAGTGTTCTGTAGAATACATGATCATATAAGATGATTTACCTCAATTTTGCTTTCTTCTTTAAAATTTTTCACCTGAATATCAGTTTCTGCAGGTAATCACATGTATAACGTATCAATATCATATCTACCGAAACATAAACATATGAAATTCTTCACGAACATCTTGAAATCCTAACCTGTTAGCATGTTCAGCTCATCTGAAAGATTTTTTTGTTCAATATTCTTTCCATCTATGTGTTTTGCTTCGAGCGCGATCATTGTTTCTGGTGCCTAAACAAAACAAGAAAACAAACAATCAATATATGTAATAACCATATAAAAAGGTATATTATTTCTATGTATCCATATATGGAAATGTAATTACAGGGTACAAACCTTGATTGTGAGACGATGAACTTCATTTACAGGTTCCTTGTGTAACACGCCAAGATGACGGGAACTGCATGCATGCATGGAAACACATAGGTGGAAGATGAGGTAATAAACAAGAAATGACATGATTTTGTTTTTCTCAAAGGGCGATGAATATTATCCAAAGGTATATTATTAATGGTTATCGATCTAGCTTGCAGGTCTGATCTGAACTACTGAAGGTTTGTTTGCTCTGACTCTTTCTGCTGCAACGGTTCGAATATGTGGTTGTGTTGGTTTCTGATCACACATGGTAGTTATCATATATATACACATTTCAGTATATATTATTATCATATATATATATATATACAAATAGAGTAAGGGGTAGGGGAGAAATTGAATGCAGATATTGTAAGAGGAATGGAAGGAAGCTAGGATGTTTAAAGAGAGAACATGGAAGTGTTTGGTGATGAATCTTTAATTGGAGATTTTGACATCCTCTACTGTCCCCTTCCCCTTATCACTTTTTATTAAATTTCATGGGCCCTGCTACTTCAAATGCATAATAATATAGTTATACGAAGATGCATGCAGATCGATGAACTAAGGCACCAGAGAGATCAATGGCGTTTAAACTTGTAAAAATTTGTTTAAATTTTTGGTCTGGGTTTCAATTGCGTCTCACCCACATGTAGGCCTTACAGGCCCATAAGTGAGTGTGCGGAACACATGACCGAATCATAGTAGAATTAGCGATGTATATGTTAGTAGATTTTTATTCATGAATTGGCAAATGTGCTCAAGTTCTTTCGGACACCAGACTAATAGTAATTTGAGGGAATTGGAGCAAACTCCTTTTGATTTCCTTCCAAGGCTGACACAAGTACTAAAACTAGTATCGAACGGGTTGATATTTGAGCAATTTGTTTCAATCATTTGCTGTACGTAACAAAATTTGAATACCTTAAGATCGAAATGCAAATAAAAGGTTTACATTGTACAAGAATTATGTGAAATTTTTGTTGAAAAATATTCTATTTTTCTAACTTTTCATCTTTGTAGCATTTATGGTTTTACAAGTTGCTCAAAATCATCGATAGAAAATGTCAATGTCTATTTCTACATGATGAGTACACATAATGGTCCACTTGTAACAAAAAATGAGTATAATGGTCTAGCAGTTATTCACTCTTGGAGCATTAAACACATCCCTGTTTTAGTACTACTATTGGACATAATGTCATATAAAAATTATAAAAACACAAAGATCCAACGCCCATAAATGTTGGTGATCGAAAACTCGTATAGTATGTTCACCTAATCATTCACTACAATTTAAGTATCAATGATCCAATAATGATCATGTACGTTTCATTATGAACAATTCTCGTATGATCATGCCACCTTTCAAAAAATTTAGGAACTCCCACATGCGGCACGTACGTGCGTAGAAGGTAAGTAATAAACCGAAAATTGTACCATTAAAAACTATTTGAGACATGCGATATGTATATAACGAGTGTTGATGTTGCACTCCGCTGCAGACATAAGTTTATAACACATACGGAGTAACATTTTAGTTCTTATTTTTATTTTATTTTTTGCCAAAGTTGAAGTTGTATTAATAATTATAGATCAAAGATCCAAATTGAAAATACAATTGGAGGAGGCAAGAAGCCTCCTAATTGAAACTACAAACATTGATTTGAAATTACAAACATCGACTAATAAACTAAATCTCTTGATAAATCCACAACATCTTGAATTGCCTTGAAAACTTGAAACTGAACTTGTTGATATCTTGATGTGGCTAGTGCGAACCCTTCTATCCAAATTGAGCTGTTACTTGACGTGATGTTGCTAGAAACAAGTTTTGAGTCATCTCGAAAACCTAAGATCCAATAAACTGAAAAGTGCCATATGATTGAAAATAAGTTTTGAGAGCTATTCACTTGTTATATAAAATAATCAAAAGGCTAAAACTTACGTAACTTTCTTTTCTTCTAGTGGTCTCTGTCATCAGAAATTCTGTTCTTTAAATCACACTACACATGTCCAAAAAAACAAAAGACTCATCTACAAGTAGACACACAAAAAGAAGACCTTGTTCATCATCCTCACATACTTACTACTCATCTCTTCTTCTAAATTATGTTAATTTCTTTCTCCTCTACCTCTCTTTTCAAATCTCCTGTTTACTAGCTTGGTCAACATTTTTGATGCAACACTCATAAACGTTCTAACAAATATGCAAAATCACCCTAATTCTTCACTTCCTCTTTGAGTTATCTTTTATGGATGTCTTCCTATCATTTACGTAGGTGGGTAATGACAATTGATAAACCTCTATCTAAGAAAATTTGTTTAATAGAGATAGTAGTAGTTATATGGCTGATTGTGTTTTTGGTTTTGAGCATAAACCACCTTTTAGTTATAAAAAACAAATTAAATTCCTTTTTTTAGAGAAAAGAAAAACAAAAAGACGTTCTAAACTTCCACCTACTCGCTAGTACATGCTTTAATATATTTTATTTGATAAATAAAAAAAAATTTACAGTATATAAAACCCCACTTTTCGAACTTAAGCGACATCATCAACGTTTCGGGCTCGGATATCATAAGTGGTGAAAATAGAAGGAGGTTTGATGTTGTAGTTCAAGCGACATTGTGGGTTATTTGGCGTTTTAGAAACGAGTTTTTGTTTAACACCAAAAGCCTAGACGAGATACTTTGGGAGATGATGTTAAGCTTCTTTCGTTCATTTGGCTATCAAGTAGAGATGGGAAAAAACCGATTAGATGGATTGATTAGGTTTGCAACCCAAATTCAATCCTAAATATGTAACTTGCTTTTTTATTTTCGCTCTAGTGTCTTGCTAATATGCTAATAAAATCTTGCCGTTCAAAAAAAATAAAACCCCACAAATACCACTCAGAGGGTCAAACTTTCCGGCTCACACACAAAGAAATTGCCGACGTTGCATGTAATTACTGGCTTAGTGGACGGATATTACAAAACTAACCCTTGTGAACAGTGCAAAACGATATAAGAGAATTAAAATGACATTCGATCAACAACATCTGTATAAAAGGTAAATATGTGTGGCTATACATAATAAGGGCCTAAGGGGATACTATACCTAACTGGTGTCACTTTACTCTGATGAAGTTAAATAAAAATGTTTGGGCATCAACTATTCAACTAATTGAACATGCCCACGATAAGAGCATATAGAATGAACAACAACGTTGAACACAAAGTTGAGCTAACATCTACTCACCTTCGGTGTTGATGTAGGCATTGAAGGCTCAATATTGAGCTAGAATAGTGTAGGTGGTTCCACTATTCTTATCTTAATTTTTTTTCTTCGTTTTTTATTGTTTCAAAATAATTTTGTAGGTATTTTTTCACATAGAATTCAACTTAAATCGCTACCGCTAAAAGTGAAATTCAGCGTTAAACTCAGCATCAAGTTGAACATTGAACCGCATAAATTCAGCGTTAAACTGATAAATTAAAAGTGTATTTAATTGATACTCAAATATTTGGCAAACTTATCATATTTTAAGAAGAATTGAATCATGTGAAACTTGCATTTGAGGCAATGTTTGAGAAATATTTGCAAGTAGCTCATTAATGGGAACCACAAGGAGTGGGGTTGTAGAGACAAAGTTGCATGGCTAGACCGCCACTTGCACCACCACTACAAGACAGCGACGGGGGCCGTAGACTGGTTAACCCCACCGCCCAATGCCTACCAGTCCCTGCCACGTGGCATCATCCCCATGTGCCATTGCTCTCTTTTACAAATGTTCATGCTTAAGTTTTAGCCTTAATGTTTTTCCAAACCTAACACACACCGTAGCTCTGTCAGATCATCATCGTATGTTTCCTCAATCAAGTATTATTATTTAGGTCTTAGTGTTTATGAATGCTAATAACTTTATCTATTGTGTTTAATTAACTTACGGATACACATAACTGGTTAAAATTATTTTTTATGCACTTTTCCTAGCTTTGACATTTTCAAATCTGAATGCACACGTGGCATATGAGGTGGCATGCCACATCAGAATCTTTATCTAAACATCCACGTGGCATCTGAAGTGACATGCCACACAACATCCAAATATGACATGTTACGCTTTGTGTAATCTCACATGGCATTCAGATCTTACATAACATGCCACATGGTATAAGACTTGGCACAAAAAGTGGCAACCGGAACCACGTAGCTAGGATGGATGCATTAAAACACGCTTACAATAGGTTACGTGCAATAAAACACATACCCGTAAGTTGAGTACAACAATAGATATTGGGTGTAAGTTAGTAGCATTCGCAGACAGTGAGGCCTATTATTTAGTATTATTTGGTGCGGATGCATGTTAAATTCAATATATACCACCGTTGTTAATAAAATGACACAATTCGATAGGTTTTACTATGTGACATGAAGTAGAAATAAATTAAACAACATTTATCAAGTGATCAATGCATGTATGCATGCTATTAGAAATTGCAGTGGAAACATCCAATTAACAACAACCAATTGTTAGCAAAAATCGAACTCAACCAACGATCATGTAATCGTTTTACACCCACATACAATAAACAGATAGACAAATCACTCTTCAGGCAATTGAACAAATCAAACAAGATAATAAACACGAACAATAGATACAATGATTTAATGAAGTTACGTTCACTCACCAACTTGAAAATATTGGTTTATTCCATGAGAACAAGAAATAACAAATCCGGCTGACAAGACTTTGCACGGCGACCACCACTGCTCATCGTGCGGTGACCGCCCTCCGTCGCGTCGCGATCCCCCTTCAGTAAGCAAACCTTATTTTCTTCGGTAAGCTAGTTTCACAATCCTAACACATGCATAACCAGGATAACTAGCATGTGGCACATAATTAGAAGATGAAAAGTGGTTCAATATTGTCTTTTATATATATATATATATATATATATATATATATATATTTATAGGGCAAATAGTTTGAAAATATATCGAACTTGTCATGAAATCCTATTGTATGCATCCAACTTTCAAAAGTCCTATTGTATGTACTCAACTTACTAATATCTCCTATTGTGTGTACTCATTAACCTTAAACCCAGATCACTAGTCAAAATTAGCACATGTGGCTTGATTAGCTGACGTGGCAGTGCCATCTCACCAAAGTTCGATACATTTTTTTCAACATCATCATCTTCATCAACTTCACCATCTTCTATTTTTTCGGTGATACCATCTTTTCCGGCGACACTATTTTTCCGGCAACACCACCATAACCAATTGACACTCTACTAACCATCAACCCCTATCCATTCCATGTCCAAAACATAACCATCTCCACCGTCACCACCATCTCTACAATTTTTTCCCAAAACACCAATTTTTCCAGCGAAAACACTACAACCAATTTGTAACTCCTTAACCACCAACCCCTATCATCTCCACCTCACCACTATCTCCAAATCATCACCGTCTCCGGCGTCACCATTTTCTCCGACGATATCGTTTTTTCCGGCGACACCACTAAAAACAATTTACAACTTCTTAACCACCCACTAGATAGCAGTGAGGTGGAGATGATATCGGTGGGTGGTTAAGAAGTTGTAAATTGTCTTTAGTGGTGTCGTCGGAGAAAATGGTGACGCCGGAGACGGTGATGATTTGGAGATAGTGGTGAGGTGGAAATGATAGGGGTTGGTGGTTAAGGAGTTGCAAATTGGTTGTAGTGTTTTCGCCGAAAATATTGGTGTTTCCGGAAAAAATTGTAGAGATGGTGGTGACGGTGGAGATGGTTATGTTTTGGACATGGAATGGATATGGGTTGATGGTTAGTTAAGTGTTAATTGGTTATGGTGGTGTTGCCGGAAAAATGGTGTCGTCGGAAAAGATGGTGTCACCGAAAAAATTGAAGATGATGAAGTTGATGAAGATGTTGAAAAAAAATGTATCGAACTTCGGTGAGATGGCACTGACGTGGCAATGCCACATCAGCTAATCAAGCCACATGTGCTAATTTTGACTAGTGATCTGGGTTTAAGGTTAATGAGTACACACAATAGGAGAGATTAGTAAGTTGAGTACATACAATAGGACTTTTGAAAGTTAGATGCATACAACATGATTTCATGACAAGTTCGATACATTTTCAGACTATTTGCCCATATATATATATATATATATATATATATATATATATATATATATATATATATATATATATATATATATATTAAAATGATTGGTAAATATTACTACATTCGTCCCAAAATTATTGTCCAGTTTTGACTATCTGAAGTCTTTCTTTTCCAACTTTGACCTTAAATATTTTTGTTTGTGTTATATAATAGTTGATGAATATTATACCAATGAAAATACATTTAAAACGCAATCCATTCATATATTTTGTATCAGTTATCATATAACACAAACAAAAATATTTATAAAGGTCAAAATTAAAAAATAAAGACTTCAGAAAATCAAAACTGGACAATAATTATGGGACGGAAATAGTATATAGAAAATATAAATAGAATCATATCGTACGTCAAACATTGTATGATTAGACATACTGTAAGGATTATTTTTCTACACTAACACCAATTAATCCAGTAAACCAATTGAACATAGCTCAAGTGGTATTGCTACCGTAAACGCTCAAATTCACATATGTGAGCGCATATCAGGGGTTCGAATCTGTTTCTTAGTACATGTGGTTAATTTGTGGATATGTCATTTCCCCGACATTGATGCTCCTTACGAGTGAGACAAACGCATACAATTAAAATATGATATTGAGCTTGAAGGTACCCTTCAAATTACTCATTTTCCAATTAATCCAATAATCAAATTGATTATGTTTAATTCTTTTAAGGAGTAGCCCGGGAGTAATATAAAAATGGAAATTTAATACAACAGTTGACATTAACACCCCAAGCTTTAACTATTTACATTCATACTATAACAAACTCAATATCCCTTTTAATATGGGTTTACTCAATATCCCTATCAACATGGTTAATGTGTGTCCCGTATCAGATGTTAAAATTTATTTAATAAATCTCTAATTTTCTTAAATATCAAAATTTGTATTTAATATGAATTAAGGATCAGAGGAGAAGGCTTAAAATGAGGAGCATGAGGAGCAGACCAAATTTATTGCATTTTAAGAACAAATTTGAAGGTTTAAAATGCAGTGTCGCTAAAATGCAGTAAAATTTTATAAGTGTAAAATGCAGTATTTGTTAAAATGTAAAACTCCGTTGGTAAAATGCAGTGAATCTGAGCGAAATTTTGCCCTAAAATGCAGTGAATTAGGCCTGCTCCTCATGCTCCTCATTTGAGGCCTTCTCCTCTGAACCCTACCCTTTAATATATGCATAAAATTAAATTGACTTAATAAGTATTAAATGTAATCTAAAATCTAAAATCTAAAAATATAATTAAACTAAAATACCATGGAGGAATCTGGACCATTGGATGGAGTTTTTCAATTTGATCCAACGATATATAATTAAATTATATTAAAAATTATAGTGTTACACTTTACCCCAACTAAATAATAAACCATCTTTTAATAAACCCTTAAACATTAAATATTACTACTATTATATATATATTAATAAAAAAATCAATTTATAATACTATTAAATAAAATAAAAATAATACAAAAAATAAAAACGAACATAACTTTCACAACATATTCACAATATTAATGAATTTAGTTCATAAATATAAGTAAAATCATGTATATTTAAAATAAAATAACCGGTTGTTCAATATCCCAAAAGTACAAAAAATTGGAAGGCACGATGTATGCATTTTTAATTAAATTTTTTTATATGTGAGAACAATTAAAATTGAATATCTATAACAATTTCAATTTAGTCGTTGGTGTTGTCGCGGGTCGTAAAGCTATACATATACGAATTATAAGATTTTACTTTTAACGCATTAACATATATACTAATTTATCGAACTAAAAAATAAAGCTTTTAAATCTATAACAATTTTGATTGAGTCGTCCGCGTTGTTGCGGGTCCTCACCTAGTTGTTAATAATAATAAAAGAAATTTCGACTTCATTAAATACATATTATCGTATTCCATGAGGACACTGGACACATGTTAGCAAAACCTTTTTAATATTTGATTGAATAACAAAAAAATTATGCATATCTACTATTATTAATGATAACCATATGGGTCGTCGTTAACAACCATCCTGTATGAATATACATACATTAATATAAATGTTTAGTTAAATACATAATTAATAATCTTTATTTAAAGGGTAAGGTTCAGAGGAGCAGGCCTTTAAAAAAGGCAGAAAAGGCAGGTGTTTGGCCAATCAAAATGTGACACGTGTCACTTCCAGTCTCTTCCTTTATTCTAGCGGGGACTTATTTGCAATTTTGAAAATTTAAAGGACCTACCTGAAAAATTGTCCAAAAATTAATCCAAAAATTCTAAAAAAAATATTTATTCAAAAGAACATGATGATATACAAGATTCTTTGAGAAAAAATAAAATGCAGTAAAAAACCGTAAAATGCAGTAAAAACATAAAATGCAGTAAACAAAGTAACATGTATAAAACTGGTGAAAAAACATAAAATGCAGCAGATAACACGTAAATTGCAGTAGATAATAATGTAGTGAAGTCTCATATTAGGTTAATACATCTAAAATGCAGTAAATAAAGCGTAAAATGCAGTGGATTTTCAGATCTAGTTAATAGATCTAAAATGCAGTACGTTGGGTGTAAAATGCAGTGGCCATTTTCAGATCTACTTTTTTAGATCTAGATCTGAAAAAGTAGATCTCCTTTTTCAGATCTAGATCTGAAAAGTAGATCTATATCTACAAAGTCAGATCTAGAAGATGAAGGTGGTGTGGACAACGACGGTGAAGGTGGTGGATGACGGTCATGGTGAACGGTGATGATGAAGGTGACGATGAATATGAACGGTGACGATTAACGTGGTGGTGCTAAAGAAGGTGGTGGTGGTGAAGATGGTGGAGGCGGTGACGTGGTGGCGACGGTGAACACGTGGTGGTGGTGGTAAGGTGGTTGCGGTGGTGGTGGCGGTGACGGTGGTGGAGGTGGTGGTGGCGGTGGTGAAGGTGGTGGAGGTGATGGCATTGGTGAAGGTGGAGGTGGTGTTGGTGGTGGTTGTGGTGATAGTGAGTGGTTTTGTGTAGTTGTGTGTGTTATTAGTGTAGAGAGAATATTAGGGTTTTGTGTGTGTTTGTTGTAAATGAAATGAATCTGATCATGGTTTTTACTCCTCCTTTTTCAATTCATTAAAATTGCATTTAGACCCTTCCATACAAAAGAGTTTGCAAAATAAACCCTCTGCTCCTCCTGCTCCTCTAACCCTCCTTTCTCCTTTGATCCTTTTCTTTATTTAAATACATATTTAAAAAAAAAAAAAAGACATTAACGTGTTTAACTTTATATGCTAAAATTGTTCTCCACTTGTGTTTTGTGTAGTTAAGACTTAAGACTGGGTGTAGTCCAGTGGGCCGTTACAACAAAACGCCCATTGTAATTTGTGACTATATATGATCTGTCTAACACTCTAAAACATCACATTTTTGGGCTTAGAGAGTGAGACCATAATACCGGGCCATATATAATTTGACCAAAATTCCGCAAATTTCATCATCTAGGCCTCTATAGAGATGCACAAGAAACCGGTTTTACCCAACCCGACCCGATCAAACCCGAAACCCGACCCGGTCAAAAACCGGTTTTGACAAAACCGGTTCGGGTTTTCTAGAACCCGGCGGTTTGGAACCGGTTTGGGATATGGGGTTTTCAAACCGGTTTGAAACCGGTTAAAGTTCGAAAAACCGAAAAAAACCGGGAAAAAAACCGAAAAAAAGTCAACAAACCGGTCAACAAACCGGTTTGGGTTGAGTCAAACCCGGTTTGCTGACTTTGACCAAAAACCGGTTTGGGTCATAAACCGGTTCGGTTTTGGGTAAAACCGGTTTTTGTGCATGACTAGGCCTCTAGGGCTTCATTTTAGATGTTCCCCAAATTAAAAAAAATCTTCGATTACTATTATTTGTTTTTATTTAATGTTTATTAAACTTGATGAATTAATTTGATTAGCTTGTTTAAAAGTGATCCAGCTCTTAAATAATGATCCTTAATATACTAAATGCACATATCGAAAACACTTTTCTTTCTTTTTTTCTTACACTTTTCTTACACTGCCCTCTGATGAAAGAATCTGACCGAAGTCAGTTTTGTGTTCAACCCCGTTGCTCAATATGAGTCAACAACGTTACATTTTGTTTCTAAGATATCACACTAAAGTGGAAATCATAGTATTCATCTTTTAAGGGTCCTATGTGTTTAATTAGTGCTTAATCCCTCCCATGATTATTTTTAGTAAATAAAACGTACACACTTAAAATTTTTATAATGCAATGTGTAATTAATAGAATGTCATTTCAACCTTGTATCTTATACATCATAGAGTTACAAAAGTTGCAAGAATTTTAACTAGTTAGGGGCACTAAAAGTAATAAATTGCAACATTATTTGTAGCAATGGACAATAGTTTAATTTGAATTAATTAACTCAAATTATAAATTAATGAATAATTTTGTAATGGATCAAGGGAGGTGATAAATACAACAATGTTTTTAATTCAAACACCAATTTTATGCTTTACAGTGTTTGTACTGCGAGCTTTAATACTTGTACAGTTTGTTGTATGAAGTATTTTATTTGTTGTATATATCAACTCCCATAGATCAAACATTGTTAAAGGTTTATGTATAAAAATTAGGGTTCTCTTGGCTTCCATAGTGTGAATATTTTTTAAGTTAAGGAGAAAGTTGCAATCAAAGATTGTTGAGAACATGATGCCCACAGCCAGATTAAAATAGAAAGGTTGGTAATGGTTGTATTAACCATAAGATGCAAGATTTGTTTAATATAAATCATCCTTCCAACCATACTTATACCGCATGCTTTGTCTCATTTCTATATTAAAATGTATTATTAATACTATTATTATGTATAATTAGGAATCCCATTGCTGGCTTTGCTATCAATAGCTTACATTATTTATTGAGTTGAATTCAGTTTTTAAATACAATCGTGAAGTTTTATAGTATATATTTGCATTATGATCTGTGTTCAACTATAGTCCGGATTCATGTATCTTTAGGTAGAAGTGTTTTGTGTATTTGATTCTTATGGAGGATACAAAAAGTACCCGAAACCATAAAATCTTCCCGGCTGCCATGGTGAACGTAAGCGCTCAATCTCTCGTGAATGTGACCCGTCTAACAATTCCCAAGGTGAGTCATCAAGTCTTCATATCATTCTTTCTTGCAGCTGTGTGTTTCTGTCATATGTACTCGGTTCTGTTAGATATGGAATTGAACTTGATTAGAGTCTACAACATTTTCAGTTAAAACTACACAATTACGTGTCTTATTGATGGGTGTTTTGTTACATGTGATTAGTCTCAAGTCATAGTGATCAATGCAAATCTAGGATGTGCTTGCTGTCGAGAAAGATTTCACAGAATAATGATCAAAATCAGTGGTAATGAATTCTACACTTTCAGATTCGTTAGCTTATATACATTCCTGCAAGTCTTGTGTTGGTATGTGTTAAAACTTCATGCTAAACGGAATTGCTAACAGTTTGTAGCTTAGAATGTGATTTGTAGGATCCCTCTGTTCAGTTGTATTAGATAGAATAGACTTGTGGTTTTTCGGTGTCGAGATGATTATTCAATATCAAAAAAATTTTCATGGACTGCAGGACTTAAAGAGTATACAGTTGACGTCAAAAATTGCCGGGTTACCATTAGAGGGAACGTGAAACTTTACGAGGCTTTGAAGACCAAAATGAAAAACATTTCGCTAAGACGAATCTTGGTTGGTTGGATTGCCAGAAAGTTTCATCGATTTTGGCTTTGAGCTTACACGATTGATTGTATTCGATCATAAAATTCTTTTATGGCTGGAGCCAGTGTTGTAGAGGTTACTCTCAGTTTTAAGTCATGAAACCAGATATTGGTAACTTCTTAACAAAAGCCTTGTTTTCGCATATCTTTTTACAAGATTCTTGAAATGGGAAAATGCAAAGTTCAAAAAAACTGAACCTTTAAAAACAACAATCAATTAAGAACAAAACTACTTATTTTCATTTGCAAACATCCCACCACTTAAACAACTAACATACTAACAAAAGACTCTAACCCGAAACAAACTACCACTATTTCGTATTTTCACTTAACCTCAACCTGCCACGCATCTTTCCTTTCCTCTGCTTTCACCTTAGGAATCACAATCTTCAACACACCATTCTTCATCTCAGCATTGATCTCATTCAGCTTGAACACGCCCATCGGCAAATCGAGTCTGGTGGAGTACCTACGTGCCGGCTCTTCGTCCTCTTCTGATTCTTTTTCAGCTTCACCTTTGACGACAAGTGTGTTCTGCTCAACAGAGATCTTGACATTGTCTTTGTCCAACCCTGGCATGTCGAACCGGAGAGTGAGCGACTCGTCGTCTTCCTTAGCGTCCCAACCGCGCCTAGGAGCTGACACGAATGGATTGTCCATCATGAGGTCATAAAAACATCTGTTCAGGATCTGGCTCAAGCTTCTCGATGAAGAAATTGGATCAAACACATCTGTAATCGTCATAAAAACAGGATATTAACATCAATACTTTATTACTACGAATTCAGAAATGTAAAATACATCTATAAATCACTACAAACAAAGAACGATGTGATATAATCGTCAATGCAGAACAATGAGTATAAATCAAATATCTGTATGCGATTTTACTCATATACGAACATACTAGTAAAGTAACGATAGCGATAAATCTGATTTTATCTGTAATATTCAAGTACTAACGATCTAAAGCTGAAATTGTAATGAATCAGAGCATAAATAGCTGAAATTAGGTAGTATAAAACTTTACCAAAACAGAAAATCAAACAATAACACGAATACGTCGAATACGACTGCGAACGATTAACGAGTGAATGACTATATAAAGTGTGTAGATCTACCGGTTTCTAATGAAGATTTATATAATAGTTAAAACATTAAGCTCACCAGAGAAGAAATCATTATCACGGCGGCGAGAGACGGCGGAGTCAAGGCGGCGATCTTCATCGACGCTACGATTGAAATCATCATAAGCTGACACCTGAGCAGAGTTTGTATTGAACCTCCTTTGTACGGACGGAATTGCAGAAACGGAACGGACAGGATTGAGAAGCTTGTTGAGTAGAGCTGCTGCTTCAGTTCCTTTTCTGAGAGCGACTGAGGTAGCCATTGTTAGTTTATCGACGATTGTTTTAAACGATTTGTGAAAATTAGGGTTTTGTTACGTGGCGGTGAGTGGAGTATGGCAGGGGTTTTATAACGGGATAGAAAGGCGGTGTGGAGGTGTAGTGAGATGATCCTGGAAGGCTGCAGAAGGTGACGAAGCTAATAGAAGGATGCCTTGTTCCCAAGAGGAAGAATGAAAATAGGAAATTATTTAATTAAATATTAACAATAATAAATTTCAATTAGTTTAATTTCATGGAATATTGTCAAAAGTTTTTGTTTTTACTACTCGATCCGTCCCAAAATAAATGTCGTATCTCAGTTTTTACAGAGTTTAAAAAATTACATTGTCTGCAAATGACATTATTACCCTTACTTTTTGCATAGACTCTCCTGTATCACTTTTGAGAAAATATATATTGAGGGTAAGATAGTAAAGTTAATATGCTATCTGTAGAAGTAGATATTTATTCTTAACAAACTAAAATGGAAAGATGGACACTTATTTAGTGATAGATGGAGGAGTATTAGAGAAGCGAAATAATAAATCTTCTTTAAATAAATTTATATTTTACATTTTGGACCTTTTAGTTTCTAATTTATCCACAGTCAAACCTTTTTTATGCTCGTAAAAGATATAGTACTTAATGTTAATGTAAAAGATGAGTTATTAGTTATGTACAGTTGAGAAAGTTATTGCTGAAACAATAAATACTTACTAGTGGGATACCCGCACGATGTAGCGGAATGTAAAAAGAATGAAAAGTATGTACAATTATTGATTCGCACGTACAAAACAAGTGTTTGCAATCGATCATACATAACCTAGCTTTTACTTTAACATATTAAGATTTATGCTGAAAAGTAATTTTCATGCACAAGTCATAGAACAATAATTGAATACTTATTTTTTCAAAAACACTACAAAATGTCTTTTAATCGCGGTTTCTCCTTTCACCTTCAACTTACTTTTCAATTGGGAGCTCTAGGAAGCCCCATGGTGCTGCCTGCTGGTACACTCTAAAATGACAAAGAAACACAAAAGAAAGCCCATTAGTTATTTTTCTAATCCGGCGTGGCAAATCATAAAGCAGTTAGTGCATTTTTTTACATTCACAAAAAACAAAACCATTTCAGCTTTAATTGGTTATGGCTAATTATCTGACTCGCCATTTAACCACCTCTAGTATAAATTTGCCATTGTGAATGATGTGCACAAAGATACATCATATGATTTATTTTGATTGTTCATTAGGACTATCTACGCATGAGAATATAGCATTGAATTACAATATATTTCAACTTGCCAAAAGAAAAACTTGAATCAAGCCAAGGCTCCATCAAAGTTGCAATGTACCAGTCTATATTTCAAGAAAAGTAGGTTTTTTTATTACAAAAATGATCTGCAAGCATCAGTATATATTACAAAAGATACTTCTATGCTAGCATGTGTATAAAAATATATATAAGCATTCATACTATATTGATATTAATATTCAGATGTAGCATGAATACTTACCTACTAATATGTGATGGATAGAAACTTAGCCATTTGTTTGAACATTGAAGACAGTATGAAGTTGTAGACAATCTTAACATTTGACCTAAGAAATGATGAACGTCCAACCTGCAAATACATGTAGACACATTTGTCTAATATTGCATATTTATTATTTTAAACAAATAAACCGTGTCAACTTGGAGGAGACCATACTAAACTACCATTAAAGGAGAAGAAAGGAAAAAAAAATTTGGTGTCAACTTGGATAAAGTTCTCATTGAGGCAACAATGCAACATTGTACTCTATGACTTTCCAAGTGAATACACTACATTTAACTTCAACATTCGTTTGGGACCTCTAAATGTCACACGATACTAACCTTTACGGAGCCACAAATTTACGGCTGATACAAATTAACAACCAAAAATTCGGATATCTCACATCCTTCTATGGCTTTCCTAGAATATAGAACAATCACACCATCATAAGAACCAAAATAATATTTTAAACAAAATACTTTATAGTATAGCTGCTTAAATTAGTTCAATATAAACATTTACATTGCAACCCACAACTGATTCGATGATATTGGTATTCAGTCAACTTGATAGCTAAGACTTTTCAGCATATGCCCACACTTGTATTTTTACAATATATTTTTACAGTTTGATCAACACGTAGCTCTTATATACGCATGAATACCGAATACTGATTAACACGCAATAATCAAATCATTAAAAAATCTGAGTTATAAACTAAAATCAAAGCTAATTAATTTGTGTAATAATCACAAATAGTAAAAGACCAAAATTTCTGAATTTTACTATCTGAGCATTGAAATTGTGAAAATGTGTTGAACAAATTGTCACTTAAAACAAAAGGCAATATAAATCAAGTTATAATTATAATCGAAGTTGAAAGAAATTAAGAAACAGGGAGTACCAGATAACGTTTGCCTTCAGGAGTGCGATTAATGACAATTTCATGAAATGGAATCCCAATAAGATGATGTACAAGTGCATACTGCAACAGCCTGAAAATCACAGCACAATCAAGATGAGTACAAAATCGAAAGCGAAAATAGAAAGGGAAAAATAAACTAAGCATAATATATGTTACGTAGAGATGGAATTGAACGGTTTGTTCGATGAACTCTATCTTTTTGATGTTCCATCATCACCACCGCAAGCCAATACATTAATATTACTAATCTGATCAAAATCAAAAGACCCAAAAATCAGAAACAGCGATCGAAATAGTAATACCCGAGTTCGCAACACATTCTCAGTCTCAATAAACATTGAACCCAAAATCATAACTCCATCAGGCTCACACACTCTCCCTCTTTGTCGCTTCATCGTCTCAATCCTCATTCCGTTGACAATCTCCTTTCTTCCGGCGATCTCCGCCGCCACGACTTCGATTCGCGACGTGGTCATCGATACTTCACAGATTATCCTTTCCCTTCCATTTCGCTGTTGTTAGGGTTTAAACTTGTGCAGCAAACACGCGTATACGTGTGCCGACGATTGGTTAAAGATAGAGATGAAGATGACGATGGACCCTAGCAATTGCGTTTTTTCTTTTTTCTTTTTTTGTGTGAATATATTTTTTTTGGCTAGTACAGTAATAAGGATTGTCGGCTAACATTGAGATAAGGGCAATTAAGTAATTTCCGATATCTCTTTTTGATCTTTTAAGCAAAATGTGGTAAATGAATTATAAGGGATTAAGATACTTATAGTATCACTCTTAATATGCCTAAGTTTGACATCACCTACATTATCTCCGGAAAAATGAAGTTTACTTGTAAACAGATGTCGATGAGGCTTGCCGATGAAAGATTTCTTCAGCTTGCATGGTAAGCAAATTCTAAATGGACAGTTTGACATCAAGGATCCAGTGACTATAAACACCTTGATTACAACCAAAGAAAACGTACTTAGGTGTTTCGTTTTCCGAACGAATGTTTATGAGAAGTGACGCTTATAGGGCCTTCAGTTTGATGGTGGGATTCATGTTTGATGGTGTTAATAATTGAAATCAACATTTCAGGTCCCATGTTTCCTACATTTGTATACACATGTGTCGGCCGAAACAAAACATGTCATACGTCGCTAAGTATTGTGTCACACCCCTATTTTATGATTTGCGGAAGCGATGATTTGGGTGTGACTAATCAAATATCAAAACACCAAGATTACAACAAACGACTCTACATGAGACGTTTATAAATATTTCAAAAGTAATACAAGGTCTAAGTCATAAGTTTACATTATAACGGTGAGTTCGCTAAAATGATTTCCGAAGATTTTAATACATAACCATTAATACAAAAGATGATGCTAGAAAATCTTCATGTTTAAATAGATACATGCTACTCGTACTAGCTAGCGTATCCTGCGGGCCATCCTACTGTTGAGCACCTGAGAATACAAAACTAAAAGGGTCAGCTATAAAGCTGGTGAATCTCACTGGTTTAAAATAAACATTGATGTGATCAACATGATTATCCGACGATAATTGAACAATGTAAACCGAACCATGATAAGCAATATAACCGAACAATGATGTAACCTATTAAGGTTTCCGAACCATGATAAAACTGACACATATATTGCACTGAGCTATGATTCAAGGCCTAACCCAATCTTTGCCTCCCGTCTTGGTGATACACCCTTGACAATTACTAAAGTGCCCGTTTTTAACTTGGTTGTAGCTAGCAACCCGGACGGGGACGTCACTCCCATGATAGTACTATCCTTTAGCAATCGTGCCTTATTAAGTTAATGAATCATACACTGATGAGGACTTTACCGAATTAAAACACTCGTGCAATAACCGTACTATGAAAATTAATACCGACAATAATAACCGAAACAATGAACAAGTTAATAACTAAATTAACTAACCGAATAACTTGTGATCACTAAAACAATTTGTGTTGCATCTCCCCCGAATTTAAAAACAGTAAACAGTGAAAATGGGGCCGTGAGACTCACCTGAGTCACCGAGCAATGATTATCCGATAAGGAATGAACAGCCCGAAACCTCCAAATGCCCTAAGCATATAAGGTTATACACATGAGTGAATGTCTATTTAGATCATTCCCAAAATGTGTTCACTCAACCGTTAAATGTCCATTTTATTCCGATTGTATGTTTTTGAAACCGATTGAATTTGTATTTATAAGATTTGACGGCTCGTTGGTGACGATTTATGATAATAATCCATGTATTATTATGTGTTCGATTATATTCTTATAAAGTATATTCCGTATTCTCCGTGTGTTTAAAATGTATATTTATCGAAGTATAGACATATGAGTATAACTTGCTTATCCGTACATTGTACCGTATGTATATATATATATATATATATATATATATATATATATATATATATATATATATATATATATATATATATATATTCCACATTAAAATTACCAAAGTTCATTTCGGGTTAAATTCCTTAACGCTTTTTCAAATAGTTTTGTGTTTATCGTTTTGAGGTTCATTTTTGTTGACTTGGTCAAACGGACTCGGTTTGACCCGAAACTTTTAGGGAAGTCTTAAATATGTTAAATAAGCTTTATAAAATTTTCGTTACGTTTTATGGTCGACCCGAAGTGTCGATTTTGTGAAATAACAAAAACAGTCCCTAGTTTAGTTTTCGGTTTAGTCGGTTTGCTTCGCCATTTATTTTGGCTCGTTTCTTTTCCGATTTGGGTTCCGCAAAAATTACCGCATATTCTACTAGGTCTCTAGTACTTTACTTAATTTTACCAAGAACCATGGAAGTTTCTAAGTTAGTTAAATAAAATCGAGAAGGTGTCGGGTCTAAAATCCGGCCAAAAACAGTAATAGTCGTACAAATCGCATTTTCTGTAAAAATGGGTGTATTTCTGGAGAAAGTGTAAAACATGAAAGTTGTAGTTCTCTTTCATACAAAAATTTAGGTATGTGGTTCGTTGTCTAATTCAAAGTACACGATTTTATATGATTTATTTCGTGACAATACAGAATCTGCCCAGATTAACAAGTTTAGTGTTTTTGAGTTTTAAGTTGTGTTTAAACATGTTATTTGGACATTTCATGGTCAAGTGAGCAAGTATACATGTAATAATATGTAACCCAAGCAAATCTAAAGAAAGAGATAGAGTTCCTTACAATGCCTTAAATGAAGAAAGAAAAGGTAATGGTGATGATCCTTGTTGCTTGTTCTAGCTCCTCTCCTTTGCTAGATGTTAGAAGGTGAATTTGTGATGGTTGTTTCTGCTGGACTACAGCCGAGAGAGGGAGACATCAAAGAGAGTGTGGAGGAGTAGAAAGGATTTGGTGGAAGTGAAGAAAATAGGTAGAGTGTAGTAATAGAAAAGTGTAAGTGTTAATCAAATAAATGGGTATGGTGAGACTTGTAGGTTGGTCGATCCACACAAGTCAAACCAAGCATGGCATTGTCCAAAATTTGTCTTCAATTTGTTGTTAGATATTTAGGTACTTAATTAGTTAATCTCGATTAATCGTTAAACGTTAGCTTGTTTAGTTTTAGTTAACGTTATTCCGCGATAATATATTTCGAAGTATTATTCTAAATACTTAATATTGAGTTTCAAAAATATTATTTTTGACTATTTTGGTTGTCGGGTTCATTTTATTTATTTTGTCGCATTTGTTACGTTTTGATACATTATACATATAAAACGTATAAATATTTTTGTTACACTTATATTTCTCTTTGTTCACATAATACTTTCAAATAAATAATTATTCAAAAATATTTTCGTGTTAATTCAGATTTGTTTGCAAGTGATTATTAAATAATCATTTAACGTTATATATATATAATATACAAATACTTTTGTTTTAACATGTACCGAGTACGAGTAATTAAGGTTTAAATTGGCCCCTAATTTTGGCCCTTTTTGACCGGGTGTCACATTCTCCCCTTGTTAGGAGAATTTCGTCCCGAAATTCATTTGTATTCTATGTTCGCGTGTTACTAAGGCCGACTAAGTGATATGTCTAATTCTAAGACATCCAATTTATCCATGTCCTCTCCCCTTGTTAGGCTTTGACCTACCGATTATTTAAGAAATGGAGAGGTCCGAATTCTACCCGACCGTTATGTCTACTTGACCAGGTCGTCCCGTATTAGTAAGTGTTACTTTGTTTTGGATGACGAATCCACCGAATTCAGTGAGTCTTACTGTGTTCATACAGTTTGTAATAGTCAGTAGGATCGTTGCGTAAACTAGACTCTATTAGTCTCCTATAGAAACTAAATTTAGCATACATTAGTTTTACGGGGAATGTTACCCAGTGTATAAAAGTTAACCGGCATGTTTTCCGGTATACACACCGTAGGATATGTTATTCCTATACATATCTAAGCCAAACTTCATCTCATAAAGAAACTATAGAACTAACTTGTCGTTTTTCCCTAGCTCTATTGTGCACTTAAAATCTAGGGAAAACATAAAAGATATCAAGCAGCAAGTAATATCTATCCATGTAAACAGTGTAAAAGAAATCAGGTCATTAATGAGTGACCATACCCGTGTTGAGCAAGTCAATGAGTCTCGGGTTCTGGTCGTCTTCCCTAGTTCTGAGTACGTAGGCTCTTCCTCGAGCAGGGTTGATGTTTTTGTCCTTCAGCTTTGGACAGTCATTCCTGTAGTGCCCTACAGTTCCACACTCGAAACAGGCTTTCGCTCGGCAATCCTTAGCAGAATGACCATAACGCTGGCACTTGTCACAGGGGGTGCCACAAGGTCCGTCATGGTGGCGTTTACACTTTGAGCAGTAGGGTTTGGTTCCAGTGTACTCTTTCTTGTTTTCAGACCCAGAGGTGTTGGCCTTGATGATTGCAGGCTTTTTGGTAGCCGGACTTTGATTGTCAGCGTTTCCCTCAGGTTTTCTCTTGTTATCACTAGGGTGGTTTACAGTACTTTTGACAACAGGCGTTCCTTGGCGAACAATCTGTGCCATCAGCTTGTGTGCCATGCGCACAGTACCATGAAATGTGGGAGAGTTGGATGAAGTCACCATCCCTTGGATTTGCGGAGGGAGTCCCCAGATATAGCGTTCGATACGCTTGGATTCCTCACTAACCATTGATGGACACAAGTGCGCTAGTTGGTTAAACCTAGAGGTGTAGCCGGCAATGTCATTGCCTTGGGAAGTGAGTTGCCAAAATTCGGCCTCTAGTTGTTGAATCTCATCCCGGGGACAATACTTGTAACACCCCCAAATTTAGCGAGTTGCGGAAGCATACATTGGGTGTTACTAATCAATATACAAAGCACAAGATATATAGCAAACGACCTCTAAATGAGATGTTTGTAAAATAGTTACATTTCATAATTTGAATCGTTTGAAAACCGTAGGTTTTCGTACACAAAAATGTAGTTTCCTAGAGTCCGCGCGTATAGCGGGAGATTCTAATACATAATCATAATATACAAAAGATAATGCCAAAGAATCTCCGTTAAATGCAGTTTGGAAATCATGCGACTCTAGCTAGTAATCCTGGAGTGATCCTACTCCGTAAGTGTACCTGAGATACAAAGCTAAAAAGTGCCAACCAAAAAGGTTGGTGAATCTCACAGGTTTAGTAATAAGTAGGTGTTATGAACCACAAGTATGTACCCGTATTGCTATCAAGCAAAGTAAGTAAATCAGTAAACCAGTACAGTGCCATGAGCTCATAAGTTGAAGCTTAACCGTGTAGTGTGAATATATCACGTACCCCCGTGAGTGCTATCCGCACACTCATATGTAACAAATACTAATATGTCTGTTTCTACGTGTAAATCAGTACGTGGTGGCGCTACCACCCCAGACAGGGATTGTCAGTCCCAAATGGATCCATCTATTAGTAATCGCGCTTAAGTCCATAACTAACAACTTACGATTAGGAGGCTTTCAGTGGATAAAAGTAACTCATGCGTTTGTTTGTAATCAGTAATGTTTTCAGTTCAGTACATTGTGTTCATACGTAAAACAGTTGCTAAGTATCTCACCCCAAAGTATAAAACAGTAAAAGTGGGGCTGTAAGACTCACCTGAGTCGAGCAGTGGTAAATAGCAAGTAGTAGTAAAGCAAGTAGGTTCTCCGAACCCGTAACCTTCTAGTGCCTAAACACGTAAGGTTAAGTAAGTAGATGTCTCGCAAGACCATCTAGGCTAGTTGTTCATACAACCCGTTGTGTTTAAATGTTGGTTTGTTCGCGTTCGTATCAAAGTATACGGCCCGTTGGTGATTTGTTATATTTAAAGTTTATCATTCAATACGCAAATTAGAGTAATTGTAATAGGAAAGTATGTTTTATTATGATTGTTAGGTCGTATCGTATAAGGATTTGAGGTTGTAAAAGTTCGACACTTAGTGAAAATGTGAGTTTTCAAGGTTCTGGTTTGTGCGACGTAGCATGCGACGTTGCAAGCAACGTAAGGTGCGACGTAGGCAGGTACGTCGCATGATGCGACTTTCGCAAATCAATGCGACGTAGGGGGCGACGTCGCTAATGCGACGTTGGTTCGGTTTGCGACGTTAAAGTCTACGTCGCCATGTATGACGTCCGCAAATTAATGCGACGTAAAGGGCTGCGTCGCTAGTGCGACATTGAGGTTTTTGTGCGACGTAGGTCGCGACGTCGCAGAGGCCCCTGGCCAGGTGCGACGTATCGGTCTGATGGCCGGAATTTTGGTCGAAAATGAGTTTCCGGGTTTCCGTTGGGTCCAAATCTTTTACCCAACCCTTATATGAACATATTAAGCCTATTTAAATCATAAACTAGTAAAAATGATCAAAAACGAGAGATGTCGGGATTTGTCGAAAACTTACAAAGTGTCGGATTGAAAATCCGAAAAGATAGGAATGTAGATCGTGTAGTCGTGGTCACTTTTCTCCAAACGAGTGGTATGTTTCGGCGAGGTTTGATGGTGTTATTTGGTGATTTAAGTGGGTGGTGGTGGATTGTTAGTTGAAAGAAAAAGATGAGAGGAGAGAGAGAGAAAGGATGAAAATGAGAAGAAAATGGAGGTGGGTGGGGTTTTGGTGAAGCTCCCCCACCTTCAGTCTCCGCTCCGCGTTCCGGGCGGTGTTCGTTTTCTCCGTCGTTTTACGTTAAATATGTATTTTACGCGTTTAATTATATTTATGAAATCACAAATCTTGTTAAATAATTTAATTAAATTATTTCCCTAAATCTTTAATAGATTAAATTAAATTTAATTACTTTTGTTTTTAAATCGTGTACGTTTTAATCGAGTAGTATAAGGCAGTTACTAGTTATTATAAAATAGCATTTCAGTCATAATTGCGTTATTTTAGTTTATAAACATTTGTTCACCAATGTCCGTGTTAATCGAATAGAATTTCATTCTATTTTAGTTGCGTACGATTTAAGCCAAATCGCAAAGTTGTATATATTTACCAACATATAATCTGATACATAAATTAGCCTAACACAGAACTAATTACATGTATTAACAAAGAATTAGGCGCTAATACTAGCCCTAATTTGGCGGTTGTTACATTCTCCCCTTGTTAAAAGAATTTCGTCCCGAAATTAGTTCGATTGCACAGTCGGTGCGTTGTCTGGGAAGAGATGTGGGTATTTCTGTCGCATTTGGTCTTCCCGTTCCCAGGTGAATTCAGGACCACGTCTAGAATTCCACCTGACTTTTACGATGGGAATACGACTCTGTTTTAGTTGTTTGACCTCGCGGTCCATGATTTCCATAGGTTCCTCGACAAAATGAAGTTTGTCATCGATTTGAATTTCGTCGAGTGGTATAATCAGTGTCTCGTCAGACAGACATTTCTTCAGATTAGAAATGTGGAATGTGTTGTGAACGCTGCTAAGCTCAGCAGGAAGTTGCAGGCGGTATGCCACTGGACCAATCTTTTCAAGGATTTCGAATGGTCCGATGTATCTAGGATTTAGTTTGCCTCGTTTTCCGAATCGAATGACACCTTTCCACGGTGCCACTTTGAGAAGTACCTTGTCGCCTACTTGGAACTCAAGGTGTTTGCGTCTCACGTCAGCATAGCTTTTCTGACTATCACGCGCGGCTTTTAGTCGGTTTTGTATGCCGACAATCTTTTCAGTTGTTTCATGTATGATTTCTGGACCGGTGAGTTGTGTATCCCCCACCTCAGTCCAACAGATAGGTGACCGTCACTTACGACCGTACAGTGCCTCGAAGGGTGCAGCCTTTATGCTGGTGTGATAACTGTTGTTGTACGAGAACTCGCACAACGGTAAGTGATTTTCCCAGTTTTTACCGAAGTCAACTACGCAGGCTCGTAACATGTCTTCCAGTGTTTGTATGGTTCGTTCGCTCTGGCCGTCGGTTTGAGGATGGTAAGCCGTACTCATATCCAGACGAGTACCAAGAGATTTTTGCAGTGATTGCCAGAAGCGAGAAGTAAATCGAGCATCTCGGTCGGAGATGATTGAGATGGGCACGCCGTGTCTTGACACGATCTCTTTCAGGTAGATTCGTGTCAAACGTTCCATCTTATCAGTTTCTTTGATGGCTAGGAAATGAGCAGATTTAGTGAGTCGGTCAACGATCACCCAAATGGTATCACAACCGTTAGAAGTTTTCGGGAGCTTAGTAATGAAATCCATGGTGATCTGCTCCCATTTCCATTGTGGTATTTCAGGTTGTTGTAGCAAACCGGAAGGTTTCTGGTGTTCAGCTTTAACTTTAGAACAAGTAAGACACTTGCTAACATAGGTTGCAATGTCAGATTTCATGTTGGGCCACCAGTACTTTTCCTTGATGCCGTGATACATTTTGTCGGCACCGGGGTGTATTACTGTATTTTGACTTGTGAGCTTCATTCATCACCAAGTCTCGAAGGTTCCCAAAACTTGGTAACCAGATTCGATTCGAGAAGTATTTGGCCCCGTTAGGTTTGGTTTCAAATTGTTTGTCCATGCCCCGCAAGGCCTCGTTTATCAAGTTTTCCGGTTTGAGTGCTTCGAGTTGAGCTGTGCGAGTTTGATTGAGGAGGTCGTTGTGAATGGTCATACCGAGAGCTCGAACTCGAAGTGGTTTCACTCGTTCTTTTCGGCTTAAGGCATCGGCGACAACATTCGCCTTGCCTGGATGATAGCGAATTTCGCAATCGTAATCAGTAAGCAACTCGACCCATCGACGTTGCCTCATGTTGAGATCCTTTTGATCGAAGATATGTTGGAGACTTTTATGGTCAGTAAATATTGTACACTTGGTACCGTATAAGTAGTGTCTCCAGATTTTTAGAGCGAATACAACAGCCCCCAACTCTAGGTCATGAGTTGTGTAATTCTTTTCGTGGACCTTGAGTTGTCGAGAGGCGTAAGCGATAACCTTGTCTCGTTGCATCAGCACGCAACCAAGACCTTGGTGTGAAGCATCACAGTATACCACGAAGTCATCGTTGCCTTCGGGTAAAGATAAGATAGGTGCACTGCAGAGTTTCTGTTTTAGTAGCTAAAAAGCTGACTCCTGTTTGTCAGTCCAATCGAACTTCTTTTCTTTTTGAGTCAGTGCAGTGAGAGGTAGGGCTATTTTCGAAAAATTCTCAATGAATCGTCTGTAGTATCCGGCGAGTCCTAAGAATTGGCGTACCTCGGTCGGTGTAGAAGGTGCTTGCCAACACTTGATAGCCTCGATTTTTGAAGGATCGACATGAATCCCTTGATTGTCAATGACGTGTCCAAGGAATTGAACGGTTTGCATCCAGAACTCACACTTAGAGAATTTGGCGTATAACTCTTCGTGTTTAAGCAGCTCTAGGATGGTTTTCAGGTGTTGCGCATGTTCTTGTTCAGTGCGCGAGTAAATCAAGATGTCATCGATAAAGACGATAACAAACTTGTCAAGGTAAGGTTTGCACACCCGATTCATAAGGTCCATGAATACAGCCGGTGCGTTGGTTAAGCCGAATGGCATCACTTGGAATTCATAATGCCCGTAGCGAGTTCCGAAAGCTGTTTTAGGAATATCTTCATCACGAACTCGGAGTTGGTGATAACCCGACCGTAGATCGATTTTTGAATAAAAACTCGACCCCTGAAGTTGGTCGAACAGGTCATCGATGCGAGGAAGTTGGTAACGGTTCTTGACAGTTAATTTGTTGAGTTCACGGTAGTCGATGCACATGCGGAAAGAACCTCTTTCTTTTTCACAAATAGGACCGGAGCTCCCCAAGGTGAGGAACTTGGTCGAATAAATCCCTTGTCCAGGAGTTCCTGTAACTGAGTAGACAACTCCTGAAGTTCGGATGGGGCTAGTCGGTAAGGGGCTCGTGCCACGGGTGCTGCGCCGGGCACAAGATTAATAGAGAATTCGACTTGTCTAGTTGGCGGTAGACCAGGCAAGTCTTCAGGAAAGACTTCTGGGAAGTCTCGAACAATAGGCACATCCTCGAGTCGCTTCTCCACCGACTTTTTCTCCAAAACGTGTGCGAGGATTGTCTGGTACCCTTTCCTCAAGTATTTTCGGGTTTTCATGCATGAAATGATATTTATTCTCGTCCCACCGGTCTCCCCTTGTATGCTCAAAGTTCCACCGGTGACGAGAGGAATGCGTACAATTTTCTCAAAACAAACGATTTCGGCTCGGTGCTTGGACAACCAATCCATACCGACGATGAGGTCAAAGCTGCCGATTTCGACAGGTATCAAGTCAATGGAAAAGAGATCGTTAGCTAAGTTTAGAGTGCAATTAGGTATCACACTGTCGGCCTCAATAAGTTTTCCGTTTGCCAATTCTACCGTGTACTTAGAATCTAAGGCAATAGGTGTGGTGTCAAGTAGTGGATAAAACTCATCAGAAATAAAGCTCTTATCAGCACCAGTACCAAATAATACAGATGCAGTCAAGTTGTTGAGAAGGAACGTACCCGTGACCACATTCGGGTCTTGACGGGCTTCCCCAGATTTCAGCACAAAAGCTCTTCCTCGAGCATTGTTGTTATTCCTGTTGTTGCTGTTGTTCAGTTTCGGGCAGTCTTTCTTGAAATGCCCCGTACCGTTGCACCCATAACAAGTCTTTGGTGCAGAGGTGTTGGTGTCAGTGGTGTTTGATCTACAGTCCTTAGCCAAGTGTCCAAATCTCTTACACTTGCTACAGGGACACGAACCATAGTGGTGTCGTTGGCACTTTGAGCAATAGGGCTTGGTTCCCTTGTACGCTCCCTTGTCATCAAAACTGGCAGTGTAGGCTTTAATGGTTTCAGGTTTCTTGTTTTGGTGGTTGTTGTGGTTGTCGGACCATTTTCGTTTATTGCTGTTGGAGGATGGAGTGATTGGTTCTGGGTCCTCGTTCATGGCTAGAAGTTCATGGGCCAACCGAATGGCACCGTGAAGGGTGGTTTGG
The DNA here is from genome assembly GCA_949592205.1 of Helichrysum umbraculigerum. NCBI lineage: Eukaryota > Viridiplantae > Streptophyta > Magnoliopsida > Asterales > Asteraceae > Helichrysum > Helichrysum umbraculigerum. The sequence continues at coordinate 119,061,833 of CATIUR010000003.1, read as the reverse complement.
TTTGATGAGGCGACATTTCCCCGGACGGGTTCCGGGAGGCCACGGATGTATTTCTTAATCTTGTCGGGCCCAGTACCTGCCATAGCTGGGCGAAGGACGGTGAGTTGTTGGAATCTGGTGGTGTATGCAACGATATCAGTTCCTTGCACTTTTAAGTTCCAGAACTCTTCTTCCAGCTTGTGAAGTTGTTCGGACGGGCAATACTCATCCGTGAGCATTTTCTTTAGATCCTCCCAAGGGAGTAGATAAGCGGTGTCAATCCCCACGGACTGGGTATATGAATTCCACCACGAGAGGGCACCATCTTCGAGGGTGCAGGTGGAGAATTTGACCTTGTCGTCTTCCGCACACTTGCTGATGCGGAAAACAGATTCCATCTTTTCGAACCATCTGATAAGTCCGATGGCTCCTTCGGTTCCCTTGAAGCTCAAGGGTTTGCAGTTTTGAAAATCCTTGTACGAACAAGGTTTAGCAGCAGAGGTTTCAGCGGCATCGCTGCTTCTTGTGGAGTTAGGTGGAGTATTCCGAGCCAAGGCTTCAGTAACAGCCTGGGTTATGAGTGACGTGATCTGAGCATCAGTATAAGGTCTTGACTTTGGCGGCATGACTCTTCAATAAAAGAAATGAAGATACATGAGATTTTGTAAGAAAATTGTATTTATTTCAGATGTACATGTATAAAGTTGGTAATACATAACATCAATATGAAAAAGGATTATGGCAATTAATATGAGTCGAAACAGCAAGGAATATTTGATAGATGATACGAGTTCAAAGGTTACATCCTGCGGATGTATTACAAAAGGTGTCGGGAATTGTTACATCCGACTGAAACATAGAGTAGCGCTTAGATAGTTACTAGATTACAGGATAGTTTACAAAACAAAGACTACGCTAGTCTTAACATAGGTTAATCTGCTCCATCATTTCGATGAGACGATCCACAGTATTTGCAAGTCTGCTGGCTTGTCGAGCATTGTCTTCAGCTAATGCTAGTCGCTGTACCAATCCGCGGTTAGATTCTTCCGTTTCCCGTGAGCGTTGTTCACACTCATCAAGTCTGTGTTTCAAAAGAGCGGTTTTCACGCTTATCTCCACCACTTTGTTGAAAAGAACGTCCACATTATTAACTGTGGTTTCGTGATCCTCAGAGACTTGTTCGATGCGCTCCAGTGATGTAAGTCTCCAGTTTTCGTTTGTTTCCTGCAACACGACATCCATGGTGCGAAGTCGTTGCTCGTGTTGGTTCACCCTAGCTGCTAAGGTCGGTAAGGTGAAGTGGGTAGAGTACGGGCCAGCTCGAGGCAACCTGTTGTTCCTCCTTGCTACCCTTGGGTTCTGCGACCCGGATTGAGAACGAGATGAATTAGATGGGGTATTTGCCATTTCTGAGACAAAGCGTTAGTAAGATTGAGGCCTATATTCATATAGTTCCTATATAATATAGCCTATTGAGTGTCTAGCATACACATGTTTAAGTCTCGGTTCTCTCGAGATCAGAGTCAACTAATGTATTCCGGCTCAACATAACCATTTCAGACCTTACATCACCTTTCCTTAATTGTACATAGTTGATCAAGCTATGTTAAATTAAAGTCGTATGATGTAATTCCTGAACCAATCATGCCTAGTAAGGAAATACTGCCTAACGGTCATAGTCTAGGCCCACTAAATGCAACCTAGTTCACTATAACCTTAGGCTCTGATACCAATCTGTAACACCCCCAAATTTAGCGAGTTGCGGAAGCATACATTGGGTGTTACTAATCAATATACAAAACACAAGATATATAGCAAACGACCTCTAAATGAGACGTTTGTAAAATAGTTACATTTCATAATTTGAATCGTTTGAAAACCGTAGGTTTTCGTACACAAAAATGTAGTTTCCTAGAGTCCGCGCGTATAGCGGGAGATTCTAATACATAATCATAATATACAAAAGATAATGCCAAAGAATCTCCGTTAAATGCAGTTTGGAAATCATGCGACTCTAGCTAGTAATCCTGGAGTGATCCTACTCCGTAAGTGTACCTGAGATACAAAGCTAAAAAGTGCCAACCAAAAAGGTTGGTGAATCTCACAGGTTTAGTAATAAGTAGGTGTTATGAACTACAAGTATGTACCCGTATTGCTATCAAGCAAAGTAAGTAAATCAGTAAACCAGTACAGTGCCATGAGCTCATAAGTTGAAGCTTAACCGTGTAGTGTGAATATATCACGTACCCCCGTGAGTGCTATCCGCACACTCATATGTAACAAATACTAATATGTCTGTTTCTACGTGTAAATCAGTACGTGGTGGCGCTACCACCCCAGACAGGGATTGTCAGTCCCAAATGGATCCATCTATTAGTAATCGCGCTTAAGTCCATAACTAACAACTTACGATTAGGAGGCTTTCAGTGGATAAAAGTAACTCATGCGTTTGTTTGTAATCAGTAATGTTTTCAGTTCAGTACATTGTGTTCATACGTAAAACAGTTGCTAAGTATCTCACCCCAAAGTATAAAACAGTAAAAGTGGGGCTGTAAGACTCACCTGAGTCGAGCAGTGGTAAATAGCAAGTAGTAGTAAAGCAAGTAGGTTCTCCGAACCCGTAACCTTCTAGTGCCTAAACACGTAAGGTTAAGTAAGTAGATGTCTCGCAAGACCATCTAGGCTAGTTGTTCATACAACCCGTTGTGTTTAAATGTTGGTTTGTTCGCGTTCGTATCAAAGTATACGGCCCGTTGGTGATTTGTTATATTTAAAGTTTATCATTCAATACGCAAATTAGAGTAATTGTAATAGGAAAGTATGTTTTATTATGATTGTTAGGTCGTATCGTATAAGGATTTGAGGTTGTAAAAGTTCGACACTTAGTGAAAATGTGAGTTTTCAAGGTTCTGGTTTGTGCGACGTAGCATGCGACGTTGCAAGCGACGTAAGGTGCGACGTAGGCAGGTACGTCGCATGATGCGACCTTCGCAAATCAATGCGACATAGGGGGCGACGTCGCTAATGCGACGTTGGTTCGGTTTGCGACGTTAAAGTCTACGTCGCCATGTATGACGTCCGCAAATTAATGCGACGTAAAGGGCTGCGTCGCTAGTGCGACGTTGAGGTTTTTGTGCGACGTAGGTCGCGACGTCGCAGAGGCCCCTGGCCAGGTGCGACGTAGCGGTCTGATGGCCGGAATTTTGGTCGAAAACGAGTTTCCGGGTTTCCGTTGGGTCCAAATCTTTTACCCAACCCTTATATGAACATATTAAGCCTATTTAAATCATAAACTAGTAAAAATGATCAAAAACGAGAGATGTCGGGATTTGTCGAAAACTTACAAAGTGTCGGATTGAAAATCCGAAAAGATAGGAATGTAGATCGTGTAGTCGTGGTCACTTTTCTCCAAACGAGTGGTATGTTTCGGCGAGGTTTGATGGTGTTATTTGGTGATTTAAGTGGGTGGTGGTGGATTGTTAGTTGAAAGAAAAAGATGAGAGGAGAGAGAGAGAAAGGATGAAAATGAGAAGAAAATGGAGGTGGGTGAGGTTTTGGTGAAGCTCCCCCACCTTCAGTCTCCGCTCCGCGTTTCGGGCGGTGTTCGTTTTCTCCGTCGTTTTACGTTAAATATGTATTTTACGCGTTTAATTATATTTATGAAATCACAAATCTTGTTAAATAATTTAATTAAATTATTTCCCTAAATCTTTAATAGATTAAATTAAATTTAATTACTTTTGTTTTTAAATCGTGTACGTTTTAATCGAGTAGTATAAGGCAGTTACTAGTTATTATAAAATAGCATTTCAGTCATAATTGCGTTATTTTAGTTTATAAACATTTGTTCACCAACGTCCGTGTTAATCGAATAGAATTTCATTCTATTTTAGTTGCGTACGATTTAAGCCAAATCGCAAAGTTGTATATATTTACCAACATATAATCTGATACATAAATTAGCCTAACACAGAACTAATTACATGTATTAACAAAGAATTAGGCGCTAATACTAGCCCTAATTTGGCGGTTGTTACAATACTCATCTCTGAGCATTTTCTTCAGTTCATCCCAAGGGGTTTCCAAAGCAATGTCTTGACCTACAGAGTCAGCATAAGTATTCCACCATGTCAGAGCATCGTCCATAAAGGTGTAGGTGGAGAACTTGACCTTTGAGTTCTCTGGGCAGTTACAGATACGAAAGACTGATTCAGTCTTTTCCAGCCATCGTAACAAGCCAATAGCACCTTCCGTGCCTTTGAAGTTTAGAGGGTGGCAGCTAAGGAAATCTTTGTATGTGCAAGGTTTCACAGGATTGGAGTTTGGTGGTGTTTCAGAACTTTCAGATCGACGTTGCCCAGCAATTAATGCATCGGCAACCAGTTTGTCAACTTGAGCTTGAGTGTAGGTTCGTCTCGGTGGCATGATTCTTGCAAAAGCAAAGAGAAAATAAGTAAGTTGTCGGTACCAAATCATGACATATCACATATGTATCTATATTTATGTTGTAATATACGACAACACAGGTAAAAATCATGATTCGGTAGACAACAGGGTTGGATGTAGGCTGAGAGTTTTCAAATGTTTTCAGGATATGGTTTACAAGTAATATGGTGAATTTGTGAATCGTGATTCGAGGTTTGTTTGGATAAAAGTGAAATTATGAACAGTATGGGCAAAATAAGGCTTGATTTGTGAAAACCTAACAAGTTTCCTAGTGATTACCGAACGGTACAGTGGAGTGTGTTGCAAGATGTTATAGGCGTATAATTAGGTTGGTGATAGTAATCGAAACCAAAGTCCCGATCTTCATATCTAAGGACGTTGGAGTAGTTATGTTTGTCAGTTACAGTGATGTAGGTGGTAACAAAAGTATCGTCAGATAAGGCCTATTCATATACCTTCAATATATAATAGCCTGGAGCGTAGGATATATTCGAGGCCTATGTATGTATAAATCCCTATATCACATAATAGCCTAATCATATATGTATATATCATATATACCTATACATCCACCTAGTCATGTCTATCACGAAACAGTTAGAAGTCCCGGTTCTCTCATGGTCAGAGTCAGCTAATGCATTCCTGTTCAATATAACTCCTTTCAGATCTTACATCATCTTTGTTTAATTGTACATAGTTAGCTACGCTATGTTAAATTAAATTTGTATGATGTAATCCCTGAATCAGTCATACCTAATGAGGAATATTGCCTAACGGTCATAGTCTAGGCCCACTACATGCAACCTAGTTCACTATAACCTTAGGCTCTGATACCAATCTGTCACACCCCCTATTTTATGATTTGCGGAAGCGATGATTTGGGTGTGACTAATCAAATATCAAAACACCAAGATTACAACAAACGACTCTACATGAGACGTTTATAAATATTTCAAAAGTAATACAAGGTCTAAGTCATAAGTTTACATTATAACGGTGAGTTCGCTAAAATGATTTCCGAAGATTTTAATACATAACCATTAATACAAAAGATGATGCTAGAAAATCTTCATGTTTAAATAGATACATGCGACTCGTACTAGCTAGCGTATCCTGCGGGCCATCCTACTGTTGAGCACCTGAGAATACAACACTAAAAGGGTCAGCTATAAAGCTGGTGAATCTCACTGGTTTAAAATAAACATTGATGTGATCAACATGATTATCCGACGATAATTGAACAATGTAAACCGAACCATGATAAGCAATATAACCGAACAATGATGTAACCTATTAAGGTTTCCGAACCATGATAAAACTGACACATATATTGCACTGAGCTATGATTCAAGGCCTAACCCGATCTTTGCCTCCCGTCTTGGTGATACACCCTTGACAATTACTAAAGTGCCCGTTTTTAACTTGGTTGTAGCTAGCAACCCGGACGGGGACGTCACTCCCATGATAGTACTATCCTTTAGCAATCGCGCCTTATTAAGTTAATGAATCATACACTGATGAGGACTTTACCGAATTAAAACACTCGTGCAATAACCGTACTATGAAAATTAATACCGACAATAATAACCGAAACAATGAACAAGTTAATAACTAAATTAACTAACCGAATAACTTATGATCACTAAAACAATTTGTGTTGCATCTCCCCCGAATTTAAAAACAGTAAACAGTGAAAATGGGGCCGTGTGACTCACCTGAGTCACCGAGCAATGATTATCCGATAAGGAATGAACAGCCCGAAACCTCCAAATGCCCTAAGCATATAAGGTTATACACATGAGTGAATGTCTATTTAGATCATTCCCAAAATGTGTTCACTCAACCGTTAAATGTCCATTTTATTCCGATTGTATGTTTTTGAAACCGATTGAATTTGTATTTATAAGATTTGACGGCTCGTTGGTGACGATTTATGATAATAATCTATGTATTATTATGTGTTCGATTATATTCTTATAAAGTATATTCCGTATTCTCCGTGTGTTTAAAATGTATATTTATCGAAGTATAGACATATGAGTATAACTTGCTTATCCGTACATTGTACCGTATGTATATATATATATATATATATATATATATATATATATATATATATATATATATTCCACATTAAAATTACCAAAGTTCATTTCGGGTTAAATTCCTTAACGCTTTTTCAAATAGTTTTGTGTTTATCGTTTTGAGGTTCATTTTTGTTGACTTGGTCAAACGGACTCGGTTTGACCCGAAACTTTTAGGGAAGTCTTAAATATGTTAAATAAGCTTTATAAAATTTTCGTTACGTTTTATGGTCGACCCGAAGTGTCGATTTTGTGAAATAACAAAAACAGTCCCTAGTTTAGTTTTCGGTTTAGTCGGTTTGCTTCGCCATTTATTTTGGCTCGTTTCTTTTCCGATTTGGGTTCCGCAAAAATTACCGCATATTCTACTAGGTCTCTAGTACTTTACTTAATTTTACCAAGAACCATGGAAGTTTCTAAGTTAGTTAAATAAAATCGAGAAGGTGTCGGGTCTAAAATCCGGCCAAAAACAGTAATAGTCGTACAAATCGCATTTTCTGTAAAAATGGGTGTATTTCTGGAGAAAGTGTAAAACATGAAAGTTGTAGTTCTCTTTCATACGAAAATTTAGGTATGTGGTTCGTTGTCTAATTCAAAGTACACGATTTTATATGATTTATTTCGTGACAATACAGAATCTGCCCAGATTAACAAGTTTAGTGTTTTTGAGTTTTAAGTTGTGTTTAAACATGTTATTTGGACATTTCATGGTCAAGTGAGCAAGTATACATGTAATAATATGTAACCCAAGCAAATCTAAAGAAAGAGATAGAGTTCCTTACAATGCCTTAAATGAAGAAAGAAAAGGTAATGGTGATGATCCTTGTTGCTTGTTCTAGCTCCTCTCCTTTGCTAGATGTTAGAAGGTGAATTTGTGATGGTTGTTTCTGCTGGACTACAGCCGAGAGAGGGAGACATCAAAGAGAGTGTGGAGGAGTAGAAAGGATTTGGTGGAAGTGAAGAAAATAGGTAGAGTGTAGTAATAGAAAAGTGTAAGTGTTAATCAAATAAATGGGTATGGTGAGACTTGTAGGTTGGTCGATCCACACAAGTCAAACCAAGCATGGCATTGTCCAAAATTTGTCTTCAATTTGTTGTTAGATATTTAGGTACTTAATTAGTTAATCTCGATTAATCGTTAAACGTTAGCTTGTTTAGTTTTAGTTAACGTTATTCCGCGATAATATATTTCGAAGTATTATTCTAAATACTTAATATTGAGTTTCAAAAATATTATTTTTGACTATTTTGGTTGTCGGGTTCATTTTATTTATTTTGTCGCATTTGTTACGTTTTGATACATTATACATATAAAACGTATAAATATTTTTGTTACACTTATATTTCTCTTTGTTCACATAATACTTTCAAATAAATAATTATTCAAAAATATTTTCGTGTTAATTCAGATTTGTTTGCAAGTGATTATTAAATAATCATTTAACGTTATATATATATAATATACAAATACTTTTGTTTTAACACGTACCGAGTACGAGTAATTAAGGTTTAAATTGGCCCCTAATTTTGGCCCTTTTTGACCGGGTGTCACATATTGGGCATTTGATCTTGATAGTCTACAAGGTCAATCTCATGGTCTTGGTGGTCTAATTTTGTATGTTACTCTGCACAAACTTTATCGAGAAAAAATCAACATCTTTGCAATGATAATATGGAAGCGTTAGTGGTCGTGCACACATGTAGCATACTAGGATTGGGTCATTATGTTGATGTTCGTGAAGAAGTTACCTTGAAGTTTAACGTTAGGAATTAATGGGTGATGATGGATTCTAAGTCCCTAGTTCTTTGGATCGATAACGGGTTATCTATAGGTATTAAGATGCGGAATCCCTTAATACTAGTTATATGATTATATAACGTTTAACCGCGTTTAAATCACAATTATTATCACTAATATGCTTTGTTTTGATATTAACCAATGTTAAACCCTCAAAACCTAGCCTTTAGAATACTTTGAATACTCTGGATCGACTAACACCAAACTCAAATTGAAATCGCAAAAGTTATAAATTTTCTAAACCAAAATTCATTATATATCTCGTTTCAACTCGAAGCGCATGGGCTTTGTGAGTTGACTTAGCTCGCAGCCCAAGTCAGCCCAGTGACTTGTCTCGACTCGCTGCCACTATTGCGAGTCCAGGTCTCATTTCGCAGTCTCATGACTTGCGACTTGAGATCTCATCTCGCTATGCAGACTTTAGTTTCTAAATGTTATTTGTCTAACACATTAACATTATAATATATTTAACAAATAATATCATCTAACTAATATCATATATTTACAAATCAAAACCAATGTACATACTTGATTAACACGAGTCCTATTACAAGCTAGATCTGTTGTCACAAAACATGTCTCAACAGACTCCTCCTTGACAATAGCTTTAGCATCTTTATCTTCAAGTTGTCTTTGGTCTTCACTTGTAAATTTTGCTTCCTGAGTAAATCTTCTTACGAATACAAGTCTTTACAATCATTTGATAATCTCGTGCAAGATCACCCCTTGCTTCAGTCGTCAAGATCCTATTCTCATTCAACTTCATCAGATCCTTCTTCGACGTATTCATCAGGTGTCGATGCTCATAGACTCTCAAAAGTTCTCGTTCACCTCCTTCAACATCATCATCAGCTTCAACCATGACAGCTTCTCCAGTCTCTTAATCAACACCCCAACTCTTTAGATTTCCCAAGATATCCTGTGGCATTGTCTTCAATGGGATCTGCTGTACACATTTGACAGCTGGATATACTTTTTTCCTCAGACGTCTTCCTGTTCTTTGACTTCTTTCTTTAAGTTTGATCATCTTTCCAACCCTTGGCTTTATTCCTTTAAACTTCATCGACCAACCCTCAGTCTTGATAATTTTCTCAACATACTTTGCAAAATCATCATTACTTGGGTTCTTCAATGTCAATCGAGCCAAGTCTCGGATCTCAAATCTCGGTAAAGAACTGATGACTGCAAGCTTCTTCTCAAAATATTGAACCCCGTCAAACCTTTTGATTGCGAAGAGCTTTAAATCTGAATCAAAGTACCATCCAATGATGCCTCTACGAGGTGCACGTTTACCTGTAACATCAACCTCAGAAATCCCAATCTTTTTCTTTTCTTTTTTCAGAGGTTTAAACATCGGATTGTCCTTTAGCTTGTCAGGAAGTGGAATTTCTTCTTCAGAATCAGTCGTAACATCGATATCTTCATCTACATCAACAACTGTTTCTCCTTGATCATCCTGAATAACCAATTCTGTCCTGGAAGGGCTCACGATGTGTTCAACAACATCCACATCAGGATCTACACCTTCATCTATCCCAATCTCAGGAACAGAAGTCCAATCCTCAGGTGGTACAAACTCACCTTCTTCTAAATCATAATCGATCTCCTCATCAATTTCATCTAGCATGTCGCTTCCAAAGTCAGATAAACCAAGCATCTCCAAATCTACACAAATCAAAGATAAATAATATAAATCCTTTCATTGATTTCCTTGAATCAATCTAAGAATCTCTTTTTTATATAATCTTTTGTGTATATAATGCATAATATAAGCATAAAAGATTTTACAAGTTTAAACTTTCATTAAATATTAATATCGATATTACAATTAATCAAAGTTTACAAAATGTATAATCTATTAAAACTATTACTAAGTACTTTTCTCACCAGCATCAGTAGCAACAACACTACTTCCACCAGCAACACTAGTACCAGTACCACTACCACTACCTCTAGCACCAGCAGACTCCCCCTGAACTATAGTCTGCTTACCGGTTGTTGAAGGACCAGCCAGCTCACCATCTTTCGGTACGTTGGGATCATCGTCTGTGTCATCACGTCCTTTTCTTCTAAGCTCATCTTCTTTACAGGACTCCTGATATATCAATATCTCCCCCTGAGATTGCTTGTCCTTTACTGTAACACCCCGCAAATTTAAACACGATTAATTAAGTTAATCACTTGCATTATTAGGCTAATTCCCTACTTGAGTGAATTCACAACACATTCTAGAGGTAAGTCTAGCATAGCCCAACTAGATAATACGCGTAGTATTACGTATTCGTAATTAGTTGTAATTACGCACTGAACAAATTGAAAACAAACGCGACAAAAACATACGACTGTTGGTGAACAAAAATTATTTAATAAAACGAAATTATTAAATAACGTAGAAAACAATTAAATATTATGTCAATAATATTTACATATCATTTCATAAATCAAAACGTCAACTCGTATAATTAAAATGAAACAAAGTTTGAAATTTATAAAATTTATTAATTTGGTTTCATAAAAAGATCCTAATTAAAAATAATGAAAAATGTAATTAAAAACATAATAGTTAAAATAACATAACATTTAACGATTGGGTAAACAAACACGGAACGCAAACACGGAGGCGAGAAAGTGGAACAAAACCACCTCCCACCTCCCAACTTTCTTTCATTCTCATTTCATCTCTCTCTCTCTTCTTTTCTCTTTTCTCCTCCTTCTCTCTAAACTCTCCCAAATTTCACACAAATCACCACAAAACTACACTAAAACGACGCCGAATCACATAGCTCCTTTGGAATAAAACGACCACGGCATCCCGATCTACACTTCTACCTTTTCGGATTTCAAATCCGACACTCGTAAGTTTCCGACAAATCCCGCAAATCTTTAGATTTCAAAGTTATAATAGCTATTTAGTGTTTAATATACTTAGATTTACATGTTTTAGTGTTTTATACAACCGAAAACGTCCGAAATCGACCCAAAATCCGACTTTTTCAAGCTGTTCGTCGAACAGGCGACTACGTCGCTTTTGGGCCAAAAACAGTAGTGCGACGTAGGCCTTTACGTCGCATTACCCTTCCTTACGTCGCACATAGCGACGCAACCCACTACGTCGCATTGAATTGCGATCGTCGCAAATTGCGACGCAGACCTTAACGTCGCAACACCCGTATGCGACGTAACCCGTTACGTCGCACAATTATTTAATTTCGCAACAACTGCGACGCAACACTTAACGTCGCACCCTACGTCGCATAACAACCCAGCGTCGCACCCTGCGTCGCTAAAAACAGGAAGTTTAAAAACTAGTTTTCACTAAGTGTCGAACTAACCGGAAACGCATATCTTTATACGATACGATTCACGAGCTTTACAAACAATACAAACACACTTATTTTACCGAAATTAGGATTTCAAACTATCACCAACGAATCGTATACATTTTCACGAATACGAAATACAAACATAAACATTTAAACGAACGATTTGGACGTGACTTGGTTGTATGAACACTAGCATGGATGATTAACTTAGACATCAACATACTTATTAAATCTCGTACGTTTAGGACGTTAGGAGATTCGGACTATACTTGGGCTTAGGTTTGCTAGCACTCGCACTACTTAACTCAACAGGTGAGTTCACAGCCCCTACTTTTACTGTTTTAACTGCTTTGAACAGGGGTGGAAAACATAGTCAAACACTTTTATACAAACATGGTTGTATACTATTTTACTCAAACGAGTGGAGTACATGGAACTAGTAAACTGATAAACAAACTGACGATTTCAACTTAATATGTAATACTGCCCGCACGTGGTCCAGATACGGGTCTTAGGGGGAGTGTTACATATTACTTTCATACTACCAACGCTGTAAACACATGAACACGTTTTCGAGAACGCTGGAGGATAACCAGCAACACTTTATATAACGGACTGGGTAACTAAAAAGTCCCTACTTGACATGGGCAACACTATTAAAAAGTCCCTACTTGACATGGGCAACACTATTAAAAAGTCCCTACTTGACATGGGCAACACTATTGAAAAGTCCCTACTTGACATGGGCAACACTATTAAAAAAGTCCCTACTTGACATGGGCAACACTACTGAAAAGTCCCTACTTGACATGGGCAACAATACTGAAAGCAATGGGTTCCTACTAACATGGACCCACCAAACTATTAGGATTGTAACACTGCCGTACGTGGTCCAGATACGGGTCTTAGGGGAGTGTTACACCTACAAACAACTAATAGGATACTTACATTCCTACTACAACTTGAACTATATTTTTGGGCAATATCCCAACGAAACATATCTACGATTAGGATACGTATAATCCTACAAAACACACTTGAACACAGGATACTGTTTTCCTACAACTAATAGGATACGAACATTCCTACAAACAACTATTTAGGAACATAATTGATTTCATGAATTATACTTTTGGGTGACATTCCCACGATACGTTATAAACAACAGTGGTTTATCACAACTGAACTTGCAAACATAACACCTGTGAATTCACTCAACCTAGTTGTTGACTTTTACTATGTTTTTCAGGGAATTAGCTGCGCATGTAAGAATCGCCAACACATGGAGAATTAGGCGACCCGTGAAGCTTTAGGATGCCAACATTTTTGGAAAACATATGGATTTCTCCAGTATAACTGAAACTATTTTGTCATATTCTAGAAATCCACTTTTGTATACTCATTACTTTTAACTTGTACGATTCGATGAATCGTAAATCTTGTAATTAACATTTTGGCATCTTAATATATTATGTTCTGTTGTAATCATAAGCTCTGATACGTATGCATGCTTTATTATTGTGACACCCCAGTACTTAAACTAAACGCTTCCGCTAAACAAATTTGGGGGTGTTACAGATTGGTATCAGAGCCATTGGTTATAGCGAACTAGGAAACTTTAGGTGACTTAGCGACCTAGAGACCTAGACTATAGCCTTGGCTAGAACGTACATGCATACATACATTTGCATACATCTAAACTATCGTTACGATAACTCGATACGCGTGAACTATTCACCACATTCGACTCGTTCATTGTACTCAGATCTCATATGAACCTGATTGTGTTAGACGGTTGATGAAAAGAAGTATGTATTTAGCATCATATAATGACGCCTGGCCAACGTGATTATATTATACTAAGTACATATGGGTGTTTCATAGACGTAAGATACGTGATGGGGATTCAACAATTTTTCTTGATATTCGAAAACTTGAAATATGTGAAACTTTACTCCTCACATATTTTTCATCGGCATTGACTTCTGCATCTTTACATCGCAGAACGTCAGCATGCCGCCTAAACAAAGAAATACTCGAAACAGTCGACGAAATGTTCCTCCTCCACCACCGCCTCCAGAAACAACCGAACAGATTATCGAACGCCGCGTGGCTGAAGCCATCGCACAATACGAGGCTAGCCGCAATCGTGAAAACCTGACCAACAATAGCGGAGCCACTACAGTCAACAGCGAAACCCCAAACAATACCCAGCAGGGGTGTTCCTACAAAACCTTTCAGTCTTGTAAACCCAGCACCTTCACCGGGACCGAAGGGGCCATCGGCCTGGTCCACTGGATTGAGAAAACGGAATCAGTCATCGACATCAGCGACTGCGCCACCGACAAAATTGTGAAATACGCCACCTGCACTTTAGCCGACAAAGCGCTAACATGGTGGAACGCTCAGGTGCAAATCATGGGATGCCCAGCTGCTTACTCCATCTCATGGGAGACACTGAAACGAATGCTGATGGAGGAATTTTGCCCTCCCAACGAAATGCAGAAACTTGAAACCGAATTCTGGAACATCCAAATGATCGGCGCTGATATTTCCGGTTATACAACTAGATTTCAGGAGCTTGCACGTCTTGTGCCTCACATGGTAACCCCCGAGAGCAAACGCATTGAGCGTTACAACAGGGGTTTGGCACCACAGATCCGAGGCATGGTTATGTCCTCCAAACCCGCCACTTTTAGGAGCGCAGTGGATCTGGCTCACAGCTTAACCGACGACGCGGTCGAGATTGGAACCCTGAAAGCTATCACAGGGAAAACTGAACCTACCCGTACTGATGCGGGCGACTCTGGAACCCACAAACGCAAATGGAACAGCGAGGGTAACGACCGTCAGGGTCAACAAAACAGAAACCCGGGAAACACCCGAGCCTTTGCTGCGATCACCAACACTGAACAGAAACCCTACCTTGGTAACAGACCCAAGTGTGGGAAGTGCGGAAAACATCATGAAGGAGATTGTTTCTTCTGTGATAAATGCAACCGTTTCGGACACAAAACCGAAGCTTGTAGAACTCACCCCACGAACAACGAACAACGAAACACTGGCTGTTTCCGATGTGGTGACCCGGGACACTACCGAAATCAGTGCCCCCAACTCAACAACAATCAAAATAACCACAACCAGAACAACCCCGGGAACAACCATCAAAACAACAACCGCATCGCAACCATACCACCGGGGCGTAGCCGCGCATATATCCTCCGTGCACCAGAAACGGTTGCGGATCTCAACTAGCACGGCATGTCCTAACAGCTGTTGCTACGATTTAACATACGTTTTATTCGAATGTCGATTTGAACACAACACTTGGTAAACCCTGAACACGAAACGAAACACACAACATATTGAACTATGCCGCGAGCATAATTAAACTGATTGAACTACTATGGCAACAATTGAACGCCACGCAAACTATTGTTAACAACATGACTTATCGGAGAACATACGCCGCGGGCGATCCGACTTGATTTTAAATCTCGGGACGAGATTTCTCTAACGAGGGGAGAATGTAACACCCCGCAAATTTAAACACGATTAATTAAGTTAATCACTTGCATTATTAGGCTAATTCCCTACTTGAGTGAATTCACAACACATTCTAGAGGTAAGTCTAGCATAGCCCAACTAGATAATACGCGTAGTATTACGTATTCGTAATTAGTTGTAATTACGCACTGAACAAATTGAAAACAAACGCGACAAAAACATACGACTGTTGGTGAACAAAAATTATTTAATAAAACGAAATTATTAAATAACGTAGAAAACAATTAAATATTATGTCAATAATATTTACATATCATTTCATAAATCAAAACGTCAACTCGTATAATTAAAATGAAACAAAGTTTGAAATTTATAAAATTTATTAATTTGGTTTCATAAAAAGATCCTAATTAAAAATAATGAAAAATGTAATTAAAAACATAATAGTTAAAATAACATAACATTTAACGATTGGGTAAACAAACACGGAACGCAAACACGGAGGCGAGAAAGTGGAACAAAACCACCTCCCACCTCCCAACTTTCTTTCATTCTCATTTCATCTCTCTCTCTCTTCTTTTCTCTTTTCTCCTCCTTCTCTCTAAACTCTCCCAAATTTCACACAAATCACCACAAAACTACACTAAAACGACGCCGAATCACATAGCTCCTTTGGAATAAAACGACCACGGCATCCCGATCTACACTTCTACCTTTTCGGATTTCAAATCCGACACTCGTAAGTTTCCGACAAATCCCGCAAATCTTTAGATTTCAAAGTTATAATAGCTATTTAGTGTTTAATATACTTAGATTTACATGTTTTAGTGTTTTATACAACCGAAAACGTCCGAAATCGACCCAAAATCCGACTTTTTCAAGCTGTTCGTCGAACAGGCGACTACGTCGCTTTTGGGCCAAAAACAGTAGTGCGACGTAGGCCTTTACGTCGCATTACCCTTCCTTACGTCGCACATAGCGACGCAACCCACTACGTCGCATTGAATTGCGATCGTCGCAAATTGCGACGCAGACCTTAACGTCGCAACACCCGTATGCGACGTAACCCGTTACGTCGCACAATTATTTAATTTCGCAACAACTGCGACGCAACACTTAACGTCGCACCCTACGTCGCATAACAACCCAGCGTCGCACCCTGCGTCGCTAAAAACAGGAAGTTTAAAAACTAGTTTTCACTAAGTGTCGAACTAACCGGAAACGCATATCTTTATACGATACGATTCACGAGCTTTACAAACAATACAAACACACTTATTTTACCGAAATTAGGATTTCAAACTATCACCAACGAATCGTATACATTTTCACGAATACGAAATACAAACATAAACATTTAAACGAACGATTTGGACGTGACTTGGTTGTATGAACACTAGCATGGATGATTAACTTAGACATCAACATACTTATTAAATCTCGTACGTTTAGGACGTTAGGAGATTCGGACTATACTTGGGCTTAGGTTTGCTAGCACTCGCACTACTTAACTCAACAGGTGAGTTCACAGCCCCTACTTTTACTGTTTTAACTGCTTTGAACAGGGGTGGAAAACATAGTCAAACACTTTTATACAAACATGGTTGTATACTATTTTACTCAAACGAGTGGAGTACATGGAACTAGTAAACTGATAAACAAACTGACGATTTCAACTTAATATGTAATACTGCCCGCACGTGGTCCAGATACGGGTCTTAGGGGGAGTGTTACATATTACTTTCATACTACCAACGCTGTAAACACATGAACACGTTTTCGAGAACGCTGGAGGATAACCAGCAACACTTTATATAACGGACTGGGTAACTAAAAAGTCCCTACTTGACATGGGCAACACTATTAAAAAGTCCCTACTTGACATGGGCAACACTATTAAAAAGTCCCTACTTGACATGGGCAACACTATTGAAAAGTCCCTACTTGACATGGGCAACACTATTAAAAAAGTCCCTACTTGACATGGGCAACACTACTGAAAAGTCCCTACTTGACATGGGCAACAATACTGAAAGCAATGGGTTCCTACTAACATGGACCCACCAAACTATTAGGATTGTAACACTGCCGTACGTGGTCCAGATACGGGTCTTAGGGGAGTGTTACACCTACAAACAACTAATAGGATACTTACATTCCTACTACAACTTGAACTATATTTTTGGGCAATATCCCAACGAAACATATCTACGATTAGGATACGTATAATCCTACAAAACACACTTGAACACAGGATACTGTTTTCCTACAACTAATAGGATACGAACATTCCTACAAACAACTATTTAGGAACATAATTGATTTCATGAATTATACTTTTGGGTGACATTCCCACGATACGTTATAAACAACAGTGGTTTATCACAACTGAACTTGCAAACATAACACCTGTGAATTCACTCAACCTAGTTGTTGACTTTTACTATGTTTTTCAGGGAATTAGCTGCGCATGTAAGAATCGCCAACACATGGAGAATTAGGCGACCCGTGAAGCTTTAGGATGCCAACATTTTTGGAAAACATATGGATTTCTCCAGTATAACTGAAACTATTTTGTCATATTCTAGAAATCCACTTTTGTATACTCATTACTTTTAACTTGTACGATTCGATGAATCGTAAATCTTGTAATTAACATTTTGGCATCTTAATATATTATGTTCTGTTGTAATCATAAGCTCTGATACGTATGCATGCTTTATTATTGTGACACCCCAGTACTTAAACTAAACGCTTCCGCTAAACAAATTTGGGGGTGTTACAGATTGGTATCAGAGCCATTGGTTATAGCGAACTAGGAAACTTTAGGTGACTTAGCGACCTAGAGACCTAGACTATAGCCTTGGCTAGAACGTACATGCATACATACATTTGCATACATCTAAACTATCGTTACGATAACTCGATACGCGTGAACTATTCACCACATTCGACTCGTTCATTGTACTCAGATCTCATATGAACCTGATTGTGTTAGACGGTTGATGAAAAGAAGTATGTATTTAGCATCATATAATGACGCCTGGCCAACGTGATTATATTATACTAAGTACATATGGGTGTTTCATAGACGTAAGATACGTGATGGGGATTCAACAATTTTTCTTGATATTCGAAAACTTGAAATATGTGAAACTTTACTCCTCACATATTTTTCATCGGCATTGACTTCTGCATCTTTTCATCGCAGAACGTCAGCATGCCGCCTAAACAAAGAAATACTCGAAACAGTCGACGAAATGTTCCTCCTCCACCACCGCCTCCAGAAACAACCGAACAGATTATCGAACGCCGCGTGGCTGAAGCCATCGCACAATACGAGGCTAGCCGCAATCGTGAAAACCTGACCAACAATAGCGGAGCCACTCCAGTCAACAGTGAAACCCCAAACAATACCCAGCAGGGGTGTTCCTACAAAACCTTTCAGTCTTGTAAACCCAGCACCTTCACCGGGACCGAAGGGGCCATCGGCCTGGTCCACTGGATTGAGAAAACGGAATCAGTCATCGACATCAGCGACTGCGCCACCGACAAAATTGTGAAATACGCCACCTGCACTTTAGCCGACAAAGCGCTAACATGGTGGAACGCTCAGGTGCAAATCATGGGATGCCCAGCTGCTTACTCCATCTCATGGGAGACACTGAAACGAATGCTGATGGAGGAATTTTGCCCTCCCAACGAAATGCAGAAACTTGAAACCGAATTCTGGAACATCCAAATGATCGGCGCTGATATTTCCGGTTATACAACTAGATTTCAGGAGCTTGCACGTCTTGTGCCTCACATGGTAACCCCCGAGAGCAAACGCATTGAGCGTTACAACAGGGGTTTGGCACCACAGATCCGAGGCATGGTTATGTCCTCCAAACCCGCCACTTTTAGGAGCGCAGTGGATCTGGCTCACAGCTTAACCGATGACGCGGTCGAGATTGGAACCCTGAAAGCTATCACAGGGAAAACTGAACCTACCCGTACTGATGCGGGCGACTCTGGAACCCACAAACGCAAATGGAACAGCGAGGGTAACGACCGTCAGGGTCAACAAAACAGAAACCCGGGAAACACCCGAGCCTTTGCTGCGATCACCAACACTGAACAGAAACCCTACCTTGGTAACAGACCCAAGTGTGGGAAGTGCGGAAAACATCATGAAGGAGATTGTTTCTTCTGTGATAAATGCAACCGTTTCGGACACAAAACCGAAGCTTGTAGAACTCACCCCACGAACAACGAACAACGAAACACTGGCTGTTTCCGATGTGGTGACCCGGGACACTACCGAAATCAGTGCCCCCAACTCAACAACAATCAAAATAACCACAACCAGAACAACCCCGGGAACAACCATCAAAACAACAACCGCATCGCAACCATACCACCGGGGCGTAGCCGCGCATATATCCTCCGTGCACCAGAAACGGTTGCGGATCTCAACTAGCACGGCATGTCCTAACAGCTGTTGCTACGATTTAACATACGTTTTATTCGAATGTCGATTTGAACACAACACTTGGTAAACCCTGAACACGAAACGAAACACACAACATATTGAACTATGCCGCGAGCATAATTAAACTGATTGAACTACTATGGCAACAATTGAACGCCACGCAAACTATTGTTAACAACATGACTTATCGGAGAACATACGCCGCGGGCGATCCGACTTGATTTTAAATCTCGGGACGAGATTTCTCTAACGAGGGGAGAATGTAACACCCCGCAAATTTAAACACGATTAATTAAGTTAATCACTTGCATTATTAGGCTAATTCCCTACTTGAGTGAATTCACAACACATTCTAGAGGTAAGTCTAGCATAGCCCAACTAGATAATACGCGTAGTATTACGTATTCGTAATTAGTTGTAATTACGCACTGAACAAATTGAAAACAAACGCGACAAAAACATACGACTGTTGGTGAACAAAAATTATTTAATAAAACGAAATTATTAAATAACGTAGAAAACAATTAAATATTATGTCAATAATATTTACATATCATTTCATAAATCAAAACGTCAACTCGTATAATTAAAATGAAACAAAGTTTGAAATTTATAAAATTTATTAATTTGGTTTCATAAAAAGATCCTAATTAAAAATAATGAAAAATGTAATTAAAAACATAATAGTTAAAATAACATAACATTTAACGATTGGGTAAACAAACACGGAACGCAAACACGGAGGCGAGAAAGTGGAACAAAACCACCTCCCACCTCCCAACTTTCTTTCATTCTCATTTCATCTCTCTCTCTCTTCTTTTCTCTTTTCTCCTCCTTCTCTCTAAACTCTCCCAAATTTCACACAAATCACCACAAAACTACACTAAAACGACGCCGAATCACATAGCTCCTTTGGAATAAAACGACCACGGCATCCCGATCTACACTTCTACCTTTTCGGATTTCAAATCCGACACTCGTAAGTTTCCGACAAATCCCGCAAATCTTTAGATTTCAAAGTTATAATAGCTATTTAGTGTTTAATATACTTAGATTTACATGTTTTAGTGTTTTATACAACCGAAAACGTCCGAAATCGACCCAAAATCCGACTTTTTCAAGCTGTTCGTCGAACAGGCGACTACGTCGCTTTTGGGCCAAAAACAGTAGTGCGACGTAGGCCTTTACGTCGCATTACCCTTCCTTACGTCGCACATAGCGACGCAACCCACTACGTCGCATTGAATTGCGATCGTCGCAAATTGCGACGCAGACCTTAACGTCGCAACACCCGTATGCGACGTAACCCGTTACGTCGCACAATTATTTAATTTCGCAACAACTGCGACGCAACACTTAACGTCGCACCCTACGTCGCATAACAACCCAGCGTCGCACCCTGCGTCGCTAAAAACAGGAAGTTTAAAAACTAGTTTTCACTAAGTGTCGAACTAACCGGAAACGCATATCTTTATACGATACGATTCACGAGCTTTACAAACAATACAAACACACTTATTTTACCGAAATTAGGATTTCAAACTATCACCAACGAATCGTATACATTTTCACGAATACGAAATACAAACATAAACATTTAAACGAACGATTTGGACGTGACTTGGTTGTATGAACACTAGCATGGATGATTAACTTAGACATCCACATACTTATTAAATCTCATACGTTTAGGACGTTAGGAGATTCGGACTATACTTGGGCTTAGGTTTGCTAGCACTCGCACTACTTAACTCAACAGGTGAGTTCACAGGCCCTACTTTTACTGTTTTAACTGCTTTGAACAGGGGTGGAAAACATAGTCAAACACTTTTATACAAACATGGTTGTATACTATTTTACTCAAACGAGTGGAGTACATGGGACTAGTAAACTGATAAACAAACTGACGATTTCAACTTAATATGTAATACTGCCCGCACGTGGTCCAGATACGGGTCTTAGGGGGAGTGTTACATATTACTTTCATACTACCAACGCTGTAAACACATGAACACGTTTTCGAGAACGCTGGAGGATAACCAGCAACACTTTATATAACGGACTGGGTAACTAAAAAGTCCCTACTTGACATGGGCAACACTATTAAAAAGTCCCTACTTGACATGGGCAACACTATTAAAAAGTCCCTACTTGACATGGGCAACACTATTGAAAAGTCCCTACTTGACATGGGCAACACTATTAAAAAAGTCCCTACTTGACATGGGCAACACTACTGAAAAGTCCCTACTTGACATGGGCAACAATACTGAAAGCAATGGGTTCCTACTAACATGGACCCACCAAACTATTAGGATTGTAACACTGCCGTACGTGGTCCAGATACGGGTCTTAGGGGAGTGTTACACCTACAAACAACTAATAGGATACTTACATTCCTACTACAACTTGAACTATATTTTTGGGCAATATCCCAACGAAACATATCTACGATTAGGATACGTATAATCCTACAAAACACACTTGAACACAGGATACTGTTTTCCTACAACTAATAGGATATGAACATTCCTACAAACAACTATTTAGGAACATAATTGATTTCATGAATTATACTTTTGGGTGACATTCCCACGATACGTTATAAACAACAGTGGTTTATCACAACTGAACTTGCAAACATAACACCTGTGAATTCACTCAACCTAGTTGTTGACTTTTACTATGTTTTTCAGGGAATTAGCTGCGCATGTAAGAATCGCCAACACATGGAGAATTAGGCGACCCGTGAAGCTTTAGGATGCCAACATTTTTGGAAAACATATGGATTTCTCCAGTATAACTGAAACTATTTTGTCATATTCTAGAAATCCACTTTTGTATACTCATTACTTTTAACTTGTACGATTCGATGAATCGTAAATCTTGTAATTAACATTTTGGCATCTTAATATATTATGTTCTGTTGTAATCATAAGCTCTGATACGTATGCATGCTTTATTATTGTGACACCCCAGTACTTAAACTAAACGCTTCCGCTAAACAAATTTGGGGGTGTTACAGATTGGTATCAGAGCCATTGGTTATAGCGAACTAGGAAACTTTAGGTGACTTAGCGACCTAGAGACCTAGACTATAGCCTTGGCTAGAACGTACATGCATACATACATTTGCATACATCTAAACTATCGTTACGATAACTCGATACGCGTGAACTATTCACCACATTCGACTCGTTCATTGTACTCAGATCTCATATGAACCTGATTGTGTTAGACGGTTGATGAAAAGAAGTATGTATTTAGCATCATATAATGACGCCTGGCCAACGTGATTATATTATACTAAGTACATATGGGTGTTTCATAGACGTAAGATACGTGATGGGGATTCAACAATTTTTCTTGATATTCGAAAACTTGAAATATGTGAAACTTTACTCCTCACATATTTTTCATCGGCATTGACTTCTGCATCTTTTCATCGCAGAACGTCAGCATGCCGCCTAAACAAAGAAATACTCGAAACAGTCGACGAAATGTTCCTCCTCCACCACCGCCTCCAGAAACAACCGAACAGATTATCGAACGCCGCGTGGCTGAAGCCATCGCACAATACGAGGCTAGCCGCAATCGTGAAAACCTGACCAACAATAGCGGAGCCACTCCAGTCAACAGCGAAACCCCAAACAATACCCAGCAGGGGTGTTCCTACAAAACCTTTCAGTCTTGTAAACCCAGCACCTTCACCGGGACCGAAGGGGCCATCGGCCTGGTCCACTGGATTGAGAAAACGGAATCAGTCATCGACATCAGCGACTGCGCCACCGACAAAATTGTGAAATACGCCACCTGCACTTTAGCCGACAAAGCGCTAACATGGTGGAACGCTCAGGTGCAAATCATGGGATGCCCAGCTGCTTACTCCATCTCATGGGAGACACTGAAACGAATGCTGATGGAGGAATTTTGCCCTCCCAACGAAATGCAGAAACTTGAAACCGAATTCTGGAACATCCAAATGATCGGCGCTGATATTTCCGGTTATACAACTAGATTTCAGGAGCTTGCACGTCTTGTGCCTCACATGGTAACCCCCGAGAGCAAACGCATTGAGCGTTACAACAGGGGTTTGGCACCACAGATCCGAGGCATGGTTATGTCCTCCAAACCCGCCACTTTTAGGAGCGCAGTGGATCTGGCTCACAGCTTAACCGACGACGCGGTCGAGATTGGAACCCTGAAAGCTATCACAGGGAAAACTGAACCTACCCGTACTGATGCGGGCGACTCTGGAACCCACAAACGCAAATGGAACAGCGAGGGTAACGACCGTCAGGGTCAACAAAACAGAAACCCGGGAAACACCCGAGCCTTTGCTGCGATCACCAACACTGAACAGAAACCCTACCTTGGTAACAGACCCAAGTGTGGGAAGTGCGGAAAACATCATGAAGGAGATTGTTTCTTCTGTGATAAATGCAACCGTTTCGGACACAAAACCGAAGCTTGTAGAACTCACCCCACGAACAACGAACAACGAAACACTGGCTGTTTCCGATGTGGTGACCCGGGACACTACCGAAATCAGTGCCCCCAACTCAACAACAATCAAAATAACCACAACCAGAACAACCCCGGGAACAACCATCAAAACAACAACCGCATCGCAACCATACCACCGGGGCGTAGCCGCGCATATATCCTCCGTGCACCAGAAACGGTTGCGGATCTCAACTAGCACGGCATGTCCTAACAGCTGTTGCTACGATTTAACATACGTTTTATTCGAATGTCGATTTGAACACAACACTTGGTAAACCCTGAACACGAAACGAAACACACAACATATTGAACTATGCCGCGAGCATAATTAAACTGATTGAACTACTATGGCAACAATTGAACGCCACGCAAACTATTGTTAACAACATGACTTATCGGAGAACATACGCCGCGGGCGATCCGACTTGATTTTAAATCTCGGGACGAGATTTCTCTAACGAGGGGAGAATGTAACACCCCGCAAATTTAAACACGATTAATTAAGTTAATCACTTGCATTATTAGGCTAATTCCCTACTTGAGTGAATTCACAACACATTCTAGAGGTAAGTCTAGCATAGCCCAACTAGATAATACGCGTAGTATTACGTATTCGTAATTAGTTGTAATTACGCACTGAACAAATTGAAAACAAACGCGACAAAAACATACGACTGTTGGTGAACAAAAATTATTTAATAAAACGAAATTATTAAATAACGTAGAAAACAATTAAATATTATGTCAATAATATTTACATATCATTTCATAAATCAAAACGTCAACTCGTATAATTAAAATGAAACAAAGTTTGAAATTTATAAAATTTATTAATTTGGTTTCATAAAAAGATCCTAATTAAAAATAATGAAAAATGTAATTAAAAACATAATAGTTAAAATAACATAACATTTAACGATTGGGTAAACAAACACGGAACGCAAACACGGAGGCGAGAAAGTGGAACAAAACCACCTCCCACCTCCCAACTTTCTTTCATTCTCATTTCATCTCTCTCTCTCTTCTTTTCTCTTTTCTCCTCCTTCTCTCTAAACTCTCCCAAATTTCACACAAATTACCACAAAACTACACTAAAACGACGCCGAATCACATAGCTCCTTTGGAATAAAACGACCACGGCATCCCGATCTACACTTCTACCTTTTCGGATTTCAAATCCGACACTCGTAAGTTTCCGACAAATCCCGCAAATCTTTAGATTTCAAAGTTATAATAGCTATTTAGTGTTTAATATACTTAGATTTACATGTTTTAGTGTTTTATACAACCGAAAACGTCCGAAATCGACCCAAAATCCGACTTTTTCAAGCTGTTCGTCGAACAGGCGACTACGTCGCTTTTGGGCCAAAAACAGTAGTGCGACGTAGGCCTTTACGTCGCATTACCCTTCCTTACGTCGCACATAGCGACGCAACCCACTACGTCGCATTGAATTGCGATCGTCGCAAATTGCGACGCAGACCTTAACGTCGCAACACCCGTATGCGACGTAACCCGTTACGTCGCACAATTATTTAATTTCGCAACAACTGCGACGCAACACTTAACGTCGCACCCTACGTCGCATAACAACCCAGCGTCGCACCCTGCGTCGCTAAAAACAGGAAGTTTAAAAACTAGTTTTCACTAAGTGTCGAACTAACCGGAAACGCATATCTTTATACGATACGATTCACGAGCTTTACAAACAATACAAACACACTTATTTTACCGAAATTAGGATTTCAAACTATCACCAACGAATCGTATACATTTTCACGAATACGAAATACAAACATAAACATTTAAACGAACGATTTGGACGTGACTTGGTTGTATGAACACTAGCATGGATGATTAACTTAGACATCCACATACTTATTAAATCTCGTACGTTTAGGACGTTAGGAGATTCGGACTATACTTGGGCTTAGGTTTGCTAGCACTCGCACTACTTAACTCAACAGGTGAGTTCACAGCCCCTACTTTTACTGTTTTAACTGCTTTGAACAGGGGTGGAAAACATAGTCAAACACTTTTATACAAACATGGTTGTATACTATTTTACTCAAACGAGTGGAGTACATGGAACTAGTAAACTGATAAACAAACTGACGATTTCAACTTAATATGTAATACTGCCCGCACGTGGTCCAGATACGGGTCTTAGGGGGAGTGTTACATATTACTTTCATACTACCAACGCTGTAAACACATGAACACGTTTTCGAGAACGCTGGAGGATAACCAGCAACACTTTATATAACGGACTGGGTAACTAAAAAGTCCCTACTTGACATGGGCAACACTATTAAAAAGTCCCTACTTGACATGGGCAACACTATTAAAAAGTCCCTACTTGACATGGGCAACACTATTGAAAAGTCCCTACTTGACATGGGCAACACTATTAAAAAAGTCCCTACTTGACATGGGCAACACTACTGAAAAGTCCCTACTTGACATGGGCAACAATACTGAAAGCAATGGGTTCCTACTAACATGGACCCACCATACTATTAGGATTGTAACACTGCCGTACGTGGTCCAGATACGGGTCTTAGGGGAGTGTTACACCTACAAACAACTAATAGGATACTTACATTCCTACTACAACTTGAACTATATTTTTGGGCAATATCCCAACGAAACATATCTACGATTAGGATACGTATAATCCTACAAAACACACTTGAACACAGGATACTGTTTTCCTACAACTAATAGGATACGAACATTCCTACAAACAACTATTTAGGAACATAATTGATTTCATGAATTATACTTTTGGGTGACATTCCCACGATACGTTATAAACAACAGTGGTTTATCACAACTGAACTTGCAAACATAACACCTGTGAATTCACTCAACCTAGTTGTTGACTTTTACTATGTTTTTCAGGGAATTAGCTACGCATGTAAGAATCGCCAACACATGGAGAATTAGGCGACCCGTGAAGCTTTAGGATGCCAACATTTTTGGAAAACATATGGATTTCTCCAGTATAACTGAAACTATTTTGTCATATTCTAGAAATCCACTTTTGTATACTCATTACTTTTAACTTGTACGATTCGATGAATCGTAAATCTTGTAATTAACATTTTGGCATCTTAATATATTATGTTCTGTTGTAATCATAAGCTCTGATACGTATGCATGCTTTATTATTGTGACACCCCAGTACTTAAACTAAACGCTTCCGCTAAACAAATTTGGGGGTGTTACAGATTGGTATCAGAGCCATTGGTTATAGCGAACTAGGAAACTTTAGGTGACTTAGCGACCTAGAGACCTAGACTATAGCCTTGGCTAGAACGTACATGCATACATACATTTGCATACATCTAAACTATCGTTACGATAACTCGATACGCGTGAACTATTCACCACATTCGACTCGTTCATTGTACTCAGATCTCATATGAACCTGATTGTGTTAGACGGTTGATGAACAGAAGTATGTATTTAGCATCATATAATGACGCCTGGCCAACGTGATTATATTATACTAAGTACATATGGGTGTTTCATAGACGTAAGATACGTGATGGGGATTCAACAATTTTTCTTGATATTCGAAAATTTGAAATATGTGAAACTTTACTCCTCACATATTTTTCATCGGCATTGACTTCTGCATCTTTTCATCGCAGAACGTCAGCATGCCGCCTAAACAAAGAAATACTCGAAACAGTCGACGAAATGTTCCTCCTCCACCACCGCCTCCAGAAACAACCGAACAGATTATCGAACGCCGCGTGGCTGAAGCCATCGCACAATACGAGGCTAGCCGCAATCGTGAAAACCTGACCAACAATAGCGGAGCCACTCCAGTCAACAGCGAAACCCCAAACAATACCCAGCAGGGGTGTTCCTACAAAACCTTTCAGTCTTGTAAACCCAGCACCTTCACCGGGACCGAAGGGGCCATCGGCCTGGTCCACTGGATTGAGAAAACGGAATCAGTCATCGACATCAGCGACTGCGCCACCGACAAAATTGTGAAATACGCCACCTGCACTTTAGCCGACAAAGCGCTAACATGTTGGAACGCTCAGGTGCAAATCATGGGACGCCCAGCTGCTTACTCCATCTCATGGGAGACACTGAAACGAATGCTGATGGAGGAATTTTGCCCTCCCAACGAAATGCAGAAACTTGAAACCGAATTCTGGAACATCCAAATGATCGGCGCTGATATTTCCGGTTATACAACTAGATTTCAGGAGCTTGCACGTCTTGTGCCTCACATGGTAACCCCCGAGAGCAAACGCATTGAGCGTTACAACAGGGGTTTGGCACCACAGATCCGAGGCATGGTTATGTCCTCCAAACCCGCCACTTTTAGGAGCGCAGTGGATCTGGCTCACAGCTTAACCGACGACGCGGTCGAGATTGGAACCCTGAAAGCTATCACAGGGAAAACTGAACCTACCCGTACTGATGCGGGCGACTCTGGAACCCACAAACGCAAATGGAACAGCGAGGGTAACGACCGTCAGGGTCAACAAAACAGAAACCCGGGAAACACCCGAGCCTTTGCTGCGATCACCAACACTGAACAGAAACCCTACCTTGGTAACAGACCCAAGTGTGGGAAGTGCGGAAAACATCATGAAGGAGATTGTTTCTTCTGTGATAAATGCAACCGTTTCGGACACAAAACCGAAGCTTGTAGAACTCACCCCACGAACAACGAACAACGAAACACTGGCTGTTTCCGATGTGGTGACCCGGGACACTACCGAAATCAGTGCCCCCAACTCAACAACAATCAAAATAACCACAACCAGAACAACCCCGGGAACAACCATCAAAACAACAACCGCATCGCAACCATACCACCGGGGCGTAGCCGCGCATATATCCTCCGTGCACCAGAAACGGTTGCGGATCTCAACTAGCACGGCATGTCCTAACAGCTGTTGCTACGATTTAACATACGTTTTATTCGAATGTCGATTTGAACACAACACTTGGTAAACCCTGAACACGAAACGAAACACACAACATATTGAACTATGCCGCGAGCATAATTAAACTGATTGAACTACTATGGCAACAATTGAACGCCACGCAAACTATTGTTAACAACATGACTTATCGGAGAACATACGCCGCGGGCGATCCGACTTGATTTTAAATCTCGGGACGAGATTTCTCTAACGAGGGGAGAATGTAACACCCCGCAAATTTAAACACGATTAATTAAGTTAATCACTTGCATTATTAGGCTAATTCCCTACTTGAGTGAATTCACAACACATTCTAGAGGTAAGTCTAGCATAGCCCAACTAGATAATACGCGTAGTATTACGTATTCGTAATTAGTTGTAATTACGCACTGAACAAATTGAAAACAAACGCGACAAAAACATACGACTGTTGGTGAACAAAAATTATTTAATAAAACGAAATTATTAAATAACGTAGAAAACAATTAAATATTATGTCAATAATATTTACATATCATTTCATAAATCAAAACGTCAACTCGTATAATTAAAATGAAACAAAGTTTGAAATTTATAAAATTTATTAATTTGGTTTCATAAAAAGATCCTAATTAAAAATAATGAAAAATGTAATTAAAAACATAATAGTTAAAATAACATAACATTTAACGATTGGGTAAACAAACACGGAACGCAAACACGGAGGCGAGAAAGTGGAACAAAACCACCTCCCACCTCCCAACTTTCTTTCATTCTCATTTCATCTCTCTCTCTCTTCTTTTCTCTTTTCTCCTCCTTCTCTCTAAACTCTCCCAAATTTCACACAAATCACCACAAAACTACACTAAAACGACGCCGAATCACATAGCTCCTTTGGAATAAAACGACCACGGCATCCCGATCTACACTTCTACCTTTTCGGATTTCAAATCCGACACTCGTAAGTTTCCGACAAATCCCGCAAATCTTTAGATTTCAAAGTTATAATAGCTATTTAGTGTTTAATATACTTAGATTTACATGTTTTAGTGTTTTATACAACCGAAAACGTCCGAAATCGACCCAAAATCCGACTTTTTCAAGCTGTTCGTCGAACAGGCGACTACGTCGCTTTTGGGCCAAAAACAGTAGTGCGACGTAGGCCTTTACGTCGCATTACCCTTCCTTACGTCGCACATAGCGACGCAACCCACTACGTCGCATTGAATTGCGATCGTCGCAAATTGCGACGCAGACCTTAACGTCGCAACACCCGTATGCGACGTAACCCGTTACGTCGCACAATTATTTAATTTCGCAACAACTGCGACGCAACACTTAACGTCGCACCCTACGTCGCATAACAACCCAGCGTCGCACCCTGCGTCGCTAAAAACAGGAAGTTTAAAAACTAGTTTTCACTAAGTGTCGAACTAACCGGAAACGCATATCTTTATACGATACGATTCACGAGCTTTACAAACAATACAAACACACTTATTTTACCGAAATTAGGATTTCAAACTATCACCAACGAATCGTATACATTTTCACGAATACGAAATACAAACATAAACATTTAAACGAACGATTTGGACGTGACTTGGTTGTATGAACACTAGCATGGATGATTAACTTAGACATCCACATACTTATTAAATCTCGTACGTTTAGGACGTTAGGAGATTCGGACTATACTTGGGCTTAGGTTTGCTAGCACTCGCACTACTTAACTCAACAGGTGAGTTCACAGCCCCTACTTTTACTGTTTTAACTGCTTTGAACAGGGGTGGAAAACATAGTCAAACACTTTTATACAAACATGGTTGTATACTATTTTACTCAAACGAGTGGAGTACATGGAACTAGTAAACTGATAAACAAACTGACGATTTCAACTTAATATGTAATACTGCCCGCACGTGGTCCAGATACGGGTCTTAGGGGGAGTGTTACATATTACTTTCATACTACCAACGCTGTAAACACATGAACACGTTTTCGAGAACGCTGGAGGATAACCAACAACACTTTATATAACGGACTGGGTAACTAAAAAGTCCCTACTTGACATAGGCAACACTATTAAAAAGTCCCTACTTGACATGGGCAACACTATTAAAAAGTCCCTACTTTACATGGGCAACACTATTAAAAAGTCCCTACTTGACATGGGCAACACTATTGAAAAGTCCCTACTTGACATGGGCAACACTATTAAAAAAGTCCCTACTTGACATGGGCAACACTACTGAAAAGTCCCTACTTGACATGGGCAACAATACTGAAAGCAATGGGTTCCTACTAACATGGACCCACCAAACTATTAGGATTGTAACACTGCCGTACGTGGTCCAGATACGGGTCTTAGGGGAGTGTTACACCTACAAACAACTAATAGGATACTTACATTCCTACTACAACTTGAACTATATTTTTGGGCAATATCCCAACGAAACATATCTACGATTAGGATACGTATAATCCTACAAAACACACTTGAACACAGGATACTGTTTTCCTACAACTAATAGGATACGAACATTCCTACAAACAACTATTTAGGAACATAATTGATTTCATGAATTATACTTTTGGGTGACATTCCCACGATACGTTATAAACAACAGTGGTTTATCACAACTGAACTTGCAAACATAACACCTGTGAATTCACTCAACCTAGTTGTTGACTTTTACTATGTTTTTCAGGGAATTAGCAGCGCATGTAAGAATCGCCAACACATGGAGAATTAGGCGACCCGTGAAGCTTTAGGATGCCAACATTTTTGGAAAACATATGGATTTCTCCAGTATAACTGAAACTATTTTGTCATATTCTAGAAATCCACTTTTGTATACTCATTACTTTTAACTTGTACGATTCGATGAATCGTAAATCTTGTAATTAACATTTTGGCATCTTAATATATTATGTTCTGTTGTAATCATAAGCTCTGATACGTATGCATGCTTTATTATTGTGACACCCCAGTACTTAAGCTAAACGCTTCCGCTAAACAAATTTGGGGGTGTTACAGATTGGTATCAGAGCCATTGGTTATAGCGAACTAGGAAACTTTAGGTGACTTAGCGACCTAGAGACCTAGACTATAGCCTTGGCTAGAACGTACATGCATACATACATTTGCATACATCTAAACTATCGTTATGATAACTCGATACGCGTGAACTATTCACCACATTCGACTCGTTCATTGTACTCAGATCTCATATGAACCTGATTGTGTTAGACGGTTGATGAAAAGAAGTATGTATTTAGCATCATATAATGACGCCTGGCCAACGTGATTATATTATACTAAGTACATATGGGTGTTTCATAGACGTAAGATACGTGATGGGGATTCAACAATTTTTCTTGATATTCGAAAACTTGAAATATGTGAAACTTTACTCCTCACATATTTTTCATCGGCATTGACTTCTGCATCTTTTCATCGCAGAACGTCAGCATGCCGCCTAAACAAAGAAATACTCGAAACAGTCGACGAAATGTTCCTCCTCCACCACCGCCTCCAGAAACAACCGAACAGATTATCGAACGCCGCGTGGCTGAAGCCATCGCACAATACGAGGCTAGCCGCAATCGTGAAAACCTGACCAACAATAGCGGAGCCACTCCAGTCAACAGCGAAACCCCAAACAATACCCAGCAGGGGTGTTCCTACAAAACCTTTCAGTCTTGTAAACCCAGCACCTTCACCGGGACCGAAGGGGCCATCGGCCTGGTCCACTGGATTGAGAAAACGGAATCAGTCATCGACATCAGCGACTGCGCCACCGACAAAATTGTGAAATACGCCACCTGCACTTTAGCCGACAAAGCGCTAACATGGTGGAACGCTCAGGTGCAAATCATGGGATGCCCAGCTGCTTACTCCATCTCATGGGAGACACTGAAACGAATGCTGATGGAGGAATTTTGCCCTCCCAACGAAATGCAGAAACTTGAAACCGAATTCTGGAACATCCAAATGATCGGCGCTGATATTTCCGGTTATACAACTAGATTTCAGGAGCTTGCACGTCTTGTGCCTCACATGGTAACCCCCGAGAGCAAACGCATTGAGCGTTACAACAGGGGTTTGGCACCACAGATCCGAGGCATGGTTATGTCCTCCAAACCCGCCACTTTTAGGAGCGCAGTGGATCTGGCTCACAGCTTAACCGACGACGCGGTCGAGATTGGAACCCTGAAAGCTATCACAGGGAAAACTGAACCTACCCGTACTGATGCGGGCGACTCTGGAACCCACAAACGCAAATGGAACAGCGAGGGTAACGACCGTCAGGGTCAACAAAACAGAAACCCGGGAAACACCCGAGCCTTTGCTGCGATCACCAACACTGAACAGAAACCCTACCTTGGTAACAGACCCAAGTGTGGGAAGTGCGGAAAACATCATGAAGGAGATTGTTTCTTCTGTGATAAATGCAACCGTTTCGGACACAAAACCGAAGCTTGTAGAACTCACCCCACGAACAACGAACAACGAAACACTGGCTGTTTCCGATGTGGTGACCCGGGACACTACCGAAATCAGTGCCCCCAACTCAACAACAATCAAAATAACCACAACCAGAACAACCCCGGGAACAACCATCAAAACAACAACCGCATCGCAACCATACCACCGGGGCGTAGCCGGGCATATATCCTCCGTGCACCAGAAACGGTTGCGGATCTCAACTAGCACGGCATGTCCTAACAGCTGTTGCTACGATTTAACATACGTTTTATTCGAATGTCGATTTGAACACAACACTTGGTAAACCCTGAACACGAAACGAAACACACAACATATTGAACTATGCCGCGAGCATAATTAAACTGATTGAACTACTATGGCAACAATTGAACGCCACGCAAACTATTGTTAACAACATGACTTATCGGAGAACATACGCCGCGGGCGATCCGACTTGATTTTAAATCTCGGGACGAGATTTCTCTAACGAGGGGAGAATGTAACACCCCGCAAATTTAAACACGATTAATTAAGTTAATCACTTGCATTATTAGGCTAATTCCCTACTTGAGTGAATTCACAACACATTCTAGAGGTAAGTCTAGCATAGCCCAACTAGATAATACGCGTAGTATTACGTATTCGTAATTAGTTGTAATTACGCACTGAACAAATTGAAAACAAACGCGACAAAAACATACGACTGTTGGTGAACAAAAATTATTTAATAAAACGAAATTATTAAATAACGTAGAAAACAATTAAATATTATGTCAATAATATTTACATATCATTTCATAAATCAAAACGTCAACTCGTATAATTAAAATGAAACAAAGTTTGAAATTTATAAAATTTATTAATTTGGTTTCATAAAAAGATCCTAATTAAAAATAATGAAAAATGTAATTAAAAACATAATAGTTAAAATAACATAACATTTAACGATTGGGTAAACAAACACGGAACGCAAACACGGAGGCGAGAAAGTGGAACAAAACCACCTCCCACCTCCCAACTTTCTTTCATTCTCATTTCATCTCTCTCTCTCTTCTTTTCTCTTTTCTCCTCCTTCTCTCTAAACTCTCCCAAATTTCACACAAATCACCACAAAACTACACTAAAACGACGCCGAATCACATAGCTCCTTTGGAATAAAACGACCACGGCATCCCGATCTACACTTCTACCTTTTCGGATTTCAAATCCGACACTCGTAAGTTTCCGACAAATCCCGCAAATCTTTAGATTTCAAAGTTATAATAGCTATTTAGTGTTTAATATACTTAGATTTACATGTTTTAGTGTTTTATACAACCGAAAACGTCCGAAATCGACCCAAAATCCGACTTTTTCAAGCTGTTCGTCGAACAGGCGACTACGTCGCTTTTGGGCCAAAAACAGTAGTGCGACGTAGGCCTTTACGTCGCATTACCCTTCCTTACGTCGCACATAGCGACGCAACCCACTACGTCGCATTGAATTGCGATCGTCGCAAATTGCGACGCAGACCTTAACGTCGCAACACCCGTATGCGACGTAACCCGTTACGTCGCACAATTATTTAATTTCGCAACAACTGCGACGCAACACTTAACGTCGCACCCTACGTCGCATAACAACCCAGCGTCGCACCCTGCGTCGCTAAAAACAGGAAGTTTAAAAACTAGTTTTCACTAAGTGTCGAACTAACCGGAAACGCATATCTTTATACGATACGATTCACGAGCTTTACAAACAATACAAACACACTTATTTTACCGAAATTAGGATTTCAAACTATCACCAACGAATCGTATACATTTTCACGAATACGAAATACAAACATAAACATTTAAACGAACGATTTGGACGTGACTTGGTTGTATGAACACTAGCATGGATGATTAACTTAGACATCCACATACTTATTAAATCTCGTACGTTTAGGACGTTAGGAGATTCGGACTATACTTGGGCTTAGGTTTGCTAGCACTCGCACTACTTAACTCAACAGGTGAGTTCACAGCCCCTACTTTTACTGTTTTAACTGCTTTGAACAGGGGTGGAAAACATAGTCAAACACTTTTATACAAACATGGTTGTATACTATTTTACTCAAACGAGTGGAGTACATGGAACTAGTAAACTGATAAACAAACTGACGATTTCAACTTAATATGTAATACTGCCCGCACGTGGTCCAGATACGGGTCTTAGGGGGAGTGTTACATATTACTTTCATACTACCAACGCTGTAAACACATGAACACGTTTTCGAGAACGCTGGAGGATAACCAGCAACACTTTATATAACGGACTGGGTAACTAAAAAGTCCCTACTTGACATGGGCAACACTATTAAAAAGTCCCTACTTGACATGGGCAACACTATTAAAAAGTCCCTACTTGACATGGGCAACACTATTAAAAAGTCCCTACTTGACATGGGCAACACTATTGAAAAGTCCCTACTTGACATGGGCAACACTATTAAAAAAGTCCCTACTTGACATGGGCAACACTACTGAAAAGTCCCTACTTGACATGGGCAACAATACTGAAAGCAATGGGTTCCTACTAACATGGACCCACCATACTATTAGGATTGTAACACTGCCGTACGTGGTCCAGATATGGGTCTTAGGGGAGTGTTACACCTACAAACAACTAATAGGATACTTACATTCCTACTACAACTTGAACTATATTTTTGGGCAATATCCCAACGAAACATATCTACGATTAGGATACGTATAATCCTACAAAACACACTTGAACACAGGATACTGTTTTCCTACAACTAATAGGATACGAACATTCCTACAAACAACTATTTAGGAACATAATTGATTTCATGAATTATACTTTTGGGTGACATTCCCACGATACGTTATAAACAACAGTGGTTTATCACAACTGAACTTGCAAACATAACACCTGTGAATTCACTCAACCTAGTTGTTGACTTTTACTATGTTTTTCAGGGAATTAGCTGCGCATGTAAGAATCGCCAACACATGGAGAATTAGGCGACCCGTGAAGCTTTAGGATGCCAACATTTTTGGAAAACATATGGATTTCTCCAGTATAACTGAAACTATTTTGTCATATTCTAGAAATCCACTTTTGTATACTCATTACTTTTAACTTGTACGATTCGATGAATCGTAAATCTTGTAATTAACATTTTGGCATCTTAATATATTATGTTCTGTTGTAATCATAAGCTCTGATACGTATGCATGCTTTATTATTGTGACACCCCAGTACTTAAACTAAACGCTTCCGCTAAACAAATTTGGGGGTGTTACAGATTGGTATCAGAGCCATTGGTTATAGCGAACTAGGAAACTTTAGGTGACTTAGCGACCTAGAGACCTAGACTATAGCCTTGGCTAGAACGTACATGCATACATACATTTGCATACATCTAAACTATCGTTACGATAACTCGATACGCGTGAACTATTCACCACATTCGACTCGTTCATTGTACTCAGATCTCATATGAACCTGATTGTGTTAGACGGTTGATGAAAAGAAGTATGTATTTAGCATCATATAATGACGCCTGGCCAACGTGATTATATTATACTAAGTACATATGGGTGTTTCATAGACGTAAGATACGTGATGGGGATTCAACAATTTTTCTTGATATTCGAAAACTTGAAATATGTGAAACTTTACTCCTCACATATTTTTCATCGGCATTGACTTCTGCATCTTTTCATCGCAGAACGTCAGCATGCCGCCTAAACAAAGAAATACTCGAAACAGTCGACGAATTGTTCCTCCTCCACCACCGCCTCCAGAAACAACCGAACAGATTATCGAACGCCGCGTGGCTGAAGCCATCGCACAATACGAGGCTAGCCGCAATCGTGAAAACCTGACCAACAATAGCGGAGCCACTCCAGTCAACAGCGAAACCCCAAACAATACCCAGCAGGGGTGTTCCTACAAAACCTTTCAGTCTTGTAAACCCAGCACCTTCACCGGGACCGAAGGGGCCATCGGCCTGGTCCACTGGATTGAGAAAACGGAATCAGTCATCGACATCAGCGACTGCGCCACCGACAAAATTGTGAAATACGCCACCTGCACTTTAGCCGACAAAGCGCTAACATGTTGGAACGCTCAGGTGCAAATCATGGGACGCCCAGCTGCTTACTCCATCTCATGGGAGACACTGAAACGAATGCTGATGGAGGAATTTTGCCCTCCCAACGAAATGCAGAAACTTGAAACCGAATTCTGGAACATCCAAATGATCGGCGCTGATATTTCCGGTTATACAACTAGATTTTAGGAGCTTGCACGTCTTGTGCCTCACATGGTAACCCCCGAGAGCAAACGCATTGAGCGTTACAACAGGGGTTTGGCACCACAGATCCGAGGCATGGTTATGTCCTCCAAACCCGCCACTTTTAGGAGCGCAGTGGATCTGGCTCACAGCTTAACCGACGACGCGGTCGAGATTGGAACCCTGAAAGCTATCACAGGGAAAACTGAACCTACCCGTACTGATGCGGGCGACTCTGGAACCCACAAACGCAAATGGAACAGCGAGGGTAACGACCGTCAGGGTCAACAAAACAGAAACCCGGGAAACACCCGAGCCTTTGCTGCGATCACCAACACTGAACAGAAACCCTACCTTGGTAACAGACCCAAGTGTGGGAAGTGCGGAAAACATCATGAAGGAGATTGTTTCTTCTGTGATAAATGCAACCGTTTCGGACACAAAACCGAAGCTTGTAGAACTCACCCCACAAACAACGAACAACGAAACACTGGCTGTTTCCGATGTGGTGACCCGGGACACTACCGAAATCAGTGCCCCCAACTCAACAACAATCAAAATAACCACAACCAGAACAACCCCGGGAACAACCATCAAAACAACAACCGCATCGCAACCATACCACCGGGGCGTAGCCGCGCATATATCCTCCGTGCACCAGAAACGGTTGCGGATCTCAACTAGCACGGCATGTCCTAACAGCTGTTGCTACGATTTAACATACGTTTTATTCGAATGTCGATTTGAACACAACACTTGGTAAACCCTGAACACGAAACGAAACACACAACATATTGAACTATGCCGCGAGCATAATTAAACTGATTGAACTACTATGGCAACAATTGAACGCCACGCAAACTATTGTTAACAACATGACTTATCGGAGAACATACGCCGCGGGAATATGACTCTGTTTCAATCGTTTGACCTCACGGTCCATGATTTCCATAGGTTCCTCGACAAAATGAAGTTTATCATCGATTTGAATTTCGTCGAGCGGTATAATCAGTGTCTCGTCAGACAGACATTTCTTCAAGTTAGAAATGTGGAATGTGTTGTGTACGCTGCTAAGTTCAGCAGGAAGTTGCAGGCGGTATGCCACTGGACCAATCCTTTCCAGGATTTCGAATGGTCCGATGTATCTAGGATTTAGTTTGCCTCGCTTTCCGAATCGAATAACACCTTTCCACGGTGCCACTTTGAGAAGTACCTTGTCCCCTACCTGGAACTCAAGGTGTTTGCATCTTACGTCAGCATAGCTTTTCTGACGATCACGTGCGGTTTTCAGCCGGTTTTGAATACCGATGATTTTCTCAGTAGTTTCGTGAATGATTTCTGGACCCGTGAGTTGGGAATCTCCTAACTCAGTCCAACAGATGGGTGATCGGCACTTACGCCCGTAGAGTGCCTCGAAGGGTGCAGCCTTAATGCTGGTATGGTAACTGTTGTTGTACGAGAACTCGCACAACGGTAAGTGATTTTCCCAAGAAGTACCGAAGTCAACTACGCAGGCTCGTAGCATATCCTCCAGTGTTTGAATAGTTCGCTCGCTTTGGCCATCGGTTTGCGGGTGATAGGCAGTACTCATATCCAGACAAGTACCAAGAGATTTCTGTAGTGATTGCCAAAAGTTCGAAGTAAAACGGCTGTCCCTATCCGAGATGATCGAGATAGGTACACCGTGTCGCGAGATGATTTCTTTGACATAGATGCGAGTCATACGCTCCATCTTGTCGGTTTCCTTGATGGCCAGAAAATGAGCAGATTTCGTGAGACGGTCCACGATCACCCAAATGGTATCGCAACCACTCGAAGTTTTTGGTAGTTTGGTAATGAAGTCCATGGTAATCTGTTCCCATTTCCATTGGGGAATTTCATGTTGTTGGAGCAACCCCGAGGGTCTTTGGTGTTCGGCCTTGACTTTGGAACAGGTTAGGCATTTACTGACGTACATGGCAATGTCAGCTTTCATGTTAGGCCACCAATACAACCCTTTGACGTCGTGATACATCTTGTCAGAACCAGGATGTACAGAGTATCGAGATTTGTGAGCTTCAGCCATCACCAAATCCCGCAAGTTTCCGAATTTGGGTAACCACACCCGGTTAGAGAGGTATCGAGTTCCATCAGGTTTGATTTCGAATTGTTTATCCAAGCCTCGCAAGGCTTCATTTTTCAAGTTTTCATCATTGAGTGCTTCAAGTTGAGCGGTAAGGATTTGAGCAGGAAGCTCGCTATGAATTGTCATAGAAAGTGCTCGGACTCGAAGGGGTTTCACTCGTTCTTTTCGGCTCAAGGCATCGGCAACTATGTTAGCCTTGCCCGGATGGTATTTGATCTCGCAGTCGTAGTCACTAAGTAACTCAACCCAGCGACGTTGCCTCATTTTTAGATCCTTCTGATCAAATATGTGTTGGAGACTTTTGTGATCAGTGAAGATAGTGCTTTTCGTACCGTAGAGATAATGTCTCCAGATCTTCAATGCGAAGACCACCGCACCTAACTCGAGGTCGTGGGTCGTATAGTTTTTCTCGTGGATTTTTAGCTGTCGTGAGGCATAGGCAATGACTTTTTCTCGTTGCATTAACACACAACCAAGTCCTTGGTGTGAGGCGTCGCAGTAAACTACGAAATCGTCGGTGCCCTCGGGTAAGGACAAGATTGGTGCACTGCAAAGTTTATTTTTCAATAGCTGGAAAGCTGACTCTTGTTTATCAGTCCAATCGAACTTCTTATCTTTCTGAGTCAGTGTGGTTAGGGGAACAACTATCCTTGAAAAGTTTTCGATGAATCGGCGGTAATAACCAGCAAGACCTAAGAATTGTCTCACTTCGGTTGGAGTGGTCGGTGACTCCCAGCCCTTGATTGCTTCAGTCTTGGCGGGATCAACATGAATTCCTTGGCTGTCAATCACGTGCCCGAGGAATTGAACGGTTCGAATCCAGAACTCACACTTAGAGA
Source organism: Helichrysum umbraculigerum (assembly GCA_949592205.1). Lineage (NCBI taxonomy): Eukaryota > Viridiplantae > Streptophyta > Magnoliopsida > Asterales > Asteraceae > Helichrysum > Helichrysum umbraculigerum. Next base: position 119,021,032 of record CATIUR010000003.1, on the reverse strand, counting down.
ATTTGGCATATAACTCTTCGTGTTTCAGGAGTCTTAGATTGGTTTTCAGATGTTGAGCATGTTCCTGCTCGTTGCGAGAGTAAATCAGGATATCATCGATGAACACAATGACGAATTTGTCAAGATATGGTTTGCACACCCGATTCATAAGGTCCATGAATACGGCCGGTGCGTTGGTCAGCCCGAATGGCATCACTTGGAATTCGTAATGCCCATAACGAGTTCGGAAAGCTGTCTTTGGGATATCATTGTCACGGACTCGGAGTTGATGATAACCCGACCGTAGATCAATCTTTGAGTAAACACTCGATCCCTGGAGTTGGTCAAACAGGTCATCGATTCTAGGAAGTGGGTACCGATTCTTTATGGTTAGCTTATTCAGCTCTCGGTAGTCGATACACATGCGGAAAGATCCATCTTTCTTTTTCACGAATAAGACCGGAGCTCCCCAAGGCGAGGAACTTGGTCGAATGAATCCTCTGTCCAAGAGTTCCTGTAGTTGGTTAGACAACTCCTGCATTTCGGATGGTGCTAAACGGTAAGGGGCTCGTGCCACGGGTGCAGCTCCAGGCACAAGTTCGATTTGAAATTCAACTTGTCTAGGTGGCGGAAGTCCGGGCAAGTCTTCAGGAAAGACTTCCGGGAAATCCCGCACGATCAGAACATCCTCAAGTCGCTTCTCCTCCGACTTCTTCTCCGTTACATGTGCAAGGATGGCTTGATACCCTTTTCGTAGGTATTTTCTAGTTTTCAGACAGGAGACAATATTCAGATTTCGTCTGCCGGTCTCCCCTTGTAGGACTAAGGTTCCACCGGAGAAAAGAGGTATGCGAACGAGTTTGTCATGACAGATGATTTCAGCTCGGTGCTTGGATAACCAATCCATACCGACAATAATATCGAAGCTGCCGATCTCGACAGGGATTAAATCAATGGAAAACGTTTCGTTCGTGAGGTTAAGTGTACAGTTGTGTATGATGCTATCAGTCTCAATCAGTTTGCCGTTAGCTAATTCTACAATGTATTTAGCATCTAAGGCAGTGAGAGTTATATCAAGTAAAGGGCTAAATTTCTCAGAAATGAAGCTTCTATCGGCACCGGTATCAAATAATACAGAAGCAGTAAGGTCGTTGAGAAGGAACGTACCCGTCATGACATTCGGGTCTTGTCTGGCTTCCCCAGCCTTGATAACGAAAGATCTGCCGCGAGCAGGGTTGTTGTTGTTTTTCAGCTTTGGGCAATCTTTCTTGAAGTGCCCTGAATTTCTGCACCCAAAGCAGGCCTTTGGTGCATTGGTGTTGGGGGTAGAAATGTTGGTTCGGCAATCCTTGGCTAGATGCCCGAACCATTTGCAGTTGGAGCAAGGGCAAGAACCGTCATGATGGCGGCTGCATTTGGAACAGTAAGGCTTGTTCCCGCTGTACCCTTTCTTTTCCGAAGTCTCCGATGAATAAGCCTTAATGTACTCAGGCTTTTTGTTGGAGGTTTTGTTGGATGAGTTGGGGTTACCTTCCCACTTGCGTTTGTTGTTTGCAGATGGGGTTGAAGTTGTGCCACGGCGGACAGAATTTGCCGTTAGTTCATGGGCCATACGGATGGCGCTCTGAATAGTACCCGGTTTGGATGAAGTCACCAGGTCCTGTAGTCTCTTGGGAAGTCCATCAATGAATTTCTCGATCCTCTTGTACTCAGGATCGACCATGGTTGGGCACAGAAGTGCCAGTTGGTGGAAACGGTTGGTATAACCGGTGATGTCATCACCCTGCATCTTGTGGTTCCAGAATTCCATTTCCAGCTGTTTCAATTCATCCCTGGGGCAGTACTCACCCCTCAACATCTCCTTCAACTCCTCCCACGGGAGTTTGTAAGCATTAGCAACACCCACAGTCTGGGCATAGGTGTTCCACCAGGTGAGTGCGGTGTCGGTAAAAGTACTAACGAAGAACTTAACTTTGTCTCCTTCCGCACAGTTGCAGATCAGAAATACGGATTCGACTTTCTCGATCCAGCGTACTAGACCGATAGCTCCCTCAGTACCTGCAAAGTTTAGAGGTTTGCAGTTCTGAAAGTCTTTGTATGAACAGGGTTTAGCAGTAGGGGTTTCAGCGGCATCGCTGTTCCTCGTGGAATTTGGTGGAGTATTCCGAGCCAAGGCTTCAGTAACAGCCTGGGTTATAAGGGAGGTAATCTGGGCATCGGTGTATGGTCTTGTCTTTGGCGGCATGATTCTTCAATAAAAGAAATGAAGATACATGAGATTTTGTAGGAACTTGTAATTGTCACAGATGTACATGTATAAAAGCAGTAATACATAACATCAACATGGAAAAATGACAATTATTATGAGTTGAAATATCAAGGAATATTTGATGGATAATGCGAGTTCAAAGGTTACATCCTACAGAGATATTACAAAAGGTGTCGGGAATTGTTACATCCGACTAGTTTATAGAATAGCGCTAGATAGTCATTAGATTACGAGACAAAGACTACACTAGTCTTAATGTAGATTAATATGTTCCATCAGCGCGACAAGGCGGTCCACGGTTTCTGCCAGCCTGTTGGTTTGCCTGGCATTGTCTTCAACTAAGGCCAGTCGTTGTGCTAGTACACGAGAGTGATCTTCAGTCTCCTGTGAACGTTGTTCACATTCCTCTAGTCGGTTTCTTACAAGTTCATCCGCACCTAATTCGGCGGTCATTGAGTCCTGAATTATGCTTACAGAGAGGTTGGTATCCTCTTGTTCTCGCTGGAGTTGGGATATGTGATCAAGTGCCTGGCGAAGCAGGTAGGTCATTCGGAGTTGTTCCCGTTTGAGATGTTCGAGCCTTTGCTCCTGACGGTGAAGTTGGGTAGCCAACACTGGCATCGTGAGGTGTGCCGAGTTCTGAGAGTTATGAATAGGATAGGGGCTGGTTCGAGGTGACCTTGTGTTCCTCCTGGCTTCTCGTGGGTTCCGTGACCCATGTGAGTGAGAGTGTGACGGATTAGGTGGTGTGTTTGCCATTCCTGTGGCAGAGTGTAAGTAAGACGAGCCTAATATATATAAGTATATAATATCCAGCCTAGTGTCTAGCACGTATCAAGTAATGGTCCGGTTCTCTCGTGGTCAGAGTCAACTAACGTATCCCCGTTCAACATATTCATTTCAGACCTTACATCATCTTTCCTTAATTGTACATAGTTGATCAGGCTATGTTAAATTAAAGTCGTATGCTGTAATTCCTGAACCAGTCATGTCTAATAAGAGAATACTGCCTAACGGTCATAGTCTAGGCCCACTAAATGCAACCTAGTTCACTATAACCTTAGGCTCTGATACCAATCTGTAACACCCCCGAAATTCACTGTTTCGCGGAAGCATAATTTGGGGTGTTACTAATCAAATATCACAGCACAAAGATAAAGTAAACGACATCTATATGCAACGTTTGTAAATTAGTTACATTCCATAGATATATTGTTTGAAAACTTAGTGTTTTCGTATACAAAAATGTAGTTTCCCTAGAGTCCGCGCGTGTAGCGGGAGATTCTATTACATAATCAAAATATACAAAAGATAATGCTAAGAATCTCCGTTAATGCAGTTGTGTTGAAATCATGCGACTCTAGCTAAAAATCCTGGAGTAATCCTACTCCATCCGAGTACCTGAGAAAACATGCTAAAAAGTGTCAACCAAAAGGTTGGTGAATCTCACAGGTTTGTAAGTAATATCAGCTTTGAACACGAGATTTCATCAGTAATGCCCGCAGGCGTAAAATCAGCAATTTCAATCCAGAAATCGTAAACCAGTAATTGCAATCCCGCAAATGTAAGTAAGTAAGTTTATACCATTGTCATGAGGCTCATAATCGAAGCTTAACCCGTAAGTAATAAGTTTGCTCCCGTGACATGCTCGTAGTTGAGCAAGCATCAGTAACGAATAAGTAGTCACCCGTTTCTACGTGTAAATCAGTACGTGGCAGCGCTACTGCCCCGGGTGGGGAGGGTCATTTCCCTAATGGATCCATTAACTAGTGTTCGCGCTTAAGTCCATAACTAACGATATATGATGGAGAGACTTCTGTTTGTAAGTAAACTCATGCAATTTCGTTTGGTATAGTAAACAGTTTAGTACTTGTGTTCAAGAAAATCAGTAGCATGTATCTCCCCCAATAAGATAAAACAGTAAAAGTGGGGCCGTAAGACTCACCTGAGTCTTGTAGTAATCAGTTGCAATTAGCAAGTAGTAAGTAAAGCAAGTAGGTTCTCTGAACCCGTAACCTTCAAATGCCTAATCATATGAAGTTATATAAGTATGCGTCTCACGAGACGTTTCGTTTAGTTGTACACAACTAGTATAGCCAATGTTTGTTCGTATGTTTGTAATTGTTCGTTTGTTGAAAAACATGTTTGGGCCCGTTGGTGACGGTTTGTAGAAAAATTTCTAAAATGTTGACTTTGCTACAGTAAATGTGCTACAGTGAATTGCTACAGTAAAAATTGACTTTTTGCTACAGTAACTTTGACTTTTCTATAGTGAAAATCCTTTAAAATTTCCAAGTTTTCTGTTTTCTGCGACATAAGCTGCGACACAAGGATTTGTATGCGACACAAGGGTTGTGTCGCATGAAGGATGCGACACAAGAGCTCTGCGACACAGTGGTTGTGTCGCAAAAAGCTTGCGATGCTAATTCAATAGCGACAGAACGGTTGTGTCGTATAAAATACGACATAGTATGTTACATAGAGTGCGACACAATATTGTGTCGCAAAGGTTACGTCACTAAAGGATTGGTACGACACAAGGTGCGACACAAACGGGTTTATGCGACACAGCATGCGACACAAGGCTTGTGTCGCATGTATGAACACCAGCCCAGAAACTTTCGGGTTTCAAGAATTTTCGACCAAAAACGCAAATCTAACCCAATTTTGAGCTATAAAATCGTGTATTCTTCATGTATTAGGTTATATCTAAGTTGTGTACACATCAAAACATCAAAACATTACACCAAATTGAATAGATCTAAGATTTTAGAAATTTCTTACTTTTGCAAATCGAGCTAAATGGAGGATGAATTGATGAAAACGGTCTTGATATTCTTGCTCCACTCGTGATGGTGATTCCGAATATGTAATTTTCGTGGTCGAGATTTGATGTCGAAAATTTGGTGTGAATTGAGTTGAGAGAGTTTTTGGTTTGTGTGTGTGTTTAGTGATAATGAAAATGAAAGAAAAGAAGTGGGTATGGGGGGTGGGGTTGGCTGATTCATCAAGGAAGGAGGGGGAAAATACTCCCCAAAACACAGTGTTGACTCCGTGTCCTAATTGTTTAATTACTCGTTTTTAATATTTAACCAAACGTTTACATTTTTAAAATGTAACTAGAGTATTTAAATAAAAACACCTTGAAATTAATAATAGAAACATTTGTCGCAGTATCTAAATTACTAACTCGCGTTTATTACGTTTTGTTGCATTATTTAAAAATGTCATCGCGATAATATATAAATAGTGTTCGTTCAATTGCGTATTTAATATAACAAAATACGTTCTCATTATTTAAGTAAATTTCTGTCACCAACGTCCAAATAAACTGTGTCGGACTCTGTCCGGTTAATTCGTACGATTAATCCAAATCGCGTAAGTACACACATATATATATAAATCACCTTATATATATACAAATAGAGCCTGTAATTAGTCCTATTACATACTAATTACAACTAGTTATAAATAATTAGGCATAATTAATTATCCTAATTATGCAGGTGTTACAGTGCAAGCCGACGGCTCCCTAAGGGGACCCGGCTGATTCTCCAGTGTTTAATATGCGTTTTGGTTCTGTTGAGATGGGAATATAAATCACCCGGATGGTGATGGGTTAAAACCGATGGCTTAAGGGCCTGACCCGGCGGTTCAAGGGCCTGACCCGGCGGCTCCTTCCCTATTTTCCTCATGTTTTGGTTTTGTTTCTTAAATCCATCTAATGTTGTTCTATTATTTATAAATTATAATTTGTGAATAATAGAAGGTGATTAGGGATATATTAGTGATAAGTGAATAATAATTGTTCTTGAATTATGTTTGAATATAAGTGAGATGTTTATTGATAATGAGACCTCACTGAGAACATATTATTATGATGCAAATAATATGTAGTTCTTGAGTTATGTATTAATATAACTTATGTATGGAAATAAGTTAAACGTTGTTGGAACTTATTGTTAACATGTTATTTGACTAAGTTGTTATAATTGGTTATTGTTTAGTAATTTAGTACTAAGTATTAGAATATGATTTAATTAACCAATTATGAGAGATGCTATAAATTGTTGATTAATTATAGTTTAATATTATTAAATTTATGATTTGGTTAAGTCGTATAACAGGTTTCTGTTTAGTATTTTGATACTATATGATGGAATCTGAATGAGTAAATGTGATAGATATTATAACTTGGTGATTGTGAAGATTTGAAATAATTAAATTAAATGAGTTATATATTTTGAACAAGATACCAATTCATTATTTAGTTTTTGTGATCTCAGATATGGAGAAGACTCGGTAATATTAGACTTCTGAGTTAGCGGCTGAGGTATTGGTGAGTGGATCTTTAATCCTCAGTGTGAGTTAGTTGTAACAGGTTTGGTTACAACGGGTGACGTATTATTACTGTTTTAGTTTGCCGTGGTGATTATGGTTTAATAATAATAATATTATTGATAAATTGATTGTCTGATATGTTGCTATGATGAATATGTGAATATGTGATCACGTGATATAGTTGGCCTTCGGGTATCAGTTGTTAATGAGGTCAACGAGTTGAAATGGTTGGTTTGGCTTGGTTACTATTGAACGACAGGAATTTCCTTGTACTTATCGTTAATAGGAAATTAGGTCGTGTGAAATTAGTACCAAGCTATCGGTCTATTCTGTATTTGCCTTACAGATTGTTGGGTAAGTGTTCTTGGAAAGCCACCCGGGTATTATGGTATCTCAAGAACCACCGATCCTCATTAAGTTGTTGTGTTATTGAGATCTTATCTCATTGATATTATGTGATATTGGTTCTGTGTTCTTTGCTGAAGGTTTCCCAAAGAACCAAGCATTATATGTGAGATTGTGTTTACGATACTTGGCTGTAAATAAAGTTGTTATGCTAAGTTGGACTGTCGATTATTTATTCACTCACTTAGCGTTATGCTAATCCCCCATATTAACACTTCTTGCAGGTTATGGATATAGTAATCGGTGGGCAAGAAGTTGAACTGGAAGGAAGGTTTGACGACCAGCGTTACTCTGATATCTGATTTGATTAAATCAGAAAGTTTTGTGAAATTATATAATACCCAGATAATGTACTTTAGTTTTAAATTGTAAAACTATTATGTTGGATTTTATATGTTGACTAAATGATCTAAATTATTAATGTCTATTTGGACTGGCGTTTCTTATATATTATATTAAATTGGGTTGTAAATGAGGGGTGTTATATGAGTAGCACCAGCAGCAGCAACATCCAGACAACCATTGTTTGGTGGCGCAACATAATGCTCTTCTATAAGAAAACCAAATAGATTGGTCGCCTGTGGCTGCATCTCAAAACGTCTTGATGTATGCTGAAACATAGTACTATACCCTCGAAGACCAATAGTCTCAACGTAAAGATCAGGATAAAAAGGCACCAAATCAGGTATATTGTGGCGTATAATCAGCATACAGAATCTCGGATATATCATGAATTGTGATCTCACAGTCCTTGTGATCTATCGAACAAACTCTCCAAAAATGTAATCAGAGAAACTGTATGGTTTATTGTAAACCAGTGACAGTACAGCCGATAGAAGGGAATGACTCAACTCATCATAACCACCCTTATTGGGACCAAAAATCGTGACAATAAGATGCCATAGAAACCTCCATGTTGAGACATAGTTTGTGACAACAGATCTAGCTTGTAATAGGACTGGTGTAATTATTATCAAGTTTGTATATTGGTTTAGATTTGTAAATAATATGATATTAGTTTTGTTATTTAATAGTCGTTAAATATATTATTGTGTTAAAGTGTTAGATAAATATCGAAAACGGAACTAAAATATGTATGGCGAGTCGAGATCTCAAGTCGCAAGGTTTGGCGATGCGAGATGAGATCTGAATTCGCAATAAGGATAGTCGTAGCGAGCCGAGCTTAGTTATGGGCTTGGGCCGTCTGCGAGTCGAGTCAACTGGCGAGCCCACAGGCTGCGAGTTGAGCTGCGATATTTAAATGATTTTGGTTTATGAAATCATTAACTTTTGCGATCTGACTTTTTAGCATTCCGAATTTTTCCAGAGAAAACCTAAATATTCTAACGGCTAGGCTTTGACGGTTTTACGTATAAAGCAAAGTGATTAGATATTTGTGTTATAAACGTGATTATTATCGTTATATTCATATAACACGTATTGAGGGATTCCGCACCTTCATACTATAGATAACCTCGTTATCGATCCAAGAACTAGGGACTTACAATTGGCATCAGAGCTTTCGGGCTAAATACTAGTAGGTTCGAGGTTATTCTGATAATAACGATTGATATCGGATTGTATTAACGTGCATAAGTGTGTTAAAAGCAATCAAAATCATTCTTTGGACTTTTTTAGGTTAGTTTTCGGTCGAAATTGCTAGTTTTAATCGTAAAAATACCTAAAATTTTCGTTTTCGGGTTTTTCAGCCGTTTCGCGAATTGAGATGAGGGTTTCAGCGCTGTTTGCGAACCGAGTTGAACTTGCGAACCGAACTGAGTTCTGCGAGTCGAACCAAGATCTCTAAGGAACCGAGATCACTTGCGAACTGACATCTTCTGCGATCCGAACTGAGATTGGCGAACTGAGGTTTGCGAATCGAGCTGAGATTGCGAATTGAACTGTGTTGCGAATTGACTTTCTGAACTTACAAAACAGTCTGAATTTTTGAACTTTCAAGATGTCTGACTTAAGTAAAATGATTGAGATGGAACACGAGGTTGGAAAGTCTAATGTTCCACCTAAATTGTTAAGAATTGAAGACTACTATAACCGGAGGGATATATTTTAATCTTACTGTAGATTTCATGATCTGTCAATCTGGATGTGTATTAAAAATGGATACACGGCACCTACTCAAAAGGTTAATAATGCAACTGTTACTCTTGCTTAAAACCGGATGAGTGATCAACAAAAGGAGGACTTTAAGATTGAGAATAAATCTCATTCTGCAATCAAGATGAGTTTACCTAAGGAAATCAATCATCAACTTAAATCTTTTCAAACTGCTAGAATGCTCCGGGAAGCGCTTGAGAAAAGATGTGAGGGGAGTCCTAAAGTCAAGGCAAGCAAGAAGAATCTCCTCAAAAAGCAGTTTACTATTATTAAGGCTTTGAAGGGAGAAGATCTTGATGCTTACATCACTAGATTTTACCATTTGCTGAGTGAGCTTGACGACCATGAAATTGTCACTACTGAGACATACAAAACCGACAAGTTTATTGAGGGTTTACCGTCTAAGTGGGAAATGTATGGTGTAATGCTCAAGGACAATGATGAAAGATATGCAACTATTACCTTAGAGCAGGTGATTGATAAGCTAAGAGGTTATGATTTCACTAAGAAATCGAGAGAAACAGATTCTGATCAGGTTCAGAATCCTGGGCTATATCATGGTAAATCAAATCTCTCGACTACTTCATCTAGTTCGACCACTGCATTGCTAGTTGGTAATACTGAAGAAAATGGTGAAATGATAACAGATTATTTATGCCTACTTACTTCTTCTGGTAGTGAAACTAAAAGTACAAATGTTGAGAAGTCAGCTCAAGGGCATCAAAAGATGCCTATGAGTGTGAAATCTGCTGAGTAACAATTATCTGTTCTTGCATCCTTTGTTGCTTCCTATGAAAACTACATTCAAGGGAAGATCAATGATCCTGTGCTTTTTGATGAAGATTATGATCAGATTGATCCTGATTATGTTGAAGAATTGGATCTTCAAGATCAATTAGCAATGCTGTCCAGGAAAGTAAAGAATTTCCTGAAGAGAACTGGTAAGAAAGTGGTGGAAAATCGATCAGGGTTTGACAAATCTAAGATTAAGTGTTTCAATTGTCATGGTATTGGACACTTTGCTCGAGAATGTCAAAGACCAAAGATGGATTCTGGCAATGGCAAACAAGGCTCGGGAAGTACTTTATCTTCCAAAGCCTTAGTAGTGAAACAGTTAGATGGCTCTTATGATTGGAAAGCTCAGTCTGAGAAAGCACTCATGGCTGAGATTGATGATCAAGAGATAGCTGCTGAGTCCACAAGTTATATGCCTACTGATGTGGAATTTCAAGTAAAGGTGCCGGAGTGTCAAGAAAAAGCAAGTGATGATGATGTGTTGTATATGGATTCAACTGCTGATATGAATCCAGATGACTTTGTGGCTCGCATGGCTGAAGTGCAAACTGACAAGAAAAGGGAGCAGACTGTGAACAAGGACAGTTGGTGGTATGTAGACAGTGGATGCTCAAGACACATGACAGGAGAACGAAGTCTACTGAAGGACTTCAAGGAAGGTCTCAAGCAAAGAGTTAACTTAGCAGGAGACAAAGGAGGAGTAATTACGGGAAAAGGAAAAGTTTCAAATGGAACTTTGACTCTTGATGTAACACCCCCAAATTTAATGATTTGCGGAAACTTGATTTGGGTGTTACTAATCAATAACAAAGCACAAAGATATATAGTAAACGACTCTATATGCGTCGTTTTAACAAAATATATTGATAACTGAAATGTTTACAACATTTAAAGCTTTACATAGCTCGAGTTTAAATAAAATGAGATTTCAGTACATAAGTACTTGAACAAAATATACTAATGCAAGAAAATCTCAATCGTCTGTATGCTGACTCGAGCTAAAATCCTGAAGCAGAAACATCCTACTGCTTGGTACCTGCGATATATGCTAAAAGGTCAGCTAGAAAGCTGGTGAGCTCACAGGTTTGAAATCAGTTAATATAGTATGAACCGCAAGATTTAAATAATGAATTGCATCCAGCAATTAAATAATGAATTGCATCCAGCAATTAAATGATAGTCATCGTGTATACAGCCATGAGCACATAGTTGAGCTTAACTCGAGGGCCGGGTCCCCTATAGAGAATTCCGGGCGAGGTTGCCTCCACGAATGCCTAATCCACATTCGTCTTCCCAAATATTAGTACGTCCGTTTACCCGTTTAGTGCTTGCTAACCCGGACGAGGTGGGTCAATCCTATATGGTACCATATACTAATATTCATGCTACAACGATTAACAACTATGCTGACGGAGGACTTTAAAATGATTAGTTTCGAAGAACTCATGTAGTATATGAAAGGTTTGTACTTGCGTTCATATGTAAAAGTTGAGCAATATATCACACCCCTGAGTAAAACAGTAAAAAGAGGGGCTATGAGACTCACCTGAGTCTTATGAGTTTAACTTAATAAACTTGAGTTGATTAGCCGAGTATGAAGTCCAAAGACTTGTAACCTGAGGGTGTCCACGACACGCGATGGTTATAACATGCGAAGGTATCTAATAAGACGACCTTGTAGTTGTTCGTCCAACTATAATGTCCAAATTCCATTTGGTTGATTGATTTGAATGTTTGAAAACATGTACGGCCCGTTGGTGACGGATTTGTAATAATAATCTCAACTATTATTATTTTGATTTCGTGGCGTTTTACTTGAAAAAAAAATGTGTTTTGATTGTGTCTTAGAAGCCGTTACGGAATCTAAGTACGGGGGTCCGGGGGCAGAGCCCCTGGCTGGGGTCGAGCTGCCAGGTCAGCTTGGAAAATTTTTATTTCTACTATATTGCTTTGACGAAAAACGCATCTGGATCTGAATTTGGGTAAAATCGAGTGATAAATTTCGAGTCTCGACACTTAGTAAAAATCTGTGTTTTTGAGGTTCTGGTTTGTGCGACGTTGGGTGCGACGTCGCAGATCCTGACTGCGACGTTGAGCATGACGTCGCTATGTGCGACTTTCGCAATTTAATGCGACGTTGTACGTGGCATCGCTATATGCGACGTTGCTGATTTATGCGACGTAAGGGCTTGCATCGCTAAGTGCGACGTGGTGAGGTATTGGCGACGTTAAGGCTGATGTCGCTATATGCGACGTCGCAATTTAATGCGACGTTGTGACTGACGTCGCACCATGCGACGTTACGAGGGGTTTTGCGATGTTGAAGCTGACGTTGCATAAATTCTGGGCCAACTGCGACGTAGCGGTCTGTTGGCCGGAAAATGTGTCGAAAACGAGTTTTTCGGTTTCCGTTCGGTCCAAAACTTTTACCCAACCCATATATGGACATTTTAAGTGTATACAAACAACCACAAGTCGAAAATAATGGAAATCGAAGAGTTTCGGGAATTGTCGGAAACTTACAAAGTGTCGGATCAAAAATCCGAAAAGATAGGATGATAGATCGTGATGCGGTGAATCTTTTGTTCCAAACGAGCGAGGAGATCCGAGCGTGTTTAGTGGTAGTATTATGTGATTTAATGAGGTGGTGGTGGATGGTGAAGTTGAAAGAAAAGAGAGAAAAGAGAGGAAGGAGAGAGAAAGAATTAAAGAAAGAAATGAAAAGAAATGGAGGTGGTGGAGGTTAAGTCCCCACCATTTTCAGTCCGCGCACTGCGCCCCGTGCGGTGTTCGTTTGCTCCGTCGTTTAAACGTTAAATAATTATTTTACAAATTAAATGGTATGTTTTAAAATACAAATTATTACGCGATATTTTATTTAAATGTTTTACAATTCTATTTATATTTGAGTTACAAAATATAAGTTTGATCATCAAATTTGCGCGTTTTAATATTTTAAATTGTGTAAGTTCTGTTTGTACGATACGAATGAATACGAAATATTATCATGATAATATTTTTGACATAAAAGCGTTATTTAATAAAATTGGTCACCAACGTCCGTATTAAATTGAATCGAAATACATTCGATTTAAGTTGCGTACGATTTAACCAAATCGCATTTTCGTATATATTCAACAATATATATAATTCGATACATTAATTAGCCTAACACAGAACTAATTACATGTATTAACGTATGATTAGGCACTAATTACTAGTCCTAATTTGGCGGGTGTTACATTCTCCCCCTGTTAGAAGAATTTCGTCCCGAAATTTAGCTCGAAGTCATGTTCCAGGTAGAATCAGTGAATAGTTGAGGATATTTGAGTCGCATTTGGTCTTCCCGTTCCCAGGTGAATTCCGGACCACGCCGCGAATTCCATCTGACCTTGACGATGGGAATACGACTTTGTTTCAGTTGTTTGACCTCACGGTCCATAATTTCAGCGGGTTCCTCAACGAAGTGAAGTTTATCGTCAACACGAATTTCATCTAGTGGAATAATAAGCGTCTCATCAGACAGACACTTCTTCAAATTCGAAATATGAAAAGTGGGGTGCACGCTGCTGAGTTCGGATGGCAGCTGCAATCGATAAGCTACGGGGCCAATCCGTTCGAGGATCTCAAAAGGCCCGATGTATCTGGGATTTAACTTCCCGCGTCTGCCAAAACGGATGACGCCTTTCCAAGGCGATACTTTTAAGAGTACTCGATCCCCAACTTGGAACTCGAGTGGTTTGCGTCTCACGTCAGCATAACTTTTCTGACGATCACGTGCGGCTTTGAGTCTGTTTTGGATTTCCACAATTTTCTCAGTGGTGGCGTGTATGAGTTCAGGACCAGTGAGTTGACTATCTCCCACTTCAGTCCAACAGATCGGTGATCGGCACTTACGACCGTACAGTGCCTCAAACGGTGCAGCCTTAATGCTGGCATGATAGCTGTTATTGTACGAGAATTCGCACAACGGTAGATGTCTTTCCCAGTTTGTACCGAAATCAACTACGCAGGCGCGTAGCATATCTTCCAGTGTCTGAATGGTTCGTTCACTTTGGCCATCGGTTTGAGGATGGTACGCGGTGCTCATATCGAGACGAGTACCCAATGCTTTTTGAAGTGATTGCCAAAAGTGAGAGGTAAAGCGGGCATCTCTGTCAGAGATGATTGAGATTGGAACGCCGTGATGAGAAACGATTTCTTTGATGTAGATTTGTGCAAGGCGTTCCATTTTATCATTTTCTTTGATTGCCAGGAAATGAGCAGATTTGGTGAGACGATCGACGATCACCCAAATGGTATCGCAACCGCTCGCCGACTTGGGTAGTTTGGTTATGAAATCCATGGCAATTTGTTCCCATTTCCATTCAGGGATTTTAGGTTGTTGGAGTAAACCAGAAGGTTTCTGATGTTCGGTTTTGACTTTCGAGCAAGTAAGACACCTGCTGACATAAGTGGCGATTTCGGCCTTCATGTTTGGCCACCAATAAAACTCCTTGATGCCGTGGTACATCTTATCGGATCCCGGATGAATAGAATATTTAGACTTGTGAGCTTCATCCATCACCAAGTCTCGTAGGTTCCCGAAATTAGGCAACCAGATTCGGTTTGAGAAATACCTAATCCCGTTAGATTTGAGTTCAAATTGTCTGTCAATACCTCGCAAGGCTTCGTTTTTGATGTTTTCAGGTTTCAGGGCTTCGATCAGAGCGGTATGAATCTGCACGGTAAGATCGTTGTGAATGGTCATACTGAGGGCTCGGACTCGAAGTGGTTTTGGTCGTTCCTTTCGGCTGAGGGCATCGGCTGCAACATTAGCCTTCCCTGGATGGTACTTGATCTCGCAGTCGTAATCGGTAAGCAACTCGACCCATCGACGTTGCCTCATATTGAGATCCTTCTGATCGAATATATGTTGGAGACTTTTATGATCGGTAAAGATGGTGCACTTAGAGATAATGTCTCCAGATTTTGAGAGCAAAAACGACAGCTCCAAGTTCGAGATCATGAGTGGTGTAGTTCTTTTCGTGAATTTTCAGCTGTCGTGAGGCATAGGCAATAACTTTATCTCGTTGCATCAATACGCAACCGAGACCTTGGTGAGAAGCATCACAGTATACCACGAAGTCATCGGTGCCTTCGGGTAAGGACAGAATTGGAGCACTGCAAAGCTTTTGTTTCAGAAGTTGGAATGTTGACTCTTGTTTATCGGTCCAATCGAACCTTTTGTCCTTCTGAGTCAGTACCGTGAGTGGTTGAGCTATTTTAGAGAAGTTTTCGATAAATCGCCGATAGTACCCAGCAAGACCCAAGAATTGTCGTACTTCTGTTGCAGAGGTGGGTGCTTGCCAATCTTTGATAGCCTCGATTTTTGTTGGGTCAACGTGAATTCCCTGACTGTCGATCACGTGACCAAGGAATTGGACGGTTTGTATCCAGAACTCACACTTAGAGAATTTGGCATAAAGCTCCTCGTGTCTAAGAAGTTCAAGGATGGTTTTGAGGTGTTGCGCATGTTCTTGCTCGTTGCGCGAGTAAATGAGTATGTCATCGATAAAAACAATGACAAACTTGTCGAGGTAAGGTTTGCACACCCGATTCATAAGGTCCATGAATACAGCCGGTGCGTTTGTTAGACCAAAGGGCATCACTTGGAATTCGTAGTGCCCGTAGCGAGTTCTGAAAGCAGTTTTTGGAATATCGGTGTCGCGAACTCGTAACTGGTGATAACCTGATCGCAAGTCGATTTTTGAGTAGAAACTTGAACCCTGAAGTTGGTCGAATAGATCATCAATGCGAGGAAGTGGATAACGGTTCTTGACGGTCAATTTGTTCAACTCTCGCTAGTCGATGCACATTCTGAATGACCCGTCCTTCTTTTTAACAAATAAGACCGGAGCTCCCCAAGGTGAAGAACTCGGTCTAATGAATCCTCTATCCAGAAGTTCCTGTAACTGGGCAGACAACTCCTGAAGTTCGGATGGGGCTAAACGGTACGGTGCGCGGGCCACCGGTGCGGCACCCGGCACGAGATCAATTGAGAACTCAACCTGTCTAGATGGAGGTAAACCAGGCAGTTCTTCTGGAAAGACTTTGGGAAAGTCTCTAACAATCGGCACATCCTCAAGTAGCTTCTCCTCCGACTTCTTCTCCGTGATGTGTGCAAGTATTGCGGGGTAACCCTTTCTCAGAAATTTTCGGGTTTTTAAGCAAGAGATGATATTGAGTCCCGTCCCACCGGTCTCCCCCTGTATGATCAAGGTTCCACCGGCATCGAGTGGAATGCGGACGATCTTATCGTAACAAATGATTTCGGCTCGGTGTTTGGACAACCAGTCCATTCCAATGATAACGTCGAAACTACCGATTTCAACGGGTACAAGATCGATTGAAAAGGTTTCATCAGCTAGGTTTAAAGTGCAATTAGGTATCACACTATCGGTTTCTATAAGTTCCCCATTTGCTAGCTCTACAGTGTACTTAACATCTAAGGCAACAGGATTGATGTCAAGTAGTGGGCAAAAGTCATCAGAGATAAAGCTTCTATCAGCACCAGTATCAAATAGAACAGAAGCATGTAAGTTGTTGAGGAGGAACATACCCGAGACCACATTCGGGTCTTGGCGGGCGTCCCCAGATTTGATGACGAAGGCTCTGCTTCGAGTGTTGTTGTTGTTGTTGCTGTTGCGGTTGTTGTTGTTGTTATTCTTTAGCTTGGGGCACGTGTCCCTGAAGTGCCCGGGTTTCCCACACTCAAAGCAGACTTTGGGTGGTCTGGTGTTGTTGTTGGAATTGTTGTTGGCAGGAGAATTGCAGTCTTTGGTGAGATGGCCGTATCTCTTGCAATTGTTGCAAAAGGGACCACAGTAGCCTTCATGGTGACAGCTGCACTTGGAACAATAGGGTTTGTTCCCAGTGTAGCCCCGTGTGATGTCAGTGGTGGTGTTGTAGGCTTTGATGGTGTCGGGTTTCTTGTTTTGTTGGTTGGAGTGGTTGTTGTGGTAGTCAGACCACTTTCGCTTGTTGTTTTGGGAGGATGAAGTGGGTGGTTCAGAATCTTGGCTCATGGACATCAGGTCTTGGGCCAATAGAATTGCACCGTCAATGGTGGTTTGGTTGGAAGAGGCAACATGCCCCCGAACAGGCTCAGGAAGGCCAAGGATGTACTTCCTGATTTTATCAGGTTCTGTGCTTACCATGGCTGGGCGGAGGGCAGCGAGTTGCTGGAATCTAGTGGTATAACCATCGATATCACCACCCTGAACCTTTAGGTTCCAGAACTCCTCGTCCAGCTTTTGGAGTTTGGCGATTGAGCAGTATTTGGCAGTGAGTTTTGCTTTCAAGTCCTCCCAAGAGAGTTGGTAGGCAGTGTCAGCACCCACTGATTGGGTATATGAATTCCACCAAGAGTGGGCATCATCTTCAAGAGAGCAGGTGGCGAAGTTTACTTTGTCGTTCTCCGCGCATTTGCTGACACGGAAAACAGTTTCCATTTTCTCGAACCATCTGATAAGTCCGATGGCTCCTTCAGAACCCTTGAAGCTGGAGGGTTTGCAGCTTTGAAAGTCCTTGTAAGAACAAGGTTTAGCAGTAGTGGTTTCAGCGGCATCGCTGTTTCTGGTGGAGTTTTGTGGGGTATTCCGAGCCAAGGCTTCAGTAACAGCCTGGGTTATAAGCGATGTGAGCTGAGCATCGGTGTATGGTCTTGACTTTGGCGGCATGATTCTTCAATAAAAGAAATGAAGATACATGAGATTTTGTAAGAAAAAAATTGTATTTGTCTCAGATGTACATGTATAAAGGCGGTAATACATAACATCAATATGAAAAAGAATTATATCAATTGGTATAAGTAGAAACAACAAGGAACGTTTGATAGATAATACGAGTTCAAAGGTTACATCCTACGGATGTATTACAAAAGGTGTCAGGAATTGTTACATCCGACTAATTATAGAGTAGCCCTTAGATAGTTACTAGATTACAGGATAGATTTCAAGACAAAGACTACACTAGTCTTAACGTAGATTAATTTGTTCCATCATAGTGACAAGACGGTCCACAGTGTTTGCAAGTCTGCTAGCTTGTCGGGCGTTATCTTCTGCCAGGGCTAGTCGTTGTGTTAGTCCACGGGCATACTCTTCTGCTTCATGTGAACGCTGTTCACATTCTTCCATCCTTTGACGCAGGAGGGCATTTTCCACGCTTATCGCTATTACTTGGTTGCGAAGGACATCCATGTTGTTGTTTGTGGTTTCCAGGTCGTCGGAGACTTGTTCGATGCGTTCAAGGGATGTAAGTCTCCAGTTTTCGTTTGTTTCTTGCAACACGACATCCATGGTGCGAAGTCGTTGCTCATGTTGGTTCACCCTAGCGGCTAAGGCCGGAAAGGTGAAGTGAGTGGGGTACGGGCCAGCTCGAGGCAACCTGGCGTTCCTCCTAGCAACCCTTGGGTTCTGCGACCCGGATTGAGAGCGAGATGAGTTTGATGGTGTGTTTGCCATTTCTGAGACAAAACGTTAGTAAGTTTGAGGCATATATTCATATAGCTCCTATATAATATAGCCTATTGAGTGTCTAGCATAAACATGTTTAAGTCTTGGTTCTCTCGAGGTCAGAGTCTTCTATTGTACCCTGTTCAGCCATAACCCCTTTCAGATCTTACATCATCTTTGCTTAATTGTACATAGTTGATCAGGCTATGTTAAATTAAACTCGTATGATGTAATCACTGAACCAGTTATACCTAATAAGGGATACTGCCTAATGGTCATAGTCTAGGCTCACTAAATGCAACCTAGTTCACTATAACCTTAGGCTCTGATACCAATCTGTAACACCCCCAAATTTAATGATTTGCGGAAGCTTGATTTGGGTGTTACTAATCAATAACAAAGCACAAAGATATATAGTAAACGACTCTATATGCGTCGTTTTAACAAAATATATTGATAACTGAAATGTTTACAACATTTAAAGCTTTACATAGCTCGAGTTTAAATAAAATGAGATTTCAGTACATAAGTACTTGAACAAAATATACTAATGCAAGAAAATCTTGATCGTCTGTATGCTGACTCGAGCTAAAATCCTGAAGCAGAAACATCCTACTGCTTGGTACCTGCGATATATGCTAAAAGGTCAGCTAGAAAGCTGGTGAGCTCACAGGTTTGAAATCAGTTAATATAGTATGAACCGCAAGATTTAAATAATGAATTGCATCCAGCAATTAAATAATGAATTGCATCCAGCAATTAAATGATAGTCATCGTGTATACAGCCATGAGCACATAGTTGAGCTTAACTCGAGGGCCGGGTCCCCTATAGAGAATTCCGGGCGAGGTTGCCTCCACGAATGCCTAATCCACATTCGTCTTCCCAAATATTAGTACGTCCGTTTACCCGGTTAGTGCTTGCTAACCCGGACGAGGTGGGTCAATCCTATATGGTACCATATACTAATATTCACGCTACAACGTATTAACAACTATGCTGACGGAGGACTTTAAAATGATTAGTTTCGAAGAACTCATGTAGTATATGAAAGGTTTGTACTTGCGTTCATATGTAAAAGTTGAGCAATATATCACACCCCTGAGTAAAACAGTAAAAAGAGGGGCTATGAGACTCACCTGAGTCTTATGAGTTTAACTTAATAAACTTGAGTTGATTAGCCGAGTATGAAGTCCAAAGACTTGTAACCTGAGGATGTCCACGACACGCGATGGTTATAACATGCGAAGGTATCTAATAAGACGACCTTGTAGTTGTTCGTCCAACTATAATGTCCAAATTCCATTTGGTTGATTGATTTGAATGTTTGAAAACATGTACGGCCCGTTGGTGACGGATTTGTAATAATAATCTCAACTATTATTATTTTGATTTCGTGGCGTTTTACTTGAAAAAAAAATGTGTTTTGATTGTGTCTTAGAAGCCGTTACGGAATCTAAGTACGGGGGTCCGGGGGCAGAGCCCCTGGCTGGGGTCGAGCTGCCAGGTCAGCTTGGAAAATTTTTATTTCTACTATATTGCTTTGACGAAAAACGCATCTGGATCTGAATTTGGGTAAAATCGAGTGATAAATTTCGAGTCTCGACACTTAGTAAAAATCTGTGTTTTTGAGGTTCTGGTTTGTGCGACGTTGGATGCGACGTCGCAGATCCTGACTGCGACGTTGAGCATGACGTCGCTATGTGCGACTTTCGCAATTTAATGCGACGTTGTACGTGGCGTCGCTATATGCGACGTTGCTGATTTATGCGACGTAAGGGCTTGCGTCGCTAAGTGCGACGTGGTGAGGTATTGGCGACGTTAAGGCTGATGTCGCTAAATGCGACGTCGCAATTTAATGCGACGTTGTGACTGACGTCGCACCATGCGACGTTACGAGGGGTTTTGCGATGTTGAAGCTGACGTCGCATAAATTCTGGGCCAACTGCGACGTAGCGGTCTGTTGGCCGGAAAATGTGTCGAAAACGAGTTTTTCGGTTTCCGTTCGGTCCAAAACTTTTACCCAACCCATATATGGACATTTTAAGTGTATACAAACAACCACAAGTCGAAAATAATGGAAATCGAAGAGTTTCGGGAATTGTCGGAAACTTACAAAGTGTCGGATCAAAAATCCGAAAAGATAGGATGATAGATCGTGATGCGGTGAATCTTTTGTTCCAAACGAGCGAGGAGATCCGAGCGTGTTTAGTGGTAGTATTATGTGATTTAATGAGGTGGTGGTGGATGGTGAAGTTGAAAGAAAAGAGAGAAAAGAGAGGAAGGAGAGAGAAAGAATTAAAGAAAGAAATGAAAAGAAATGGAGGTGGTGGAGGTTAAGTCCCCACCATTTTCAGTCCGCGCACTGCGCCCCGTGCGGTGTTCGTTTGCTCCGTCGTTTAAACGTTAAATAATTATTTTACAAATTAAATGGTATGTTTTAAAATACAAATTATTACGCGATATTTTATTTAAATGTTTTACAATTCTATTTATATTTGAGTTACAAAATATAAGTTTGATCATCAAATTTGCGCGTTTTAATATTTTAAATTGTGTAAGTTCTGTTTGTACGATACGAATGAATACGAAATATTATCATGATAATATTTTTGACATAAAAGCGTTATTTAATAAAATTGGTCACCAACGTCCGTATTAAATTGAATCGAAATACATTCGATTTAAGTTGCGTACGATTTAACCAAATCGCATTTTCGTATATATTCAACAATATATATAATTCGATACATTAATTAGCCTAACACAGAACTAATTACATGTATTAACGTATTATTAGGCACTAATTACTAGTCCTAATTTGGCGGGTGTTACACTTGAGGATGTGAACTATTTTGAAGAACAGACTCACAACCTAGTGAGTGTTTCCCAAGTCTGCGATAAAGGTTATCCAGTTCATTTTAATGAAAAGGAGGCTTTAGTCCTGAAGCCAAGTTTTGTAATTCCAGAGAAATGGATATTGATGAGGGCACCAAGGAAGAAGGACATCTATGCTGTAAACAAGGGTGTTTCTAACTCTTCAATGATGTCTACATGTTTATTATCCAAGGCTTCTGAAGCGGACGCCTTATTATGGCATAAGAGAATGGCTCACCTAAACTTTAGAAAGATGAACTATATAACCAAAAATGGGTTAGTTCTGGGTGTACCACAAAAACATTTCGAGTCTGAAGATAAGTGTGTTCCTTGCATGAAAGGAAAGCAGCACAAGAAACCACACAGATCTAAGACTGAAAACTCAATCTTCTTGCCATTTGAATTGCTACACATGGACCTCTTTGGCCCCATATGTAACACCCGCCAATTTAGGACTTTAATTAGTGCCTAAACTACTTGTAATTACATGTATTTAGTTTTGTAATATTCTAAGTATATGTAACGTTTTGGTGTAATTACATACACGCTTACACGATTTGATTTAAATCGTGCACTTATGAACCGGACGGGGTCCGACATTATATAATACGGACGTTGGTGACAAAACTTTTAAATAATGTGGAATTATACAAACAAACACTAATTGCATTAATATATCATGAAAATATATTACACATATTTCGTATCGTTTAAAACACTCCGAAAGTGGCGAAAACACGCGTGACGCGCCCAACAAGGGAAAATAATGCAAATTATATTTTTATAACTTATTATGATGTATTTTGGTAAAATACCTCGGTTAAAAATATTACAGATACACTTTAACATATAACACTAAATAACATTTAAACGATCGCGAGACATAACACAAACTCGAGGAACGAGTTCACGAGACCGAGACCCAAGTCGGGTCGGACCGGACCCATGGACCCAACCAGTGATCCACCCTTTTTAAACCCCCACCTCTTTCATTTACTCTCATTTACCTCACAATTTCACACACTCACACCTCAAACTCTCTCAAATCTCTCCCTCTCTTCCTCTTGGTTTCGGCAGCAACAACACCAAAACATCATCATCATAATCGTTCACCATCATCATCAAGACACAAACACAAGGATCATCATCACCATTACCATCTTCATCTTCTTCGATTTTCGAGGTAATAGAACGTTAAAACTCTTTTAAATTACTTGTAAAGCTTGGATTTACATGCTAGAACGTTTCCCCAACGAGTTTATGTCCAAAAACCGACTTAAAAAGCCGATTTTTAGAGTTTTTATGCGAACAGCCCGTCTCGCGAGTCGAGATCTGTTCGTCCAACGAGGCGAGTCGAGATTCGACTCGCGAAGCCATCCTGCGAATCGGAATCACCTACGAACCGAACTGGCCCGCGAGTTGACCTGCGAGTCGAAGTTGACTTGCGAGTCGAGTTGCCCTGTGAACCGAACTGACCCGCGAGTCGAGTTGACCTGCCACTCGAGTTGACCTGCGAGTCGAGTTGGCCTGCGAGTCGAGTTCTCCCAGCTCGGTTCGCAGCCCACTTTGTCTTTCGAACCTAAATTCGGTAATAAAAGCACTAATATGAACTAAGATTTACCACTTGATTTTACACCGAATTTAGATTTCAAATGCGTTTTCGATAAAGCAATATAGTAGAAATAAAAATTTTCCAAGCTGACTTGGCAGCTCGACCCCAACCAGGGGCTCTGCCCCTTGGACCCCGCCAGGGGCTGCCGCCCCTTGGACCCCGCCAGGGGCTGCCGCCCCTTGGACCCCGCTACCAGGGGCGCTGCCCCCGGACCCCCTTCATTAGATGTTGCAAATACTTTTCGCACTAAGTGTCAAACACTTACAAATAACGAAACCTGATTCAACGATACATATAATAATAACACTTTTGGATTATTATTACAAACCGTCACCAACGGGCCATACTTGTTTTCAAACTACAAACAAATTTCTAACAAACACTTGGACATTTCCTAGTTGAGTGGACAACTAGCATGGGTGGTCTTTTAAGACACCAACTTATTTACTTGTTTACTTACAACCTTGCGCGTTTCGGACGCCAGAAGGTTGCAGGGTTCGGAGAGCCACTTACGGACTTACATCCGCATTACTTGTTTGATTTCCCAAACATACTTACTAGACTCAGGTGAGTCTTACAGCCCCACTTTTACTGTTTTTATACTTTGGGGTGAGATACTTAGCAACTGTTTTACATATGAACACAATGTACTGAACTGATTACATTACTGTTTACACATAACGCATGAGTTACTTTTTATCCACTGAAAGCCTCCTATTCGTAAGTTGTTAGTTATGGACTTAAGCGCGATTACTAGTAGATGGATCCATTTTGGACTGACAATCCCTGCCTGGGGTGGTAGCGCCACCACGTACTGATTTACACGTAGAAACAAGCATATTAGTATTTGTTTCGTATGAGTGTACGGATAGCACTCACGGGGGTACATGATATATTCACATTACACGGTTAAGCTTCAACTTATGAGCTCATGGCACTTGTGATGATTTACTGATTTACTTACTTTGCTTGATAGCAATACGGGTACATGCTTGTGGTTCATAACGCTTATTTAATACTAAACCTGTAAGATTCACCAACCTTTTTGGTTGACACTTTTAGCTTTGTATCTCAGGTACACAGACGGAGTAGGATTTCCCCTGGACACTAGCTAGAGTCGCATGATTTCTACCTTGCATCTAACGGAGATTCTTAGCATTATCTTTTGTATATTTTGCTTATGTAATAGAATCTCCCGCTATACGCGTGGGCTCTAGGGAACTACATTTTTGTAACTGAAAACACTATGTTTTCAAAACATTTATTATGTGGAAATGTAACTATGTTACAAACGTTGCATATAGATATCGTTTGCTTTACTTTTGTGCTGTGATATTTGATTAGTAGCACCCCAAAACTTGCTTCCGCTAAACAGTGAATTTGGGGGTGTTACAGATTGGTATCAGAGCCTAAGGTTATAGCGAACTAGGTTGCATTTAGTGGGCCTAGACTATGACCGTTAGGCTGTATTTCCCCATTAGGTATGATTGGTTCAGGGATTACATCATACGAGTTTAATTTAACATAGCCTGATCAACTATGTACAATTAAATAAAGATGATGTAAGAACTGAAACAGTTATGTTGAACCGGAATACATTAGTTGACTCTGACCGTGAGAGAAATGGGACTTATAATTGCTTGTGTTAGACACTCTAGGCTATATTATATTATGTGTGATTAATATGTATATAGGCCTCACTACTACTAACGTTTTGTCTCAGAAATGGCAAACACACCACCCAATTCATCGCGCTCTCAATCCGGGTCGCAGAACCCGAGGGTAGCTAGGAGGAACGCCAGGGTGCCTCGAGCTGGCCCGTACCCAACCCACTTCACCTTGCCGACCTTAGCCGCTAGGGTGAACCAACACGAGCAACGACTTCGCACCATGGATGTCGTGTTGCAGGAAACAAACGAAAACTGGAGACTTACATCACTCGAGCGCATCGAACAAGTCTCTGAGGATCACGAAACCACCATTAACAACGTGGTGGTTCTTCGCAACAAGATAGTGGAGATAAGTGTGGAAACCGCCCTTTTGCAGCAAAGGCTAGAAGAATGTGAGCAACGCTCATGGGAATCAGAGGAGTATGTTCGCAGTTTAGTGCAACGACTGGTCCTGGCAGAAGATAACGCCCGACAAGCCAGCAGACTTGCAAATACCGTGGATCGTCTCATTGAAATGATGGAGCAGATTAATCAACGTCGAGACTAGTGTAGTCCTTGTCTTGTAATCTATCCTGTAATCTAGTAACTATCTAGGTGCTACTCTATAATTCAGTCGGATGTAACAATTCCTGATACCTTTTGTAATACATCCGTGGGGTGTAACCTTTGAACTCATATTATCTATCAAATATTCCTACTGTTCCAACCTATATTAACTGTCATTTTCATGTTGATGTTGTGTATTACCGCTTTTATATATAAACATCTGTGATGAATACAACTTCTTACAAATTCTCATGTATCTTTATTTCTCTTATTGAAGAAACATGCCGCCAAAGACTAGACCATACACCGATGCTCAGCTTACGTCACTCATCACTCAAGCTGTGACTGAAGCCCTGGCTCGAAATTCTACACCGAACTCCGTGAGAAACAGCGATTCCGCTGAAACCACTGTCGCCAAACCTTGTTCCTACAAGGACTTTCAGAACTGCAAACCCTTGAGCTTCAAGGGGACCGAAGGAGCCATCGGACTTATCCGATGGTTCGAAAAGATGGAATCCGTTTTCCGCATCAGCAAATGTGCGGAGGACGACAAGGTCAAATTCTCCACCTGCACCCTTGAAGATGGTGCCCTCTCGTGGTGGAATTCCTATACCCAGTCTGTGGGTATTGACACCGCTTATCTACTCCCTTGGGAGGATCTGAAGAAAATGCTCACTGATGAGTATTGCCCGGCCGAACAACTCTATAAGCTGGATAAAGAGTTCTGGAACTTAAAAGTGCAAGGAACTGATATTGTTGGATACACCACCAGATTCCAACAACTCACTATCCTTCGCCCAGCTATGGCAAGTACTGAACCCGAAAAGATCAAGAAATACATCCGCGGCCTCCCGGAACCCGTCCGGGGAAATGTCGCCTCATCAAACCAAACCACCCTTCACGGTGCCATCCGGTTGGCCCATGAACTTTTAGCTATGAACGAGGACCCAGAACCACCCACTCCATCCTCCAACAGCAACAAAAGAAAATGGTCCGACAACCACAACAACCACCAAAAGAAGAAATTCGAAACCATTAAAGCCTACACCTCCGGTTCTGATGACAAGGGAGCGTACAAGGGAACCAAGCCCTATTGCTCAAAGTGCCAACGACACCACCATGGTTCGTGTCTGTAGCAAGTGTAAGAGATTTGGACACTTGGCTAAAGATTGTAGATCAAACACCACTGGCACCAATACCTCTGCACCAAAGACTTGTTATGAGTGCAACGGTACGGGGCATTTCAGGAAAGACTGCCCGAAGCTGAAGAATAACAACAACAACAACAAGAACAACAACAATGCTCGAGGAAGAGCTTTTGTGCTGAAATCTGGAGAAGCCCGTCAAGACCCGAATGTGGTCACGGGTACGTTCCTTCTCAACAACTTGACTGCTTCTGTATTATTTGATACTGGTGCTGATAAGAGCTTTATTTCTGATGAGTTTTATCCACTACTTGACACTACACCTATTGCCTTAGATTCTAAGTACACAGTAGAATTGGCAAACGGAAAACTTATTGAGGCCGACAGTGTGATACCTAATTGCACTTTAAACTTAGCTAATGAGCTCTTTTCCATTGACTTGATACCCGTCGAAATCGGCAGCTTTGACATTATTGTCGGTATGGATTGGTTGTCCAAGCACCGAGCCGAAATCGTTTGTTTTGAGAAAATTGTACGCATTCCTCTCGTCACTGGTGGAACTTTGAGCATACAAGAGGAGACAGTGGGACGAGAATAAATATCATTTCTTGCATGAAAACCCGAAAATACTTGAGAAAAGGGTACCAGGAAATCCTCGCACATGTTATGGAGAAAAAGTCGGAGGAGAAGCGACTTGAGGATGTGCCTATTGTTCGAGACTTCCCAGAAGTCTTTCCTGAAGACTTGCCTGGCTTACCGCCAACTAGACAAGTCGAATTCTCTATTGATCTTGTGCCCGGCGCAGCACCCAAGGCACGAGCCCCTTACCGACTAGCCCCATCCGAACTTCAGGAGTTGTCTACTCAGTTACAGGAACTCCTGGACAAAGGAATTATTCAACCAAGTTACTAACCCTTGGGGAGCTCCGGTCCTGTTCGTGAAAAAGAAGGATGGTTCTTTCCGCATGTGCATCGACTACCGTGAACTCAACAAATTAACTGTCAAGAACCATTACCTCGCATTGATGACCTGTTCGACCAACTTTAGGGCTCGAGTTTTTATTCCAAGATCGACCTACGGTCAGGTTATCACCAACTCCGAGTTCGTGATGAAGATATCCCTAAAACAGCCTTCCGAACTCGTTACGGGCATTACGAATCCAGGTGATGCCATTCGGCTTAACCAACGCACCAGCGGTATTCATGGACCTTATGAATATGGTGTGCAAGCCTTACCTTGACAAGTTTGTTATCGTTTTCATTGATGACATTTTGATTTACTCGCGCAACGAACAAGAACATGCGCAACACCTGAAAACTATCCTAGAGCTGCTCAAACACGAAGAGTTATACGCCAAATTCTCTAAGTGTGAGTTCTGGATGCAAACCGTTCAATTCCTTGGACACGTCATTGACAATCAAGGGATATATGTCGATCATTCAAAAATCGAGGCTATCAAGTGCTCGCAAGCACCCACTACACCCACAGAAGTACGTCAATTCTTAGGGCTTGCTGGATACTACAGGCGATTCATTGAGAATTTTTCGAAAATAGCCCTACCTCTCACTGCACTGACTCAAAAGGATAAGAAGTTCGATTGGACTGACAAACAGGAGTCAGCTTTTCAGCTACTAAAACAGAAACTCTGCAGTGCACCTATCTTATCTTTACCCGAAGGCAACGATGACTTCGTGGTATACTGTGATGCTTCACACCAAGGTCTTGGTTGTGTGTTGATGCAACGAGACAAAGTCATCGCTTACGCCTCTCGACAACTCAAGGTCCACGAAAAGAATTACACAACTCATGACCTAGAGTTGGGGGATTCGCTCTAAAAATCTGGAGACACTACTTATACGGTACCAAGTGTACAATCTTTACTGACCATAAAAGTCTCCAACATATCTTCGATCAAAAGGATCTCAACATGAGGCAACGTCGATGGGTCGAGTTGCTTACTGATTACGATTGCGAGATTCGCTATCATCCGGGCAAGGCAAATGTTGTTGCCGATGCCTTAAGCCGAAAAGAACGAGTGAAACCACTTCGAGTTCGAGCTCTCAGTATGACCATTCACAACGACCTCATCAATCAAACTCTCACCACTCAACTCGAAGCACTCAAACCAGAAAACTTGATAAACGAGGCCTTGCGGGGCATGGACAAGCAATTTGAAACCAAACCTAACGGGGTCAAATACTTCTCGAACCGAATCTGGTTACCAAGTTTTGGGAACCTGCGAGACTTGGTGATGGATGAAGCTCACAAGTCCAAATACTCTATACACCCCGGTGCCGAAAAAATGTATCATGGCATCAAGGAAATGTATTGGTGGCCCAACATGAAAGCTGATATTGCAACCTTTGTTAGCAAGTGTCTTACTTGTTCCAAAGTTAAAGCTGAACACCAGAAACCTTCAGGCTTGCTACAACAACCCGAAATACCACAATGGAAATGGGAGCAGATTACCATGGATTTCATTACTAAACTCCCGAAAACATCTAACGGTTGTGATACCATTTGGGTGATCGTCGACAGACTCACTAAATCTGCTCATTTCCTGGCTATCAAGGAAACTGACAAGATGGAACGTTTGACACGAATCTACCTGAAAGAGATTGTGTCAAGACACGGCATGCCAATCTCAATCATCTCTGATAGAGATGCTCGATTTACTTCTCACTTCTGGCAATCCTTACAAAAATCTCTCGGTACTCGTTTGGATATGAGTACCGCTTACCACCCGCAAACTGACGGCCAGAGCGAACGAACTATACAAACACTGGAGGATATGCTACGAGCCTGCGTAGTTGACTTCAGTAAAAACTGGGAAAATCACTTACCATTGTGCGAATTCTCGTACAACAACAGCTACCACACCAGCATTAAGGCTGCACCCTTCGAGGCACTTTACGGTCGTAAGTGCCGGTCACCTATCTGTTGGACTGAGGTGGGAGATACATAACTCACCGGTCCAGAAATCATACATGAAACAACTGAAAAGATCGTAGGCATACAAAACCGGCTGAAAGCTGCACGTGATCGTCAGAAAAGCTATGCTGACGTGAGACGTTGATAGCATCAAATAGTACTATATTTATATACTAATATTCCCTAGTTTTTGTATACTTTTATTGCATTTACTTGATAAAATATAGTTATTTCGTTCATGATATCGCTCATTTTGTATAAGTTTATCTTTAGCGATATCATTGTTTTTGCATTCATTTTAAGTGGACTTTATGAACTTTTGGTACTTATTTAGCTTAAATTGAATTACAGGCGTCAATATTGAAGAATTGTCGTTTGGACTGCATTTTGGTTATGATTCGAGCAAGTTTGTAATGTGTTGAAGTCTCGAGCTTAAAGTTGGTCTGCTGGAAAATTGCCTGAAGCCGCCGGCTTGGGGAATGTAGCCGCCGGGTCCTAGGATTCTAAAGAAGCCGGCGGGTTGATTAACCAAGCAGCCGGGTTTGTATGGTAACCAGCCGGGTGATTGAGGCTAGCCGCCGGGTGAATTAACATTTCCATCATTTGTTGGTCACAGAGAAATTCGGCCGTTTGAACCCTGTAGAAGCCGGCGGGTGATCCTCCTGAGCCGCCGGGTTGTGTTTTTAGATTGACCCGCCGTGTCTATCAACAAACAGCCGGGTTCCTTAAAATTCAAAGGACCCGCCGGGTTGTTATACTAACCCGCCGGGTAGTTTGGGCGGCAGATCACTTTTTGGCTAGAAAAGCACTTTTCACTATTGAATCTCACCAACTTTTTACACACACAAAAACACACACGAAAACCAGTCACTAGGTGGCGATTTTGGTGTTCTTGAAGGTTTTCTTTCATTTTCTTGAAGATTTCCTTTAGTGTAGCATCTCTCAGTTATTAACAATCATCATCCCGACATTGTAAGAACTCGGTTTGCATTTTTATCCAAATATAATCATGTTTTCCTTGGTTTCTTTGATGTTTTGTGTGTATGATGATGTGATTATGATGGTTGGCTAGGTTTTGTTATACTTGCTTGGATGAACTAGTTAGTGACTAGGGGTGTTATATTTGGTGTTTGATTTATGCTTTGAGTTTAAGATTCATCCATAAATTTGTATGTAACTAGTTGATGTGGTTAAACTTGTGGGTATTTTGACTAAACAACTATGGCGAATGTTTGTTGTTTAATAAAAATACTTGTCATTTGTATGAAATGTATGAATGAATCTATTTTCGCGAATGTGAAAATTATTACAAGTGAAGCTAGTTAACTAGTATGATTTGAGTTAGCGGATTTGGCGAATGTCTTTCGTTTGGATGAATCATAAACTCTTTTAACTTGAACTTGTGTTTAATCAACTACTTGTGTATTTGAGCTTGATGTCAATTAATTAACTTGTTTGATAATTTGCTAATAGATATAGTGAACGTTTTCTATCTAGTGAATTGTTGTCAACTTTTTGTCTATAAATTGTTGAACTTGGTTGCGGATGTGGTTTTGGAATAGGTTAACAAGTTAAGCTCAAATATGCAAGTAGGTAACTATGGCGAATGTCCGTTATTTGATTGAATCATGGGTTTGTAAATTGAAGTTGAATTATTAGGTGTTGGCGAATGTTAAGCCTAGGTTTGATGGAAAATTGTTTGCATAAAATAACCGGTTTTAACTTTACACCCCAAAATCACTAACGATCTAATCCAAGCAAGTATAGTTTTTAATATTTGAAAGTTCCAAATCAATCACTTTGACTCTAAAGAGTCCACTTGCCTAGTTTAACTAGAATTTCGTAGTTTTAAGCAACGTGACAATTCGGTCACACAAACCAACCACATTTTATTTTCTCTTTTTAAATTGCTCACACTTCTATTGATCATCCAATCTAGTTCCCTGTGTTCGAACCCGAACTTACCCAACTATACTACCACACGATAGGGTCCACTGCCCGGTTGTGTTTTGGTCTAGCTCGGTACTTTCTTGTTCACTTTTCAACGATAATTTTATAACTGGATTTATCACATCAAGTTTTTGGCGCCGCTGCCGGGGAACTTGATTTGTGAAAAATTGATTTAAGTGTGATTGATTGATCCTTTCCAGAATTTATTCTTGGAAAGTTACATTCGTTTGTATTGCGCCGGTGCATTTATGGTTTTATCGTTTGTGTACTTTCAGGTGTGATTTGGTAGTGGATGAACACAAGGAGCTCCGGTAAAGAGCTTCTAAGTCCTTTGTCCAACCCGGAGAAGACCAAAAAGAGTAAACGAAGGAGGAAGCCAAAGCAAAGATCATCGGAATCATCTAGTAGTCAAACGGATACCGATACATCTTCGGGAAACACCATCGAGGTGGAAGAAACTTTTGTGGAGGAAATTCCATCACCCGAAGAAGAACCTTCAACACCCTCCGAAGGTGAAGAAGAGATGGCGGATGAGGATGATACCCCCATTTTCTCACGGACGAGAACCATGGCACCGACACCCGAGTCGGCCATACGGGTTCAAGATATTGAAAATGATAATTTCTCTTTGAAGGGGCATCATATGCAACTAATTAGAGATAAACAATTCGACGGAAGGGTGCGGGTCGATCCACACCAACACATTGCTAGCTTTCTTGAAATCGGGAGCTATTTCAAGTATGGGGCGAATATGGATGAAGTGATTCGCCTACGGACGTTTCCTATGTCACTTTGTGGTGAGGCAAAGATTTGGTATCAAGAATTGGAACCAAACACCATCACTACTTGGGATGAGATGAGGGAAGCATTCGTTAGACGATTTTATCCTCCGGCTTTGGCCGAAAGACTTTTGAATGAGATTAGAGCTTTCAAACAACAAGAAGGCGAAACTTTGGTAGAGGCATGGTGTCGGATGAAAGAAATGTTGAGGAATTGCCATGGTCACGATTTGAAGAAGAGAGAAATCATTGTGTTATTCTACAATGGTCTTAACTTGGATTCGGCAAGTATTCTTGATGCCTCGGGAGGAGGTCAATTCCTCTACAAGACACCGAATGAAGCATGGAGGCTTCTTGAAGACAAGGTTATCCAAAGCTTAAATTGGGCTAAGGATAAAGGAGGAAAACCGGTTAAAAAGCATGTTGCATTCGCCGAGGGTACTAGTAATAGAAGTGGAAGCTCCAATGACTCGGCCATGATGAAAGAAATCAAGGCTTTATATTCTAAGTTTGATGCACAATTCAAGACTATCAAAGGTGAAATCAAAGAGCTTAGAGATGGTTGCGGTAATTGTGGCGGAAATCATGCCACGGCTAATTGTGCACAAGACGATTTGCCAATGGTAGGAGATGAGGAAGGTGTTAACTTTCTTCAACAAGGTAATTATCAAAGCGGAAACTACCAACGAGGGGGTTATTAAAACCGAAATTCGGGAGGTTACCAAGGCGGAGGCTATAACCAAAACCAAAACCAAAACCAA
The DNA here is from genome assembly GCA_949592205.1 of Helichrysum umbraculigerum. Taxonomy (NCBI): domain Eukaryota; kingdom Viridiplantae; phylum Streptophyta; class Magnoliopsida; order Asterales; family Asteraceae; genus Helichrysum; species Helichrysum umbraculigerum. The sequence continues at coordinate 118,988,364 of CATIUR010000003.1, read as the reverse complement.
ATCCGATTTTCTAGACCTAACCAACCTTACAACCAAAACTCCAACCAATCTCAAAACCAATCATACAATCAAAACCAATCCCAAAACCAAAATTACAACCAAAATCGACACCAAAGCCCATCTAGAGAACAACAACCACCACCGGTTCAAAAACAAGAACCAACATTGACTCCAATGGAACAAATGATGAAGGAGTTTATGTCAAAGCAAGAAACCGCCACCGAGAGGATGAAAACTCAAATGAAAAATATTTGGTTGAGCATGGAACAAGGGCAAAAGAATCAACAAGCTTCAATTCAAGATTTGGAGCGAAAAATGGAGAGGTTGTCCGAGGGGCAAAGTAGTAGGCCAACCGGTGGCTTACCGAGTAATACACAACAAAACCCAAGACCACAACCTTCACCCTCTAGCGGTTCCAAACCTTACCAACCACCACCCGCGAGAAATGAGCATGTGAATGCTATAACCACAAGAAGCGGAAAGGAGCTTCCACCACCTCAAACCAAGGACAAAAATGTTTCTAACTCTTTTGTGCAGGAAATTGAGGAGGAAGACAATGAAGAGAATGTTGAAGCTCCTACACCAACGGTCACACCGGTGTCACCTACTCCGGTTGTGAAAGCTTACAAGCCGAAGATTCCTTATCCACAAAGACTAAGGAAAGAAAAGATGGCGGCTCAATATGGGAAGTTTGTGGACATGATCAAGGGCATTCGAATCAATGTGCCTTTGGTTGATGTATTAGCCGGGATGCCAAATTATGCCAAATTCATCAAGGATTTGGTGAGCAACAAAGAGAAATTGTCGGAGGCTTCGGCAATGTTTTTGAATGAAGAATGCTCGGCACTTGTCCAAAACCAAATTCCACCCAAGCTTGGAGATCCCGGGAGTTTCATCATTTCTTGTACATTGGGTAAAATCATTACTTGTGATGCACTTGCGGACCTAGGTGCTAGTATAAATTTAATGCCATATTCACTTTATGCTAAATTGGCCCTAGGATCCCTAACCCCCACTCGCATGAGCATCCGTCTTGTCGATAGATCTTTCCAATATCCCGTTGGGATTGCGGAAAACATGCTAATAGAGGTAGGGCAATTTACCTTCCCGGTTGACTTTGTTATCCTCGAAATGGAGGAGGATAGTAAAGTGCCCTTGATTTTAGGACGACCCTTCCTACATACCGCGGATGCCATAATTGGGGTTAAAGATAAGAAATTGACCTTTGGGGTGGGAGATGAAAGGATTGCGTTCACGGTCGATAAGGCCATGAAGCATCCTTATTCTAATGATGATTCGTGTTTTAGAATTGATGTGATAGATGATGCGGTGGAGGAAGAATTGGAAAGCTTGCTTGGATTGGAATCGGAGCTTGTTAACTTGCTAGAGTCAAATGTTGAAGGAATGACCGAGGAGGAGTTGGTCATGAGCATGGAAGAGACAAATGATGAAGAAGAGCTCGAATGTGAGGATGCTTTTGAGGAGCTCACAAAGGATGACAATATGAGGATCAAGACGTCATTGGAGGATCCACCACGTGATTTGGAGTTGAAAGAACTTCCAAGCCATTTGGAGTATGCATATCTCCATGAGGAAAATCTCCTACCCGTAATCATTTCCTCCTCCCTTGTGAATGATGAAAAACTTAAATTGTTGAATGTACTCAAGGCTCACAAAAGAGCTTTCGCTTGGCGGACATCCGACATACCGGGAATAAGCCCATCCTTTTGTAAACACAAAATCAATTTTGTTGATGATTTTAAACCCGTTGTCCAAAGACAACGGAGGCTTAATCCCAATATGGTGGATGTGGTCAAGAAAGAAGTAATTAAGCTTCTTGATGCGGGTATTATTTACCCCATTGCGGATAGTTCTTGGGTGAGCCCGGTGCATTGTGTGCCGAAAAAGGGGAGCATGACTGTTGTGGCTAATGAGAAAAATGAAATGATACCCACAAGGACGGTCACGGGTTGGCGTGTATGCATTGACTATAGAAAATTAAATGATGCTACACGAAAGGACCATTTTCCCCTCCCATTTATCGACCAAATGCTTGAAAGGCTAGCGGGCAATGAATTCTATTGCTTTTTAGATGGGTTCTCGGGATACTTTCAAATCCCCATAGACCCCGAAGACCAAGAAAAGACCACATTCACTTGCCCCTTCGGTACTTATGCCTATAGGAGGATGCCTTTCGGTCTTTGCAATGCTCCCGCCACATTCCAACGTTGTATGATTGCCATTTTTCATGATATGGTTGAAACTTCCATGGAAGTCTTCATGGATGATTTTTCGGTATTTGGCGATTCATTCGAGTCATGTTTAAAAAACTTGGATAAAATGCTTGAGAGGTGTGAGAGAGCCCACTTGGTCTTGAATTGGGAGAAATGCCATTTTATGGTGAAAGAGGGTATTGTATTGGGACACAAGGTGTCGGGTTTAGGTATTGAAGTTGATAGGGCTAAGATTGATGTTATTGCCAAATTACCTCCTCCGACCAATGTTAAGGGCATTAGAAGTTTTCTTGGTCATGCCGGTTTTTACCGTAGATTCATTAAGGATTTTTCGAAGATCACCCGTCCAATGACTAAGCTACTTGAAAAGGATGCCCCTTTTGTGTTTGATGGACCGTGTTTGAGCGCATTTTCGACCCTTAAGGACCATTTGACCAAGGCACCTATCATAGTCTCCCCTGATTGGTCACAACCGTTTGAACTCATGTGTGATGCAAGTGACTTTGCCTTAGGAGCTGTCCTAGGACAAAGGATTGATAAACATTTCAAACCCATTTACTTTGCTAGCAAGACCTTGAATGGGGCCCAACAAAATTACACAACCACTGAAAAAGAATTGCTTGCCGTGGTGTTTGCCTTTGACAAATTTAGGCAATATCTTGTGCTATCTAAAACCGTAGTTTTCACCTACCATTCGCCTTTAAAGTATCTTTTCAACAAACAAGATGCTAAACCCCGTCTCATCCGTTGGATTATTCTTTTACAAGAATTCGACATTGAGATTAAGGATAAAAAGGGAGCCGAAAACCTTGCCGCCGATCACTTGTCAAGATTGGAAAATCCACATCTTGACAAGCAAGGCGATACTAATATTGATGATTCCTTTCCCGAGGAATTTCTTTTGCAGGTAGGTGATGAAAACAAAGATGAGGAAGCACCATGGTATGCCGACTTGGCAAACTATTTGGTTGGTGGAGTTTTGAGGAAGGGCATGAGTCACCAAGAGAAAGGCAAATTTTTCTCTAACTTGAAGCATTATTTCTGGGAGGAGCCTTATTTATTCCGCGTTTGTGCGGATGGCATGGTGAGAAGAAGTGTTTCGGGGGGTGAAACAAGAAAGATTTTGGATGAATGTCACTATGGGCCCACCGGTGGACACTATGGTCCCTCAGTCACCGCGAAGAAAGTGTTTGATGCGGGTTTTTATTGGCCGACGATCTTCAAAGAGGCTAACACTTTATGTCAAACTTGCGATGCGTGTCAAAGAACCGGAAACATCTCCAAAAGGGATGAAATGCCACAAACTAGCATCCAAGTTTGCGAAGTATTTGATATTTGGGGCATAGACTTCATGGGACCATTCCCACCTTCATTTAAAAATGAATACATTCTTGTGGCGGTTGATTACGTGTCCAAGTGGGCGGAAGCTAAGGCTTTACCAAAGAATGACGCTCGTGTGGTCATTGATTTCTTGAAAAGCCTATTTTGCCGATTTGGGATGCCCAAAGCGTTGATTAGTGACCGGGGGACTCACTTTGCGAATGCTCAATTGGAAAAAGTTCTCAAGAAGTATGGGGTAAATCACCGGTTCTCGACTTCCTATCACCCACAAACAAGTGGTCAAGTCGAGAACACTAACCGTGCATTGAATAGAATTTTGGAGAAGACGGTGAAAGACAACCGGGCCATATGGTCCAAAAAGCTTGAAGATGCATTGTGGGCGTTTCGGACCGCCTACAAGACACCTATTGGAACGACCCCGTACCGGTTACTTTATGGCAAAACTTGCCATTTACCCCTTGAAATTGAGCATAAAGCTTATTGGGCGCTCAAGAATTGCAATTTGGATTTGATTGAAGCGGGTGAGAAAAGGATGTTGCAACTTCACGAGTTGGATGAGCTCCGGTTGCAAGCTTATGAAAATTCTCGTCTCTACAAAGAACGCACCAAAGTGTTGCACGACCGTAAGCTAAAGATGAGAAATGAATTCAAAGCCGGTGACAAAGTTCTTCTTTTCAATCACGTTTCAAGCTAAAACAACCAAAGTTCAAGCCTCGTTGGACCGGTCCTTATACGGTCAAACATGGTTATCCATCCGGATATGTTGAACTTTTCGGTTCGGATGGAGGAACTTTTATTGTCAATGGTCATCGGTTGAAACTATACCACGAGGAAGAAGAGGAGAGCGAGTGGGAGGAGCTCGCGGCTTACCCCAAGGACAAATGAATTCGGGGTCGAGTCAAGCTTTCGACTCGTTAATAAACAAAGTGTCCAAACGGGTCCAAGAAAACCCGTTTCGTATCCTTTTAGTTATAAGGTGTATAATAATTATTATTATTGATAATATTATTATTGTTATTTTCCTTGGTTAAAAAAAAAAAAAAAAAAACTGGGGGTTTTTGGAATCGGAAGGTGAGCAGCCGGGTAGACACACTTAGCCGCCGGGTTACTAAGTTGACACGCCGGGTGAATTAATTTTTCTCAATATGTTGTTAACAGAATTATTCGCCCGTTTTAAGTCTATATAAGCCGGCGGCTTCATCCACAACCCGCCGGGTTCAACACAAGACCCGGTTGCTAACCAATTCAACCCGCCGGGTTGTTTATTTGTTTTTGATCCGGATACCTGGCGACCCGGGCCTGACCCGCGCCAAACCCGACATTAACCCACCGGGTGACAACACAAGCCGCCGGGTTCCCAACTATATCTGCAGTTTTAAAAAATGATTTTTGGGCATTTTGTTCACCTAACCCCAATTATCTCATTCTTCTTCTTCAAACGGCTGGTGCACTCCATAAACCCTAACCCCATTTCGAAAAAACTATCACTCTTTTCATCTCCAATTCTTGTTTTAATGGCTCCTAAGGTATGGATTAACATCTTTTTACTTGCGATTTGTGATTTTTACTCTCACATTACTTTACATGTGGGTTTTGCAATTGCTAAGTGTGGGGATGTTTAATCTTGTACTTTTCATGCTATTAAACATGTTTATATGTTACATATCCTATTTGCACCATGATTCTATGTTTAATTGCTTGGTTTGATGAACTTTGCAAATTAGGGTTTATGTGAAATTGGGTATTCCGAATTTTGATGATGATAAGAGTTTGTAGTTGTTTAATTGACATGATATCTTTATCACTTTGCTTATAATTGCTTATTTTACAATTAGTTTCATAATGTAAAGGTGATAATTGGTGATTAGGGTTCATGTTAATTTTGGGGGAGATGAATTGGATGCAAATTTTGGTCATTATTTTTGATTGATATAATTATTGGTTCTAAGACATTGCTTGAGAATTGTCTATGCACTCGCGTTGTCATTATTCAAGTATATGTTTGATACTATTATTATTGATAAGTTGAATGACCATGATGGACTTTCTTGGAATGTTGGTACATTGTATGAACTAATGTGTAATTGTGATTGTAAGACTAGCTTAACTAAGATGAAGTTGATTAGGCATTGTTTTTGGTTTGGTTTAGTTTAATATTGGATTACATATTCTCTGCACTTTGATGAGTTTGTGAGTAAAAATGTGAACTTGTTGGGCATGTTTGGTTATGGTGTTTTTGGTGAATTGCTTTTATGCTATTTTGGTTGGAAAAAGACTATTTGTTGGGGGAGGTTATGATTTTGACATATTATCGCTCATTTTGCATACGAGACATGTCTAAGATTACGACTAACACTAACATTTGTTTTGTGCAACACTGTGTTTCTCTATTGTTTTTTTGCAGCATGCAGCAACCTCACGCAAGTCACGCAAAACCAGCACCTCCAAGAGAGCCGCTGACACTTCCACCTCTCAATTGCAAGATGAGGAGGAATTCCCACATGTCGGTCCTGATGTTGCGGAAGCACTCTTTATTCCGGCTAACATCCACCCATGGCTACGATTTGACCAACGATGGGTGTACTACGCCATGTATGCCAGGAACTTGTTCACTTTGTTAAAAAAGGAGTTTGAGCTATCCAGATACGTAGACTGGGAACCTCTTGAGGCGATTGGTCTCTCTCAGCAGATTCGTGAACTTCTCATTCAAAGGTTTGAGTATCAAGGGAATATGTACTAATTCACCGAATGGGAAAGATTGTTCAACATCAGGGAACCAGTGTTCAAGGGGTTATGCTATGAGTTCTTTTCCACTTTGATCTTGAAAAGAGATGTAACCTCAGCTACCGATGCAAATTTCATGAAGTTCAGGTTAGGAGGCGAGCCACGCTTTCTTTCCATGAGGAAACTAGCTGAATGTTTGGATATCTATACTCCAGCTGAGCTCGGCTATATTTTTTTTAATGACTATTTGATTACTGGGGCTCGAGTGGATGACACTCAAGACTTTATTGAGGGAGAGTTTTGGGAGCAATTCAGTGCTGAGGAGTTTGAAGCTAGTTCGGTCTCTTACAAAGACATGAATAATATCCATCTTCGTATCATTCACCGTTTCATCGCCAATACTATTGCAAACAGGCGTGAAAACAGCGAGAAAGTGACGTTGGCGGATATTTGGTATTTGAGACAAATCTACGAGAGGAACCACATCAACTTTTCATACTGTGTAGCAAATTATCTCGACACGACTGGTGGGGGTTTAAAGGACGAAAGTCCTATTGTTGGTGGTCACTTTGTCACTTTGCTTGCTAAGGGTTTGGGTGTCAATTTTGGAATAAGGCCTGCTTTGACTCAAGTGGATCTAAATCAGAAAAGAGTCGGTTATCTTATGTACCACGCAGCTGATGCAGTGTCTAAAAACAAAAAGGGATTTATTCCCTATCCTGAAAAACAAGCGCCCGAGCAACCCCAACAACCACCGAGACGCTAAAGAGCCCAGCAGCAACAACAGGGACAAGCTCAACCCTCTCTTTCTGATCTTATGCAGGGAATTGGAAGACTTGAAGTAGGTCATAATGCGTTCAGGGATGATTTCAACGATTTCAGGCATGAAATGGGTTACCGGATGGGAAACCTCGAGTACCGAACTGATTGGACTGTTGGTAATCTCAACTGGATGGCCGAGCAACAAGGCTATCAAACCACTTATGCCGAGCCCTTGTACCAATGGGGTACACCTGAGTCCCGCGACCACCCACCCCCTGTTTATGATCATGATGCTGCATTGGCGGAAGCTCAGCGCCAACACCAGGAAGAGTATGACAGGCAGTTGCAGCAGGAGCAGAGGTATCATAATGCTCCTTCAGATCATCAGAGTTGGGATCCACGGACTCAGCCAGGCGACCATCAAGGCGGTTCTCAGGTACCTAGTTCAGGGGGTTGGGGATGGCCCTATTAGTTTGCTTGTTGCCCCATTTTCAAACATTATCATCACTATCTTTATGTTTCCATTAAGAGTGCCTACGTGCCTCATGTGTTAGACATTTTTATTTCATGACTTGATACTTATCTTAGTTGGTTTTTGGAACTATTTGACTCGACTGACATTTGGGTGCGGTTTTGCACAATGTCACTCGAGTTCAAACCTTCTATGTTTGCTTTCTTTTTAGGCAATTGATTAAAGTTCTAGCTTTTATGGATGTCGGAATCGTGCGCCGGCTGGCAATAAGTTCAGCAAATGCACTCGCTCATCAAATAAACCCCCGGGGAAGTTCTCGTTCCCTTAGCCCCTTCGCACTCGTACTTTTATACTGTTTTTGCATTGAGGGCAATGCAAATCTCAAGTGTGAGGAGGGTTAACTTCACTTGAATCTTGTTCCAAGTATATTGTTGTTTTATAGCCACTTATTAGGTCTGTTATTGATCTTGGATTTTCCAATTGAACTTTACGAATTCTAATAACGGGTTATGGAATGGGAGTATGCTAGGAATTTGCTTGTCCTTATTAAATTAATTGCTTTGAAATGTGTTAGTTAAAATCTATTAAAAGCAATTAAATCTTCCCTCTTGCAACTAAACCTTTTGAGATGTGTCATAAAAAATAACCTAATAGGGTGAATTGCATGGCTAGCACACTTGTAGCCTCCTCCACTATGAAAAATTGTGAGAAATATGAGCCTTATTGAGAAAAACACTTATCTTTAGTGTTTACATTATTTGTTGCTATGAGTGTGCCGGTGATTGTAGTTTGTTCTAGAACTTGCCTTAGTGATGCATTTTGAGACCGCTGTGGGATCACAGAAATGTGATATAGGTGGGGTCAAAGACGAGGAGGTATTCTTAGGAATTTTTGATCTTATTTTGCTTTAAAACCATTTATATCCAGTTAACACAGGTCGTTAGCACTCATTTTTAGTGCTAAGAAACCCTTAGAAAACTTCCACATTCGATCCACTAAATATTAGCCTTATTTTTGTGTAGTCAATTCCTGAACCATCACTTTTCTAAGATGTTGCCTAGTTGGAACTTATGATGGATTTTACCAAAATGTGACTTAAATCGTTTTGAATTGGGATTCTAGTGTTAAATTCTATGATTGAGATTGGAAACAATTAAATGAATAGAAGTTAACCTTTGAGCTTAAAGTTTATAGTTGGATGATTGTAGTCAACTAAATGGCCTTTGGATTCCTGAATAAGTAGTTCCCGAGGGGTGTTCTACACCTAGCCACCAAAGGCCTTTATCCGGTCTAGGATGGTTGGTCCGAAAGTTCGTTACACAGGGTTCATAGAAAGTCATAGAATGCAATTATTCCAATCAAATGTGAAAAATCAATTTGAGTTATTTGTGTGAAATTGTTAAAGTATGAGTTATAAATGAGAACAAATAATAAGTTGAATTGACTTAGCACGAGAATCCTAAGTTTCATTACTGTCACGTGTTTAACCAATAGGTAACATTTCCACATTTTTCACGGTTTTTGACTACCACTTTTCACCAATTATTGTGTCTATCATACCCCTATTCCATAATTAGCCTACATTGTTACAACACATGCTAGAATACCTCCTTTGAGATCTCACTTGGTGCTCACGCCAAGTCGGTGGAGATTTGATCCTCTTGCAAGCCTATGGTAACATCGCATCACGACTTGGCTTGATTGAGTGTTACATTACTTACTTCCCTACCTTGTAGTCTTATAGGTTGAGAGTGAGTGACTAAACACTTATCCTTACGTGAGGTGCTAGGTCGTGCATTCGGGCTTGACAAACTAAAACATCTCGAGTTTACATTGCTTATACATATGTTGCTAGCCTAATTGCCTTGGTAGTTAGTGTTGGCATTATTTTGGTAAACTTGGTCTCCATTTCAAAATGTTGCAAGAGTGGATAATGAAATGATGAATAACGGTTTGCTTGAGGACAAGCAAAGTTCAAGTGTGGGGATATTTGATATCGCTCATTTTGTATAAGTTTATCTTTAGCGATATCATTGTTTTTGCATTCATTTTAAGTGGACTTTATGAACTTTTGGTACTTATTTAGCTTAAATTGAATTACAGGCGTCAATATTGAAGAATCGTCGTTTGGACTGCATTTTGGTTATGATTCGAGCAAGTTTGTAATGTGTTGAAGTCTCGAGCTTAAAGTTGGTCTGCTGGAAAATTGCCTGAAGCCGCCGGCTTGGGGAATGTAGCCGCCGGGTCCTAGGATTCTAAAGAAGCCGACGGGTTGATTAACCAAGCAGCCGGGTTTGTATGGTAACCAGCCGGGTGATTGAGGCTAGCCGCCGGGTGAATTAACTTTTCCATCATTTGTTGGACACAGAGAAATTCGGCCGTTTGAACCCTGTAGAAGCCGGCGGGTGATCCTCCTGAGCCGCCGGGTTGTGTTTTTAGATTGACCCGCCGTGTTGATCAACAAACAGCCGGGTTCCTTAAAATTCAAAGGACCCGCCGGGTTGTTATACTAACCCGCCGGGTAGTTTGGGTGGCAGATCACTTTTTGGCTAGAAAAGCACTTTTCACTATTGAATCTCACCAACTTTTTACACACACAAAAACACACACGAAAACCAGTCACTAGGTGGCGATTTTGGTGTTCTTGAAGGTTTTCTTTCATTTTCTTGAAGATTTCCTTTAGTGTAGCATCTCTCGGTTACTAACAATCATCATCCCGACACTGTAAGAACTCGGTTTGCATTTTTATCCAAATATAATCATGTTTTCCTTGGTTTCTTTGATGTTTTGTGTGTATGATGATGTGATTATGATGGTTGGCTAGGTTTTGTTATACTTGCTTGGATGAACTAGTTAGTGACTAGGGGTGTTATATTTGGTGTTTGATTTATGCTTTGAGTTTAAGATTCATCCATAAATTTGTATGTAACTAGTTGATGTGGTTAAACTTGTGGGTATTTTGACTAAACAACTATGGCGAATGTTTGTTGTTTAATAAAAATACTTGTCATTTGTATGAAATGTATGAATGAATCTATTTTCGCGAATGTGAAAATTATTACAAGTGAAGCTAGTTAACTAGTATGATTTGAGTTAGCGGATTTGGCGAATGTCTTTCGTTTGGATGAATCATAAACTCTTTTAACTTGAACTTGTGTTTAATCAACTACTTGTGTATTTGAGCTTGATGTCAATTAATTAACTTGTTTGATAATTTGCTAATAGATATAGCGAACGTTTTCTATCTAGTGAATTGTTGTCAACTTTTTGTCTATAAATTGTTGAACTTGGTTGCGGATGTGGTTTTGGAATAGGTTAACAAGTTAAGCTCAAATATGCAAGTAGGTAACTATGGCGAATGTCCGTTATTTGATTGAATCATGGGTTTGTAAATTGAAGTTGAATTATTAGGTGATGGCGAATGTTAAGCCTAGGTTTGATGGAAAATTGTTTGCATAAAATAACCGGTTTTAACTTTACACCCCGAAATCACTATCGATCTAATCCAAGCAAGTATAATTTTTAATATTTGAAAGTTCCAAATCAATCACTTTGACTCTAAAGAGTCCACTTGCCTAGTTTAACTAGAATTTCGTAGTTTTAAGCAACGTGACAATTCGGTCACACAAACCAACCACATTTTATTTTCTCTTTTTAAATTGCTCACACTTCTATTGATCATCCAATCTAGTTCCCTGTGTTCGAACCCGAACTTACCCAACTATACTACCACACGATAGGGTCCACTGCCCGGTTGTGTTTTGGTCTAGCTCGGTACTTTCTTGTTCACTTTTCAACGATAATTTTATAACTGGATTTAGCACATCAGTTCATATTTACAAAATAGGTATAAATGGAGCTTAAATTAGAAAAAGAGTTAAAAATAGATCAAATAAAGTAATTTTTGTATAAAAGTTAGTTGTACATAAATATGATTGGGACAAAGTAGTTAAAAGAGTGATAAAAATGAATAAAGTTTGTAAATATTTAAGTTCAAAAATTTAGATGAGTTGAGCAAAAATAGTTAGATTGTATATTTATTGAAGTTTATGAGTTGGACCAAATAATTATTTGGGCTAAATAATAGTAGTTAGTATTAGTAATAATCATAAAGTTAGTGTAATATTAAAGTTATAATAAAATATTAGTTTTAAGTAGTACTCCCTCCATCCCATTTCTATTGTCCATTATTTCCATTTTGGGGTGTACCAAATTAATTGTCCACTTCCATAAATAGAAAGTTTAAGGAAATAAAGTTCTTTTTTACCCCTAGTGTATATATATAAGACAAAAAAATAGGTAAAAAGTAGAGGGTAAAACTGTCATTTTATCAAAAAGTAAGAGAGAGATAGTTATATTTTCTTAAACTGCGTGTCTTTTTGTCTGGTGACAATAAAATTGGGACGGAGGGAGTAGTAAATATCTAAGTTAATTAATCATTTTAAAAATATTCTCCATGATACAGTAGTACATAACGTAAATATCATATATGTAGTACGTTAGTTTGATAGTAATAATATTAATTAGTATATAATATAAGTTAATATAATAATAACTAATAAGGTTAGTAATAATAATAATTAAATAAAATGATCATTGTTTTGTGTATTTGTAAGGCCACGTGATGGCGCAGGTGTCATGTAGGGAATTGATGGCATGAGCAGAAAGTCAACAAGTCCCACTCCAAGATAAAAAGTAAAGCGCGTGACATTAAATCTGAGTACATATATGGCGGTGGAGCATTAAATGTGTGCATAAAATGGTGGTAGGTGAAGGTCGGCTAGCTTTTGCTTTTGGAGTACGCCAATCACCATCCATACGGCGTATGATTTATTCATACGGCGTATGGATTGCAGCCCCAACAAGTATAAAAGGCAGACTCCGCAGACGACTTTAGGCAGACTTTTTCATCATTTTTTGTGTATAATAATATTAGGGTACGAAATAATTTAGTTTAGAGTTTATTATTTCAAGTTTCAAGGTTACTTTTGGAGGCACGAAAAGCTACGGTTGAAGCCACTTCACTTTATCTTTTTGTGATTCGTCATTTGGTTTGTATTTACTTTCATTATTTCAATATTATTGATGAATTTAGTATTGATTAATTTGAGTTTTACATATCTCATGATGATTTGAATATTTTATGTAGTTGTGTAATTGATGTAGCTCGGATTATGATTATTGAATGATTAATATTGCGTATTGACTAAGTTATTTAATTGAAAACTATTATATTGCTCGTAGATCATTGTTTATTGGTAACTAGTAATTATTGTTGCTCAACGTGGTTAATAAGATTAATGAGATTGAGTTCCTTTAATGTTATTAATTATTGATGGTTATAATCTTAGGGTTTTAACTATTGCTAAATAGATTGAGTTTGATAGGTTGAGTACACGATAATTATCTACTTTAAAATGAACAAGACAACAAGAAATTGTTGGGTATTGTTGAGTCATACTACTAGAGTTAATTATAATGAGTTGTGAATGTTTAATGCATGATTTAGGGAAAGGCACACAATTGACTGATCATCTTGTGACATTGGAACCAGTGTTTTATGTTGGACCCTAGATTATAGGAATTAGTTGGACCCGAAACGTTGGCTAGTTCACATTCAATTTAATATTCATTGAAGAATTTGGTATTAAATTGATATAAAAGAATCACAATTAGATAATCAATACGTAATAAATCAGGATATATGAATCTGAGTGAAGTTAATTATACAATTACTATTCCTTCCTATAGTTTCCTATTGTTATTTATTTTATTATTTTAATTTAAAGTTTTATTTTGTTTTAATTACTATTTACAAATCTTATGTTCGAACGGAACTAAAACGTCCCTCTTTTTACTGTTTTATTAGTTAATTATTATTTCTTATTTATATTAATAAACCACCATTCCTGTGTTCCTGAGATCGACCTGGACTTACCATAGCTATACTATTCCGATCAGGTATTCTTGCCTGGTTGTGTGATAGTATTAATAAGGTATTTTCAGTTATAAATTATAAAACGAGACGCTTTCACACGCATCAAGTTTTTGGCGCCGCTGCCGGGGACTCTTAACTGGTTGAACTATTCTGCCGGGGAACACTTAACCGGTTGGACTTTTGTTTTACCGGGGAACGGTGTTGTTTATTATTTAAATTGTAAATTTTTTTTTTTAGTTAGTTTTTATTTTATTATTTTTTTTTTCTACTCTTTTTCTTTTTGTTTTATTTAGATAGGTATGTCTCAGAACATGAATAATGTTCCTGTGAATTTTCAAAACTCGAGAAACGTTCGCATGTTGACTAAAGAGGAATTGAAGCAATCTTTAGATGAGATGATAGCATATTGGAATAGAGATCTAATTGTGAAGGATATGGAAAGCGACAAGGTGAAAAATTTTGACAAACCAAAAGATGTAGGATATAAGGCAAAGCCAAATTTAAAAAAATATACGCCTTCACCTTTATCGGAAGAAATTATTAAAAAATACACACCTCCACCTCCTTATCCAGCTGCTTTGTATAGAAAGTACAATGAAGTTGAAGGATCAATTATTCCAAAGCTTAAGAAAGGTAAAGTTAAAAGTTTATCTCAACCAGTAATTGTGAAAGCTACTCAATCTATGGAGACATCAAGTGAAAGAGTGGAAGAAACGAAGACTATTGGCCACAGTCAAGGAGATTCCATTCAACAACTTGAGGAGATAAATCAAACAGATAAGTGTTCTCAATCCTCTGACTCCTTATTTTCTAACGAAATTTTTAGTGAAATTGAACAGGAAGAAGATACGGAGGTAGATTGGTTGCCTTTGCCAAGATTCGACCACTATGATTCTGATGAGGAAATACTCTCGCTACTTAATTGTGATGATGAGGAAATTCTTGAATTAAGAAACCAAGATGGGGTTATGCCAGAAGATGAATTAGTGGCTACTAGGAATACAGCTATTGATGACACTTCATCATTGCACCCAGAGGTTGAAGAATTAAAGGGAAATGATCAAACAATGGTAAGGATTGGAGGAGAAATCGAAAACAAAACTTGCGGTAATGAGATAGTAACCGAACCAGTTGAAATTCAATTGGTGGTTGAGTCAACGCAACCGAAGGCTGAAGTATCTATAAGCACAAGTTCATTGTTTTATGAGTATGAAGATCCTTTTTGGCAATTCGATCGGAAGGAAAGTTTCTCTCAATTTTTGGAAAATCATGGAGTATCTCATAAAGGACATCTACCTGTTATAAACGATAAGTATTTCTATTCTTTCATTATAATAAATTTACATTTAATGAATATTTATCGATATTACCATCCATGCTTACTTTTAAGTGTGGGGAAAGTCAAGAGATTTTTTTGTAAGTAAGGTTGAAGTCAAGCTAGTGACTCGAACAAAAACAAGCGCTTCTCGGGAGGCAACCCGTGCTTGTATAGTATGTTGTATCATTATTAGGTAGATTTATTTTATTTTTATACGTTTAATGTTCTTTGCTACTTTTTGAAGTTGGCAACCATTTCAGTTGAAATTGGAATTTTTGGAAAATAAAAGAACTTTGTGGGCGTGTTCCCTAGAAACCCTCACGAGACTATAACTCGTCCACTTGGGATACCGAGGGGTTTAAAGGCTTATTGCATACGCTAAATGCAATCGTGATTAACTACGAAAGTGTGGATGTTGTATATTTTGGAATAAAGATCGGAAGATGACCCATTACGCCAAACCAGATCAAGATAATCGCGTCATATTCAGGGGAGTTTTTCTTTCTAATTTCTTTTCTTCCTTTTCTTACTTTTATTTTTACTTGTTTATATACAATGAGGACATTGTATAATTTAAGTGTGGGGATGGGGTCGGTAGAAAAGAAATATTAGTTTACTTTTGTTTACTTGTCCTTATATTATAATTTTGTTAAATTTTCATCAAAATTTAAATTTTTTAAGTTAAAAACTATGTATTTATTAGTTAGAATACTTTTTATTAAAAGTTTTGTTTTGTATTTAAAAGTTTAGACTTTAATGTGGATTAACTGTTTTGTACATATAACGTAAGAAACTTAATAATGAGTGATATATAGTTACATGATATGATGTACTAATAGGCAATCTATATGAAGATTTCTGAATTTTATGAAATTAATAAATAACTTGTATATTATTTTATGATACATAATATGATGTATGACTTAAAAGTCTTAATTCTTAGATTTATCATGCGATAATTTTATATATTTTGATACTTATATGAAAAACATTTGGGGGTCTACTAATTGTTTCCTCTGTTGTACGTAAGTACAGACCTGGTCTCTAATTAGTATTCTTAAATAAAGCAAAAAGAAAGAAAAATCTTTCAAAATTAAATTAAAAATAATCAAACTATGTCGCTTTGTTATACTAAGGTATAGACCTGTCACCGCTGGTTTGATTTAAAAATTGCTTTACCTGAATCAAGTTATGTCGCTCTGTTGCATGAAAATGCAGACCTGTCACCAATGTCTTGATTCTTAAAAATGGATTTCATATATTCATTTTGAATATTAAAAAAAATGCATGATTAAGTTTAAGAGTATATCATATATGAAAATCATAAGTAATATACATACTAACAATAAAGGTGTATTCAGAAATATAAGTATAGATTGTTTAAAGTGGATAAATATATTAGTAATCATTCATGAACTATATGTTGCACTAATAATAATAATTTTTATTTGTACATTATAGTTATCCATGTTAATTAAATTGTTTAAAGTTTTAAATTATGAAACAGATTTTTAATTTGAGTATTTTGATTCTTAAATATTAGTTTGATGCTTATCAAGTTTTTATGATGAAAATGTATTCTACTTGAGGACAAGCAGAACTTAAGTGTGGGGATATTTGATAGCATCAAATAGTACTATATTTATATACTAATATTCCCTAGTTTTTGTATACTTTTATTGCATTTACTTGATAAAATATAGTTATTTCGTTCATATTTACAAAATAGGTATAAATGGAGCTTAAATTAGAAAAAGAGTTAAAAATAGATCAAATAAAGTAATTTTTGTATAAAAGTTAGTTGTACATAAATATGATTGAGACAAAGTAGTTAAAAGAGTGATAAAAATGAATAAAGTTTGTAAATATTTAAGTTCAAAAAGTTAGATGAGTTGAGCAAAAATAGTTAGATTGTATATTTATTGAAGTTTATGAGTTGGACCAAGTAATCATTTGGGCTAAATAATAGTAGTTAGTATTAGTAATAATCATAAAGTTAGTGTAATATTAAAGTTATAATAAAATATTAGTTTTAAGTAGTAGTAAATATCTAAGTTAATTAATCATTTTAAAAATATTCTCCATGATACAGTAGTACATAACGTAAATATCATATATGTAGTACGTTAGTTTGATAGTAATTATAACACCCCTCGTTAATTATAAACATTTAATATAATATTTGCGACTCGGAAGCGTATATTTAAAACATACTATCAATGTACTCAAAATGTCGATAAACTTTTTCAAATCCAATACATGACATTTCGACAAACTCGGTGTTATATAATTCAAATACTTCTTTGATTATCAAAATTAAATCAGAGTAACAGCCTGTCAAACATTCCATCCAGTACAACAACCTCCTGCCCTGCCCAATATGTCCCATCTATTTTAACCTGCAGGAAGAACTGTGGTGGAGTTAGCATAAAGCTAAGTGAATGAAACTATAAGCAACAGTCCAACCTAGCATAACAATCTGTTTACATCAATTAACAATAAACAGAAAATCAATCAATCACTCAACATCCAATCAATGTCATACACGCAACATCATGAGGATCGGTGGTCCCTGAGACACCCTAATACCGGTTTGGTACTCAAGGAACTCTTATCAATCATCTGTATTGGCCCATACAGAACTACCGATAACTTGTTGTCAATCACACACGACCTAGATCTCTAAACCAACATTTCAAGTTTCCGAGATCTCCTGTCGTCTACAACAACAACAAGTCCAACCATCAAATCAAGTTGACCTCAAAATCTTACATACTAGTACAATCAGCCAAGTAAGCAACTAATTAAACTATCATGGCAAGATATCTCTACAGATGTATTATATCAAAGTAATACTATAAATTACTGGTTGTAAATCAAATCATTACAACTAAATCACACTGAGGTTACAGATCCACTCACCGACACCTCAGCTACAAGCTCAGAAGTCTAATATTACTGAGCCTTCTACACATCTGAGAATACAATCAATAAACAATGAGTTAGTAACTTGTATCAACTGATCATACTTATGTAATTAACATCGTTACACAATCATAACATAATTATATGTATCAAGTGATCCCTAAGATCACAGCAACAAAAGTTCAATTCGGAACATAATCAAAAGTCCCGAATTAAGGTCCAAAAACAGTAAAATGCCATTTTCGACCCCTAAACGACCCCGAAAGGCCAAAAATCATCTAGACTCTTAGAATAGAGCTTTGATCATTGGGCCGTTTTCGAGTCACCATGTAAATTTCAACCCATTCCGAGTTAATGAAAATTTGTCAATTTCAAGTGTCGCTAAAAACACCACCTTCTAAACACTTATGCATTTTCAAAATTTACAAAAAGTACTGACAAACGCGATCCAGAAAACATTGGTGGGATCGCGTTCCTCTTTGTAAAATTATTCTGTGACAAATTATAACTAACCAACGCGATCCGGACAAATTCTTGGGATCGCGTTCCCAAGAACAAAACTCGTCCGATTCCTTTTATAACTAACGAACGCGATCCTGGCTAGGGTTCTGGGATCGCGTTTGAGCCTTTTTCAGCTCATCTTCATCCCTGATCAAACCCTAACTCGCGATTTTAATACCCAAATCACCCAAACTCGATTTCTAACTGTTTTAAACACCTAATAACTTCACATAATCAATATGCAACAGTTATAACGAAGTTCTAACATCAAATTCATGTTTTTCAATCCAAATCAATCAATTCAAAACTTATAAACTATATGATTCAATTCAAACTTACCTCTCAATTGAAGAACACTGAATTGAAAGATGATAATAGTGAAACTAGAATCAATCATAGCTCCAATTCGAAGGTTTCAAGTTTCTGATTTGGATTTCCTAAGGTTTCTGTGAGTTTTTGAAGTTTTATAATGAACTTTCCTAAAGAGGAATTGATATATATATAAGTCGGCCTCATTACACCGCCTTCAATATACGGGTATAATTTAATACCCCATCTCAATCTATTGTCTGGAACCCGAAAACCATTTGCGAGTCCAAACATTTTATTGTACCGTCAACTATATTAATTTACAACAATTAATAATTCACTTATCACATTGGAATATTCGACTCCTATTCCAATTATTTCACTAATTCAAACAATATTATTTCCAAACACATTTAAATACTAATTTAAATCAAGAAATAATATAAACCACTAGGTCCATTTCGAGGGTGTTACAACTCTCCCCCCCTTAAAGAGATTTCGTCCCCGAAATCTAACCTCCATCAATCTAACTAATGTGATATAATCACATATATCTTAACATACATTTGTCCTCAATAGCAACTTACAACTATACTTAGACTATTTGAATTCTTTCCACATGCACATATCTAAATGTACATGCTTCTGTCTTTTCCTACGCACACATACAGTGCATCTAATCAATATCATCAATCAGATATATCTTATAGACAAACACTTACTTCAACAAGTGAAACCTAACATCACTTAATAGGTCGATGCAACCAGAAATTAGCAACCTGCTAAAATCTTTAACCTATTCTCACTGTTCATCACTGTTAACAATAAAACAGAAACAATAACAATAACAGTGGTTATAGAACCACAACACACTTAACAACACTGAAAGTTAATTTCAGTTCACGACTAACAATCAGCCTAATATACAAATCATAATCTTAAATCTCTACCATCAAAGATCTGAAATTCAAATCTAGGTCAACTTTTCATCCAAAAGTTTCATACCTAAACTCTTTTGAATGCCCAATCATATTCACATATCATTTCAATTTACTTAAAAGTAATTCAGATTCATATCACCTTAATAAGCAAAGCAGAGGTCAAACTCAGTAGGTAAAACTACAATCAACAAGTAGTTTGCTCAATCAACAAAAGTACTACAATCAATCTTACCTACAATCAACCAACCTCTACATTGACTTATTTCCACTTGTAATTCTTTTCATTACTACCTATCAATTGTCAACAACATCAAAGTCGACAACAACTACTGCTCAAACAATAATCACAACACTAGTGATTATACATTCCAGTATACCTATCAGTACTTTAATATTTGTCTTCAAACTCTAACTAACCATCAAGTTAGAATTTATATACTATTAAACTAGTAAGACATCAAAATCTATTCTTAGCAACCAGTTATTTCAACTCAACCTTACAATCATAAACTACTAATCACAAACCATTAGAAAATTATACAACTTTAACCACCCAATCATTCAACACTAGATCCCGTCAATCTATCAACTAAGTCAATCTTAATCCACATATTATGATACTACAGGTCAAGCATCACAATATCACATTATCAAAATGTGCTACTTTCCAACACATTTCCAACAAAATCTACATCAAGTTAATCACAATTAACTAACCTCCACATATCTTATGGCATATTTTAATTCATTCTATTAAAACTTATCATGCCATTTATTATCATGTATACCACACATACATACCTACACAATTTCAAAGTTTCTCTTACTCTCTAACACATACAATTTCTTAAAATATGAACAATCATTCAATTCATATTCCCTCAATTTATCAAACAAAGATCAACTAAATCTTTAACACCATCCAATTCCAGATATACTTTCATATCATACCTTATTTGGATCTAATCCCAGTTTTTCCACTTTATCACTTACTTTACTTGTATATTATCAACAAATAACTAAAGAATTCATCCAATTCTTTCAATACTTACGTAATTCACCATAAGGTACAAATCAACCTAGACAACTATTAATAATAACTTTCAATTATTTCTTATCTCACCTTCTTACCCAATCAAAACTATCATCACAAGTTTCACACGCTGGTAAGATTTTCTTATCACAATTCTAATCAATGTGATTTAATTATTCTAACATATCTTAGCAAATTATAACTGTCATATCAAACAATGGCTTTATATTCGTATAATTCTTTAACACATATTCAGTTCAAATATCAAATATTACTTAACTGAATACTCAATTATACTTAACACTATTTCAATTACTTAATACTAGCCTTAAGTAATGAATCAAATTTCACAAATTTAAACCAATTTAGGGATTTAATCACATTCCACGCAATCATAACATTTCAATCTATGTTAGACTATTTCAACACACACAGTTAACTAAATGTCAACTTTGATTGAAATCAACCAATCAATAAAATCTTCTAACTGCTTTTTCTCAAGTTTGACCTATCCTCAAACCAATCACAAGCAATTAATTTTATACACAGTTCTCTATTCATGGTTTGACTTTCAAAGTTAACATACCATCAATATTAACTCACAACAAACCATTTCATCTTATATGTTCACCTTCAAACATATATTTTAAATTATTACTTTCAATAATCTTATCAATCTTTTACAAGGACAAGGTCAACCTACATCAATCTTGGCTCCATACAAGCCATTTCATATTGTATGTTTACTTTTAAACATATACTTCAAATTATTACATTCAATAATACTAGAAATTCCTCAAGCAAGACAATATCAACCTATTTCAACTTTGGCTTTATACAAGCCAAATACAAAATAGTGACTCATTTAAACACTATCAAATTCGCCTACATGTAATCTATCACAATCAATCACAATTACATATTCAACACAATCAAATTAGTCACTTAGGTTTATCATCAAAGCCTCTATCAATGACAACTATCATTTACACTCTCACCTTTACAGTCTAAAGGTCACAGTTCTATCAACTGATTGTTTTCTTATCAAAACAACTATTAAACAACTTAGCATACTATCATGCTCCACATCCAAAATCACATTACATTTCTTTTATACCAAGTAGCCTCAACAAGTTCATGTGACACAACATAATATAACAACGGTGATCAGGCGTTGCAAGATTATGTTCTTCACAATCCATTCTCAGGCTACTCTACATTATAATTATCAATGTGATCTATTCTC
The DNA here is from genome assembly GCA_949592205.1 of Helichrysum umbraculigerum. Lineage (NCBI taxonomy): Eukaryota > Viridiplantae > Streptophyta > Magnoliopsida > Asterales > Asteraceae > Helichrysum > Helichrysum umbraculigerum. The sequence goes on along the minus strand of CATIUR010000003.1, from coordinate 118,966,620 downwards.
ATCTCATATATATTAAATACTTCATGATTTCAAATCAATCAACATTTATTTAATAATTTCTAACAGCTGATATATACTCAAAATCAGCTTACTACTTTACATATTCAACCTTACCTATGCAAGTCATCTCACATACACACAATGTTCTAATTTTCAACAACTGAATCACTCAGTATATCACTTATCTGAAACCTCAAACACATGATAACTCATCATCATAGTTTTAATACTTAACACTAATCAATGTCCCTATTTACCTCAAAATTCAGGACACATCTTAATTAATTATCATCACTTTGACATATGCTATCATATCAAGCATCACTGTTACCACAAGTCTACTCAGTCATGTTACTGTAAAACATGTCATCTATTTAATCACAATTGACCAGAAAGATTTATCACTTTCCAAATCAATCTCACCTTATCATACTCTACATTTCTCATAAACCTATTCATCTCGGTTTAGGTCAAGTGTTTAACTATAGTTAACACATATCATATAGTCACATAAATACATATTTTCTCAAATAGCAGTCATTTTCAGTTCAAATGACCAACCTTTCTTAACAAGGATTTAGATCACACCTTGTGATCAATCCATTAACATAATACTATCAATTATTTTGTCTCACTAATAAAGACACTCCTTAGGTTCCAACATCAATCCAGTTGAACCTTAATTTACTCTTTTCTGCTTACTTAATCATATTTCTGCATTTTTAATTCAATCAGAAATACTCACAACAATGAGCAACAATAAACAGCTCACTTATCACTTCTATTCTTATGTCAACCTATAACAATCATTAGTTGACTCAAAACTGGGGAATCATATCAGTCTGACTCAATTAACTTCACAATAAAGCTTACTCAACATAACAGAGTAAACAATTCAAGTTAATGTAAATTAACATAGGCTTATCGAAGATTACCTGGAAATCTTAAGTCCACGAGTGTTGAGGAAACATGAAATATACCAATCAGATACTCATGTCCCTCCGTCTCTGCAATCAAACAACAACTTCACAACTTGTTAAGAGTTAGTACATATTCAACCAATCACTTTCTCACACATTCACTAATCAACTAAACCCGCACCCACTGGAATGTTTGACTCAACTCAATCAAAGTTTAGGATTGAACATTCTATCATGTCCAATTCACCCAAACTATTGCTCTGATACCAACTTATAACACCCCTCGTTAATTATAAACATTTAATATAATATTTGCGACTCGGAAGCGTATATTTAAAACATACTATCAATGTACTCAAAATGTCGATAAACTTTTTCAAATCCAATACATGACATTTCGACAAACTCGGTGTTATATAATTCAAATACTTCTTTGATTATCAAAATTAAATCAGAGTAACAGCCTGTCAAACATTCCATCCAGTACAACAACCTCCTGCCCTGCCCAATATGTCCCATCTATTTTAACCTGCAGGAAGAACTGTGGTGGAGTTAGCATAAAGCTAAGTGAATGAAACTATAAGCAACAGTCCAACCTAGCATAACAATCTGTTTACATCAATTAACAATAAACAGAAAATCAATCAATCACTCAACATCCAATCAATGTCATACACGCAACATCATGAGGATCGGTGGTCCCTGAGACACCCTAATACCGGTTTGGTACTCAAGGAACTCTTATCAATCATCTGTATTGGCCCATACAGAACTACCGATAACTTGTTGTCAATCACACACGACCTAGATCTCTAAACCAACATTTCAAGTTTCCGAGATCTCCTGTCGTCTACAACAACAACAAGTCCAACCATCAAATCAAGTTGACCTCAAAATCTTACATACTAGTACAATCAGCCAAGTAAGCAACTAATTAAACTATCATGGCAAGATATCTCTACAGATGTATTATATCAAAGTAATACTATAAATTACTGGTTGTAAATCAAATCATTACAACTAAATCACACTGAGGTTACAGATCCACTCACCGACACCTCAGCTACAAGCTCAGAAGTCTAATATTACTGAGCCTTCTACACATCTGAGAATACAATCAATAAACAATGAGTTAGTAACTTGTATCAACTGATCATACTTATGTAATTAACATCGTTACACAATCATAACATAATTATATGTATCAAGTGATCCCTAAGATCACAGCAACAAAAGTTCAATTCGGAACATAATCAAAAGTCCCGAATTAAGGTCCAAAAACAGTAAAATGCCATTTTCGACCCCTAAACGACCCCGAAAGGCCAAAAATCATCTAGACTCTTAGAATAGAGCTTTGATCATTGGGCCGTTTTCGAGTCACCATGTAAATTTCAACCCATTCCGAGTTAATGAAAATTTGTCAATTTCAAGTGTCGCTAAAAACACCACCTTCTAAACACTTATGCATTTTCAAAATTTACAAAAAGTACTGACAAACGCGATCCAGAAAACATTGGTGGGATCGCGTTCCTCTTTGTAAAATTATTCTGTGACAAATTATAACTAACCAACGCGATCCGGACAAATTCTTGGGATCGCGTTCCCAAGAACAAAACTCGTCCGATTCCTTTTATAACTAACGAACGCGATCCTGGCTAGGGTTCTGGGATCGCGTTTGAGCCTTTTTCAGCTCATCTTCATCCCTGATCAAACCCTAACTCGCGATTTTAATACCCAAATCACCCAAACTCGATTTCTAACTGTTTTAAACACCTAATAACTTCACATAATCAATATGCAACAGTTATAACGAAGTTCTAACATCAAATTCATGTTTTTCAATCCAAATCAATCAATTCAAAACTTATAAACTATATGATTCAATTCAAACTTACCTCTCAATTGAAGAACACTGAATTGAAAGATGATAATAGTGAAACTAGAATCAATCATAGCTCCAATTCGAAGGTTTCAAGTTTCTGATTTGGATTTCCTAAGGTTTCTGTGAGTTTTTGAAGTTTTATAATGAACTTTCCTAAAGAGGAATTGATATATATATAAGTCGGCCTCATTACACCGCCTTCAATATACGGGTATAATTTAATACCCCATCTCAATCTATTGTCTGGAACCCGAAAACCATTTGCGAGTCCAAACATTTTATTGTACCGTCAACTATATTAATTTACAACAATTAATAATTCACTTATCACATTGGAATATTCGACTCCTATTCCAATTATTTCACTAATTCAAACAATATTATTTCCAAACACATTTAAATACTAATTTAAATCAAGAAATAATATAAACCACTAGGTCCATTTCGAGGGTGTTACAGTAATAATATTAATTAGTATATAATATAAGTTAATATAATAATAACTAATAAGGTTAGTAATAATAATAATTAAATAAAATGATCATTGTTTTGTGTATTTGTAAGGCCACGTGATGGCGCAGGAGTCATGTAGGGAATTGATGGCATGAGCAGAAAGTCAACAAGTCCCACTCCAAGATAAAAAGTAAAGCGCGTGACATTAAATCTGAGTACATATATGGCGGTGGAGCATTAAATGTGTGCATAAAATGGTGGTAGGTGAAGGTCGGCTAGCTTTTGCTTTTGGAGTACGCCAATCACCATCCATACGGCATATGATTTATTCATACGGCGTATGGATTGCAGCCCCAGCAAGTATAAAAGGCAGACTCCGCAGACGACTTTAGGCAGACTTTTTCATCATTTTTTGTGTATAATAATATTAGGGTACGAAATAATTTAGTTTAGGGTTTATTATTTCAAGTTTCAAGGTTACTTTTGGAGGCACGAAAAGCTACGGTTGAAGCCACTTCACTTTATTTTTTTGTGATTCGTCATTTGGTTTGTATTTACTTTCATTATTTCAATATTATTGATGAATTTAGTATTGATTAATTTGAGTTTTACATATCTCATGATGATTTGAATATTTTATGTAGATGTGTAATTGATGTAGCTCGGATTATGATTATTGAATGATTAATATTGTGTATTGACTAAGTTATTTAATTAAAAACTATTATATTGCTCGTAGATCATTGTTTATTGGTAACTAGTAATTATTGTTGCTCAACGTGGTTAATAAGATTAATGAGATTGAGTTCCTTTAATGTTATTAATTATTGATGGTTATAATCTTAGGGTTTTAACTATTGTTAAATAGATTGAGTTTGATAGGTTGAGTACACGATAATTATCTACTTTAAAATGAACAAGACAACAAGAAATTGTTGGGTATTGTTGAGTCATACTACTAGAGTTAATTATAATGAGTTATGAATGTTTAATGCATGATTTAGGGAAAGGCACACAATTGACTGATCATCTTGTGACATTGGAACCAGTGTTTTATGTTGGACCCTAGATTATAGGAATTAGTTGGACCCGAAACGTTAGTTCACATTCAATTTAATATTCATTGAAGAATTTGGTATTAAATTGATATAAAAGAATCACAATAAGATAATCAATATGTAATAAATCAGGATATATGAATCTGAGTGAAGTTAATTATACAATTACTATTCCTTCCTATTGTTTCCTATTGTTATTTATTTTATTATTTTAATTTAAAGTTTTATTTTGTTTTAATTACTATTTACAAATCTTATGTTCAAACGGAACTAAAACGTCCCTCTTTTTACTGTTTTATTAGTTAATTATTATTTCCTATTTATATTAATAAACCACCATTCCTGTGTTCCTGAGATCGACCTGGACTTACCATAGCTATACTATTCCGATCAGGTATTCTTGCCTGGTTGTGTTATAGTATTAATAAGGTATTTTCAGTTATAAATTATAAAACGAGACGCTTTCACACGCATCAGACGTAAACACCTCGAGTTACAAGTTGGGGATCGAGTCCTTCTAAGGGTGTCGCCTTGGAAAGGCGTCATCCGTTTTGGCAAACGTGGGAAACTGAATCCCAGGTACATTGCACCATTCGAAATCCTTGAAAGGATTGGTCCAGTGGCATACCGACTGCAGCTACCTCTCGAACTCAGTAGCGTGCACCCTATCTTTCACATTTCTAACTTGAAGAAATGTCTGTCTGATGAGACACTGATTATACCCCTCGCTGAAATACACATTGATGACAAACTACACTTTGTCGAGGAACCCGCGGAAATACTGGACCGTGAGGTCAAGCGTTTGAAACAGAGTCGTATTCCCATTGTTAAAGTTCGGTGGAATTCGAGGCGTGGTCTTGAATTCACTTGAGAACGAGAAGACCAAATGCGACTGAAATTCCCACACTTGTTCACAGACTCTACTCCTACCGACACCGCAACTACAAGCTAATTTCGGGACGAAATTCTCCTAACAAGGGGAGAATGTAACACCCGCCAATTTAGGACTTTAATTAGTGCCTAAACTACTTGTAATTACATGTATTTAGTTTTGTAATATTCTAAGTATATGTAACGTTTTGGTGTAATTACATACACGCTTACGCGATTTGATTTAAATCGTGCACTTATGAACCGGACGGGGTCCGACATTATATAATACGGACGTTGGTGACAAAACTTTTAAATAATGTGGAATTATACAAACAAACACTAATTGCATTAATATATCATGAAAATATATTACACATATTTCGTATCGTTTAAAACACTCCGAACGTGGCGAAAACACGCGTGACGCGCCCAACAAGGGAAAATAATGCAAATTATATTTTTATAACTTATTATGAAGTATTTTTGGTAAAATACCTCGGTTAAAAATATTACACATACACTTTAACATATAACACTAAATAACATTTAAACGATCGCGAGACATAACGCAAACTCGAGGAACGAGTTCACGAGACCGAGACCCAAGTCGGGTCGGACCGGACCCATGGACCCAACCAGTGATCCACCCTTTTTAAACCCCCACCTCTTTCATTTACTCTCATTTACCTCACAATTTCACACACTCACACCTCAAACTCTCTCAAATCTCTCCCTCTCTTCCTCTTGGTTTCGGCAGCAGCAACACCAAAACATCATCATCATAATCGTTCACCATCATCATCAAGACACAAACACAAGGATCATCATCACCATTACCATCTTCATCTTCTTCGATTTTCGATTTTTGAGGTAATAGAACGTTAAAACTCTTTTAAATTACTTGTAAAGCTTGGATTTACATGCTAGAACGTTTCCCCAACGAGTTTATGTCCAAAAACCGACTTAAAAAGCCGATTTTTAGAGTTTTTATGCGAACCTCACGAGTCGAGATCTGTTCGTCCAACGAGGCGAGTCGAGATTCAACTCGCGAAGCCATCCTGCGAATCGGAACCACCTACGAACCGAACTGGCCCGCGAGTTGACCTACGAGTCGAAGTTGACTTGCGAGTCGAGTTGCCCTGTGAACCGAACTGACCCGCGAGTCGAGTTGACATGCAAGTCGAGTTGACCTGCGAGTCGAGTTGGCCTGCGAGTCGAGTTCTCCCAGCTCGGTTCGCAGCCCACTTTGTCTTTCGAACCTAAATTCGGTAATAAAAGCACTAATATGAACTAAGATTTATCACTTGATTTTACACCGAATTTAGATTTCAAATGCGTTTTCGATAAAGCAATATAGTAGAAATAAAAATTTTCCAAGCTGACTTGGCAGCTCGACCCCAACCAGGGGCTCTGCCCCTTGGACCCCGCTACCAGGGGCGCTGCCCCCGGACCCCCTTCATTAGATGTTGCAAATACTTTTCGCACTAAGTGTCAAACACTTACAAATAACGAAACCTGATTCAACGATACATACTTTTGGATTATTATTACAAACCGTCACCAACGGGCCATACTTGTTTTCAAACTACAAACGAATTTCTAACAAACACTTGGACATTTCCTAGTTGAGTGGACAACTAGCATGGGTGATCTTTTAAGACACCAACTTATTTACTTGTTTACTTACAACCTTGCGCGTTTCGGACGCCAGAAGGTTGCAGGGTTCGGAGAACCACTTACGGACTTACATCCGCATTACTTGTTTGATTTCCCAGACATACTTACTAGACTCGGGTGAGTCTTACAGCCCCACTTTTACTGTTTTTATACTTTGGGGTGAGATACTTAGCAACTGTTTTACATATGAACACAATGTACTGAACTGATTACATTACTGTTTACACATAACGCATGAGTTACTTTTTATCCACTGAAAGCCTCCTATTCGTAAGTTGTTAGTTATGGACTTAAGCGCGATTACTAGTAGATGGATCCATTTTGGACTGACAATCCCTGCCTGGGGTGGTAGCGCCACCACGTACTGATTTACACGTAGAAACAGGCATATTAGTATTTGTTTCGTATGAGTGTACGGATAGCACTCACGGGGGTACATGATATATTCACATTACACGGTTAAGCTTCAACTTATGAGCTCATGGCACTTGTGATGATTTACTGATTTACTTACTTTGCTTGATAGCAATACGGGTACATGCTTGTGGTTCATAATGCTTATTTAATACTAAACCTGTAAGATTCACCAACCTTTTTGGTTGACACTTTTAGCTTTGTATCTCAGGTACACAGACGGAGTAGGATTTCCCCTGGACACTAGCTAGAGTCGCATGATTTCTACCTTGCATCTAATGGAGATTCTTAGCATTATCTTTTGTATATTTTACTTATGTAATAGAATCTCCCGCTATACGCGTGGGCTCTAGGGAACTACATTTTTGTAACTGAAAACACTACGTTTTCAAAACATTTATTATGTGGAAATGTAACTATGTTATAAACGTTGCATATAGATGTCGTTTGCTTTACTTTTGTGCTGTGATATTTGATTAGTAGCACCCCAAAACTTTCTTCCGCTAAACAGTGAATTTGGGGGTGTTACACCATAAGCAAGAGAAGTCTAGGTGGCAAATGGTACTGTTTAGTTGTCACAGATGACTATTCTAGATTCTCATGGGTATTCTTTTTGGGATCTAAGGATGAAACTCCGAGCATACTGATGGAGTTCTTTGATCTAATAGAGAATGTCTATAAAACAAGAGTTAAGCGTATTCGTAGTGACAATGGAACAGAATTCAAGAATTCAACGTTAAACATCTATTGCTTAAGCAAAGGGATTATTCATCAATTCAGTGCACCATATGAACCTCAACAAAATGGTGTAGCTGAAAGGAAGAATAGAACGTTGATTGAAGCTGCTAGAACAATGCTTGCTGATTCAAAGCTTCCGGTCATCTTTTGGGTAGAAGCAGTGAATACAGCATGTTATGTTCTAAATAGAGTTCTTACGGTTAAAAAGCAGAACAAGACTTGTTACGAGCTTTTGAACAATAAGAAACCAAACTTAAAAGGGTTTGAACCCTTTGGAGTTTCATGCATGATGTCGCTTATGAAAGCGTCTCTTGTTTTATAATTTATAAATAGAAATACCTAATAAATACTTTCAAGCAACCAGGCAAGAATACCCGATCAATTGTAAATATAGATTTGGTAAGTCAATTCGAACACAGGGAAAATGGAATAAAAAGAATAAATAATCTTTAAATTACAGAGAAAGGGGGTTACGTTTTAGTTCCGTATGAACATAAGATTTATAAAATAACAAATTAAAATAAACTAAATAAACTAAATGAACTCAAATTAAAATAAACAATATATACAATAGGAAGGAACAAATAGTATGTAATAACTCCGCTCAGATTCATATATTCTGATTCATTTGCACATTAATTATCTAATTGTGATTTCTTTTAGATCAACCTAATACCAAATTCTTCAATGAATACTAAGTTGAATGTGAACTAGCCAACAGTTCGGGTCCAACTAATTCCTATAATTTAGGGTCCAACATAAAACACTGGTTCCAATGTCACAAGATGATCAGTCAATTGTGTGCTTTTCCCTAAATCATGCATTAAGTATATCACGATCTATTATAATTATCCTGTGGTATGACTCAACAATACCTACTAATAAATACTTATTAGTCTTGTTCATCTTAGGGATATTGATTACTAATTCTTAACCTATCAGACTCAACGTATTTAGCAATAACTATAAACCTAAGTTCATAATTATCAATGATTACTATTACCAAAGGAACTCAATCTCAATGATCCTAGTAACCACGTTAAGCAAGCAATCAATACAACACCAATAAACAAGGATTCACGGATAACATAATAGTCTTCAACTAAATAACTCAACAAACGTGCAAATGAAATCATTCAATAATCATAATCTAAGATTTATTAAAACAAATACTACAAGTATCAATTCATCAAATAAGAATACATCAGAATATAAAATATCAAATTCTTCAATGATATTTAATAAAGATTCAAACCAAATGACGAATCACTCAAAGATTAGTTGTAATGGATCCAACCGTCACTTCTCGTGCCTCCAAAATGTACCTACGACTCAAAAATATAAAACCTAACCCTAAAAACGAAATAAAATTCGCAGACTACATTTTTGGGACTGAAAAACGTAATGTATGTATCCCCTCCAAACTGTCTGGCCGAACTCTATTTATAATCTTCGAAAGTCGGCTCCCGACCGTCTACCAAGCCTGTCGACCGCCGGTCGAGATGACGTCACCCACTCAAAAGTCAACTCACACATTTTCTCTTGCCGACTTCCTTTTTGGTTTTGACCGCCTACCAACTAGTTTGGCCGCCGGCTAAACTGTGAAATCCGGGCTCCTTCCCAACCGATTGGATTTGGGCTTGGACATTGGGCTTGCCTTGTCTTTGGGCTTTAACTTGGACTTTGACTTTGGACTTCTTTTGCTTTGGGCTTTAGCCACACTTTTCCTTGGACTTGATTCTTGGACTTAATTTAGACTCGAACTTGGGCTAGTCTTCACTTTGCCAGCACAATTCCACTTGATTCTTCATAATTGCGCCATTTAACTCGATTATTTACTATTTTTCGCTCTTTTCTCCATAAAGTTTGATTTTAATACCTAATTGCAAATATGAACGAAATCAGTATCTAATCTTATTAAAATGCAATAAAAACATATAATAAATGGGGTAAAATACTATAGAAATATGGTACATTTAGGCACTTATCAAATATCCCCCACTTAGAATCCTACTTGTCCTCAAGTAGAGTATCGATCAAAACAATTAAAAACTCATATCACCACTAATCTAAACAACTCAAAGGGTTTACATAAATCTTGCCCCATTTCAACTTAAATGTTTAAATTTAAAAACCTGTTATCTCTAAAGAAAACTTATTAAGAAACTATGAAAGTGTAACAGTCTACAACTATCCTTAGTGTTATATAATCCACATAAACAATCTATACATAAGCAATTGAGCTCAACTCTTATTATTCGCGCAGATATTCCCCTTAGATTTCCAATAGTTGCATACTCCCATATTCATAACGTGCTAATACATATATTCAAGAGATCTAATTAAAACAATCATTTTTCAAATCAAGACAGCGGTGACAGGTCTGTGCCTCAACACAACAAAGCGACATAACTTGATTTTGGTTTAGCAAGATATTTTAGTCAAACCATTGGTGGCAGGTCTGTACCTTAGTACAACAGAGCGACATAATTTGACTACATTTTAAGAATTATGAGTTTATTTAAACTCTTTTTGCTCTTTTCATAGTATATACTAACGGAGACCAGGTCTGTACTTTCGTACAACAGAGGAAACAACACCCAGTATATACCCCAAATGAAATTAATTAGATTCAAAAAATATTATATATCGCACGCTATTCATACGGGAATTGAGACAAGAGTCATACACAACTAAAGTTCCTCTAAAAGTAACATCTACATTATTTATTTTCACTTAAAGGCTCAAAAACCTATATATAAACTGCTCATCAACATTTTCTTTTAAATCTCAAGAACTGTTAATTCACCCTTCATTGTTACAAAATAAATTAACCTTAGAAAAACAAAAAGTTAAATTTAAAAATTCGGTTGAAAAACGGGCAATTTATAACCTTTTACTTGCGTATCTTAGTGGGATAAACACTTAATTAAGGACCAGTATGTGGAACATAATTCTTTTCTCTCCTATCCCCCACTTAAAGATGTACAATGCCCTCATTGTACAAAAACAAATAAAAATAAAGAGATAAAGAGAAAAGAATAAGACTTCCCTGAATTTGAAGCAAATTGTCCATGGCAAGTCATTCGGCAGACAATTATTCCTAGAATGTACAACAGCACACTTCCGTAGGCATCACGGTTGCATTTAGCGTATGCAACAAGCCTTTAAACCCCTCGGTATCCCAAGTGGACGAGTTATAGTCTCGTGAGGGTTTCCAGGGAACACACCCACAAAGTTCAACAATAAACATAAGAAATAAATATAACCTGAAAATTAAACTAATCATAGCATAATAATATAGAGTGATAGTCATAAGAATATTAGTACATTCATCCAACAAATAAATATAAAAATAAAATAAAAATAAAAATAAAATAGAAGTAAAAATACTAGCTAACCACATCACTCACTATCACCATCCTCCTCGTTTCTGCGAACACCTAATGGTCCACCATAATGAGATGGTACGTACTGCTCATACGAAAGATGATGATGATCAAACAGCTGGTGCACCAATCTGGTGGAGTAATCAAACTGTCTCTGCTGCTCTCGATAATGGTGCTGCTGCTCCTGATACCTCTGCTCCTGATAGCGATGCATCTGCTCAAACTGCTGCTGCAGATACGTCTGCATCTGCTGGAACTGCTGCTGCTGAAAATGATACATCCTACCAATCTCTTGCTGTAAGTGATACATGTCATAGACTGGACCCTGGTGAACCTGTGGCTCTGGTGGAATATCATGCTCCTGATCATGTGCAATCGCAACCTGTGGCTGCCCATCACGTCATCTCCTCACATGCCTAGCACCCGGAAGTAATGGTGGAGTCCAAAGATAGAAGTCTCCCTCCATAGGTCTCATGATAATCGAAATCTCTAGGAGCTTAGGAGCTCCCATAAACTGCATACCCGGTAGAACAGGAGTACACGACTGATACATATCCTGTGTAAGCTCGAACCACCTAGCCATTCTAGTCACATACTGGCCACCACAAATAACACTCGAAGCCTTTGTACCTGTGGCCCTACGTGTCATCCAATCTGCCAATCTCCAAGGGATATTCACACTCCTACCCTGACTAATAGAGTGCAAATAAAACAAATCAATCCTATGCACCTTCTCGTGACCTGTCTTCCTAGCACATATCGAATGAGATAACATCCTATGAATAAGCTTATGTGCAGGGCTCCTCACTAACACATCAGACGGACCTCGGTCACCAAATGCTTCATTAGCAATGTCTGTCCATCCTGCAGTAACCTCTAAATCATCATACCTATTGGTACGCGCAGTTCTCAGAAAATCCCTAAAATGAAGATTATCCTCATCCTCAGCGGTGTACAACCCAATAGCTCGTGCAAACTGAACCAAGTCCAGATGCCGTGGCTCACCACCAAGCATAAAACTCAAAGTATGCTGCAGAATATCCTCTGATGATATATCAAACCTAACTGTGCTATAGAACTCAACAACCAACTCCCTGAAGATAATATGAATACCAAATAATCTCTCCCAAGCAAGAGAAGTAAAACCAACACTACCATCATCCAACAAATAATCAACTGATAATAGTCGGTGTAAATACTGAGTACCTGTCTCATGAGTATCGGGATTAATCACCATTTCCATAGTATCCCAATCTAACACCTCTGAGGCTACGATTTCCTGATCAATGTTGGCTTGTAATCTATTCTGGATTCTAGCTCGGTCACCTGGCGATATAGTATGGTGCATAAACTGAAGAATGGGATGAGTCCGAATAATGGGGTTAGCAACAACAGCAGCTCCCCTATCTACACGCATATCATACTCCATCTGAAACAATAAACTTACAAACATTAAAAGGATTCTAGTAATAAAAATGAAATTAAATACACATTTATTAAAAAGCTACATAAATAATTAGTACAAAAATTATAGCTAACATGACCCTACATAATTTAGCCTATAAGAAATATACATATACCCCTTTATCGAAGCATAATAAAAATTTTTACAAAAACTAAACATATCTACCATTAATTTAAACAATTTCACTTATACACATTACATAATATTATTATTACATAATAATAATATTCACATAATAATCATATTTACATAAAACTTATTTAAACTTAACTACTTACAACTAGTTATTAAAATTCCGAAAACCTACCTACTAATCTTTTTGAAACCTGAACATTAAAAATTAGATTATTAAAACATGTAAAATATACATATACAGATCGAATGGCCTGATTTCTGCCTAGACCATTTGGCCGGCGGTCAGACGCCTTGACCGGCGGTCTCCGGCGTTGACCGGCTACCTCCGGCGTTGACCGGCGGTCAAACCGCATGTTCCCATAAATCCGACAACCAAACAAACTCTCTACATGCATACCCCTAATTTTTATCAAACTCATTCACACATTCTTTCATTATAATCACAAAATACTAAACTTATCAAACACATTATCACATAATCATCTCAAATCCGCAAACACAAACTAACACTAATCATCTACTAGGCATTCACACAAAAATACGATAGTAATTCGGGTATTGGCCAAGAACCCTAAATGTGAAAGCCCTAAGTAAAAATTAATGCAAAAATGAAATGAGAGCAAATATGTATAAGATAGTTACATACCTTGAAAGGAATAACAAAGATCAATGTTGAAATTGGTTGATTTTGGGGTTTTTTCGAATTATTTCCGAGAGAGAATTGGAGATTTGGGGGAAAAATGTGTTGGTCAAGCGAAAAAGAAAAAGGGTCTGATGATATAAATGGTTCAGACGGTTCAGCCGTCTACCAACCCTTCTGGCCGGCGGCCAAGACCCGAAAGTTTGGACCCGACCCGGTTCTGTGACCCGCGCCCCCTTTTTTTTTTTAAATACCAAATAAGAATGAAAATTAAAAATTAAAAGTTAATTAATTTAACTTACTTTACACACTTTAATCAAAACTTTATTTTAAAACACCTACTCATTTTAATTTAAACTAAACACATATATTAACAAATACATAATTTACAAACTAAATGGAATAAGCAACTAGTCAAATAATTTTATATTGAAAATTGGAACAAGAACACTCCCCTCTAAATGAGTTGATCGGTTGAGCGGGGGTAAAGAGTCTTCAAGCTAGCAATTTCCTTGACCATTTCTTTCGCATCCAATTGCTTATCCATCAATTGCTAAAAATTAAATACTTCTAAACACAAATGGTTAGCTTAATAACAAAACAATAAGTACATACACATTCACAATATTCACAATCAAATAATACACAATGTATAACACTTTACAAGATTAAAATTCCTTTTAATAACCGCTTTCCCCGGCAGCGGCGCCAAAAACTTGATGTCGCTTATGAAAGCGTCTCTTGTTTTATAATTTATAAATAGAAATACCTAATAAATACTTTCAAGCAACCAGGCAAGAATACCCGATCAATTGTAAATATAGATTTGGTAAGTCAGATTCGAACACAGGGAAAATGGAATAAAAAGAATAAATAATCTTTAAATTACAGAGAAAGGGGGTTACGTTTTAGTTCCGTATGAACATAAGATTTATAAAATAACAAATTAAAATAAACTAAATAAACTAAATGAACTCAAATTAAAATAAACAATATATACAATAGGAAGGAACAAATAGTATGTAATAACTCCGCTCAGATTCATATATTCTGATTCATTTGCACATTAATTATCTAATTGTGATTTCTTTTAGATCAACCTAATACCAAATTCTTCAATGAATACTAAGTTGAATGTGAACTAGCCAACAGTTCAGGTCCAACTAATTCCTATAATTTAGGGTCCAACATAAAACACTGGTTCCAATGTCACAAGATGATCAGTCAATTGTGTGCTTTTCCCTAAATCATGCATTAAGTATATCACGATCTATTATAATTATCCTGTGGTATGACTCAACAATACCTACTAATAAATACTTATTAGTCTTGTTCATCTTAGGGATATTGATTACTAATTCTTAACCTATCAGACTCAACGTATTTAGCAATAACTATAAACCTAAGTTCATAATTATCAATGATTACTATTACCAAAGGAACTCAATCTCAATGATCCTAGTAACCACGTTAAGCAAGCAATCAATACAGCACCAATAAACAAGGATTCACGGATAACATAATAGTCTTCAACTAAATAACTCAACAAACGTGCAAATGAAATCATTCAATAATCATAATCTAAGATTTATTAAAACAAATACTACAAGTATCAATTCATCAAATAAGAATACATCAGAATATAAAATATCAAATTCTTCAATGATATTTAATAAAAGATTCAAACCAAATGACGAATCACTCAAAGATTAGTTGAAATGGATCCAACCGTCACTTCTCGTGCCTCCAAAATGTACCTACGACTCAAAAATATAAAACCTAACCCTAAAAACGAAATAAAATTCGCAGACTACATTTTTGGGACTGAAAAACGTAATGTATGTATCGCCTCCAAACTGTCTGGCCGAACTCTATTTATAATCTTCGAAAGTCGGCTCCCGATCGTCTACCAAGCCTGTCGACCACCGGTCGAGATGACGTCACCCACTCAAAAGTCAACTCACGCGTTTTCTCTTGCCGACTTCCTTTTTGGTTTTGACCGCCTACCAACCAGTTTGGCCGCAGGCTAAACTGTGAAATCCGGGCTCCTTCCCAACCGATTGGATTTGGGCTTGGACATTGGGCTTGCCTTGTCTTTGGGCTTTAACTTGGACTTTGACTTTGGACTTCTTTTGCTTTGGGCTTTAGCCACACTTTTCCTTGGACTTGATTCTTGGACTTAATTTAGACTCGAACTTGGGCTAGTCTTCACTTTGCCAGCACAATTCCACTTGATTCTTCATAATTGCGCCATTTAACTCGATTATTTACTATTTTTTGCTCTTTTCTCCGTAAAGTTTGATTTTAATACCTAATTGCAAATATGAACGAAATCAGTATCTAATCTTATTAAAATGCAATAAAACATATAATAAATGGGGTAAAATACTATAGAAATATGGTACATTTAGGCACTTATCAATGCACAATTTTAAAGACTGGACATCAAGCTAAATTTGGTGAGAAGGCCGACGAAGGATTTTTCCTAGGTTATATGCCTAATTCGCCAAATAAAAGAGTCTTTAATAAAGTCACAGGACGTTTGGAAGTGGTGCATAACATTGAAGTTACAAGCTACACACCAGATGTACATAAGGGCTTAGATTGGCAATTTGATTATTCTGATCTTTTTGCATCATTTAAAGTTCCTATGAGTGACTTTGTCAGTGATTCAGAGATACCTGAACATTTATTGTCAGAAAATGAGGATAATGGCCACACTCCGACATCGAATGCTCAACCTTCTAATATCAAGACAAGTGTTGATCCAAATCTAGCATCTACTAGTGGATCTCAAAAATCCAAAGTGGATACACCTCTAGATGAAGAAGAGCTGACCCAAAAATTAGTGGATGATATCCTTACTCCATTGAGAGAGTTAAGAATATCTATTGATATTGATAACTTACAGCTATCTAGAGAGGGTGTACCGGATTTGGAAGACACTACTGAACAACATAGTGCTTATAAGGAGATAGGTACTAATTTGGATGATGAGATACCAGTTGAACCGGCAACGGTTACTCGGACTAGTAAAAATCATCCAGTTGAAAATATCATAGGTAATCCAGAAATTCCTATGGTAACTAGAAGTCAAGCTAAGGCTAGTACTTCTGAGTATCAAAGCTTATACGTTGAAATGAAAGAGACTGGCATAACTAATCAATGTCTTTATTTATGCTTTATCTCACAAGTCAAGTCTAAAAATGTGCAAATGGCTCTAAAGGAAAGTTCGTGGGTGGAAGCAATGCAAGAAGAACTATCTCAGTTCTCAAAACTACAAGTATGGGAGTTGGTTGACCTTCCAAAGGGTGAATATCCAATTGGAACTAGATGGATATTTAAGTGTAAGAGAGATGATCGTGGAATCATTACTCGCAATAAAGCTCATCTAGTGGTTCAAGTTTTAACCAACAAGAGGGTATTGATTACAATGAAGTGTTTGCACCAGTTGCTAGGCTTGAAGCAATTAGAGTATTCTTAGCATTTACATCATTCAAAGAGATAAAAGTTTATCAGTTGGATATTAAGAGTGCCTTTTTGTATGGAAAAGTGGAAGAATTGGTGTATGTTGCTCAACCGCCAGGGTTTATTGATCCTGAGTATCCTGATAGAGTATATCGACTGAATAAGGCTCTATATGGATTACATCAAGCACCAAGTATGTGGTATGAGACACTATCAACATATCTACTTGAGAATGGTTTTTCAAGAGGATCAATTGATAGTACACTGTTCGTAAAGTGAAAAAAGAAGGACTTTCTACTTGTTCAAGTATATGTTGATGATATTATCTTTGGGTCATCTGACGAAAAGATGTGTCAAGAATTTGAGCAAGTTATGAAGAAAAAGTTTGAAATGTCTGCAATGGGAGAGTTGAATTTCTTCTTAGGATTACAAGTTGATCAAAAGAATGATGGATTCTTTATTCATTAATCTAAGTATACAGCTGAGCTGTTAGAACGATTCAAGATGGATGAAAGTAGAATCTATCATACTCCCATTCCAGTAAATCATGGACTCGGTCCGGATACATCGAGTGATCAGGATGTGGATCCTACTTTATATAGGGCCATGATTGGATCACTAATGTATCTGACTGCATCTAGGCCTGACATTATGTTTGCTGTTTGTATTTGCGCAAGATATCAGGCTAATCCGAAAGAGTCTCACATGCAAGCTGTTAAACGAATTTTTCGTTACCTCAAAGGGAAACCGAAGCTGGGACTTTGGTATCTGACTGATGGAGACTTAGATTTCGTAGTATATACTGATTCGGATTATGGAGGATGCAATCAGAATAGGAAATCTACAACCGGAGGATGTCAATTCTTAGGAGGTAGATTAGTGTCCTGGCAGTGCAAGAAGCAAAGCTCAGTAGCCATTTCTACATGTGAAGCTGAGTATGTTGCAACTGGCAGCTGTTGTTCTCAAGTACTGTGGATTCAACAGTAACTGCGGGATTATGGGTTGAACGTAACCAATACTCCTATGATGATTGATAATGAATCAACAATGTCGATAACCAACAATCCAGTGAAGCACAGTAAAACTAAGCACATTGATATTCGACATTATTTTATTAGAGACTGTGCTGAGAAGAAAATGATAAAGTTAGTTAAGGTTCCGACTGCGGATAACTTAGCAGACCTCTACACGAAGGCATTCAACAGAGCTCGATTTGAGACATTGGTTCAACTGAACGGAATGAGAAATTCAGAGTGATTAGTCCTACAAAGGTACTTTGTAATAGTTAGTACTTTTATGTATTAAAAAAAAATGCGGAGGCGTATGGCATTCATTTGCTTGTTACCTAAGGGGAATCGCCTTCATTAAAGAATATAAAAATAATATTTTTTAAAAATTGTTTAAGTTTTTATATGCAAAAACTATGGGAAATGATAGTACATTAGGAGAATAAGCTTCACAATAATAAGCTTAAGTCCTAAGTATGATGTGTTAGTAGATTCAACTAAAGCTACATTAAAACTGCAGCTGTTTTATCATGTATGTATTTATATTTATTTGATTATACACATTTTTCCACAAGTTATAATTTGTTTGTCTTAAAAGTCTAGACAGCTTCATCATATGATATACTGGTAGGCAAATTATATAATCACTTCTAAGCATTTAAGAAGTTCTAATATATTTGATTATTACCTAGTGTATCAATTATATGGTGTATGAAATAAGTCTTAATTGTTGAATGATAATATTTACATACACTGTAATCATAAAGCTATAAAAAGGACAAATGGTAGCAATATGGGTATTAGCTTAACTACTGGTGACTTTGTTGTACTGAGTACAGACCTGAAGCCATTAGTTAGGCCAATATTCTCACATGTATTTTGTTCATACTATTGGTGATTTTGTTGTACTGAGTACAGACCTGAAGCCTCTAGTATCTTCAAGGTATGTTTGATATTTGTCTAAACTTAAAATTCAAGTGTATGTTACATTATGTAATCACTACCTTGTCTTAAAAAATAGTGTTATATGTTTTACTAGAATTCTTCAGTATATCATATATTAGAGACCACTTGATAATATTCATACTAACAATAAAGGTGTTGCTTAGAAATGCGAGTATAATTTGTTTATGTGGATCATAATATCGGTAATCATCTTGAACTGTTTATAATGAAAAATATTCACTTTTAGTGAAAATGTATTTTTAAATTATGCTATGTGGATAAGGGTATCTAAGATATAATTTTATGAATATAAATGCGTAAATGATAAAATACGTTGTGATTTTATTGTAATTTATTTGAATTTCATGAGGTATGTATACTAACAATCTACTTATACTTTTTAATAAATCTAAATAGCTTATTCTTTCTAATATGATCCATATGCAGATAAACTCTTATTCAGTTGATTTATGTCTTTGTTTTGTTCAAGTGATTAATAAAATGGTACTCGATACTACTGTTCGTATATGATTGTGTTTTTACTTTATTTTATTATATTTCTAGCCTTATGTTTAAATAAAGTTTTTGTGTTTAATAAATTTTTAACCCTTTGGAATTAAATTATACTGTTATTTATTTTATCCGCGTTGAACAATCGTAACAAAAACAAGTGAAAAATAATTTTATTTTAGACTTGTACAAATAATGGGTTTTAATTTATACTTAGTATTAAATTCGCATTTTAATTTAATCTTGCGAGTTTGACTAGTCAAACCTGCGGATCGACTTCAAACATTGCAAATCGAGTATAGTGTATAAAAGGCCAAGTCAAACGATTCAAACTCTCACCGAATCCACTTTATTTGCGAGTTCACTTACACCTGTGCGAGTCGACGAGTGGCGAAACGAGACGAAATATTATTTTTGTTTGATTTTGATTTCGCAAGTTAGGGAACTAGTTTTTCAATCCGTAGATTTTATACACTTCTAGATTGCAATCATTTTGAGGTAAAAATTAACGGATTTCACCGTATATCTAACTCAAAATCTAAGCTTTTATTAACTTAGGGTTTCAGTTTAAAGTTTGAACGATTTACGTAGATTAAAGGCATTATTTAACAAGAATCTTAAGGATTAATGTTAAACGAACCTAATTGAACGTAAATACATCGATAGATTATGTTTAAATTGACAGATTAATCGATTTTGTATTCAACTCACTAAGGCAGTTCATGTTGCGAGTCGAGTTCCAGTTTCAATTCGCAGCGAGTTGAGTTTGAGCGTGTGTTGACCTTTTGACCTTGCGAGTTGACACTATTTGTTGACTTGTTGACTAATTTTGATTAGCGGATCGACTTGCGAGTCGACCTGCGGATTGACTTGGTTAGCGAGTTGAATGGATTTGCGAATTGAGTTGCGAGTTGACTTGAGATTTTGCGAGTTGACTCCTGATGTAACTTGAAACTTCAAATTTTTTATACAAAGACTTGCAAACCAATTTATATTTCAACTTAAGATTTATTCATTATAAGTTGCAATAGGATATGTTTTGACGTGGGAACATTAGTTAACACGTAAATACATATTATATATATACACGACTTGATAGTTAGTTAAGTTTTTATACTTGATAGTTCAATCATGTTTGTCAATTATATATGTTTAATAATTTAGAACTAAGATGTATGATGATCGTTTAGATTCATAATACATTGTAGTTTAAAATTTATTATATTTCGTTAACGTATACTAATTGTTTTTGTCATTTGTGTTTTATACAGATATGGTGCGACAGGTTGATAAAGGTCACAACATTCTTGTTGATCTTGATCTTTCGGCACGCGGAGCTGATAAAATAGCTCAAGTGCTGACGTTCTTTGCACGTTCACGCATTCGATATGCGATTACGGAGTCTCCACCGATTTCTCAGGTTATACTGAACGACTTTTGGACAGATATTCAGTATGATGAGACGGTTAACCCACCGGTGATATGCGCATCGGTTAATCAGAGACCGGTTGTCTTTTCGGCTTCTGATTTACGTCAAATTTTGCATTTGGGTACAGTAGACCAAGAAGATGGTCCGACTGAGTATCCGAGTGATTTTATTGAGGGTGCGTTAGGGTGTATGGGTTATACTATAGAGAGACGAGGACGTCAATTCCTCAAGGCTCTAGTTATCGGCCAGTGGAGATTCCTGTGGCATGTTATAATCACAGTATTTGGACCGAAGAAGGGCGGTTTTGATGAGTTGAGCCCTGCTCTTGTATCGGCTGTACTGTCACTGGTTTATAATAAACCATACAGTTTTTGTGATTATATTTGTGTTGAGCTGGTACGACAGATATCGGGTGCTGTTAGATCACGATTCTTGATCTACCCGAGGTTCTGTATGATGATTATTCGTCATCAACTTCCGGATCTTGTTATTCCTGAGCCGCATTTATGCGTAGATACTATTGCACTAAGAGGATACACTGCTATGTTTCAGCAGACCATCCGAAGGGAAGAGTTTGTCAAGCCGGATATTCGTGATCTTTTTGGCTTTAATATTGATCGCTTGTATGTGACGCCACCGAACAATGTTTGGCTGGATGTTGCTGCTGCTGGTGCTATGCCAGAGCCTGTTGCTGATGTGGTTCCACAGCCTGAACCACAAGAGCTTATTGAGGATGTACTTCTCCAGGCAGATCAACCTGGTCAGCAAGTGGATGCAGAGGTTGCTGCATAGCTAGTGCAAGAGGTATTAGGGAAAAATGATGATGCTCATGATCCGCTTCTTCAATCGATTGATCAATATGTTCTATCTGCACAGGTATGATTTAAATTATAAAAATATAGATACTTTGTTGATAGACCTTAGTGTTAATTATAAAGTATAAATATTGTTATATACAAATGTTACTTATATAGATATTTTGTTGATTGGTTGTATAATTAATCATAAAATATAAATTTTAATTATATACAGGAACCTGAGACTGTCGGCCCAGAGGTTGCGAGACCTGAGGGCAAGCAGAGACAGGTGAGCGGACCAGATGCTGGGACATCTGGTGGTTTTGAAAAAGGTCCTGATGGGGGAGCAGACGACGATACTGCTTCTGACTCGGATGAAACACTGAGCCCTCCACCTCCTCCTGCTGGTATGATTCGTTACCGATCTCAGCATATACCGGATCCTGCGCTGAAAGAAAAGCGTAAGGCTAAAGAGATTGATCCTTATTTCAATCCAACTGTTGAGGAGGCTGTGAAAGAGGAAGAAGATTCTTCCTTACAGACTCGACGCCGAAAGAGAGCTCGAGCTGCTAGTGTTCAGCTAACTATCGGTGATGGTAAGTTTTAATTTTAAGTTAGATAGTTTTAATCTGTTGTTTTATCTGGAGTTATAGACTGAGACAGTTAATTCTGTGACAGTTTCTCAAGATAGACCGCAGGTCGAGGTGGTATCACAGGTTGAGACTCAACCGATATCTGTACCTACTGAGGTAAGAGATATAAGTTTAGTTACTGCTAGTGTTACTAAATAGATTAGAGATTGAGATAGAGTAATCTGTAACAATTACTAATATAATTTTGTCTAACTTAACAGGAGATGATGATACGAGATATTGTTCGTCCGGAGACATATCTGACGACAAAGCTTAGCAGAGCTGCAGCGAAGGTTGTTACAGACTTAGTTACTGCAGCAGCTCATATTGCTACACCTTCGCCTTCACGAACCACTACTACCGCTTCATCTCAACCGTTGACTGATGCTGAAAGGATTACATCTTTGGAGTCACGTGTTAGAGAGCTCAAGTCACATACTCTTACCATGTCTGAGAGTATGTCTGTACAGAATGAGGCTTATAATCTGCTACTAAAGACCAACAATACTTTGGTAGATGATGTAGCTTCTCAACGACGACAGATTGACAGACTTGATCGTCTAGTTGCTGATCTGCGAAAGGACAAGCCATCTCAAGGGGGAGTGGTTATACTAGATGAGTCCTGCAGAGGTGGTTATCTAGCGATGAAGAGACGTGAATATATAGATGATGATCCCAGTGCACCAAATGATAGTCAGCTGGCTGGTGTGACACCCCGCAAAAATGGGACAAAATTCGCGCCCAATTTTAACTTTCAAATCACGTATTATATACGCATATTACCAAAGTATTCAAGTAATATATATATAATTACATATATATATAACATAAAACAATTATTAAATAATTACGTATAAACAAATCTGACAGAACGCAGAAACTCAAAAACGGACGTTGGTGCAAAACATTTCCAAACAAAATATTATTGTTAAAAATAATATCTATTTACTCGGAAAATAATTTAAACACTTTCCGTATCATTTAAAATGAGTTATACAAAAACTGAAACAGCGCGAAACAACTCGTGAAACTTTAACACAAACATTTTATTTTTATAAAATGTTTTAACTCGAAAACATTTCGAAACATATATATGAATTTTACGAATTAAAAATATTAATTTATTTTCCGATCGGGTACAAAAATACGGGTATATTATACTGCGTTTGGAGGTAAAAGCCACCCACTTTCCCTAAATTTGGGATCTAGTCTGCTGCCTCTTTTTGACCAAGCCGACACCCCCCCCCCCCCCTTTTTTTTTTTCTCATCTTGTTTTCTTTTTCATTTTGTACACACACATCTGTACTTATATCTATCTCTCTCACAACTACTCTCCTTCAACAATAACAATAATACAACAACAGTAACATGAGATCGAGAAGCAACAAACAACAACACAACAGCAACATCAAGCCATCCTCATCATCATCATCAATCGATTATCATCACCATCCATCTCTTTTTCCTCCCTCCTCTCGGCACCCTCACCACCGAGCACCACCACAACCGGCTTCCATCATCATCATCATCAAAACAACAACAACACCAATGAGCAGCAGCAGCAGCAGCAGTAGCTCACCATCATCATCGTTATCTCATTGCCATCATCATCTCCGACCACCACCTCCACCGTGAGCAACCACTTTTACTCCTTTTCGATTTCGATATTTTAATGTTTAAATAATCATGATTTAGTGTAATGATCGCTTATTATGCTTGGAATTTGGATTAGAATTTGTTTTGTGGTTTGATTTTGGAACCTGAAGCTGTAGAACACGATGGACCCGGCGGGTCGGATCCGGACTCGGCGGGTTGTGCCCAAACAGTCCAACCGGTTTAATTGCTAAGTGTCGCAAATCATTTCAGCGACACTTCATTAAGTGTCGCTAACCTGTCCAGTGACGCCATTAAGTGTCGCTAAAAATGCCCAGATTCCATATTTTTACGTCACTAATCGTAGTGTCTCCTATATTTAGTAAGTGTCGCCAAAAATAGAATTTTTCAAAAAATACTTCTTCGTAAAGTATCAACTTTACAAAATCATGAATATTTTTATACGAAAACATACGAAGTATTATCATACGAAACAAACAAAATTATATTTTTGGAATATAATTTCGAATCGTCACCAACGACCCGTACTCGTTTTACAAACTTTAAACGGAAATATAATTTGAACACTTGGACATAATCTAATTCGGATAAACACTTAATATGGATGGTCTGTTTAAAACGTCCATTTACTCATTTACAAATCTCACGTGTTTAGGACACTAGGAGGTTACCATTCGGACGACACGCGTATCTTAGGATCGCTAGCTCCTCAGGTGAGTTCATAGCCCCACTCTTTCAGATGTTTTACTGTTTTCGGGGTGAAAATGCATACACAATGTTTCTATAAACTATTGTTTATTAAAAACCATCCTTATTATCACTACAATTGTTTATCACTATTAAGCTAGGACTTCATTTGGTAACTCATTGGCAGTGTGTACTTAACCTAGCTCTTTGATACGTGAACCGTCCTATGTGTACAACATACATGTTGTGGTAGTATTACTTAATGATTGACGCTTATAGGTTATGTATTTGATGTGTATTTAATTTAGCCCATCTATGTGTAGTTCGATTATGTGTACTGAATATGTGTTAATTAAATTCCCTGTTGTGTTTCATTATTATGTGTTCTAGAAATGATGTGATTACCTGTTTAGGATTTCAAGAAAACTAGAATACTTCAAGATTTAGATTCAAGAATACAAGAAACTGGTAGTTACAACCTAAGAATACAAGAATACTCAAGGATTGAAACACAAGAATAATACAAGAATAGAATACAAGAATCCTAGAAATTAAACTCAAGATATTACAAGATACTTAGAATTCAAGACTAACAAGAAATTCAATAACCAAGAAACTAATGTCAAGAAACCTATGTGATGGCAAGAAATTGTCAAGAATGTCAAGAACCTTATTTGCAAGAAATGTCAAGAACCTTGTTTGCAAGAAATGTCAAGAACTATCAAGAAATGTCAAGAAACTAGATATTACAAGAAATAGAAACTAGAAAGCCTGGGTTCTAAGAACTTAGAAATTTCCAAGAATTCAAGAACCAAGACTCAAGAAAACTAGAACTAGTTAATAAGAAATTAATTGATTTATTAGTGGAATTCAAGAATAGCTCAAGAAACATAGATTCAAGAAACTTCAAGAAAGTGAAAACTAAATAAAACAAGATTAGAACTTAAGATTCCAATAAACGTTCGAGGTTACACATTTATACAAGAATTTACATACTAAACCACTACGGACTTTACTAAGTATAAACTTTATACTTCATGGAATGATTTTTAAATCATCATTACTATTTTATGATAAAACCTGTGAACTCACCAGCTTTATAGCTGACTGTTTTAGTATGCATTTTCAGGTAACCTTGCTTTAGTAGGATCGGCCCATCAGGATCTTAGCTCGAGTCGCATGCATTATCTTTTTCGCTGGATATTTTCTTACATTATTTTGTAATCCTAGTTATGTAGTAAAATCTCTAGCATCATTTGGCGAACTCCAACTATTTTGTATAAACCTATTACTTAATGTAATGTATTTTCAACGTCTCATTTAGAGTCGTTCATTATGTACCTCTGTTCTTGTGATATTTGATTAGTCACGCCCCGAACCGATCGCTTCCGCAAATCATGAATTTGGGGGTGTGACAGCTGGTCCTTCAACGACTGGTCAGCATACTACACTTCAGGGGGAGTCTTCGGGTGTTGAAGCTAGTGGTTCTGGTGTTGGTACAAGTGCAGATCCGACGGTACCGGTTGATACTGAAGCTGGTAAGATAGTTTAGTATTAGCTTAATATTAAGTACTATTTGTAATAATTTGTACTAAATAATTGTAACTTAATATTTTGTAATATATTCGACTTGAGATTTTAAATTACAAGTTAAATATGTTTTAAATAGTTTAAGTTATAATCATTAAATGTTAAGTAGAATAGTGATCGAAAGTCTTCCGACTCATTGAGTAGTCGTGCGGCGTGTTCCGATTAATATCGGCGGTCAAAATTTCTATGATAACATATACATTTTAGACTTGAGAGTTTTTATAACTGATTAGTTAATTATGTAATATTTTATAACTAGGCAAATGATATATAATTTAAAGATATAATTGAAAGTTAAGTTTTTGGTAATATAAGAGTTCAATTAAGTCTTGGAAATTATATAAGTTAATTAATTGTAAATTTGAATGTTTGGTGATTACTCACAATACATTAGAGTTTAAATTTAATTAATGTTTGTTAAGTATGATTTATAAGTAATATATATTGCGTTTATATTATGGATTATCTACACAAAAGATTTGATAAGGAAATTTTTAGATTGATTCAGGGAAATCAATAAAAGAATTTGTATTATTAACATATTATTTGTGTTTGTATTTTTCTAGGAAAGGAAATGCTAGATCTATCAGATTATGATGATGATTTTCTGGATGAGATAGATGAAGAAATTGATTATGGTTTAGAAGAAGGTGTGTTTGAACCACCTGAGGATTGGACTTCTGTTCCTGAGGTTAGGATATATGAAGGTGTAGATCCTGATGTGGATGTTGTTGAACACATCGTGAGCCCTTCTAGGACAGATTTGTGATTCAGGATGATCAAGGAGAAATAGTTGTCAATGTAGATGAAGATATTGATGATACAACTGACTCTGAAGAAGAAATTCCACTTCCTGAAAGATTAAAGGATAATCCTATGTTTAAACCTCTGAAGAAAGAAAAGAAATAGACTGGGATATCTGAGGTTGATATTACAGGTAAACGTGTACCGCGTAGAGGAATCATCGGATGGTACTTTGATTCAGACTTGAAGCTCTTCGCAATCAAAAGGTTTGACGGAGTTCAATATTTTCAGAAGAAGCTTGCTGTCTTTAGTTCTTTACCAAGATTTGAGATCCGCGATTTGGCTAGGTTACACTTGAAGAACCCTAGTAATGATCCGTATGGAAATTATTTTGAGAAGATAATCAGGACTGAGGGTCGTTCATTAAAGTTTGACAAGATTAAACCAAGGGTTGGAAGGACAATCAAACTGAAAGAAAGAAGTCAGAGAACTGGAAGGCGTCTGAGGAAGAAAGTATATCCAGCTGTCATGTGTGTTCAGCAAATACCACTGAAGACAATGCCACAAGATATTCTTGGAAATTTGAAGAGTTGGTATGTGGATTCAGAGACTGGAGAAGCTGTCATGGTTGAAGCAGATGATGATGTTGAAAGTGGAGAGCATGAAATTCTTAGAGTCTATGACCATCGACACCTGATGAACATGTCAAGAAAAGATATGTTAAAGTTACATGAAAACATAATCTTAACGACTGTAGCATGGGGTGATTTAGCACAAGATTATCAGCTGATGGTGAAGACTTGTGTAAAAATGAAGATTTACGTTGGAAGCAAGATTTACAAATGAAGACCAAAGACAAGCGTGAAGATAATGACGCTAGAGCTATTGTCAAGGGGGAGTATGTTGAGACATAGTTTGTGACAACAGATCTAGCTTGTAATAGGACTGGTGTAATTATTATCAAGTTTGTATATTGGTTTAGATTTGTAAATAATATGATATTAGTTTTTCTATTTAATATTTGTTAAATATATTATTGTGTTAAAGTGTTAGATAAATATCGAAAACGGAACTAAAATATGTATGGCGAGTCGAGATCTCAAGTCGCAAGGTTTGGCGATGCGAGATGAGATCTAAACTCGCAATAAGGATAGTCGTAGCGAGCCGAGTTGAGTTATGGGCTTGGGCCGTCTGCGAGTCGAGTCAACTCGCGAGCCCACAGGCTGCGAGTTGAGCTGCGATATTTAAATGATTTTGGTTTATGAAATCATTAACTTTTGCGATCTGACTTTTTAGCATTCTGAATTTTTCCAGAGAAAACCTAAATATTCTAACGGCTAGGCTTTAACGGTTTTACGTATAAAGCAAAGTGATTAGATATTTGTGTTATAAACGTGATTATTATTGTTATATTCATATAACACGTATTGAGGGATTCGGCACCTTAATACTATAGATAACCTCGTTATTGATCCAAGAACTAGGGACTTACACTCCATTGGCCAAAAACAAGCGCCTTGAGGAACTGACGTCCTCTCATGGGTCCTACATAGCCCATACGATCAAGTGCTCCCTCTAAGAAATCCGAAGGAAACACTATTGGTCTAGCTTCCTGCTCAACGGTTCCCAACCGTAAGATATCACGCAGATCGGTAGCAGAAAAGACAACAGGTCTATTGTTAACCCTCGTACGAATGACCGGTGGGTTGACAACCGTATCATATTCGATATTATTCAAGAACTGGGACAATATGTGACACCGTCAAATTAGGACTAGTGAATAGTACCTAATCAACGGTTAATACATGTAATTAGTTTTGTGTTAGGCTAATTAATGTATCAATCAATATATATGTATATATTTTGTTGAATATATATATACAAGAATGCGATTTAATTAAATCGTACAAGTTTCAAACCGAACGTGTTTCGATCAATTTAATACGGACGTTGGTGAACGATTTTATTAAATAATGTAATATTATTTAATAACACTATGTTATCCAAAATATTATTTTGATAATAACTCAATGCAAATTCGTATCGTATAAATAAGGTATACGCGATTAAAATGTTAAACGCACAAACAAACAAAACGAACTAAGTTATATTTTATAACTCAATTATTAAGTATTTGATGAAATACTTCAAGAAAAACATTGGATAAATATTCGCATTTTGGAAACTTATAATTAAACGTAAATAAACTATTTAAACGTTTAAACAATCGGGAAACGAATACCGCACGGATCGCGACCGCACGGAGCAAAAATTTGGTGAAGCCCACACTTGGTGGACCCCACCAAAACCGGCCCAAGGTGAGGGTCATCACCCCCTCACCTCCTTCCTCTTCTCATTTTCACTCCCTCATTCTCTTTCTTCTTTCTTTTTCTCTCAACTTTCACCACACAATCACCCCACTAAACCACCAAATACTACCACCGAAACACCTCGGATCATCAAAAAAATTACGGAAAAGGAACCACCACGCAACGATCTACAACCTCATCTTTTCGGATTTCCGATTCAACACTTTGTAAGTTTCCGACAAAATCCCGAAACCTCTCGTTTTAGCTTATTTTTACATATTTACGGATTATTTGGGTGTATATATGTCCATTACAAAGGGGAAAACACGATTTTATAGCTTAAAAATGAGTTAGATTTGAGTTTTGGATTTGAAAACCTCGACAGTCGCTGGGTACTGGGCTAGTGTTCATCTTTGCGACACAAGCCTTGTGTCGCAACTTGTGTCGTATAAAATCACTTATGTTGTATTTTGTGTCGTAAAAACTCAGTTATGTCGGACCTTTTTGCGACACAATGTTATGTCGCACCTTATGTCGCAAATTCCATGCGACACAAATACTATGTCTGTAACACCCCGAATTTCAGGAAATTAATATCGTACACGGATATATTTTTATTACGAAATATTATTATGTAGATAACGAGATATAGTGAAAAACGTAAACGGTTTTATCAGTTCCAGACTATAGAGTTTAAAGGGGATAAAATAATTAGACCGACTTATATAGATATGTACGTACAGTACATGTTTATCCAATATTCATCTAAAAACATTCCAAAGTGTTTTAGAGAGAGCGAGAGAAAAAGAGAAAAAAACCTCAGGGACGATTTTAACTTCCAATTCCTTCAATTCAATTCATGATTCAAGCTTTAGAGATTCGAATTTATCTTCCTTTCTTCATCTTCTAGCTCAAGTAAGTTGAATTCTTCCATGATTTAACCTAGGGTTTTGGGGTTTTATGAGATTTTGATGGGTTTTGTATGAATGAGGGTTTTAATCCGAAATTGAAGCTAGAAATTGATTGAATTAGTGTTAGTTAGTGTTTTTATGATTGTTAGTAGTTATATAACATGTTGGAAGTGATGAATTTATGATTTGTGTTCTTGAATAATTATGAGGGTTTTGAAGAATCATGATTATAACTTGAAGTTATGGTTTAATTTGGTGTAGTTAGTGTTAATTAGTGTTATAAAAGTTGTTGAAGATCATATAACATGATGAAAGTGAAGAAATTATGATTTAGTGTTCTTGAGTAATTCTAGAGTTTATGTTAAGATGATGTTAATAAGTTTAATTATGAAACTAGTGATACTTATAGAGTATGATTATGATGATGAATATTATGTGGTAAGAGTTTGATTAGTGAAAGTTAAAAGTGATTAAAGAAGTAGTTTAATGTGATTAACTAAAGATTTAACTAGTGTAATCAAAGTGGGGGAGGAAGTAATGAGATTATGTGGATGATTGATTAGTGTTTAAACATGTTGTTATGTGTTATGTACTTTATGATAGGGATTAAAGAAGTGGATGCTTATGTTGATCAAGATGGTGAAATCGTCATTTAAGAGATTGTGGTGAGTGATACGGGGGTTAAACAGGTGATGTGATTGTGTAGTACCGTTTAGCTTGAGGCCTAGAGGTTTACACAATCAAGGAATAACTTATTTGTTTAATTATGTTTATTGCTTAATTTAGTTTGTTGTGTTAAATTACTTGTTATAATTAATTGTTTTGTGATTACTTGATATTGGTAAGAAAAGTAGTGATTATCTCATTAGCTTGACGTTAGTCAAATAATGAGATTGCCACTAGCTTAAAGGTAAAGGAAAAGAATTGGTGAAGAATAGTGTATGATTCGATTGTGTTGGATCCGGATTGCTGTTGAGTAAGAGGCTACACAATCGGGTGGAAGATATATTGTTAACAAATGTGGATTAAATAGTGATGATATAGTGAACAGTGTATGAATTGGTTGTATGTGTTTCCGGATAGTGTGACAACCGTCAATTTAGGACTAGAATTTAGTGCCTAAACAAGTATTAATACATGTAATTAGTTCTGTGTTAGGCTAATTAATGTATCAATTATTATATATATTGTTGAATATATATCTACGCAATGATGCGGTTTGTTTAAATCGTACGAGTTTCAAATCGAACGAATTTCGATTCAATAAATACGGACGTTGGTGAACAAATTTTATTAAGTAATACAAGGAATGATTAATAACGTTATCGTATTTAAAAATATTATGTCAATAATATTTCGTATCCAAGTTTTATCACACAATTAATATAAACGCGAATAAAATGTAATTGCGCAAACAAAATGAGACAAATCACCGTTTATAATATAATTATTAACTGTTTAGTAAAATACTTCAACAAAAATACTGAATAATCATTTGTATTTTAAAACGTATATTAAAACCTATAAAATAAATATTTAACGTTTGAACGACGGGGAAAACGAACACCACACGGAGCGGAAACGCGGGGCGAAAATGGGAGTTAACCTCCCATTCCCACCATCTTTTTTCTTTCACTTTTCACTTTCCTTTCTCTCTCTCCTCTCTTATTTTCTCTCTATCACCACCATTTTCACCATACACCTTAAACCACAAAATACTAGCATCAAACCACCTCGAATCTACAAGCTCGTTTAGGGTAAAAGACTCACGGCTTCACGATCTACAACCTTACCTTTCCGGAATTTCATTTCGGCAATTTGTAAGTTTCCGACACAACTTCGAAAACTCTCGTTTTTAAGTTTTATAACTTGATAATTGTTCCTCTAAGCTTGTAATGTCCTAAAATGGGTTGGGTAAGAATATTAGGCCGATCGATGGCCGGAAAACGCGTTTTTAAGGTTGAAACTCCGATCAGACCCCGTACGTCGCATTTGGCCTGGAGCAAATGCGACGCAGCGACTTACGTCACACGAATCCTCGACGTCGCATATAGCGACGCAACCTATTACGTCGCATTGACTTGCGAATGTTGCACATAGCGACGCAGACCTTAACGTCGCCAACTTAACCAACGTCGCATTAGCGACGCAGCACCCTACGTCGCATTGAATTGCGAACGTCGCAAAATGCGACGCAAACACTCACGTCGCACCCAACGTCGCACCCAACGTCGCACAAACCAGAAAACACAGATTTTCACTAAGTGTCGAGACCCTAAATTTTATCACTCGATTTCACCAAATTTCAAGTCCAGATGCGTTTTTCCTTAAAGCAATATAGTAGAAATAAAAATTTTCCAAGCTGACCTGGCAGCTCAACCCCAGCCAGGGGCTCTGCCCCTTGGACCCCGCCAGGGGCTGCCGCCCCTTGGACCCCGCTACCAGGGGCGCTGCCCCCGGACCCCCGTACTTAGATTCCGTAACGGCTTCTAAAGCACAATCAAAACACATTTTTCAAGTAAAAACGCTATGAAATCAAAATAATAATAATTGAGATTATTATGACAAATCCGTCACCAACAGTCCGTACACGTTTTCAAATACTAAAATCAATCAACCAAATCTTAGTAATTTGGACAAGGCAATCAACCAAATCGGGGTAATTTGGACAAACAACTACAAAGGTAGTCTTTCGAGATACCTAATCAATTAATAACCATCGCGTGTCATGGACACCTTCAGGTTACAAGTCTTCGGACAACACATCACAGCTAATCAATTCAAGTTTATTCCAATAAACACTCAAGGCTCAGGTGAGTTTAATGGCCCCATTTTCACTACTTTTACTAGGGGTGTGATATTACTACTTCATTTTGTTTTACAAGTAGAACGCAAGTGCCAAACTTCAAATACTACATGAGTTTCAAGCCAATCAATTTAAAGTCCTCCATAGCATAGTCTCTAGTATTTATAGCGTGAATGTTAGTATATGATATCATATGGGATTGACAATCCTCATCCGGGTTAGCACGCACTAACCGGTCAAACGGATGTATTAGCATTTGGGAAGACGAGTGTGGATTAGACACTCGTAGGAGGCATTTCAAGTTAGGTTTCCTTAATTGGGCCTGACAAATCAAGTTAAGCTCAGACTATGTGCTCATGGATTGTATAACTTTTATTTTGCTTAATTGCATTTTAAATTCAATATAAATCTTGCGGTTCTGACAACTATACATTGACATACAAACCTGTGAGCTCACCAGCGTTTTCGCTGACCCATTTTAGTATTTATCACAGGTACCCAGCAGTAGGTTGGCTGCACAAGCAGGGATTATTAGCTCGAGTCAGCATACATACAACTAGAGATTTGATTGCATTATTATATTTTGTAAAAGTAATTATGCCATGTAATCTCTCAATTTCAGGAACCGAGCTAATGTAACATTGTTTTGATGTAAACGTTTACTTTATTTATACAAGTTTAAAACGACGCATATAGTGGTCGTTCATTATTATCTTATGTGCTTTGTATATTGATTAGTGACACCCAAATTGAGCTTCCGCAAATCAATCAAATTTGGGGGTGTCACAGATAGCTTCCGAGCTAGAGGATCATACAATCACGTGAAGGTTATTTGTTATATGTTTTGTTTCTTATGTGCATTTTAGATTATGTTAAAGGATGTGTTGATTAGTGTTTTGATTGTTGTTAGTTAGATCATGTGGTATGATTATGTGTAATGATTCAGTGGTGATCAGAGAGTTAACTGCGGTTAACACAGTGTTTAGTGTTCAGTGTTCAGAGCCCAGTGAAATTGTGCTTATGTATTGTGTTGATAGGTGCTAAGTGTTATGTGTATTGCTTGTTTGATTGCCTGTGTACTCACTAAAAAGTTGTGCTTACCCGTTTCAGTGTTTATGTTGTAGGTTGATATTACGCTAGCGACATGTGGATAGAAGGGTTATGAGAAGCTAGTGACATGGATATGGAGCATGCTTGTGGTTAGAATATGCTTCTTTCTTTTGATTTGTTGTTTTGATGCTCAATTGTGTAAATCGCCCAAACAAAGAGTTTTTGAATTAAATATGTTGGTCAATATGTAGTAGTTGACTTTGAAAGTCAAACCGAGTTATGACGTCTAGCGTATGTGGTTGTCAAGAGTATGAAATCATATGATTGGTTTGGTTTGGGTCAAAGTGGTGAAAAGTGATTGGTTGGTCAAATGTGAAGTTGACATATAGTCAATAGAGTTATAATAGTCAAACGTATGTGGTATTGGGTAGAGTTGTGGTTGTATATGGTAGATTTGGTAAAAGTGTCCAAATGGACATCAAAACGGGTCAAAAGGATTAAATCGGGTTAGAATGTAGTTATGTGGGTTTGGACAAATGTGTTAGACTTGTTTTAGTAGGTTGATAATGTGTGCAAAAAGTTAGAGTCAAAGTGTTTACGGTTCTTGATTTGGGTTGTAGTCAAAAAGTGGTTAAAATGGTCAAAAAGTGGTTACACGTCCGTTTTCTCGTAAAACGTGTATTTTGAAAAAGTGCAAAAATAGAAAGTTTCATTTTGGCATTATGAAGGTGCCTGCAAATTTTCAGGGCCTAAGTGTTTACGAGTAAAAAGTTATACGCGTCGGAAATTCGTATTTTGGTATTAGTTTGTGCAGCCCTGATTCCTGGGGAATCGGAGTCATTCCTGAGGAATCTGAAATTTAGTTCTAACAGCAACCCTGATTCCTGGGGAATGAGAGTCATTCCTGGGGAATCCGAATCCAAGTGTTAACATCATGTCTGATTCCTGAGGAATGGGAGTCATTCCTGGGGAATCTCTTGTAAATTCACATTTTTGTTATCTGAGTCATTATTTGATTAAGAGAACGATATAACGAGTCTATAATGTCATATTTTAGATGTGGGACCTAATAGAGTGTGTTTTCAGTGTTATGTAAAAAAAAAAAATGGTTCTGTTTTCGGGGCGTTTCAAGTTGGTATCAGAGCAATGGTTTAAGAGAGTTAGGTGATCCATTATAGGATTGCTTAAACTTAAACCATTATGTGTTGTTTGAATTGCTATGATTATGATTATGCTAAATAGTTAATTGTTGTAGTTTTGTATATGCGTTCAAAATGGATAATATAGTGAAGTAGTTTTTAATTATGTGTTTAATTGTTAAATTGTTAGCTATTGTGTGTTAACTGTTAATTGAGTTGTGTGTTATGTGTTTGTGTGGGAATCACATTAGAAAACGATGATATGAGATAGTTTGAGAATGAAGTGTGTATAACATAATATGTCTACGCCTGATCACCGTAGTTGTATTATGCTAGTTCACATGGAATTGTTGGAGTTATCAAATATCAAAGTAATTTAGTGTGATTGTTAAAATAGAGTGTAAGAGAAGAGGTGTTCAAACTATGCGAATTACATGTTAGATGTTATGACAGGAGGAGATAATAGAGAAAGTAAGAGTAATAGACTTGTATCTAGTGATACGTATTTCACTAAATAATGTGAAACCAATATGTAGGGGGTATATGATTAAGAGCTTGTAGAGTTAGTGTTGATAATGTGCTTGAGTAGAATTAAGTGATGTATGCATTTATGTATGACCAGTGAATTAAGTGAAGTGTTCTAAAGATGATTAGGTGTTGGTGCATGAGTAGAGATAGTGTTGAGACTGGGTAGTACGAGTGCCATTCGTGAGGACACGAATGAAATAAGTGGTGGAGAGTTGTAACACCCCGAATTTCAGGAAATTAATATCGTACACGGATATATTTTTATTACGAAATATTATTATGTAGATAACGAGATATAGTGAAAAACGTAAACGGTTTTATCGGTTCCAGACTGTAGAGTTTAAAGGGGATAAAATAATTAGACCGACTTATATAGATATGTACGTACAGTACATGTTTATCCAATATTCATCTAAAAACATTCCAAAGTGTTTTAGAGAGAGCGAGAGAAAAAGAGAAAAAAACCTCAGGGACGATTCTAACTTCCAATTCCTTCAATTCAATTCATGATTCAAGCTTTAGAGATTCGAATTTATCTTCCTTTCTTCATCTTCTAGCTCAAGTAAGTTGAATTCTTCCATGATTTAACCTAGGGTTTTGGGGTTTTATGAGATTTTGATGGGTTTTGTATGAATGAGGGTTTTAATCCGAAATTGAAGCTAGAAATTGATTGAATTAGTGTTAGTTAGTGTTTTTATGATTGTTAGTAGTTATATAACATGTTGGAAGTGATGAATTTATGATTTGTGTTCTTGAATAATTATGAGGGTTTTGAAGAATCATGATTATAACTTGAAGTTATGGTTTAATTTGGTGTAGTTAGTGTTAATTAGTGTTATAAAAGTTGTTGAAAATCATATAACATGATGAAAGTGAAGAAATTATGATTTAGTGTTCTTGAGTAATTCTAGAGTTTATGTTAAGATGATGTTAATAAGTTTAATTATGAAACTAGTGATACTTATAGAGTATGATTATGATGATGAATATTATGTGGTAAGAGTTTGATTAGTGAAAGTTAAAAGTGATTAAAGAAGTAGTTTAATGTGATTAACTAAAGATTTAACTAGTGTAATCAAAGTGGGGGAGGAAGTAATGAGATTATGTGGATGATTGATTTGTGTTTAAACATGTTGTTATGTGTTATGTACTTTATGATAGGGATTGAAGAAGTGGATGCTTATGTTGATCAAGATGGTGAAATCGTCATTTAAGAGATTGTGGTGAGTGATACGGGGGTTAAACAGGTGATGTGATTGTGTAGTACCGTTTAGCTTGAGGGCTAGAGGTTTACACAATCAAGGAATAACTTATTTGTTTAATCATGTTTATTGCTTAATTTAGTTTGTTGTGTTAAATTACTTGTTATAATTAATTGTTTTGTGATTACTTGATATTGGTAAGAAAAGTAGTGATTATCTCATTAGCTTGACGTTAGTCAAATAATGAGATTGCCACTAGCTTAAAGGTAAAGGAAAAGAATTGGTGAAGAATAGTGTATGATTCGATTGTGTTGGATCCGGATTGCTGTTGAGTAAGAGGCTACACAATCGGGTGGAAGATATATTGTTAACATATGTGGATTAAATAGTGATGATATAGTGAACAGTGTATGAATTGGTTGTATGTGTTTCCGGATAGCTTCCGAGCTAGAGGATCATACAATCACGTGAAAGTTGTTTGTTATATGTTTTGTTTCTTATGTACGTTTTAGATTATGTTAAAGGATGTGTTGATTAGTGTTTTGATTGTTGTTAGTTAGATCATGTGGTATGATTATGTGTAATGATTCAGTGGTGATCAGAGCGTTAACTGCGGTTAACACAGTGTTCAGTGTTTAGTGTTCAGTGTTCAGAGCCCAGTGAAATTGTGCTTATGTATTGTGTTGATAGGTGCTAAGTGTTATGTGTATTGCTTGTTTGATTGCCTGTGTACTCACTAAGAAGTTGTGCTTACCCGTTTCAGTATTTATGTTGTAGGTTGATATTACGCTAGCGACATGTGGATAGAAGGGTTATGAGAAGCTAGTGACATGGATATGGAGCATGCTTGTGGTTAGAATATGCTTCTTTCTTTTGATTTGTTGTTTTGATGCTCAATTGTGTAAATCGCCCAAACAAAGAGTTTTTGAATTAAATATGTTGGTCAATATGTAGTAGTTGACTTTGAAAGTCAAACCGAGTTATGACGTCTAGCGTATGTGGTTGTCAAGAGTATGAAATCATATGATTGGTTTGGTTTGGGTCAAAGTGGTGAAAAGTGATTGGTTGGTCAAATGTGAAGTTGACATATAGTCAATAGAGTTATAATAGTCAAACGTATGTGGTATTGGGTAGAGTTGTGGTTGTATATGGTAGATTTGGTAAAAGTGTCCAAATGGACATCAAAACGGGTCAAAAGGATTAAATCGGGTTAGAATGTAGTTATGTGGGTTTGGACAAATGTGTTAGACTTGTTTTAGTAGGTTGATAATGTGTGCAAAAAGTTAGAGTCAAAGTGTTTACGGTTCTTGATTTGGGTTGTAGTCAAAAAGTGGTTAAAATGGTCAAAAAGTGGTTATACGTCCGTTTTCTCGTAAAACGTGTATTTTGAAAAAGTGCAAAAATAGAAAGTTTCATTTTGGCATTATGGAGGTGCCTGCAAATTTTCAGGGCCTAAGTGTTTACGAGTAAAAAGTTATGCGCGTCGGAAATTCGTATTTTGGTATTAGTTTGTGCAGCCCTGATTCCTGGGGAATCGGAGTCATTCCTGTGGAATCTGAAATTTAGTTCTAACAGCAACCCTGATTCCTGGGGAATGAGATTCATTCCTGGGGAATCCGAATCCAAGTGTTAACAGCATGTCTGATTCCTGAGGAATGGGAGTCATTCCTATGGAATCTCTTGTAAATTCATATTTTTGTTATTTGAGTCATTATTTGATTAAGAGAACGATATAACGAGTCTATAATGTCATATTTTAGATGTGGGACCTAATAGAGTGTGTTTTCAGTGTTAGGTAAAAAAAAAATGGTTCTGTTTTCGGGGCGTTTCAATGTCGCTGTTAAATCAGCATCGCACGCTTATGCGACACAACCCTTGTGTCGCTAAGCTCGTTGTGTCGCACTTCTATGCGACACAACCATTGTGTCGCATTATCAACATTATGTCGCATATTGTGTCGCATAAAACAGAATGTTCAAAAACACAGATTTTCACTAAGTGTCGAGACCCTAAATTTTATCACTTGATTTCACCCAATTTCAAGTGTAGATGCGTTTTTCACCAAAGCAATATAGTAGAAATAAAAATTTTCCAAGCTGACTTGGCAGCTCGACCCCAACCAGGGGCTCTGCCCCTTGGACCCCGCCAGGGGCTGCCGCCCCTTGGACCCCGCTACCAGGGGCGCTGCCCCCGGACCCCCGTCACTTAGAGTTTGTAACGGCTTCTAAAACACAATCAAAACACATTTTTCAAGTAAAACACGACGAAATCAAAATAATAATAGTTGAGATTATTATTACAAATCCGTCACCAACGGGCCATACATATTTTCAAACATTCGAGCCAATCAACCAAATCGTAGTAATTTGGACAAGTCAATCAACCAAATCGGGGTAATTTGGACAAACAACTACAAAGGTAGTCTTTCGAGATGCCTAAACAATTAATAACCATCGCGTGTCATGGACACCTTCAGGTTACAAGTCTTCGGACCACACTTCAAGACAAATCAATCCAAGTTATTAATCCAAACTTTCAAGACTCAGGTGAGTCTCATGGCCCCTATTTTACTGCTTTTCAATCAGGGGTGTGATATTATTGCTCGTTTTGTTTTACAAGTTGAACGCAAGTACAAATCAAATCAAATACTACATGAGTTTCAAGCTAATCAATTTAAAGCCCTCCATAGCATAGTCTGGTAATACGTAGTAGCATGAATGTTAGTATATGATATCATATAGGATTGACAATCCTCGTCCGGGTTAGCACGCACTAACTGGTCAAACGGACGTATTAGCATTTGGGAAGACGAGTGTGGATTAGGCACTCGTAGGAGGCATTTCAAGTTAGGTTTCCTTAAGTGGGCCTGACAACTCAAGTTAAGCTCAGACTATGTGCTAATGGCTGTATAACTTTTATTTTGCTTAATTGCTTTATAAATTCAATTATAAATCTTGCGGTTCATACAAATATGTGTTGACATACAAACTTGTGAGCTCACCAGTGTTTCGCTGACCCAGTTTAGCATGTATCACAGGTAACCAGCAGTAGGTTGGACTGCTCAATCAAGGAAAATTAGCTCGAGTCAGCATACAAACAAATCAGAGATTTAGCTGCATTATTATATTTTGTATAGATTAATTATGTACTTAAATCTCTCAATTTCAACCGAGCTAATGTAACTATATTTTTGATGTAAACGTTTGTTTTTATCAATACAAGTTCAAAATGACGCATATAGTGGTCGTTCATTATATCTTATGTGCTGTGATTATTGATTCGTAACACCCAAATCGTGCTTCCGCTAAACAATAAATATGGGGGTGTTACACAATATATCTTGTGACAATGCTGGTGACTCGGTAACGGCATATCGAATCCTTGATCTTGCCAAGAAAGTAAGAATCTGAGCCACGCAAGGTGCAGCACGTGCAGTGACATCTAAGTCAACCAACACGTTGTGAGTTGGTGCAAACGTCCTAGCTGCCATATCTGTAATTTATACAAATCACACAAATGACAACTGATTAGTACAACTTATCGAACAATAATCAATTTGAATTTATAATGTATTGTGAATCGAAACTACCACCAAACATCTTAGTTTCAAATTTATATAACTTATATAATCTACGAATCTTAATTGAACGATTAAGTAAACTTAATTAACAATTATAGTCGTTAATTATATATAACATCGATAAGTCTAACATGATTTAACTTGTTACCAATTTATGTCTTAAGTCGAATATAGTTATTTAACTTGTTACACAAGGTCACAAGTCGAATATATATATATATGTATAACTTATTTCAAAAAGACATAAGTCATGTGTATATATATATATATATATATATATATATATATATATATATATATAACTTATGGTAGTACATGTTAACATGAAAGTGTTCACGTTTAACCATAGAATATGTCAACTTATAACTCTTAATAACTTATTAATCAAAAGTTCTTATGTTGAAAAATATTTTATACTTATAACTTAAAAGTCGTAATTATAAAAAATGTCTAAGTCTTAGACTCGCAGGATGTTTCAAGTCGCAGGCATATTCAACTCGCAACTCATTTCGCAGACTAGGTCAATTCGCTAACCAAGTCACCCCGCAGATCAACTCGCAAGTCGATCAGCAGTACAACTCAATCCGCAAGTAAACTAGTCAACGAACTCGCAAGGTCAACGAGTCAACGATACTCAGTAGTCAACTCGCAACTCAGATCTGCGATTTGAGTTTTGAACTCAACTCGCAGGATGAACTGCGTTGTTGGTTGAAAATAAAATCGATTAATGAGTGAGTTTTAATGCAATCTATCGATTCATTCAGTTATTATATGATGTGTATAACATAAACCCTAAGGATCCTTGTTATTTTAATCACAATAGCATAGTTATTCGATCGTTTTTGTAAACCGAAACCCTCGAATGTAAAATAATCGATTTCTCATTAATTACATAGTGAAATCCGTTATAGTATACCTCAATATGTTCGGAATCTAAAAGTGTATAATATCCACGGAATAAAAAATCGTTCCTCGTTCACATAATATCGAAATCAAACGAAAACTCTGTTCTGTCTCGCGTCGCACAAAAACTCGACTCGCAAAGGTGTTTGGATTCGATTCGCAGGAATGTGGATTTGACTTGTCAACTCGCACCCTTTTATACCTTTGGGAAAAATGCAAGTTTTATCCCAATTTTTCCAACAATCCCCCACATGAATGGAGATCGATAGAATAACACACACAATCATACTGAAATCTCAACAGTTGAATCTTGCATAGGATAGGTAGGTGTTACCCTTTGAACCTTCACTTATAAAATGTACTTAGTCTCCTAGCTGTCAGTAGACAGTGATGTATTTGAACTGATCTACTGTTTATGTAGACGACAATACATGTTCACACATGACTCTTCTTGGCAATGTCAACTCCTCATAGTCATGTCCTTTATGGTCCTGAACACTAGCCTGGTTCTGCAAGAGCTCTTAGAAAATGCGCCCCCCACATTTCCCTTCGAAGCGACCCCACTTCTCTCTCACATAGGTGATTTTTGAAATCATTAAAAGCATTAAGCTTAACCTAACTATCACTGTTAATATAAGAATGGACTAGGAAGTTTAATAAACTCCCTTTTAATGGGTTTAGTTAATAAAATAACTTCCCCCACAGTGACCTCCCTTCGTTCATACAATTAGGTTATCCTCTTGAACCTAGATCTTGGGATCTCCATTCAACTAGGTGAGGTTTTCCTTTGTACAAACTTATTCGTTCAAGGGCTTTAGTCCCATTCCTCTTGATGATGTAGTAAACCACCTCTCTGCTTAAGCCTTTAGTTAGCGGATCTGCAATATTATCAGTTGACTTCACATAGTCAATTGTTATAATTCCAGTTGAGAGTAGTTGTCGTATAGTGTTATATCTACGTCGAATATGCCGAGACTTACCATTATACATTATGCTATGAGCTCTACCATTTGCCGATTGGCTATCACAATGTATACAAATGGCCGTTACCGGCTTAGGCCACCTAAGTATATCCTCGGTAAATTGAC
Source organism: Helichrysum umbraculigerum (assembly GCA_949592205.1). Classification (NCBI taxonomy): domain Eukaryota; kingdom Viridiplantae; phylum Streptophyta; class Magnoliopsida; order Asterales; family Asteraceae; genus Helichrysum; species Helichrysum umbraculigerum. The sequence goes on along the minus strand of CATIUR010000003.1, from coordinate 118,924,037 downwards.
GTAACCACTCTGCTTCTTCCCCACATTTGTCCAAAGCGACAAATTCAGATTCCATCGTGGATCTAGCTATAATCGTTTCTTTGGACGATTTCCAAGATATAGCAACACCTCCTAGTGTGAAAACATACCCACTAGTTGCTCGTGAATCTTTTATGTCAGAGATCCAATTTTGCATCGGTGTATCCTTCAATTACAGCTGGATATCTTTAGTAATGTAGTCCATATTCACGAGTGTATCTCAAATATCTTAGTAATCTCGTTATACTTTTCCAATGTTCAGTACTTGGATTACTAGTATATCTACTCAGCCTGCTTACTGCATATGCTATGTCAGGCCTTGTACAACTCATCTTTAACATGAGACTACCAATGATTCTTGAATATTCGACTTGGGAAACACCTTGACCTCTATTCTTAGTTAGGTGTTGACTTATATCAATTGGAGTTCTAGCTACACTAGAATCACCCGAATTAAACTTCTCAAGAATCTTATCCACATAATGAGTTTGGTGTAACATAAGACCATCTTTGGTCCTTGTGATCTTGATACCAAGAATCACATCCGCCAAACCCATATCTTTCATGTCAAAACTTGCTTTCAACATATCATTTGTTGATCTTATCATCTTATCATCATGTAACATCCTCCGTACCGGTCTGGTAATTTCTATTATCTTAATTGATTATTAAATTGTTTCAGAAATTACTTGATATTAGTTGTTTATTGAGAAACTTAGATAAATAGGTCCCAGGACTTATTGTGAATAGTAAATTAGTGCTTGATTTAATTTACTATAGTTAACGGTATCATAAAATAAGTTTCTCGCGATTGGTATTTAGGTTCCAGACAATAGATTTAAGACGGATATAAAATACCCGTAGAACTGGGTCGGTTAAGTAAAGAGGCAGACCTCCTAGTCAGTTTTTGGCCATTCGAGGCCATCTAGGGGTCGAAAATGGCATTTTTCAGTTTTAAAACGTCAATTTGGGATTTTCTGATTTTATTTCTGATTGACTTTTTGTTTGCCTAGACTTTAGGGATTTACGTGCTTGACTAAATATGTTAGAATGATGATTATAGAACAAGTTACTAACTTGTGTATTATGTGGTGTTTCAGATACTCCAAAGACTCAGTAATATAAGACTACTGAGTGTGGAATCTACAGAGGTATCGGTGAGTGGATTTATAACTCACCTTTGATTTAGTTGTAACTATTTGGTTGCAACAAGTAAACGTAGATTGATTATAGACTGCTTAGTCTTTGTTACTGATTATAAATCTACGTGATATGTGAATCTATGTGTACAGAATATTGAGGTCAACGTGTAGTTGGACTTTTTGGTTATTATGTGAATTACACAGGTTTTGATTCATCTGTTATGTTTGAGATATGTGTATGAGTTTATTAACCAATAGTTATCGGTCTATTCTGTAATGGCCATACAGATTGACGTTAAATGTTCTTGGAGAATCCCCGGGTATTATGATATCTCCAGAGCCACCGATCCTCATTGAAATTGAAATAGAAATGTGTTTACGATTATTTGTTGTAAACAGATTGTTATGCTAAGTTGAATTGTGTGTGATAAATTCATTCACTTAGCTTCGTGCTAATCCCTCATTTTAACTTCCTGCAGATTAAGTTTGATATGTGGGTGATCAGGAAGTGGATGCTTTTGCAGGGAAAGTTTGACAGCTTGAAAACTCTGATATGGTTTTGCTATAAACCTTGTTTTGTAATATATAATACCCCGTAGTGTGTAGTTTTAAACAGTTTAACTTTGGTGTGTTCTAAACATGTAACTGTTTATGTACATTATCTTAATGTACAGTATATAAATATGTTTTAAATTTATACGCTTCCGAGTAAAATAATAAAATATTATTGTATAGAAAGAGGGGTGTTAGACATCACTACCTATGATTAGCATATCATCCATGTAGAGACATAAGATGACATATCCATTAGTTGTGTCTTTCACGTAGACACACTTATCACATTCATTGATCTTAAAACCATTATCTATCATGACATGATCAAACTTTTGATGCCATTGCTTTGGAGCTTGCTTTAAACCATACAATGATTTAACAAGCTTGCAAACTTTCTTCTCTTGTCCTTTGGCAACAAAACCCTAGGGTTGTTCCATGTAAATCTCCTCCTCTAAATCCCTGTTTAGAAAGGCCGCTTTTACATCCATTTGATGAACTTCCAAATTTCTAATGGCGGCTATAGCAAGTACCATTCTTATGGAAGTTATCCGGGTCACCGGCGAGTAGGTATCCAAATAATCTAGACCTTCTCGTTGCCTATAACCCTTGATCACCAATCTTGCTTTGTATTTATCAATCGAGCCATCCGTATTCATCTTTTTCTTAAAGATCCATCGGTAACCTAGTAGTTTGCATCCCGGAGGAAGATCCACTAGTTCCCATGCATGGTTTTGCAAAATAGAATCTATTTCACTTTTGATGGCTTCTTTCCATTGGGGTCCTTCAGAAGAAGTAACTGCTTCTCGATAGGTGTTGGGTTCACTTTCTATCATGAAAGAGACAAAATCAGGACCAAACGATTTCTCAACCCTTGCCCTTTTACTTCTTCTTGGTTCAACATCCTCTTCTTCAGATTGTTCTTGTTGAACTTGACTATCTAGTCTTTCATCATGATTAACCTCGTTAGGTTGTTCATCATGATTAACCACACTAGGTAGTTCATCATGATTAACCACATTAGATTGATCATATGAAGTTAGATAAGGAAACACGTTTTCAAAGAACGAAGCATTCCTTGATTCCATAATCGTATTCTTGTGTATATCGGGAATCTTAGATTCATGCACAAGAAATCGATATGCACTACTATGGTGAGCATATCCAATGAATATGCAATCCACAGTCTTCGGTCCAATCTTTACCGTTTTAGGTGGTGGAACAACCACCTTGGCTAAACACCCCCACACTTTTAAGTATTTGTAGGAAGGTTTCCTTCCAGTCCATAATTCATATGGGGTTTCATCCTTCTTTTTTCGAGGTATCTTATTTAAAAGATAATTAGCCGAGAGTATAGCTTCTCCCCACATGTTCTGCCCTAATCCAGAACTTATTAACATGGCATTCATCATTTCTTTCAAGGTACGGTTCTTTCTCTAGGCGATACCGTTTTGTTAAGGTGAGTAAGGAGCGGTAAATTCATGTCTAATACCATGTTGCTCACAAAATTAAGCAAATGGTGATACATATTCACCTCCTCTATCACTTCTAACTACCTTGATTTTCTTATTAAGTTGATTCTCAACTTAATTCTTGTATAACACGAATTTATCAATTGCTTCATCTTTACTTTTAAGTAAATATAGATAACAAAATTTTGTGCTATCATCAATAAATGTGATGAAATATTTATTGCCACCTCTTGTTTGAGTTGATTTTAATTCACAAATATCCGTGTGAATTATATCAAGTGGTTCGGTATTAACATGACGTGTGGAAAAGACTCTTATCGGAACAAACATGACGTGTAGCCCCGGTATTAACCCACCACCCTTTGGAATCAGTATTCACAAGGTTCACTTCCGAAATCATCATACTAAGATCGGAAACTGTAACATCCTCGAATTTGACCTAGTTGTTTTATATTATTTCTTGGTTTAAATTAATATTTAAACGTGTTTGGAAATAATATTGCCTGAATTAGTGAAATAATTGGAATAGGAGTCGAATATTCCAATGTGATAAGTGAATTATTAATTGTTGTAAATTAATATAGATGACGGTGCAATAAAATGTTTGGACTCGCAAATGGTTTTCGGGTTCCAGACAATAGATTGAGATGGGGTATTAAATTATACCCGTATAATTGAAGGCGGTTTGGGTGAACCGACTTATATTTCTTATTTCTGTGACTTTCCTCATTTGGAAAGTTTATTTTCACCTCCTTCCTTAGAAATCGATTAAATCAAACCCCAAATACAAATTAAAATCCATGATTTAAGCTGCGAATCAGATTGAAATCATAATCATCATCTGCACCTCTTTCCTATTCAATTGTAAGTTTAATTCGTTGAATTTATTTTGATTGAAATTTGGGTTAATTGATGATTCGTGAGAAATTGATGTTAAAAGTGAGTTATAATTGTTGTAGGATGATTACAGTAAGTTATTCGTTATATATAATCAATCAGAACTTGAGTTTGGTGGTTTTGCTATGATTTTCGAAAGTCTGGGTTTGAGCAGATCGCAGATGGCTGGGACGAAGGAGGAAGCCGGCGGCTTCTTATTCAAGCCGGCGGCTTGTAGTTAGTCGGTGGAAGCCGGCGGCTTCATAGCCAAAGCCGGCGGCTTGTGTGGTGTAGTGTGACCCGGCGGGTGTTGAGGTGAAGCCGGCGGCTTCTAAAGGGAATCCGGCGGCTTCGTTTTAAAGCCGGCGGCTTCGCCGGACGGCTTCTTATTTTGAGTTCGGATATAAGATGAGATGTAACAAAAATGGCTTGAAGCCGACGGCTTCATGGTGAAGCCGGCGGCTTGGTTGGTCAGTCGGGCATTGTAATTACTTGTTAATAGTAAATGTACTTAATATATGTTATAAGTTCATATATGATAATAGTTATGTTGTAATAACTAATAAATGATTAGGAACTCGTAATCTTGATGTAGATTATGTTAAGTTCTTAATGTTAAAGATTTATATAAGTTTAGTATTGATGACAATGATTACTAACTTATATTTGATTTATTGATTCTCAGATGTGGAGAAGACTCGGTGATATTAGACTACTGAGTGGAGGCCTGAGGTGTCGGTGAGTGGATCTGTAACCTCAGTGTGATTTAGTTGTAATGATTTGATTTACAACGAGTAATTTATTATATTACTGTGATATGATGCATCTGTGAAACATGTGGCCATGATAGACTGGCATGTTACTTACTTAGCTTATTTGTGCTAATATGTAAGATTCAGAGGTCAACTTGATTTGATAGTTGGGCTTGTTGTTGTTGTTGTAGACGACAGGAGATCTCATAAACTTGAATTGTTGGTTTAGAGATCTAGGTCGTGTGTGATCAACAACAAGTTATCGGTAGTGCTGTATAGGCCAAATACAGTTGAACTATAAGTGTTCTTGGGTGCCAAACCGGTATATGGTTGCTCAGGGACCACCGATCCTCTTGACGTAGTTTGAATGACATTGTGTGAATGTCGGCTAGTAATTGATTGAGTCAGTGATTTATATTCTGTTTATTGTGTTTTATGTAAACAGATTGTTATGCTGAGTTGGACTGTTGTTATTGGTTCACTCACTTAGCGTTGTGCTAACCCCACCACAGTTCTTCCTGCAGGTTGTATATTAATGGGACGTATTGGGCAGGAGGTTGTTGGACTGGATGGAATGTTTGACAGACTGTTACTCTGATGTTATTTTGATAACTAAATATATGTTTTAAATTATATAACACCGAGTTGGTTGAAATGTCATGTGTTTGGATTTGAAAAAGTTTAGTGACATTTTAAGTAATGTAAAACATTGATAGTATGTTTTGAAATATACGCTTCCGAGTCGCAATTATTATATAATTGTTTATATTGAAACAGGGGGTGTTACAAGTTGGTATCAGAGCAATAGTTTGGGTGAATTGGACTTGATAGAATGTTCAATCCTAAACTTTGATGAGTTGAGTCAAACATTCCAGTGGGTGTGGGTTTAGTTGATTAGTGAATGTGTGAGAAAGTAGTTAGTTGAATATGTACTAACCTTTAACAAGTTGTGAAGTGTTGTTTGATTGCAGAGATGGAGGAACATGAGTATCTGATTAGTATATTTCATGTTTCCTCAACGTTTGTGGGCTTAAGATTGTCAGGTAATCTTCGATAAGCCTGTGTTAATTTAAATTAACTTGAATTGTTTACTCTGTTATGTTGAGTAAGCCTTGTTATGAAGTTAATTGAGTCAGAATGATATGATTCCCCAGTGTTGAGTCAACTATTGATTGCTATAGGTTGACATGAGGATAGAGGTATTGAATGAGATGCTCATTGTTGTTCATTGTTGTGATTATTTCTGATTGAATTGTAAATGCAGAAATATGTTTAAGTAGACAGAGAGTTGATTAAGGTTTTAGCAAGATTGATGTTAGAACCTAAGGAGTGTCTTTATTGGTGAGACGAGATAATTGATAGTATTATGTTAATGGATTAATCACAAGGTGTGATCTAAATCCTTGCTAAGGAAGGTCGTGTCATTGAATTGATAATGACTGCTATTTGAGAAAATATGTGTTTATGTGACTATATGATATGTGTTGACTATAGTTAAACACTTGATATAAACCATGACTGATAGGTTTAAGAGAAATGTAGAGTGTAATAATGTGAAATTGATTGGGAAGTGATAGATCTTTCTGGTCAATTGTGAAATTAATAAATGAAATGTTTGATAGTAACATGATTAAGTAGACTTGTTGTGACAGTGATGCTTGATATGATAGCATATGTCAAAGTGATGATAGTTGATTAAGATGTGTCCTGAATTTTGAGGAAAATAGGGACATTGATTAATGTTAAGCGTTGAAACTATGATGATAAGTTATCATATGTTTGAGGTTTCAGATAAGTGATATACTGAGTAATTCAGTTGCTGAAAATTAGAACATTGTGTGTATGTGAGATGACTTGCATATGTAAGGTTGAATATGTAAAGTAGTAAGCTGATTTTGAGTATGTATCAGCTGTTAGAAACTATTAAATAGATGTTGATTGATTTGAAATCATAAAGTATTTAATGTATATGAGATAAGAGTAGATCACATTGATAATTATAATGTAGAGTAGCCTGAGAATGGATTGTGAAGAACATAATCTTGCAACGCCTGATCACCGTTGTTATATTATGTTGTGTCACATGAACTTGTTGAGGCTACTTGGTATAAAAGAAATATAATGTGATTTTGAATAAATGGAGCATGATAGTATGTTAAGTTGTTTAATAATTGTTTTGATAAGAAAACAATCAGTTGATAGAGCTATGATATTTGGACTGTAAAGATGCCAGTGTAAATGATAATTGTCATTGATAGATGTTTTAATGATAAACATAGATGACTAATATGATTTTGTTGAAAATGTAATTGTAACTGATTGTGTTAAATTGACCATAGGTGAATTTGATAGTGTTTGAGTGAGTCACTATTTTGTATTTGGCTTGTATGAAGCCAAAGTTGAGATAGGTTGATATTGTTTTGCTTGAGAAACTACTAGTAATTATTGAATGTAATAATTTGAAGTTTATGTTCGATAGTAAACATATTATATGAAATGGCTTGTATGGAGCCAAGATTGATGTAGGTTGACCTTGTCCTTGTGAAGGATTGATAAGATTATTGAAAGTAATAATTTGAAATATATGTTTGAAAGTGAACATATAAGATGAAATGGTTTGTTGTGAGTTAACTTGATAGTATGTTAACTTTGAAAGTCAAACCATGAATAGAAAATGGTGTATAAAATTAATTGCTTGTGATTGATTTGAGTTTGGGTCAAACTTGAGAAAAGCAATTAGAGAATTTTATTGATTGGTTGGTTGAAACCAGAGTTGACATGTAGTCAACTGTGTATGTGAAATAGTATAACATAGATTGTAATGTTATGATTGTGTGGAATGTGATTGAATTCCTAGATTGGTCACATTATGTTGAAACGGGTCATTGAAAATCCAAAGGAGATAGATGAATGATCTAAGTTTGTGAGACTAGAGTTATTACTTAAAGCTAGTATTAAGTAATTGAAATAGTGTTAAGTATAATTGAGTATTCAGTTGGGTAATATTTAATATTTGAACTGAATATGTGTTGAAAAAATTATACAGATATGAAGTCATTGTTTGATATGACAGTTATAAGTTGCTAGGATATGTTAGAATAATTAAATCACATTGATTAGTAATGTGATAAGAAAATCTTATCAGTGTATGAAGCTTGTGATGATAGCTTTGATTGGGTAAGAATGTGAGATAAGAAATAATTGAAAGTTATTATTAAGGGTTGCATAGGTTGACTGGTACCTCATGGTGAATCACTTAAGTATTGAAAGAATTGAATGGATTCTTTAGTTATTTGTTGATTGTATACAACTAAAGTAAGTGATAAAGTGGTAAATTGGGATTAGATCCAAATAAGGTATGATATGAAAGTATATCTGGAGTTAGATGGTGTTACAGATTTAGTTGATCTTTGTTTGATAAATTGAGGAAATATGAATTGAATGATTGTTCATATTTTAAGAAATGGTATGTGTTAGAGGGTAAGGGAAACCTTGAAATTGATAGGTGATAATTGTATTCACCAAGCTTTTCTTGTAAGTTTAAGTTAAATTGTTTAAGTTATATACGAGTTGGTAAGTATATAAGTGAAACATAGAGTTGTTGATTGGTAATTGTTCCATGTCCTGTGGTATGGATATGTGATGACTGATAGTACTGAGAAGGCTTGATAAAGACTTTACCCGTCTGAATGGCCTAGTGTATAGAATGAAATGGAATTGATGTGTACATGTCCATTTAAGAAAATATCTGAAGTTGTGTAGGTATGTATGTGTGGTATACATGATAATAAATGGCATAATAAGTTTTAATAGAATGAATTAAAATGTGCCATAAGATATGTGGAGGTTAGTTAATTGTGATTAACTTGATGTAGATTTTGTTGGAAATGTGTTGAAAGGTAGCACATTTTGATAATGTGATATTGTGATGCTTGACCTGTAGTATCATAATATGTGGATTAAGACTGACTTAGTTGCTAGATTGACGAGATCTAGTGTTGAATGATTGGGTGGTTAAAGTTGTATAAATTCTAATTGCTTGTGATTAGTAGTTTAAGATTGTAAAGTTGAATTGAAATAACTGGTTGCTAAGAGAATATTATTGATGTCTTACCAGTTTAAGTAACAAATAAGTTTTAACTTGATGGTTAGTTAGACTTTAGAGATACATAGTAAGTATTGATGGGTATACTGTAGTGTATAATCATTAGTGTTGTGATTATTGGTTGTGTAAATTGTTGTTGTTGACAATTGATAGATTGTAATGAAAGGAGTTACAAGCAGAAATAAGTCAATGTAGAGGTTGGTTGAATGTAGGTAATATTTGATTGTGGTACTATTGTTGATTGAGCAAAGTACTTGTTGATTGTAGTTTTACCTACTGAGTGTGACCTCTGCTTTGCTTATTTAGGTGATATAAATCTGGAGTACTTATAAGTAAAAGATTTCATATGATTATAGTGATATGTGAATATGATTAGTTATTCACAAGAGTATAGGTATGAAACTTTTGGATGAAAAGTTGACCTAGCTTTGAATTTCAGATCTTTAATAGTAGAGATTTGAAAATGTTATCTGTATATTAGACTGATTGTTAGTCGTGAAACTGAAATTATATTTCAGTGTTGCTAGGTACATTGGGGTTTAGTAAACTCTGTTGTTGTGATATTGTTGATGCTGTTTTATTATTAGTAGTGATGAACAGTGGTAATAGGTTAAGATTTTAGCATGGTGCTAATTTCTGGTTGTATAGACCTATTAAGTGATGTTAGATTTCACTTGTTGTTTAAGTGATTATAGGTCTCACTTTGTGAAGTAAGTGTTTATCGATAAAATTTATCTAATTGATGATATTGATTAGATGCACTGTATGGGTGCGTGGGAAAAGATAGAAGCATGTGCATTTGGATATGTGCATGTGGAAAGAATTCAAGCAGTCCGAGTATAGTTGTAAGTTGCTATTGAGAATTAATGTTTGATAAAATAAATGTGATTATATCACATTAGTCAGATTGATTGAGGTTAGATTTCGGGGCGAAATCTCTTTAAGGGGGGGAGAGTTGTAACATCCTCGAATTTGACCTAGTTGTTTTATATTATTTCTTGGTTTAAATTAATATTTAAACGTGTTTGGAAATAATATTGCCTGAATTAGTGAAATAATTGGAATAGGAGTCGAATATTCCAATGTGATAAGTGAATTATTAATTGTTGTAAATTAATATAGATGACGGTGCAATAAAATGTTTGGACTCGCAAATGGTTTTCGGGTTCCAGACAATAGATTGAGATGGGGTATTAAATTATACCCGTATAATTGAAGGCGGTTTGGGTGAACCGACTTATATTTCTTATTTCTGTGACTTTCCTCATTTGGAAAGTTTATTTTCACCTCCTTCCTTAGAAATCGATTAAATCAAACCCCAAATACAAATTAAAATCCATGATTTAAGCTGCGAATCAGATTGAAATCATAATCATCATCTGCACCTCTTTCCTATTCAATTGTAAGTTTAATTCGTTGAATTTATTTTGATTGAAATTTGGGTTAATTGATGATTCGTGAGAAATTGATGTTAAAAGTGAGTTATAATTGTTGTAGGATGATTACAGTAAGTTATTCGTTATATATAATCAATCAGAACTTGAGTTTGGTGGTTTTGCTATGATTTTCGAAAGTCTGGGTTTGAGCAGATCGCAGATGGCTGGGACGAAGGAGGAAGCCGGCGGCTTCTTATTCAAGCCGGCGGCTTGTAGTTAGTCGGTGGAAGCCGGCGGCTTCATAGCCAAAGCCGGCGGCTTGTGTGGTGTAGTGTGACCCGGCGGGTGTTGAGGTGAAGCCGGCGGCTTCTAAAGGGAATCCGGCGGCTTCGTTTTAAAGCCGGCGGCTTCGCCGGGCGGCTTCTTATTTTGAGTTCGGATATAAGATGAGATGTAACAAAAATGGCTTGAAGCCGACGGCTTCATGGTGAAGCCGGCGGCTTGGTTGGTCAGTCGGGCATTGTAATTACTTGTTAATAGTAAATGTACTTAATATATGTTATAAGTTCATATATGATAATAGTTATGTTGTAATAACTAATAAATGATTAGGAACTCGTAATCTTGATGTAGATTATGTTAAGTTCTTAATGTTAAAGATTTATATAAGTTTAGTATTGCTGACAATGATTACTAACTTATATTTGATTTATTGATTCTCAGATGTGGAGAAGACTCGGTGATATTAGACTACTGAGTGGAGGCCTGAGGTGTCGGTGAGTGGATCTGTAACCTCAGTGTGATTTAGTTGTAATGATTTGATTTACAACGAGTAATTTATTATATTACTGTGATATGATGCATCTGTGAAACATGTGGCCATGATAGACTGGCATGTTACTTACTTAGCTTATTTGTGCTAATATGTAAGATTCAGAGGTCAACTTGATTTGATAGTTGGGCTTGTTGTTGTTGTTGTAGACGACAGGAGATCTCATAAACTTGAATTGTTGGTTTAGAGATCTAGGTCGTGTGTGATCAACAACAAGTTATCGGTAGTGCTGTATAGGCCAAATACAGTTGAACTATAAGTGTTCTTGGGTGCCAAACCGGTATATGGTTGCTCAGGGACCACCGATCCTCTTGACGTAGTTTGAATGACATTGTGTGAATGTCGGCTAGTAATTGATTGAGTCAGTGATTTATATTCTGTTTATTGTGTTTTATGTAAACAGATTGTTATGCTGAGTTGGACTGTTGTTATTGGTTCACTCACTTAGCGTTGTGCTAACCCCACCACAGTTCTTCCTGCAGGTTGTATATTAATGGGACGTATTGGGCAGGAGGTTGTTGGACTGGATGGAATGTTTGACAGACTGTTACTCTGATGTTATTTTGATAACTAAATATATGTTTTAAATTATATAACACCGAGTTGGTTGAAATGTCATGTGTTTGGATTTGAAAAAGTTTAGTGACATTTTAAGTAATGTAAAACATTGATAGTATGTTTTGAAATATACGCTTCCGAGTCGCAATTATTATATAATTGTTTATATTGAAACAGGGGGTGTTACAGAAACCATAGCAACAAGTCCCATCACATCATCATACACCATGTTAGCTTGATTTGAAGATTCACGTTTTGGCTTCTTACAATTAGTAGCCCTATGACCCGGTTGGTCACAATTGTAACAAGTCCCTTGGAATACATTTTTCACAATCCCAGCTTTCGGACCAAGGTACACAGTTTTCCCCTTGCCATTCTTTTCATTGTTTCTTTTTCCTTTGCCTTTGTAGTTCTTATTTGCCTTGGACGACTGACCTTGTTCCACTAGATTTGCTTAAGCAGAAGTAGCCATGTAGCTACTCTTTTGAGCCAACTTATTGTCTTCTTCAATCCTGAGACGAACAATAAGATCTTCTACTGACATCTCATTGCGCTTATGTTTGAGATAGTTTTTGAAGTCCACCCAACTGGGAGGTAACTTCTCAATCATAGCCGCAACCTGAAAAGTCTCACTTAATGTCATACCTTCAGCGTGAATATCATGAAGCATGATCTGTAGTTCTTGTACTTAACTGATCACAGTCTTAGAATCAACCATCTTATAATCCAAAAACCGAGCTACCACAAATTTCTTGGTTCCAGCATCCTCTGTTTTATACTTCCGATCCAATGATTCCCATAGTTCTTTGGAAGTCTTGATTTGAAAATAAATATTGTACAATCCATCAACCAAGCAATTCAGTACATAATTCCGACAAATAAAGTCAGAATGGTTCCAAGCTTCAACAGCTCTCAAAGCTTGTGCATCGGTTTCCCCTTCAGCAAGTTGGGGTACAGATTCGGTCAAGAACCGAGACAAATTCAAGGTAGTGAGATAGAAGAACATCTTCTGCTGCCACCTCTTAAAGTGCAAACCAGAAACTTTTTCCGGCCTCTCAGCATGAGTAGCAATAGTTGGAATGGTCACAGTAGCAGTGTTAGCACCAGACATTGGTTGCTTTGAAGCACTAGATTGACTCTCAGCCATAGTAAATCTGAAAATTGCAACAAACTGAAACGAATAAGTAGTTAATCGTAACAGATTATAATAAACGAGAAACTCTAGCCCGGTTTCTTGAAAACAATATGAAACTCTATCTTGGTTTCTTTGAAACGATAAGAAACTCAATCCTGGTTTCTTATCTTCGATAGAAAAACGATTAAATCGAAATTGTGGACTGATTATAATATGCAAATCAATACACAATATTTAACCAAAATTGGTTGCAAAAGTATAGCAAACTTTCTTCAAGGGTTGTCACTTATATCAAGATATACATTTCTCAATTAATATGAAGTTGTATATATGTGCTTTTAAAAGCTATTATATAAACCAATTAATTATGAGAATTGTATAGACAATATTAGACTTCCAATACATTTTTATAAAGGCAATATTTGAAAAGAAATGCTAGCAGTAGCCATTTAAATAAGAAGATGGCAACAGAAAGGTGATGTTTGTATATCAATGTTTATGTATATCAGCACAATCAATCAGATTTGATGGTCTGATAATGAACCCAAAGAACAATACTATGACACCCGACAATTTAGGTTGACCGTTAAACCTAACCTAGAACATCATTTACATGTATTTAGTTTTGTATTAGGGTAAATACTTGTAACTACTTGTATATATGTATATACACATACGTGATTACCCGTAATTACGCGAAACGATCGGACGAAGTCCGACACTATGTACGACGTTAGTGAAAACACATTTATAAATAATGTAAACCTATTTTATGATTTAAATAGTAGTTATTTACATTATATTATTATTTCGTATAATAATACAGGAAAAACCTAGACGTTTTGTTTAAAACGTACCAAACGCAACGAAAATGCGCGAATCGAATTCGGAAACTAAACGAAAGTCAATAAATATTTCGACAACTCAAAATAAAGTATTTTAATAATACTTCAATAGAAAAATATCCCAAATATATCCTTAATTAAAATGACACAGAATAACGTTAGGCGATTTAACATTTTAAGATGAACAATGGGTAAACGGCCACAATACGTAACACAATTTGGGAATCAAAAATTTAATCAGCTCCACCTCTTATGGGATCCACAAAAGCCAGCCCCCACACACCATGTGATCCCACATGCACCACCAATTTTTAATCCACTCAAAACTCATGCAAAGGAACCATTTCACATCATTCACCTCATTCACTCTTCAACTATTCTCTCCACCTTCTCTCCAACTCTCCACTCTCTCTCTTTAAAATCTGGAGATTTACCATCACACCACCACCACACCACCACCATTGACCACCACACAACCACCATTGACCACCATAAACCACCATACAACCACCACTTCAAAAATTCATCATTTTGCAAGGAAACTTCAAGACAAGCATCCTCATCTTCTTCTCATCATCATAACACCATTGTGAGGACATTCTCTTCTTCTTAATACTCTTATTAACATGATATTAAGTTCACTCAACATGTATGTAACAAAACTTTGCTTAAAAACCCTTTTCTTAACATAAAACTCATAAAAAAAAATGAAAGAAAACTTCCTGTCCAGAAAGTTTTATCGACATTAACGGATTTTTATAAAAAACATTTCTTCATGAAAATAGACGTTTTTATAGTCTAATATCAATTTTAGGAAGTAATCTTTCCAACTCCACTAGCCTCTTATTTTTCTGAGCTCATTTACTATTTTTAATAATTTTTGTGAGAACACATAGGTAATCTGTCCAGTAAAGTCAGAAAGTTTAGTCATATGGTTTTGGCCATATCTCGAGCTATACAGATCCAAACGACTTGAAACCATCTCCAAAAGTTCACAAATTTTGTTGGCTACAAATGTTGTGTTGACCACTTTTTCTGAAAACCTGTAGATTTTGCCAAGAAATTACGACTTCATGCATGTGTCCAAATCTGACCTCGGAAAACAAAAGTAATTATTAAAAATACTTAGACTTCTCAAACAATTCTGAAAAATTTACTGAAGGTAAAAAATATATGGGGGAACAACTGGTAATTTTTTGGATCTTATGACGGGCTGTATATTTTTAGAAAAATTCGACAAGTAGACGTATTTTCTGGTAAAATGAAAAAGTAGACTGATTTTTGGATAATGATAAAAACCGACACTTTTCGAAACTTGGTAAATATGGTGAAACTGATTTTATGACATAAAAACATATCTAAGTATTTGACAAAATTTTCGGGTCGAACCGAGTCGGTTTGACTAAGTCAACAAAAACGAGGCTCGGCTTTGAAAAACATTAAACTTACTATTTTTGGCAAGTGTGGTAACAAAAAGAGTTTGGGTAACTTACTAAGTGACTTGGACCAAAAACGAGACTTGAAAACAAAACCCGAACGAAAAATGACACTTAGAACACTTGGACCAAAAATTGAAAATCTTATTTCACTAAGTGTTAAATTTGCGCAACAACCGATAGTTACATACGAAAATAACGCGATAACACTTGACTCATATTATTACAAAGTATAAAATGAAACAAACATAATGATAATGTCTTTTAAGAATTATTATTATTACAAACTTTCACCAACGGGTTGTACACATTTTTGAAAAATAAACTTACTTGGACATACTAGTTGAGTGAACAACTAACGTAGGTAGACATTAACCCTCCACCTACACGATTGGCTTAAGTGGACATTAACCATCCACTTATATAGATGGTCTTTTGAGACATCTACTTACACACAACCTTATACGTTTAGGGCGTTAGAAGGTTGCATATTGGAACACACGTTACTTGCTAATTGTTATAATTTCTTGCTAGACTCAGGTGAGTTTCATAACCCCTTTTTACTTATTTTTAACTGTTTTGGGGTGAGAATACATGAACTGCTTTTATGAACATAAATACTTTAAACAATTATACTGATTGCCTGAGTAACTTAAAGGCCTCTCAACATCATTGATCTACAATTATTTATTTCAAGTGCATGATTAGTCACCTGCTAGAAACACCAACCTTCATGTTAAACTTTGAACCGTGAATGCATGATAACTATATACATTATATGGCACGTGGTGCTACTTTCCGGGCACGTGGTGCTACTTTCCGGGCACGTTGTGCTACTTTCCAGGCACGTTGTGCTACTTTCCGGGCACGTTGTGCTACTTTTCGGGCACGTTGTGTTACTGATATCGCGTAAAAAGTCACGTTTTTACTACCGATATCTCTCTCATTCTGGAACAATACTTGGCATTTAAACTCAAAAATAGTACAAATCAATGATATTATGCAAAGATGGTCAAAAAAGGTTGCACGATAAAAATCAAGCAAAACGGATGAAAAATGAAGATTCCACCCACGTTTGAAGATTCAAGGCAAAAAAAACGAGATTTCAAGACAAAAGTGCCCATCACCAACATCCATCTCATCCAAGATGTTCGTTTTAAAATTACGAATCCAACAGAAGAAGAATCAACAAAAACGGACGAAGAATGAAGATTCTACGTATGCCGGAAGATCCAAACGATTCGTACGAGACATCCAAAGATGGGAGACATATTTTTGGGATTTCTTTTCATCAAAGTCTTCGTTTTTGAAAAACAAATCCAACAAAAAAAGAATCGACGCAAACGGACGCATAAGGAAGAAGATAGGCGCGAATCAAGCAACGAGCGAAAAGAAAGCGAACCGGGGCGGCAGCATGGCAGCCACCGCCGGCCACCATGCCCCCACCGCCGGCCACCAGGCCCCGGCGCTGGCCACCTGCCCCCTATCCATTTCACGCTTTTTGGTCCTTGCGTGTACCTGGTGCACCACCTTTAAATGCTTTTTGGTACCCGGTGCACCACCTTTACGCTCTTTTTGGTACCCGGTGCACCACCTTTTCCACCTTTTACTAATGTTCTCCCCAAGATGCTAAAGTGAGCCGGATTTCCCCTATAAATAGAGGCCCTAAGGCTTCATTTTAACACACACCATTCCTATCACACATTTCTTAGGAATAACACACCTTTCCTAGCTTATTTTTCTCACTCTAGAAATAAGCTCCTATTTTCTCTCTCTACATTCTTTCTTTAGATTAGTTTTTACTAGTATTTAAACTAGTTTAGGAGTTTTATTAGAAGTAGAAGGAAAGTGCGGAACGCATTGTAATCTTCGGTGTATGCTCGGAATTGTGTCAATTAATTCAAGTCTATTCTCTCTCGCATTTAATCCTGGTTCTTTCTATCCTTATCTACCTTAATTAATTACGTTTTTATTGATTATGCTAGATTTAGTTATTGCCATGATTAGAGAGTAGTATACTTGTTGTGTTTGCTTGCGGTGTAGTTAGTTAATTATGGGATGATTTATAATTAAATATTAAAGATCGGAAGTATTGCTTTGATCATCTTATTGCATGTTCTTGTTTGATTGTCGCCTTAGGATCATCATAGTAGTAAAATATAAATGGTCTTAATTATCGTGAAATAATATGACGGCCCCTATTCGACTGTTACTCGATATAGTACTGGAAACACTTCAAGGTGGAGTACAAATGTATGGAAGTCGAGGAACGACTGAAGGTAGTCATATTACGAAACGGTACAATATTACGAAGTAATATGACGGCCCCTATTCGACTGTTATGTAGTATAGCGTTGGAAACACTTTAGGTGTAGTACAAATACGTGGAAGCTGGGTAACGACAGAAGGTAGTTATATTACGGACTAATCTTATAAAATGAGAAACCTAGTTTAATTAACCTTTCTAAATAGACTTTTAAAATTCAAATTAATCTATCGTCTTTCCACCAATAAACGTGATTACAACACCTTTTTAACGACGTCCAATTAAAAGGTAGTCAGTCATCTGTGTCAATATAATTTGTCAAAGGTATGAAACGGTGGAACCGCAAGGCTACATGGGGGATTATCATAGGACAAGACATGGCCAAGGTTTGAAGCAGCGGAACCACTTTAAGTGAGGAACGATGTGGATAATTGGGGGATTTATTGGGTAGTCTTAAGCAAGGGCTGGTTTAAAGTCATAAATGAACTTTTTAAATATACGAATCTGTTAGGATGACGAGGAATCGTTATATGATTAAGTTATGTCTAGTACCTTAAGATTTTGTTCCCGTTCATATGAAAGTATTATTAAACCATAATTAAGATTTTACTTATTATTCTAAATACTTTGTAATGTTACCATAACCTAGCTCCCGGTGCGACATGCTAATGGGATTTTAATTAGTAGGGAATCTAGTGTTTACATACAAGTATTCAAGAATGATAATTTACTAATATCTTTCAAAACAGTTTCTCCAAATATCATCCCATAACTTAATTAACGAAATCTCAGCAAACACTATCTTTATTTTATCTACTTTACGTTTTATTTTTATTTCGCTTTTATTTACTTACTTGCCTAAGTTAGCTAATAGAAAAACCAAAACTCCCTCACTATTTTATAAATCCTTCATTAGTTTGAAAGCCCTCATCTGCCACACCTTAGTTTCAATTCAGTCGGTTTGAAGAACGACTCTAGGTCATACCTACCACTTGCTCACCCTTAGGATTAGCATTGTTAGGGAAAACTTAGGCCCCTCAATTACAAATTTAAAACACCCACTGATGCCCGTCGCCAGTAGCCGGTGCAACGACAAGGGTAAGTAATTTCCCTTACCGACCGCTGGTGACGCATCAGTTACCTATACGACACGTTGTGTTACTTCCGATAAACATATGCATACATGGTAACCGTACATACTATTTGGGCACTTGTACTACTTTCGATACACATATGAATACATGATAACATAATATACTATTTGGGCACTTGTGCTACTTCCGATACACATATGAATACTTCATGTTGTTGCCTGTAGAAGCAATAGTCACAATACTTCACATCTTAACGCGTGATTTATAATACTTCTGAGAAACTAGTGGTTTATACTTTTGATTTTAACTGACAAAACCTATGAACTCACCAACGATTATGTTGACCCTTTTTAGCATGTATTCTTAGGTTTACTGCAGTAGGATTGGAACTACTTTGGAAGCATTAGCTCGAGTCGCATATTTTTACAAACATCAGAGATTAGATTGCATTACTTTATATT
The DNA here is from genome assembly GCA_949592205.1 of Helichrysum umbraculigerum. Lineage (NCBI taxonomy): Eukaryota > Viridiplantae > Streptophyta > Magnoliopsida > Asterales > Asteraceae > Helichrysum > Helichrysum umbraculigerum. The sequence goes on along the minus strand of CATIUR010000003.1, from coordinate 118,905,117 downwards.
GTAGCATGGGTTATGTATTAGAAATCTCTACACTTTTGATGCGAACTTTAGGGTTTACGTAAAACTTTTGTAAATGTTTTATTTATGGGAATGTAATATTTTCAAAACGGCGCATATAGAGGTCGTTCAATATAACTTTGTGTAATGATGCTTTAATTTGGTCGGCGCCCCCGTGACACCTCATACTTCCGCTGCCACGTGTTTTGGGGGTGCGACAAATACGACATAAAGTAAGCTAGTAAATTTACAAAAGTTTCTATCGAAACAAGGTAAATTTCAATCATTATTAACACAGTATGCTCGAAAGAACTCAGGTCTAAGGCAACCCGGTTACGTTTTCAAAGAATGAATATGTGTTCCAGAAACGAAAGAAACTGAAATAAAGAAAACGTAATAAATTACAGTTTCGTTTTCGAATTCGTTTTAAGCTGTAAGCTCTAGATGTAATAAACGAAACTAAAGTAATTAAGTTTTAACAGAAAAGGAACAACAAGTAATCAAAATCGTTATTAAGAGCCGGAGCTTGTGTTGAACACAATTCCCTTAAAGGGAATTCGGGTTCGTTTCCCAGGGTACGGCGGCTAAAAGCACCGTACTGCTGGAGTTTGTCACTTGCCTGAAAATTGCAGCAGAGTTACGGTATGTGTTAGAGAGCAGAGAATAAGAAGAACGAATTGGATATTTTCGTGTGTCTTATGAATAGAACCAGAGGTTGATATTTATATTGAAATATCAACTTGGACAACAAGCTGTAAGCTATTTAAAACCAAAAAAACGATTTATCAAATCCTTTAAAGCTTTTAAAAGATACGAAAATTAAATGGAAATTGATATCAATCTGTTCCATAAATATATTTTCTGGAAGCCTCCGAAAAATCGTGGGTTGGAGCAAAATGAGGCCTGTGCACGCTCTATGATTTCGGAGCTGCATTCGTGTCCGTAGGTCGCGCGGGCATGCATTGGTTCACAAGCTCGAACCCAAATTTATAAAGATTTGCACCCCCCCTGCGTGCGCGTAGGCAAGGGAGTAAAACACACCATAAGAGATCACATCTTAACCTCCACACTTGAACTTATAAATTTCTCAAAGTTTTGTCTCATTTCCTATATGGGACAAAGCCCCATCCATTTCTAGGCTTCCATTTTATCGTTTCAAATAGCTCACTTTAAGACTCGATATCTCATTCATCTCTCATTAACTTTGGACATATAATACACCGTTTCGAAGCTCTTATCAAGAGCTATACAACCATATAATATATTACATATAATTACTATATTCACATATAGATAATTAGGTCCAAAGTTTCGGAAAAATGCAAGTTTTATCCCAATTTTTCCAACATTCACAGCCCCTCTTTTCACTATTTTACTGCTTTTTAAATAGGGGTGAAAAACATAGCTAACGTTTTTGCTACAACATACAACTATTATATAAGTGCTTCCATGATTTATACGAACTGTTTATGATTTATTCATACTATTACAAACTGTTTATAAATGCTTTTATGCTTTCATACAAACTGTATATTTATGAAATGACGTTTTCATACTATTCTGGGAATTATGACAACGAATCTTGGTACGGATCTAGGTTTACGAGAGGTAGTTGTAGGGCACAAAAGTCCCGGTGCATGAAACCTATAACCATTAGCTAGGTGACTCTAGCCACTGAATATACGGATAGTACTATCGGAATTGACAGCCCTCCTACTATTATAACTTGTTGGTCGCGCCAACCGCACGACGGCAGTCATAACGAGGAGCGTATATTTAAACAGTTACTGAGGCAAAAACATTATAAACGTCGTGGATTAGTTATATCACTAGAGGTCGTTACTTTAACTCAACTGGTTTAGCTCACCATTGAGGGATCACTGTCTATGTCCTCCCAACTAAAAAGAATAACTATAATTTGGAAATATGGCTTTCCAACTTTACTTTTGGGTAACGTCCCAACGCAAACGTATATTTTGGGTAACATCCCAACGCAAACGTATATTTTGGCTAACGTCCCAACGCAAACATATATTTTGGGTAACCTCCCAACGCAAACGTATATTTTGGGTAACATCCCAACGCAAACTGTATATTTTGGGTAACATCCCAACGAAACTATATTTTGGATAATGACCCAACGAAACTATATTTTGGACAACATTCCAACGAAACATTATTTGAATTTTATGTCAACAAACTTACAAACAAACTTGGTTTAACGAACTATACTTATAAAACCTGCGAATTCACTCAACATCTTTGCTGACTTTTTACTATGTTTTTCAGGGAATTAGCGTACTGGACGCATATGGATCTAGGCGACCCACGATGAATTAGGATGCCAGCTTTTGAACGAACGGGATTTCTTTTGTATAATTAATACATTTTAGTTATACCTACGAAATCTCTTTTTGAATTATGTATTTATAAACTTGAATGTATTTTCACATTACTATTTCTACGACTTTGACAAGTCGTAGATTTTTGTAATTGATAGCATCAAATAAGTACCATATTTATATACTAATATTCCCTAGTTTTTATATACTTTTATTACAATTATTTGATAAAATATAAGTATTTCGTTTATATTTACAAAATAGGTAGAAATGGAACTTGAATTAATAAAGAACGAAAATAAGTCAAAAATGAGCTAAATAAAGTAATTTTTGTATAAAAGTTAATTGGACTTAAATATAGTTGGGACAAAGTGGTTAAAAGAGTGATAAAAATAAATAAAGTTCGCGAATAATTGAGTTCGAGAAATTAAATGGATTGTGCGAAAATAATTAGATTAAAGATTTATTGGAATTTATGAGTTAACCAAATAATTAGTTGGGTTAAATAAATAATAATAATAATAATATAATCATATAGTTAGTAGTAATAAATAATAATAAATATTAAATTAGTAGTAATAAATATAATCATAACGTAATAGTAATAAATAAAGTTAATAATAAAGTTGATGAATAGATAATAAATGATAATAATGATTTATTTGATCTTTGCAGACCACGTGAAGCAACAAGGACAAAGTCAAAATAAAAAGTCCAAGTTAAAAGCACAAGAACAGATCACGTGAAGGTTGTTTGCACGAGATTCGAGAAGCTTCTAAAGTGAATCGGTGGATGCAATTTGAGTCGGCTATCAAATATTCTTGGATACGGAAATTATTAGTTCAACCGCCGGTTGGGACACGGCCTAGCTCAACTATAAATAGAGGCCATATTCTGCATACGAATCATACACCAATTACCTTAATAATTCGTAAATACGAATTATTAAACCCCAAATTCGACTAGAAACATTTTCTAGGGGTTTTTGGAACGACTTAGAGGCACGGGAATGCAAGGGTTTGTCTACGATCAAGCATTCGGAGCGTGATTCGCGGTTTGGTTTGTGTATCTTATTTTATTTTATTATGAACATGATTTTGTTTATGATTTATTGTTTAACTTCACCCATTATTATGAGCTCATTTTTAATGCTTGTTTAGATTAATTGACATCTAGTAGATGAATATATTTTCGTGATTGGATTTATAGATTTTGATTTCTTGGTAACGAAAGAACGATTGATATTATTGATTTATTCAAGTAGTGACTTTATTGCTTTGCAATTAGTGATAACTTTTGCCTAATATTGTTACTTTGTTAATTGAGTGATTGATTGTGAATTCTAATTAGACGTGATTAGAAGGCTTGAATTGATTAGTAGATTTATTATATTGGTGAACCATAATTTAGAGACATCTTGTATGGTTAATGGTTTTTATGAAAATATAACCGTTAGTTAATTTGAGATTTTTCATTGATTACATAATTCATAGTTAAGAGGTTTTAAATTTCAAGGACACTTGGATTGTATAATCTTGACTAGGTGATTGTTAAGTGACAACTTGTAATCCGGATTGTGTTTTCTAGGTGGACTAAATCTGATCCAGTTCTTAATCTAAAATATACGTTAAGCTAGATGTTAAAAGATCTAAACAAGTATATTTTCTCTATTTGAGTACAACTATCATTTATTTGTTTTTGTTAGTTAATTATTAGTTTAATAAACCCTTTTTGACTGTCTGTCGTTAAAAGACACAAAACTCCAAATATTTACTTGCTTTTATTAGTGTAACTGTTAGATAAATTAATTACTTAAAATACACATATATTGTTCCCCGTGGAGACGAAATTAACCGGAATTTACCTTTATTATACTATTTTGTGATTAGGTACACTTGCCTAGTTGTGTTTTAGTCTGGATAATCAGTAATTTTCTAATCATATTTTATAACCTGATTTTAGCACATCAAGTTTTTTGAATATCCCCACACTTAAGTTCTGCTTGTCCTTAAGTATAATACATTTTCATCAATAAAAACTTGATAAGCATCAAACTAATATTTAATAATCAAAATATTCAAATTAAAAATCTGTTTCATAAATTAAAAATTTTAACAATTTAATTAACATGGATAATTATAATGTACAAATAAAAATTATTATTATTCGTGCAATATATAGTTCATAAATGATTACTAATATATTTGTCCACTTTAAACAATCTATACTTATATTTCGGAATATATCTTTTTTATTAGTATGCATATTACTTATGATTTCCATATATGATATATTCTTAAACTTAATCATGAAATCCATTTTTAAGAATCAAGACATTGGTGACAGGTCTGCATTTCCATGCAACAGAGCGACATAACTTGATTCAAGTAAAGCAATTTTATTTAAAATCAAACCAGCGGTGACAGGTCTATACCTTAGTATAACAAAGCGACATAGTTTGATTAATTTGAATTTAGTTTGAAAGATTTTTCTTTCTTTTACTTTATTTTTAAGAATACTAATTAGAGACAAGGTCTGTACTTTCGTACAACAGAGGAAACAATTAGTAGACCCCCAAATGTTTTCATATAAATATCAAAATATAAAAAAATTTCATGATAAATCTAAGAATTAAGGCTTTTATGTCATACATCATATTGTACCATAAAATAATATACAAGTTATTTTATTAATTTCTTAAAATTCAAAAATCTTCATATAGATTGCCTATTAGTACATCATTTCATGTAACTATATATCACTTATTATTAAGTTGCTTACGTTATATGTACAAAACAGTTAATCCATACTAAAGTCTAAAATTTTAAATATAAAACAAAACCTTTAACAAAAGTATTCTAATTAATAGATACCTAGTTTTTAACTCAAAATTTTTAAATTTGATGAAAATTTAAGAAAAATTATAATATAAGGACAAGTAAACAATTAAATAATAGTTAAATGAAAAATTTCTTTTCTACCCCTATCCCCACACTTAAATTATACAATGTCCTCATTGTATATAAACATATAAAAATAAAGTGAGAAAATGAAGAAAAGAAATTAGAACGAAAAACTCCCTTGATTTAGAAGCGATTATCTTGATCTGGTTCAGCATAATTTGGTTATCTTGCCATCTTTATTCAATAATATACAACAGCACACTTCCGTAGGTAATCACGATTGCATTTAGCGTATGCAATAAGCCTTTAAACCACCTCAGTATCCCGAGTGGACGAGTTATAGTCTCGTGAGGGTTTCCAGGGAACACAACCACAAAGTTCATAATTTTGGGTATAATGCAATCGGTAACTGAACTTATTAACCATACCTACAAAGTTTGAATATTAGGAAAACAAGATAGGAATTTCTTAAATAAGTACTGACCATCTAAGGAGCATGGCTAGGCACATACAAACCCTAATTTGCAGTGAGGTTTTGAGCCTTAAAAGCATTCATTTTAAATGCTACATTGTTCATTTCTTGTGTGTGCCGATGCTAGTATCTCTAAGTTATAACTTGTTCCTGACATACGCTTCGAGACCACATTGGAAAGTACCGTACGTGGTATAGGTGCAATTAGATGATCTCGATATTCCTTAGGATTTAACCCATTTTTAAAAAATATCTTTCAAGCCCAAAACCCTTCCGATACTCGTTTTTAGTATCGATGATTCACCTAGAAAACCCTGTTGAGCCTAAACCTCTCATTTCTTCAAAACCCTACATTTTTAAACCACTTTTCCAAAAATTCCCAACAACTTATCTTGGAATTTCTGAGGATTATGAAAAGCATCTTGAAGAATCTCCTTACAAATTGATCTACTCCTCCGTGTTCACCAAAATTGAAGAAAATTAAAGGTGCGGAAAATTGGCACTAAAAGAAAAGACTCGAAGAAGTCCGTGATAAGAAAGAAGAGATTTCTGAAAGAAAAGCAGAAAAATATCCTTGGGAGTTCTCTGGCAAAGAAGTTCTGAAGAAATAAAAGAAAATAAAAAGCAGAAAAAGAAAGAAAAGAAAAAGAAAATAAAATAAAGCTAAGTACTTCAAAGTATCAATCGTTCAAAGAAAGATCCGATGAAATACGGGTAGCTATCTTCTCCAATAAGTTTTTCATGATTCTTAGAATGCCTAAGATAAGCAACCCCTTTCAACCAAAAATCACCACTATCCATACCCCTTAACCCTCACAAAAATTACAACCCACTTGAATGTCTTGGGATAATTAGCGCCGTCCTCTTCCTAAGTGGTGGAGATCCGATTCTCGACCAAGCTTATGATGATGAGTGCTACATGGCTGGTGATTTGAGCGATTTCAATTGTGCTAGAATGATAGGAAACCCGATACACTCTGAGTGAATTGAGTGACCACCTTTAGTGAGATCGCCTAGTCATGTATACTTCAAGATCACGAGATTTGGAAAGTATGCCTAGGAAAGTCAGTACTTATTTCTGAAAAGATCATTGTAACTTTCCCTGTGTTCTCAAAATAATTTTTCCCATGTAACCAAGTGGTGACTTTTTGGAAATGTTCTAACTCACCTAAACTATAAAATGCTTTCATAATACGTAACTGAGTTGTTGCTTGAGGACAAGCAACGTTTAAGTGTGGGATACTTGATGTGACTCAAAAAGTCATGGTTTTAAGTACTTATTTTCGCACTTTTTGGACTATTCTCTGGTGAAAACATTTCAAAAATAATCATTTATCATCAAAAACCACCAAGGTAGTCTAAATACGGACGTTGCTACAAAAATCAGTTAAAACATCCAATTTACACGCAAACCGAGGCAAAAACAATCACCATAAATATTTCGTTCTTAATTATCCTATAAAATAGATCTTAATTCATATTTTATGATTCCATAGGAAAATCCAAGACCGGAGGTGAAAGAATTAAGAGAAACGAGCAAAGAACGAAGAAGATGTGCAGTCTAGAAGCCCGCCGATCGTCATCCGGAACACGCAAAAGTTAAATATCTCCAAATTTGGCAAACTTAGTGTCATTAGAAGTGTAACGGAAAAACAAATCCAATGGCGCAAGAATCAAGCAAATCAGGCTTAAAACAAAAATGATACGGACGAACCAAGCAACCGAGAAGTCAGCGGAAGGCATTTGGAGCACCAACCCCCCCCCCCCCCCCTCCACCCAAGGAACCGTATACGGTACCCTAGGTGCGGTATATGGCACTTGGGGTGCCATTTGTGCCTCCATTTGCCTAGTAAATGGTACTTGGGGTGCCATTTGACCCCCATGTTGCTTGCTCGCCCCGTGTAACGCTTTGGTGCTTATTCTTTGAGCTTAAAGGCTTGTACCATGACCAACTCACTTCTCCTATAAATACCCAACTCATTTCCTCAAACCAACACACCTCTCATTTCACAAATCTCTCTCTACTTTCTCTCTCTAGAATACTTTCTTTAGTTTTGTAATTAGTTTATCTCTCTAGTTTCTCTCTCTAGAGAACTAGAGAGATATAAGTAGTGGTTAGAGCTAGAGGAAAGTTGTAATTGGGTAATCAAGCTGTAGCAAGGTTATTCAAGTCAGACTGTTGTAATCCTCAGTATTACTCTTCTAATCCGGTGATATTATCTTACTCTCTTACTGTCATGATGTTTACTTTGTATGTTATTTCAGTACGGTTTATGATTATTGCCATGTTGATTATGTAAATTAATATGTGATTGTTGAAATGTAGATGTTAGGATTAGGGATGATGTTTAATTGGTATCTCTTATATCACTAGTACAGATCTGCGATTTGGTCACACCAGAAAAGCATGACTAAAACCATATGGTCACACTCGTTTTTTCACCTTGTGTGTGACTAAAGGTCGCGCCACCAAAGGGGTCCATACGGTCACACTAGCTGGTTAGTGGCCGTATCCATTTAAAAAGAGAAACCAAAACCATAAAATGTGTGACCATAAGCTCTTTAAAATCAAGTGAAAGTGTATTTTGTGTGACTATTTTCCATCCAATGGTCACTTGAGTTGTATGTTTGTGTGACCATTTGTAACATTTAGTCACACAACGAGTTCTTTATTTTGGGATTTGGTTACATAAATTTAAGCCAAATGTGACCAAAAGTGTTAATAAGTGTGACCATATGATCTTTAAAGTAAGGTAAACTTGTATTTTGTGTGACCATATGCTCATTAATGCCAATTAAAACATGTATTTTGTGTGACTGTTGTCCATCTAATGGCCACTTTATTTTCATGTTTGTGTGACGATTTGTATCATTTAGTCACACAAGTAGTGATTTACTATGGGATTTGGTCACATAAAATTAAACCAAAAGTGGCCGTAGGTGATAATAAGTGTGACCATATGCTATGTAATGTCAAGTAAAGTTGTATTTTGTGTGACTATTGTCCATCCAATGGCCACTTTATTTTCATGTTTGTGTGACGATTTGTATCATTTAGTCACACAAGTAGTGATTTACTATGGGATTTGGTCACATAAAATTAAACCAAAAGTGGCAGTAGGTGATAATAAGTGTGACCATATGCTCTGTAATGTCAAGTAAACTTGTATTTTGTGTGACTATTGTCCATCCAATGGCCACTTTATTTTCATGTTTGTGTGACGATTTGTATCATTTAGTCACACAAGTAGTGATTTATTATGGGATTTGGTCACATAAAATTAAACCAAAAGTGGCCATAGGTGATAATAAGTGTGACCATATGCTATGTAATGTCAAGTAAACTTGTATTTTGTGTGACTATTGTCCATCCAATGGCCACTTTATTTTCATGTTTGTGTGACGATTTGTATCATTTAGTCACGCAAGTAGTGATTTATTATGGGATTTGGTCACATAAAATTAAACCAAAAGTGGCCGTAGGTGATAATAAGTGTGACCATATGCTCTGTAATGTCAAGTAAACTTGTATTTAGTGTGACTATTGTCCATCCAATGGCCACTTTATTTTCATGTTTGTGTGACGATTTGTATCATTTAGTCACACAAGTAGTGATTTATTATGGGATTTGGTCACATAAAATTAAACCAAAAGTGGCCGTAGGTGATAATAAGTGTGACCATATGCTCTGTAATGTCAAGTAAACTTGTATTTTGTGTGACTATTGTCCATCCAATGGCCACTTTATTTTCATGTTTGTGTGACGATTTGTATCATTTAGTCACACAAGTAGTGATTTATTATGGGATTTGGTCACATAAAATTAAACCAAAAGTGGCCGTAGGTGATAATAAGTGTGACCATATGCTCACCCAATGGCCACCTGATTTGTAATTTGTGTGGCGTTTTGCACTATTCAGTCACACACAACTTATGTAACAAACAGTGGTCACAATGTGTGACCATATTACGTTTATGCATCTTTTAGTCACATATAAAAAATCAAATAGATGTGTAACAATTTGAATTAGTATATATAACACCACAAATAAAAATTGGAATGTACATAATTAATTAATATTGTAAAAGTTGGATCGGAATGTACATGATCAAAATCGACTAATTACTAACATCACAGTTGTAATGACTTTTTACTCTTGATCAGTTTGGTCTTTGCTTGCTTTACCATGGAATCACTAGACACAAGATTTGCGCCTTTTCTTTGATATATCTCGTACAGTTATGTTCTCATCATGATCAGCTGACTTTTGTAGATAAGTAGGTGGTGGTGTTACCTGTACAAGAAACAAGGCGGCGCATATGTATCAAAATCTAAATAAATTGAAGAACTACATGTATCAGTAGTAAGATATATAAAAACGTGTACTATATATGTACCTCCTCATCAATAATCAATTGATCCTTTGGCCACGCACAATAACCACCTTCTACATCCTTAACTGTTTTGACACCATTGTTTGCTTTGTCCGGAATAAAAGCAGCATCCACTAACGATTTATCAACAGACACTTTGTAGCAATCGTTTGGAAGTGTTCTGTTATGAAGCTTCATTTTTTCATTTGACACCCAGACAGTACCCAACGCAATGATGTTTGCCTTCTTTAAGTGCCACAATTTACACTTGTAAAACTAAAGAAAATGATACAACAACAATTATTACGTGTGTGTGTATATATATATATATATATATATATATATATATATATATATATATGTATATGTGTGTGTGTGTGTGTGTGTATGCATTGTAATTTGATTAAACTAAATAATATATGAACATTTAGGATTACATTACCTCCACCTGCGGTGTTGTTGGAGGCGGATTCTTTTGCGATTCCGACTGTGTTGGTCGTTGGGACGTGTTGTCATCTTGTGAATCTTGCGGCCTGTTTGACTGCTCAACAGATTTATAACAAATTTCCTATATAATACTCGATAAATATCAAGTATGTAATATGTAAAATTATTAAACCACAGTGAGAAATACTGAAATCAAATTAACTCTAATGTTTTAACACTTACACTTGATTCTGTTGGCTTTTCCAAACTTGCAAGTCCATAATTAGACTTACGAGACCTGTCATCCTTCCCACAAACAACATCACTTAAGGCAGTATTTCCGCCCTCCTGATCAGGATGGGTAGCTATATCCACGGTAGGAGACGACACCTGCAATATAAATTAAGAAATACATTTGTCAGCAACCATGTTATTAAAGAATAAAATGTATGCATAAGTAAAACAATGAAAACCTTTCCTGTAATGCTGGTACTGTAGGTTTTAATGCATCCAACCGACTCTTAAGTTCGATAACCATTGACTGTGTATCTGTCACTTGTGTAACATCCTCGAAATGGACCTAGTTGTTTTATATTATTTCTTGATTTAAATAAGCATTTAAATGTGTTTGGAAATAATATTATTTGAAATAGTTGAAATAATTGGAATAGGAGACGAATATTCCAATGTGATAAGTAAATTATTAATTGTTGTAAATTAATATAGTTGACGGTACAATAAAATGTTTGGACTCGCAAATGGTTTTCGGGTTCCAGACAATAGATTGAGAGGGGGTATTAAATTATACCCGTATAATTGAAGGCGGTTTGTTGAGTCGGCATATATATCACTTTCCCTTTTAGGAAAGTTTATTTCATTTCATTCTTTGAATTCAATCAAACCAAAACTCACAGAAAACTTCAAATCAAAAGTAGAAACCGAATTTGGAGCTGTATTTCTGATTAGTTTCCTCATAATCATCATGTTCTTCATTCAAAATTGTAAGTAAGTTTGATTGATTTTTTTATTATGTTTGAAATCTTAGAGATTATTGATTTGAGGTGAAATTTGATGTTAGAAACTAGTTATAATCATTACATGATGTTTATGTAATGTTATTTGTGGTATAAAACGGTTATAATTCGAGTTTTGGTGACTTGGTTATAAAACCCGTGGGTTAGGGTTTGAGCAGAATTGCAGAGCGCTGGGACGAAGGTTGAATCCGGCGGATTCAATTGAATCCGGCGGATTCGGGTTGGTTATGGGAATCCGGCGGATTGAATAGGAATCCGGCAGCTTGATCATGAATCCGGCGGATTCATGACCGGAATGATTAATGAAAGTCCCCTTTGACTCGGATCTAAGTGATTGATGACAGTGATTATAAGGCGGAATCAAACAATCACACGAAACAATAATAAACTCAAACCGAAACGAATGATTAATCAAACAAAACAAGTTTATTAGCTTAACGAATGTATTGGAATGTGTTTACAGATTGCTTAGTCGACAAATGGTGCTAGGGTTTCGTCAACCCTAGCCGAAAACCCGTAGGTTTCAATTTATACTAAAACAAAATCGGCAGACATGCGTCACTTGGGAAGTGTCGCATGTCACCGCCCTCATGCGTCACTTACCTAAGTGACGCTATGCGACACTAAGGCAAGTGTCGCCTAACACAGAAGCTAAGTGTCGCTATACATGAAAATGACTTTTCTATTCAACTTAACTAACGACACTTACAACTCGATAGACCAACTGACAGACACACTAAAATGCATCAACAACCTCCCCCGTGTCTTCAGCTTGGTCTTCAAAACATCTTCAGTTCAAACCCAACCTGGTGGAAACACTCCACCAGCATGAATACCCACTCGAACACAAATCTCGACCACCTTCTCGAACTTTGAAGCCTCTTCTTGATCAAAACGATGATACTCCATTTTGCTTTTGTGAAGAGCTTTCAAATCTTTCTTTGTCAGATTAATAAGGCTGATCGGATCAAAAACACGAAGAGTTCTTCCATACTTTGCAGATAGACTCCAATTACCCTTTTCAATCACTGGATCTTCAACTGAAAGATACTCAATAACTGCTTCTTGAGTAACGGAATCAAACCACCAATATCGTAATCTTTTGAGACAATCAAGTGGTAAAGACTGCAGTGGCACAGTTTTCTGACTAGCAGCTGGAGGATAATGATATTTCACGATCGGTTGCTAAGTTCTTGAATCCAATTTTTTCTTGTATGAATAACGAACTCCCAGCTCTGGTCTAACCCACAAATACTTCTTGCTGTAAATATCTTTTCTGAGAATCTTCTGAAACATGTTACCACGAAAATCATCAGTGTGGTTAACAATGTTCAGTTGAGCAAGACGATTCAATTCTTCCTTCGGCAGCGTGCTAATACAGTTGAATCTCGGCCGGAAATACTGTACGCCATCTCTTCGTTTAATAAGAATCAGAAAGTTAACTTCATCAAATTTCCAACTTCTGATCAAACCAGTCAAATCACCTCGAACCTGATAAGTTTTGCAAATCTTCAACTCAGGTTTAAGCTTTCGAAACATTGGACGATCTGAAGATGTAGACGGTTGTGCTTTTTCAGGAACAAATTCAACAGATGGTTGTTCCTGAGTAGGTTCTGTTGGAGGTTCTTGTTCATCATCAGAATCATCAGACTCAATGATCGGTGTATCAAAATCATACGGTCGAGCCGGTTGTTTCTGAACTGGTTCTGGTTCTCGCTCAGGCGCCGGTTCCTGATTCGGATTATCCACATATTCTTCATCTGAGCCTGGAACCTCCGCATCCATCTCAATATCATCCGGATCGACTGATCTATCTTCTTCATCACCCGGATTTATCAAACTCTGAATATATGTGAGATTAACGTTCGAATAATCAACCAAAATTGGTCTCGGCTGTCCCGGAACATCAACAAAATAATCTAAAACAATATTTTCATTAATCTGTTCTGGAATTACATTTTCGGGTTCTGGGGGAGGGGTTACATTTGTTTCCAAGGTTCTCTTATCTTCCTCCCCCGAAACAACAGTAACCGCTTCCAACTCTAATAACCTAGACTTCACGTCCATCAATTCAAGCGTCAGTTCCTGCACTTGATCTGCCTTGATCTCCAAATCTTTTATTTGAGCAGCTTGAGCTTCAATCACGGCAGCCTGATCATCAAAACGCTTATTCATCTGATTTATCTGATCAAGGAACTACTGAAGCATCGCAGGCGGCGGTTGTTGTTGTTGAGCTTGCTGACCAGGTTCTTGAATACTGATTCCTGTTCGCTGGCGTCTCCTATGAGGTAAATCAGCATACGAAGGAGAAGACCCAGCTGGTCGCTTGCCCAAATTCGGCGGTACATGAACATGCCCTTCAGAAATTCTCCTCAAGATACACTTAAAGCGTCGAGGATCAGCCAATTGTATTCCATCTAATGCATCCTGAGGTGGCACATCACCTGGAGAGTCAGGTGGGGTGGGACCACCATCAGATTCCTCAGCTGCAACTTCTTCAACTTGCTCAATATCTTCCAAGTCTTGAGCAACAGCAGCATCAACCAAATAAGCTTCATTTACTGGAGGCACAACAATATCCTCATAAGCATCCCCAGGCGGTGCAACGTAGTTTTCGTTTACTACGTGCCCGAACAGCTTACGAGCAGGCAAGACCGCAGAATCTTTCGGTGGCAGCTTGCAGTCGTTGAAAATGCGTAACAACATTGGCGTTTGAACCAATAACGACCTCAGATCCGGATCGATTCTCAAATCCAAGTCATTTAACAATAGCTGAACAAAACGAGGATATAACAGCCACTTATCCTTTCCAGCTCGAACATTTTCCACCATATTTCCAAAAACATAACCGCTGAAATTGTACGGTTTGTTGTACACCAATGCCAGCATCAAAGATAAAGTCGTGTGACTTGCAGCATCATATCCACATTTTCTCGGAGATAAACAGACAATAACGATGTGAGCTAAGTATCTCCAAACCCTGCAGAGATACTGTTTTCTGAAATCCATAAGCTGATCTGCCGGATAACCCATTCTCTGAAGACCCCCATAGATAAACGAGGTCTCAAAGACAGTTGGCATTGCAGGCGTGTCATTGAACTGCAGAACACGACGAATAGAATCCTGTGTAATCTCAATCTCGCGTCCAAACATAGTTGACACAATCCTCGGAGTGTCGTTCTCGGTTCTGATAAACGCGTGGTCATAGAACTCCTCAATTTGGTTCATATATACTGGTGCAGAAGCTGTAATAGCGTAATGAATCCTTGAACGTCTGAGAAACTCGATCATCGGCCGAAAAGGCATCGAGTTCTTGTGCGTCGATTCCAAAAATGCAGCAATGTTGTGCCTAGAGTTGGTGCGACGATAGTAATCTTGTAGAGCTGCCATCTGTAAGCTAAAATACAAAGATAACCAGAAATGTCGTTACAGAATAAGCTCACACAAAGAATTGAAAACCTCTGATTATAGCGTCACTTATAGAGTGACGCATAAAGAAGTACCGACACTCAGAGAGTGCCGCACTAAAATCAGAAATCAAGTGATGCGTCACTTATGGTAAGTGACGCATTAAACGCGTCACTGGTGTAAGTGCCGTTGCCTCAACACATGTCATTCATAGCGTCAGTGAACAAGTGTCGGTTATGCGTCAGTTAAGAAGTGACGGATAGTAATAGCGGCACTGATAGCATTACTCAAAGAAGTGACGGAGTTTAGCGTCACTTAGTAAGTAATGTACAAGAGTGACGCATAAAGGCGTCACTCAGCAAAGTGACGTTTAATCTGTGAAATTATCATTTAGCGTCACTTATGTAAGTGACGCTTGAAGTGACGCAACGATGAAGATCATCGTGTCACTGTTCAAGCCCAGAAATCACAACGAACAAATTTGGGGTTTTTCGAAAACGAGTTAACCAAAAGGTGCGGCAAGTGAAAACGAGTAAAACACACCGTTTAATAACACAAAACAATAACAAATCGATCCCTAATCATAGTGATTTCAGCAAACCCTAAAAACTGTAACCCTAACATTCGATTAAAGCATGAATACGCAAAGATAGATGATAAAATTTATACCTAAAGACGCGTATGAGTGAGAGGAAGAAGGTCACAGAGGCCGATTGCACGCAAAATACACAGAAATCCACAGATCGATCGGAAATCACGAACAGTCGAAGTGACGCAGCGACGAAGGAAGTGACGCTAGGGCAGTGGAAGTGACGCGTAATGAATAGGGTTGGTGGTGAAAATAAGTGCTGGATACGGAACTATTTATATCAAAACCCTAATCTGCGTCACTTAGAACGACTCTTTAGGCGTCACTTATAGCGTCACTATCAGCGTCACTTAGGAAGTGACGCATATCGACAGTTTGTGAAAAATTTTAAAATTTTGTCGATCTTTTGCGTAGTGCTCAATTTGACAGTAAATGTGACTTGGGCAAAACTAAAATTAAAAATAAAATTAACACAAAATTACAAATAGAAAACCAAAATAAATACATTCTTTTTGGTGATGGAGTTGATTAAGTCTGGTTAGGGATCATATCGGAATAACATGCAATTATTAAGAATAGTAAGTGTTATTTCAATCATCAGTATATTTGTCCATTTTAAATTTACTTGGCATACTTAAAACACCTTTTATAAAAGTTATTTCAAGACGATTATTGGTATTGTTTGTCCACCTAAACATGTTACATCCGTGTCTGTGAGTTAACCTTTTATTGTTAGTATGAATATTTCACCGTGGTCCCCACCATAGATATACCCCTGTAACCTAGACATGAACATAGTTTCTAAATTTAGAAAGAATATAAGAGAATCAATTTTAAGAATCAAGCCAGCGGTGACAGGTCTGTACTTGCGTACAATAGAGCAACATAACTTGATTCAGGTTTAAGCAAAACCAAACGCAGTCAAACCAAATTTGTGGCGACCTTGTTTAGTACCTTAAATTTAAGACTTTGCAAGTGCATTGACTCACGTTTGCTTAGTTTTGAGAGTAAGCTGAATTGAGACCAGGTCTGCACTTACGTACAACGGAGGAAACAATCAGCATACTCCCCCAAAAGATCTGAGATATACGATCCAAAAATAGAAGTATGTCAAGCTACGTTAAGGAATTAAGACTTGGAGTCGTACATCACAAGGTGTTTACCACAGGATCATAGACATGTATTTAAATTACTTCTTAATATCTCAAAGACCGGTGTGTATCATGCCTACCAACACATCGTATGATGAAGCTAATTTTTATAAAGACTGTTTTAAATATGTCAGATAAACCTACTGACACATCCAAGATAAACCTTAAAATTCCATTTTGTCCATGTCACCAGATGTACTATCATATCCCAAGTTGTTTACAGACACAACTCAACGTCTATTTTAAAAATGTAGCAACCGTGCATTTCTTATATACTAAAGAGTATAAAGAGTGGCTGTTGCCAAATTTTATTTTATTTTTTTATTATTATTATTTTTTTTAACACACATTAAAGCAAATAAAGTTAACTATCCAAGTCACACATTACTTTTTAGACCCAAAGAATCTTAAACCGATCATGTTGATCAGTTCATCAAATCGAGCACGTGAAAAAGCTTTGGTGAATAGGTCGGCATTTTGCTTAAGGGTGTCTATGTGGACCAGGTCTATCAGGTGTTTTTCATAGCAATCCCGTATGAAGTGGAACCTAAGTTCTATATGTTTGGTCTTAGAGTGCTGTACAGGATTGCGTGTGATAGATATGGCAGCAGTGTTATCTATGTGAATAGGAGTCATAGTAAGAAGTAACCCATAATCGCGTAGTTGGTGTTGAATCCAGAGAACTTGGGCACAGCAGCTAGCAGCAGCAACATACTCAGCCTCTGCTGTAGAAAGAGAGACTGTCGTCTGCTTCTTGCACTGCCAAGATACCAAACGCGATCCCAGAAATTGACATCCACCAGTTGTTGACTTCTTATCGATACTGCAACCTCCATGATCCGAATCTGAATAGGCTGTAAGAGCGAAAGTCTTCTCATTTGAATACCAAAGACCAAGAGTAGATCTAGCTCTGAGATAACCAAAAATTCGCTTTACTGCCTTCATATGAGACACCTTTGGTTTAGCCTGATAGCGAGAGCAGATTGACACAGCAAATACAATGTCCGGCCTAGAGGCAGTCAAATACATGAGAGAACCTATCATTGAACGATAGTCCCTCTCTTTGCAATCTTCGTCTTCCTCAGCAAGTTTAAGATTGTGATTAAGCTCGATGGGAGTCCCATAGGTTTTACAATTGAGCAGGTCATACCTAGTCAACATGTCATTGACATATTTTGACTGATGTATATATATACCTTTTGCAAGCTGCTCAACTTGTACACCTAAAAAGAATGTGAGCTCCCCCATCGCGCTCATCTCAAACTCAGACTTCATGATTTTCTCAAAGTTCTTGCACATTGCCTCATTAGTAGAACCGAAGATAATATCGTCCACGTAAACCTTCACAAGTAACATATCTTCCCTATCCTCTGACTGTTCACGAAGAATGAATAGCGTGCTATCGATGTTGCCTCTCACAAAACCATGCTTAATCAGATGTGTAGTTAGCCTCTCATACTAAAGTCTCGGTGCTTGATGAAGACCATACAACGCCTTATTCAATTTATAGACGTATTCAGGATGCGCAGGGTCTTCAAAACCAGGAGGCTGCTTAACGTACACATCGGTATCAACTTGTCCATACAGAAACACACTTTTCACATCAAGTTGATTGACGCGAAATCCCTTGAAAGACGCGTATGCCAGAAAAGTGCGTATGGACTCCAATCGAGCAACAGGGGCAAATACATCATCATAGTCCAAACCCTCAATTTGGCTGAAGCCTTGAACTACTAGACGTGCTTTATTACGAATCACAACGCCCCTATCATCCATCTTATTACGATAAACCCAACGAGTGCCAGTCAAGTGGTCACCCTTGGGCAATGGAACTACTTCCCAGACTTGCAACTTTTCAAATTGCTGTAGTTCCTCTTGCATGGCCTCGATCCAGGATGGATCTTTTAAGGCCTCTTCAACTTTCTTGGGTTCAATTTGCGAAAGATAACATGAATCGATATTAGCTATCATACCCAAAAGTTGCTCAGTGTCAGTCTGCTTTGCTTGATGTCTTGTTTGAATGGGAGCATGAGGATCACCAATGATATTATCAATAGGGTGATCTTTATGTATCCGAGTAACTGGAATTTGATCTGGCACAAGATTCTGTTCCAGGTTGTTCAAATCTCCCTCAGTAGCAGAAATATTCGGAGAGGCATCATCATCTTCATCTCCTTGAGAATAGAAATGAGAATAATTCATCTTTTCTGCTTCCTCTCCCTCATCATCTACCTCATCCTCTCCTCCTTCCTCTAATGATGGCATGTTTGGATCATAAGGAAGCTCCTTTGTGTAGTTATAAACTGTAGAAGGAGCATCTTTCGAAGGTGTAGCTGGAGATGTAGATGTTGGATTAGGTGTTGTTGGTGATGGTGTGGGTGTTGGTAGTGGTGTAGGTTCAGTTGGTGGTGGTTCGGGTGTTGCATTAGGAGATGGGTCGGATGATTTACTAACTGGTGTATCTTGAGAAAAATCAAGTCCATGAAGCATGGAAACCAACTCTTCCGTTTCATCTTCTTCCGGAATATTGAAAGAGTTAAAGAGGTTTCCATAGTTAAAAAACCAATCCGGACCCTTCCCTTGAGGAGGTTCCGTATACCTTAAACATTTCACTTCAAAATGTTCCTCAATCTGATTCGTTGATTTGATGTAGACTCTTTTGTTCCGAGAATTGACTGAATATCCAAGAAAAATCCCTTCAACAGCTTTATCACCAAACTTAGAGACCTTATCTTTTGTAATCATGATCATGCATGGACACCCAAACGGTTCTAAAAACTGCAGGTTTGGCTTACGGTTATTGAAAAGTTCATAACACGTCTTATTCTTTTTCTTAACCGTGAGCACTCTATTCAGAACATAACAGGCAGTATTAACTGCCTCAGCCCAGAAGATGATTGGCAACTTAGAGTCGGCTAACATAGTCCGAGCTGTCTCGATGATTGTTCTGTTCTTTCTTTCTGCGACTCCATTCTGTTGTGGAGTCCTAGGAGCACTAAATTGATGCTCAATTCCTCTTGTAGCACAAAACAATTCAAGAGTTGAGTTCTTGAATTCAGTTCCATTGTCGCTTCGTATCCTTTTCACCTTTAAGTTGCACAGATTTGCCAACTTATCCAACAAGTACACCAAAATATCAGGAGTCTCCCCCTTTGTGGTCAAAAAATAAACCCACGAAAACCTTGAGTAGTCATCAGTAACTACCAAGCAGTAAGACCGACCACCAATGCTCTTTGTAGAGACTGGACCGAAAAGATCCATATGCAGTAGTTCCAACGGAGCAGCAATAGAATTCATAACCTTAGACTTGTGGGACTTCTTGTGGAGTTTCCCTTTGTGACAAGAAATGCAGTCATCTTTTAAAGCAAATGACTGTTTTGGAACTCCCCTCACCAAATCATTATTAATCAGAAAATTCATTTTACGGAAATGAATATGTCCCATACGTCTATGCCAAAGGAGTGATTCCTTTTCAGAAGCCTTTGAAAGGAGACAAGTATAGTCACTGGTAGTCTCCACAGTTCGCATGTTCATCACATAGGTGTCATTCTTTCTAGGTGCACGCATCAATACCCATTCCTCAGGAATGACATACCCAGGCTTCAATATTACACATTCAGTCTTTGTGAATGACGTGGTGTAATCCTTATCACAAACTTGTGATACGCTCAGCAAGTTGTGAGTCAGTTCTGCCACATAATTCACATTCTCAAAGCTAACCTTTCCATTTGTTAGCGTTCCCTTTCCAGAAATAGTTCCTCCTGAATCTCCCGTAAAAGCAACGTATCCTCCCGAGTATGGTTTAATATCCGTCAGAAGAGACACATCGCCAGTCATGTGTCACGAGTAGCCACTATCCATATACCATAGGCTATCCTTCACACGTTCCGACTGCTGCAACACATAAAAGAAAGAGATTAGTGAGAAACGGAGACCCAAGCCTTTACAGACTTAGGTCTTCCATGGTCATCAACAATTAGCACGTCAGATAGGATTTTATCTTTAAACAAATGAGAATTTTTATCTGATGTGTTACTTTTGACGACTGAAGAGTCAACATCAGACTCTTTTCGTTTCCAAACTTTAGAAGGTTCGAAATTGATAGTAGAAGTAATGTTAGGCTTTTGAATTGGCAAAGGTTTTTGCTCAACATTACTTGGCTTCAAAACAGGCTTGGGAGAGTTTGAGTAACGCCTAGGTGGAGATTTCGAAAAATAATTTCTATAAACAGATGTCCTAGGCATCTCTCTCCCATAGCGCTGATTTGACAGCTTGGGACAGTCACGGATCAAATGTTATTGTCTCTTGCAGTAGAAACAAGAACGAGTCTCAACAAACGGTTGAGACTGAGGAATTACCACAGGAGGTGGAGAAACATTTCTAGAACATGAACATTGCGTACACGTCTTAGAAAATGTTTGTTTTGGTTGAGAGGTTGAAGTTGAAGGTTTATCATACGAAACTTTTTCATTTACTACTTTATGTTGCAAAATCTTTACAGGTAACTGTAAAGTTTGTTGTTTCGAATTTAAAGCCTTGGCTTTTCCCTTGTTTGGTTGAACCTTAATTTCAGGTTCAACTTTTAAAACCGCTTTTTCAGGTTTAACTTCAACTTTCTTAAATTCAGGATACTTCTGATCCGTAATATCCTCAATCTCAACGATCTCCTCAAAACAACTTGGAGATTCATTCTTTTGCTCAACAATCTCCTCAACACTAACAGGAGATTCACACATTGGCTTAACAAACTTAGGAGAGGGATACTCTGGCCTCTTGGTTTTCTCCTTCTCCTGTTTGTTAGTTTTAGCCACTTTACCCTTGATACCCAATAACTTAGCATAATCAACAGGAATCTCATCAAGGCCTTCCTTAACAGGTAAGGGAGTATAAGTAGTAGGAGGTGCTATTTCAACAAAACCTAAACCTTTTCCTCCCTTACTCTTCCTATCAGGCTTATGATTGCTAACAATTTCATTAAAGATCATTGTTGCAGAGGATGAACCCAAGATTTTATCTTGATAATTTCCATACTCAGTTTTTAAGTCTGAAAGCTCTTTGTTTAACAGTTCAATTTCAGTAAGATAACTTTTAATTGCATCCTGTTGACTAAAAACTTTCGCTTTATAAGTTTGAGTATCTAACTTATGAGCTTCAATATGTTTTTCATAGAGTTTTTCATTTTCTTTCAAAAACCTATTTGACTCATTAAGTTTTGCAACTTTATCTCGCAACTCTTGGTTGTCCTTTTGAAAAGCCTTTAGAGATTCAGTTAGATTAATGCATGAGATACAGTTTAAAGGTTCAATTGGTTCATTTTGTACCTCAGGTGTAATATGAGCCATCAGACACTGTTGAAACTTTGCTGCCTCAGCATTCCAGTCATGAGTAGTAGGCTCAAAAACAACCAAAGCATTATCCATAGCTAACGACTTGACCTCTTCTGTCGCTTTTGGAGGATCAGGCTTAGTAAGACCCGATGGTGGCATCTTGGGTTTCTCATTCCCTAGCGAAATGACTCAAATTCTGGCAGTTATAACATCGGACCTTGCTTTTATCAAAACCAAATCCTGACTTCCCATTGCCTTCTAAACTCTTGCGTCCAGTCCGTTGCAAGAATTTTTGAACTCTTCTTGTTATCATAGCAATGTTCCAATTCAAGTCCATTTGTTCTAAATCATCGTCATCCAGTTGTCCGTAATCCTCCTTGATCAGCTCCAACGTTGTGTTTGGTTGAGTAACCAAATCTTTGTAAGAGCTTAGAAAGGTTGTATAAATAGCAGCTTGCTCTTGTATTGCTGGTGAGACTGGAGCCTGTTGTTGCTGATTTCCTTGAGATGTACCAGAGAGATAGGCTGTATGTTGACCTCCAGAAGAAGTAGAAGATGAAATGGTATCTGTTATAAATGCCACTCCACCATAGCTCTTGCCAGAATTGACTTGTCCACCATAAATTTTGGGATTTTGTACAGATCCACTTGACTTGCATTCCTTCTTCTTCAATTCCATTGCATGAGCTTGTAGAATACCTATCAATTGGTCCAAAGTCATCCTTTGTAATTCTGGATTTTCTTTTAAGAATTGGACCTTCACATCTCAAGCACTTGGCAACACATCCAGCAATTTCTTGTTTACCTCAAGTGCAGGGAGATTGTATCCTCCTTCATTTAACTCACTAACCAGTTGTGAGTATCGGGTGAATAGACTGGAAGTCAGCTCATTAGGAATGATATCGAATATATCATACTGCTTTTTGATTAATTCTAGCTTGGCCTCCTTGTACTTTTCATTTCCACCGCATCTTGTTTCAATTGCCTTCCACAAATCATAGGTTGTATCATGAGATTTAAAGAGTCTCATAACATCCTTTGGCAAACACATACAAATAGAAGAATGAGCCTTTCTTTCTATTTCATACTCCTTTTTCTCTTGAGGTGACATAGCATTGTATGTTTTAGCTGGAGGAACACCACGATAATTTCCTTCAGCCACTGGAGCAACATATCGTTCTTTTAAAGGTCCCCAAAGTTCTGGAAAGTGGAAATCTATATACTGTTCATATCTATCTCTCCAATATACATAATCCAAATCTGGTCCAAAGAACGGAGGTTTATTGCTAGAACCAATATCATTGCTCTGTCTGAGCATCTCTCTTATTCCTCTAATATCTTCCTTATCAGACATTGAAATGTACCTGTAAAATCAACTTAAAACAAAACTAGAAAGCTGGTTAGTAACAAAGGCGTCACTTGGTAAGTGACGCACCTAAGTGTCGCAAAGAGTAGCGGCACTTGTTAAGTGACGCTATCAAGTGATGAATAAACAAACAGAACGACACTAGAGATTAGTGTCGTATAACCGATCAAGTGACGCACTCAAGTGACGGACTTGTGTGACGCTCAGCAATAACAGACGTCACTAAGGTAAGTGACGCTTTCAGTGACTCACAGTAGTAGTGCGTCACTAGCAGTAAGTGACGGATGACACACAAGTGGCGTATCAAATGACGCAATTAAGTGTCGGAATGAACAGTAGACGTCACTAAGAGAAGTGACGTGTAATCCTCAAGTGACGTTACTAAGTGACGTACTTGAGTGTCGTGAAAACCCTAATTGCTCCTTACAGAAGTGTCGCTCGAAGTGCCGCACAAAGTGACGAAGTGACGCTTCGAGTGACGCAGAAACGGCTGTGAACGCCCAAAAACCCCAAAAAGTCGAATTTTCGTAAACCTAAGGAAAATTCTTGAATCCCAGTTGAACGAAACCTGTAATACTTGATTCCAAACGTAATAATAGCACCAAATCAATCCAAATATTGCGAGAAAATCTATGATCTTCACACAATCAAACCGAAAAGCTTCCAATACATGAACACACGTCGATCAAATCACCCAGAGGCTCTGATACCAGTTAAAGTCCCCTTTGACTCGGATCTAAGTGATTGATGACAGTGATTATAAGGCGGAATCAAACAATCACACGAAACAATAATAAACTCAAACCGAAACGAATGATTAATCAAACAAAACAAGTTTATTAGCTTAACGAATGTATTGGAATGTGTTTACAGATTGCTTAGTCGACAAATGGTGCTAGGGTTTCGTCAACCCTAGCCGAAAACCCGTAGGTTTCAATTTATACTAAAACAAAATCGGCAGACATGCGTCACTTGGGAAGTGTCGCATGTCGCCGCCCTCATTCGTCACTTACCTAAGTGACGCTATGCGACACTAAGGCAAGTGTCGCCTAACACAGAAGCTAAGTGTCGCTATACATGAAAATGACTTTTCTATTCAACTTAACTAACGACACTTACAACTCGATAGACCAACTGAAAGACACACTAAAATGCATCAACAATTAATAATGTGCTGATCATGAGTTGAAGCTGAAACACCATTGAATCCGGCGGATTCAACGGGAATCCGGCGGATTCCCCTGGTTGTCATAGGCTGTTCCAGTGTTTGTTATTTAAAGCTAATCTCCAACAGTTTTTGTGTTGTAAATATAACTTGAGTATGATATGTTATATTTTGTGATTTGTTGCATGTTTACACATGAAATGGTATAGAGTGTTGAGCACCATTTGATTATTAAATACTACTAGATGATTGTTTATCATGATTGAAGTGGTACATTGTATAATGTAACAACCCCAAAATTTAGGGCTAATTTAAATATTCCCTAATTACGTGTTTATTACTTGTATATAATATGAAATAGGATTATATACATTATTTACTTATTATATATATATATATATATATATATATATATATATATATATATATATATATATATGGATGGAATATATATATATATATATACGCGTATACGATTCGTACATATCGTATAAAACAACCATTGTACAGACATACGGATGTTGATAAAAACAATTATTAAATAATGTTAAATTATTTAATTACTTCAACTACTACTTTATATTATGTTTATAATATAACGAAAACGTACGTTTTAACTAAAACGTTACCGAACTCTCCGAAAACTCGATCAACCGACAAAACAAAACAAAGTTATGTTTTATAACTCAAAAACTAGTATTTTGATAAAATACTTCAATTTAATTATCGGGTAATATTTCGTATTTTAAAACGTATGTTTAATCGCGTATAAAATCATTGTTAACGTTTAAACGACCGGGGAAACGAACACCGCACGGAGCACAACCGCGAGGGAACGAAAAATTGGTGAGACCACACCTTGTGGCCCCACCCAAAACCGGCCAAGACATGGGGACATCACCCCCCATGCCATTTTGCTTCCATCACAAACCAAACACACCCTTTTACACTCAATCTCTCAATCTTCTCTCTAAACTCTCATCTCTCTCTCTCTCTATCGGTTCTCTCTCTCTCTCAAGAAAACACCCACAAAACAAGCTTAAATCTCAAAACGTAGAGGGGCAACGACGATCACCACAACAAGGGCTACAACTCCATCTTTTCGTTTTCGCGATTCGACAACTTTGTAAGTTTTCCGGCGACCCGAAACTTTTCCGATTACTTTTATTTTGCTAGATTATTGTTCCCCTAGCTAAATGATGTCCGAATATGCAATTAAAACTCGTTTTTGAACACGTTAACGGAAATGTCGGTTTTGATCATTTTAAAGAAAACGACACCACAAACCTTAAAAACGACCACCAATAGCTACTATGAACTCATTATAACATATTAAAACTAGTATAAAAGTTCTAGACCCAACGGAAACCGGAAAATACGTTTTCAGAAACTTAAATTCCGAACAGACCTCTTGTGTCGCATCGGACCAAAATTTCATGCGACACAACACTGTGTCGCATGTTATGTCGCATGTTATGTCGCATGTTATGTCGCACGTTATGTCGCAATGTATGCGACACAACGCTTATGTCGCACTATATGTCGTATCAGCTATGACACAAAGTTTACCTATCGCTTGATTGCGACACAACGACTATGTCGTATCGTTGTGTCGTACCCTTGTATGCGACACAACTATTGTGTCGCATAAACACCAAACCGAAATCAGTCCATACGACACAGACCTTATGTCGCATACGGTCTGCGACACAAGCCTTGTGTCGCAGATAGCCCAGATCAGAAAACAAAATATATTCTAAGTGTTGGAATCATTTTTCAACTACTAAATCAAATACGATGCTACTTATACATGAAAATACTATACTTTTGAGAGTATACAACAACACTTGAATACGTACAAGACTATACTAAACTAACGTGAGATTTCACTCACACACGCGTACGAGATTACACTTGGAAATACTTAGGAGATTACACTCCAACGAACTTACACTTGTACATTACACGGGATTACATCCGATACGAACTTACAAGTTCACTCACTAGTTACGTGCTGGATTACACGTTAACTGATACGAACATACACTCGAATACTTACGAGATTTCACTCGTACCCTTTGGGGTTTAAGCCCATTGGAACTTACGCACACGATACACGTTGTGATACAAACAAACAGTTATACACGTACGCTCTTCAAAAGTACAACTACTATGAATACATAATAATAATGGATGGAATTATTATTATACAACGATAACAAACGGACCGTATAACTTTTCTACAAACTACAAACGATTACAAACTTACAAACAAACTAATGGACATTAACTAGTTTGGGAACAACTAGCATGGATACTTTACAAGTATTCCATTTACTTACTAAACCTTATGCGTATTAGGACGCTAAGGGTTGCTAGTTCGGGAATACTACTTGCTTACTTACTGCATTGTCTGCCAGACTCAGGTGAGTCTTACAGCCCCTACTTTACTGTTTTATACTCAGGGGTGAGATGCATTACTGTTTTCCATGAACACACAAAACTTACTTGCTGCCATGATTTACTTACTGTACGAGATTACGGATACGCCAATTGCATGAGTTTACGACTAATCCAATGAAATCCTCCTTAATCATAGTTGTTAGTTATGTGATAAGCGCGAGTTTTAGTATATGGATCCATATGGGACTGACAATCCCCGCCCGGGGTAGCAAGCACTACCACGAACCGTTCTTGTAGAAACGGGCGTTTCTTACTCGTTCCGTATGAATGTTTTGGATTACATTCATGGGGGGTACCTATATTTACTGTACGTTAAGCTTCAACTATGGTGGCTCATGGCAATTGTATCAAACGGTTAGCATAACCTGCAACCACCCACTTATTAAAACTTAAGTAAACGATGAGCATAACCTGTGATCGTTACTTACTGG
The DNA here is from genome assembly GCA_949592205.1 of Helichrysum umbraculigerum. NCBI lineage: Eukaryota > Viridiplantae > Streptophyta > Magnoliopsida > Asterales > Asteraceae > Helichrysum > Helichrysum umbraculigerum. The sequence goes on along the minus strand of CATIUR010000003.1, from coordinate 118,877,668 downwards.
CTGGCTATGACTTACAAATACCACTTGTGTGTTCAACTGTTTACTTACTTACAAACCTGTGAGATTCACCAACCTTTTTGGTTGACCGTTTTAGTAATGCTTCTCAGGTACACAGCATCAGTAGGGATGCCCAGCAGGATAAGCTTTCTTAGCTCGAGTCGCATGCATTTACAAGCTTGGAGATTTACATACATTACTTTTGTACTTACTGTTATGTATTAGAATCTCTAGGATGTTACTTGAACTCGAGCTTGTATTTTGAAACTACTTATGTATTAATGTAATAACCTTTCGAACGTCTCATTTAGAGTCGTTCACTGTATCCTTTGTGCTTGTGATTATTGATTAGTAACACCCAAAACGTCGCTTCCGCAAACTGTTAAATTTAGGGGTGTTACAGATTGGTATCAGAGCCTAAGGTTATAGTGAACTAGGTTGCATTTAGTGGGCCTAGACTATGACCGTTAGGCAGTATTCCTCATTAGGTATAACTGGTTCAGGAATTACAGCATACAAGTTTAATTTAACATAGCCTGATCAACTATGTACAATTAAATGAAGATGATGTGAGTTCTGAAAGGGGTTATGTTGAACCGGAATGCATTAGCTGACTCTGACCTCGAGAGAACCGGGACTTTTACTTGAGTGTGCTAAACACGAACTAGGCGGTTATGTGATATATATATATATATACATAGGCCTCTTTCCCCGATACGATACTCTCCCTCGACTACTACGAAATCAATATTCTTTAAAATTTCATTGAACAAACGACAACTCGATTCTCGTCATTCTGTCCTTATTTAACTCTTATGAATTCACGAATACCGACATACGTCCGAAAATATCCACACCATTATAACCGACAACCATAGTTACTCGAACATCCTTCGATATGAAAATCGGGATTTTGTTTTTATTCGCTAACTCTACCTAATTCGACGTACCCCACTGTACCGTTAGGTGTAACCTAATAGAACCATTTTCAACTCAATTTTTCGTCAGACTTCAAATTATACAACCGACTTTTACTATCAAAATTTTATAACAAATGTATTTTTATCAAACATGTTACAAAATTTCTCACAAAAATGTTTTTATAAAATTTTCAAAAACTTCAAAACCGTATAAACTTATTTATAGTACACAACTTTAAACAGCCTTCAAACTTTGGCGTAGTTTCTCTAAACTTACTAAAATCATCACAATCAAAATTCTTGTTCAAACCTTCACATGTTCTTTATTTGTCGTTTCAAGGAACATGCCTCCTCGACGACAAATCACACTTACTGAAGCCGAAGTCGCGGGTATTATTGCCCGTAGTGTGGCCCAAGCTCTAGCTGTCCGAGCAACCAATCCTGGTAGCGAAGATACGGCTAACAATACACCTCCACCCAAAACCTGCACCTACAAGGACTTCCAAAACTGCAAACCCTTGAGCTTTGCAGGTACTGAAGGAGCGATCGGTTTGATTCGTTGGACCGAGAAAATCGAATCAGTATTCCTCATCTGCAACTGCAAGGAAGAGGACAAAGTTAAGTTCGCCGCCAGCACCTTTTCTGACACCGCACTTACCTGGTGGAACACCTATGCGCTGACTGTAAGCGTTGCCGATGCTTACAAACTACAGTGGGATGAACTGAAGAATATGCTGAGGGGCGAGTACTGCCCAAGAGATGAATTGAAACAACTAGAGATAGAATTCTGGAATCACAAGATGCAGGGTGATGACATCACCGGTTACACCAACCGCTTTCACCAGCTGGCACTTTTGTGCCCATCCATGGTTGATCCCGAGTACAAAAGGATCGAAAAGTACGTTGATGGACTTCCTGAGCGACTTCAAGACTTAGTTACTTCATCCAAACCGGGAACTATTCAGAGCGCCATTCGTATGGCTCATGAGTTAACGGCCAATTCTGTCCGCCGTGGCTCGACTTCAACCCCGTCTGCGAATAACAAACGTAAATGGGAAGTAAGTCCCCACTCATCCAACCCGACTTCTGACAAAAAGCCTGCAGCTGGCAATGCCAATGACTCAAGGGCTTACAAGGGGAGCAAGCCTTACTGCTCCAAATGTAGTCGTCATCATAATGGCTCCTGTCCCTGTACCAACTGCAAGAAATTCGGGCACCTGGCCCAAGACTGCCGAACCAACCCCACTGGTACTGATACTCCTGCACCCAAAACCTGCTATGAGTGCAACGGTACCGGGCACTTTAGGAAGGATTGCCCAAAACTGAAACTCCGAACCAATCACACCAGGAGTAGAGTTATGTAATTAACGCCAGGGAGGATGACCCAAATCTGAGACTTTGTGATTTGCTTAACCCGGGTACTCTCATTCTTTGATTACCCGAAACTGTTTTCTCATAAATCTCTTGCTTAACAAATTATGTATGTTACCTTACGTTCAATGTGCTTTCTTAGATCCTAAGTACCCAATAGGATTAGAAAACGATCGACTATACGGATTCCGACTATATAACTTGTATTACACTTTGATTTCCACGAACAAATTCCCGTCCCAAATATCTCACACTGGTTGAGACCGGGAACTCGTATATTATTAGTTACTTTAAACAATTCATCTAATAGAAATTCAAATTTCTTGTAACGATTCTTAAATAGAACCCTTAATTCGTAGGAAATGACAACTCACCCCGTCAACAACCCTACACTGCAAGATGAACTGCTCAGCGAGGAACCGAAGATGTTTCCTTATCTCCTCGAACTCGAGTGTGATACAGAACACTCCGTTGAATCAGCAACAGCACCTGCCTCTCCTGTTGCTCTAACCACTGCAAAAACACCGGTTAATGTAACTTTGACTACTGAATCAGTCAGCCACCTCAACCAAACTATTGATTCGCTGCGAAAACAACTGACTGAAGCACGAGAAGACATTGATGACCTACGACGAATTGCCTTCCAAAATGACCTGCGTATGCGTGAATACGAGCTACGTTTGATAGCTTTAGAAAACCCTACTTCACAATCAACTTCACATGGTACTCCTACTGAAGAGGATACCGACACTGACTGTACGTCACCTCCAGCAAAAAGGGTGAAGATTACTCCCTCCAAATTCACCGGAAACTATTGGAAAAGAAACCTTTCTGTTCTCAATGCACTCGGCATCATGAAGGACCGTGTACCATACCCATCGGTCGATGCAAGTCCTACCCTAAGAGTACTAACTCCCCTAAGACAAAGCTGTGCTTCAACTGTGGGAGTGCTGGCCATCTCAAGGCCCAATGCCCACTACCTCCAGACAACAAAATTTAGGGTACGTTATCACCTGACGATTACTTGATTTCAAACACCGTAGGACCTACCCTACTACCGTAGGCTGCTAGTACACATTGTAGCTACCTGACTAGTATCGAACTACCGATTACTACTTCGAACAAATTTCGGGACGAAATTTTATTAACAAGAGGAGAATGTAACAACCCCAAAATTTAGGGCTAATTTAAATTTTCCCTAATTACGTGATTACTTGTATATAATATGAAATAGGATTATATACATTATTTACTTATTATATATATATATATATATATATATACATATATATATATATATATATATATATATATATATATGGATGGAATATATATATATATACGCGTATACGATTCGTACATATCGTATAAAACAACCATTGTACAGACATACGGATGTTGATAAAAACAATTATTAAATAATGTTAAATTATTTAATTACTTCAACTACTACTTTATATTATGTTTATAATATAACGAAAACGTACGTTTTAACTAAAACGTTACCGAACTCTCCGAAAACTCGACCAACCGACAAAACAAAACAAAGTTATGTTTTATAACTCAAAAACTAGTATTTTGATAAAATACTTCAATTTAATTATCGGGTAATATTTCGTATTTTAAAACGTATGTTTAATCGCGTATAAAATCATTGTTAACGTTTAAACGACCGGGGAAACGAACACCGCACGGAGCACAACCGCGAGGGAACGAAAAATTGGTGAGACCACACCTTGTGGCCCCACCCAAAACCGGCCAAGACATGGGGACATCACCCCCCATGCCATTTTGCTTCCATCACAAACCAAACACACCCTTTTACACTCAATCTCTCAATCTTCTCTCTAAACTCTCATCTCTCTCTCTCTATCGGTTCTCTCTCTCTCTCAAGAAAACACCCACAAAACAAGCTTAAATCTCAAAACGTAGAGGGGCAACGACGATCACCACAACAAGGGCTACAACTCCATCTTTTCGTTTTCGCGATTCGACAACTTTGTAAGTTTTCCGGCGACCCGAAACTTTTCCGATTACTTTTATTTTGCTAGATTATTGTTCCCCTTGCTAAATGATGTCCGAATATGCAATTAAAACTCGTTTTTGAACACGTTAACGGAAATGTCGGTTTTGGTCATTTTAAAGAAAACGACACCACAAACCTTAAAAACGACCACCAATAGCTACTATGAACTCATTATAACATATTAAAACTAGTATAAAAGTTCTAGACCCAACGGAAACCGGAAAATACGTTTTCGGAAACTTAAATTCCGAACAGACCTCTTGTGTCGCATCGGACCAAAATTTCATGCGACACAACACTGTGTCGCATGTTATGTCGCATGTTATGTCGCACGTTATGTCGCAATGTATGCGACACAACGCTTATGTCGCACTATATGTCGTATCAGCTACGACACAAAGTTTACCTATCGCTTGATTGCGACACAACGACTATGTCGTATCGTTGTGTCGTACCCTTGTATGCGACACAACTATTGTGTCGCATAAACACCAAACTGAAATTAGTCCATACGACACAGACCTTATGTCGCATACGGTCTGCGACACAAGCCTTGTGTCGCAGATAGCCCAGATCAGAAAACAAAATATATTCTAAGTGTTGGAATCATTTTTCAACTACTAAATCAAATACGATGCTACTTATACATGAAAATACTATACTTTTGAGAGTATACAACAACACTTGAATACGTACAAGACTATACTAAACTAACGTGAGATTTCACTCACACACGCGTACGAGATTACACTTGGAAATACTTAGGAGATTACACTCCAACGAACTTACACTTGTACATTACACGGGATTACATCCGATACGAACTTACAAGTTCACTCACTAGTTACGTGCTGGATTACACGTTAACTGATACGAACATACACTCGAATACTTACGAGATTTCACTCGTACCCTTTGGGGTTTAATCCCATTGGAACTTACGCACACGATACACGTTGTGATACAAACAAATAGTTATACATGTACGCTCTTCAAAAGTACAACTACTATGAATACATAATAATAATGGATGGAATTATTATTATACACCGATAACAAACGGACCGTATAACTTTTCTACAAACTACAAACGATTACAAACTTACAAACAAACTAATGGACATTAACTAGTTTGGGAACAACTAGCATGGATACTTTACAAGTATTCCATTTACTTACTAAACCTTATGCGTATTAGGACGCTAAGGGTTGCTAGTTCGGGAATACTACTTGCTTACTTACTGCATTGTTTGCCAGACTCAGGTGAGTCTTACAGCCCCTACTTTACTGTTTTATACTCAGGGGTGAGATGCATTACTGTTTTCCATGAACACACAAAACTTACTTGCTGCCATGATTTACTTACTGTACGAGATTACGGATACGCCAATTGCATGAGTTTACGACTAATCCAATGAAATCCTCCTTAATCATAGTTGTTAGTTATGTGATAAGCGCGAGTTTTAGTATACGGATCCATATGGGACTGACAATCCCCGCCCGGGGTAGCAAGCACTACCACGAACCGTTCCTGTAGAAACGGGCGTTTCTTACTCGTTCCGTATGAATGTTTTGGATTACATTCATGGGGGGGTACCTATATTTACTGTACGTTAAGCTTCAACTATGGTGGCTCATGGCAATTGTATCAAACGGTTAGCATAACCTGCAACCACCCACTTATTAAAACTTAAGTAAACGATGAGCATTACCTGTGATCGTTACTTACTGGCTGGCTATGACTTACAAATACTACTTGTGTGTTCAACTGTTTACTTACTTACAAACATGTGAGATTCACCAACCTTTTTGGTTGACCGTTTTAGTAATGCTTCTCAGGTACACAGCATCAGTAGGGATGCCCAGCAGGATAAGCTTTCTTTGCTCGAGTCGCATGCATTTACAAGCTTGGAGATTTACATACATTACTTTTGTACTTACTGTTATGTATTAGAATCTCTAGGATGTTACTTGAACTCGAGCTTGTATTTTGAAACTACTTATGTATTAATGTAATAACCTTTCGAACGTCTCATTTAGAGTCGTTCACTGTATCCTTTGTGCTTGTGATTATTGATTAGTAACACCCAAAACGTCGCTTCCGCAAACTGTTAAATTTGGGGGTGTTACATATAATGTACTATTGTGATATGTTATATGATTATAACATAGACTTATTGTTGTTAATGAGTACTAACTCATTGTTTATTTGATTGTATTCTCAGATGTGGAAAAGGCTCAGTAACATTAGACTTCTGAGCTTGCAGCTGAGGTATTGGTGAGTGGATCTATAACCTCAGTGTGATTTAGTTGTAATGATTTGATTACAACAAGTAATTATAGTATTACTTTGATAGAATGTTTTGGTTTGAGATAAATTGCCATGTTAGTTTGGTTGTTAGCTTACTGGGCTGTTAGAGCTAGTATGTAAGATTCTGAGGTCAACTTGAATGGATGGTTGGACTTGGTTGTTGTTATAAATGACAGGAGGTCTTGAAACTTGAAATGTTGGTTTAAAGATCTAGGTCGTATGTGGTTAACAACAAGTCATCGGTAATTCTGTATAGGCCAATACAGATGATTGATAAGTGTTCCTTGAGTACCATACCGGTATAAAGGTATCTCAAGAACCACCGATCCTTATGATGATTGACTGTTTATTGTTATTTGATGTAAACATATTGTTGTGCTAAGTTGGACTGTTGTTTATGGTTTCATTCACTTAGCTTTATGCTAACCCCATCACAGTCCTTCCTGCAGGTTGTAATTGATGGGACATATTGGGCGGGGCAGGAAGACATTGGAAATGATGGAATGTTTGACAGGCTTTTACTCTGATGTTATTTTGATAACTAAAGAGATGTTTTGAATTATATAACACCTAGTTTGCTGAAATGTCATGCAATTGATTTGAAAAAAAATTTATTGACATTATAGGGTAATGTAAGACATGGATTGTATGTTTGAAATCTACGCTTCCGAGTCGCTATTATTATTGTAATTGTTTATAATGAAACGAGGGGTGTTATAACTTGGCTGGACAACGTCGACACTAATTTATCTTTGGCTTCATTTTTACGTTTCTCAGCTGCAAGTTCCGCTTCAAGTGCTTTGAATCTCGCATCATCGTATGCTTTTCTTTTTCGGGGTAGATTAAAATACGTCTTGACTGTCACTCCGCCTCCCACTCCTCTGGCATATCCAGATTTTTCGGGACCAAGCACCTCTGTCAATCCGTCACCATTGTCAACCTTTAAGGTTCCAGCTTTGATCTGCTCCTCAGCGGCTTCCTGCAGTAAAGATTTGATCAGGCAATTAATGTGTTTAATGCAAAATAAACATGAATTTATAAATGGAAAACTTCAAGTCAAAATGCTTACTACTGCATTTGCCTTATCATTGGTTGTGTCGTCTCGAAATACCCCTTGTTTGTTTACCCTTCCTTTCACCCACAACAGAGCACGTGGGGGTTCTTCATGTTGTTCAATAACTTTATCTTCGATCTTATAATCATCAAATACACATGCATGTAATTAAAGTTAAACCAAGGAATATATTAACTTAGACAATAAAAAACAGAAACAAATTACATTTAAGACTTATTATATATACATGTAGTAAATTAGAAACAAACATTCTCTTTGTAAATGTAAGTACCGTACCATTTTCTTTTTCACATATGTGTATCCACCATGTCCCATTGTATGTGGATAAAGAGACTTGGAGCGCGCCTCTTTTGCTGCACGTGACTTGCGCTTAGTTACAGAAGAACAAAATGATAATTAATTAGTTTAATTTAGGCATAAATTTGCAAACTCAAAGCATATGAAAGCTATATTATGTATGGAGTTAAATATAAATGACCATCACTAACCTGGTAATTTTCCGTGCTCGTATACTCTACGAATGCGTCACATTCCGCAGATTTGACAATTGAACTGTATTTAAATGGGACTTCTTTTAGTTTTGCAGGTGTGTCTAGGTTAGGCAGGATGTACTTGTCCCTCAATTTACTTCTGAAAGTCCGTAGATGCCCACCTAGACGATACATTATTTTCCCTTTGTATGTCTCCTCAAGGACAAAATATCGCTGCAACATTAGAATACTCAAGTGGATCAGAAACTGAAACTATAATTGTAACAAAACTTTTTTATCTAATTAGGTTACCACGATCAATATATATACTAGATAGCAAACAGATTACAAATACTAGATGTATATATAACGAGTCTGTTTAACAGCAATCTAATGTGGTTTTTTAACATTAACAAATTAATTAAATATATGTACTTGCATATATAATATGTATCTATAGTGTATTCTCAGTATTAATTTTTTGATAAATTATAAAGGAAACTAAAGGGATCTGATCAGTGTTTAAAACTTGCCGTGATTTCATCCCAAAGTTTTGCTCTTGATTCTGGATCGACCTTCTTCCATGTAAGAATTTTTAAGCCTATATGCTCACGCACCATGTCTCCCAAGAAACTTGCAAACACTGCGCTGTTATCCCCTGTGAGCCTGCCCATTGAATCGAAGGCTACATTGAGTTTTGATGCACCGGGTTTGTTAAACTTGTTGCGAAACTTAGCTAGCCTGGTGATGCCCCTTGGAGGAACTATTTTGATTGTTGAATCGGTGTTTTCACGGGCATCATGTTCTTCATCGGAAGATGAATCATACTCCTCTGATTCATACCTCTCATCTTCGTCGTTGCCATGATAAACATTAATATCGGCTGCTTTATCCATGAATCTTTAGTTGTTTAGGAGAGAGTAGTAAGAGATAATGTTTTGGTTAGTGTTTAATTCAGATCGGAATAATTGTGTAAAAACCGATTAATGAGTGTTTGGGTTGTGGTTTGTAGGCATTAACTGTAATTATCGAATTTTTAGGAAGGTAAATGGTCACGACTAATTTAAAAATTTTTGCTAATTTTAAATTAAAAATTTTTCAACCAAAAATTTGGCTAAAAAAAAAACCCAAAGAAAAGCAATAAACTTGTTCTATTATTTTATATTTATTTTACGAAATATAACAAAAGCGATTCATATAGATTAGTGGTAAAGGTGGTGGATAAAGTTGTCTGCTGGTCGCGTGTTCAAGTTTTGCATGTTTCCTTTTTTTTTCTTTTTTTTTTTTTTTTTTTTTTTTGTGTAAAGTGATCATGTTATAATTTAATGTGAAACATCTATACTTCCTTATTATACCCTTATCAATAGTTTAATGTATTAAAAAACTTGCATAAATATAATTGTGATAATTAATTATAATAGGTACTTACTAAATTAAAGTATAGTAATTAATTGTATTGAATATGATTTGGTTCTTTTTAATATAGAAGCTATCGTAGATGATTATTAATGTAATAGGGGCATTTTGGGAATATTTATTTTTTAAGACTTTTAAGTATCAACAATGGACATGGTTTATAAGTAACTAGTACATTTCCCGCGCTTTGCGGCGGTGCAGTGGAACTAAAGCCATATGAAACGATGATGGTGGCCAGTGGCTAACAATACTGAGAAAGTAAAGATGATAACCGAGATGTACATAGGAGACAACGGTGTCTAACCATGATGCTAAATTACAATGAAATGTGTATATCCAATACCCCTTGCATATTTAATTGGTATTTGATTTAGGAACACCATAACTAATTAAAATAGATCCAAACAAATATAAAAAAATAAATAAGCAAAATTATATCTGTAAATCGAAAATGAATCATTTCCAAATATAAATTTGACTACAATTATTAAGTGAGAAAAGGGTAAAATAGTAAATTCCGATATCTCTATTGTAAGCTATTAAGGAAAAAGCCAAAACCCTTTATATATAAGGGATTAAGATTATAGATTATAGATATCTATACATTTGGTAAGTATGGTATTTTTGAATTTTAGCTCTACACACCATCATCCTGTTAACTATACATTTTGTAACTACTATATTCTTAAATCTTAGCTCTACATTTAGTTGTTGCATCCATTAACTACTATATCCATACATTTGGTTAGTCTCTAATATCATCCTCTTTGTTGCACTTCATAGCCCAATACACACTCTGATACAATCAGTTTTGATTTCAAACCAACGAATTCAAATCAACATACACACGAATTTGATACAACCAGTTTTGGATTTAAATTGAGCAGCAAAATAAATAAAAAATTGTACCAACAAACACACGAATTCAAGTCAACATATATATATATATATATATATATATATATATATATATATATATATATATATATATATATATATATATATATATATATATATATATATATATATATATATATTTAGCAGCAAAAAGTATGTACATAATTACCAAATTAAATTGTACCAAGTAACTGCCTAATTTTAATTCTAATCCCAAATGGCTGCAAACTTGAGGTAACACGCGTCCCACAAACAAACGTTACAACAAATCAGCCATTCACGCCTATTCAACCACGCATCGATTAATCTAACCCTGGATGCATGGTGGTGTGTACAACTAAGGCAGACTAGTAATTCCCTGTGGGTTAATCGCTCGTGATCAGACAACAGTCTACTAACCTTGGTCACGCTTTCTACCACACCCCTACGCCTTGCTACCTTTGTGTATTGGTCATTCAGGAGACGCCTTGCTTCTGCTATACTTTCTCCACCTTCTGCCATCAGCATCATACCAAGGACAAGTGTAGCATCACTTTGTCCCAACTTCGCTGCCTGCTGCAGCATTCCCTTTCCAGCCGGCTCATCGCCAACATAAAACACCTTCACCTGTTTAGCACACAAAACAAACATAAATATGTATGTAACAGAGTACCATGCATCAAAAAATTAAATTGATTGGAAGATAAGACATACCACTCCATCTCTAAACAACATGTTCTGGTTTCCCTTTTCCCTCAATTGTGCTAGCAGCTCAAACTTAAGAAAGTGAAACCTAAGTGAAAAGATGGAATCAACTTCCATCCTCACATACACCTCATCTTTTTCCCCTGCTCGTGCAAAGGCTTTGCAACTAAAATGTAGGCAATCAGGAAACCAAAGTACATCCCTCATAAATGGTAATTTCTTAAAAACTAAATTTTAAGATTGGATACAATTTAAATCTGATGAGCCCTAATATATAGATGCGATACGGTTATTTAAAATTCTACTTAATGAATCGCTAAAATAGGCAAACGCGGTGTTATTTAAGTTGAATCTATAATGTGAACGAGGGTTTGTAAACTTACAGCGTCTTGCACTTGAAAACGTCGATTGCACTCGAAGCCCCCAAATGCGCTAATATCTTTGCGATCACATCATCCGGAAGATCAGAAAGCGACAACCCGTGTTCCATGCTTAGTCGGCGTTTCTTTGCAAGTTGGAAATCCATGAATTTGATCTTGCTTGTAGTTTTGGTTATGCTCGGTTTCAAGTTTTTTGGAAGTTGGTGCGCCGGGAACTGAAACGCCTGGTGATGATGCGTAATGACCACAGGCCGCCATTTTTGGTCTTACAGTCAATTACGGAAATACCCTAAAAAATAATAGGCTTCTTATTCTTTTAGTAAGGGTATTTATGTCAGTAACACGTTTATTGTATATATTTAGACGTCTACATATATGGTAACAAGATAATTTATTTGTATACTTGATACAAAACTTAGGATAAGTGTTATTGTTCAATAAATGGTGAAATATCATATATCATATATCATATATTTCATTATTAAACTTAGGATAAGTTCTATGATTCAATAAATGATGAAATAATTATATCCTAAGTTTAATAGTGGCGTATGTGATATTGGTAATATTATATATCATATATTTCATTATTAAACTTAGGATAAGTTCTATGATTCAATAAATGATGAAATAATTATATCCTAAGTTTAATAGTGGCGTACGTGATATTGCATATATCATATATCATATATTTCATTATTAAACTTAGGATAAGTTCTATGATTCAATAAATGATGAAATAATTATATCCTAAGTTTAATAGTGGCGTACGTGATATTGGTAATATCATATATCATATATTTCATTATTAAACTTAGGATAAGTTCTATGATTCAATAAATGATGAAATAATTATATTCTAAGTTTAATAGTGGCGTACGTGATATTGGTAATATCATATATCATATATTTCATTATTAAACTTAGGATAAGTTCTATGATTCAATAAATGATGAAATAATTATATCCTAAGTTTAATAGTGGCGTACGTGATATTGCATATATCATATATCATATATTTCATTATTAAACTTAGGATAAGTTCTATGATTCAATAAATGATGAAATAATTATATCCTAAGTTTAATAGTGGCGTACGTGATATTGCATATATCTTATATCATATATTTCATTATTAAACTTAGGATAAGTTCTATGATTCAATAAATGATGAAATAATTATATCCTAAGTTTAATAGTGGCGTATGTGATATTGGTAATATCATATATCATATATTTCATTATTAAACTTAGGATAAGTTCTATGATTCAATAAATGATGAAATAATTATATCCTAAGTTTAATAGTGGCGTACGTGATATTGGTAATATCATATATCGTATATGTCATTATTAAACTTAGGATAAGTTCTATGATTCAATAAATGATGAAATAATTATATCCTAAGTTTAATAGTGGCGTACGTGATATTGCATATATCATATATCATATATTTCATTATTAAACTTAGAATAAGTTATATGATTCAATAAATGATGAAATAATTATATCCTAAGTTTAATAGTGGCGTATGTGATATTGGTAATATCATATATCATATATTTCATAATTAAACTTAGGATAAGTTCTATGATTCAATAAATGATGAAATAATTATATCCTAAATTTAATAGTGGCGTACGTGATATTGGTAATATCATATATCATATATTTCATTATTAAACTTAGGATAAGTTCTATGATTCAATAAATGATGAAATAATTATATCCTAAGTTTAATAGTGGCGTACGTGATATTGGTAATATCATATATCATATATTTCATTATTAAACTTAGGATAACTTCTATGATTCAATAAATGATGAAATAATTATATTCTAAGTTTAATAGTGGCGTACGTGATATTGGTAATATCATATATCATATATTTCATTATTAAACTTAGGATAAGTTCTATGATTCAATAAATGATGAAATAATTATATCCTAAGTTTAATAGTGGCGTACGTGATATTGCATATATCATATATCATATATTTCATTATTAAACTTAGGATAAGTTCTATGATTCAATAAATGATGAAATAATTATATCCTAAGTTTAATAGTGGCGTACGTGATATTGCATATATCTTATATCATATATTTCATTATTAAACTTAGGATAAGTTCTATGATTCAATAAATGATGAAATAATTATATCCTAAGTTTAATAGTGGCGTATGTGATATTGGTAATATCATATATCATATATTTCATTATTAAACTTAGGATAAGTTCTATGATTCAATAAATGATGAAATAATTATATCCTAAGTTTAATAGTGGCGTACGTGATATTGGTAATATCATATATCATATATGTCATTATTAAACTTAGGATAAGTTCTATGATTCAATAAATGATGAAATAATTATATCCTAAGTTTAATAGTGGCGTACGTGATATTGCATATATCATATATCATATATTTCATTATTAAACTTAGAATAAGTTATATGATTCAATAAATGATGAAATAATTATATCCTAAGTTTAATAGTGGCGTATGTGATATTGGTAATATCATATATCATATATTTCATAATTAAACTTAGGATAAGTTCTATGATTCAATAAATGATGAAATAATTATATCCTAAATTTAATAGTGGCGTACGTGATATTGGTAATATCATATATCATATATTTCATTATTAAACTTAGGATAAGTTCTATGATTCAATAAATGATGAAATAATTATATCCTAAGTTTAATAGTGGCGTACGTGATATTGGTAATATCATATATCATATATTTCATTATTAAACTTAGGATAACTTCTATGATTCAATAAATGATGAAATAATTATATCCTAAGTTTAATAGTGGCGTACGTGATATTGGTAATATCATATATCATATATTTCATTATTAAACTTAGGAATTAAATCATATATTTAATTATTAAACTTAGGTTAATATTTATGATTCAATAAATGATGAAATGAAACTTAGGATAATATTGATAATATCATATATCATATATTTCATTATTAAACTTAGGAATTATTCAATAAATGATGAAATGAAACTTAGGATAAGTTGTATTAATCAATGAAACTAAAATAAATAAAAAAAACTGCATCAGCCTAGATTCGAACACAGGTTTACATGGTAGCCGTCATATTCCTTCACTCAACACACTGAAACCACTCAAGCCCAAGTTATTTTTGTTAATATCTATGTAAAGTATTCATTTTAAAGTGTTTGAAGGTGATCAGTTTTCTATAATTCCCCTAATTTACTTAATTAAAACCCTAATTATTTAGAAAACAACACGCCGTACACAACTAATCTAAGATTCAAACCCTCCAATGGACAAGTCTTGGGTGGGAACAAGCAGGTTGAACAAACGTCATATAGATGGAGTAAAATCATTTATTGATTACGCGGTAGGCAACTTGGAGAAGACGACTAACATCGACCCTCTAGTAAATAAACAACATGTTCAGATCCCATGTCCATGTACCAAATGTTTAAACCATGTAGTGCGTACAGTGGAGGAAGTGCATTTCCATTTATTCAGTAATGGCATTGATATAAACTACACAAAGTGGACTAAACATGGAGAAAAGGATGATTCATCATCTAGTGCCGTGGAACATCATCACAATGGTGCAACAGATTTTGTTGACACCCAGCAAACGGTTTCTGATACAGACATTGCAACAGATGCCCCAGAAACAGTTGAAATGGTTAATGCTGCAAACGATAACTTTGATGATGAGGATCCGGATGACCAACTCAAGTTTCATGGACTACTTTCAGATGCAGAGAAGCCGCTTTACAAAGAATGTCCGTTCACAAAGTTGTCAGCAATTGTTCAACTACTAAACTTGAAAAGTAAGTATGGTTGTTCTGATAAGTTCTTTACTGAACTACTGGGATTGTTAAAAAAGATGCTACCTGATGATAATGAACTGCCGGAAAATACTTACCAGGCAAATTTTTTTTTGAAATTAATGGGGTCAGGATACCAAAAGATAGATGTATGTATAAACAATTGCCTTCTTTATTGGAAAGAAGATGAGGAATCGACTGTGTGTAGAACTTGTGGGGCATCAAGGTGGAAGCTGGATCAGAAGACAAATAAAGTGAAAGATAAAATTCCAGCAAAGGTAATGTGGTATTTTCCAATAATACCAAGATTGAAACGACTCTTTAGGATAGAACATATTGCCGAAGAATTAAGATGGCACGCGACTAGGAGGGAAACAGATGGTGTGTTACGTCACCCTGCAGATTCACAAGCATGGCGTACCATAGATACAAAATTTCCTGAAATTGCAAATGATCCAAGAAATCTAAGGCTAGGAATATCGGCTGATGGGGTTGACGTCAATAGAGGAAATAGGCATCACAGTGTGTGGCCAGTTTTAACTGTCATTTACAACATTCCTCCATGGTTGTGTATGAAAATAAAGTTTATATCACTTTCTGTGTTGATCCCTGGATACCCGGGAAATGATATCGATGTTTTTTTGGAACCGTTGGTTGATGATCTGCAAACCTTATTCGAGAAAGGGGTTGACACATATGATGCTTCCACGAAAGAAGTCTTTAATCTACGTGTGGTTGTGTTATGGACAATAAATGATTACCCTGCACTCGGTACTTTATGTGGCTGCCCAACCAGTGGATACAAAGGTTGTGTAGTATGTGGGAAACAAACAGATTGTGTTAGACTTCCTGCGTCATCCAAGCAGAGTTATGTTGGTCACAGAAGATATCTACCATATACACACGAGTTCAGAAAGCAACGGAAGGCGTTCAATGGACAACAAGAATTCCGCCCGTCTCCAATTCCAATGACTGGGGAAGAAATATACAACGAGGTCAAACATATTGAAAATAAGTGGGGAATGGTTAACCGACCAAACAATAAGGCATCAGGAAACCAGAAAGATGCGAGAGGCATAGGTGGGAAGATACAAAAGCACAAAAGGAAAAGAGGAACTCAAGATGGCAGTTCAAGACAGATAGATCAAGGTGATGCGTACTGGAAGAAATTCAACATTTGGTATCGAAAGCTTAAGTATTGGAGGCATAATGAAGTTAACCATTGTATTGATTTCATGCATATAGAAAAGAATGTTGGTGAGAGTCTAGTCGGAACTTTGCTAAATGTTCCAGGAAAGACGAAAGATGGAGAGAATGCTCGATTGGATCTGAAAGAGTTGGGGATAGATAAACCAGAGTTGTTTGCTAGGAAAGAAGGAGACAAAACAATACTACCTCCAGCAGGTTACACATTAACGAATGCCGAGAAAGACATCTTTTGTGAAACGTTATACAACATCAGAGTACCTCAAGGTTGTTGTTCAAATTTCTCATCTTTAGTCAGCCTAAAAGACAGGAAGCTCATCGGCCTTAAATCACATGAATATCACATGCTAATGCAAGAGTTTTTGCCCATTGCAATACGGTCAATCATGGACCAACCCACACGATATGATATCATCAGGTTTTGTTTTTTTTTTAATCGATATGTAGCAAGGAAATAGTATTGGATGAACTAGATAAGATGCAAGAAGAACTTTGTGTCACACTCTGCCTGCTCGAAAAGTTATTTCCTCCGTCATTTTTTGATATTATGGTCCATTTGACTGTGCACCTAACTAGGGAGGTAAGATTATGTGGTCCGGTATGCTTTCGTTGGATGTATCCCTTCGAACGCTGTATGAAGGTTATTAAAGGACATGTTCGAAACAGAAATAAACCAGAAGGATGCATTGCTGAGGAGACTATTGCAGAAGAAACAATAGAGTTTTTCGCAGAATATAAAAAATCCATGAAAACTATCGGTATCCCACATGATGAACATGAAACTGATGAAAACAATGAGGACGGAAAGCCACTGTCGGCAGGCAAATCAAGTGGTGTTTCTGCAGAACTCCTTCAGAAAGCGCATTTGTATGTAATACAAAACACAGATGAAATTCTACCTTATATCGAGTAAGTATTACTAACACATGTCTGTTTAGTTACTTAAATTGTTGCAACAAACATAATAAGCAGACACCTTGTTTCAGGCGACACAAGCAGGTTTTAGATACACAAAATGTGACAACCGTAAAAATTAGGACTAGTTTTTAGTTCCTAATCATTTAGAAATACGTGTAATTAGTTCTATGTATTAGGCTAATTGTATGTATCAATATATATTGTTGAATATATATATATATATATATCAGTACGCGATTATATTTAATCGTGCATTTTTAATCGACCGAATTCCGATTTATCTATACGGCGTCGGTGAAAACAAGTATTAAGTAATATAGAATTTTTATTTAATACAACTCATTATTTATTACACATTATTTCGATAATATTTCAAAAGTATTTCATATTGTATAAATAACGTCTACGCGACCAAAAATACGTGAAACGCATGCAACAATCGAAATAAACTAAAGTTATATTTTATAACACATTAATAAGTATTTTGATAAAATACTTCAACTCAAAATATCTAAAGTTCATTCGTTATTTAAAAACATACGTATGATATATAACATCTAAATTATACGTTTAAACGATCGGGTAAACAAATACGGGTATAACATCAATAATTGGAGACAAAATGTAACAAAAATTCACCCCCTTTGACCTTAAGAAAAATCAGGCCAAACATGATCCACATTTTGTGGATCATGCTTTTGACTAACACATACCTACATACATTATTGCATCAATTTGTTCCTTCACTCTTTCACCACCTCTCTCTCCCTAACTCGTCTCTCTCTCTCTCTCTAAACAACCAAAACCGCCACCTTAAACCACCAAGAACTACCATCAAAACACCTCCATTTGCAAAACGGCTAGGAGCTAAACGAGCACCACGCGATCCTCTACGACTCTATCTTTTCGGTTTTCAAAACCGACACTTGTAAGTTAACGACACCTTAAAACTACTTCAATACATTTATTTACTTGTTTTGTAGCTCATCAAACTATAAAATGTCCAAATCAAAACTTGAAACTCGTTTTTACAAACTCAAAAATGGTAACAGTTTCTGTCTTCGTAAAAACAGCCCACAAAAACGTCTATATC
The DNA here is from genome assembly GCA_949592205.1 of Helichrysum umbraculigerum. Lineage (NCBI taxonomy): Eukaryota > Viridiplantae > Streptophyta > Magnoliopsida > Asterales > Asteraceae > Helichrysum > Helichrysum umbraculigerum. The sequence goes on along the minus strand of CATIUR010000003.1, from coordinate 118,859,056 downwards.
TTGAAAACTAGGAAGAACCAACTCTCGACATCTAAACGAAAAATGTTCACTAAGATACCAGCTACAACTTTCATTTTTGGCTCTCGGACCAGATCCTCACGGATCATGGTGAAAAACGTGAGTCTTTGGACTGAACTCATAATCGAACCCGATCCGACCACTCCTCATGTTTATTTTTGTTAAAAATAGTAAATGAGCTTATAAAATCTCCATAAAGTGGAGATTTACACTAGATTCTTAGGTGAATAAGTGTGATTTTTGGTTAGACTTGAATCGGTCTAGAAGTTGGTTAAATAGAGTGTTCATCGAGTTCAAAATCTAGAAACTATAACCTTCGGCAGAAACTATAATCTTCGGCAGAAACTATAACCTTCGGCAGAAACTATAACCTTCGGCAGAAACTATAACCTTCGGCAGAAACTATAACCTTCGGCAGAAACTATAACCTTCGGCAGAAACCTTAACCTTCGGTAGAAACTATTCGGCAGAAACCATAACTTTCGGCAGAAACCTATAACTAGCAGTTTTAACTATAACAATTTAAATACGATACAACAATCAAAGTATAATAATAATAGTTGAGATTATTATTACCAAAAACTCAATAACGGGCCGTACACATCTTTCAAAAACTCAAATCTAATCAGTTAAACCAAATCATTTGGACATTACTAGTTGGATGAACAACTAGCATAGATGATATGATAAGACATCTAATCATTTTAAAACCTTGCGCGTTTAATACGCCCGGCAAGTTTTAGTCGTTGGAGACGACATCATTACTCTTGAACAACATCATTATTGCGTGTTAGCAACTCATTAGGCTCAGGTGAGTCTCATAGCCCCTTTTTAAATACTTTTACCTAGGGGTGTGATTTCATTGCTCTGTTTTGTTTTACAATATGAACGCAAGTACCATCAAATCAAATACTACATGAGTTATTTTCACTAATCATTTTAAAGCCCTCCATCAGCATAGTTTGGTAATACGTAGTAGCGTGAATATTAGTATATGGTATCATATAGGTTTGACCAGCCTCATCCGGGTTAGCACGCACTAACTAGTAAAACGGATGTATTAATATTTGTGTAGACGAGTGTTGATTAGGCACTCGTAGGAGGCACCTCGATCAGGATACCTTAAATGTGGACCTGACATCTCGAGTTAAGCTCAGACTATGTGCTCATGGCTGTATAACTTTTATTTTGCTTAATTGCATTTTAAATTCAATTATCATTAAATCTTGCGGTTCATACAAATATGTGTTGACATACAAACCTGTGAGCTCACCAGCGTTTCGCTGACCCATTTTAGCATGTATCACAGGTACTCAGCAGCAGTAGGTCTGCCACTCAAGATGCCCATTAGTTCGAGTCGCATTCAGACATCAAGAGATTGTCATGCATTACTATATTTTGTATAATTTAGTTATGCCATAGAATCTCTATCATTTGGACTCAAGGGCTTTTGTAAACTATATTATAACGGTGTAAAACCTTTATTTTATCAATGTATTTGTAAATGACGCATGTAGTGGTCGTTCATTATGTAATCTGGTGCTTTGTATATTGATTAGTCGCGCCCCGAACCGACCCGCTTCCGCATCATAAATTGGGGGTGCGACAGATTGGTATCAGAGCCTAAGGTTATAGTGAACTAGGTTGCATTTAGTGGGCCTAGACTATGACCGTTAGGCAGTATTTCTTATTAGATATAACTGGTTCAGTGATTACACCATATGAGTTTAATTTAACATAGCTTAGCTAACTATGTACAATTAAATGAATACGATGTGAAAGCTGAAAGGGGTTATGTTGAATAGGAATGCATTAGTTGACTCTGACCACGAGAGAAACCGTGACTAATACTTGATTAGTGTTAGACACACATTAGGCTATTATGTGATATAGGCGTATATACATACATATGCCTCATTTATGTGCTACCTTATAGGCTATTATATATTGAAGATATATGATTAAGCCCCACTCGCGTATTATCTTCTAAGCTATTATATATATCGAATATATATAGATCACACACGATAATACACTCGTTAACACTCTCACTACCAAAGACGACAAGTATAAATTACTTTCTTCTATCTCTTTAATACGCACATAACATCTCACAACACAATTCCACTGTACCATCCTATTTTCACTAGGAGTATATCATTTCGTATTTCCTCCATCATTCTATTTCCTTAGAATCACAAATGGAACTTATTGTTTGAAGGACTATAGGCTCCATACGTAAAACCATACCCCACCTACTCGCAAACTCGCATCTAGTATGCAACTATGTTGTTTGTCAAATGTGATTATCACTTGTGTAATTGTATATTACCCCATAAATATATATATGCATATGTGATGTATCATGTTTTGGTGCAAACAACTCATCCACTCTCTTTGCTTTTATCAGAATCATGCCGCCAAAGAAGACTGGTTTCAGTCAAGCTGAACTCAATGCTGCGGTTACCCGAGCTGTAGCCGAAGCCATCGCTGCTCAAGAAGCTCTAAGGAATGCAGAGACAGTCAATGCTACTCCTACTCCTGTTATCAAACCTTGTTCCTACAAGGATTTTCTTAGCTGCAAACCATTGTATTTCAAGGGCACAGAAGGTGCCATTGGCTTGATCAGATGGATTGAAAGAATTGAATCTGTCTTCAGTCTCTGTAACTGTGCTGAAGATAGTAAGGTCAAGTTTGCTGCTTACACCTTTCAAGAAGGTGCACTAACGTAGTGGAACACTCATGCAAACTCTATTGGCGTCGAGATCGCAAACCGACTTCCTTGGCCTGAATTGAAGAAAAAGCTAAGGGAGAAGTACTGTCGCGAGGAAGAACTACACCGACTGGAAGTCGAGTGTAAGGATATTTTGATTTGATGATACAAAATAATTAAAGTTGAGGGACTAAAAGTGTAGATTGTTTAATTAGTTTTCTCCTACGATTAGGATTTCTTGTAACCCTAATGATCTCTATTATATAAAGAGACATAGGGACATAGGTTTTAGTGTGCACACATAATGTAGACGTCTAAGGGTTTGTTTAGCCTCAAGATCAAGGTTTCTTGATCCTGTTATATTTGTATAATCGTTCTATCATGATCAAATAGAATTGAGGCTTTTTGTTATGATAACTTTGATGTTATTGTTCTATTCCGCTGCATATTATTATCTTTGTTATCATTGATTCTAGATTAGATCTAAAAAATCTAGAGCTAGATCGTTATTGGGTTTTCACAATTGGTATCAGAGCAAGGTGGCTCGTGATCTAGGATCTACAAGTTTTACAAGCAAGAGAAGCCGTATTGAAGAAACCCTAGAAGATTGCAAGAAAAATTCGTAATTCGTCACTTTCTGCACAGCCATGGTAAAAAAATTCGGATCTCCTTCGTTAACCGTTAGATTGTCGTGAAATTTGAACTGTAGGTTCTTAACATATAGGCGCACATTCCTACCAAAGGAATTTTTGATCTGAGCTTTTAATTAAGAGATATTCATTGTCGAAATTGGTTGCTGAAAGTTTAGGGTTTTTCAAAACGGCAGAAGTAAAACGATCACTGTGTCTTCGTTATCCAATGAAAGTTTATGATTTTTGGATATGTTATAGAAGACATATGTTTCTACATTGTGTAAAATTTTCGTTGTGATTGGATGTTTCTACTTAGAGATATTCAAATTCGAATTTGCTGCAGTAGGTTTATGGTTTCTTTCGTGCAACTGAAGTCAGAAAATTACTGTAGATTCGTTAACCATTGGATCGACTTGATTTTTGGATATGTGGTTAATGAAACAATGATCGACTTCGTGTAAAAATTTGAGCATGATCAGATGCGTCATCAGAGAGATATATAATTCTGAAGTTGCTGCCCCTGTTGGTTAAATGTGCTAACCACTGCTAGTAGAAGCTTCCCACTGCTAGTACAAGTTTACCGCTGCTAGAACATTCTTACCACTGTTTGTACAATATTGCCACTGTTAGATGGCTTTTGCCACTGCTAGTACAAACATGCCTCTGCTAGTTATACTAGACAGTGCCACTGTTAGTTATTTGGATAGTGCCACTGATAGTTAGCAGTTACCACTGTTAGTTGACGTGCAAACGTTAAAACTGTTAGAACAAAACAGTTGATGGTTTTGGATCTCGATTGGAATTGTTTTCATAACAATTTATTTTTATTGATTTAATGGCTTATTTATGAAGATTATATGAAGAAGTGATTACGAAGAAGGTTGATTATAGCTTATTTGATATTGTAGTTGAGTTTGACAGGTTTGTATCTTATCATATCTCAAAGTGGTGGATGAAGAGCTTTGAAGATAACTTGTTTGATATGTATGGTGACGACGAAGACTTGACAAATCTAGCAAACGTGTGAGATTAAACTTATGATGCTCAATGCTCACATTTGCTATCACTTGGAAGAGTGGGTTGCTCGGTGACTTATTATGGAAAATAAGGATTTTTGTCAAAGAGATTGTGATCTACTTATACACTGGAATATAAGTTTCAACGTCGTGGATAGTACAAGATATAAGGTACAAGTTTGGAAGATTTAATTTCTTTATTAAGTTTGTTATGATCATTACTTAGAGCTTATAAAGTTCGAAGATTCAAGAGATGGTTAATATATTGATTTGAGGGGAAGCTTATCGATAAAGTTTTTAACCATCGGGATATGTTCATGCATTGATTGTGGAAAAAGGTTTTATTACTACTACTAGTTGTATATTATTATTACTAGTGTAATTTTCTACTGCTCAAATTCATTATTCTGAGGATGCGTCATGGAGGGTAATTTGAGACATTTGAAGGTTGGATTAGTAGTGTAATATATAGTGTGTAGTTGTAACGATTCAAAGTTGCATATCTTTATGAAGACCCCTATTGGATTATGACAAAAAGGGGAAGAAGATTTGAAGGTTAAGATTTGCAGCTTAGTATGCATGACATGTTTACAAGAAATCAAGATTCAAGGGGAAGTTTGTGCAAGAAGATTGATATTTTGTCATCATCAAATAGGGGAAGATTGTAAGGATATTTTGATTTGATGATACAAAATAATTAAAGTTGAGGGACTAAAAGTGTAGATTGTTTAATTAGTTTTCTCCTACGATTAGGATTTCTTGTAACCCTAATGATCTCTATTATATAAAGAGACATAGGGACATAGGTTTTAGTGTGCACACATAATGTAGACGTCTAAGGGTTTGTTTAGCCTCAAGATCAAGGTTTCTTGATCCTGTTATATTTGTATAATCGTTCTATCATGATCAAATAGAATTGAGGCTTTTTGTTATGATAACTTTGATGTTATTGTTCTATTCCGCTGCATATTATTATCTTTGTTATCATTGATTCTAGATTAGATCTAAACAATCTAGAGCTAGATCGTTATTGGGTTTTCACATCGAGTTCTGGCATCTGGAGGTACAAGGGAACAATATTGCTGGGTACACCACCAAGTTCCAGCAATTCGCTCTATTGTGCCCAGGTTTAGTTGATACGGAAGGAAAAAGTATCAAGAAGTACATCCGTGGACTTCCAGAGAATATCCAGGGGAATGTCGCCTCAGCTCAACCAACCACTCTGGAAAGAGCTATCGAAATTGCTCATGAACTCATGGCCATGGTTGTCAGCCGTGAGACATCTGCTCCATCTTCTGGTAACAACAACAAGAGAAAGTGGTCTGGGAACACCACTCAAAATCAATCATCATCAAAGAGGTCTGAGTCTGATAAGACCCTCAACACTGGTTCTGGTTTCAACAAGGGTTACACTGGAAATAAACCCTACTGTTCAAAGTGCCGCCGTCATCATGATGGTCCTTGCAGCACACCTTGTGGAAAATGTCAAAGGTATGGACATTTGACCAAAGACTGTAGGTCTACCACTGCCAACACCAACACCACCAGCCAACCAAAGTCTTGCTATGAGTGTGGAGAAACTGGGCACTTTAGGAATGATTGCCCAAAGCTGAAGAACAAGGGTAACAACACTGCGAAGGGAAGAGCTTTCGTTCTAAACTCAGGAGAGGCCCGTCAAGACCCGAATGTGGTCTCGGGTACGTTTCTTCTCAACAATCTTACTGCTTCTGTTCTGTTTGATTCTGGTGCTGATAGGAGCTTCATATCTGATGAGTTTAGTAAATTGCTTAGCATTACCCCTATTGCTTTAGATGCTAAGTACATTGTAGAGTTAGCTAATGGTAAACTCATAGAGACCGACAGTGTAATACCAAATTGCACTTTAAATCTATCTGATGAAATCTTCTCCATTGACCTTATGCCTGTTGAGATTGGAAGTTTTGATGTCATTGTTGGCATGGATTGGTTATCTAAGCACCGAGCCGAAATTATCTGTTATGACAAAATAGTTCGAATTCCTCTTGTCACTGGTAGTACCTTAGTCATACAAGGGGAGACCGGTAGGATGAGACTGAACATCGTATCCTGCATGAAAACTCGCAAGTACCTTAGGAAAGGGTATCAGGCAATCCTCGTGCATGTCATAGAGAAAAAGTCAGAAGAGAAACGACTTGAGGATGTGCCCATTGTTAGAGATTATCCAGAAGTCTTTCCCGAAGACTTACCTGGCCTTCCACCACCGAGACAAGTTGAGTTCTCGATCGATCTCGTGCCGGGGGCAGCACCTGTTGCACGAGCACCATATCGTTTAGCCCCTTCAGAACTTCAGGAGTTGTCTACTCAGTTGCAGGAACTCTTAGATAAGGGATTCATTAGACCAAGTTCTTCACCATGGGGAGCCCCGGTTCTGTTTGTGAAAAAGAAAGACGGTTCATTCAGAATGTGTATCGACTATAGAGAGTTGAACAAATTGACCGTCAAGAACCGTTACACACTTCCTCGTATTGATGACCTATTCGACCAACTTCAAGGGTCAAGTATCTATTCGAAGATAAATCTAAGATCAGGTTATCATCAGTTACGAGTTCGTGACATTGACATCCCAAAGACTGCTTTCCGAACTCGCTATGGACATTATGAGTTCCAAGTGATGCCCTTTGGTTTAACTAACGCACCGGCAGTATTCATGGATCTTATGAACCGAATGTGCAAACCATATCTTGACAAGTTTGTCATTGTCTTCATCGATGATATTCTCATTTACTCGCGCAATGAGAAAGAACACGCGCAACATCTCAAAGTTATTCTAGAACTTCTTAGACACGAAGAGTTATATGCTAAATTCTCCAAGTGTGAGTTCTGGATGAAAACAGTTCAGTTCCTTGGTCATGTGATTGATAGTCAAGGAATTCACGTAGATCCATCAAAGATTGAGGCTATCAAGTGCTGGCAAGCACCGACGACGCCGACCGAAGTACGCCAATTCTTAGGACTGGCAGGTTATTATCGGCGTTTCATTGAGGATTTCTCCAAAATAGCTCAACCTCTCACAATACTGACTCAGAAGGAAAAGAAGTTCGATTGGAATGATAAACAAGAGTCAGCATTTCAGCTATTGAAGCAAAAGCTTTGCAGTGCACCAATTCTATCATTACCCGAAGGCAATGAAGACTTCGTGGTATACTGCGATGCCTCACACCAAGGTCTTGGTTGCGTGTTGATGCAACGAGACAAGGTTATTGCCTACGCCTCCCGACAACTCAAAGTTCACGAGAAGAACTACACAACTCATGATCTCGAATTAGGAGCCGTAGTGTTAGCACTCAAGATCTGGAGACACTATCTGTATGGCACAAAGTGTACCATATTCACTGATCACAAAAGCCTCCAGCATATATTTGATTAGAAGGATCTAAATATGAGGCAACGTCGCTGGGTCGAGTTACTCACCGACTATGACTGCGAGATCAAGTACCATCCGGGCAAAGCAAATGTGGTTGCCGATGCCCTAAGTGGCAAAGAGCGCACAAAACCACTTCGAGTCCGAGCCATTAGCATAACCATCCATAATGATTTAATCATTCAAATTCTCACTGCTCAACTCGAAGCATTGAAACCTGAAAACATCAAGGAAGAGGCCTTGCGAAATATGGAGAATCAATTTGAAACCAAACCCAATGGGGTCAAATACTTCGCAAACCGAATTTGGTTACCCAAGTTTGGCAATCTTCGAGACTTGGTGATGGATGAAGCTCACAAGTCCAAATATTCTATACATCCTGGATCTGACAAGATGTATCATGGCATCAAGGGATCATACTGGTGGCCAAACATGAAAGCAGAGATTGCCACGTATGTCAGCAAGTGCCTCACATGTTCAAAAGTTAAAGCTGAATATCAGAAGCCCACCGGTTTGCTACAGCAACCGGATATTCCAGAATGGAAATGGGAGCAAATCGCTATGGACTTCATCACTAAACTCCCGAAAACATCAAGTGGTTGCGATACTATATGGGTAATAGTTGATCGTCTAACCAAATCTGCTCACTTCCTTGCCATGAAGGAAACCAACAAAATGGAACGTCTCACACGAATCTATTTGAAGGAGATCGTATCCCGACACGGCGTTCCAATCTCAATTATCTCTGATAGAGATAGCCGATTCACATCTAACTTTTGGCAATCATTGCAAAAGTCAATGGGTACTCGTTTAGATATGAGTACAGCCTATCATCCACAAACCGATGGCCAAAGTGAAAGGACTATTCAAACACTGGAAGATATGTTACGCGCCTGCGTAATTGATTTCGGTGCAAATTGGGAACATCACTTGCCATTGTGTGAATTCTCCTACAACAACAGCTATCATACCAGCATTGGAGTTGCACCGTTCGAGGCACTGTACGGTCGAAAGTGCCGGTCGCCTATCTGTTGGACCGAAATTGGAGATAGCCAACTCACTGGTCCGGAAATCATTCATGAAACCACTGAGAAGATCGTTGGTATCCAGCAACGGCTGAAGGCCGCACGTGATCGTCAGAAGAGTTATGCTGACGTGAGACGCAAGCATCTCGAGTTCCAAGTTGGAGATCGAGTTTTGCTCAAAGTATCACCTTGGAAAGGTGTCATCCGTTTTGGCAAACGTGGAAAGTTAAACCCTAGATACATCGGACCTTTTGAGATCCTTGAAAGGATTGGTCCAGTCGCTTATCGATTGCAGCTACCTCCAGAGCTTAGTAGCGTGCATCCTACATTTCACGTTTCTAACCTAAAGAAATGCCTGTCCGACGAGACACTCATTATCCCGCTTGAGGAAATTCAAATCGACGACAAACTTCATTTTGTCGAGACACCAGTGGAGGTCATGGACCGTGAGGTCAAACAGCTTAAGCAAAGTCGTATCCCAATCGTCAAGGTTCGGTGGAATTCGCGGCGTGGTCCGGAATTCACCTGGGAACGGGAAGATCAGATGCGACTTAAATATCCACATCTATTTTCAGACTCCTCTCACACATCAACTTCAAACTGAATTTCAGGACGAAATTCTCTTAACAAGGGGAGAATGTGACAACCGTAAAAATTAGGACTAGTTTTTAGTTCCTAATCATTTAGAAATACGTGTAATTAGTTCTATGTATTAGGCTAATTGTATGTATCAATATATATTGTTGAATATATATATATATATATCAGTACGCGATTATATTTAATCGTGCATTTTTAATCGACCGAATTCCGATTTATCTATACGACGTTGGTGAAAACAAGTATTAAGTAATATAGAATTTTTATTTAATACAACTCATTATTTATTACACATTATTTCGATAATATTTCAAAAGTATTTCATATTGTATAAATAACGTCTACGCGACCAAAAATACGTGAAACGCATGCAACAATCGAAATAAACTAAAGTTATATTTTATAACACATTAATAAGTATTTTGATAAAATACTTCAACTCAAAATATCTAAAGTTCATTCGTTATTTAAAAACATACGTATGATATATAACGTCTAAATTATACGTTTAAACGATCGGGTAAACAAATACGGGTATAACATCAATAATTGGAGACAAAATGTAACAAAAATTCACCCCCTTTGACCTTAAGAAAAATCAGGCCAAACATGATCCACATTTTGTGGATCATGCTTTTGACTAACACATACCTACATACATTATTGCATCAATTTGTTCCTTCACTCTTTCACCACCTCTCTCTCCCTAACTCGTCTCTCTCTCTCTCTAAACAACCAAAACCGCCACCTTAAACCACCAAGAACTACCATCAAAACACCTCCATTTGCAAAACGGCTAGGAGCTAAACGAGCACCACGCGATCATCTACGACTCTATCTTTTCGGTTTTCAAAACCGACACTTGTAAGTTAACGACACCTTAAAACTACTTCAATACATTTATTTACTTGTTTTGTAGCTCATCAAACTATAAAATGTCCAAATCAAAACTTGAAACTCGTTTTTACAAACTCAAAAATGGTAACAGTTTCTGTCTTCGTAAAAACAGCCCACAAAAACGTCTATATCTTGAAAACTAGAAAGAACCAACTCTCGACATCTAAACGAAAAATGTTCACTAAGATACCAGCTACAACTTTCATTTTTGGCTCTCGGACCAGATCCTCACGGATCATGGTGAAAAACGTGAGTCTTTGGACTGAACTCATAATCGAACCCGATCCGACCACTCCTCATGTTTATTTTTGTTAAAAATAGTAAATGAGCTTATAAAATCTCCATAAAGTGGAGATTTACACTAGATTCTTAGGTGAATAAGTGTGATTTTTGGTTAGAGTTGAATCGGTCTAGAAGTTGGTTAAATAGAGTGTTCATCGAGTTCAAAATCTAGAAACTATAACCTTCGGCAGAAACTATAACCTTCGGCAGAAACTATAACCTTCGGCAGAAACTATAACCTTCGGCAGAAACTATAACCTTCGGCAGAAACCTTAACCTTCGGTAGAAACTATTCGGCAGAAACCATAACTTTCGGCAGAAACCTATAACTAGCAGTTTTAACTATAACAATTTAAATACGATACAACAATCAAAGTATAATAATAATAGTTGAGATTATTATTACCAAAAACTCAATAACGGGCCGTACACATCTTTCAAAAACTCAAATCTAATCAGTTAAACCAAATCATTTGGACATTACTAGTTGGATGAACAACTAGCATAGATGATATGATAAGACATCTAATCATTTTAAAACCTTGCGCGTTTAATACGCCCGGCAGGTTTTAGTCGTTGGAGACGACATCATTACTCTTGAACAACATCATTATTGCGTGTTAGCAACTCATTAGGCTCAGGTGAGTCTCATAGCCCCTTTTTAAATACTTTTACCTAGGGGTGTGATTTCATTGCTCTGTTTTGTTTTACAATATGAACGCAAGTACCATCAAATCAAATACTACATGAGTTATTTTCACTAATCATTTTAAAGCCCTCCATCAGCATAGTTTGGTAATACGTAGTAGCGTGAATATTAGTATATGGTATCATATAGGTTTGACCAGCCTCATCCGGGTTAGCACGCACTAACTAGTAAAACGGATGTATTAATATTTGTGTAGACGAGTGTTGATTAGGCACTCGTAGGAGGCACCTCGATCAGGATACCTTAAATGTGGACCTGACATCTCGAGTTAAGCTCAGACTATGTGCTCATGGCTGTATAACTTTTATTTTGCTTAATTGCATTTTAAATTCAATTATCATTAAATCTTGCGGTTCATACAAATATGTGTTGACATACAAACCTGTGAGCTCACCAGCGTTTCGCTGACCCATTTTAGCATGTATCACAGGTACTCAGCAGCAGTAGGTCTGCCACTCAAGATGCCCATTAGTTCGATTCGCATTCAGACATCAAGAGATTGTCATGCATTACTATATTTTGTATAATTTAGTTATGCCATAGAATCTCTATCATTTGGACTCAAGGGCTTTTGTAAACTATATTATAACGGTGTAAAACCTTTATTTTATCAATGTATTTGTAAACGACGCATGTAGTGGTCGTTCATTATGTAATCTGGTGCTTTGTATATTGATTAGTCGCGCCCCGAACCGACCCGCTTCCGCATCATAAATTGGGGGTGCGACACAAAACCCGGGTATGCGAAAAGCGTTGCTGCAGAATGAGCACATTATATCTTTTGGTACCTAGTTACGCGAAGAGGTAATTAATTATTTTTTGTAACTGCTTCTTTGTTGAACCTTCAATTTGAAGCTCATTTTTATATACTTGTAATGATATTCAGGTTGCCAGAAAATTAGCTATCTCCAAAGAAACTGTATCAGAAACCGTAAGGTGGATTTCACATGGACCATGCGCCACCATAGTGAAATACAGTGCATACAACATCAATGGATATACATTTCGTACTAAATGTACTGAAGGCAACGTTAACCAAAACAGTGGGGTTAGTGTTGTGACAGAAGATATACACATATCCAAAGGAGTAGCAACCACAAGACGCAAATTGTATTATGGGGTTTTGCAAGAGATATGGGTACTAGATTACCGTTTCAGGCAACTCCCTATTTTCAAATGTGATTGGGTTAACCATCAGAATGGTGCAGTCAAACGCGATACTAAGCTTGGTTATACATTGGTTGACCTGAATAATTTAGGCCACAAGGTTGATCCGTTCATATTAGCCTCACAAGCACGACAAGTGTTTTATGTGAAAGACCAGGAAAGTAGAAATTATATTGTCTTGAACACACCTCCCAAGAATTACAGAGATACATATGATGAAATCGATGAGGAATTTAGTACCGTCATTCACCCGCACAATGATAACATTTTGCCACGGGTGGATCCACGTGACTTGGGTAATGAATCACGAGATGATTACTATCGAACCGACAGTGGAGGTATTGTTATAAAATCCAAGTGACCGCACCATGTCATGCCGGAACACTAGCTATATAATTGTAATACATTAGCCTTGTAAATTACTTTTTAATTATTTTATGGAATGTTTATTTGTATCTTAATTTCTATGACTTAAACAATGATTATTTGTATTTGTATCTTAATTTCTATGACTTAAACGTGACCATAAACATCATTTGGTTACACATTTGTGAAATGGTGTGGCTATTGTAAAGCAATCTGTGTGACCATATGTACCTGATTTTGGCTACACTAAAACCATGTGTGACAAACTCGACTACATGATTTAGTCACATAAACAGTTACTTCAAGTGACCATATAGTGGCATATGATTTAGACACACAAAATAACATTGTATGTGACCAATATAAAACTTAGTGATAATTGATGTCAATTTTGGCTCTAAAAAATAGCCACATGAATATTTCACAAAGTGACTGTTGTGAATATATTCGTCACATAAAATCAACTTAAACGTGACCATAAACATCATTTGGTTACACATTTGTGAAATGGTGTGGCTATTGTAAAGCCATATGTGTGACCATATGTACCTGGTTTTGGCAACACTGAAACCATGTGTGACAAACTCGACTACATGATTTAGTCACATAAACAGTTACTTCAAGTGACCATATAGTGGCATATGATTTAGACACACAAAATAACATTGTATGTGACCAATATAAAACTTAGTGATAATTGATGTCAATTTTGGCTCTAAAAAATAGCCACATGAATATTTCACAAGTGACTGTTGTGAATATATTCGTCACATAAAATCAACTTAAACGTGACCATAAACATCATTTGCTTATACATTTGTGAAATGGTGTGGCTATTGTAAAGCAATATTTGTGACCACTAGCTTTTCCACATTCTAACAAACACTGCACATTTGGTCACATAAAAAGTTATGTGACCATATGTTCCTGATTTTGGTTACACTTGTATTATGTGTGACAAACTCGACTACATGATTTAGTCACATTAACAATTGCTTCATGTGACCATATGGTGGCATTTGGTCACAGTGTTTAAGAGTGTGACAAAGATTCGTCACGTTTAATTTGTATAATGTGACTAATTCATCGAACTTACTCTTCATTTGTCACGCATTCAAAATTCATATGTGACTAACTAATCAGCAAAAAAATAGCAGATCCCTTTCGCCACATAAATGTTCGAACGTGTGTGACTAAATAATAACGTGAATTTTATTTTCGTACCTATAGTCACACAAATGTTCGAATGTGTGACAATCTGATTTCGAGCATGTGTGACCAAAGCCTCATTTTGTACTAGTGTATACGATTGGTAGTTGTTATGATGCGTACATGTTTAAACTTATCCTGGATGTAGACTTAATTAATCACCCTTTTTGGTCTCTCACGTGAATGTTGCCTTAGGATAGGATCTGATCAACCCTAACTACGAATACACAGTTATCTCCTGTTTGTATGAAACTGTGGGATCGTCGTAATACGTCAGAATACTTGGTATAGTGTTGGAAATACCACTGGTAGAGTACAAATACGTGGAAGCCAAGGAAATGCCGATGGTCTATCTCACCGTGGATTACCTGGAAGTAACCCTTCCAGACACGGGTCTAGGTCTTGTTAAGCCGTGAAAATGCTATAGTACACCGTTAAACTACCTCTGGTTATAAAGCTGTGTAAAGATACATAAGGTCTTTAAAACACCGTAGATATACCTAGGGTTAGAGTACTATGGAAAATAAGGACACTATACACTGTACACACACCTAGGGATGAGCGCCTGATGGCAAAGGAGGGTCTAATCCACGACGGAAGTATTAAAGCTTAATCAGATAAAACATGAGTTAGGAAATGAAAGCAAGGATGCCGGCTGTGTTCCCAGATGCTTAAAACCCCTAAACTCTATTTAACCGATAGTTTAACTTACTCAGTATACAACCAGTATTACTAAGTTAAAATTGGATAGACATAAGTGTTAAGAAAAGTCAGTGTTGTGGACTGTCGCCTTATTCCTTAACCCCAATCAGAGGGTCGCTTGGTCTCCGAAAGAGACGGTGAGGTGGGTGTGAAGACAGTCCCATCTGACCAGAATCAGGATAACCTAGGATTCAGTGACATATGCTTTAGGGTTACACCTAGACGTAGGGTCCTAGTGTTTACACCGATTGTTTAGAAGATTCTTATTTAGAGTAATCACCCATCATCAATATAATGGATATCATCCCGAAACCCTAATCATCGAAGTTTCAGCAATCACTCTCTACCTGCTGCTTATATTCTCGTTTACTTTTATGCACTTTATTTCTTGTCATCAGATTAGATTAGATAAAACCAAAACCATACCTACCTTGTTTCTAAAGCCATCCTATTGTCAAATCATCTTTGGTAGGTCCCAATTCAATTCAATTCGTTCCTATTTTGGACGACACTCGAGTTATACTTGCCGCCTTACCCACAAGGTAGGTAGCTAGCATAGTTTGAGCCCTGCAAATATAAATTTTAAAACTTCACTGTTCGCCACCTCTGTTGCGGTCGGAGCAACGATTCAGGATAAAACCTGACCGACCGACGGGGTGACGACAGTGACTCTAGCCACTGAGTATACGGATAGTACTATCGCCGTGACGACCCTCCTACATTTTTGGAGCGTATACTTAATTGTCCTGTAGGCAAACAACATACTTGTGTTCGTGGTTTGGTTATAGGGTTAGGTCGCGTTACTTTAACCCGTGAGGTTTAGCTCACCTCTCGGGGGATCATAGTCTAAGTTTTCCCACAAACTACTATTGATTAGGAATAACATATCCTACTATTTGATTTAACTGGATAACATACCGGTTACATTTTAAATTACTGGTGAACAACCAGCACATTATTTTGGGAAACATCCCAACACAACTACATTATGGGATAACATCCCAACAAACTATATTTTAGGAAACAACCCATCAAACTGTATTTTGCTAACCTGCAAACATATTTATTATTGGAATGACACTCTAATAATACAAACACTTGTTTTAATATGTAAACAACATACAAACAAACATGGTTTAACAAACCACACACATAACACCTGTGAATTCACTCAACATAGTTTTGTTGACGTTTTCTCTATGTTTTTTAGGGAATTAGCAGCGTAAGTAAGAAACTGCATGCATACCAGGACGGACAACCCTGGACTTGTTAGGATGCCACTACTTTTGGGACAACGGGATTTTCTTCATATAACCGCAATTCATTGTGGTCATATTTATGAAATCTACTTTTTGTGTTATGTATTTTTATAAAATACTATTTTAACACTGCTACTACTATTACTGTTACAACTTTTTAAGCTGTAACCTGTTGTAAAATTTTAACTAATGGCATCTTAAACTATTTCGTTCTGCAATAACCATATGTTTAGGATGTATGTATCTATTGGTTGTATTACTGCTCCCAGCCCCGTCACGTCACCAAGCTTCCGCACTAATTAGAACTAATCGTAATTACCGTTTGGCGGGGTGTGACAACTTTGACCCAACAATTGGTCAATGACGACTCAATGTGTTGAAAGTCCAAGTCAATGGTAGCTTGTATGAAGTTTTTGGCTCTTGATTTGGACTTAATTCACAAGTGAACATGTATTACCGTTAGCGTCGTCTCTGAGTTTTCACAGGCCCGGGGAAAACAACGTTATTCTCTAAAATATGAGGCTCTATAACAATATAACACAAGCTAAATTATTGTTACAAAATGTAGTAGCAAAATTAATTTATGTTTTTATATGACTCAATCATCTTGTAAATGATTAAGTGCATTTTCAACTTTAAATTAATTAACAATCAAGCTATTTATCAAATAGTATACATAATATATGCACGTACACACATTTTAGGCCCCTATTAATCGGAGGTCCCGGACGGTCGACCATCTCACTCATTCTCAAAGATGGCCCTGATTTACCGTTGCAATTGAAATCTAAATCTACATACTTATATAACACTCTTTTTTATTCGGGAAAATCACCCAAGTAGTTTGGTATCTCGTACTACTTTAAGACCAGGAATTTCAAATGGTACATAGCAATTCATCATACATGAACTGGAAATTACATTACCTTATATACAAGCACTTTTCTTTAAATTCTCATACTCCGTATTTTACTCTTACATTCTTTTTCTTTCAAGTACAATATGGAGTAACTTAAAACTTAAAATTATTAAAAGCTAGTGACGTCGATAAATTAATAAGCTTGAAATTGATTAGAATTCTTTTCAACTCTAAGTAGTGAATTAATTACGGCTAAATGTTTTTTAATGTATATAACTATACGTTGATCTTCATTGTGTGTATGTAACAAAATTGACCGACATTGTATGTACGAAACTATTTATTTTGTACGTTGTGTGTATTTTGTGACTTGTAAAGATGACATGTGTTACCTTATAACTCATAATACGTCACCAAAATACACACGATCTACAAAAATAAAAAGTTTCATACATACAAATATACAATAGCGGTCAATTTTGTTACATAACGGATAGTTATATACATTAAAAACACTTAATTAACCCAATTAGTTATAACGATCGATGAGTTTTGGAATAAATTATCGGAAGAAACAAACAAAAAGGAATAAATTAAAAGATGAGTCCCACTTATGAACTTGCCTGCTGCTCGACAAGGTTTTCAAAAAATCGTTGATGGACGTAGGTACCTTTGTAGGTCCCCATATCATCAGACCTGAAGTCCAACTTCCGGAAAGATGTGGGTAACATCCATAGAATTGAATTATTCAAAGCATTTAATACTTCACTCTAAAGTCTAAGTCTTTGGCTAGACAAATACTACTGCACTTTGCCTAGTTTACACCATCTTTAGTTTTCCATAATCTCATTTTACCATTTTCTTACTTTGTCTGAGAGGAACGTAGTTATGGGCGAAAAAACCTTTGAAAGGTATAAACAACTTCTGAAGGAACTGAAGGGGTACAAGGACACTACATTGTTTGAATCTTTTAAGGATTTCAGCTTAACAATATACCGTTCAGATGAACAAAACAAGTACAGCGAACCAATGCCATGGATCGGAATCTATATAGCATCAGCTTCTCTGGTGTGCATGCTTGCAATGGTGGCTGATTTAGTACATGGTTTAAAAACCAAAAAACTATGGTTTCCATGTAAATATTTTACACTGAATGCTGCTTCTCTCACACTGATGGCTGTTGCAATGAAGCTACCTGTGGATCTAACTACTCTAATGCCAGGTGTGGTAGACCAAACTGTAAAGCTCGGAAGCATGTCTTTTATGTGCACCATGATGGCTAACTCGTTGCCTTCTCTAGCAACCATGGACAACAACGAACTTGTCACAAACATCATAGCTTTGGGTATTCTCGTTATCACCTTGGTTGTGAATGTTTGCATTCAAATAAAAACAGGAGTTGTGTCCGATCCCGAAGATAAGTTCATCACTGAAATTCCGTATGAATATGGATATATAAATTTTAATGCAAATTCTAGTCTCGTAGCAATCATTTATGTGGTTATGTTACTCATGTTGCTGATAATACAAACATCTTCAGCTTTAACAATTGTAAAGTCCAAACAGTTATTAGAATCAAAATACCAAACAGGTCATGAGACAGCTCTGAAGGACCTAGATACGCAACAACAAGCAATCTTAACTGTTGAGAAGCTAAAGCAGCATGTTAAAAAATACTGGATTATGGCAGGCACTGGCAGTCCTCAGTTCATGACAGTTTGCTCTGCTACAACTTCTGCTTCCGGGGTAATATGTGCTTTAAGCACTATGATACACATGTTCATTGTGATTATCATTCTGACTACTGGAGAACTAAGGAACTGTTACTCAGATTATAAGTGGTCAATATTAGTAATTTTCATAACACAATTTCTCGCAGTCCTACTTGGTGCAATTGCACCAGTTTCAAGATGTTTTGCAAACTTGAGCTTTAAGCTGTCCATAAAATGGATATGGAACCATATCAAGGTCCTTAAAGTAGAGAGCTATTGGACTCAAAAGTTGTGTGATTGGAAACAGAGTAGCATACCGTTCTCGGTTAGTAACCGCAAAATCAAGATTGTCATTCAGGACTCTAAAATCGTAATTCTAAACTTTTGTATAGTATTTCAGAAGACAGTTGTGGTAACATGCAAAATGATAGCATTGATACCAATTTTCTTTGTGATTTGTGTCTTATATTGTATACGTTTGTGGAAGTGGTTAAAGGCTAAGCTTAGCGATTCAGGTATTGTGTTAGTTAATACCCCTATTGACACAAGCATAGATCTTAGCCATTTTGTTTTAAAATATCAAGACGATATGGAGTTTAGTGTGAGAACATTGAAAAAGATTTTGAACTCCATGGACAACTTGATCAAGAAGGCTGAAAAGCAACAACCTTCTAACCTTTTGAAGCTACTAGAGGGGTCTAGAGGTTTTAAAGGAGTTGAAAGTTTTGATAGCCAGGATGTTTCACATTTACTTTCAGAAGAACCTCTTGATTGCTGGAGCTTGCCTGTGGTAACCATGACATGTATCACACTTTCTTTTCCTAACATCCAAAAGAATAGAGTTGATAGCTTGTTGAGAAGTGTAAGTGAAGGTCTTGTATACCTCAAGCTTGTGGAAGAAGTCCTCAATGGTAATGATGAATATGTAGGCATTCGAAAGGCGGCTGAAATGTTGTGGCAAGAAGTTGAATATTCCCATAAGTGGTTAGGAAATAACCTGCAAAACCTTGATCCTAAAGTGAATACAGCAGGACAAATTCTGGAATGGTTCAAAGATACATCCAAAAAAGTGGTCGCTGAGGTGAAAAGTACAGATATTGAAAGGCCAAGTGCTAACTCCATCCAAAGGTCTGTTTGTGCCAATTCTATGTATCGAATCACTGAAACATTCTTGCTTCCATACCACGCCAACATTTGTCAGGTTCATGAAGAGGAACTATTTGTGCAAATATCATCCATGATTGCTGACATTTTGGCCGCTTGTCTCACCAACTTACCTCAAGTCATACTCATGAAATGCAATGAAAGGGCAATAGAGAAGAGAGAGGCGAGTGTCAATGATTTAGCTCAACTTCTTGGTAAGACTCAACACATAATCAACAGCCTTCAAGATCGCAAACTTCCAAGCTTAAATCCAGATGAGTTTCCATTTATTGACAAGTGGCGTGCTAACTTAAGGCATACCTCTCCTTGATAACCAAATCTGTTCAACCAATGAGGTAAGTTCATTAAGATTCTTTTTTTTTTTTTTTTTGTGTAAAATTATTTCATTTGTGATCTACACTCTTCTCTTGATCTATTTTATTCCTGTTTAAATACTTCAACATGAACTTGCAGAGTCAAGCTGATTTAATTGTCGAAGGCAACAGCCTTGTGAAAGTATTCCAGAATGAGAGGCTCAGCTCAAGAAAACTGGACCATGAGCATTCCGGAAGTACGTTAAGTTAAGGTTTCTAGTTAATTTGTAAACTCAGAAAGTTCTTGTGGCCTAGTCCCTGTTTCTCCTCATATGTATTCTCGCCTGTTTTAATTTTAAATTATCTCTCGTTGAGTGGTGGATTATTTTTATGCATAAGATAATGGAATTGATAAATAGTGCCCCAAGGGCAATACATAGATAATATATGAATAAATTTTAGTATGATTGAAATGAGGCATGTTTAAATGCACATAGTTGTATAGTTTCTGTTTTAATGTGTCCCCAATGCATTTACTTGTAGGCTGGGAATGTATAACCACTACAATAAAATTATAGATATATACTACCGTTGCACCGTTTTTAATTTTGGGAATATCACCCAAGTATCTGAAAGATTCCTTCGGGAATCTCAACTGATTCGTAGCTATTAATGAAAAAGAACATGCTTGGGAAATACATTACCTTAAGGGAAATGATATTTCCACCACCATATTCGATAAATCGACCACAAGAGTTCATTAACATATGGTGGAAATATCACCACCCTTACCTTAAATATATCCAAATTTCTGGCCTGTCCTTCTTGATACAAATTCTGCAAAATTTACATCTTCTTTAGTTTATCAATTTCATTTCCATTTCCTGAGCAGAAACTAATTGTTGGTTCAAACTCGCTACCAGAGTTTGTGAAAACATTGAATCAAATGGAGCTTAAATGCAATCTTTTAAAAGATTTGACGCATTCCTTGTGGGGACATCACACCGTGTTATTATACAGTTCAGATCAGGAAAATAGATTTAGCGAACCCATACCATGGATTGGCATGTATCTCTGGTTGCATCCTTGCAATGGCGGCTGGTTTATTACATGGTTTGCACAACAATTTAACTCTGAATGCTGCTTCTCTAATAACTGTGATATGTACAACAATTTCAATTCTAATGCCCACACATTTTATTTCTTACAAATCCATACCCATTTCCTAATCTCTTTCTGTTAAAATCGCAGTGTAAATAACAGAAAACAGTTCATCATCATGTAATTCTAAGTCTGACATCTAATCATTGCACCAAGTTAAGGAGATTGCAAAGAGCTAGCTCTAGCCTCTTTGGAGCGAACAATATGATCTAGCTAATCACAATTAATTATCGATATGATACAAAAAGGGGATATTAACAAAGTCAGAAACCTATATCTCTCGCAGAAATTTCATCAGACTGAGTTATAATAACTATTAAGAACCCCAATTCTCGCGGGAATTTTATCGAACAGTTGGTGTGCACAGTCAAATTTTTTCCAAAAATACTCACGATCACTGGACTCTTTAATCAAACTGATCAAATTATCTGACAAAGTATGTATGGTCGAATTCTTGTACCCTAGTGGCCGGGTATCCTGAACAATGATATACAGTAACTTTTTTGAAAGGGAAATAAAGAAGATGAGTCCCTCATCATCTGACAATAAGTCCAACTTTTTCAAAAGAAGTGGCTGGTAATTTTATTGGTCATTCATATATAACATGAAATACTTCAATGCATGTGGACATCATTTTCTTTGTCTGAGAGGTACATATATAGTTATGGGTGAAAAAACGGTCGAAAGGTATATCAAACTTATGGTCGAACTGTCACGTTACAGCAACATTCCTTTAGATCTGTACAGCTCCTTCTATGATTTCAGCTCGTTGGTATACCAAGCACAGCAGCAAAACAGGTACAGCAAAGCTATGCCATGGATTGGGATCTATATCGCATTAGCTTCTTTGGTTTGCATCCTTGGAATGGTAGCAGATTTATCACATTGGTATGCGGTTCCCGTGTAAATATGTCACTCTGAATGCTGCTTTCTCATTGTGATAGCAGTTGCAATCAATTAGTTAATAAAATAACTTTCCCACAGTGACCTCCCTTCGTTCATACAATTAGGTTATCCTCTTGAACCTAGATCTTGGGATCTCCAGTCAACTAGGTGAGGTTTTCCTTTGTACAAACTTATTCGTTAAGGGCTTTAGTCCCATTCCTCTTGATGACCTGTAAACCACCTCTCTGCTTAAGCCTTTAGTTAGCGGATCCGCAATATTATCAGTTGACTTCACATAGTCAATTGTGATAATTCCAGTTGAGAGTAGTTGTCATATAGTGTTATGTCTACGTCGAATATGCTGAGACTTACCATTATACATTATGCTATGAGCTCTACCAATTGCCGATTGGCTATCACAATGTATACTAATCGCCGTTACCGGCTTAGGCCACCTTAGTATATCCTCGGTAAATTGACGTAACCACTCTGCCTCTTCCCCACATTTGTCCAAAGCGATAAATTCAGATTCCATCGTGGATCTAGCTATAACCGTTTCTTTGGACGATTTCCAAGATACAGCTACACCTCCTAGTGTGAAAACATACCCACTAGTTGCTCTTGAATCTTTTATGTCAGAGATCCAATTTTGCATCGGTGTATCCTTCAATTACAGCTGGATATCTTTTGTAATGTAGTCCATATTCACGAGTGTATCTCAAATATCTTAGTAATCTCGTTATACTTTTCCAATGTTCAGTACTTGGATTACTAGTTGTTGGTGCATTTTGTGTGTCAGTCAGTTGGTCAAACTATTGTAATTGTTAAAGTCAATTAGTCTGCATATGTATAGTGTTCAGTGTGTAAACGAAATGTAATTATAGAATATACATAGAATGGTGACATTGTAATTGGGCCTGCGACGTCGGGTCAGACGTCGCAAGGGTCTGGGCCTGCGACGTTGGGCTTAACGTCGCAGGGTCCGATAGGTGTGATATAAATACGAGTGTTAGGTTTTCGTTTGAGGGTTGATTAAACCCTAGAGGAGTCAGCCGTTTTTGTGAGTAGAGAAAAGGAGAGAACGAGTTTGAGAGTTTGTGTTTGTATTTGTAACGTTTATAATCAAGTGTTAATATATACGAAAACGTTATAGAGATTTGTGTGTTCGTGAATTCATTATCATATTCTATACGATCCGATCAGATCTATACGTGTGAGGGACTTTCAACTGGTATCAGAGCCTAAGAATCAAGGATTCGTTGGTTTCGGATCATGTTTTTGAACGTTTTCGATTTAGAATTTGGTGTTTTTCGTATATTAATTGCGTTCTAGGGATTTGTTGGTTGAAGAAATCGTTTCTGGAAGGGTTTTTCTGGGTTTGTTCGTCGTTCGGTTTTCGAAAGTCGTTAGGGTTTCGAAAATTTTCGGTTTTTGGGTTTTTGGCTCCTGCAGTCGCGTTTTTGCGACGTTAGCTGCGACGTCGCTAAGTTCTGCGACGTTACTAGCGACGTTAATTGCGACGTTGTGTGCGACGTCTCACTTTTGACCTTAATTGATTACTGCGACCTTAGCCGCGACGTCCGGTGGGACGTCGCTTGATTTTGCGACGTCACCTGCTACGTAGCCTGCGACGTCGTTATTTTGACCTTAAGTGGTCCTTGCGACATCGAGTGCGACGTTACTACCTCCTGATAGATTCGTAAAAAAAAAAAAAAAAAAAAAAAAGTTTTTTGGCGGGAAATCCCTAAATTTTTTGCGTTTTCAAAATTTTTCCATAGGCTTAAAACCGTTTAATTTTAGTCTGGAAAAAGTTTCATTTTACCCGGCCAGTTTTTGACGTTTTCGGACGAAATTTTGTCGAGAAAAACGCGAAAAATTTGTAATTTCAAATTTTGTTTTTAAGCTTAAAAGAGCTTAATTTTAGTGTTGGAAAAGTTTTGCTATACTCGGTAAGTTTTCGAAATTTTTGAATTCAATTTTGGAGGGAAATTCGGAAATGGCTTACGGTACGAACATGTCCCCTTCTACATCTTTGTTCTATAGTGATTTTGCTAATTGGAAGATTAAGTTATGCAATTTCATTGAATACAAAGATCCAAATATGTTCAATTGGTTTAACACCATTGATCGATATGAGCAACCAAGACTCGATGGGGTGCTTAAGTCAAGAGCACAAATGTCAGTCAAGGAACGAGCAGAGTTTGATAAAGACAATAGAGTGTATGAGATGATTACTAAGTGCTTGCCAGAAGTTGTGATTAATAAATTTAAAGATCAAGCAACTTCTATCGGTTTATGGGATGCTCTTATAGCGGCTTACGATCAAAAGGAAAAGCAGTCAGAGGCTAATATTCAAATTCCTAGTCTAAATGATACTTCCAGATCAACTTCCAACTCAGCTGCATCTACTTCTACTGGCACTTCCTATACTTCTCATACCGCTCCTTCAAAGTCTACTGAGGAACATGCTAAAATCTTTACAGCTTTCCTCAATTCTTATGAGAATTTTCTTTCCAAGAAGGCTAGTACTTTGCAGCTCACTGAGGAAGACTTTGAACAGATCGATTCTGATGATTTGGAGTATATGGACATCAAATGGAGCATGGCCATGATAACCCAAAGGACAAAGAAATTTCTTCAGAGAACGGGCAGAAAAGACCTGGATGACGATGGTGATAAAGGTCTTGGTTTTAATAAAAGCAAAGTGAAATGCAAGAACTGTCAGATTCATGGGCACTTTGCTAAGGAGTGTGAGAAAGAAAAATATCATTCATCTGGATTCACTACTCCTACAGCTCCAACGACTCCAGAGAAAACACAACATCACAGGCTATGACGGTGTATTCTCAGGGAGTGTTTGATTTTAGTGCACTTCAAGGAGAGGTTCAACACAGTGCGCTTTTGGCAAAGATACATGAGGTAGAAACAGAATCTGAAAAACCTTTTACTTGCATATCCTGTATTAAATTGGAAGCTTCTTTAAAATGTTTTCAAATAGACTATGTAGACTTGAGAGAAAAGGTCGAGAAACTCACTGAGTCAAATAAGTTTCTAAAAGCTAATGAAATACTTTATGAAAAAGAAGTTGAGGCTCATAAGTTTGACACTGAGAAATATAAAGCTAAAGTTTTCAGTCAACAAGATGCCATTAACAGCTATTTAACAGAAATTGAGTTGTTAAATAAAGAACTTTCTGAGCTAAAGTCTGAGTCTGACTCTTTTAAAAAAGGAATAACAAGTTTCTCAAACTCTCATAAAATCTTCGATGAAATTGTTGACAAGCAGAGGACAAATACAAGTAGTAAGGCTGGAATAGGGTATAACTCAGTTCCACCTCCTACTAATCACTATCCTCGGCCTGTTAAGGAAGGCACCGAAGAACTTGTGGCTGACTACTCATCATGGTCAGCTACAAAGTCTAAAGAAGCTATATCCAATCCCAAAAGGCAGGCAAAGGAGAAAACTAAACGGACAGAGTATCCCTTGCCTACTTTTGTTAAGTCTAATAGTACACCTCCAGTTAGTGTAGAGGAGGGTGTTGAGATAGAGGATCTACCGGAAGAGGCTGAAATCAAAGTTGAAAAAGTTAATGTAAAGCCAGAAAATCATATACTTACCAATGAAACTGTAAAGGTTTCAAATACAAAGGGTAAAACCAAGGTTGAAAATGAATCCAAAAGGGTTCAACATCAAATGAAGGATTCAAATGTAAAATCTAAAAGTGAACAATCTTCAACATCAACTTGTTCAACTTCTGAGGCTTCTACATCAACGTGTACACATAAGTGTTCACGTCCTGTAAATACCTCATCTTCTAAGCCTCCAACAGTTCATTCTCCACCTCAACCTTTTGTGGGTAATCATTGGAATAGGTCGTACATTGATGACGTTCTTGTTTTCGTTGTGGTCAACAGGGCCATATAATTAGGGATTGTCGGTTATTATCCCTAGATAGGTTTGGTAGAGGGATGTCAAGAACTTCCTCCTTTAGGAATTCTTTTTCAAGGCGTCGTTCTTATTCGCCTGTATCTAGTTGGGCATCAAACTCTCCAAAACCTGTGGAAAGAGTAAACAAAGTTATGCCTAGTAGACCTCAAGTTCAAAAGCAAAACATTGTTGAAAACAACTCATCTGAACCTACAAAGGTTTGGAAACCCAAATCCACAGACAACGCATCAATGAAATCTTCTGAGTTTTTAAAATATCATAAACTCATTGATGTGATGATTATGGATGACCATGGACAACCCAAGTCTATCAAGGCTTGGGTGTCCCATAAGTACTAACGTTTAATTGTTTGTGGTGGTGCAGTCAGGTTATTGAAAGCTAACATTTTTAGTGACTGCATGGATGTGGATATTGTTGGAAGAATGCGATGATGATTTGTGATTGGATGAGATTTTCGATGTTATGAGGTGGTAAAAGTGCTAAAAGGCATTTGACTTGACTTGATATGTGATTTTGATAATTATCTATTTTTATTTGTTAGTAATGCAACAGCCATTCTTTGTACTTTTTAGTATCAAAGAAATGCAATGTTGCGAAATTTATTCAATTTAAAACAATTATACAAAAATTTGCTTTCAATATAAGAATTTGCTGTTCAGGGGGAGTAATTCTGAATATTAAAAATTCTGATTATTTAATTCAGAAATGTGAACAGCAAGATTCTTAATTCTTGAAAAGATGTTGGATTGTGTGTCTGTAAAACAACTTGGGATATGATAGTACATCAGATGACATGCACAAAATGGAAATTTTAAGGTTTATCCTTGATGTATCAGTAGGTTTATCTAGCATACTTAATACAGTTTTTATGAAAATTATCTTCATCATATGATGTATTGGTAGGCATGATACATACCGGTCTATGGGTTATTAAAAAGTAATTCAAATACGTGTCTATGATCTTGTGGTAAACACCTAGTGATGTACGACACTAAGTCTTAATTCCTTAGCGTAGCTTGACATACTTCTATTTTTGGATCGTATATCTGAGATCTTTTGGGGGAGTTAGCTGATTGATTCCTCTGTTGTACGTAAGTGCAGACCTGGTCTCAATTCAGCTTACTCTCAAAACTAAGCAAACGTGAGTCAATGTACTTGCAAAGTCTTATATTTAAGGTACTGGTCAAGGTCGCCAATTGAATAAATCAAGTTTGGTTTGACTGCGATCGGTTTTGCTTAAACCTGAATCAAGTGTATGTCGCTCTGTTGTACGCAAGTACAGACCTGTCACCGCTGGCTTGATTCTTAAAATTGATTCTCTTATATTCTTTCTAAATTTAGAAACTATGTTCATGTCTAAGTTATAGGGGTATATCTATGGTGGGGACCACAGTGAAATATTCATACTAATAATAAAAGGTTAGCTCGCAGACACGGATGTAACATGTTTAAGTGGAAAAACAATACCAGTAATCGTCTTGAAATAATTTTTATACTAGGTGTATTAAATGTGCTAAGTAAATTTAAAGTGGACAAATATACTGATAATCGAGATAACACTTACTATTTGCTAATAATTGCAAGTTGGCTTGATATGATCCCTAAGCAGACTTAAAACAATCCTATCCCCAATTTATTTTAATTTTCGTTCTTTACTTTTCATTTATAAAGAAAAATTCAAAAAAAAAAAAAAAAAAAAAAAAATATTTCTATGTTATTTTATTCAATATCACATATCTTGTTAAAGTCAAATATTGAAGATGTAAAGGATGTCGGTTATTCTCCAAAGACTGTGAAGATAATTCTATCGGAGAAGATGCTGATGATTGAGAGATGGTCAAATAGTTTGAAGATCTTATTGTATGATAAATTTGTGTCAGTCACATGAATTTGGACACCAAGATTTCTTTGAAGACCATGCTATCTCAAAGGGGGAGTTTCTGATTGTCAAAGACATGAAAGAGTTTGTTGATGAAGACTAATTGAAGATTTATTTGACCAAGCTGCTGACAAGGGGGAGTTTGTTGGTGCATTTTGTGTGTCAGTCAGTTGGTCAAACTATTGTAATTGTTAAAGTCAATTAGTCTGCATATGTATAGTGTTCAGTGCGTAAACGAAATGTAATTATAGAATATACATAGAATGGTGACATTGTAATTGGGCCTGCGACGTCGGGTCAGACATCGCAAGGGTCTGGGCCTGCGACGTTGGGCTTAACGTCG
The DNA here is from genome assembly GCA_949592205.1 of Helichrysum umbraculigerum. Classification (NCBI taxonomy): domain Eukaryota; kingdom Viridiplantae; phylum Streptophyta; class Magnoliopsida; order Asterales; family Asteraceae; genus Helichrysum; species Helichrysum umbraculigerum. The sequence goes on along the minus strand of CATIUR010000003.1, from coordinate 118,830,817 downwards.
CAGGGTCCGATAGGTGTGATATAAATACGAGTGTTAGGTTTTCGTTTGAGGGTTGATTAAACCCTAGAGGAGTCAGCCGTTTTTGTGAGTAGAGAAAAGGAGAGAACGAGTTTGAGAGTTTGTGTTTGTATTTGTAACGTTTATAATCAAGTGTTAATATATACGAAAACGTTATAGAGATTTGTGTGTTCGTGAATTCATTATCATATTCTATACGATCCGATCAGATCTATACGTGTGAGGGACTTTCACTAGTATATCTACTCAGCCTGCTTACTGCATATGCTATGTCAGGCCTTGTACAACTCATCTAATACATGAGACTACCAATGATTCTTGAATATTCGACTTGGGAAACACCTTGACCTCTATTCTTAGATAGGTGTTGACTTATATCAATTGGAGTTCTAGCTACACTAGAATCACCCGAATTAAACTTCAATAATCATATCCACATAATGAGTTTGGTGTAACATAAGACCATCTTTGGTCCTTGTGATCTTGATACCAAGAATCACATCCGCCAAACCCATATCTTTCATGTCAAACCTTGCTTTCAACATATCCTTTGTTGATTTTATCATCTTATCATCACTACCTATGATTAGCATATCATCCACGTAGAGACATAAGATGACGTATCCATTAGTTGTGTCTTTCACGTAGACACACTTATCACATTCATTGATCTTAAAACCATTATCTATCATGACATGATCAAACTTTTGATGCCATTGCTTTGGAGTTTACTTTAAACCATACAATGATTTAACAAGCTTGCAAACTTTCTTCTCTTGTCCTTTGGCAACAAAACCCTCGGGTTGTTCCATGTAAATCTCCTCCTCTAAATCCCTGTTTAGAAAGGCCGTTTTTACATCCATTTGATGAACTTCCAAATTTCTAATGGCGGCTATAGCAAGTACCATTCTTATGGAAGTTATCCGGGTCACCGGCGAGTAGGTATCAAAATAATCTAGACCTTCTCGTTGCCTATAACCCTTGATCACCAATCTTGCTTTGTATTTATCAATCGAGCCATCCGTATTCATCTTTTTCTTAAAGATCCATCGGTAACCTAGTGGTTTGCATCCCGGAGGAAGATCCACTAGTTCCCATGCATGGTTTTGCAAAATAGAATCTATTTCACTTTTGATGGCTTCTTTCCATTGGTGTAACACCCGCCAAATTAGGACTAGTAATTAGTGCCTAATCATATGTTAATACATGTAATTAGTTCTGTGTTAAGCTAATTAATGTATCGAATTATATATATTGTTGAATATATACGAAAATGCGATTTGGTTAAATCGTACGCAATTTAAATCGAATGTAATTCGATTCAATTTAATACGGACGTTGGTGACCAATTTTATTAAATAACATTGTTATATCAAAAATATTATTATGATAATATTTCGTAATCATTCGGAATCATACAAACAAAACTTATACGATTTAAAAATGTAAAACGCACAAACAAATTAACTTACATTTTATAACCTAAATATAAATTGATTAGTAGAATATTTAAACAATATATCGCGTAATAAATTATATTTTAAAACTTATAATTAAAATGTAAAATAATTATTTAACGTTTAAACGACGGAGCAAACGAACACCGCGCGGAACGCGGGGCGGGAAAGCTGAAAAGTGGGGATAAACCCCCACCTCCATCTTTCATTTCCTTCATTTTATTTCTTTATCACTCTCTCTCCTTCCTTTTCTCTCTTTCACCAAAACACCCCAAAATCCACAAAAATCGCAAATAACAACACGAAACACAACCGGATCAACAATATTTTTAGAGATTCACGACCGCCTCGCGACGATCTACAACACTATCTTTCCGGATTTCCATTTCGGCAAATTGTAAGTTTCCGACAAAATCCCGAAATCTCTCGATTCTTAGTATTTTTCACTTGTGGTTGTTATTATAACTACTAAATGTCCATTACAATGTATAGAACACGAATTTATAGCCTAAAAACGAGTTTAAAACGGAATTTTGGCCGGAAAAACGTTAATAGCCGGACTTTCTGGGCTGGTGTTCATCCATGCGACACAAGCCTTGTGTCGCATGTTGTGTCGTATTTTGGCTTTAGTGTCGCATAAAATCCCTTGTGTCGTACCTTATGTCGTACCAAAGATTTAGTGTCGCAAGTCTTGCGACACAACCACTATGTCGCATACCCCATACGACACAATCACTATGTCGCTGTTGAATCAGCATCTCGCATCTATGCGACACAACCCTTGTGTCGTATAGACATTGTGTCGCATTTTCTATGCGACACAACCCTTGTGTCGCATAACATCTTTAGTGTCGCATATTGTGTCGCAAAACACAGAAAACTCAGATTTTTTTACTAAGTGTCGAGACCTAAAATTTATCACTCGATTTTACCCGAATTCAGATCCCAGATGCGTTTTTCGTCAAAACAATATAGTAGAAATAAAAATTTTCCAAGCTGACCTGGCAGCTCGACCCCAGCCAGGGGCTCTGCCCCTTGGACCCCGCCAGGGGCTGCCGCCCCTTGGACCCCGCTACCAGGGGCGCTGCCCCCGGACCCCAGTACTTAGATTCCGTAACGGCTTCTAAAACACAATCGAAACACATTTTTCAAGGTAAAACGCCACGAAATCACAATAATAATAGTTGAGATTATTATTACAAATCCATCACCAACGGGCCGTACATGTTTTCAAACACTTAACAAATCAACCAAATCGTAGTAATTTGGACATATATATAGTTGTGTAACAACTACAAGGGTGATCTTTTGAGATACCCAATCATGATTATAACCATCGCGTGTCGTGGACACCCTCAGGTTACAAGTCTTTGGACTTCATATTCGGCTAATCAACTTACGTTTGTGTAAACGCATTCAGACTCAGGTGAGTCTCATAGCCCCTCTTTTACTGTTTTACTCAGGGGTGTGATATATTGCTCAATTTTAACATGTGAACGCAAGTACCAACTTTTCATATACTACATGAGTTTTTCGAAACTAATCATTTTAAAGTCCTCCGTCAGCATAGTTGTTAATACGTTGTAGCGTGAATATTAGTATATGGTACCATATAGGATTGACCCACCTCGTCCGGGTTAGCAAGCACTAACCGGGTAAACGGACGTACTAATATTTGGGAAGACGAATGTGGATTAGGCATTCGTGGAGGCACCTCGCCCGGAATTCTCTATAGGGGACCCGGCCCTCGAGTTAAGCTCAACTATGTGCTCATGGCTGTATACACGATGATTATCATTTAATTGCTGGATGCAATTCATTATTAAATTGCTGGATGCAATTCATTATTTAATTGCTGGATGCAATTCATTATTAAATTGCTGGATGCAATTCATTATTTAATTGCTGGATGCAATTCATTATTTAAATCTTGCGGTTCATACGATATTACTTGATTTCAAACCTGTGAGCTCACCAGCTTTATAGCTGACCTTTTAGCATATATCGCAGGTACCCAGCAGTAGGATGTTTCTGCTTCAGGATTTAGCTCGAGTCAGCATACAGACGATTGAGATTTTCTTGCATTAGTATATTTTGTACAAGTACTTATGTACTGAAATCTCATTTTATTTAACTCGAGCTATGTAAAGCTTTAAATGTTGTAAACATTTCAGTTATCAATATATTTTGTTAAAACGACGCATATAGAGTCGTTTGCTATTTATCTTTGTGCTTTGTTATTGATTAGTAACACCCAAATCAAGCTTCCGCAAATCATTAAATTTGGGGGTGTTACAATTGGGGTCCTTCAGAAGAAGTAAATGCTTCTCGATAGGTGTTGGGTTCACTTTCTATCATGAAAGAGACAAAATCAGGACCAAACGATTTCTCAACCCTTGCCCTTCTACTTCTTCTTGGTTCAACATCCTCTTTTTCGGATTGTTCTTGTCGAACTTGACTATCTAGTCTTTCATCATGATTAACCTGGTTAGGTTGTTCATCATGATTAACCACACTAGGTTGTTCATCATGATTAACCACATTAGGTTGATCATATGAAGTTAGACAAGGAAACACGTTTTCAAAGAACGAAGCATTCCTTGATTCCATAATCGTATTCTTGTGTATATCGGGAATCTTAGATTCATGCACAAGAAATCGATATGCACTACTATCGTGAGCATATCCAATGAATATGCAATCCATAGTCTTCGGTCCAATCTTTACCGTTTTAGGTGGTGGAACAACCACCTTGGCTAAACACCCCTACACTTTTAAGTATTTGTAGGAAGGTTTCCTTCCCGTCCATAATTCATATGGGGTTTCATCCTTCTTTTTCCGAGGTATCTTATCTAAAAGATAATTAGCCGAGAGTATAGCTTCTCCCCACATGTTCTGCCCTAATCCAGAACTTATTAACATGGCATTCATCATTTCTTTCAAGGTACGGTTCTTTCTCTCGGCGATACCATTTTGTTGAGGTGAGTAAGGAGCGGTAAATTCATGTCTAATACCATGTTGCTCACAAAATTCAGCAAATGGTGATACATATTAACCTCCTCTATCACTTCTAACTACCTTGATTTTCTTATTAAGTTGATTCTCAACTTAATTCTTGTATAACACAAATTTATCGATTGCTTCATCTTTACTTTTAAGTAAATATAGATAACAAAATTTCGTGCTATCATCAATAAATGTGATGAAATATTTATTGCCACCTCTTGTTTAAGTTGATTTTAAATCACAAATATATGTGTGAATTATATCAAGTGGTTCGGTTTTTCTTTCAACCGATTGGAATGATGATCTAGTAAGTTTGGATTCAACACATGTTTTACATTTGTAATTTGAGTCAATATGAAATGTTGGTATGCAATTTAATTTAATCAAACAACGAATAGAATAAAAATTAACATGACCAAGACGACCATGCCACATATTAGAAGAAGACTCAAGCATTTAAGTAGAACTAGTAGTAGTCTTATTCATTTCACTTTTGATAACCATTACATTGAGTTTAAACATACCATTTAGGGCATAGCCCTTACCAACATAAATACCATTCTTGGTCAACACAACCTTATCAGACTCAAACACAAGCCTAAAACCAAACTTATTAAGCAACCACCCGGACACGAGACTCTTGCGAATTTCGGGCACATACAACACATTGTTCAATGTGAGCTCTTTCTCGGAGGTCATCTTCAAGATCACTTTTCCTTCACCCTTGATTTCAGTGGTAGCCGAGTTTCCCATGAAGAGCTTTTCACCATCCTTAATTCCTTGAATGTGTGGAAAAGACTCTTATCGGAACAAACATGACGTGTAGCCCCGGTATTAACCCACCACCATTTGGAATCAGTATTCACAAGGTTCACTTCTGAAATCATCATACTAAGATCGGAAACCATAGCAACAAGTCCCATCACATCATCATACACCATGTTAGCTTGACGTAAAGATTCACGTTTTGGCTTCTTACAATTAGTAGCCCTATGACCCGGTTGGTCACAATTGTAACAAGTCCTTTGGAATACATTTTTCACAATCCCAGCTTTCGGACCAAGGTTCACAGTTTTCCCCTTGCCATTCTTTTCATTGTTTCTTTTTCCTTTGCCTTTGTAGTTCTTATTTGCCTTGGACGACTGACCTTGTTCCACTAGATTTGCTTTAGCAGAAGTAGCCGTGTAGCTACTCTTTTGAGCCAACTTATTGTCTTCTTCAATCCTGAGACGAACAATAAGATCTTCTACTGACATCTCCTTGCGCTTATGTTTGAGATAGTTTTTTGAAGTCCACCCAACTGGGACGTAACTTCTCAATCATAGCCGCAACCTGAAAAGTCTCACTTAATGTCATACTGTAACACCCTCAAATTTCGGTTTGCGGAAGCTGTCGGGTCGGGTGTTACTAAATCAAATATCACAGCATAAGATACATAATGAACGACTCTAAATGAGACGTTTGAAAATGGTTATACATTTCGTAAATAAAAATGTCTACAACGTTATAAGTTTAACAACAAATTCCAAATACATAATTGGAAAATATGAAAGTGAATGCAGAGTTGTCCCATATGTTTGAAATCATGCGACTCGAGCTAACATAATCTTGTAGTAATCCTAATCCTGCTGGGCACCTGAGAACACATGCTAAAACAGGTCAGCTATAAAGCTGGTGAGTTCATAGGTTTGTTAGTTGAATACATAAAGTATAAATCTTGTATGTTTTGAGAAATTGTTCAGGATCCACGATTCTGATTTGTAGCAAATTGTAGTTGTAATTACCAATGTGTAATTCGAAAGTTTAGGTATCTAATACCTAAGCAATTGTAGTCCGTACCTAAGTACACAATAATTGAGGCATACCGAGCCTGAATACCTATCTGGTATGAGTAAGTGTATAACGGGAGGCAATACCTGCCTAAGTTGTAACCAAATAACTGTATGACCACGTCATATGATAGTAAGTAACTGTAGTCCCGCAGAACTATGATTTAATATATGAGGTGTTGCATCCAGCAACAAGTGATTGTAGATCCGCAGATCTATGTTTGAACGTTTAGCGTGTCCGTTTACCCGATTAGCATAAGCTAACCCGGACATGAATTGAGCTAACGGCCTCGCGTGGCAGCACCACCGATCCGTTAACTTATTGTGAATCCCGAGTATCACTCGCTGATCCATTGATTGAAATTTCGTCCACTGCAATACCGTGGTTTCGTTTTGTGCCCACTTTACCGTGGCATCGTTTGGTGCCCGCTGCAATACCGCGGCATCGTTTTTGGAATTGCTCGCAGCAATTTGTGATTGAGCCGGCAGTACAATGACATGCCCGACTAAGTTGTTTGAGAGCCAGCAGTACTCGACATGCCTGACTAAGTAGATCGTATAATAGTATGTAGATATTCATCAGGTGACACCCCCACGGTTGGATTACATCCTGGGCCGGGGGACCATCCCTGGTTGGATTACATCCTGAGCCAGAGTCGTCACCAGTTGAGTAGTATGGATATAAGAAGTCTGTACTAACTTGTGATAATATTGTATACTCCTAGCCTAAAGCCTAGAAAGTATATATAACGGAGTCTTGGGAAAATGTTCACTTAAGTTCGGTTCCCATTCTAGTGATAATGAAGTGTGTTGACAGTTTTAGTTCTTAAAGAATAACTAAACTTGTAACAGTACAGATGTTGTTCAGTGTAGGTAGAACTAACTAGTTCTAATGTATTCAATGATATTGTCCCGTGACAATATGGCCAAAAGATTGTGATAACTAAATCAAGTTATGTGTTGGTAATCGTTTCCAACGACCTAACCGGGTACGATTGTAACCTATCTAGGTTAAGTATTGATATTGTTCTAAAACAATATTGTGGGTGTAATTCCTAAGTATTACACATTTCGTATTACATACAGTAATATAAATAGTTGTAAATTATAAACGATTGTTAATATGATTTGAAAACAGCAATTGAGCATGTGTTTCACCCCGAAAATAGTAAAACAGTTGAAAGGGTGGGGCTATGAAACTCACCTGTGAGTTGTTAATGATACGATGATACGCACGTCGTCCAAATGGTAACCTTCTAGTGTCCTAAACACGTGAGGTTGTATAAGTACGAGATCAAATAGTCTGACCAAGTAAGTCGTTCGAATGTTTGTTTGTCGCTTGGTTTTAAAGACCGTGTACGGGGGTTCGGGGGCAGCGCCCCTGATAGCGGGGTCCAAGGGGTGGCAACCCCTGGCGGGGTCTAAGGGGCAGAGCCCCTGGCTGGGGTCGAGCTGCCAGGTCAGCTTGGAAAATTTTTATTTCTACTACTTTGCTTTAAAGAAAACGCATTCGAAATCCAAATTCGGGTAAAATCGAGTGATAAAATTTGGTTGTCAATACTTAGTGAAAAACATAGGTTTTTAAGGTTCTGCGACGTCAGATGCGACGTCAACTGCGACGTCAGATGCGACGTAGGGTCTTGCGTCGCTATGTGCGACGTCGCAATTTAATGCGACATTGCGTGTTACGTCGCAATGTGCGACGTTTAAGATTTACTGCGACGTAGGGTGTTACGTCGCATCATGCGACGTTGAGATGTTTTTGCGACGTTGGCTGCGACGTCAGCTGCGACGTCGCAGCACTGTTTTTGGTCCCTGCGACGTAGCGGACTGTTCGCCGGAGTTTGAGTCGGAAACGAGTTTTCCGGCCTCCGTTGAGTCCGATTCTTTTACCCAACCCATAATTAAGTATTTTAAGCTTATCTAAACCGCAAACAAGCAAAATAACAAAGTTTTGAGAGATTTCGAGAATTGTCGGAAACTTACAAATTCGCGCGAGGAGAATCCGAAAAGATAGGATTGTAGATCGTTGCGTGGTGATCGTTTTTCCCTAAAGGAGCTTTGAGATTGGAGGTCGTTTGACGGTGGTTTTTGGCGGATTATGGTGGCGGTGGTGTGGTGGTAGGTTGTAGAGAGAGAGATGAGAGAAAAGTTGAGAGGAGAGAGAGAGTGAAATGTGGTGAATGAGAAAGAATGAGGAGGGATTTGGGTTTTTATTTGAACTCAGATCCCTAACTCGTGTACTGTGGTCTCCAACCACAGTACAAAATGTCCGTGGTTTTATACCTGATTAAAATGTAGATTAATTACTTTAAATCTATAATTTGGTTATGTTATTTTGTAAGTATTTTTAATAAAAATATTTCACTTGAACTATAAAATGTAATTATTCAAAGTTTAAAATCGGCGCGAAATTTGACTTTTTGACCGGGTGTTACATTCTCCCCCTGTTACGAAAATTTCGTCCCGAAATTTAAAGTGATGTCAGGGTTGCGCATGGTCTGGGGAGCAATGCACGTACGAGGTATTTGTCGAATAGATTGCAGACACATGATGTCTATAACGAGGTTGAATAGCAGTCACTCCATGACCGCATCATGTTTAATCGTTGTAGTCACATTCTGACTATATTGTTTGTTCAGAGTATGATTATTTTGTGGTTACTCGGTAACCGTTTACGTCGTAGTCCATTCGGGATTAGATGGTTGTCACATAGTGACTGTTTTGTAATTGGTTATATCAGGGCTGAGCGATTTATCGTTGAGTCGATTAGTCTACTGAAAGTAAACATTGAGTTTGGTTGGTGAGTGTTCTATCGATTGGTCTGCTGAAAGCAAACTTTGGGTTTTATGTGGGCCTAGGTCAACTAGCCCTAAGATGTGATCGACATTAAGTCGTTAAAATGATGGTGGGGACAATAAGTACACGTTTAGCGAATCTATAATTGAAGAGTTATGTTTTCGAGGAGAAATTGTACTTACATTTTCGTTGGAGATTTATTTGATTTACTCGGAGTCGATTAAGTGAATTTTGCGTCTTTTTGGGCAGTCCTTCTTGTAATGACCGGGTTCCTTACATTTGAAGCATATCCTTCGAGAGTCGGGATTGGCGGGAACTCTGCAGTCCCGGATTACGTGACCGTATCGTTGGCATCTTTCGCAGGGTAATCCGCATAATCCGTCATGATGACGTTTACAGCCGTGACAAAATGGTTTGTTACCCGCATAGCCTTGTCTTTCGTTAGGTTCGACAGCCTGGTACCTCAAGGGTTTAGGTTGATTGGTTGGATTGTGACTAGTGATGGAATTTCCATCCCAATTTGTTAGGTTGTTTTCAGTTGCAGTTGTTTCGCGTCGTTCCCTCTGTGCCATAAGTCTGTGGGCCATACGAATGGCCTCTTCAATAGTAGTGGGTTTAGAGGCGGTGACCATTCCCTCAATTAGTAGCGGGAGTCCACCGGTGTACCTTGCGATTTGTTGACTTTCAGGGTTTACTATGGTGGGGCACAAGTGTGCTAGTTGTTGGAAACGAGTGGTATATGTTTCGATATCGTTATCTTTTACGGTGAGGTGCCAAAGTTCGTCCTCAAGTTTGTGAAGTACTTCGATGGGACAATACTTGTCCTTCATGATTCGTTTCAGGTCTTCCCACGGAAGTTCGTGAGCTGTGTCGATTCCTACAGTTCGGGCATGAAAATTCCACCAGGTAGAAGCATTATCCTGGAGGGTGTACGTGGCGTACAAGACTTTGCAGTCGTCGGGGCAGTTGCACACGTGGAAAATAGATTCCATTTTCTCGAACCATCGAATTAATCCGATAGCTCCTTCAGTACCAACGAAGTTTGGTGGTTCGCACCTTAGGAAATCCCTAAAAGTGCAAGGCTTTACTTGGTTCTGAGCAGCTAAGGTCGCAGTCACTGCTTGATTAATGATTTGATCGTGCTCAGCTTAAGTGAAAGTTTGTCGTTTAGGAGGCATGATTCTTGAACAAGAATGAAACGACAAAGTGTGAGACCTTTATTCAAAGATTTTGATTATTACAGTGACATGAATAGTAACTTGAGTTCTTAAATGAGTGATACGGGATCCCATGATCCTTGTTGTTGAAGTTTTGATATCGCGTGTGGCAGTCATATTTCTGCCCTTTTTGTGGTGTTGTCACAACAGTTTAAGTATCTGTTGTCGAGTTAACCTTGGTTAAATTGTCCTGTTTCCATGTTTTTCGAGAGTTGTGACCAATTAGGTTGTAGTTTTGATGAATAGTCGTAATAATGACTAAATCGTGTTTTAATGTAGTCAACCAGACTATGTTGTTGTGAGTAGTCCCACGGACTATAGTGTAGTACTAAGATACTATACGGCCAATCACGCCGGTGAATGTGACACCTACAGTGCCCTATGTGGTGTTGAAGCGGGGTCTCCCAACACAACCCATGTGTGTGGTGACATCGTGTATTTATCGATTGAGGCATTACATGCCTTAGTAGTCGTGGTGTGGCACTTCGTGCCCAGTAAGGTAATCGCGTATGCGTATAAGTGTATAAGTGCGTATAGCGAGTGTTCATATGCACAGAAATCGAGTGGAACACCTCGTGTCCAGTAGAGTAGTCGTATATACATATATGGTGTACACGTAACTATTCAAGTATACGTGCGTAATAAAAGTCAGGTGTGACATCTCGTGCCCAGTTAAGTAAGTGTATATGTATATATGTAAGTCGTACATGCAACTATAACAAGTCTACATGCATAATTGAAGTAGCACCTAATGCTATAATGCAGTGCTATCAGCACAGTAATTGAAATACTAATGTTTTGTAATTGTAGTACCAAAGTACCATGAAACGCAGCACCACGTGCTGTAATGAAGTGCCCGCGGCATTGAAATTGTAGTACCCATGTACTATGAGTGTGGCATCAACATGCCATGATTGTAGTATCGACGTACTGTGAAGGTTGCACTAACGTGCTCAAGTTGTGGTATCAACATACCTTGAAATCGTAGCACTACGTGCCATGTGTTGTTCGATTGTAGCCCTAAGGCCGAATATGCGTTAAAGTTATGTGATTTCCCAAATGTAGCACAATGCTAGAATGTGAGTGCCAAGGCACTGAGGTATTTAATCAATTGATCCAAATGATCAAGTTGTGCTTGAGATAATTAATTTGTTGTGGACTTAGTCAACACTAATCCAATTGTGACCAGCACAGTCAAAGGTGGGAGATTCGTTTGTTTGTTTTAAATTTCGTGGACGTTTAGCATGTGTGGGTTTCCATTCCCATTGAATACGTTTGTACCTCCTTCCCGAGGCTCAGTGATATATGTGATATTCTCCTATGCGTGCATATGGAGAAAGGTGTCGAGTCGCGATAGTTAGGAAGACGGCGATGTGCCTCTTCGCGAGTATGTATTAGTTCAGCGGAATTGATTGTATATATATACTCAATATATATATAAGTACGTAAAATTATTACACATGTAAGGCCTATTCATACATACCTACAGTACATATAATAGCCTAGGATGTCTAGCACATAACAAATTAGAGTCAACTACGCATTCCTGGTCCAGTATAACCCCTTTCAGATATCGCATCATGTTTATTTAATTGTACATAGTTAGCTACGCTATGTTAAATTAAACTCGTATGATGTAATCCCTGAACCAGTCATACCTAACGAGGAATACTGCCTAACGGTCATAGTCTAGGCCCACTAAATGCAACCTAGTTCACTATAACCTTAGGCTCTGATACCAATCTGTAACACCCTCAAATTTCGGTTTGCGGAAGCTGTCGGGTCGGGTGTTACTAAATCAAATATCACAGCATAAGATACATAATGAACGACTCTAAATGAGACGTTTGAAAATGGTTATACATTTCGTAAATAAAAATGTCTACAACGTTATAAGTTTAACAACAAATTCCAAATACATAATTGGAAAATATGAAAGTGAATGCAGAGTTGTCCCATATGTTTGAAATCATGCGACTCGAGCTAACATAATCTTGTAGTAATCCTAATCCTGCTGGGCACCTGAGAACACATGCTAAAACAGGTCAGCTATAAAGCTGGTGAGTTCATAGGTTTGTTAGTTGAATACATAAAGTATAAATCTTGTATGTTTTGAGAAATTGTTCAGGATCCACGATTCTGATTTGTAGCAAATTGTAGTTGTAATTACCAATGTGTAATTCGAAAGTTTAGGTATCTAATACCTAAGCAATTGTAGTCTGTACCTAAGTACACAATAATTGAGGCATACCGAGCCTGAATACCTATCTGGTATGAGTAAGTGTATAACGGGAGGCAATACCTGCCTAAGTTGTAACCAAATAACTGTATGACCACGTCATATGATAGTAAGTAACTGTAGTCCCGCAGAACTATGATTTAATATATGAGGTGTTGCATCCAGCAACAAGTGATTGTAGATCCGCAGATCTATGTTTGAACGTTTAGCGTGTCCGTTTACCCGATTAGCATAAGCTAACCCGGACATGAATTGAGCTAACGGCCTCGCGTGGCAGCACCACCGATCCGTTAACTTATTGTGAATCCCGAGTATCACTCGCTGATCCATTGATTGAAATTTCGTCCACTGCAATACCGTGGTTTCGTTTTGTGCCCACTTTACCGTGGCATCGTTTGGTGCCCGCTGCAATACCACGGCATCGTTTTTGGAATTGCTCGCAGCAATTTGTGATTGAGCCGGCAGTACAACGACATGCCCGACTAAGTTGTTTGAGAGCCAGCAGTACTCGACATGCATGACTAAGTAGATCGTATAATAGTATGTAGATATTCATCAGGTGACACCCCCACGGTTGGATTACATCCTGGGCCGGGGGACCATCCCTGGTTGGATTACATCCTGAGCCAGAGTCGTCACCAGTTGAGTAGTATGGATATAAGAAGTCTGTACTAACTTGTGATAATATTGTATACTCCTAGCCTAAAGCCTAGAAAGTATATATAACGGAGTCTTGGGAAAATGTTCACTTAAGTTCGGTTCCCATTCTAGTGATAATGAAGTGTGTTGACAGTTTTAGTTCTTAAAGAATAACTAAACTTGTAACAGTACAGATGTTGTTCAGTGTAGGTAGAACTAACTAGTTCTAATGTATTCAATGATATTGTCCCGTGACAATATGGCCAAAAGATTGTGATAACTAAATCAAGTTATGTGTTGGTAATCGTTTCCAACGACCTAACCGGGTACGATTGTAACCTATCTAGGTTAAGTATTGATATTGTTCTAAAACAATATTGCGGGTGTAATTCCTAAGTATTACACATTTCGTATTACATACAGTAATATAAATAGTTGTAAATTATAAACGATTGTTAATATGATTTGAAAACAGCAATTGAGCATGTGTTTCACCCCGAAAATAGTAAAACAGTTGAAAGGGTGGGGCTATGAAACTCACTTGTGAGTTGTTAATGATACGATGATACGCACGTCGTCCAAATGGTAACCTTCTAGTGTCCTAAACACGTGAGGTTGTATAAGTACGAGATCAAATAGTCTGACCAAGTAAGTCGTTCGAATGTTTGTTTGTCGCTTGGTTTTAAAGACCGTGTACGGGGGTTCGGGGGCAGCGCCCCTGATAGCGGGGTCCAAGGGGTGGCAACCCCTTGCGGGGTCTAAGGGGCAGAGCCCCTGGCTGGGGTCGAGCTGCCAGGTCAGCTTGGAAAATTTTTATTTCTACTACTTTGCTTTAAAGAAAACGCATTCGAAATCCAAATTCGGGTAAAATCGAGTGATAAAATTTGGTTGTCAATACTTAGTGAAAAACATAGGTTTTTAAGGTTCTGCGACGTCAGATGCGACGTCAACTGCGACGTCAGATGCGACGTAGGGTCTTGCGTCGCTATGTGCGACGTTGCAATTTAATGCGACATTGCGTGTTACGTCGCAATGTGCGACGTTTAAGATTTACTGCGACGTAGGGTGTTACGTCGCATCATGCGACGTTGAGATGTTTTTGCGACGTTGGCTGCGACGTCGCAGCATTGTTTTTGGTCCCTGCGACGTAGCGGACTGTTCGCCGGAGTTTGAGTCGGAAATGAGTTTTCCGGCCTCCGTTGAGTCCGATTCTTTTACCCAACCCATAATTAAGTATTTTAAGCTTATCTAAACCGCAAACAAGCAAAATAACAAAGTTTTGAGAGATTTCGAGAATTGTCAGAAACTTACAAATTCGCGCGAGGAGAATCCGAAAAGATAGGATTGTAGATCGTTGCGTGGTGATCGTTTTTCCCTAAAGGAGCTTTGAGATTGGAGGTCGTTTGACGGTGGTTTTTGGCGGATTATGGTGGCGGTGGTGTGGTGGTAGGTTGTAGAGAGAGAGATGAGAGAAAAGTTGAGAGGAGAGAGAGAGTGAAATGTGGTGAATGAGAAAGAATGAGGAGGGATTTGGGTTTTTATTTGAACTCAGATCCCTAACTCGTGTACTGTGGTCTCCAACCACAGTACAAAATGTCCGTGATTTTATACCTGATTAAAATGTAGATTTATTACTTTAAATCTATAACTTGGTTATGTTATTTTGTAAGTATTTTTAATAAAAATATTTCACTTGAACTATAAAATGTAATTATTCAAAGTTTAAAATCGGCGCGAAATTTGACTTTTTGACCGGGTGTTACACATACCTTCAGCGTGAATATCATGAAGCATGATCTGTAGTTCTTGTACTTGACTGATCACAGTCTTAGAATCAACCATCTTATAATCCAAAAACCGAGCTACCACAAATTTCTTGGTTCCAGCATCCTCTGTTTTATACTTCCGATCCAATGATTCCCATAGTTCTTTGGAAGTCTTGATTTGAAAATAAACATTGTACAATCCATCAACCAAGCAATTCAGTACATAATTCCGACAAATAAAGTCAGAATGGTTCCAAGCTTCAACAGCTCTCAAAGCTTGTGCATCGGTTTCCCCTTCAGCAAGTTGGGGTAAAGATTCGGTCAAGAACCAAGACCAATTCAGAGTAGTGAGATAGAAGAATATCTTCTGCTACCACCTCTTAAAGTGCAAACCAGAAAATTTTTCCGGCCTCTCAGCATGAGTAGCAATAGTTGGAATGGTCACAGTAGCAGTGTTAGCACCAGACATTGGTTGCTTTGAAGCACTAGATTGACCCTCAGCCATAGTAAATCTGAAAATTGCAACAAACTAAAACGAATAAGTAGTTAATCGTAACAGATTATAATAAACAAGAAACTCTAGCCCGGTTTCTTGAAAACAATACGAAATTCTATCTTGGTTTCTTTGAAACGATAAGAAACTCGATCCTGGTTTCTTATCTTTGATAGAAAAACGATTAAATCGAAATTGTGGACTGATTATAATATGCAAATCAATACACAATATTTAACCAAAATTGGTTGCAAAAGTATAGCAAACTTTCTTCAAGGGCTTTCACTTATATCAAGATATACATTTCTCAATTAATATGAAGTTGTATATATGTGCTTTTAAAAGCTGTTATATAAACCAATTAATTATGAGAATTGTATAGACAATAGTAGACTTCCAATACATTTTTATAAAGGCAATATTTGAAAAGAAATGCTAACAGAAGCCATTTAAATAAGAAGATGGCAACAGAAAGGTGATGTTTGTATATCAATGTTTATATATATCAGCACAATCAATCAGATTTGATGGTCTGATAATGAACCCAAAGAACAATATAGTGACACCCGACAATTTAGGTTGAACGTTAAACCTAACCTAGAACATCATTTACATGTATTTAGTTTTGTATTAGGGTAAATACTTGTAACTACTTGTATATATGTATATACACATACGTGATTACCTGTAATTATGCGGAACGATCGGACGAAGTCCGACACTATGTACAACGTTGGTGAAAACACATTTATAAATAACGTAAACCTATTTTATGATTTAAATAGTAGTTATTTACATTATATTATTATTTCGTATAATAATACATGAAAAACCTAGACATTTTGTTTAAAACATATCAAACGCAACAAAAATGCGCGAATCGAATTCGGCAACTAAATGAAAGTCAATAAATATTTTGACAACTCAAAATATAGTATTTTAATAATACTTCAATAGAAAAATATCCCAAATATATCGTTAATTAAAACGACACCGAATAACGTTAGGCGATTTAACATTTTAATACGAACAACGGGTAAACGGCCACAATACGTAACACAATTTGGGAATCAAAAATTAAATCAGCTCCACCTCTTATGGGACCCACAAAATCCAGCCCCCACACACCATGTGATCCCACATGCACCACCAATTTTTAATCCACTCAAAACTCATGCAAAGGAACCATTTCACATCATTCACCTCATTCACTCTTCAACTATTCTCTCCACCTTCTCTCCAACTCTCCACTCTCTCTCTTTAAAATCCGGAGATTTACCATCATAACACCACCACACCACCACACAACCACCATTGACCACCATAAACCACCATACAACCACCACTTCAAAAATTCATCATTTTTCAAGGAAACTTCAAGACAAGCATCCTCATCTTCTTCTCATCATCATAACACCATTGTGAGGACATTCTCTTCTTCTTAATACTCTTATTAACATGATATTAAGTTCACTCAACATGTATGTAACAAAACTTTGCTTAAAAACCCTTTTCTTAACATAAAACTCATAAAAAAATGAAAGAAAACTTCCTGTCCAGAAAGTTTTATCGACATTAACGATTTTTATAAAAAAACATTTTTTCATGAAAATAGACGTTTTTATAGTCTAAAATCAACTTCAGGAAGTAATCTTTCCAACTCCACTAGCCTCATATTTTTCTGAGCTCGTTTACTATTTTTAATAATTTTTGTGAGAACACATAGGTAATCTGTCCAGTAAAGTCAGAAAGTTTAGTCATATGGTTTTGGCCATATCTTGAGCTATATAGATCCAAACGACTTGAAACCATCGCCAAAAGTTCAAAAATTTTGTTGTCTACAAATTTTATGTTGAATACTTTTTCTGAAAACCTATAGATTTTGCCCAGAAATTACGACTTCATGCATGTGTCTAAATCTGACCTCAGAAGACAAAAGTAATTATTAATTATTAAAAATACTTAGACTTCTCAAACAATTCTGAAAACAATACTTAAGGTAAAAAACATATGGGGGAACAACTGGTAATTTTTTTGAATCTTATGACGGATTGTATATTTTTAGAAAAATTCGACAAATAGACGTAATTTCTGGAAAAATAAAAAAGTGGACTGATTTTTGGATAATGATAAAAACCGACACTTTTCGAAACTTGGTAAATATGGTGAAACTGATTTTATGACATATGAACATATCTAAGTATTTGACAAAAGTTTCGGGTCGAACCGAATCGGTTTGACCAAGTCAACAAAAACGGGGCTCGGCTTTGAAAAACATTAAACTTACTATTTTTGGTAAGTGTGGTAAAAAAAAGAGTTTGGGTAACTTACTAAGTGACTTGGACCAAAAACGAGACATGAAAACAAAACCCGAACGAAAAATGACACTTAGAACACTTGGACCAAAAATTGAAAATCTTATTTCACTAAGTGTTAAACTTGCGCAACAACCGATAATTACATACGAAAACAACGCGATAACACTTGACTCATACTATTACAAAGTATAAAATGAAACAAACATAATGATAATGTCTTTTAAGAATTATTATTATTACAAACTTTCACCAACGGGTTGTACACATTTTTGAAAAATAAACTTACTTGGACATACTAGTTGAGTGAACAACTAACGTAGGTGGACATTAACCCTCCACCTACACGATTGGCTTAAGTGGACATTAACCCTCCACTTATATAGATGGTCTTTTGAGACATCTACTTACACACAACCTTATACGTTTAGGGCGTTAGAAGGTTGCAGATTGGAACACACGTTACATGCTAATTGTTATAATTTCTTGCTAGACTCAGGTGAGTTTCATAACCCCTTTTTACTTATTTTTAACTGTTTTGGGGTGAGAATACATGAACTGCTTTTACGAACATAAATACTTTAAACAATTATACTGATTGCCTGAGTAACTTAAAGGCCTCTCAACATCATTGATCTACAATTATTTATTTCAAGTGCATGATTAGTCACCTGCTAGAAACACCAACCTTCATGTTAAACTTTGAACCGTGAATGCATGATAACTATATACTCCCTCCGTCCCAAATTGTTTGTCCACCTTTCTATTTATGTTTGTCCCAAAATTGTTGCCCACTTTCAAAATCAACCAATCAAAATACTTGAAAATTGTAAAGTTGAAATTCTATTGGCAGTCAACAGTAATAAATGCATTTTTCTTAAACTGTGTGTTTCTTGTTTGGTGACAATCATTTTGGGACGGAGGGAGTACATTATATGGCACGTGGTGCTACTTTTCGGGCACGTTGTGCTACTTTCGGGGCACGTTGTTCTACTTTTCGGGCACGTTGTGCTACTTTCCGGGCACGTTGTGTTACCTATATGACACGTGGTGTTACTTCCAATAAACATATGCATACATGGTAACCGTACATACTATTTGGGCACTTGTGCTACTTTCGATACACATATGAATACATGATAACATAATATACTATTTGGGCACTTGTGCTATTTCCGATACACATATGAATACTTCATGTTGTTGCCTGTAGGAGCAATAGTCACAATACTTCACATCTTAACGCGTGATTTATAATACTTCTGAGAAACTTGTGGTTTATACTTTTGATTTTAACTGACAAAACCTATGAACTCACCAAGGATTATGTTGACCCTTTTTAGCATGTATTCGCAGGTTTACTGCAGTAGGATTGGAACTACTTTGGAAGCATTAGCTCGAGTCGCATATTTTTACAAACATCAGAGATTATATTGCATTACTTTATATTGTAGCATGGGTTATGTATTAGAAATCTCTACACTTTTGATGCGAACTTCAGGGTTTACGTAAAACTTTTGTAAACGTTTTATTTATGGGAATGTAATATTTTCAAAATGGCGCACATAGAGGTCGTTCAATATAACTTTGTGTAATGATGCTTTAATTTGGTCGGCGCCCCCATGACACCTCATACTTCCGCTGCCACGTGTTTTGAGGGTGCTACAAATACGACATAAAGTAAGCTAGTAAATTTACAAAAGTTTGTATCGAAACAAGGTAAATTTCAATCGTTATTAACACAGTATGCTCGAAAGAACTCAGGTCTAAGGCAACCCGGTTACGTTTTCAGAGAATGAATATGTGTTCCAGAAATGAAAGAAAATGAAATAAAGAAAACGTAATAAATTACAGTTTCGTTTTCGAATTCGTTTTAAGCTGTAAGCTGTAGATGTAATAAACGAAACTGAAGTAATTAAGTTTTAACAGAAAAGGAACAACAAGTAATCAAAATCGTTATTAAGAGCCGGAGCTTGTGTTGAACACAATTCCCTTAAAACGAATTCGCGTCCGTTTCCCAGGGTACGGCGGCTAAAAGCAGCGTACTGCCGGAGTTTGTCACTTGCCTGAAAATTGCAGCAGAGTTACGGTATGTGTTAGAGAGCAGAGAATAAGAAGAACGAATTGGATATTTTTCGTGTGTCTTATGAATAGAACCAGAGGTTGATATATATACTGAAATATCAACTTGGACAACAAGCTATAAGCTATTTAAAACCAAAAAACGATTTATCAAATCGTTTAAAGCTTTTAAAAGATACGAAAATTAAATGGAAATCGATATCAATCTGTTCCATAAATATATTTTATGGAAGCCTCCGAAAAATCGTGGGTTGGAGCAAAACGAGGCCTGTGCACGCTCTATGATTTCGGAGTTGCATTCGTGTCCGCAGGTCACGCGGGCATGCATTGGTTCACAAGCTCGAACCCAAATTTATCACGATTTGCACCCCCCCTGCGCGCGCGTAGGCAAGGGAGTAAAACACACCATAAGAGATCACATCTTAACCTCCACACTTGAACTTATAAATTGGGGTAAATTGATTTTGTCGGCTATGTACCCCCTGTTTGTCCCAAGGTCGACAACTTACCCTCCAAAGTTCCAATGTATGCTATCTAACCTTATATTATGTGCTAGAATCTCTTAAAAATTAAGTTTTACCGTTTCGGGCTTTTAATTGCTTACTGAGCAGCCATGTGTCAGACCACGTGTCACATTTAGTAATCGTCCACGTCGTCAATTTAACTCGTTGTTCCGGTCACAAGTTACCATCTTACCTACATCGATACAAACTTTACCACTTAAATGCAGACATTGGAACTTTAGAGGGTAAGTTGCCGACCTTGGGACAAACAGGGGGTACATAGCCGACAAAATCAATTTACCCTATAAATTGCTCAAAGTTTTGTCTCATTTCCTATGTGGGACAAAGCCCCATCCATTTCTAGGCTTCCATTTTATCGTTTCAAATAGCTCACTTTAAGACTCGATATCTCATTCATCTCTCATTAACTTTGGACATATAATACACCGTTTCGAAGCTCTTATCAAGAGCTACACAACCATATAATATATTACATATAATTACTATATTCACATATAGATAATTAGGTCCAAAGTTTGGGAAAAATGCAAGTTTTATCCCAATTTTTCCAACATTCACATCCCCTCTTTTCACTGTTTTACTGCTTTTTAAATAGGGGTGAAAAACATAGCTAACGTTTTTGCTACAACATACAACTATTATATAAGTGCTTCCATGATTTATACGAACTGTTTATGATTTATTCATACTATTACAAACTATTTATAAATGCTTTTATGCTTTCATACAAACTGTATATTTATGAAATGACGTTTTCATACTATTCTGGGAATCATGACAACGAATCTTGGTATGGATCTAGGTTTACGAGAGGTAGTTGTAGGGCACAAAAGTCCCGGTGCATGCAACCTATAACCATTAGCTAGGTGACTCTAGCCACTGAATATACGGATAGTACTATCGAAATTGACAGCCTTCCCACTATTATAACTTGTTGGTCGCGCCAACCGCACGACGACAGTCGTAACGAAGAGCGTATATTTAAACAGTTACTGAGGCAAAAACATTATAAACGTCGTGGATTGGTTATAGCACTAGAGGTTGTTACTTTAACTCAA
This sequence comes from Helichrysum umbraculigerum, assembly GCA_949592205.1. Classification (NCBI taxonomy): domain Eukaryota; kingdom Viridiplantae; phylum Streptophyta; class Magnoliopsida; order Asterales; family Asteraceae; genus Helichrysum; species Helichrysum umbraculigerum. The sequence goes on along the minus strand of CATIUR010000003.1, from coordinate 118,809,375 downwards.
CTGGTTTAGCTCACCATTGAGGGATCACCGTCTATGTCCTCCCAACTAAAAAGAATAACTATAATTTGGAAATATGGCTTTCCAACTTTACTTTTGGGTAACATCCCATCGCAAACGTATATTTTGGGTAACGTCCCAACGCAAACGTATATTTTGGGTAACGTCCCAACGCAAACATATATTTTGGATAACATCCCAACGCAAACGTATATTTTGGGTAACGTCCCGACGCAAATTGTATATTTTGGGTAACATCCCAACGAAACTATATTTTGGGTAATGACCCAACGAAACTATATTTTGGACAACATTCCAACGAAACATTATTTGACTTTTATGTCAACAAACTTACAAACAAACTTGGTTTAACGAACTATACTTATAAAACCTGTGAATTCACTTAACATCTTTGTTGACTTTTTACTATGTTTTTCAGGGAATTAGCGTACTGGACGCATATGGATCTAGGCGACCCACGATGAATTAGGATGCCAGCTTTTGAACGAACGGGATTTCTTTTGTATAATTAATACATTTTAGTTATACCTACGAAATCTCTTTTTGAATTATGTATTTATAAACTTGAATGTATTTTCACATTACTATTTCTATGACTTTGACAAGTCGTAGCTTTTTGTAATTGATAGCATCAAATAAGTACCATATTTATATACTAATATTCCCTAGTTTTTATATACTTTTATTACAATTATTTGATAAAATATAACCATTTCGTTCATATTTAGAAAATAGGTAGAAATGGAGCTTGAATTAGTAAAGAACGAAAATAAGTCAAAAATGAGCTAAATAAAGTAATTTTTGTATAAAAGTTAATTGGACTTAAATATAGTTGTGACAAAGTGGTTAAAAGAGTGATAAAAATAAATAAAGTTCGCGAATAATTGAGTTCGAGAAATTAAATGGACTGTGCGAAAATAATTAGATTAAAGATTTATTGGAATTTATGAGTTAACCAAATAATTAGTTGGGTTAAATAAATAATAATAATAATATAATCATATAGTTAGTAGTAATAAATAATAATAAATATAAAGTTAGTAGTAATAAATATAATCATAACGTAATAGTAATAAATAAAGTTAATAATAAAGTTGATGAATAGATAATAAATGATAATAATGATTTATTTGATCTTTGCAGACCACGTAAAGCAACAAGGACAAAGTCAAAATAAAAAGTCCAAGTTAAAAACACGAAGAACAGATCACGTGAAGGCTGTTTGCACGAGATTCAAGAAGCTTCTAAAGTGAATCGGTGGATGCAATTTGAGTCGGCTAGCAAATATTGTTGGATACGGAAATTATTAGTTCAACCGCCGGTTGATTCATTCAACCGCCGGTTGGGACACGGCCTAGCTCAACTATAAATAGAGACCATATTCTGCATACGAAACATACACCAAATACCTTAATAATTAGTAAATACGAATTATTAAACCCGAAATTCGACTAGAAACATTTTCTAGGGGTTTTAGGAACGACTTAGAGGCACGGGAATGCAAGGGTTTGTCTACGATCAAGCATTCGAAGCGTGATTCACGGTTTGGTTTGTGTATCTTATTTTATTTTATTATGAACATGATTTTGTTTATGATTTATTGTTTAACTTCACCCATTATTATGAGCTCATTTTTAATGCTTGTTTAGATTAATTGACATCTAGTAGATGAATATATTTTCGTGATTGGATTTATAGATTTTGATTTCTTGGTAACGAAAGAACGATTGATATTATTGATTTATTGATTTATTCAAGTAGTGACTTTATTGCTTTGCAATTAGTGATAACTTTTGCCTAATATTGTTACTTTGTCAATTGAGTGATTGATTGTGAATTCTAATTAGACGTGATTAGAAGGCTTGAATTGATTAGTAGATTTATTATATTGGTGAACCATAATTTAGAGACATCTTGTATGGTTAATGGTTTTTATGAAAATATAACCGTTAGTTAATTTGAGATTTCATTGATTACATAATTCATAGTTAAGAGGTTTTAAATTTCAAGGACACTTGGATTGTATAATCTTGACTAGGTGATTGTTAAGTGACAACTTATAATCCGGATTGTGTTTTCTAGGTGGACTAAATCTGATCCAGTTCTTAATCTAAAATATCCATTAAGCTAGATGTTAAAAGATCTAAACAAGTATATTTTCTATATTTGAGTACAACTATCATTTATTTGTTTTTCTTAGTTGATTATTAGTTTAATAAACTTTTTTTGACTGTCTGTCGTTAAGAGACACAAAACTCCCAATATTTACTTGCTTTTTTATTAGTGTAACGGTTAGATAAATTAATTACTTAAAATACACATATATTGTTCCCTGTGGAGACGAAATTAACCGGAATTTACCTTTACTATACTATTGTGTGATTAGGTACACTTGCCTAGTTGTGTTTTTGTAACACCCCCAAATTTGATGATTTGCGGAAGCTTGATTTGGGTGTTACTAATCAATAACAAAGCACAAAGATATATAGTAAACGACTCTATATGCGTCGTTTTTAACAAAATATATTGATAATTGAAATGTTTACAACATTTAAAGCTTTACATAGCACGAGTTTAAATAAAAGGAGATTTCAGCACATAAGTACTTGTACAAAATATACTAATGCAAGAAAATCTCAATCGTCTGCATGCTGACTCGAGCTAAAGTCCTGAAGCAGAAACATCCTACTGCTTGGTACCTGCGATATATGCTAAAAGGTCAGCTAAAAGCTGGTGAGCTCACAGGTTTGAAATCAGTTAATATAGTATGAACCGCAAGATTTAAATAATGAATTGCATCCAGCAATTAAATGATAGTCATCGTGTATACAGCCATGAGCACATAGTTGAGCTTAACTCGAGGGCCGGGTCCCCTAAAGAGAATTCCGGGCGAGGTGCCTCCACGAATGCCTAATCCACATTCGTCTTCCCAAATATTAGTACATCCGTTTACCCGGTTAGTGCTTGCTAACCCGGATGAGGTGGGTCAATCCTATATGGTACCATATACTAATATTCACGCTACAACGTATTAACAACTATGCTGACGGAGGACTTTAAATGATTAGTTGTGAAAAACTCATGTAGTATATGAAATGTTTGTACTCGCGTTCACATGTTAAAATTGAGCAATATATCACACCCCTGAGTAAAATAGTAAAAAGAGGGGCTATGAGACTCACCTGAGTCTGAAATCGTTTAAACAAACGTAAGTTGATTAGCCGAGTATGAAGTCCAAAGACTTGTAACCTGAGGGTGTCCACGACACGCGATGGTTATAATCATGATTGGGTATCTCAAAAGATCACCCTTGTAGTTGTTACACAACTATATATATGTCCAAATTACTACGATTTGGTTGATTTGTTAAGTGTTTGAAAAACATGTACGGCCCGTTGGTGACGGATTTGTAATAATAATCTCAACTATTATTATTTTGATTTCGTGGCGTTTTACTTGAAAAATGTGTTTTGATTGTGTTTTAGAAGCCGTTACGGAATCTAAGTACGGGGGGTCCGGGGGCAGCGCCCCTGGTAGCGGGGTCCAAGGGGCGGCAGCCCCTGGTGGGGTCCAAGGGGCAGAGCCCCTGGCTGGGGTCGAGCTGCCAGGTCAGCTTGGAAAATTTTTATTTCTACTATATTGCTTTGACGAAAAACGTATCTGGGATCTGAATTCGGGTAAAATCGAGTGATAAATTTCGAGTCTCGACACTTAGTAAAAATCTGAGTTTTCTGTGTTTTGCGACACAATATGCGACACAAAAGTTGATATGCGACACAAGGGTTGTGTCGCATAGAAATGCGACACAATATCTATACGACACAAGGGTTGTGTCGCATAGATGCGAGATGCTGATTCAACAGCGACATAGTGATAGTGTCGCATAGTATTTGCGACACAAGGTACGACACAATATTGTGTCGCATAGGGTACGACATACTGGGAAATACGACATAACGTGCGACACAAAGGGTAAAATACGACACAACATGCGACACAAGGATTGTGTCGCATGGAAGAACATCAGCCCAGAAAGTCCGGCTGTTTAGATTTTTCCGGCCAAAAACCCATTTCAAATCCGTTTTTAAGCTATGAAATCGTGTTCTATACTTAGTAATGGACATAAACAAGTTATAATAACAATTACAAGTGAAAAATACTAAGAATCGAGAGATTTCGGGATTTTGTCGGAAACTTACAAATTGCCGAAATGAAAATCCGGAAAGATAGCGTTGTAGATCGTCGCGAGGTGGTCGTGAATCTCTAAAAATATTGATGATACGAGTGCGTTTAATAGTAGTATTTTGCGATTTTAATGGGTTGTGGTGGTTTCCTTTTTAGAGAGAAAATAAGAGAGAGAGAGAAGAAAGAAAAAGATGAAATGAAAAGAAAGAAAAGGTGGAGGTGGAAATGGTGGAAGCCCTACCATTTTCAGTCCACGCAATGTGCCCCGTGCGGTGTTCGTTTTCTCCGTCGTTTAACGTTTTTATAAATATTTTGCGCGTTAATTATCCATTTTAAAATACGAATTTTGTTTTATAATTTAATTAAATTGTTTTACCCAGTTATCTAATAATTTAAAGATTTAAAATGTGATTTAAATAATTTGCGTATTTTGTTGTTAAATTGGTAAGTTTCAATTGTACGATACGAATGAATACGAAATATTATCATAAAACGTTATTTAATAAAATTGGTCACCAACGTCCGTATTAAATTGAATCGAAATACATTCGATTTAAATTGCGTACGATTTAACCAAATCGCATTTTCGTATATATTCAACAATATATATAATTCGATACATTAATTAGCCTAACACAGAACTAATTACATGTATTAACATCTGATTAGGTACTAAATACTAGTCCTAATTTGGCGGGTGTTACAATTTTAGTCTAGATAATCAGTAATTTTCTTATCATATTTTATAACCTGATTTTAGCACATCAAGTTTTTTGAATATCCCCACACTTAAGTTCTGCTTGTCCTCAAGTAGAATACATTTTCATCAATAAAAACTTAATAAGCATCAAACTAATATTTAATAATCAAAATACTCAAATTAAAAATCTGTTTTATAAATTAAAAATTTTAACAATTTAATTAACATGGATAACTATATTGTACAAATAAAAATTATTATTATTCGTGCAATATATAGTTCATAAATGATTACTAATATATTTGTCCACTTTAAACAATCTATACTTATATTTCTGAATATATCTTTATTATTAGTATGCATATTACTTATGATTTTCACATATGATATATTCTTAAACTTAATCATGAAATTTTGTCGCACCCCCAAAACACGTGCCAGCGGAAACATGGGGTGTCACGGGGGCGCCGACTAAATCAATTATCACAACACAAAGATTAAAGCAAACGACCTCTATATGAGACGTTTGAAAACGTTACATTCCATAAATAAAAGTTTACATAAGATTCTAAAGTTCGCAAACATAGTCTAGAGATTTATAATACATAATCGTTGATATAAAATGTCATAATGCAATTTAAATCTCCTGTTTGAAAATATGCGACTCGAGCTATGCTTTCCAAAAGCATCATACTGTCCTGTTTCCTGTGGGTAGTCCTACTGCGTCTGTAAACCTGAGAATACATACTAAAAGGGTCAACATAAAGTTGGTGAGTTCATAGGTTTAATCTGTAAAGGAACCATGTAAACACAAGGTTTTCTGTTTGTAAAATAGAGTTTTGTAAAACAGAGTTTCTGTGTTAAGTCAAGTTCTGCGTAATAAAGTTCTGTAAAAACAGTTTCTGTGTGAAATCAAGTTCTGCATAACAAAGTTCTGTAAAACAGAGTTTCTGTGAGAAATCAAATTCTGCATAACAAAGTTTCTGTATAATAAAGATTCTGTATACTATAGTATTGTATACTATAGTCCTGTTTAGTATTGCCATGAGCTCATGTATTCGAAGCTTTAACAAATTCTGCTGCCTCTATGTGTCTAATCCGGGACACATCCTGATTCAAATAATTATGCGCCCGTGGGTTAGCTGGAGCGACCAGCTCGGACGGGATTGTCAATCCCAATAGTACTATTCACAATTATTCGCGCTTTATGAAATTAACGAACCATGAAATTGAGGACTTATTAGTGGATTAGTTCTGCTACTCATGCAATAAGTATATGTTCTGTGTCTGTTTCTGTTTCTAGCAATCATAAGTAAAAATCTGTAAAAGTTTCTGTTTCTGTTTCAAACAATCATAAGTAAAATCTGAAAAGTTTCTGTGTGTATGTATTCTCACCCCAAAACAGTTCAAAAACAAGTAAAAAGGGGGGGCTATGAAACTCACCAGAGTTAAGCAGGTAGCAAGCAATAATCAAATAGCAAGAAAAGTCCAAAGCGCAACCTTCTAACGTCCTAAACGTATAAGGTTGTGTAAGTAGATGTCTTATAAGACCGTCTATAGCGATTGTATAAGTGGGGGTCAATGTCCACTTAAGCCAATCGTGTAGGTGGAGGGTTAATGTCCACCTAGAGCTAGTTCATCAACTAGTATGTCCAAATAAGTTATTCAAGTTCGTTTATCAAAAACGTGTATGACCCGTTGGTGAAAGTTTGTAATAATAATTCATTTAGACATTATTATCAAGTTTGTTTTGTTGTATACTATTCAGTAGTACAAATCGTGTGTTGCAAATAGATTATTTTAGCTTGTATAAGTCTTAAACCGTAGGTCAAAGTTGGTCAACTCGTTGGTCAAAGCTGGTCAAACCTGGTCAACTGGTCAAACCTGGTCAAACTGGTCAAACCTTGTCAAACTGGTCAAACCTGGTCAAACTGGTTAAGGTTGGTCAAACTATGAGTCACTTCTCAATTTATGAGTGATCACTTATAGAGTCACTTCTAATTTATGAGTCACTTATAGAGTCACTTTTGATTTTATGAGTCACTTATAGAGTCACTTCTGATTTATGAGTCACTTATAGAGTCACTTCTGATTTATGAGTCACTTATAGAGTCACTTCTGATTTATGACTCACTTATAGAGTCACTTCTGATTTTATGAGTCACTTCTAATTTATATGTCGGTTTCTAATTCGGGAAGCTTTCTAAGTTTAGTTTTTGGTCCAAGTTACTAACTAAGTCACCCAAAACCATTTTTGTTACCACTTTCCAAAAATAGTAAGTTTTGTCGTTTTTAGCCACCGAGCCGTTTTTGTTGACTTGGTCAAACCGACTCGGTTTGACCCGAAACTTTTACCCAACCCATATATCAGTTTATAGAGTCCAAATAATTTGACGGTTCGTGTCGGCGTTAGCCCGAAGTGTCGGTTTTTAACATGCAACTTACGATATTAAGATTTCATAATTTTCGACTTTTTGTCGGTTTGGTTCGCCATTTAAATTCTACCACTTCTGGTCAGATTCAAGGTCCAAGATTTTTATCAACTGATCTTATACTAATCTAGTCCAACATATAATTTTTCCAGAAATCAAAGTGTCCATTCACGTAGGTAATTAATTCCGCGGAGCTACCGTACTCGGTTTTCGACAATGGTCAGACCAGGCTCAAAGATGGGTTTATTCGTAAAAATGAGCACAGATCTGGGAAAAGTATAAAACACAAAAGTTGTATATCTTTTCAATACGCAACTTTTAAAAAAAAAATTCGTTATCTAATTCTTCCTAGAACTCGAGATATGATCAAATTAGTAAGCTGACTTTTCTGGGACAGAATCTGTCTTTTTACATATGTGTTACAAAAACGTGTTTTAGCTATGATTTTGGACATAAACATGTTAGATGAACTAAATAACATCCAAATCAGTAATATTCAAGCATAATAAGTGAGGGTTTTAGTGATTCTTACAAAGGGTGTGAAGAACAAAAGATGAAGATGAAAAAGGTGGTGATCTTGATTCTTGTTCTTGCTCCTTTTTCTTCTTGATTCTTGGTGGATTGTGGTGTATTATGGTGATTATTTTAGTGTAAGTGGGTCTGAGTTTTTGGTGAGGATGATGATGATGATTTTGATGGAGTGAAGAGGGAGGAAGAGAGTGGAGTGTGTAAATGATCAAGTGTGAAATGAAGTGAAAAATGATGGTTGTAAGGAATGCATGTGATATGTATGGCTCATTTAGAAAAAGAAAATGATAAGCATGTGAACCCACATGGGGGGGGGCCCACATGGGGTCCCACTCAGGGGTATTATGGTCATTTTTCATTCCTAGCTTAATTTGTTGCGTTTTACGGTCGTTTACCCGATTGTTTAGACGTTTATATATACGTTAAACGTTTAATACGCGTTTTTAAGTAACGATTTAAATTTTGATATTCTTAATTGATATAAAAGTTTAAATACTTGGAACATTTATAAAAATGTTCCGTTAATTTATCGGTCTCGATTTGCGTGCTCGTTTTACGGAGGTTAAATTGCGTAACGTTATTTTTGCACGTTTTTGTTATCGATTTAAGACGCAATATATTTTGGGTAAATTTTCATTGAAGTATTATTTAAAATACTTAATTTAAGTTGTCAAATTAATTATTGACGTTTATTTGGTTGCCGAATTAAATTCGCGCGTTTTCGTTGCGTTTGAGACGTTTTAACCAAAACGTCTAGGTTTTTCGTGTATTATTTTAACAAAATAATAATAAGTGATAAATAACTTCTAAGAATGGATTAAAGTTATTTATAAAAAGGTTTTTACCAACGTCGTATATTCTGTCGGACTCCGTCCGGTTGTTTCGCACAATTTCACCAAATTGCGTAAGCGTAATACAAAATAATTACGGAAGTGTATATTCACATAATACATATAGTTACAAGTAATTACAAGTATTTAGCCTAATACTAAACTAAACACACGTAATTAAGGTTTCTAACAGGTTAATCAGTAACCCTAAATCGTCGGGTGTCACATTCTCCCCATGTTAGGAGAATTTCGTCCTGAAATTTGTTTTCAGTCACTGTCTGTGTGGGGTCAGTGAGAGAGTAAGTGGGTGGTTCTAGTGAATTCAGACCTCGTCTTGAGATTCACCGGGCCTTGATGATGGGTAAGCCATCAGGGTCTAAGTTCTTGGTTTTCTGTTGTAAGGTTTCTGTAGGTTTCTTAATGAAACAATTCTTGTTTAACTTTTCTCCCCACGTTAGATCGGTGTTCTACTAGTAACAGTAAGAATACAATAGGTTTCTCATGGCAACGATTCGGATGGGATTTTAGATGGCATCGAGAAAGGAAAGAGAATGGAAATTCCGATGGTTTATTATGTCTAGGGAGAAAAGTTTTGTCTGCTAAGTTCGAAATGAGGTTCTGAATTACGATTTCACGGCTAAAATCAATCTGTTATTTATGCGTTATTCTTAGCTTCTAAGTCTGTGGGGCGCGATCGCGTAATTTAGTACCGAATAAGATTGAAAATAGTCAAGTTATTGAGAGGTAACGTACCCGTAACAATGTTATGGGTTCTGTCGAGCGTTGTTGTTCTGATTGTTATTTCATGATGTAAACACATCCGTTCGTATACGTTTGGAAAATTATCCCCGTGTACTATAAGTAGGACAAATATTCCTAATTAGTCGGTCGTAGTAAGGTCATTTACTATAGGGTTCATAGTAGGAAAACATTCTTATGTGGTTTGTTGTAGGAATCATAGTTGGAAGCGTGTATTATGTCTCGGGTATTGGGTAATTCGTTGACGTACAAGTCAAAGTAATGATCAAATCTTGATAAAAGAAAAATGAAAGTAGTAATTGGATTCCAATAAATAGTTTGTTAAAACTGTCAATAAATCAGTTTGTAAACAATTCGCAAGTTATGAGTAATTTGTTGGATCACATCCAACATAAATCGTTGTAAACGTATTTTTCCAATATGTTAATTGTTAGAAGACCCGCAGGTGTTTCAAAGTATAAGTCGTTATCGTTCTTTAGAAAACATAGATCTTTGAGAAAAATTAAGTGAAAATCAAGTGTTTGTTTATAGGTACGGTTTTTGTTTGTTAAAAATGTCATCATAATATATGTTGAAAACTTAATGCCAACCAAAATACGTTGGAAACTCTTGTCAGCACGTTGAATGACTCTGTTTAACAAAAATTCGTTGAAAGCTCTGGTTATTGAAAGGTGTTGAAAATTCCATTTTGTCAAATATCGGTTGAAAGTTTACGTCTGTGAAAAATCCATAGCGTCTATTCTATTCTCATGGCTGCGTAGCCTAGCAGCTAGTACCCAAAACGGTATGATGAGCGGGTTCCTGTGCGTATTGAGGGGTATGCATGTTGGATGATTCCCCGCGTCTCAAGAGTTGTGGTTAACCAATTTCATCGTCGGACATCTACACGAAGACGGTTCCTAGCGGTTGGAGTATCAGTAGTAGTAGTAGTAGTAGTAGTAGTAGTATAGTGTTGGGTCAAAACTGTTTTTGGTTTGAAGTTGTTGATGAGAAGACAAAGAGTACAAGTGTTTAAAACTGTTTATGTTGAAGGTTAAAACTGTCTTTACAAAGCTACAACTGATAGAAGAAATCTGAAGAGAAGACAAGTGTTACAACTGATTGAAGATAGATTTCAACTGATAGTTATGTATCTGTAAGTGGTTAAAACTGCTTATGTATCTGTAACTGTTATTTATATATGTAGCAGTTAACACTGATTATATATTTGTACTTGATCTTATATTACAATTGAAGCAGTTACCACTGAATGTGTAATAGTCACAACTGTTTACTTCAGAATGGTAGTTACAACTGTTTATGATTTTGTGATAAGTATGAGTCGGTTATGGAAGTTATTTTATTCCATATTTGTAGGAGATTGTATAGGACTCTATGTGTTATAAATAGAGATCTTTTAGACCTAGATAGGTTAAGGTTTTGCACAGCTTCAAGGTTTTCTGTAACCCTAATACATTAAGTGTATTCGTCTTATATCATTAATAAGATTGAAGCTTTTGATATATTATTGTGTTCATTATATTAATTTATATTCGTTGATCTTCTTAATATTATTGAGTGTGATTCCGCAACTTCTCAATAATACATTCAAGGCTTATTATATACGATTGTTTATTAAGTTAAACAGGGACTAACAAAGTGGTATCAGAGCTTGTGAAGCTTTGAAGACAGGAAGATCTGGGATTATTCGTATTATTGTTTGAGGTTTAGTTATTAAATTAAGTTTTGATTTCAATGGCTACTGAAGGGAATGAAGGAATTCAAGCAACAAAGATTCCAATGCTCAAACCTGATGAGTTTGACCTATGGAAGGTCAGAATCAGGCAATACATGCTTCTCACAGATTATCAGATGTGGGAAGTTGTTGTTAATGGTATACCAGTAACGCTTGATGGTGATGGTGTAAAGCAACCGAGACCACCACCAACATCTGATGCAGAGAGAAAAATCAGATCTACAGAGTACAAGGCTCTTAGTACACTGTTGCTATCCATACCTAATGAGCATCAGAGTAGATTTGATTCTTGTGAGGATCCCAAGGTACTAATGGAGGCAATTGAGAAGAGGTTTGGTGGTAATGATAACACCAAAAAGAATAAAAGATCTCTGTTAAAGCAACAATTTGAGAATTTTAGCCATGTGAAAACTGAAACTCTAACTCAAACCTTTGATAGGTTTATAAATTAGTTGGAGAATTGGAAAATTACAAGGTTAAGATTGACAAAGAAGATCTTAACAGAAAGTTCTTAAGATCATTAGGTGATGAATGGACAATCTACACTGTTGGATTGAGGCAGAGTTCAGATATTGAGGTCAAGGAATTAGGGGATATATACAATGATCTGAGAAATTTTGAGTCTAAGGTGGAAAGTAAGAAGCAAGCATCTGGGTATAGTCACAATGCTGCTTTTATGTCTATGGCTGGAACAAAAGCAGAGTCAAGTCAAATGGGTTCTACTTATGTTTCAGGAGGAGCAGGATCATCATCTAACAGTTCTAATGATCAGATACTAGAATCTTTTTTTGCAAGTAATGTGAATTCTTCACTTACTAATGAAGATTTGGAACAATTTGATGGTGATGATCTAGAGGAGATGGACATTAAGTGGCAAATTGCTTTGATTACTCAGAGAGCAAAAAGGTTCATGCAGAGGACTGGTAGGAACAACTTTGCATACAAGAGGAATGATGCAAATTGGTTTGATAAGAGCAAGATTGAGTGTTTCAATTGTCACAAGATGGGACACTTTGCTAGAGAATGCAGAAACCCTAGGCAAGAGCAGAATGGTAATGGTCAGAGAGCTGGAAGCAATGGTACTCAAATGATAAACATTCCAATTCAGGGTGCTTCAGCAAATGCATTGGTGTCTATGGATGGCTGTGGATGGGACTGGAGTGATCAAGAAGAACATGTTGTGAAGAATCAATGTCTCATGGCCATTGCTGACAAAAAGTCAGAAGTTCCTACTGAGGTACAAAATAAATTATGTTCTGCTGTTTGTAAACAAACTGTTAAACATTACAGGGATCATAATATAAAAGTGTGTGAGGAACTAAAACAATGGGAAATCAAAAGTAAACACACCATAGCAGTCATTGAAAATCTGGAAAATCAAATAAAGGCATATGAAGTCAATGCAACACAGTTTAAATATGACATTGAATATGCTAGGTGGGAGAGAGACACTTTTAAAGATAAAGTCGAGTTGTTGTCTAAGAAACTTACTGAGGTCACATGTGAAAGGGATAACATAAGACTTGATGTAAATAAATTAGAATATGCTTCTAAGAGTGTCAATAAACTTATTGATTCACAGATTCATGATAAAATTAAGATTGGATTAGGGTACAATAATGTACCTCCACCTTATAATCACACCTACTTTCCTCCTAAAAGTGAAATTGATATCAATTCACTTAAAAGAGGAATGACAGATGAGGTTAAAAAGGCTGATCCAATTAAAAGTTTATCTGATGATGAGTTGTTTGTTGAAGGTGAAGTTAGTGACTGGACTGAAGAAGATGATCAGAGTGATAGGACATCTGTTAGTGAGAAAAATGTAAAATCTGAATCATCTAAGTCTGAGTCAACATGTGAGAATGTGAAGAGAGTAATTACTGGTCTAGTTTCTAAGCTTAAGTCTGATAAACTAGAAGAGGGTAAGAAAATGTTTAAGGAAAAGGCTAAACTGGCCTTAGAGAATGTGAGTTTGAACACTAACAAATCTAAACATGGGGTAGGATATGTTAGTAATACAGTTAATTCAGTTACTAAACCTATTGTTAAATCTGATGTGAATAACTGTGTTAATTGTAAATGTAAAGCAAGTACTTTTTTACATAATTTTCAAAATCAAAAACCCAGAGGTAATCAAAGAAACTGGAATCAAATGATTTCACAAAGATTGGGTAATAATGTTACCGTGATAAAAGAAAAGACTTGCTTTATATGTGGAAAAATGGGTCATCTTCAATATGACTGTTATCATAATCCTGAGAATGTTCAAAGGATTAGAAAACAGTCATGGACAAAAGAAAATATGATTAATAAACAAAACTTTCAATCAAAAGTTAATCATACTGCCAGAGTTCAGAAGATAAACTCAAAGGCTAACATGTTAAACACTGTTACAGATAACTCTACTGCAGCAGTAATAACAAATTTAGCCAAAAGTAAAAAGACAAAAACAGTGGTCACAAAATACAAAAACAGTGTTAATAAAACTAACACTGACTCTTCATTTGGTAAAACAGTTAAAACTGTTAAGCCAAAAACCACTGTTAAGTCTAAAATAAGTTGGATTTGGACACCTATTAAGTCTGATAAATTAACAGGTCCAAATATCAACAGTGCATCACAATCAATAATCTTCAAGAAAGTTGAGTATGTGAATGCACATGGGAAACCCAAAGCCAAATTGGTTTGGGTTCCCAAGAGAAATTAATTCTCTTTTTGACTGTTTGTGCAGGGCAAGCCAAAGAGCTTATGGCATATTGATAGTGGATGCTCAAGGCACATGACTGGAGAGAAAGGAAAGCTACAGGATTTCAAATCTTTTGATGGTGGATATGTAGCTTTTGGAAGCAATCCAAAAGGAGGCAAGATCATAGGCAAAGGGACAGTTCAGAGTGAAAAGCTAAGTTTTGATAATGTTTATTTTGTGGAACAACTGAGGTATAATTTGCTAAGTGTGAGTCAAATCACAGATAAAAAGAACCCAGTTCATTTTACTGACACTGAATGCCTTATCTTGTCCAAGGAATTCAAAATACCTGAAAACATGATTTTAATGAGAATTCCAAGGCAAGATAATGTATATAAGTGTGACTTAGCAAATATGACACCTCAACCTGATTTAAACTGTCTTATTTCTAAAGCAAGTGTGAATGAATCTGAACTGTGGCATAGGAGGATGTGTCACATGAATTTCAAAACCATTAATAAACTTGTCAAAAACAAGCTTGTTAGAGGTTTGCCTGAAAAGGTCTATTCATGTGATGATCATTGTGTTTCTTGTCAAAAGGGAAAGCAACACAAATCCTCATTTAAGTCCAAAACTATGAATACAAACTGCACACCCCTACACTTATTGCATATGGACTTATTTGGACCAACCAGTATAAGTAGTATGGGGAAAAGATCTTACTGCCTTGTCATTATTGATGATTACACTAGATTTACATGGGTTTTCTTTCTTAGGACAAAGGATGAGACATGTGAAATACTTAGATCATTTATAACTAAGATGGAAAATCAATTGGATAAAAGAGTAAAGATCATCAAAAGTGATAATGGAACAGAATTTAAAAATCATGAGATGGATAAATTCTGTGAAGTTAAAGGTATTAAGAGAGAATTTAGTGCACCTAGAACTCCTCAACAAAATGGAGTAGCTGAAAGGAGGAATATGACACTGATTGAGGCTGCTAGAACCATGCTATCTGATGCAAAGCTACCTATGTCCTTTTGGGCAGAGGCAGTTAGCACAGCTTGCTATGTTCAGAATAGAGTATTAGTTGTTAAGCCTCATAACAAGACACCATATGAACTGTTATTTAAGAAAAAGCCATTGGTTAGTTTCTTAAAATCTTTTGGCTGTCCTTGTACAATCTTAAATACCAAAGATCACTTAGGAAAGTTTAAGAGTAAGGCAGATGAGGGGATATTTGTTGGTTACTCTATTCAAAGTAAAGCTTATAGGGTATTCAATTAAAGGACCAGGACCATAGAAGAATCAATGAACATGACTTTTAATGGAAACACTGTTAATCCTGATGGAAAAGGTCCTGAAACACTGTTTGACATTGATGCACTTAATACTGCTTTTAGATATACAAATGTGGATTCTAGTGCAGGTACAAGTGCAGGTACAAATACATGAACAGGTGCTGGAGAAGGTAGATCAAACTCAGGAATATCAGCTGGAAAGAAGAGTGATTCATTGGAATACATTTTGTTTCCAATTTGGTCTCCTGATCCCCCAGAAGTGTTTGAATCTGATCAATCAAAGAAATCACAGAGCTTAGAATCAGAAAAATCAGATGAAACATCATTTACTCATGTTGATGATTCTGATAGACCAGTTATGGAAGACAGTGCCGAAGACAGTGATATGAGTCCAGCAAAGAAGTATTCAAAGGTAGATGTGAATGTTGATCAGACACCAACAAAGCAAATTGACAAGGAGCAGGAACAATTAAATTATTTACATTTGATGAGCTCTACTTCTTTGTCAAAGAGAATTTCAAGAGAAGTGTCAAGTAGTGAGTCTGGACAAGAAGGAAATTATACCAACTTGGAGGTGGAGATTCAAGAAACAGCAGCATCTATATACATTACTCATAAAGATCATCCACTTGAGAATGTAATAGGAGATATTGAATCTGCTGTTAAAACAAGAAATCAAAGTCAGGTATTTGAAGCTTCAGCAAATGAGGATGAAGTAAATCTTGATACGGAAGCAGTTAATACTTCTATGTTTGCTTGTTTTCTGTCTCAAACAGAACCAAAGAAGGTTACTGAAGCTTTAAGAGATCCTAGTTGGATTGAAGCTATGCAAGAGGAATTGCTTCAATTTAAGATTCAAGAAGTCTGGACATTGGTTGATTTGCCTAAAGGGAAGAGGGCAATTGGTACTAAATGGATTTTCAAAAACAAGAAAGATGAAAGAGGTATAGTGATCAAAAACAAGGCTAGATTGGTTGCACAGGGATATTCACAAGAAGAGGGAATTGATTATGATGAAGTTTTTGCACCTGTTGCAAGAATAGAGGCAATCAGATTGTTTTTGGCTTATGCTTCATTCAAAGGATTCATTGTGTATCAGATGGACGTTAAGAGTGCTTTTCTGTATGGCACTATACAGGAAGAGGTTTATGTATGCCAACCACCAGGGTTTGAAGATTCCAAGTTTCCTGATAAAGTTTTCAAACTTGAAAAAGCTCTTTATGGATTACATCAAGCACCTAGAGCTTGGTATGATACTTTTTCAGATTATCTGTTGCAGAATGGATTCAAAAGGGGTGCAATAGATAAAACTTTGTTCACAAAAAGGATTAAGGATGATATACTACTAGTTCAAGTCTATGTAGATGATATCATTTTTGGTTCAACAAAGGATAGTCTTTGCAAGGAGTTTGAATCACTGATGCATGAGAAGTTCAAGATGAGCTCCATAGGGGAATTAACATTTTTCTTGGGGTTTCAAGTGAAGTAGCAGAAGGAAGGAATCTTTATTCATCAAAGTAAGTATGTTAATGATATACTGGATCGGTTTGGATACAAAGATGCAAAGGTTGCAAGCACACCATTGGAAACAAACAAGAAATTACATGCAGATCTTGAGGGGGAGAGTGTGGATAAACATCTTTACAGATTAATGATCGGGTCTCTTATGTATCTCACTTCATCAAGGCCTGACATCATGTTTGCAGTGTGCTTATGTGCAAGATTTCTAGCTAATCCAAAACTATCACATCTTCATGCAGTCAAAAGAATATTTAGATATTTAAAGGGTCAACCAAAATTGGGCCTTTGGTATCCAAAGTTTACTTCTTTTGATCTGATAGCTTATACAGATAGTGATTATGGAGGAGCTAATCTGGACAGGAAATCTACATCAGGAGGTTGTCAATTTTTAGGAGATAGATTGGTTTCATGGCAATGCAAGAAACAAACCACTGTATCTACATCTACAGCAGAGGCAGAATATGTAGCAGCTGCAAGTTGCTGTGCTCAAGTGCTATGGATTCAGAATCAGATGTTAGATTACGATTTTACCTTTCTTAATACTCCTATCTTTATTGATAACAGTTCTGCAATCAGTATTATTAATAACCCAGTTAAACATTCTAAAACAAAGCACATTGAAATTAGATATCATTTCATTAGAGACTGTAATGAGAAAAGACTTATTCAAATTTTGAAAGTTCATACTGATAATCAGTTTGCTGATTTGTTTACTAAAGCTTTTGATGTAGGCAGATTCACATTCTTGGTTACTAGTATTGGAATGATCAATTTGTCTTAAGTATTTTTCTTATCACTGCTTTTTGTGAATAATATTTACTGTGCTTCAATTTGGGTTAATACTGATTTGTTAATTAAACATTGATAGTGTGTATTGTGTATAGTTATCACTGTTTATTACTTTAAGTATAAACAGTGGTAATAATCACTTCACCACTGTTTTTGTATGATTAACACTGTATACTTGTATTTTTGTTTGTATTAACACTGCAGGTTATATTGCTATGTTTTGGAATTTAATTACTACAGGTGTATACTTTGGCGTTTTACTGCTTGTTGGAATTTCGATAAAAAAAAAATCATCACTGCTTTGTTTATACGATATTGCTAGATTTTAAGTATTACTTGTATTAAGTTAGCACTGCCTTGGTCGGTTGGTACTGCTTGTACAAGTGAGCACTGCTAGCTTTATTATGTAAATGATGCATTTGAAAGCCAAGTGTTGATTACCACTGATGGTTAATTCTCACAATTATCACTGAACGTGTTATTTTTCTTAATTAACACTGTTTTAGTTATAATTGGGGATCTGGTCAAATTAGGGTTTACAACTGATTTAATTTCAGTATTTAACTCTCAACAATTAGGGTTTTTCATTACGCTTTCCAAATTACACATACAAACCACTGCGCTAAGTCTCATATCTTATGTACACCATCTTCGTTTCTCTTCGAATGAGTGATTTATCATCATGGCATCTACTTCATCTACTGTTCAATTACCGATTAGGAAATATCATAATATGATCGCATTCTTGATGAAACCTGCTGAGGCAAACGAGTATGTGGAAATCATTGATTTTCTTCGTGCTTCACATATTCGTCATGCTCTTACTGTGGCACCCATGATATCTCATGGTGAACATGTCAACAATTTCTGGGTGAATGCTACGATTGAAGAGGAACAGGGTATTAAACGGATTGTTTCAAAAGTCATGGATACACAAGTTGTAGTTACTGAAGCTACTGTTAGAGCTTCATTACAACTAGATGATGAGGCAGGTATAACCTCTTTAGATGATTCTGTTATGTATGATACTCTACGCTTGATGGGTTATGAGGGTTCTTTTGAAGTTTTTACTTTTTAGAAAACTTTATTTTCTCATCAGTGGAGATTTTTGATTCATACAATTTTACACTGTTTATCATCTAAAAGATCATCTTTTGAACAGTTTGAAAGCAACATTGCTTATGCAATTGCTTGTCTTGCAACTGGTCAGAGATTCAATTTTTCAAATCTGATATTTTCTGGTATGCTTAGGAACATTGAGCAACCAAAGATTAAATTTTTGATGTATCTACGATTTGTGCAGTTGTTCTTAAATGAACAAATTCCTAATTTAACTGCACTTGATAAAGTTATTGGTATTGTCTCTTTTAAACCAAAAGTTTTTGTAAATATGAAGAGAGATACTAAATTTTCTGGGAAGGTTACAGCATTATTTTCTACTATGCTTCCTGCACCTTCCACCACAGCATCAGTACAACCAACTGAAGCTGAACCAGCTACTGAGAGAATGGTTCCACCCACCACTTCTCAACCCACAGTAGCTGGGGGTATTAATAGAAAACAAGGGACCAAAACAGCTAAATCTTCTAGAGCCAAAAAGGCTAGAACACAGATGTCTGAGGATCATGTTGCTCAGTCATCTCAGTCAATGGACAGTGGTCCAGCACAACATGTGGTCCATAAGGAGGGGGTGACCATTCTGAGAGGGCTGCTTCTACTGCTTCTAGCCCACTGGCAGAGCAGGACAGAAGTAACATAAATAAGACCCAATCAGAGGCAACACCTGGACATGATTCTACACCTATAGATGATCCTGGTGGTCCTAGTACCAAGAATCAAGGGGACTTTGATGATCATGCTAGGCATGAGTCAGAGTTTGATAATGTCAATGATTCACCAAAGGATTCACATCCTGAAGGTGTTGAGGCTAGAACTAACTCAGAATTGACGGATATGATTGACTATGTCTGGTCAAAATTTGTTAAGGAGAGGAAAAAGAATAGAGCTAAGGATGAGATTGTGGCTCAATTGCAGAGGAGAGTGCAGCAGTTAGAGAGGATTGTCATTGAGTGTTTGAAGAAAGGAAGAAAGTATGTGGTTCATGATACTTCTGAACCTGAGGATGCTTATCAATTTCAACAAAATGCTTTCAAAAAGGGGGAGAAGGTTTGGACAAACATGGGTGATAAGGTAAATAAGGATGATAAGGTTGTGGATGATGATGAGAAGGTTGATGAGGAAATAGAGATGGAACAACCAGAGGATGATGAGTTTGTACATACACCTCCAACACCACCAACAGAGCCAGAGTTGAATGAACCAGTACATGAATCAGTGGAAACAGAAATGAATGAACCAGTGGTTGATGATAATGTATCAGAACATACTGAGGTTATTGGTTCAGTGGATCAAACTGCAGAGGTTGATATGGGAGCTAAGACTGAGGAGCTAAAGATTGATGATGATGATGGTGATGAGGTTAATAAACCAGAGATAGTAGTTGAAAAAGAAAAGACTGATGCTCAACAACAAGTTGAAAAAACTAGAAAAAAGAGCATTCCAGTTAAAACTGCTAAGATGACAGGAACAGGGAAGAAGGTTGAAACACCAAAGAAAAAATATACATAACCATCTTTACCTGGATTTACTATCAGAGAACCTGATGCAGCTCCTATTCATCAAAAGAAAGATTTGCCAAAGATTGATCCAAAAGATAAAGGCAAGGGAAAGCTGGTAGAAGAACCAAAGAAGAAAAAGTCAAAACCAGTGCCAGCTGAAGCAACTGCTCATGATCCAGAATATCCACAAAGATTACATGCTGAGATCAATGCAGAAGATTTGATTGATGTTGAGATTGAGCCAGGTAAATTTGTTAAAATGACAAAGGAACAAGTGGCAGAATGGGATGAATATTTGTTGAGAGAGCAAAAGCAGGATGATATTGAGTATCTTGTTGATCAAATCAAGAAGAAGAAAGCAGAAGAGGCAAGAAAGAAAAAGGCAGCTAAACCACCTACTAAAGCTCAGATGAGGAAGAGTTTGATTGCAAAGTTAAAAGGTGGATATATTCCTATGAATGCTTTGAAGCAGATGAGCTTGGAGAGATTGCAGAATTTGTGGGATAAGGATGATATGAATCCTGAAGTGATTGAGAGGAAAGAAAAAGAAAAGAAAGAAGCTGAAAAGGAAAAGAAAAAAAGCAGAAAAAGAAAAGAAATTAAAAGAAAAGGAAGAAAAGGAAAAGAGAGAAAAGGAAGAAGCTGAGAAGAGAAAGAAAGAGGAAATAGAAAGAAAGAAAAGAGAATTGGATGAAATTCCTGATAGAGAAAGGAATGTTGATGTATTGAAGGAATTTATTTTGTTACAACCAGTGGAATCAGAGGTAATTAATGTTGATTTGCCTGGGATTATTGATTGGTCCATTGAATAGTTTGTTAATCCTGTTAAGATTCACAAGATCAAAATTGAAAGAGCAGATGGAAATGTATCTTGGTGGAGATCTTTTAGGGATTTGATAAAGAGGATTAGTATAACTGATTTGGTTAGAATATATGAGATTGGGATAGAGAAGGATTTGGATTCAAAGGTGTTTGATAATCTGGTTGAGAAGGTTACATGGCATTGGATTAAAGCTATGTTTGAACCAGATGAATTTCCTTTGTTATTTAACACTTTCAGCAAGGTTAGGAATTGGATTTATCATGCCAAACCAGGAGTACATCAGATTGTTACTGTAACACCCCCGAAATTCACTGTTTTGCGGAAGCATAGTTTGGGGTGTTACTAATCAAATATCACAGCACAAAGATAAAGCAAACGACATCTATATGCAACGTTTGTAAATTAGTTACATTCCATATATATAATGTTTGAAAACTTAGTGTTTTCGTATACAAAATGTAGTTTCCCCTAGAGTCCACGCGTATAGCGGGAGATTCTATTACATAATCGTAATATACAAAAGATAATGCTAAGAATCTCCGTTAATGCAGTCGTGTTGAAATCATGCGACTCTAGCTAAAATCCTGGAGTAATCCTACTCCATCCGGGTACCTGAGAAAACATGCTAAAAAGTGTCAACCAAAAGGTTGGTGAATCTCACAGGTTTGTAAGTAATATCAGCTTTGAACACGAGATTTCATCAGTAATGCCCGCAGGCGTAAAATCAGCAATTTCAATCCAGAAATCGTAAACCAGTATTTGCAATCCCGCAAATGTAAGTAAGTAAGTTTATACCGTTGCCATGAGGCTCATAATCGAAGCTTAATCCGTAAGTAATAAGTTTGCTCCCGTGACATGCTCGTAAATGAGCAAGCATCAGTAACGAATAATTAGTCACCCGTTTATACGTGTAAATCAGTACGTGGCAGCGCTACTGCCCCGGGCGGGGAGGGTCATTTCCCTAATGGATCCATTAACTAGTGTTCGCGCTTAAGTCCATAACTAACGATATATGATGGAGAGACTTCTGTAAATAGTAAACAACTCATGCAATTCCGTTTGGTATAGTAAGCAGTTTAGTACTTGTGTTCAAGAAAAATCAGTAGCATGTATCTCCCCCAATAAGATAAAACAGTAAAAGTGGGGCCGTAAGACTCACCTGAGTCTGGTAATATGCCGTAGCAAATAGCAAGTGGTAAATATAGTAAGTAGGTTCTCCGAACCCGTAACCTTCAAATGCCTATTCATATGAAGTTATGTAAGTATGCGTCTCACGTGACGTTTCGTTTAGTTGTACACAACTAGTATAGCCAATGTTTGTTCGTATGTTTGTAATTGTTCGTTTGTT
This sequence comes from Helichrysum umbraculigerum, assembly GCA_949592205.1. Lineage (NCBI taxonomy): Eukaryota > Viridiplantae > Streptophyta > Magnoliopsida > Asterales > Asteraceae > Helichrysum > Helichrysum umbraculigerum. The sequence goes on along the minus strand of CATIUR010000003.1, from coordinate 118,787,096 downwards.
GAAAACATGTTTGGGCCCGTTGGTGACTTAGCTGAAACGTTAATCTCGACATTTATCTATACTTGTTTGAATTGTTATCTTTGAAAAGCATGTTTCAATGTACCTTAGATGTTATATCGTATAGTCGTTTGAAGTCCGAAATGTATAACACTTAACTTGGAATTTATTTGTGAATCTGCTGTGTTTTGCGACACAAAATGCGACACTAAGGTTGTAATGCGACACAAAGGTTGTGTCGCATGAAGGATGCGACACAAGAGCCCTGCGACACAGTGGTTGTGTCGCAAAAAGCTTGCGATGCTAATTCAATAGCGACATAACGGTTGTGTCGTATAAAATACGACATAGTATGCGACATAGAGTGCGACACAATATTGTGTCGCAAAGATTACGACACTAAAGGATCAGTACGACACAAGGTGCGACACTAATGGGTTTATGCGACACAGTGTGCGACACAAGGCTTGTGTCGCACGTATGAACACCAGCCCAGAAACTTACGGGTTTCGAGAATTTTCGACCAAAAACGCAAATCTAACCCATTTTTGAGCTATAAAATCGTGTATTATTCATGTATTAGGTTATATCTAAGTTGTGTACACATCAAAACATTAAAACATTACACCAAATTGAATAGATCTAAGATTTTAGAAATTTCTTACTTTTGCAAATCGAGCTAAATGGAGGATGAAATGGTGAAAACGATCTTGATATTCTTGCTCCACTCGTGATGGTGATTCCGAATATGTAATTTTCGTGGTCAGGATTTGATTCCGAAAATTTGGTGTAGATTGGAGTTGAGAGAGTTTGGTTTGTGTGTGTTTTGTGATAATGAAAAAATGAAAGAGAGAAGTGAGAATGGGGGTGGGGTTTGGCTGATCCAAAGAAGGAAGGAGGGGCAAACGCTCCCTAAAACTCAGTATTTACTCCGTGTCCTAATCGTTTAATCCTTTGTTTATAGTGTTTAACCAAACCGTTATATTTTAAAAATGTAACTGGAATATTTAAATAAAAATACTCTGAAATTAATAATAAAAACATTTGTCGCAATATTTAAATTATTAAGTCGCGTTTATTACGTTTTGTTGCGCTAGTTAAAATGTCGTCACAATAATATATAAACAATGCTCGTTCGGTTGCGTATTTTATATAACAAAATACGTTTTCATTATTTAAGTAAATTTTTGTCACCAACGTCCAAGTAAACTGTGTCGGACTCCGTCCGGTTAATTCGCACGATTTATCCAAATCGCGTAAGTACATACACATATATATAATTCACCTTATATATACATACAAATAGAGCCTGTAATTAGTCCTATTACATACTAATTACAACTAGTTACAAACAATTAGGCATAATTAATTACCCTAATTATGCAGGTGTTACATTCTCCCCTTGTTAAAGAAATTTCGTCCCGAAATTAGCTTGAGTGCACGGACGGTGCATTATCTGGGAAGAGATGTGGGTATTTCTGTCGTATTTGGTCTTCTCGTTCCCAGGTGAACTCAGGGCCGCGCCTAGAATTCCACCTGACCTTTACGATGGGAATACGACTCTGTTTCAATCGTTTGACCTCACGGTCCATGATTTCCATAGGTTCCTCGACAAAATGAAGTTTATCATCGATTTGAATTTCGTCGAGCGGTATAATCAGTGTCTCGTCAGACAGACATTTCTTCAAGTTAGAAATGTGGAATGTGTTGTGTACGCTGCTAAGTTCAGCAGGAAGTTTCAGGCGGTATGCCACTGGACCAATCCTTTCCAGGATTTCAAATGGTCCGATGTATCTAGGATTTAGTTTGCCTCGTTTTCCGAATCGAATAACACCTTTCCACGGTGCCACTTTGAGAAGTACCTTGTCCCCTACCTGGAACTCAAGGTGTTTGCGTCTCACGTCAGCATAGCTTTTCTGACGATCACGTGCGGCTTTCAGCCGGTTTTGAATACCAACGATTTTCTCAGTAGTTTCTTGAATGATATCTGGACCCGTGAGTTGGGAATCTCCTAACTCAGTCCAACAGATCGGTGATCGACACTTACGCCCGTAAAGTGCCTCGAAGGGTGCAGCCTTTATGCTGGTATGGTAACTGTTGTTGTACGAGAACTCGCACAACGGTAAGTGATTTTCCCAAGAAGTACCGAAGTCAACTACGCAGGCTCGTAGCATATCCTCCAGTGTTTGAATAGTTCGCTCGCTTTGGCCATCGGTTTGCGGGTGATAAGCAGTACTCATATCCAGACGAGTACCAAGAGATTTCTGTAATGATTGCCAAAAGTTAGAAGTAAAACGGCTGTCCCTATCCGAGATGATCGAGATAGGTACACCGTGTCGCGAGATGATTTCTTTGATGTAGATGCGAGTCAGACGCTCCATCTTGTCGGTTTCCTTGATGGCCAGAAAATGAGCAGATTTCGTGAGACGGTCCACGATCACCCAAATGGTATCGCAACCATTCGAAGTTTTTGGTAGTTTGGTAATAAAGTCCATGGAAATCTGTTCCCATTTCCATTGCGGAATTTCAGGTTGTTGGAGCAACCCCGAGGGTCTTTGGTGTTCGGCCTTGACTTTGGAACAGGTTAGGCATTTACTGACGTACAAGGCGATGTCAGCTTTCATGTTAGGCCACCAATACAACCCTTTGACGTCATGATACATCTTATCAGAACCAGGATGTATAGAGTATCGAGATTTGTGAGCTTCAGCCATCACCAAATCTCGCAAGTTTCCGAATTTGGGTAACCACACCCGGTTAGAGAAGTATCGAGTTCCATCGGGTTTGATTTCGAATTGTTTATCCAAGCCTCGCAAGGCTTCATTTTTCAAGTTTTCATCGTTGAGTGCTTCAAGTTGAGCGGTAAGGATTTGAGCAGGAAGCTCGTTATGAATTGTCATAGAAAGTGCTCGGACTCGAAGGGGTTTCACTCGTTCTTTTCGGCTTAAGGCATCGGCAACTACGTTAGCCTTGCCCGGATGGTATTTGATCTCGCAGTCGTAGTCACTAAGTAACTCAACCCAGCGACGTTGCCTCATGTTTAGATCCTTCTGATCGAATATGTGTTGGAGACTTTTGTGATCAGTGAAGATAGTGCTTTTCGTACCGTAGAGATAATGTCTCCAGATTTTCAATGCGAAGACCACAGCACCTAACTCGAGGTCGTGGGTCATATAGTTTTTCTCGTGAATTTTTAGTTGTCGTGAGGCATAGGCAATGACTTTTTCCCGTTGCATTAACACACAACCAAGTCCCTGGTGTGAGGCGTCGCAGTAAACTACGAAATCGTCGGTGCCCTCGGGTAAGGACAAGATTGGTGCACTGCAAAGTTTGTTTTTCAATAGCTGGAAGGCTGACACTTGTTTATCAGTCCAATCGAACTTCTTATCTTTCTGAGTCAGTGTGGTTAGGGGAACAGCTATTCTTGAAAAGTTTTCGATGAATCGGCGGTAGTAACCAGCAAGACCTAAGAATTGTCTCACTTCGGTTGGAGTGGTCGGTGACTCCCAGCCCTTGATTGCTTCAATCTTGGCGGGATCAACATGAATTCCTTGGCTGTCAACCACGTGCCCGAGGAATTGAACGGTTCGAATCCAGAACTCAAACTTAGAGAATTTGGCATATAACTCTTCGTGTTTCAGGAGTCCTAGAATGGTTTTCAGATGTTGAGCATGTTCCTGCTCGTTGCGAGAGTAAATCAGGATATCATCGATGAACACAATGACAAATTTGTCAAGATATGGTTTGCACACCCGATTCATAAGGTCCATGAATACGGCCGGTGCATTGGTCAACCCGAATGACATCACTTGGAATTCGTAATGCCCATAACGAGTTCGGAAAGCTGTCTTTGGGATATCATTGTCACGGACTCGGAGTTGATGATAACCCGACCGTAGATCAATCTTTGAGTAAACACTCGATCCCTGGAGTTGGTCAAAAAGATCATCGATTCTAGGAAGTGGATACCGATTCTTTATGGTTAGCTTATTCAGCTCTCGGTAATCGATACACATGCGGTAAGATCCATCTTTCTTTTTCACGAATAAGACCGGAGCTCCCCAAGGTGAGGAACTTGGTCGAATGAATCCTCTGTCCAGGAGTTCCTGTAGTTGGTTAGACAACTCCTGCATTTCGGATGGTGCTAAACGGTAAGGGGCTCGTGCCACGGGTGCAGCTCCGGGCACAAGTTCGATTTGGAATTCAACTTGTCTAGGTGGCGGAAGTCCGGGCAAGTCTTCAGGAAAGACTTCCGGGAAATCCCGCACGATCGGAACATCCTCAAGTCGCTTCTCCTCCGACTTCTTCTCCGTTACATGTGCGAGGATGGCTTGATACCCTTTTCGTAGATATTTTCTCGTTTTCAGACAGGATACAATATTCAGATTCCGTCTACCGGTCTCCCCTTGTAGGACTAAGGTTCCACCGGAGACAAGAGGTATGCGAACGAGTTTGTCATGACAGATGATTTCAGCTCGGTGCTTGGACAACCAATCCATACCGACAATAATATCGAAGCTGCCGATCTCGACAGGGATTAAATCAATGGGAAACGTTTCGTTCGTGAGGTTAAGTGTACAGTTGTGTATGATGCTATCAGTCTCAATCAGTTTGCCGTTAGCTAATTCAACAATGTATTTAGGATCTAAGGCAGTGGGAGTTATGTCAAGTAAAGGGCTAAATTTCTCAGAAATGAAGCTTCTATCGGCACCGGTATCAAATAATACAGAAGCAGTAAGGTCGTTGAGAAGGAACGTACCCGTCACGACATTCGGATCTTGTCTGGCTTCCCCAGCCTTGATAACGAATGCTCTACCACGAGCAGGGTTGTTGTTGTTTTTCAGCTTTGGGCAATCCTTCTTGAAGTGCCCTGAATTTCCGCACCCAAAGCAGGCCTTTGGTGCATTGGTGTTGGGGGTAGAAATGTTGGTTCGGCAATCCTTGGCTAGATGCCCGAACCGTTTGCAGTTGGAGCAAGGGCAAGAACCGTCATGATGGCGGCTGCATTTGGAACAGTAAGGCTTATTCCCGCTGTACCCTTTCTTTTCCGAAGTCCCCGATGAATAAGCCTTAATGTACTCAGGCTTTTTGTTGGAGGTTTGGTTGGGTGAGTTGGGGTTACCTTCCCACTTGCGTTTGTTGTTTGCAGATGGGGTTGAAGTTGTGCCACGGCGGACAGAATTTGCCGTTAGTTCATGGGCCATCCGGATGGCGCTCTGAATAGTACCCGGTTTGGATGAAGTCACCAGGTCCTGTAGTCTCTCGGGAAGTCCATCAACGAATTTCTCGATCCTCTTGTACTCAGGAACGACCATGGTTGGGCACAGAAGTGCCAGTTGGTGGAAACGGTTGGTGTATCCGGTGATATCATCACCCTGCATCTTGTGGTTCCAGAATTCCATTTCCAGTTGTTTCAATTCATCCCTGGGGCAGTACTCGCCCCTCAACATTTCCTTCAACTCCTCCCACGGGAGTTGGTAAGCAGTAGCAACACTCACAGTCTGGGCATAAGTGTTCCACCAGGTGAGAGCGGTGTCAGTAAAAGTACTAACGGAGAACTTAACCTTATCTCCCTCCGCACAGTTGCAGATAAGAAATACAGACTCAACTTTCTCGATCCAGCGTACTAGACCGATAGCTCCCTCGGTACCTGCAAAGTTTAGAGGTTTGCAGTTCTGGAAGTCCTTGTAAGAACAAGGTTTAGCAGGAGAGGTTTCAGCGGCATCGCTGTTCCTCGTGGAATTTGGTGGAGTATTCCGAGCCAAGGCTTCAGTAACAGCCTGGGTTATAAGGGAGGTAATCTGGGCATCTGTGTATGGTCTTGTCTTTGGCGGCATGATTCTTCAATAAAAGAAATGAAGATACATGAGATCTTGTAGGAATTTGTAATTGTCACAGATGTACATGTATAAAAGCAGTAATACATAACATCAACATGGAAAAATGACAATTATTATGAGTTGAAATATCAAGGAATATTTGATGGATAATGCGAGTTCAAAGGTTACATCCTACAGAGATATTACAAAAGGTGTCGGGAATTGTTACATCCGACTAGTTTATAGAATAGCGCTAGATAGTCATTAGATTTCGAGACAAAGACTACACTAGTCTTAATGTAGATTAATCTGCTCCATCAGCGCAACAAGGCGGTCCACGGTTTCTGCCAGCCTGTTGGTTTGCCTGGCATTGTCTTCAACTAAGGCCAGTCATTGTGCTAGTACACGAGAGCGATCCTCAGTCTCCTGTGAACGTTGTTCACATTCCTCTAGTCGGTTTCTTACAAGTTCATCCGCACCTAATTCGGCGGTCATGAAATCCTGAATTATGCTTACAGAGAGGTTGGTATCCTCTTGTTCTCGCTGGAGTTGGGATATGTGATCAAGTGCCTGGCGAAGCAGGTAGGTCATTCGGAGTTGTTCCCGTTCAAGACTTTCGAGTCTTTGCTCCTGAAGGCGGAATTGGGTAGCCAATACTGGCAACGTGAGATGTGCCGAGTTCTGAGAGTTATGTACAGGATAAGGGCTGTTTCGAGGCGACCTTGTGTTCCTCCTGGCTACTCGTGGGTTCCGTGACCCATGTGAGTGAGAGTGTGACGGATTAGGTGGTGTGTTTGCCATTCCTGTGGCAGAATGTAAGTAAGACGAGGCTAATATATATACATATATCATATCCAGCCTATTGTCTAGCACGTATCAAGTAATGGTCCGGTTCTCTCGTGGTCAGAGTCAACTAACGTATCCCCGATCAACATAATCATTTCAGACCTTACATCATCTTTCCTTAATTGTACATAGTTGATCAGGCTATGTTAAATTAAAGTCGTATGCTGTAATTTCCGAACCAGTCATGTCTAATAAGAGAATACTGCCTAACGGTCATAGTCTAGGCCCACTAAATGCAACCTAGTTCACTATAACCTTAGGCTCTGATACCAATCTGTAACACCCCCGAAATTCACTGTTTTGCGGAAGCATAGTTTGGGGTGTTACTAATCAAATATCACAGCACAAAGATAAAGCAAACGACATCTATATGCAACGTTTGTAAATTAGTTACATTCCATAGATATAATGTTTGAAAACTTAGTGTTTTCGTATACAAAATGTAGTTTCCCCTAGAGTCCACGCGTATAGCGGGAGATTCTATTACATAATCGTAATATACAAAAGATAATGCTAAGAATCTCCGTTAATGCAGTCGTGTTGAAATCATGCGACTCTAGCTAAAATCCTGGAGTAATCCTACTCCATCCGGGTACCTGAGAAAACATGCTAAAAAGTGTCAACCAAAAGGTTGGTGAATCTCACAGGTTTGTAAGTAATATCAGCTTTGAACACGAGATTTCATCAGTAATGCCCGCAGGCGTAAAATCAGCAATTTCAATCCAGAAATCGTAAACCAGTATTTGCAATCCCGCAAATGTAAGTAAGTAAGTTTATACCGTTGCCATGAGGCTCATAATCGAAGCTTAACCCGTAAGTAATAAGTTTGCTCCCGTGACATGCTCGTAAATGAGCAAGCATCAGTAACGAATAATTAGTCACCCGTTTATACGTGTAAATCAGTACGTGGCAGCGCTACTGCCCCGGGCGGGGAGGGTCATTTCCCTAATGGATCCATTAACTAGTGTTCGCGCTTAAGTCCATAACTAACGATATATGATGGAGAGACTTCTGTAAATAGTAAACAACTCATGCAATTCCGTTTGGTATAGTAAGCAGTTTAGTACTTGTGTTCAAGAAAAATCAGTAGCATGTATCTCCCCCAATAAGATAAAACAGTAAAAGTGGGGCCGTAAGACTCACCTGAGTCTGGTAATATGCCGTAACAAATAGCAATTGGTAAATATAGCAAGTAGGTTCTCCGAACCCGTAACCTTCAAATGCCTATTCATATGAAGTTATGTAAGTATGCGTCTCACATGACGTTTCGTTTAGTTGTACACAACTAGTATAGCCAATGTTTGTTCGTATGTTTGTAATTGTTCGTTTGTTGAAAACATGTTTGGGCCCGTTGGTGACTTAGTTGAAACGTTAATCTCGACATTTATCTATACTTGTTTGAATTGTTATCTTTGAAAAACATGTTTCAATGTACCTTAGATGTTATATCGTATAGTCGTTTGAAGTCCGAAATGTATAACACTTAACTTGGAATTTATTTGTGAATCTGCTGTGTTTTGCGACACAAAATGCGACACTAAGGTTGTAATGCGACACAAAGGTTGTGTCGCATGAAGGATGCGACACAAGAGCCCTGCGACACAGTGGTTGTGTCGCAAAAAGCTTGCGATGCTAATTCAATAGCGACATAACGGTTGTGTCGTATAAAATACGACATAGTATGCGACATAGAGTGCGACACAATATTGTGTCGCAAAGATTACGACACTAAAGGATCAGTACGACACAAGGTGCGACACTAATGGGTTTATGCGACACAGTGTGCGACACAAGGCTTGTGTCGCACGTATGAACACCAGCCCAGAAACTTACGGGTTTCGAGAATTTTCGACCAAAAACGCAAATCTAACCCATTTTTGAGCTATAAAATCGTGTATTATTCATGTATTAGGTTATATCTAAGTTGTGTACACATCAAAACATTAAAACATTACACCAAATTGAATAGATCTAAGATTTTAGAAATTTCTTACTTTTGCAAATCGAGCTAAATGGAGGATGAAATGGTGAAAACGATCTTGATATTCTTGCTCCACTCGTGATGGTGATTCCGAATATGTAATTTTCGTGGTCGGGATTTGATTCCGAAAATTTGGTGTAGATTGGAGTTGAGAGAGTTTGGTTTGTGTGTGTTTTGTGATAATGAAAAAATGAAAGAGAGAAGTGAGAATGGGGGTGGGGTTTGGCTGATCCAAAGAAGGAAGGAGGGGCAAACGCTCCCTAAAACTCAGTATTTACTCCGTGTCCTAATCGTTTAATCCTTTGTTTATAGTGTTTAACCAAACCGTTATATTTTTAAAATGTAACTGGAATATTTAAATAAAAATACTCTGAAATTAATAATAAAAACATTTGTCGCAATATTTAAATTATTAAGTCGCGTTTATTACGTTTTGTTGCGCTAGTTAAAATGTCGTCACAATAATATATAAACAATGCTCGTTCGGTTGCGTATTTTATATAACAAAATACGTTTTCATTATTTAAGTAAATTTTTGTCACCAACATCCAAGTAAACTGTGTCGGACTCCGTCCGGTTAATTCGCACGATTTATCCAAATCGCGTAAGTACACACACATATATATAATTCACCTTATATATACATACAAATAGAGCCTGTAATTAGTCCTATTACATACTAATTACAACTAGTTACAAACAATTAGGCATAATTAATTACCCTAATTATGCAGGTGTTACAGTTACGGATGATGCAGTGTTTATGTGGATGTTGCCAGATAGATTTTATGATATAAATCTGAGATTTTTGATGAGCATGAGAAATGCAAGGTTACAAGCTGCTGCTTTAGATGATGTAGCTATGGAATTAGTGTATATGGTGCTGAATCAGATTTATAAGAAGGAGGAGATTGATAGAAGGAAGAGAAGAAAAGACTGACAGTTTTGAAAGAATTTTGTAAAGCTCATAATGGAGGATTAGAAGAAACTTAATGCTGTGGAGGACAGATTAAGTTTAGGGGGAGATTGTTGGGTCAAAACTGTTTTTGGTTTGAAGTTGTTGATGAGAAGACAAAGAGTACAAGTTTTTAAAACTGTTTATGTTGAAGGTTAAAACTGTCTTTACAAAGCTACAACTGATAGAAGAAATCTGAAGAGAAGACAAGTGTTACAACTGATTGAAGATAGATTTCAACTGATAGTTATGTGTCTGTAAGTGGTTAAAACTGCTTATGTATCTGTAACTGTTAGTTATATATGTAGCAGTTAACACTGATTATATATTTGTACTTGATCTTATATTACAATTGAAGCAGTTACCACTGAATGTGTAATAGTCACAACTGTTTACTTCAGAATGGTAGTTACAACTGTTTATGATTTTGTGATAAGTATGAGTCGGTTATGGAAGTTATTTTATTCCATATTTGTAGGAGATTGTATAGGACTCTATGTGTTATAAATAGAGATCTTTTAGACCTAGATAGGTTAAGGTTTTGCACAGCTTCAAGGTTTTCTGTAACCCTAATACATTAAGTTTATTCGTCTTATATCATTAATAAGATTGAAGCTTTTGATATATTATTGTGTTCATTATATTAATTTATATTCGTTGATCTTCTTAATATTATTGAGTGTGATTCCGCAACTTCTCAATAATACATTCAAGGCTTATTATATACGATTGTTTATTAAGTTAAACAGGGACTAACATATAGATAGGATAAGGTCTAATTTGAGGTGGTCTATTGGTCCTTCTAGTCGGGTGTAACACACGCGATTCATAGGTTTACGATAAAAGTGAGAGGGAGTGTGCGAAGTAAACGGAGTAAATGTAACGCGCCTAGGTGACGAATTCTCGCGAGGTTCTAATTCCATACGTGTTGCCGAATGATTTGGATGAGAGCGGAAGGGAGAGGGTGAGGTAGGTGTCACTTGTTTGGGTGGAGAATCCTTAGGTGGATTCTCCTCAAGTGAGCCCTATTCGATCATGTCGTTGCCCGATACGGTTAGGCGAGTAGGTTTCCGTGGAAGTCTCCACAGTATTAGGTAAGTTTTGAGTCTAGTTTTCTATGTCGGATGACGTAGCAGTGGGAGTGGTTGTCATGAAATGTGGCGGATAAGTTTGTAACTTAAGGTTATATATATACACACATATAAAAACCTAGCACATAAGCACGTACAAAGGTTGGTCCCGTTCTGTAACAACTGACAAAAATGACCAAAATCCGGGTCCAATTTAAACTTTCTATTCACATATCCAATACAAATATTATCAGGTGCTTAAGTATTATATAAGGTATTATATAATCATAACACGAAACGATTAATCATTTATCGTGTACAAGTAAATCATTCGCTACAAAACTAACAAATAATGTATCATTGAAAATGATAATAACTATTTACGTGGGTTAAAATAAAACACATTTCGTTTTATTTCATTTTACTCGAACGCAACGAAACCACTCGAATAGTATCCGTCTCTAAAACGTAAAACAGTGATATATTATTATATCTCATCAAAGGTATTTTTATAAAATACTTCCAATAAAAGTATAAACGAATTCATTTATAGAAAGTTATCGAATTAAAACATTTTACTACTTTTCGATCGGGTACAAAAACACGGGTATTTTGTACTTCGCTTTTGAGCCACCCAACTCCAATAATTGGAGCTGGGTATAACCCAACCGAACACACCCTTTTTGGTTTCATTTCATTCTCAATCTCTCTACCTAACTCGTCTCTCTCTCTCTAAAACAACCAAAACAGCCACCTTAAACCACCAAGAACTACCATCAAAACACCTCCATTTGCAAAACGGCTAGGAGCTAAACGAGCACCACGCGATCCTCTACGACTCTATCTTTCGGTTTTCAAAACCGACACTTGTAAGTTAACGACACCTTAAAACTACTTTAATACATTTATTTACTTGTTTTGTAGCTCATCAAACTATAAAATGTCCAAATCAAAACTTGAAACTCGTTTTTACAAACTCAAAAATGGTAACAGTTTCTGTCTTCGTAAACTATAACCTTCGGCAGAAACTATAACCTTCGGCAGAAACTATAACCTTCGGCAGAAACTATAACCTTCGGCAGAAACTATAACCTTCGGCAGAAACTATAACCTTCGGCAGAAACTATAACCTTCGGCAGAAACTATAACTTTCGGCAGAAACCTTAAACCTTCGGTAGAAACTATTCGGCAGAAACCATAACTTTCGGCAGAAACCTATAACTAGCAGTTTTAACTATAACAATTTAAATACGATACAACAATCAAAGTATAATAATAATAGTTGAGATTATTATTACCAAAAACTTACCAACGGGCCGTACACATCTTTCAAAAACTCAATTCTAATCAGTTAAACCAAATCATTTGGACATTACTAGTTGGATGAACAACTAGCATAGATGATATGATAAGACATCTAATCATTTTAAAACCTTGCGCGTTTAATACGCCCGGCAGGTTTTAGTCGTTGGAGACGACATCATTACTCTTGAACAACATCATTATTGCGTGTTAGCAACTCATTAGGCTCAGGTGAGTTTCCATAGCCCCTCCTTTCAAACTGTTATACTGTTTTGGGGTGGAATGCATACTCGTCGATTATTATTCAAAATCTATTTATGAAATCAATCATTGTAGATGATTTATTACAACTCGTACTAGACTAGGGCACTTGTCGCCAATGAAAAACTTATATGAGATAGGTTTCATGAACACGAACATTGATGGATAATATGGATTATCCTTACACATCACTCAGGTTTCAAGAACATTAATAGCTATAGGCTAACACTGTACGACACGGGAACAATTGAAATCATTGTACTCTAGGCTAGAGTACATCAAACTTAGAATTCAAGAATCCAAGGATCGAGAAACTAGAATACTAAGAAACTAGATAACAAGACTTTAAGGTCAAGAATACAAGAAAACAATAGAATCAAGAACAAGAACCCAAGGTCTAGAATACAAGAATTTATAAGATCAAGAACAAGAATTCAAGGACTAGAACACTAGAATCAAGAACAAGAATTCAAGGTCAAGAATACAAGAACATACAAGCATCAAGAAACTAGAAAACAAGATTAGATCAAGGATTATGTGCTAGGTCAAGAACTTATTTGCAAGATCAAGAACCTATTTACCAGATCAAGAACTATGTGCAAGGTCAAGAATTCAAGATTTTCAAGATCAATAAAACAAGGTTTTCAAGATCAAGATTTTCAAGGACAAGATCAGTAAACAAGATTTTCAAGAACATACTTGCGCTTTACTTTCCTTATGTGATATGTGCTATTTATTTGAATTAATTGATACGTGTTAATTGCTACTCTGTGATATTATTATTTGTGTTATTATTGTGTGAACTGCTTAGATCAAGGAAATAGTTCAAGAATCACCTCAATTGAGTTCATCACTCAATCTAAGAAGCTCAGGAATTCAACACTGTACACAGGGGTGTACTTCCAGCATAGGATTATAATCTTATACTTTAATCCTTGTCAACTAAACCTATGGACTCACCAGCTTATCGCTGACGTATTTTAGTATGCATTTCAGGTACAGCTTTAGTAGGATCAGCCGTCAGGATCCTAGCTCGAGTCGCATGCTTTCAACAAATGGATTTCTTGCATAATTTTTGTATTACAATTATGTAATGAAATTATTTTTGCGAACTCGCAACATGTATACATTTTATTTTGGGAAATGTATAACTATTTTCAAACGTCTCATTTAGAGTCGTTCATTATGTACCTGTGTGCTTGTGATATTTGATTGGTAACACCCGACCCGACCGCTTCCGCAACCCGAAATTCGAGGGTGTTACAGATTGGTATCAGAGCCTAAGGTTATAGTGAACTAGGTTGCATTTAGTGGGCCTAGACTATGACCGTTAGGCAGTATTTCCTATTAGGAATGACTTGGTTCAGAAATCACGTCTTACGGGTTTAATTTAACATAGCGTAGCTAACTATGTATAATTAAATACGGATGATGTGAAATCTGAAAAGGGTTATGCTGAGCGGAAATACAATAGATGACTCTGATTTAGCTAGGACTATATTGACTTAGCGTATACTAGACTTACTAGGCTATTATATATAGGATTATATATATATATACATAGGCCTCACTCGCTGACATTCTCGTCACTTCAAACCCAACATTTAGAAACGACGCACCAACTATTCCACCTATTTCATCGCGCGAACGCTATCAGTTTTTACTAAACGTGGTGTATTTCTTTTCCCACGTGGCAAAAATCATTCTACTCAACCCGTTGAAAACTTGAAACATGCTCAAAAATCAATAATACTTCTTCATGCATTATCTGACTCTGTGCACTTTCATGTCGTACCTCAACTTGTTTCCTACACTTCTCTCACTTCTATGTTGATATTAACCTCCACAATTACAAAAATCAAATCTCATGTATCTTCATTTTTCTTTCTTGAAGAACCATGCCGCCAAAGTCAAGAAACTACACTGATGCTCAGATGACATCCCTCATTGCTCAAGCAGTGACTGAGGCTTTGTCTCGAGAACGACCATCAAATTCTCAAAGCACCACTGAAAATCCACCTGTTGCCAAACCATGCACCTACAAAGAATTCCAAAACTGCAAACCTCTCGATTTTGCTGGCACCGAAGGAGCTATCGGTCTGATCCGATGGTTCGAGAGAATGGAATCAGTTCTTCGCATCTGCAATTGCACCGAGGACTGCAAAGTCAAATTCGCTACCTGCACATTTCAAGAAGGTGCTCTCACCTGGTGGAACTCTTATGTTCAGTCCGTAGGGATTGATGCTGCTTATCAACTTCCATGGGAAGATCTGAAAACCATGCTCAGGGAAGAGTACTGTCCTCCGGAAGAAATACAAAAGCTGGAAGAAGAGTTCTGGCATCTCACTGTTCAGGGGAACAACATCCAAAGCTACACCACTCGATTCCAACAACTGGCACTTTTATGCCCAAACATGGTGGAGCCTGAATCCAAACGCATCAAGAAGTACATTCGAGGCCTTTCGGACCCTGTCCAAGGCAATGTCGCCGCATCCCAACCTACCACTATCCAAAGTGCCATCCGTATGGCACATGAACTTACGGCCATGATCAATACCCCTACCGGAACCCACAACAAACGCATTCGGGATGGGAATCCCAATGACAACGACCAGTACCAATCACCCACCAAGCGACTAGAAGCGCCTAAGGCTTACGTCACTAGATCTAAGGGTAGTAGCAGTTATGGAGGCTATTTGCCACACTGTTCCAACTGCAAACATCATCATGTGGGCACCTGTAGTGAACCTTGTTCAAAATGCAATCTTAGGGGACACCCAGCTCAGGAATGTAAATTCCCAACCACACCTGTCAATTCCAACGCACCAAAAGTCTGTTTTGTGTGCGGTAACTCCGGACATTTCATGAAGGACTGTCCAAAACGTCAAGATTAGAACAACCACGTCTGCTAGGACGCTATATTATATTAGGGTACGTATCTTACTGTGACCCTATTTATTTCACTTATTCATATCAAGATTCACACTACAGTAGGTAGTCATTGTAAACGAAAATCTATCCCTCGCACTGTCTGTAGGACGTTAATCTTAACAAGGGGAGCAAGATAAGATCAGATATAGAACTTTGTGACTAGAGTCAATTAGTCTATAAACTATAGGACAAGAAAATCAAGATCAAGAAAGCAGATATCAAGAAATCATAAGTCAAGAAACCTCAGGTCAAGAAATCTTAGATCAAGGAATCACAGGCCAAGAAACTATAGGTCAAGAAACCTCAGGACAAGAAAACTCTAGGACAAGAAATCATAAGACAAGAAATCATAAGACAAGAAATCATAAGGCAAGAAACTATAGATCAAGAAAATCTAGAACTCGGATCATAACAAGAACAATAGATCAAAATACTCAAGAGAATCAATTCAATCGTCTTACTCTTAAGACCTCACTCACTTCTATCTCCGTCTTGAATTTCGGGACGAAATTCCTATAACAAGGGGAGAATGTAACAACTGACAAAAATGACCTAAATCCGGGTCCAATTTAAACTTTCTATTCACATATCCAATACAAATATTATCAGGTGCTTAAGTATTATATAAGGTATTATATAATCATAACACGAAACGATTAATCATTTATCGTGTACAATTAAATCATTCGCTACAAAACTAACAAATAATGTATCATTGAAAATGATAATAACTATTTACGTGGGTTAAAATAAAACACATTTCGTTTTATTTCATTTTACTCGAACGCAACGAAACCACTCGAATAGTATCCGTCTGTAAAACGTAAAACAGTGATATATTATTATATCTCATCAAAGGTATTTTTATAAAATACTTCCAATAAAAGTATAAACGAATTCATTTATAGAAAGTTATCGAATTAAAACATTTTACTACTTTTCGATCGGGTACAAAAACACGGGTATTTTGTACTTCGCTTTTGAGCCACCCAACTCCAATAATTGGAGCTGGGTATAACCCAACCGAACACACCCTTTTTGGTTTCATTTCATTCTCAATCTCTCTACCTAACTCGTCTCTCTCTCTCTAAAACAACCAAAACAGCCACCTTAAACCACCAAGAACTACCATCAAAACACCTCCATTTGCAAAACGGCTAGGAGCTAAACGAGCACCACGCGATCCTCTACGACTCTATCTTTCGGTTTTCAAAACCGACACTTGTAAGTTAACGACACCTTAAAACTACTTTAATACATTTATTTACTTGTTTTGTAGCTCATCAAACTATAAAATGTCCAAATCAAAACTTGAAACTCGTTTTTACAAACTCAAAAATGGTAACAGTTTCTGTCTTCGTAAACTATAACCTTCGGCAGAAACTATAACCTTCGGCAGAAACTATAACCTTCGGCAGAAACTATAACCTTCGGCAGAAACTATAACCTTCGGCAGAAACTATAACCTTCGGCAGAAACTATAACCTTCGGCAGAAACTATAACTTTCGGCAGAAACCTTAAACCTTCGGTAGAAACTATTCGGCAGAAACCATAACTTTCGGCAGAAACCTATAACTAGCAGTTTTAACTATAACAATTTAAATACGATACAACAATCAAAGTATAATAATAATAGTTGAGATTATTATTACCAAAAACTTACCAACGGGCCGTACACATCTTTCAAAAACTCAATTCTAATCAGTTAAACCAAATCATTTGGACATTACTAGTTGGATGAACAACTAGCATAGATGATATGATAAGACATCTAATCATTTTAAAACCTTGCGCGTTTAATACGCCCGGCAGGTTTTAGTCGTTGGAGACGACATCATTACTCTTGAACAACATCATTATTGCGTGTTAGCAACTCATTAGGCTCAGGTGAGTTTCCATAGCCCCTCCTTTCAAACTGTTATACTGTTTTGGGGTGGAATGCATACTCGTCGATTATTATTCAAAATCTATTTATGAAATCAATCATTGTAGATGATTTATTACAACTCGTACTAGACTAGGGCACTAGTCGCCAATGAAAAACTTATATGAGATAGGTTTCATGAACACGAACATTGATGGATAATATGGATTATCCTTACACATCACTCAGGTTTCAAGAACATTAATAGCTATAGGCTAACACTGTACGACACGGGAACAATTGAAATCATTGTACTCTAGGCTAGAGTACATCAAACTTAGAATTCAAGAATCCAAGGATCGAGAAACTAGAATACTAAGAAACTAGATAACAAGACTTTAAGGTCAAGAATACAAGAAAACAATAGAATCAAGAACAAGAACCCAAGGTCTAGAATACAAGAATTTATAAGATCAAGAACAAGAATTCAAGGACTAGAACACTAGAATCAAGAACAAGAATTCAAGGTCAAGAATACAAGAACATACAAGCATCAAGAAACTAGAAAACAAGATTAGATCAAGGATTATGTGCTAGGTCAAGAACTTATTTGCAAGATCAAGAACCTATTTACCAGATCAAGAACTATGTGCAAGGTCAAGAATTCAAGATTTTCAAGATCAATAAAACAAGGTTTTCAAGATCAAGATTTTCAAGGACAAGATCAGTAAACAAGATTTTCAAGAACATACTTGCGCTTTACTTTCCTTATGTGATATGTGCTATTTATTTGAATTAATTGATACGTGTTAATTGCTACTCTGTGATATTATTATTTGTGTTATTATTGTGTGAACTGCTTAGATCAAGGAAATAGTTCAAGAATCACCTCAATTGAGTTCATCACTCAATCTAAGAAGCTCAGGAATTCAACACTGTACACAGGGGTGTACTTCCAGCATAGGATTATAATCTTATACTTTAATCCTTGTCAACTAAACCTATGGACTCACCAGCTTATCGCTGACGTATTTTAGTATGCATTTCAGGTACAGCTTTAGTAGGATCAGCCGTCAGGATCCTAGCTCGAGTCGCATGCTTTCAACAAATGGATTTCTTGCATAATTTTTGTATTACAATTATGTAATGAAATTATTTTTGCGAACTCGCAACATGTATACATTTTATTTTGGGAAATGTATAACTATTTTCAAACGTCTCATTTAGAGTCGTTCATTATGTACCTGTGTGCTTGTGATATTTGATTGGTAACACCCGACCCGACCGCTTCCGCAACCCGAAATTCGAGGGTGTTACACGTTCTATCCTCGGTCTACGTTTGCTACTGTATTCTCGTTCACTATAACCATTTCAGGTATTGCATAGAATCTCGTTTAATTGTACATAGTTGATCAGGCTATGTTAAATTAAATTCAAATGATGCAATAGCTGAACCAGTCATACCAAACAAGGAATACTAACCTAACGGTTATAGTCTAGGTCACTAATGCAATCCTAGTTCGCTATAACCTTAGGCTCTGATACCAATCTGTCGCACCCCCAAAACACGTGGCAGCGGAAACATGAGGTGTCACGGGGGCGCCGACCAAATCAATTATCACAACACAAAGATTAAAGCAAACGACCTCTATATGAGACGTTTGAAAACGTTACATTCCATAAATAAAAGTTTACATAAGATTCTAAAGTTCGCAAACATAGTCTAGAGATTTATAATACATAATCGTTGATAAAAAATGTCATAATGCAATTTAAATCTCCTGTTTGAAAATATGCGACTCGAGCTATGCTTTCCAAAAGCATCCTACTGTCCTGTTTCCTGTGGGTAGTCCTACTGCGTCTGTAAACCTGAGAATACATACTAAAAGGGTCAACATAAAGTTGGTGAGTTCATAGGTTTAATCTGTAAAGGAACCATGTAAACACAAGGTTTTCTGTTTGTATAATAGAGTTTTGTAAAACAGAGTTTCTGTGTTAAGTCGAGTTCTGCGTAATAAAGTTCATTAAAAACAGTTTCTGTGTGAAATCAAGTTTTCATAACAAAGTTCTGTAAAACAGAATTTCTGTGTGAAATCAAATTCTGCATAACAAGGTTTCTGTATAATAAAGATTCTGTATACTATAGTATTGTATACTATAGTCCTGTTTAGTATTGCCATGAGCTCATGTATTCGAAGCTTTAACAAATTCTGCTGCCTCTATGTGTCTAATCCGGGACACATCCTGATTCAAATAATTATGCACCCGTGGGTTAGCTGGAGCGACCAGCTCGAACGGGATTGTCAATCCCAATAGTACTATTCACAATTATTCGCGCTTTATGAAATTAACGAACCATGAAATTGAGGACTTATTAGTGGATTAGTTCTGCTACTCATGCAATAAGTATATGTTCTGTGTCTGTTTCTGTTTCTGTTTCTAGCAATCATAAGTAAAAATCTGTAAAAGTTTATGTTTCTGTTTCAAACAACCATAAGTAAAATCTGAAAAGTTTCTGTGTGTATATATTCTCACCCCAAAACAGTTCAAAAACAAGTAAAAAGGGGGGGCTATGAAACTCACCAGAGTTAAGCAGGTAGCAAGCAATAATCAAATAGCAAGCAAAGTCCAAAGCGCAACCTTCTAACGTCCTAAACGTATAAGGTTGTGTAAGTAGATGTCTTATAAGACCGTCTATAGCGATTGTATAAGTGGGGGTCAATGTCCACTTAAGCCAATCGTGTAGGTGGAGGGTTAATGTCCACCTAGAGCTAGTTCATCAACTAGTATGTCCAAATAAGTTATTCAAGTTCGTTAATCAAAAACGTGTATGACCCGTTGGTGAAAGTTTGTAATAATAATTCATTTAGACATTATTATCAAGTTTGTTTTGTTGTATACTATTCAGTAGTACAAATCGTGTGTTGCAAATAGATTATTTTAGCTTGTATAAGTCTTAAACCGTAGGTCAAAGTTGGTCAACTCGTTGGTCAAAGCTGGTCAAACCTGGTCAACTGGTCAAACCTGGTCAAACCTGGTCAAACTGGTCAAACCTGGTCAAACTGTTTAAGGTTGGTCAAACTATGAGTCACTTCTCAATTTATGAGTCACTTATAGAGTCACTTCTGATTTATGAGTCACTTATAGAGTCACTTCTGATTTTATGAGTCACTTATAGAGTCACTTCTGATTTATGAGTCACTTATAGAGTCACTTCTGATTTATGAGTCACTTATAGAGTCACTTCTGATTTTATGAGTCACTTCTAATTTATATGTCGGTTTCTAATTCGGGAAGCTTTCTAAGTTTAGTTTTTGGTCCAAGTTACTAACTAAGTCACCCAAAATCATTTTTGTTACCACTTTCCAAAAATAGTAAGTTTTGTCGTTTTTAGCCACCGAGCCGTTTTTGTTGACTTGGTCAAACAGACTCGGTTTGACCCGAAACTTTTACCCAACCCATATATCAGTTTATAGAGTCCAAATAATTTGACGGTTCGTGTCGGCGTTCGCCCGAAGTGTTGGTTTTTAACATGCAACTTACGATATTAAGATTTCATAATTTTCGACTTTTTGTCGGTTTGGTTTGCCATTTAAATTCTACCACTTCTGGTCAAATTCAAGGTCCAAGATTTTTATCAACTGATCTTATACTAATCTAGTCCGACATATAATTTTTCCAGAAATCAAAGTGTCCATTCACATAGGTAATTAATTCCGCGGAGCTACCGTACTCGGTTTTCGACAATGGTCAGACCAGGCTCAAAGATGGGTTTATTCGTAAAAAAGAGCACAGATCTGGGAAAAGTATAAAACACAAAAGTTGTAGATCTTTTCAATACGCAACTTTTAAAAGAAAATTCGTTATCTAATTCCTCCTAGAACTCGAGATATGATCAAATTAGTAAGCTGACTTTTATGGGACAGAATCTGTCTTTTTACATATGTGTTACAAAAACGTGTTTTAGCTATGATTTTGGACATAAACATGTTAGATGAACTAAATAACATCCAAATCATTAATATTCAAGCATAATAAGTGAGGGTTTTGGTGATTCTTACAAAGGGTGTGAAGAACAAAAGATGAAGATGAAAAAGGTGGTGATCTTGATTCTTGTTCTTGCTCCTTTTTCTTCTTGATTCTTGGTGGATTCTGGTGTATTATGGTGATTATTTTAGTGTAAGTGGGTCTGAGTTTTTGGTGAGGATGATGATGATGATTTTGATGGAGTGAAGAGGGAGGAAGAGAGTGGAGTGTGTAAATGATCAAGTGTGAAATGAAGTGAAAAATGATGGTTGTAAGGAATGCATGTGATATGTATGGCTCATTTAGAAAAAGAAAATGATAAGCATGTGAACCCACATGAGGGGGGGGGGGGGCTCACATGGGGTCCCACTCAGGGTTATTATGGTCATTTTTCATTCCTAGCTTAATTTGTTGCATTTTACGTTCGTTTACCCGATTGTTTAGACGTTTATATATACGTTAAACGTTTAATACGCAATTTTAAGTAACGATTTAAATTTTGATATTCTTAATTGATATAAAAGTTTAAATACTTGGAACATTTATAAAAATGTTCCGCTAATTTATTGGTCTCGATTTGCGTGCTCGTTTTACTTAGGTTAAATTGCGTAACGTTATTTTTGCACATTTTTGTTATCGATTTAAGACGCAATATATTTTGGGTAAATTTTCATTGAAGTATTATTTAAAATACTTAATTTAAGTTGTCAAATTAATTATTGACGTTTATTTAGTTGCCGAATTAAATTCGAGTGTTTTCGTTGCGTTTGAGACGTTTTAACCAAAACGTCTAGGTTTTTCGTATATTATTTTAACAAAATAATAATAAGTGATAAATAACTTCTAAGAATGGATTAAAGTTATTTATAAAAAGGTTTTCACCAACGTCGTATATTCTGTCGGACTCCGTTCGGTTGTTTCGCACAATTTCACCAAATTGCGTAAGCGTAATACAAAATAATTACGGAAGTGTATATTCACATAAATATACAAATAGTTACAAGTAATTACAAGTATTTAGCCTAATACTAAACTAAACACACGTAATTAAGGTTTCTAACAGGTTAATCAGTAACCCTAAATCGTCGGGTGTCACAAATTTACTTTTATATTCAAAATAAATATATGAAATCCATTTTTAAGAATCAAGACATTGGTGACAGGTCTGCATTTCCATGCAACAGAGCGACATAACTTGATTCAAGTAAAGCAATTTTATTTAAAATCAAACCAGCGGTGACAGGTCTATACCTTAGTATAACAAAGCGATATAGTTTGATTAATTTGAATTTAGTTTGAAAGTTTTTTCTTTCTTTTGCTTTATTTTTAAGAATACTAATTAGAAACCAGGTCTGTACTTTCGTACAACAGAGGAAACAATTAGTCCCAAATGTTTTCATATAAATATCAAAATATAAAATTTTTTCATGATAAATCTAAGAATTAAGACTTTTATGTCATACATCATATTGTACCATAAAATAATATACAAGTTATTTTATTAATTTCTTAAAATTCAGAAATCTTCATATAGATTGCCTATTAGTACATCATTTCATGTAACTATATATCACTTATTATTAAGTTGCTTACGTTATATGTACAAAACAGTTAATCCATGCTAAAGTCTAAAATTTTAAATATAAAAAAAAAACCTTTAACAAAAGTATTCTAATTAATAGATACTTAGTTTTTAACTCAAAATTTTTAAATTTGATGAAAATTTAAGAAAAATTATAATATAAGGACAAGTAAACAATTAAGTAATAGTTAAATGAAAAATTTCTTTTCTACACCTATCCCCACACTTAAATTATACAATGTCCTCATTGTATATAAACATATAAAAATAAAGTGAGAAAATGAAGAAAAGAAATTAGAACGAAAAACTCCCTTGATTTAGAAGCGATTATCTTGATCTGGTTTAGCATAATTTGGTTATCTTGCCATCTTTATTCAATTATATACAACAGCAAACTTCCGTAGGCAATCACGATTGCATTTAGCGTATGGAATAAGCCTTTAAACCCCTCGGTATCCCGAGTGGACGAGTTATAGTCTCGTGAGGGTTTCCAGGGAACACAACCACAAAGTTCATAATTTTGGGTATAATGCAATCGGTAACTGAACTTATTAACCATACCTACAAAGTTTGATTTTCGCATCCAAGTCCCTGCACTTTTTAATAAACAAAAGAAAACAAAGAAAATGCAAATAATATACAATTTACAACGCTACAAATATTTTAGAGTCTTAAGCTTGACTCAACCCCGAATTTATCATTTAGTGGGGTGAAAGTTGAGGTCAACTTCATCCTCAACTTCTAACGGTCTATCTACATAATGCTTAATCCTATGACCGTTCACTTTGAACAAAACACCATCTAAATTCTCTAACTCAACCGTACCATAGGGAAAAACCTGTTTCACAATGTAAGGTCAAGACCACCTAGATTTCAACTTTCCTGGAAAGATTTTAAACCGAGAATTAAAGAGAAGAACCCGATCCCCCACTTTAAACTCTTTATTACCCCTAAGTCTTTGGTCATGCCATTTCTTAGTCTTTTCCTTATAAATGAGTGAGTTCTTATAAGCATCGTGTCTAAGTTCATCTAACTCATTTAATTGCATCAATCTAAGGCGACCCGTTTCCTTAATGTCAAGATTACATGTCTTAAGAGCCCAATAGGCTTTGTGTTCAATTTCCATTGGGAGATGGCATGCCTTTCCATAAACAAGTTGGAATGGTGTAGTCCCTAAAGGTGTCTTATAGGCCGTTCGGAAAGCCCAAAGAGCATCATCGAGTTTGGTGGACCACTCCTTTGGATTTGCACCTACAGTCTTTTCTAAGATTCTCTTTAAGCCACGATTTGTATTCTCAACTTGACCACTCCTTTGGGGGTGGTAAGGAGTCGAAATTCTATGAGTTACCCCATATCGTTTCAATGCCTTTTCAAGTTGAGCGTTACAAAAGTGAGCACCCCTATCACTTATAAGAGCTTTTGGAGTATCAAAACGGGCAAAGAGACGTTTTAAGAAGTTAAGAACCACTCGTGCATCGTTAGTAGGAAGAGCTTGCGCTTCCGCCCATTTGGATACATAATCGACCGCAACAAGTATATAGAGGTTCTTGTGAGAATTAGGAAACGGACCCATGAAATCTATCCCCCATATATCAAAAACCTCACAAAATTGGATGATATTTTGGGGCATTTCAACCCGTGATGAAATTTTTCCGGCCCTCTGACAAGCGTCACAAGATTTAACTAGGTTTAAGGTATCTTTAAAAATGGAAGGCCAATAGAAACCCGCCTCATAAACCTTTCGGCCCGTGATTTGGGGACCATTATGACCTCCGATGGGACCTAAGTGGCAATGCATCAGAATTTTCCTCGCTTCACTCCCAAACACACATCTACGAATCATATTATCCGGACAACTTCTAAAAAGATGTGGGTCCTCCCAAAAGTAATATTTGATGTCACTAAAGAATTTCTTCTTTTGTTGGTGTGACATGCCTTTTTGGAGGACACCACCAGCTAAGTAGTTCGCGATGTCCGCAAACCATGGAACTTCATCACTATCTAAGTACATAAAAAACTCATCGGGAAAATCATCATCTATGGTCGACTCATTTAAAGGTTCAAGTCCGGGATTTTCAAGTCTAGATAGATGGTCGGCAGCAAGATTCTTCGCTCCTTTCTTGTCCCGTATTTCAATGTCGAACTCTTGTAAGAGTAAGATCCAACGGATGAGACGGGGCTTGGCATCTTGTTTAAAGAATAAGTACCGAAGAGCGGAGTGGTCGGTATAGACAACCGTTTTGGCTAGTACAAGATATGAACGGAACTTATCAAAGGCAAAGACAATAGCTAGGAGTTCTTTCTCAGTGGTCGTGTAATTCAGTTGGGCTCCTTGTAAAGTCTTACTAGCATAATAAATGGCCTGAAATCATTTTTCGATTCTTTGACCCAAGACGGCTCCTATGGCAAAGTCACTCGCGTCACACATGAGCTCAAAAGGAAGGGTCCAGTTCGGAGCTATCATGATGGGCGCGTTGGTCAATTTCTCTTTAAAGAGATTGAAGGCTTTGAGACACTCGTCGGTGAAGATGAATGGCGCATCCTTCTCAAGGAGTTTATTCATAGGCGTGGCGATTTTTGAGAAGTCTTTAATGAACCGCCGGTAGAAACTGGCATGGCCTAGAAAACTCCTAACTCCTTTGACATTGGTGTGAGGTGGAAGATTCGCAATAACATCTACTTTGTCTCGGTCTACCTCTATGCCTACACTCGAAATCTTGTACCCGAGAACAATGCCTTCTCGAACCATGAAATGGCATTTTTCCCAATTGAGTACAAGATTTGCTTTCTCACATCGGACCAGCATTCTCACCAGGTTTTCAAGGCATACATCGAAGGTATTACCGAAGACGGAGAAGTCATCCATAAACACCTCCATGCATTCCTCGATCATGTCATGGAAAATAGCCATCATACACCTTTGAAAGGTGGCTGGGGCATTGCATAGCCCGAATAGCATACGTTTATAAGCAAAGGTACCGTAAGGGCAAGTGAATGTGGTCTTTTCTTGGTCCTCGGGTGCTATGGGAATCTGGAAGTAACCTGATAAACCATCTAAGAAGCAGTAGTAACTATTTCCCGCTAACCTTTCTAACATCTGGTCGATAAAGGGTAATGGGAAGTGATCTTCTCTAGTGGCATCATTTAGTTTCCTGTAATCAATACATACCCGCCAACCCGTGACCGTGCGCGTGGGAATGAGTTCGTTATTCTCATTAGTGATAACGGTGATACCCCCCTTCTTAGGTACTGATGTGCTATGAAAGCGCGTCTTGTTTTATAATTTATAAATAGAAATACCTAATAAATACTTTCAAGCAACCAAGCAAGAATACCCGATCGAATATAAATATAGATTTGGTAAGTCAGATTCGAACACAGGGAAAATGGAATAAAAAAAAGAATAAATAATCTTTTAAATTACAGAGAAATGGGGGTAACGTTTTAGTTCCGTTAGAACAAGTGTTTTGTAAAATAACAAATTAAAATAAACTAAATAAACTAAGATTAAAATAAATAAATAATAATGTACAATAGGAAGGAACAAATAGTATGTAATAACTCCGCTCAGATTCATACATTCTGATTCATTTGCACATTAATTATCTAATTGTGATTTCTTTTATATCAATTTAATACCAAATTCTTCAATGACTATTAAATTGAATGTGAACTAACCAACGTTTCGGGTCCAACTAATTCCTACAACTTAGGGTCCAACATAAAACACTGGTTCCAATGTCACAAGATGATCAGTCAATTGTGTGCCTTTCCCTAAATCATGCATTAAACATTCACAACTCATTATAATTACTCTCGTGGTATGACTCAACAATACCCAATAATTAACTTATTGTCTTGTTCATTTTAAAGTGAATAATTATTAATTTCTCAACCTATCAAACTCAATCTATTTAGCAATGATCAAAACCCTAAGATTCTAACCATCAATAATTAATAAAATCAAAGGAACTCAATCTCATCAATCTTATTAACCACGTTGAGAACTAATAACTACCAGTTACCAATAAACAAGGATCTACGAGTAATATAATGGTTTTCAATTAAACAATCTTAACAAACGTGCAAATGTAATCATTCAATAATCATTATCCAAGGTTCGTTATTACAAAAACTAAATGTATCAATTCATCAAATATGAATAAATCAGAATATTAAATACCAAAGTCATCAATGATATAAAATAAACGATACAAACCAAATAACGAACCACGCAAAGATAGGTTGAAATGAATCCAACCTCCACTTCTTGTGCCTCCAAAACGTACTTAAAACTCGAAAATAACAAAACCTAACCAAATTTTGAGTATAAATCGTATATAAAAGTGTGTCAAAAACGTCTGACCTAAGCTGCTATTTTTACTTGTAAAATTGGCCTTTTAATTGCCGGCTAAATGTTTTAGCCGCCGGTCAGCTTAATCTTTTACACGTCTGCAAACCGCGTTACTCACCGCCTTCCACTTTTAGCTTTTAGCCGCTGGTCAAGAACTTTAGCCGCCGGCTAAATGTTGTTTCCAGAAGTTTTAACCTAACGGGCTGGATCTAGCTTTGGGACACAAACTCTTCTTGCTTTGAGCTTCTTTTATCTTCTTTAAACCCAACAATTCATAAATCCGAATTTAAACTTCCCTTATGGCACGATTCTTCATTTTATTCCATTTCTTTGTTATCTTTACTCTTAAATCCTTCGGCTTCACTCGATTCTTCAAAAATGCATCTTTTAACTCGTTATTTGACTGTTTTCCGCTCCTTTCTTCATAAACGCTCCATTTCCACATCTAATTGCAAATATGAACGAAATCAATGTCTAACCTTAATTAAATGCAATAGAAACATCCAAGATTAGGGGTAAAATACAACTAAAATATAGTACTTTTGAGCGTTTATCAAACATCCCCCACTTGAATCCTACTTGTCCTCAAGTAGACTATCGATTCAAAAATCAAATTCTTAAGAAAACAGTCATCTCCATTAATCTAAATAACTAACAAAGGAATTACACAACATCACCCATCTTCAACTCAAACGTTTAAATTTAAAAATCTGTTAATTCTAAAAACAATTATTAAGAAACTACGAGATTGCAAAAATAATCTACACATGAAGTTATTATTCTTAAAGCATCAAATAGTTCATAATGATTACTGATATTGTTATCCACTTAAACAATCTATATTTAAATAATTGAGCTTAACTTATTATTATTCACGTAGATATTCCCTTAAACTCCCAAAAGCTATATACTTTCATACTCATAATATGCCAATATTACATATTTTGAAGTTCTAATCAAAACAACATTTTTCAAATCAAGACAAAGGTGACAGGTATGTGCCTCAACACAACAAAGCAACATAACTTGATTTTGGTTTAGCAATAATGTTTTAGTCAAACCATTGGTGGCAGGTCTGTACCTCAGTACAACAAAGCGACTTAATTTGACTACATTTTAAAATCATGAGTTGTTAAACTCTTTTGCTCTTTTTTATTAAATATACTGACGGATACCAGGTCTGTACTTTCGTACAACAAAGGAAACAACACCCAGTATATCCCCAAATGAATGTTAATTAAAATTCCAAAAATATGGCATATCGCACATTATTAATATGAAAGTTAAGACAACCGTCATACACAGCTAAAGTTCATCTAAAAGGTAATATCCACTCCTTAATTTATTTTCTTAAAAGCTCAAAAATTCTCATATAAATCGCCTATCAATACATCATATAATGAAGCTAAATAACATTTTTCATAATTTTAATATTTAATTAAAAGTGTAGAAAATTTTAAAATAATTGTTACAAAATAATTATCTCTAGAAAACAAAAATTTAAAAATAAAAATTTGGTTGAAAAACGGGCAACTTATAACTTCATAGTTAATTATCTTAATAAGATAACAGTTAACCAAATTACAAAATCATCTACTTATTTACAGGACAATTATGTGGAAACTTAACTCTTTTCTCTCCCATCCCCCACTGAAAGATGTACAATGCCCTCATTGTACAAATAATAGATTACTAAAATGGGAAAAAGAGAAAAGAACTCAGAACGGAAAAACTCCCCTGGAATCGTGTGTGAAAAGGTTCGGTTCAGCGGTTCTTCCAAACTTTGAGATATACAACAGCTCACACTTTCGTAGCTAATCACGATTGCATTTAGCATATGCAACAAGCCTTTAAACCCCTCGGTATCCCAAGTGGACGAGTTTTAGTCTCGTGAGGGTTTCCAGGGAACACACCCACAAAGTTCAAAAATAAAACCAAGAAATAAATTATGTCCTGAAAATTAAACTAGCATAGCATAATAAGATAGTGCAAAATAATAAAAGTTAGCATAATAATACACTCATCCAACTAAAAGTAAAAAGGTGAGGTTCAGAGGAGAAGGTATTATTTGAGGAGAAGGAGGAGAAGAATTTTCAAATTTTCATTTTTACCCCCTCCACCTTTTTAATAGTGTACACTACTCCCTCCTACTTTCTTCCTACCCACCCCTCCCCTCCACCACCCACCACTAGCTGCTGCCACCCGTCGCCACAGGTCGTCGGAAAAAAAAAATTTCAGTTTTTTTTTAAATTTTTAAAAAAAAAAAAAAAATTTTAATTTTTTTTTTCAATAAATTTTTTTTCTAATTCTTTTTACATATTATCACTTTGTACTGCATTTTATTATTTTTTATTGCATTTTGTATATATGTTTAGTAGATATTATTCATTTTTACTGCATTTTTGTATTTTACACATAATTCTTTTGATTTGTTTACTGCATTTTATTTATACACCTCAATCTTATATATATTGTTTGTTTTTTACTGCATTTTAAGTTATACATAATATATTTTTTACTGCATTATGTTAAAATTACACTGCATTTTATTATTATTCACTGCATTTTGCATATATTTCATATATTACATATTGTTTATTTTTTACTGCATTTTATATTATACATATGATCCATTTTTACTGCATTTTGTATGAAAGTATAATACATACTACTGTTTTTACTGCATTTTGCATATATTTATTTAATACACATTGTTCGTTTTACTGCATTTTATATTATATATAATCTATTTGTACCGCATTTTGTTTTTTTACTGCATTTTGTTATTTTCACTGCATTTTATATTATACATAATCTATTTGTACTGTATTTTGTTATTTTCACTGCATTTTGTTACTTTTGCTGCATTTTTCATATATTTCATTCATTATATATTGTTTGTTATTCACTGCATTTTGTATTTTACATATTATCGATTTGTACTGCATTTTGTATTTTACATATTATCTATTTGTATTGCATTTTGTATTAAAGTATAATACATATTGTTGTTTTTATTTCATTTTGCATATACATCATTTAGGACATATTGCTCTCTTTCTACTGCATTTTATATTATATATATAATCCATTTGTACGGTATTTTGTTGATGTCGGGTATAGAAGATGCGGTAAAATATATTAAAGTTTTGGTTAATTAACAATAATATACAAAATGCAGTGAAAAAAACGTATAGTTTTATTAAAAATGCAGTAGGAAAAGGAATACTATATCTAATAAAAGATTTATGGGGAAAAATTTTGAAAAAAAAAAAATTTTGAAAAAAAAAAAATTTTGAAATTTTTTTTTCCGGCGGCCGGAATCCGGCGGCGGCTGGCGGAAGTCAGGTGGTGGGGGTGGTGGGGTGGTGGTAGGTGGGATTGGAGGAAGAAGAAGGTAGGAGGGGGAAGAAAATAAAGTGGAAGGGATAAAATGTAAAAGTCTAGATAGTGGAAGGGGTGTGGAGTAAAAATTAATGTTATGTTTTTTTTTTGTTAAGTAATACCCTTATTTTTGAAAGTAATTACAAAATTGCCACCCTTTTTAACCATTGATCCAACTCAAAAGATCATCCAATGGCCACAAATAAAACTTCTCCTCCTTCTCCTCATATGATCCCTTCCCCTATGATCCCCAATCAAAGTAAAAACGTCTAAATAAGATACTAATAACAACTAGATAGGATACTAACAACCCATAACCACATCAATCACTATCACCATCCTCTCCATCTCTGCGAACACCGAATGGTCCTCCATACTCTGATGGTACAAATGGATCATAAGGAAGCTGACGATAATCAAACATCTGGTGCATCAAAGAAGTAGTATAATCAAATTGCCTCTGGTGCTCTCGATAATAATGCTGCTACTCCTGATACCTACGATCCTGAACAATCCTATCCTGCTCGTGATAACGATGCATCTGCTGAAACTGCTGCTGCTGATACTCATGCATCCGACCAATCTCCTGCTGCAAATGATACATATCATATACTGGCCCCTGATAAACCTGTGGCTCTGGTGGAACAGCTGCATGCTCTATCTCTGGTACATCTACAGCATGTGGCTGAGCATCACGACGTCTCCTCAATCGTCTGCCTCCTGCAACCAATGGTAGGGTCCAAAGGTAGAAATCTCCCTCCAAAGGTCTCATAATAACCGAAATCTCCAGGAGCTTGTGAGCTCCCATATACTGCATACCAGGAATAACAGGAGTACAAGACTGATACATCTCCTATGTAAGACCAAACCACCTAACCAATCTAGTCACATACTGACCACCACAAATAACACTCAAGGCTTTAGTACCTGTAGCCTTCCGGTTTGCTACAACAACCCGAAATACCACAATGGAAATGGGAGCAGATCACCATGGATTTCATTACTAAACTCCCGAAAACTTCTAACGGTTGCGATACCATTTGGGTGATCGTTGACCGACTCACTAAATCTGCTCATTTCCTAGCCATCAAGGAAACTGATAAGATGGAACGTTTGACACGGATCTACCTGAAAGAGATCGTGTCATGACACGGCGTGCCCATCTCAATCATCTCCGACCGAGATGCTCGATTCACTTCTCGCTTCTGGCAGTCACTGCAAAAATCTCTTGGTACTCGTCTGGATATGAGTACGGCTTACCATCCTCAAACCGACGGCCAGAGCGAACGAACCATACAAACACTGGAAGACATGCTACGAGCCTGCATAGTTGACTTCGGTAAAAACTGGGAAAATCACTTACCATTGTGCGAGTTCTCGTACAACAACAGTTATCACACCAGCATAAAGGCTGCACCCTTCGAGGCACTGTACGGTCGTAAGTGCCGGTCACCTATCTGTTGGACTGAGGTGGGGGATACACAACTCACCGGTCCAGAAATCATACATGAAACAACTGAAAAGATCGTCGGCATACAAAACCGACTAAAAGCCGCTCGTGATCGTCAGAAAAGCTATGCTGACGTGAGACGCAAACACCTTGAGTTCCAAGTAGGAGACAAGGTACTTCTCAAAGTGGCACCGTGGAAAGGTGTCATTCGATTCGGAAAACGAGGCAAACTAAATCCTAGATACATCGGACCATTCGAAATCCTTGAAAAGATTGGTCCAGTGGCATACCGCCTGCAACTTCCTGCTGAGCTTAGCAGCGTTCACAACACATTCCACATTTCTAATCTGAAGAAATGTCTGTCTGACGAGACACTGATTACACCGCTCGACGAAATTCAGATCGATGATAAACTTCATTTTGTCGAGGAACCTATGGAAATCATGGACCGCGAGGTCAAACAACTAAAACAGAGTCGTATTCCCATTGTAAAAGTCAGGTGGAATTCTAGACGTGGTCCTGAGTTCACCTGGGAACGGGAAGACCAAATGCGACAGAAATATCCACATCCCTTCCCAGACAACGCACCGACCGTGCAATCGAACTAATTTCGGGACGAAATTCTTTTAACAAGGAGAGAATGTAACAACCGGCAAATTAGTGCCTAATTCTTTGTAACTAGATGTAATTAGTATGTAATAGGACTAATTGCAGGCTCTATTTGTATATATATATAAGGTGATTTATATATATGTGTGTGTACTTACGCGATTTGGATAAATCGTGCGAATTAACCGGACGGAGTCCGACACAGTTTACTTGGACGTTGGTGACAGAAATTTACTTAAATAATGAGAACGTATTTTGTTATATAAAATACGCAACCGAACGAACACTATTTATATATTATCGCGACGACATTTTAAATAATGCAATAAAACGTAATAAACGCGAATTAATAATTTAAATACTGCGACAAATGTTTTTATTATTAATTTCAAAGTGTTTTTATTTAAATAAACGTATCAATCGTGACGACACGAGTTAAACTAACAAACTAATATTTAGAATAAATATTAGCGAACGATTTTCAGTAAAAATTCACATTTTAGAATATTTTTTTTAATAATATTCTACACGGTTACTAAAATGAGCGAATTAATCAATTAGGACACGGAGTAAATACTGTATTTTAGGGAGTGTAGTCTCTCCCTCCCCTTTTGGAACCAGCCAAAAGCACCACCCATCCCCATCTCTTTCTTTTCATTTACATTAAACACACACACACAAACTCAAAACCCTCTCTAAAAATCCTCACAAATTTTCGGATTCACAAATCGACCCACAAAGATTACATTTTCGGAATCACCATCACTAAAGGAACAAGATTAACAAAAGCCGCACCATCAAATTCGCTCTCGTTTGGTCTCGATTTGCAAAAGTAAGAATTTTCTAAAAACTTAGATTTATTCGTTTTGGTGTATTATCTTAGTGTTATAAGGTGTACACAACTTAGTTATGACCAAAACAACAAAGGAACCATGATTTTACAGCTTAAAAATGCGTTTGATTTGGGTTTTGATCGGAAAATCGCGACAGCCGCAACTTTCTGGGCTGGTGTTCATCTTTGCGACACAACGTTTGTGTCGCATGCTATGTCGCATAAACCATTTAGTGTCGTATTTTGTGTCGTACGTTATGTCGCACTATTGTGTCGCACTTTTATGCGACACAACCCTTATGTCGCTATTAAATTAGCATCGCAAGCTTTTGCGACACAACCACTGTGTCGCAGAGCTCTTGTGTCGCAACTTTATGCGACACAACCACTGTGTCGCATACCAAACTTTAGTGTCACAGATTGTGTCGCAAAAACACAGAAAACCAGAATTTTAAAGTCAAAGTTACTGTACAAAAAAGTCAAATTTACTGTAGCAGCACTGTAGCAAATCTACTGTAGCAAAGTCAACAATTTAGAAATTTTGCTACAAACCGTCACCAACGGGCCCAAACATGTTTCTCAACAAACGAACAATTACAAACATACGGACAAACATTGGCTATACTAGTTGTGTACAACTAAACGAAACGTCTCGTGAGACGCATACTTACATAACTTCATATGAATAGGCATTTGAAGGGTACGGGTTCGGAGAACCTACTTGCTATATTTACTACTTGCTATTTGCTACGGCTTATTACCAGACTCAGGTGAGTCTTACGGCCCCACTTTTACTGTTTTTATACTTTGGGGTGAGATACTTAGCAACTGTTTTACATATGAACACAATGTACTGAACTGAAAACATTACTGTTTACAAACAAACGCATGAGTTACTTTTATCCACTGAAAGCCTCCTAATCGTAAGTTGTTAGTTATGGACTTAAGCGCGATTACTAATAGATGGATCCATTTGGGACTGACAATCCCTGTCTGGGGTGGTAGCGCCACCACGTACTGATTTACACGTAGAAACAGACATATTAGTATTTGTTACATATGAGTGTGCGGATAGCACTCACGGGGGTACGTGATATATTCACACTACACGGTTAAGCTTCAACTTATGAGCACATGGCACTGTACTGATTTACTGATTTACTTACTTTGCTTGATAGCAATACGGGTACATACTTGTGGTTCATAACACCTACTTATTACTAAACCTGTGAGATTCACCAACCTTTTTGGTTGACACTTTTTAGCTTTGTATCTCAGGTACACTTACGGAGTAGGATCACTCCAGGATTACTAGCTAGAGTCGCATGATTTACAAACTGCATTTAACGGAGATTCTTTGGCATTATCTTTTGTAACTATGGTTATGTAATAGAATCTCCCGCTATACGCGTGGGCTCTAGGGAATTACATTTTGTATACGAAAACCTACGGTTTTCAAACGATTATTATTTATGAAACCTTTTCGAAACGTCTCATTTAGAGGTCGTTTACTATTAATCTTGCGCTTTGTATATTGATTAGTAACACCCAATGTATGCTTCCGCAACCCGGTAAATTTGAGGGTGTTACAGATTGGTATCAGAGCCTAAGGTTATAGTGAACTAGGTTGCATTTAGTGGGCCTAGACTATGACCGTTAGGCAGTATTTCCTTACTAGGCATGATTGGTTCAGGAATTACATCATACGACTTTAATTTAACATAGCCTGATCAACTATGTACAATTAAGGAAAGATGATGTAAGGTCTGAAATGGTTATGTTGAGCCGGAATACATTAGTGACTCTGATCTCGAGAGAACCGAGACTTAAACATGTTTATGCTAGACACTCAATAGGCTATATTATATAGGAACTATATGAATATAGGCCTTAATCTTACTAACGCTTTGTCTCAGAAATGGCAAATATCCCATCCAATTCATCTCGTTCTCAACCCGGGTCGCAGAACCCAAGGGTAGCAAGGAGGAACAACAGGTTGCCTCGAGCTGGCCCGTACTCTACCCACTTCACCTTACCGACCTTAGCAGCTAGGGTGAACCAACACGAGCAACGACTTCGCACCATGGATGTCGTGTTGCAGGAAACAAACGAAAACTGGAGACTTACATCACTGGAGCGCATCGAACAAGTCTCTGAGGATCACGAAACCACCATTAATAATGTGGACGTTCTTTTCAACAAAGTGGTGGAGATAAGCGTGGAAACCGCTCTTTTGAAACACAGACTTGATGAGTGTGAACAACGCTCACGGGAAACGGAAGAATCTAACCGCGGATTGGTACAGCGACTAGCATTAGCTGAAGACAATGCTCGACAAGCCAGCAGACTTGCAAATACTGTGGATCGTCTCATCGAAATGATGGAGCAGATTAACCTACGTTAAGACTAGCTTAGTCTTTGTTTTGTAAACTATCCTGTAATCTAGTAACTATCTAAGCACTACTCTATAATTTAGTCGGATGTAACAATTCCCGATGTCTTTTGTAATACATCCGTAGGATGTAACCTTCGAACTCGTATCATCTATCAAATATTCCTTGCTGTTTCGACTCATATTAATTGCCATAATCCTCTTTCATATTGATGTTATGTATTACCATCTTTATACATGTACATCTGAAATAAATGCAATTTTCTTACAAAATGTCATGTATCTTCATTTCTTTTATTGAAGAATCATGCCGCCAAAGTCAAGACCTTACACTGATGCTCAGATCACGTCACTCATAACCCAGGCTGTTACTGAAGCCTTGGCTCGGAATACTCCACCAAACTCCACAAGAAACAGCGATGCCGCTGAAACCTCTGCTGCTAAACCTTGTTCATACAAGGATTTTCAAAACTGCAAACCCTTGAGCTTCAAGGGGACCGAAGGAGCCATCGGACTTATCAGATGGTTCGAAAAGATGGAATCCGTTTTCCGCATCAGCAAATGTTCGGAGGACGACAAGGTCAAATTCTCCACCTGCACCCTCGAAGATGGTGCCCTCTCGTGGTGGAATTCCTATACCCAGTCCGTGGGGATTGACACCGCTTATCTACTCCCTTGGGAGGATCTGAAGAAAATGCTCACGGATGAGTATTGCCCGTCCGAACAACTTCACAAGCTGGACGAAGAGTTCTGGAACTTAAAAGTGCAAGGAACTGATATCGTTGGATACACCACCAGATTCTAACAACTCACCGTCCTTCGCCCAGCTATGGCAGGTACTGAACCTGAAAAGATTAAGAAGTACATCCGCGGCCTCCCGGAACCCGTCCGGGGAAACGTCGCCTCATCAAACCAAACCACTCTTCACGGTGCCATTCGGTTGGCCCATGAACTTCTAGCTATGAACGAGGACCCAGAACCACCCACTCCATCCTCCAACAACAATAAAAGAAAATGGTCCGACAACCACAACAACCACCAAACCAAGAAACCCGAGACCATTAAAGCCTACACCTCCAATACTGATGACAAGGGGGCGTACAAGGGAACCAAGCCCTATTGCTCAAAGTGTCAACGACACCACTATGGTTCATGTCCCTGTAGCAAGTGTAAGAGGTTTGGACACTTGGCTAAGGACTGTAGATCAAACACCACTGACACCAACACCTCTGCACCAAAGACTTGTTATGGGTGCAACGGTACGGGGCATTTCAAGAAAGACTGCCCGAAGCTGAACAACAACAACAGGAATAACAACAATGCTCGAGGAAGAGCTTTTGTGCTGAAATCTGGGGAAGCCCGTCAAGACCCGAATGTGGTCACGGGTACGTTTCTTCTCAACAACTTGACTGCATCTGTATTATTTGATACTGGTGCTGATAAGAGCTTTATTTCTGATGAGTTTTATCCACTACTAGACACCACACCTATTGCCTTAGATTCTAAGTACACTGTAGAATTGGCAAACGGAAAACTTATTGAGGCCGACAGTGTGATACCTGATTGCACTTTGAACCTAGCTAACGAGCTCTTTTCCATTGACTTGATACCTGTCGAAATCGGCAGCTTTGACATCATCGTCGGTATGGATTGGTTGTCCAAGCACCGAGCTGAAATCGTTTGTTTCGAGAAAATTGTACGCATTCCTCTCGTCACCGGTGGAACTTTGAGCATACAAGGGGATACCGGTGGGACGAGAATAAATATCATTTCTTGCATGAAAACCCGAAAATACTTGAGGAAAGGGTACCAGGCAATCCTCGCACACGTTATGGAGAAAAAGTCGGTGGAGAAGCGACTTGAGGATGTGCCTATCGTTCGAGACTTCCCAGAAGTCTTTCCTGAAGACTTGCCTGGCCTACCGCCAACTAGACAAGTCGAATTCTCTATTGATCTTGTGCCCGGCGCAGCACCCGTGGCACGAGCCCCTTACCGACTAGCCCCATCCGAACTTCAGGAGTTGTCTACTCAGTTACAGGAACTCCTGGACAAGGGATTTATTCGACCAAGTTCCTCACCTTGGGGAGCTCCGGTCCTGTTTGTGAAAAAGAAAGACGGTTCTTTCCGCATGTGCATCGACTACCGTGAACTCAACAAATTAACTGTCAAGAACCGTTACCCACTTCCTCGCATCGATGACCTGTTCGACCAACTTCAGGGGTCGAGTTTCTACTCAAAGATCGATCTACGGTCAGGTTATCACCAACTCCGAGTTCGTGACGATGACATCCCAAAAACAGCTTTCCGAACTCGTTATGGGCATTACGAATTCCAAGTGATGCCATTCGGCTTAACCAACGCACCGGCAGTATTCATGGATCTTATGAATCGAGTGTGCAAACCTTACCTCGACAAGTTTGTTATCGTTTTCATTGATGACATTCTGATTTACTCGCGCAACGAACAAGAACACGCGCAACACCTGAAAACTATCCTAGAGCTGCTCAAACACGAAGAGTTATACGCCAAATTCTCTAAGTGTGAGTTCTGGATGCAAACCGTTCAATTCCTTGGACACGTCATTGACAATCAAAGGATTCATGTCGATCCTTCAAAAATCGAGGCTATCAAGTGTTGGCAAGCACCTACAACACCAACCGAGGTACGCCAATTCTTAGGACTCGCCGGATACTACAGGCGGTTCATTGAGAATTTTTCGAAAATAGCCCTACCTCTCACTGCACTGACTCAAAAAGAAAAGAAGTTCGATTGGACTGACAAACAGGAGTCAGCTTTTCAGCTTCTAAAACAGAAACTCTGCAGTGCACCTATCTTATCTTTACCCGAAGGCAACGATGACTTCGTGGTATACTGTGATGCTTCACACCAAGGTCTTGGTTGCGTGCTGATGCAACGAGACAAAGTCATCGCTTACGCCTCTCGACAACTCAAGGTCCACGAAAAGAATTACGCAACTCATGACCTAGAGTTGGGGGCTGTTGTATTCGCTCTGAAAATCTGGAGACACTACTTATACGGTACCAAGTGTACAATCTTTACTGACCATAAAAGTCTCCAACATATATTCGATCAAAAGGATCTCAACATTAGGCAACGTCGATGGGTCGAGTTGCTTACTGATTACGATTGCGAAATTCGCTATCATCCAGGCAAGGCGAATGTTGTCGCCGATGCTTTAAGCCGAAAGGAACGAGTGAAACCACTTCGAGTTCGAGCTCTCAGTATGACCATTCACAACGACCTTATCAATCAAACTCTCACCGCTCAACTCGAAGCACTCAAACCATAAAACTTGATAAACGAGGCCTTGCGAGGCATGGACAAACAATTTGAAACCAAACCTAACGGGGCCAAATACTTCTCGAATCGAATCTGGTTACCAAGTTTTGGGAACCTTCGAGACTTGGTGATGAATGAAGCTCACAAGTCAAAATACTCTATACACCCCGGTGCCGACAAAATGTATCACGGCATCAAGGAAATGTATTGGTGGCCCAACATGAAATCTGACATTGCAACCTATGTTGGCAAGTGTCTTACTTGTTCCAAAGTTAAAGCTGAACACCAGAAACCTTCCGGTTTGCTACAACAACCCGAAATACCACAATGGAAATGGGAGCAGATCACCATGGATTTCATTACTAAACTCCCGAAAACTTCTAACGGTTGCGATACCATTTGGGTGATCGTTGACCGACTCACTAAATCTGCTCATTTCCTAGCCATCAAGGAAACTGATAAGATGGAACGTTTGACACGGATCTACCTGAAAGAGATCGTGTCATGACACGGCGTGCCCATCTCAATCATCTCCGACCGAGATGCTCGATTCACTTCTCGCTTCTGGCAGTCACTGCAAAAATCTCTTGGTACTCGTCTGGATATGAGTACGGCTTACCATCCTCAAACCGACGGCCAGAGCGAACGAACCATACAAACACTGGAAGACATGCTACGAGCCTGCATAGTTGACTTCGGTAAAAACTGGGAAAATCA
Source organism: Helichrysum umbraculigerum (assembly GCA_949592205.1). Taxonomy (NCBI): domain Eukaryota; kingdom Viridiplantae; phylum Streptophyta; class Magnoliopsida; order Asterales; family Asteraceae; genus Helichrysum; species Helichrysum umbraculigerum. The sequence goes on along the minus strand of CATIUR010000003.1, from coordinate 118,747,423 downwards.
CTTACCATTGTGCGAGTTCTCGTACAACAACAGTTATCACACCAGCATAAAGGCTGCACCCTTCGAGGCACTGTACGGTCGTAAGTGCCGGTCACCTATCTGTTGGACTGAGGTGGGGGATACACAACTCACCGGTCCAGAAATCATACATGAAACAACTGAAAAGATCGTCGGCATACAAAACCGACTAAAAGCCGCTCGTGATCGTCAGAAAAGCTATGCTGACGTGAGACGCAAACACCTTGAGTTCCAAGTAGGAGACAAGGTACTTCTCAAAGTGGCACCGTGGAAAGGTGTCATTCGATTCGGAAAACGAGGCAAACTAAATCCTAGATACATCGGACCATTCGAAATCCTTGAAAAGATTGGTCCAGTGGCATACCGCCTGCAACTTCCTGCTGAGCTTAGCAGCGTTCACAACACATTCCACATTTCTAATCTGAAGAAATGTCTGTCTGACGAGACACTGATTACACCGCTCGACGAAATTCAGATCGATGATAAACTTCATTTTGTCGAGGAACCTATGGAAATCATGGACCGCGAGGTCAAACAACTAAAACAGAGTCGTATTCCCATTGTAAAAGTCAGGTGGAATTCTAGACGTGGTCCTGAGTTCACCTGGGAACGGGAAGACCAAATGCGACAGAAATATCCACATCCCTTCCCAGACAACGCACCGACCGTGCAATCGAACTAATTTCGGGACGAAATTCTTTTAACAAGGAGAGAATGTAACAACCGGCAAATTAGTGCCTAATTCTTTGTAACTAGATGTAATTAGTATGTAATAGGACTAATTGCAGGCTCTATTTGTATATATATATAAGGTGATTTATATATATGTGTGTGTACTTACGCGATTTGGATAAATCGTGCGAATTAACCGGACGGAGTCCGACACAGTTTACTTGGACGTTGGTGACAGAAATTTACTTAAATAATGAGAACGTATTTTGTTATATAAAATACGCAACCGAACGAACACTATTTATATATTATCGCGACGACATTTTAAATAATGCAATAAAACGTAATAAACGCGAATTAATAATTTAAATACTGCGACAAATGTTTTTATTATTAATTTCAAAGTGTTTTTATTTAAATAAACGTATCAATCGTGACGACACGAGTTAAACTAACAAACTAATATTTAGAATAAATATTAGCGAACGATTTTCAGTAAAAATTCACATTTTAGAATATTTTTTTTAATAATATTCTACACGGTTACTAAAATGAGCGAATTAATCAATTAGGACACGGAGTAAATACTGTATTTTAGGGAGTGTAGTCTCTCCCTCCCCTTTTGGAACCAGCCAAAAGCACCACCCATCCCCATCTCTTTCTTTTCATTTACATTAAACACACACACACAAACTCAAAACCCTCTCTAAAAATCCTCACAAATTTTCGGATTCACAAATCGACCCACAAAGATTACATTTTCGGAATCACCATCACTAAAGGAACAAGATTAACAAAAGCCGCACCATCAAATTCGCTCTCGTTTGGTCTCGATTTGCAAAAGTAAGAATTTTCTAAAAACTTAGATTTATTCGTTTTGGTGTATTATCTTAGTGTTATAAGGTGTACACAACTTAGTTATGACCAAAACAACAAAGGAACCATGATTTTACAGCTTAAAAATGCGTTTGATTTGGGTTTTGATCGGAAAATCGCGACAGCCGCAACTTTCTGGGCTGGTGTTCATCTTTGCGACACAACGTTTGTGTCGCATGCTATGTCGCATAAACCATTTAGTGTCGTATTTTGTGTCGTACGTTATGTCGCACTATTGTGTCGCACTTTTATGCGACACAACCCTTATGTCGCTATTAAATTAGCATCGTAAGCTTTTGCGACACAACCACTGTGTCGCAGAGCTCTTGTGTCGCAACTTTATGCGACACAACCACTGTGTCGCATACCAAACTTTAGTGTCACAGATTGTGTCGCAAAAACACAGAAAACCAGAATTTTAAAGTCAAAGTTACTGTACAAAAAAGTCAAATTTACTGTAGCAGCACTGTAGCAAATCTACTGTAGCAAAGTCAACAATTTAGAAATTTTGCTACAAACCGTCACCAACGGGCCCAAACATGTTTCTCAACAAACGAACAATTACAAACATACGGACAAACATTGGCTATACTAGTTGTGTACAACTAAACGAAACGTCTCGTGAGACGCATACTTACATAACTTCATATGAATAGGCATTTGAAGGGTACGGGTTCGGAGAACCTACTTGCTATATTTACTACTTGCTATTTGCTACGGCTTATTACCAGACTCAGGTGAGTCTTACGGCCCCACTTTTACTGTTTTTATACTTTGGGGTGAGATACTTAGCAACTGTTTTACATATGAACACAATGTACTGAACTGAAAACATTACTGTTTACAAACAAACGCATGAGTTACTTTTATCCACTGAAAGCCTCCTAATCGTAAGTTGTTAGTTATGGACTTAAGCGCGATTACTAATAGATGGATCCATTTGGGACTGACAATCCCTGTCTGGGGTGGTAGCGCCACCACGTACTGATTTACACGTAGAAACAGACATATTAGTATTTGTTACATATGAGTGTGCGGATAGCACTCACGGGGGTACGTGATATATTCACACTACACGGTTAAGCTTCAACTTATGAGCTCATGGCATTGTACTGATTTACTGATTTACTTACTTTGCTTGATAGCAATACGGGTACATACTTGTGGTTCATAACACCTACTTATTACTAAATCTGTGAGATTCACCAACCTTTTTGGTTGACACTTTTTAGCTTTGTATCTCAGGTACACTTACGGAGTAGGATCACTCCAGGATTACTAGCTAGAGTCGCATGATTTACAAACTGCATTTAACGGAGATTCTTTGGCATTATCTTTTGTAACTATGGTTATGTAATAGAATCTCCCGCTATACGCGTGGGCTCTAGGGAATTACATTTTGTATACGAAAACCTACGGTTTTCAAACGATTATTATTTATGAAACCTTTTCGAAACGTCTCATTTAGAGGTCGTTTACTATTAATCTTGCGCTTTGTATATTGATTAGTAACACCCAATGTATGCTTCCGCAACCCGGTAAATTTGAGGGTGTTACAATTGTGAATTAGGTTTTCATTATGATTGTTTGAAGGAATGTTTATTGAGTTTATTATCTGAATTATATGTCTATGTTGGAACTAAATTATTGAATGTTTATTATACAAGAATTGTCTTTATTATGATATTTTAGTGATTATTTTTGACATAATTAGACTGATTTATATTAAACTAGGATGACCATAAACTGTTTATATAAATTAAGTGATTGTGTTTATGTTTTGATCTTAACCTTATGCGATAAACTAAGAATAATTCATTAATATAAAGTAATACTGCGATTCAAGCCTAACCATAGAAATTGTATTAATAAATTGATGATAGATCTTATTAATTAGTAACACTTTGAAAAACCTTATGATTGTGTTGCTATGATGAAGATTTGACTTAACCCTAAATGATCTTCTACATTAGTAAATTACCAGTAATAATAGCCAACAAAGCAAATAGACATAAGTACATATAATAAATTTAATAAATAATAGTTTGAATAATTATAATCTTTTATCCAATTGAGTATACCTAAGTTGTTCCTTAAAACTTATCTATTAGAATCTGTATCAAAATATAAATATAAATATATTCGTTCGGAACTAAAACGTCCCCCTTATCTTGTAGATTATTGTAAATTAGATCCTTTTATTTATTTGTATTATAATTGTAAATATTTGTAATTAGAATAAATAGATAATTAGTTATAAATAAGAATTACGTTTCTTGTGTTCCTTGTGTTCGAATTTGGACTTACTTATTAAGCTATATTACATGAACGGGTCAATCTTGCCTGAATTGTGTGATAGTATTATTTAGTATTTCCTTAATTTAAACTTGTTATTATAATTGCATATACTTTAGCACACATCAGCTATATCTACCCAACCTGCAGCAACCTCCAGATCATCGTACCTATTCGTACGCGAAGCTCTCAGAAAATCCCTAAAATGAGGATTAGCCTCCTCATCAACAGTATATAACCCAATAGCCTGTGCAAACTGAACCAAACTCAAACTACGTGGCTCACCACCAAGCATTAAGGTCAGAGTATGCTGTAACACATCCTCAGATGATACATCAAACCTAACCGAGCTATAAAACTCAACAACTAACTCCCTGAAAATAATCTCATGTATACTAAACAATCTAGCCCAAGCATATGAGACAAAACCAACACTCCCATCCTCAAGCAAATAAGTAACAGTCAATAATCGGTGCAAAGACTGAGTACCTGTCTCCCGAGTGTCAGGATCTAAAACCATATCCATAAAATCCCAGTCCAAGACATCTGAAGCTACAATATCCTGATCAATGTTGGCTCTAAGCCTCGTCTGAATCCTCGCTCGGTCTCCAGGTGAGATAGCCCCATGCATAAACTGGAGGATAGGATGAGTCTTAATAATGGGGTTAGCAACAACGGCCGCTCCCCTATCAACACGTAGATCATGCTCCATCTGTAAAAACAAATCTATAAATATTAAAAGAATTCAAACACATATATAAACAGCATAAACCAAAGTTACATAACAACACTATCTACCTAATAATCCTATTTACATAATAATAACGAAACTTAAATTATTAAAGATATAATTATACAAAATTTGCAAATACCAACTTATCATAATCATTTTGCGATTTGAGAATTAGATTATTACGTACATAACCAACATTATTCACAAGCATACATTTACTAGTTAAACATTATGTTTTCTGCCTAAAACACCCTTTAGCCGGCGGTCTAGGGGGTTGACCGGCGGTCTCAGGCGTTGACCGGCGGTCAAACAGTCTGTCCCCATGATTCCGACCAAGTAAACGCCTTAACCCAATTATAATTCCAACATTCCTATACGTCAACCGACTTATTCTCACATTCTTTCATCAATCACAAAATAATAAGCTTTTCGGTACATTATCACATAATCAAGTCACAATCCGTATACACGAACTAACATTACTCAATCTAACTAAGGATTCACACAAAAACATAGATAATTCGGGTGTTTAACCCCTAAACGTGAAACCCTAATTAAATCTTAATGTAAAAACGAATTTAAAGCAAGAATGCAAGTGAAAGCCACATACCTTAGATGAAATAACAAAGTTCAATGTTCAAATCGGTCGATTAGTAGGTGAAACTGAAATTTTAGTGAAAGCCCATCCGATTTATTAAACTAACTTAATTACTTAATTTACAAATTTTACAATCTAATTTTAATTACTCAACTTAATTTACTTTAAAACACCTAACGATATTAACACATACTAACAATTAATCTAAACTCAACACATACTAACAAATGTCAAAAATAATTTACTCAAATAATAATAATACAAAAATGAAGTAAAATAATGAAAATAAGAAAGTAGTCAAATAATTGAGATTCGAAAATTGAAATAAGAAAACTCCACTATAGGCACTGTTTGATCAGTTGAGCCCGTCAATTTCGGCTACTTCTCCATTTATTTTAGCATTGTGGGGAGTCTTCAATCTGGTCAATTTCTTAACAACTTCCTTGGCATTTTCCTCAGCATCCAATTGCATAACTTCATTTGCTAAAAGTCAAATACTTCTAAACACAAAATTAATTTGATAACAAAAGATACATAAATATTCACAATATTCACAATCAATCAATCAACAATGTACAAAAATTTACAAGATTAAAATTCTTTTTATTACCGCTTTCTCCGGCAGCGACGCCAAAAATCTTGATGTGCTATGAAAGCGCGTCTTGTTTTATAATTTATAAATAGAAATACCTAATAAATAATTTCAAGCAACCAAGCAAGAATACCCGATCGAATATAAATATAGATTTGGTAAGTCAGATTCGAACGCAGGGAAAATGGAATAAAAAAAAGAATAAATAATCTTTTAAATTACAGAGAAAGGGGGTAACTTTTTAGTTCCGTTAGAACAAGTGTTTTGTAAAATAACAAATTAAAATAAACTAAATAAACTAAGATTAAAATAAATAAATAATAATGTACAATAGGAAGGAACAAATAGTATGTAATAACTCCGCTCAGATTCATATATTCTGATTCATTTGCACATTAATTATCTAATTGTGATTTCTTTTATATCAACTTAATACCAAATTCTTCAATGACTATTAAATTGAATGTGAACTAGCCAACGTTTCGGGTCCAACTAATTCCTACAACTTAGGGTCCAACATAAAACACTGGTTCCAATGTCACAAGATGATCAGTCAATTGTGTGCCTTTCCCTAAATCATGCATTAAACATTCACAACTCATTATAATTACTCTCGTGGTATGACTCAACAATACCCAATAATTAACTTATTGTCTTGTTCATTTTAAAGTGAATAATTATTAATTTCTCAACCTATCAAACTCAATCTATTTAGCAATGATCAAAACCCTAAGATTTTAACCATCAATAATTAATAAAATCAAAGGAACTCAATCTCATCAATCTTATTAACCACGTTGAGAACTAATAACTACCAGTTACCAATAAACAAGGATCTACGAGTAATATAATGGTTTTCAATTAAACAATCTTAACAAACGTGAAAATGTAATCATTCAATAATCATTATCCAAGGTTCGTTATTACAAATATCAATTCATCAAATATGAATAAATCGGAATATTAAATACCAAAGTCATCAATGATATAAAATAAACGATACAAACCAAATGACGAACCACGCAAAGATAGGTTGAAATGAATCCAACCTCCACTTCTTGTGCCTCCAAAACGTACTTAAAACTCGAAAATAACAAAACCTAACCTAATTTTTGAGTATAAATCGTATATAAAAGTGTGTCAAAAACGTCTGACCTAAGCTGCTATTTATACTTGTTAAATTGGCCTTTTAACCGCCGGCTAAATGTTTTAGCCGCCGGTCAGCTTAATCTTTTACACGTCTGCAAACCGCGTTATTCACCGCCTTCCACTTTTAGCTTTTAGCCGTCGGTCAAGAACTTTAGCCGCCGGCTAAATGTTGTTTCCAGAAGTTTTAACCTAACGGGCTGGATCTAGCTTTGGGCCACAAACTCTTCTTGCTTTGAGCTTCTTTTATCTTCTTTAAACCCTAAAATTCAAAAATCCGAATTTAAACTTCCCTTATGGCCCGATTCTTCATTTTATTCCATTTCTTTGTTATCTTTACTCTTAAATCCTTCGGCTTCACTCGATTCTTCAAAAATGCATCTTTTAACTCGTTATTTGACTGTTTTCCGCTCCTTTCTTCATAAACGCTCCATTTCCACATCTAATTGCAAATATGAATGAAATCAATGTCTAACCTTAATTAAATGCAATAGAAACATCCAATATTGGTGGTAAAATACTACTAAAATATAGTACTGTTGAGCGTTTATCAGGTACTACTTGGACTGGACTCACCCACGGACTATCAGAAATGGGGTAAATCATCCCTGCATCAAGCAATTTAATCACTTTTTTCTTAACGACATCTTTCATATTGGGATTTAATCTCCTTTGTCGTTGCACCATGGGTTTAAAATTATCTTCCATTAAAATTTTGTGAGTGCAATACGAAGGACTTATACCTTTAATGTCGTTAATTTTCCATGCTATGGCCGGTTTATGGGCTTTTAGCACTGAAATGAGTTGAGATTTTTCACTTACAGTGAGAGATGAGGAGATTATGACCGGCAGTTGAGATTCGCCTTATAGGTAAGCATATTTCAAATGGCTTGGAAGCGGCTTAAGTTCCAAAACGGGTGGTTCCTCAATTGAGGAATTGTAGCGATATTGATCCTCTTTCTTCAACTCTTCCTACTCTTCAGTCGTGGGTTCATAGCCTTCCGTCATGAGGGCCGTTAACTCCCCCACACTATCTTCCAACAACTCGTCATCCTTTTCTCCAAGTGGACAAACACCTGTACCCTGCAATTCTGGAAATTCCTGCAACAACTCCAAATGTGTGTCTGCAGTTTGTATATAATAACAAGAATCATCCGTAGAATTGGAATATTGCATGGAACGGTCAACTGAAAAAGTGACACTCTCATCTTCTATGCTTAAGGTCAGTTTTCTATTAAAAACATCTATTATAGCCCTAGCCATATTCAAGAATGGCCGGCCTAAGATGAGAGGTACTTGGTTGTCCTCTTCCATGTCCAAAATCACAAAATCAGCAGGAAAAACTAAACTACCAACTTTAACTAGCATGTTCTCCATAATACCCTTAGGATATTTAATTGACCTATCAGCTAGTTGTATACTCATTCGTGTTGGTTTTAAATCTCCTATGTCTAGTTTAACAAATAGTGAATAGGGCATTAAATTAATACTAGCACCTATATCTGCTAATGCACACATAGAACTAAGACTACCAAGAAAACATGGAATAGTAAAACTTCCCGGATCAGACAACTTTTCAGGTAGCTTGTTCAATAAAACCGCCAAACATGTAGCATTCATGGTCACTGCTGAAAGCTCCTCCATCTTCCGCCTGTTTGTGAGTAGGTCCTTTAAAAACTTTGCATACTTGGGCAAACCTGAAATCACATCAATAAATGGAAGATTGACATTAATCTGTTTGAACATATCTAAAAATTTGGATTGTTCAGCTGCAAGCTTTTCCTTCTTCAGCTGGCTCGGGTAAGGAATAGGTGGTTGGTATGGCTTCACAACTGGTTTGACCGGAACTTTACCTTGTGAACTTTTGGTGTTCTCTTGGTCATTGTCAACCACCGTTTCTGGTACCTTCTCCTTCTCTTTCTCCATCCCAGGTACCTGTGACAAAGGAACGGCATCATCGGAAACGTCAGGCATGACAGGTGGCTCGATCACTTTTCCATTCCTAGTGATGATCGCTTTCGCTTGCTCATTCCATGGGTTTACTTTCGTATCACTTGGTAGAGCACCCTATTGCCTCTCAGCCAACATCCTCGAGATGTTACTAACCTCCTGTTCCAAATGCTGAATGGAAGCCTGTTGGTTTCTTAGTGACTGAGAAGTTACTTCATTTGTTTGACTTTGGGTTGCAATAAACTTGTTAACCAAATCTTCCAAACTCGAATTCTTGACCTATGTCTGTGGTTGTTGGTAATAACCAGGACCCGACTGTTGATAAGATGAATTGTAATTCCTGCTGAAGTTGTTTCGATCCCTCTGATAATTATTCGGTCTCTGATTTAAGAAAGAAACATTCTCCAACTGATCCATCAGTTTGTCTATATCACAATCTTTGGTTAAGTGCATACCCCCGCACGTCTCACAACCAACCTTTATAGCATGAATATCCTTGGTCATTTTCTCCATTTGCCTTCTAAAAGTTGCCATTTGTGCAGTTAAGGCAGTAATACCCTCATTGGCTTCGACACTAGCCACTTTGGATGCTCTAGATTTTTCCTTCTTGTGATGCCACTCATGAGTGTGAGCGGCTAAATCAGCAATAATGGTATGAGCTTGGTTGGCTGTCTTCTTCATTATAGAACCCCCTGCTGCAGTATCAATAGCCTTTCTGGTATCCAAATCGGCTCCCTTATAAAAAATCTGCACTTTCTGGAAGGTGTTCAAACCATGTTGAGGACACTTTCGAAGCATTTTCCCAAATCTTGTCCAGGCCTCATATAAAGTCTCTGCGGGTTTCTGTTGGAATTGGGAAATTTCTTCCTGTAGCTCGGCTGCTTTGGAAGCAGGGAAGAATCTCTGGAGAAACCTGTCAACCATTCCTTCCCAAGTGGTGATCTCTCCTTCTGACAAGGAATCCAACCAGTCCTTAGCCTCTCCCGTGAGAGTCCAAGGAAACACTCTGAGGTATACCACTTCATTTTCTAAAGCTCGCAGTTTAAAGAGTGTGCAAATTCCCAAGAATTTCTTCATATGTTCATTTGGGTCTTCCTTTTCAGCTCCACTAAACTGGCACTGATTGTTAATCATATGCAAAAATTGCCCCTTGATCTCAAAATCATCCGTAATCGCGGGTTGATTAATAGCTGAACCTTGACCATCCCGAGTGGCCTTCATCCGAGCTTCCATTGTCTGGTTATCCATTGTGGGTTTTGGTGATTCTTCTGGTTCACTGTTCGGTTCTAAATGAAAACTAGTAGTTGTGATGTTGATCTGCGTTAGTCTCCTAAGTTCTCTTTCCGGGTCAAAGAATGGCTCAAAAAGTGGTGATTTAGAAGTATGGGTCATACACTACCTGTAACCTGTAAAAACACAAACACGAAAAACAAATAAAAGCACCGACTCTATAAACTAAAATTAAATAAATATCAACTAAAAAAAACTCCAATAAAAATTGATTTACAAACTTAATCAAAAGTCCTCAGTAGCTCCACTGATCATACACAGAAGCGGAGAAGTAGGTCAGCGCGAAGCTTATTAAAAACCTACCCCTTTAGGGAAGCAGAACGACCCTCCTTATACCTCTGTTGTGTTGTATTCACAATGGGTGAGCCGATTTTTCGATTGGCTAACAATGTACAAAAATTTTTATAGGGTAAGATCAAAAGAAAACACTATAAATTCCAAATTAACTAATTAAAATTAAGAACTTAAAATAACGCAACTGATCCCCGGCAGCAGCGCCAAAAAACTTGATGTGCTAAAATCAGGTTATAAAATATGATAAGAAAACTACTGATTATCTAGAGTAAAACACAACTAGGCAATGTACCTAATCACATAATAGTATAGTAAAGGTAAATTCCGGTTAAGTTCGTCTCCACAGGGAATAATATATGTGTATTTTAAGTAATTAATTTATCTAACAGTTACACTAATAAAAGCAAGTAAATATTGGGAGTTTTGTGTCTTTTAACGACAGACAGTCAAAAAGAGTTTATTAAACTAATAATTAACTAATAAAAACAAATAAATGATAGTTGTACTCAAATAGAGAAAATATACTTGTTTAGATCTTTTAACATCTAGCTTAATGGATATTTTAGATTAAGAACTGGATCAGATTTAGTCCACCTAGAAAACACAATCCGGATTACAAATTGTCACTTAACAATCACCTAGTCAAGATTATACAATCCAAGTGTTCTTGAAATTTAAAACCTCTTAACTATGAATTATGTAATCAATGAAATCTCAAATTAAATAACGGTTATATTTTCATAAAAACCATTAACCATACAAGATGTCTCTAAATTATGGTTCACCAATATAATAAATCTACTAATTAATTCAAGCCTTCTAATCACGTCTAATTAGAATTCACAATCAATCACTCAATTGACAAAGTAACAATATTACGCAAAAGTTATCACTAATTGCAAAGCAATAAAGTCACTACTTGAATAAATCAATAAATCAATAATCAATCGTTCTTTCGTTACCAAGAAATCTGATATCGCGTAAAAAGTCATGTTTTTACTACCGATATCTCTCTCATTCTGGAACGATTCTTGGCGTTTTAACTCAAATATAGCACAAATCAGTAACATTATGCCAAGATGGTCAAAACAAGACTGCACGATAAAAATCAAGCAAAACGAAGATTCCACACACGTTTGAAGATTCAAGTCATCAAAACAAGATTTCAAGACTAAAATGCCCTTCACCAACATCCATTCTATCCAAGATGTTCATTTTCAAAATACGAATCCAACAGAAGAAGAATCGACTAAAAGGGATGAAGAATGAAGATTCTACACCCGCCGGAAGATCCAAATGATTCGCACGCAATATCTGGAGTTAGGGAGCTCATCTCAGGGTCTATCTTATGTCAAAATCTTCGTTTTTGAATTACGAATACAACAAAAGAAGAATCGACTCAAACAGGCGCATAACGAAGAAAATACGTACAAATCAAGAAACGAAGCAAAAGACGGTAAAACGGGGCGGGCAGCAGCCAGCCGACGCCGGCCTGCCACCAGCCACCGCCGGCCTGCTGGTGGGCGGCGCCGGCCTGCTGTCCCCTTCCCCGGTTTCCTTTTTTGGCTAATTCCCGTACCTGGTGCGCCTACTTTTCGCGTTGTACAGTACCCCTGTGCACCACCTTTCCGCGTTGTACAGTACCTGGTGCACCTTTTTACCCGCATTACGCTAATGTGCACCCCTTGATGCTAATGTGAGCCAAACCTCTCCTATAAATAGGAGGCATAAGGCTTCATTTCAAAATGTCCCATATGCACTAGTCATATTACTTTCTTACTTTCTCACTCTACTTTCTTACTTTAAATTTAGCATTAGATTAGTTTATCACTTTGTTTAGAGTAGAAAGAAAGCTAGGAACGTTTTGTAATCTTTGGTGTACGCTTGGAGTTACGCTCATTAATTCAAGTCTATTCCTTCTCGCATATTAATCTCGGTTATTTCTATCATTATCTATCTTAATTAAATATGTTTGCTTTAATTATGTTAGAGATCGTTTATGCCATGATTAGCGAGTAGATTACTATTGTATTTGTTGTGATGTAGTTAGTATATATAATTGTGGGATGACTTTAAATACGTCGTGAAATAATACGATGGCCCCGATTCGACTGATTACTCGGTATAGTATTGGAAATGCTTTTGAGCATAGTACAAATATATGGAAGCCGGTAACGACCGAAGGTAGTTGTATTATGGATCGACGTTATAAAATTGGAAACTTTGTGAAAGGACTTATCTTGTGATTTTAAACCTAAAACTTACATTCGCCTTTCGATTAACAAACGTGATTGTAACCTTGTAAAGAGGAGTCGCGAACCTCAATACTCGGTCAATAGTTATCTGTGTAAAAACTATGTTTTTGATTGTAACGTTATGCAAGCATTATAAAATGCAATGTGATTAAGTGGACTTTCCATGAGTATTGTACACTTCCGATCACAATATACTTATCATGTAAACATCGCGAAGCAATTAAACTCACAACGGAAACATCGGTAAACGATTGAATACGTTGTGAGCTACCATAGCATTTTCCGACATGGTCTGGGTTTGACTTTCTGTAAAAAGCCGTCAGCATTTTAATTAGCTGTTTTTGTTTAGATTAGATTAGATTAGGTAGGCTATAGGCTAAATGATCATTTACGAAAACCTAGGGATTTGTTAATTGTATTAAGAAAGGTAAGTTTGAAATCCAACTTAAACCGATACTTTTTCCTAAAACCATGAAACCTAAAGTACGGTATGCAAGAAACTTAAATGCTTTCCCTCGTTTATCACGCTTAAGTTTCATTGGTAGAAATTGATTAAATAAGTCCGGACACAAGTTCTAAGTTAGTTGTTTAATGGATTCATAATCGTTGTGGTATTAAGAACGGCTAGACATGTTATGGACTTGCTACTCTATTCCTTCGCCCACGAGCGAATACGTTTGATAATATGGGCCACTGACTCCCTCACAGGAGAGTGTGGAGAGTTGAGCATCGTCTGTCTGGTCAGAATCATGACACCTTAGTTCCTCGTGACATATTAGTTGATAACCGACTGATAAGGAATCTATTGGTTATACCACAAGTTAATGAATCCCGTAAGTAACCCAATTTAGTTAATCGTTTTCCCGTAAAAGTCATCGTCCCATGATTATTAGCTAACGAACTCACAACAAATACTACTTTGCATTATCTGACATCTTATTACATTTTATTCGCTTTATTTAGTTTACTTAGTCAACTGAACCAAAACCCCCAACGCACTCTTTTAAAACATTTACTAGAAAAGCAAGATTGATTGGATCACCTCCGTTTAAATTCAGTTTCTCTTTAAGAACGACTCTAGGTCCAACTTATCACATACTAACCCTTGGTTCAGTATCAGTAAGTTACACTTAGACCCCAGCAATTATAAATTTTTAAAACCATCCGTTGACATCGAGTCAACAAGTTTTTGGAGCCGCTGCCGGGGAGACTAACTGTTCGATACAGAGGCCCAACCGATCCCGTTTTCTAGTAAACCCTTAGGATAAAACCTTCTAAAAAAACACAAAAACATTTCCTTTATTGTCTATTTTCTTTATTGTCTTTTCTTTTAGTTTATGACCTGTTCCCCTAGATCTGCACCAGTGTTTAACTTTTCCGATCCAGAACTTATAATACGCACTATTCGACGAGAAAAGAAGCAATCTGCACTTAAGCAAGCAATGGCTGAACGCAACACTCTCGCTGATAACAGTAAACCCTCTATCGAAGGAAGAGGAGGACCAATTCTCTTCCCCGAAACCCCTGGTCAATCTTTCGAGCTTAAACACCACATCATCCAACTAATCCAAAACCACTGTCAATTCCATGGATTGCCTAGTGATGACCCAAACTCTCACCTCGACAAGTTCATCTCTCTTTCAAATTCCTACAAGCAAAACGGAATTGGCCAAGATACAATCCGTTTATACCTTTTCCCTTATTCGCTCACCCACCATGCGCAAACATGGTTTGAAGGTTTAGAGACCGGCTCTATCCCTTCATGGACTGCGATGGCGACAAAGTTTCTAACCAAGTACTTTCCACCCTCTAAACAAACCAAACTCCGAAATGACATCATGAACTTTCGACAAGCTTTCGACGAGTCATTATATACCGCATGGGAACGAATCAAAGGAGCCTTGAAGAAATGCCCCAATCACCGACTCGATAAGTCTGCACAATTGTGCACTTTCTACAATAGTTTAGATCCTAACCACTGAACTACCCTCGATGCTGCTGCACAAGGAAGCTTCATGGCAAAGGCCGACGAAGAAGGATGGAACCTTATAGAAAACATGACTATGCATCACCACGATTGGAATTCTGGAGATCATTCAACATCTTCCACACCTATCGCTGTTGCAAACCCGATTCCGGTCGAAGCAATTAAGGCACTGACAGAGAAAATGGACTCGCTCGTCAAACAGTTTAGAGAACTTAAGAAACAGCAACACCAAGTACACCAAGTGCAAGTCTGTCAACACTGCACCAACCCGCAACCATCTGGTGAATACCAAGTTGAATACGAAGAAGCAGATCGCACTGTCTACTATGCTCAGTTTCCAGCTCGACCACCCGGTTTCAACCAAAACAACAACCAACCTAAAGGACCTCCCTTTCCGCCGAGAAACAACCAACAACCATACCAACCCCGATACCCACCTAGATATCCACCCTACCAACAACAATCACAACTTTCTTATAATCAACCCCTTGCACTTCCTGCACCTACTTCCGACACAAACCAAACCACTGAACAAACCACCAAGACAAATGCCCCAACTACAAGTTCAGATGACGCCTTCACCCAATTCATACAAGGTCAACACCTGCTCAACCAAAAGACGTCCGCTAGACAAGATCAAGCCGACCTCTTCATGAGAACTGTGCTA
The DNA here is from genome assembly GCA_949592205.1 of Helichrysum umbraculigerum. Lineage (NCBI taxonomy): Eukaryota > Viridiplantae > Streptophyta > Magnoliopsida > Asterales > Asteraceae > Helichrysum > Helichrysum umbraculigerum. The sequence goes on along the minus strand of CATIUR010000003.1, from coordinate 118,732,050 downwards.
AAGAATTTAGAAGCTCAAATTGGACAATTGGCACAACGTCTTGAGAATAGACCCCGAGGAAGTTTGCCTAGCAACACGGTTCAAAATCCGCATGTTGAGGAAGCAAAGCAACTTACAACACCCAAGGAAGCAGCTACTACTCCACCTGCTGTTGTTCCAGTAAAGGAAGAACCAAAGGTCAAGATACCAGCTGTGGAAACAATAAACAAAGAGGTTAGAATCCCTTACCCCGCTAGACTTAAAGTTCAACCGAAGAAACTGTCGTCCTTTAAGTTAGATGGAAAATTCCTTGATACCATGTCTAGAGTTCCTGGTCGTAATAAGTATATTAGGAAATTGCTATCCACTAAAGATAAATTGCCTGAAGTGAACAACATTCCCCTTAGTTCTGAAACCTCAGCCCTACTTAAGAATAGCCTTCCCGAAAAACTAGGAGATACTGGTAGATTTACACTCCCTTGTTCTATCTACAATTCTGGAAATATGAGCGCTTTAGCCGACTTAGGAGCCAGCATTAACCTTATGCCCTACTCCTTGTTTAAGAGGCTAGAACTTGAAAACTTAAAACCCACTAAGATGACCGTCCAGCTAGCCGACCAATCTGTTAGATACCCCAAGGGAATAGCTGAGAATGTCCTTGTTCAAGTTGACAAATTTTTCTTTCCAACGGATTTCGTGGTAATGGATATCCACGAGGACATAAACATCCCAATTATCCTTGGAAGACCATTCATGAATACAGCTAGAGCTGTGATTGATGTGTATAACCACACGATCGTTTTACGATCGCATGGTGAAAGCATCACTTACAAGATCGACCAACCGGAATGCACCCCAGAAGAGGAAGAATGTTGTGCTATATCCATAGGAAGAATCTGTTCTGATGACGAATCAGAACCAGAGGAGGAACCACAATTCACCCGATCATCAGTTCTCATTTCTGACACTGAATACGACCCAGAAGAGGAAGAATACGAAGAAGCAGATGAAGAAATTGAATCTGACCCTGAGGAAGAAGAAGAAGAGCCTGAAGAGGAAGAGGAAGAGGAAGAAATGGAAGAAGATGAAAATCACACTGATTCGCCACAAATGGCCGAAGTTAAAAGAATACAAAACTGCAATGATTGCTCTTCGTGAGAAGAATCAGTTAAATACAGAGTCATCCGCCAAGAGCTCAGATCCTCTCATCTTAAAAGAATGGGAAACATCCTTAATTCCTATCTCGATCCATCAAAACCCTTCACCAGAACCCGACTCCGAGACATAGAAACTTTTGAAGAAGGACTCCGATCATCACCACACCCAGACTAGTATGCTAAACTTCTACAGAGAATTTCAGCATATAAACCACGTCAGCCAGGAAGCTTTGCCGAAGAGAACATCCATGACATAACAACCGAAGTCCGAACCATCAGAATCGACAGTTCTCAACCCATCAACAACGCTCCCTCAGACGAAGAATTCCACCAATTTCCAGATTCACGTGACAAGGACTCCGACTGCAACAGTGAATGTGATGAAGACTACGTCAACATCACTCTTGATGAACGCTCTATTCCATAACCTCCTCTTGCTCCACCAAATTCCCCTGCTGTCACAACTGAGAGACTAGAAATTCCTCTGATAGATACTCATCAAGACATGATCGAGATGATTGAAGAATACGACGATGTCCGAATCATCGTAGAAGCTATCAAAGAGTCAACTAACGACTACAACACCGCCCAGAGACACATGATAAGGGCAATCATACGAGACTATGATTCATACCTCGCCAATTATGGAGAACCAGAGCCCAGCACTCTTCGGAGAAACATTCGAGCATTCTCTGATCTGCTTCAAGAACAACTCACCAGAGAAGCTCGACAGCGAGAAAGACCCAACTACCCGATGGGAGAAATCGAATTCTACGGAAACCAAAGGCAAATATAACAAAAAGTATATTGTGCCTTAGCCGGATCAGCTTTTCCGTACTCATCAAGTCAAAAAGCTATTCTTGCATCAATGAGAACCAATCTAGAAAGAGCCACCGGAAACCCCAGAAGTTATGCCGACATCAGAATGGTGGGAGATCTTAGAACTCTCCTAGATCTCATCGAAACTGGAGAACACCTCACAGCCTCAGAGAACTGCAGGATCGTCATTCACTCCACCATTGGGCACCACGTTGAACTAATAATCGATGAGCTAAACGAGCTAGCCTATGAAGAGGAAACTCGTGAGGTACCGAGATTCACCCCGCACATGTCACAAATCAATTTAGCCACTTATGTGACAACTCGGCTGCGCGGAATGTACCAAGAAGAAGACATAGAACTCGACGTCTATCGAAATGGATATCGCGAGATATTCAGCAAGCTAATCTGCATCTTCACCGACTCGGATTTTCCTTTCAACCGCGAGCAACATTAACTAATCGGACAGGTGTGCCAAGCAACTAGATCTTTCGGAGGAGACCTTTGGGCTAATGATTTTGAAGAAGTGAAAACCGAATTCATGGCTTTAATCACCTCGATAGGAAGAAACCACCCACAGCGTGAAATCGTTCGAACTCACACCTTCACTCGAATTGACCCTAACGGACCAGTCACAAGGGCAGTTCGATACATCTGCTATGGAATGGCAATCCTCGACCGACTCGCCACCGATCAGTTCAAAAGCTTCAGAATGCTATCCACCAACCCACCAACTCTCATTGCTGACATGATAGAGCAATTCCTGCAATACTATCCGCCACGATACTCTCTACTAAGGAACCACAGTGACCATGCCACCACTACGGATGCATCAAGCATCATCTGAAGAAGAAAAGGACTAAGTAGAGCTCCCGACTTTAAAAGAGCGCTTCTCGGGAGGCAACCCGTGTTTTTACATTTCTGCAATTTTACTTTCCAAGAAGTGATGAAATCTCCGATTATCTTTCACACTCGGATCATACAAAGAATGCTCCAGCTTGCAAGGAAGCATCAACAACCGAAGAATAGTATATCCGACGTGTTCACACTCACGAGACCAATCACAAGAAGACTTGATCAAGAATGCACCAAAGAAGACAAAGACCGGCAGATGCAACCAAAGGAATACTGCAACTACCGGGGAGTACTTCTATGCCATCTCTTTCATTCGTTTTAAATATGCCATATCCATTATGCTTATCACTAAGTGTGGGATTCAAACCCAACACACACACTGAAAGAATGAGTCTTAGATGTTTAAAACCCTAAGTGTGGGATTTTACCCCATTCAGAGCTTAGTATAACATCGAGGACGATGTTCCTTTAAGTGTGGGATAGCAGTAGTTGCACTACTGTTAAATGGACATTGGTATATGCTTGATTCTAAAATCGTTGCTCTTTATAAGACCGCCTTGCTCCAAAAGTAAACAAAATTTTTCAAAATTAAACTGAAAATGAAAAATTTTAGACGAAGAACGATTTACTTTGGGGAATAAGGACGAATAAAATGTAAATTCTTTTGAAAAACAGGTTTGAAAATCCCATAAAGAGCATCGCATGACTAAGCACACAACAAACCAACTTTCAATTCGTTAGGTATCTTGAGCCATATGAAAAGCACTCACTTTTAATGCTTCACTTTTTTGATTCTTGAGTGTGCCGATGTATGCGTTTAGAATCAGAACTTGCTCCTGTAATGCATTTCGAAGCCAAACTAGTGAGTAAAAAGGAGATCGAATCACATCATTCTTGAACCCTTCTATACACCCCAAAATAAACACGTTATCCCGTACCTACTCAAAAGCATCCCTCAAACTTCATAAAGAGTTTCAAAGATGAAAGAAGAAAAGCTACAAGGATGCGAAGTCAAAATTACCCAAGAAAACTCGAAGAAAAGAAAGTCAAGTGGAGAAAAGACTTCTTCCAAGAACCAAAAGAAAAAGGGCGTCAATCGTCCTAAAAAGTCAAAAACTTCAGCTTTCCAACTTCACAAAAAAAAAGAGAAGAAAACCCAACAAAACCCCCTCTCACATCACCAACACCTCACTCCAAAACCCTACATCACTCCCCTAGAATGATTGTGGCTAGATCGACTTTACGCTCACCCAAAAGGTAACGATTTGATTCTCGATCAAGCCTATGACGATAAACGATGCATGACTGGCGTTCTGAGTGATTGATAAATACTAGAATAAGGAAACCCTAAAACACTTTGAGTGATTGGAGTGACCACCCTGAGAGGATTTCCTAGTCATGTATCAAAGATCAAAGATCAAAAGCATGCTCCTAAAGATTACAACCTAGCTTTTTCAAAAATCAAATATCTTTATTTTTCCAAAACCCCCTTTAGTAAAGAGTTATGTCTTAAAATATTTCATTATCTGCTTATCTTTAACCATGTTGAAATACGAGTTTGGTTGAGGACAAGCAAAGTTCTAAGTGTGGGATACTTGATATCACGTAAAAAGTCATGTTTTTACTACCGATATCTCTCTCATTCTGGAACGATTCTTGGAGTTTTAACTCAAATATAGCACAAATCAGTAACATTATGCCAAGATGGTCAAAACAAGACTGCACGATAAAAATCAAGCAAAACGGATGAAAAACGAAGATTCCACACACGTTTGAAGATTCAAGTCATCAAAATGAGATTTCAAGACTAAAATGCCCTTCATCAACATCCATTCTATCCAAGATGTTCGTTTTCAAAATACGAATCCAACAGAAGAAGAATCAACTAAAACGGATGAAGAATGAAGATTCTACGCCCTCCGGAAGATACAAATGATTCGCATGCAATATCTGTAGTTAGGGACCTCATCTCAGGGTCTATCTTATGTCAAAATCTTCGTTTTTGAATTATGAATCCAACAAAAAAAGAATCGACTCAAACGGGCGCATAACGAAGAAAATACGCACGAATCAAGAAACGAAGCAAAAGACGGTGAAACGGGCCGGCCAGCAGCCAGCCGCCGCCGGCCTGCTGTCCCCTGCCCCGGTTTCCTTTTTTGGCTGATTCCCGTACCTGGTGCGCCTACTTTCCGTGTTGTACAGTACCTGGTGCACCTTTTTACCCGCATTACGCTAATGTGCACCCCTTGATACTAATGTGAGCCAAACCTCTCCTATAAATAGGAGGCATAAGGCTTCATTTCAAAATGTCCCATATGCACTAGTCATATTACTTTCTTACTTTCTCACTCTACTTTCTTACTTTAAATTTAGCATTAGATTAGTTTATCACTTTGTTTAGAGTAGAAAGAAAGCTAGGAACGTTTTGTAATCTTTGGTGTACGCTTGGAGTTACGCTCATTAATTCAAGTCTATTCCTTCTCGCATATTAATCTCGGTTATTTCTATCCTTATCTATCTTAATTAAATGTGTTTGCTTTAATTATGTTAGAGATCATTTATGCCATGATTAGCGAGTAGATTACTATTGTATTTGTTGTGATGTAGTTAGTATATATAATTGTGGGATGACTTTAAATACGTCGTGAAATAATATGATGGCCCCGATTCGACTGATTACTCGGTATAGTATTGGAAATGCTTTTGAGCATAGTACAAATATATGGAAGCCGGTAACGACCGAAGGTAGTTGTATTATGGATCGACGTTATAAAATTGGAAACTTTGTGAATTGACTTATCTTGTGATTTTAAACCTAAAACTTACATTCGCCTTTCGATTAACAAACGTGATTGTAACCTTGTAAAGAGGAGTCGCGAACCTCAATACTCGGTCAATAGTTATCTGTGTAAAAACTATGTTTTTTATTGTAACGTTATGCAAGCATTATAAAATGCAATGTGATTACGTGGACTTGCCATGAGTATTGTACACTTCCGATCACAATGTACTTATCATGTAAACATCGCGAAGCAATTAAACTCACAACGAAAACATCGGTAAACGATTGAATACGTTGTGAGCTACCATAGCATTTTCCGACATGGTCTGGGTTTGACTTTCTGTAAAAAGCCGTCAGCATTTTAATTAGCTGTTTTAGTTTAGATTAGATTAGATTAGGTAGGCTATAGGCTAAATGATCATTTACGAAAACCTAGGGATTTGTTAATTGTATTAAGAAAGGCAAGTTTGAAATCCAACTTAAACCGATACTTTTTCTTAAAACCATGAAACCTAAAGTACGGTATGCAAGAAACTTAAATGCTTTCCCTCGTTTATCACGCTTAAGTTTCATTGGTAGAAATTGATTAAATAAGTCCGGACACAAGTTCTAAGTTAGTTGTTTAATGGATTCATAATCGTTGTGGTATTAAGAACGGATAGACATGTTATGGACTTGCTACTCTATTCCTTCGCCCACGAGCGAATACGTTCGATAATATGGGCCACTGACTCCCTCACAGGAGAGTGTGGAGAGTTGAGCATCGTCTGTCTGGTCAGAATCATGACACCTTAGTTCCTCGTGACATATTAGTTGATAACCGACTGATAAGGAATCTATTGGTTATACGGTTATACCACAAGTTAATGAATCCCGTAAGTAACCCAATTTAGTTAATCGTTTTCCCGTAAAAGTCATCGTCCCATGATTATTAGCTAACGAACTCACAACAAATACTACTTTGCATTATCTGACATCTTATTACATTTTATTCGCTTTATTTAGTTTACTTAGTCAACTGAACCAAAACCCCCAACGCACTCTTTTAAAACATTTACTAGAAAAGCAAGATTGATTGGATCACCTCCGTTTCAATTCAGTTTTTCTTTAAGAATGACTCTTTGTCTAACTTATCACATACTAACCCTTGGTTCAGTATCAGTAAGTTACACTTAGACCCCAACAATTATAAATTTTTAAAACCATCCGTTGACATTGAGTCAACAAAATCAAAATCTGTAAATCCAATCACGAAAATATATCCATCTACTAGATGTCAAATAATCTAAACAAGCATTAAAAACTTAGCCCATAATAATGGGTGAAGTTAAACAATAAATCATAAACAAAATCATGTTCATAATAAAATAAAATAAGATACACAAACCAAACCTCGAATCACGCTCCGAATGCTTGATCGTAGACAAACCCTTGCATTCCCGTTCTAACACCCGCCAATTTAGGACTTTAACTAGTGCCTAAACTACTTGTAATTACATGTATTTAGTTTTGTAATATTCTAAGTATATGTAACGTTTTGGTGTAATTACATACACGCGTGCGCTGTTTGTTTAAACTGTACAACTATGAACCGGACAAGGTCCGACATTTCTTATAATGGACGTTGGTGACAAAATTTATAAATAATGTGGAATTATACAAACAAACACTAATTGCATTAATATATCATGAAAATATATTACACATATTTCGTATCGTTTAAAACACTCCGAACGTGGCGAAAATACGCGGGACACGCCCTACAAGGAAAATAGTGCAAATTATATTTTTATAACTTATTATGAAGTGTTTTGGTAAAATACCTCGGTTAAAAATATTACAGATAAACTTTAACTTAAAACGCGGAACAACATTTAATCAATCACGGGACGTAATGCAATTGAGGAACGAGTTCACGAGACCGAGACCCAAGTTGGGTCAGCCAAACCCGCGGAGCCAACTCAACCCGCGACCCACGACCCATTTCCCCTCCTTAAAACCCCATTTTTCTTTTGTTTTCACCTTATTTACCACCACCTCTTTCTCTCTCTACCACTCTTTTCTCTCCCACCCTCTCTCTCACTCTAAAAACGGCAGCAGTAGCTGCTGCTACCACCACCACCGTCGTTCATCATCATCATCCGGGACAAGCACGAGGATCACCGCATCACGAGCTCCATCTTCATCTTCTTCGTTTTCAATTTCGAGGTATAAAATGTTAAAACTCTTCTAAATTACTTGTAAAGCTTCTTTTTACATGCTAGAACATTTACTCAACAAGATTATGTCCAAAAACCCCGTCGAAAACTCTTTAAAAATCGAAAATCACTTGAAAAACGCTGACAGTTCATCTCGCGAGTTGAGATCCCAGATCTCGGCCGTCCTGCGAGTCGAACCGAGATCTCGACTCGCGAAGCCATCCTGCGAATCGGAATCATCTACGAACCGAACTGACCCGCGAGTTGACCTGCGAGTCAAAGTTGACTTGCGAGTCGAGTTGACCTGCGAGTCAAGTTCTCCCAGCTCGGTTCGCAGCCCACTTTGTCTTTCGAACCCAAATTCGGCAATAAAAGCACTAATATGAACTAAGAATTATCACTGGATTTTACACCGAAATTAGATTTCAAATGCGTTTTCGATAAAGCAATATAGTAGAAATAAAAATTTTCCAAGCTGACTTGGCAGCTCGACCCCAACCAGGGTCTCTGCCCCTTGGACCCCGCCAGGGGCTACCGCCCCTTGGACACCGCTACCAAGGGCGCTGCCCCCGGACCCCCGTCATTAGATGTTGTAAATACTTTTCGCACTAAGTGTCAAACACTTACAAATAACGAAACCTGATTCAACGATACATATAATAATAGCACCTTTGGATTATTATTACAAACCGTCACCAACGGGCCATACTTGTTTTCAAACTACAAACGAATTACTAAACAAATACTTGGACATTTCCTAGTTGAGTGGATAACTAGCATGGGTGGTCTTTTAAGACACCAACTTATTTACTTGTTTACTTACAACCTTGTGCGTTTCGGACGCCAGAAGGTTTCGGGGTTCTGAGAACCGACATAGGACTTACATCCGCGTTACTTGTTTGATTTCCCAGACATACTTACTAAACTCAGGTGAGTCTTACAGCCCCACTTTTACTGTTTTTATACTTTGGGGTGAGATACTTAGCAACTGTTTTACATATGAACACAATGTACTGAACTGATTACCTTACTGTTTACACACAACGCATGAGTTACTTTTATCCACTGAAAGCCTCCTATTCGTAAGTTGTTAGTTATGGACTTAAGCGCGATTACTAGTAGATGGATCCATTTGGGACTGACAATCCCTGCCTGGGGTGGTAGCGCCACCACGTATTGATTTACACGTAGAAACAGGCATATTAGTATTTGTTTCGTATGAGTGTACGGATAGCACTCACGGGGGTACGTGATATATTCACATTACACGGTTAAGCTTCAACTTATGAGCTCATGGCACTGTGCTGATTTACTGATTTACTTACTTACTTTGCTTGATAGCAATACTGGTACATACTTGTGGTTCATAACAATTATTTACTGTTAAACCTGTAAGATTCACCAACCTTTTTGGTTGACACTTTTTAGCTTTGTATCTCAGGTACACAGACGGAGTAGGATTACCCCTGGACACTAGCTAGAGTCGCATGATTTCTACTTTGCATTTAACAGAGATTCTTAGCATTATCTTTTGTATATTATGATTATGTAATAGAATCTCCCGCTATACGCGTGGACTCTAGGGACTATATTTTTGTAACCGAAAACACTATGTTTTCAAACATTTTATATCTGGAAATGTATCTATTTTACAAACGTTGCATATAGATGTCGTTTGCTTTACTTTTATGCTGTGATATTTGATTAGTAGCACCCCAAAGCTTGCTTCCGCTAAACAGTGAATTTGGGGGTGTTACACCCGTGCCTCTAAGTCGTTCCTAAAACCCCTAGAAAATGTTTCTAGTCGAATTTGGGGTTTAATAATTCGTATTTATGAATTATTAAGGTATTTGGTGTATGTTTCGTATGCAGAATATGGCCTCTATTTATAGTTGAGCTAGGCCGTGTCCCAACCGTCGGTTGAATGAATCAACCGGCGGTTGAACTAATAATTTCCATATCCAACAATATTTGCTAGCCGACTCAAATTGCATCCACCGATTCACTTTAGAAGCATCTCGAATCTCGTGCAAACAACCTTCACGTGATCTGTTCTTCGTGTTTTTAACTTGGACTTTTTATTTTGACTTTGTCCTTGTTGCTTCACGTGGTCTGCAAAGATCAAATAAATCATTATTATCATTTATTATCTATTCATCAACTTTATTATTAACTTTATTTAGTACTATTACGTTATGATTATATTTATTACTACTAACTTTATATTTATTATTATTATTTATTACTACTAATTATATGATTATATTATTATTATTATTTATTTAACCCAACTAATTATTTGGTTTTAACTCATAAATTCCAATAAATTTTTAATCTAATTATTTTCGCACAATCCATTTAATTTCTCGAACTCAATTATTCGCGAACTTTATTTATTTTTATCACTCTTTTAACCACTTTGTCCCAACTATATTTAAGTCCAATTAACTTTTATACAAAAATTACTTTATTTAGCTCATTTTTGACTTATTTTCGTTCTTGACTAACTCAAGCTCCATTTCTACCTATTTTGTAAATATGAACGAAATACTTATATTTTATCAAATAATTGTAATAAAAGTATATAAAAACTAGGGAATATTAGTATATAAATATGGTACTTATTTGATGCTATCAGTAACAAACTTTATTAATTTATGGCATCTTAACTTATTTGTTCTGCAATAATCATACGCTCTGATGCATGAATGTTCAATGTTAACGTCAGCTCCCCCGCTTACCCTAATGCTTCCGCTAATCACGATTACCGAATTTGAGGGTGTGACACAAGCTGGAGTAATTGGAAGTACTAGCCTTAGCTTGACTCCTGGTTAACATAGGAATTTCAGGATCACCGATGATGTTTTCTACTGGATGATTCTTACTAGTTCGTGTTGCAGTTATTGGTTCAACCGGTACATCATCTTCTAAATTAGTACCAATTTCTTCATAAGTACTATATTCTACCGGTATGTCCTCCAGATATGGTACACCCTCTCTAGAAAGATTCAAGTTATCAATATCAGTAGATATTCTTAACTTTTTTTAATGGATTAAGAATTTCATTCACTAATTTTTCTGACAATTCTTCATCATCTAGAGGTATATCCACTGAGGGTTGTTGTGATTGACTAGTAGACGCTCCAGTAGGATCCAAAGTAGTCTTGAATTCTGAAGTTGGAGCATTCCATGTTGGAGTGTGGCCAGTATCCTCATCTCCATACAATAAATGATCAGGAACTTCCGAATCAACTGAATAGTCACTTAGAGGGACCTTAAATGACTTAAAGAGATCTGAATAGTCAAATTGCCAATCTAGTCCCTTATGTGAGTCATGTGTGTAGCTCGTAACTTCAATGTTATAAACAGTTTCCACACGTCCAGTGACTTTATTGAAGACACGTTTGTTTGGTAGATTAGGAATATAACCTAGGAAGTATCCTTTGTCAGCCTTTTCACCAAATTTCGGTTGATTACTAGTCTTCAGTAGAGTGCATGAAACTCCAAAGGGTTCAAATCCCTTCAAGTTAGGTTTCTTTTTGTTTAAAAGTTCATAACAAGTCTTATTATGCTTTTTGACAGTCAAAACCCTATTCAGAACATGACATGTTGTATTCACTGCTTCTGCCCAAAAAATGACCGGAAGCTTTGAATCTGCAAGCATTGTTCTTGCTGCTTCAATCAACGTTCTATTCTTCCTTTCAGCAACACCATTTTGTTGAGGTTCATAAGGTGCACTGAATTGATGTTGAATTCCTTTGCTTAAGCAATAGACATTGAACGTTTAATTCTTGAACTCTGTTCAGTTGTCACTACGAATAAGCTTAACTCGTGTTCTATAAGTATTCTCTACTAAATCTAAGTGCTCCATAAGTAATCTTGGAGTTTCATCCTTAGATCCCAAAAAGAATACCCAGAAGAATCTAGAGTAATCATCTGTGACAACTAAACAGTACCATTTGCTACATATGCTTCTCTTACTTATTGGGCCAAAGAGATCCATATGTAGCAATTCAAATAGTGAGGAGATGGAGTTTTCAGTTTTAGACCTATGTGGCTTTTTATGTTGCTTTCCTTTCATGCAAGGAACACACTTGTCTTCAAACTCAAACATTTTTGTGGAACACCCATAACTAAACCATTCTTAGTTATACAATTCATCTTTCGAAAGTTCAAGTGTGCCATTCTCCTATGCCATAATAAAGAGTCTGCTTCAGAAGCCTTGGATAACAAACATGTAGACGCCATTGAAGAGATAGGAACACCCATGTTTATGGCATAGATGTCCTTCTTCCTTGGTGCCCTCATTAATATCCATTCTACAAGGATTACAAATCCCAGCTTCAGGACTAAAGCCTCCTTTTCATTGAAATGAACGGGATGACCTTTATCACAGACTTGGGAAACACTCACTAGGTTGTGCGTTAGTTGTTCAACATAATTCACATCCTCAAGTGTCAAAGCTCCATTTGAAACTTTTCCTTTCCCGGTTATAATCCCTCCTTTGTCACCAGCGAAATTGACTGGCTGTTTCTATCCACCTTTGAAGTCCTTCAATAGACAAGCTTATGCGGTGCTTCCGACTTCTTGTTAGGACAACAAGAAGCCACATGCCCCTTTTGGTGGCACTTGAAGCAGGACATCTGCTTACATGACTTAACAACTTTTGCTTTATCAGTCTGAGTTTCAGACACTAAAGATTATTATCTTGTTCCTTAATAATCTCATCATTTATATCAGTATCAACCATCATTCCACTCGAGACAAAATGTACTTTAGGGAATGGTGTATTCTTACTAACATCAGATGATGGATGTTTATGAACATTCTTCTGTGTCTTAGACAATTCAGATTTTTCAGTTACCTTTTCATCAGGCTTAGGAGTTGCGTCAGACATTTCTAAGTCAACAGAATTGCTAGTGTAATTTGAATTAAAAGGAGGAGGTACATCACAGTAACCTAAACCAGTCACATCCTTTACACTACGTTGAGAACCAATTATATGATCTAAAGTCAAAGAAGATGTTTTATAACTTTGAAACTTACGATTCATCTCAACTAACTTCAACTTAGACTCATCCATCTCTTTGTCTTTGCTAGCAATATTTTGATTTAAGTCTCTTAAGTTCAAATACAAACCATCTATGGTAACAGATTGTTCATTAATAGTATCTCTAAGAGCGGTCTGATCTGCCATATTAGACTTAATCTTTTCTTTAAGATCTATCTTATCCTCATTTAACCTACGTACATCACTTTTAGCTATTTCTAGTTCAGATGTCAAAGTCCTATGGGATTCAGCAAAAACACTAACCTGAGATTGTAAATCGGTAACTAAATAACAGACATCAGCGAGAGTAAGAATATCAAGACATACCCTTTTCTTGTCTGTTTGAACTTCAGCCATTTGTGCTACAAAATCATCTGGACTTATATTCTCGGTCGAGTCCATATAGAGCACATCATCATCACTTGCTTTTTGAACCTCGGGCACATTCACTTGAAAATCATCAGCAGTTGGCATGTAAGATGAAGATTTAGTAGTTTTTTCTTGATAGTCTATCTCAGCCATGAGTGCCTCCTCAGATTGAGCATCTCCAATCATAAGATCCATCAAGTTGTTCTTCAGCGGATTTCACACTCATAGGCATCTTATGATGATCTTGAGTTGACTTCACAGTAGTAGTACTCTTCCTTCGATCTTCACTTCCAAATGAAGTTAGAAAACACAAATCCTCAGTCACTATTTCACCATTCTCATCAGTATCACCAACTAGTAAAGCAGTGGTTGAACTAGATGAAGAATTTGAGAGAGTAGATTTTCCATGATATAGCCCAGGATTCTGTACCTGATCAGAATCTGTATCTCTCGATTTCTTTGTGAAATCATAACCTCGGAGCTTGTCTATAGCCTGCTCCAGAGTCATTGTGGCATAACATTCATCATTATCCTTGAGCATAACTCCATGCATTTCCCATTTGGGAGGAAGACCCTCAATAAACTTGTCGGTCTTCTCCGCATCAGTATAGACAATCTCATGATCATCTAGCTCACTCAGTAAATGGTAGTACCTAGTGGTATAAGCATCAAGATCTTCTCATCTCAAAGTCTTAAACACAATAAACTGGTTCTTTAGGAGATTCTTCTTACCAGCCTTAACTTGTGGACTTCCCTCACGTCTTTTCTCAAGTGCTACCCATAAAGTTCTAGCAGTGTGAAAAGATTCTAACTGATGATTGATCTCTCTAGGAAGACTCATCTTAATTGAAGATGAGATTTGTTTTCAATTTCATAGTCTTTTTTCTGTTGATCATTCATCCTGTTATAAGGGATTGCCACAGTTACATTCTCAACAACAGCAGTAGGTGCAGTATATCCATTCTTAATGCACATCCAGATTGACAGATCATGGAACCGACAGTATGATTCAAACCTGTCTTTCTATCCAAAGTAGTCCTCAAGTAGGAGCAATTTAGGTGGAACATTAGACTTTCCGACCTCGTGTTCCATCTCAATCATTCTACTTAAGTCAGACATCTTGGAAACGGAAAAATTTAGATTGTTTTGCGAGCTCAGATTATCTCGGTTCGCAACTCAGTTCGTCTCGCAGAACTCAACTCGGTTCGCAGTTAGGTTCGCAACTTGGTTCGGTTCGCAACTTCTACTCGGTTCGCAAGTGAACTCGTGTAACACCCCCAAATTTAATGATTTGCAGAAGCATACTTGGGTGTTACTAATCAATATACAAAGCACAAGATATACAGTAAACGACCTCTAAATGAGACGTTGTAAAACGATTTCATAGAAATAAATGTTTGAAAACTTAATGTTTTCATATACAAAAGGTAGTTCCCTAGAGCCCACGCGTATGGCGGGAGATTCTATTACATAATCAACATGTACAAAAGATAATGCTGAGAATCTCCGTTAATGCAGTTTAGTTGAAATCATGCGACTCTAGCTATGTCATGAAGTAATCCTACTCCGTCTGTGTACCTGAGAATACATGCTAAAAGGGTCAACACGAGTGTTGGTGAATCTCACAGGTTTGTAAGTAATATCAGTTTTTGAACACGAGATTTCATCAGTGGTGCCCGCAGGCGTAAATCAAGTATTTGCAATCCAGCAAATGTAAAGTAAGTAAGTTATACCGTTGTCATGAGGCTCATAATCGAAGCTTAACCCGTAAGTAATAATTTGCTCCCATGACATGCTCGTAACTGAGCAAGCATAAGTAACAAATAATAGTCGCCCGTTTATACAGTACGGTTCATGGTAGCGCTACTACCCCGGACGGGGAGGGTCATTTCCCTAATGGATCCATTAACTAGAGTTAGCGCTTAAGTCCATAACTAACGATATATGATGGAGAGACTTCAGTGAAAAGTAAGTAACTCATGCAGTCCCGTATAGTAAAATGTATAGTTCGTACTTGTGTTCAAGAAAAGTAAGCAATGTATCTCGCCCCGTATGTAAAACAGTAAAAGTGGGGCTGTAAGACTTACCTGAGTCTTTGTAAGTTACGTTTATACAAATAAACGAGTAAATGATATCAGTCCGTAGGTTCTCCGAACCCGTAACCTTCAAATGCCTAAACATATAAGGTCATGTAAGTAGTTGTCTCGCAAGACCACCAAGAATAGTTGTACATAACTAGTATGCCCAATGTTTGTTTAAGTGTCCGTAATCGTTTGTCTTTAGAAAAAACATGTTTGACCCGTTGGTGACGGTTGGATTTTGTAATCTCAAAGTATTATCATTGTAATTGAAATGTTTTATACTGGAACGACGGGGGTCTGGGGGCAGCGCCCCTGGTTGCGGGGTTCCAAGGGGTGGCAACCCCTTGGCGAGGTCCAAGGGGCAGACGTCGCAGGTAAGAATTGCGACGTTGAGTACAACATCGCTAAGTGCGACATTCGCAAATTAATGCGACGTAATGCAGTGCGTCGCTAAGTGCAACGTTGTTTTAGTATGCGACGTTATAGTCTGCGTCGCTATATGCGACGTTGAGGTCTTGTGCGACGTCGGCCACGACGTCACAATGATGAACACCAACCCAGAACCCAGCAACCTGATGTGATTTTTCCGACCAAAACTCAAATCTAACACATTTTTTGTAACACCCCGCAATTTCGACAAAATTATAAACGTTAATTTCATGCATTACTAGTCTAATTCCCTACTTGAGTGAATTCACAGCGCATTTTAGAGGTAAGTCTAGCAAAGCCCAATTAGTTAATACGCGTAGTGTTACTTATTTGTAATTACGTACTGAACGATTTGAAACAAACGCGACAACAATATGCGACTGTTGGTGAACAAATTTGTTTAATAAAACGAAGTCATTAAATAACGTTAACGTATATCAAATATTATGTTGATAATATTCACAAAGTGTTTTAACGTAAAACGTCAATTTCGTAGAAATTAAAAATAAAACAAAGTTAAAAATTTAAAGCTTGAATAAATTAAATTTTATAAGATATCCCAACTAAAAATATAATAGAATATTTATTTAGAACTTATCATATCAAATATTGTAAAATTTAGAGATCGGGTAAACGAACACGGGTAAAATACCGCAACACGGGACAAAGTCCCCTCCCTTTTTGGAACAACAAAACCGGCCCCAACCCCCCATCCCCAACCTCATTCTACACTTTCACTCTCTCTCTCTCTACCTCTCATCTTTCTCTCCAACTTCTCTCTAAAAACCTCACACAAATCACACAAAAACTTCCACAAAAACGCATCAAAACGTCATACTCCTTTGGAATAAAACGATCACGACAACACGATTTACACTTCTACCTTTTCGGATTTCAAAACCGACACGCGTAATGTGACAACCGTCACCAAACCGTAATCATAGTTAAAGCCGTAAGAACTCATTTTTGTGTTAAGACTCATCTTATGGACTTCATTAAATCAAAGTATTCATTTTCGAAAAACGAATCCAATGTAAAAAGAATCATCGCAATCAGACATGTAACGAAGAAGATACGAGGCTAAATGCAAATGCGTTAAGTATGCGAAACGATATGATTTATTTAAACTACGCGAAATACGAAAATAATTTGATTGGGATCGCTTATTCTTAAATCGTGTGACCCGAGTTTTCTTGTGTGTCTTCGTTGTTTGGCCCAACAATCGACCAAAAGCCCCTCCCTTTCGGTGAATCATTCGGCCCAACCCAACCCTAGAACTATAAAAAGTATTCTAAAACATAACCCTAACATTTTTTATCACAAAAATCGTTCATGTTGCTGTCCCAAAATTTCAGTCACGAAGATAGGCCGATTTGATCCATTTGTGTTCATTTTCAGGCTTCGGCCAAAACTACAAAGTTGTAGATCTCGAAGTTTTAATTTAAGATCGCGAGTTTCGGCCTCTGAAACACTCTAGATTATTTTATAAAAATTATTTCGTAAACTGCTGCTGTTGGTGACGAATTTTCAGAAACTTTGGTAAGCTTTTGATCCTATAACTCTTGTATACGTTTGATCAATCTACAAAAATGAATTATAAGAGTGCATATCCTCATTATTCACAGATTATAAGGTATTCCTATCGTACGGGTTCTCGTTGTCGGTATATATTAATTCCGAATCATTCAATTAAACATATTCGATTGTTTCGTATTATCGGTTTTGTTTCGGTTCGATTCCGTTGAATTCCTAGTGATTAAATCGTTAGGGTATAATTAAAATCAGTTAATAAGTTGTTGGAAATGAGTTATATGATTATGTTTGCGGTTTGGGTTGTTTAGACAAGCGATTAGGGTTAGTTACTCATAAACCCTAAATCTGGACAGATATGTTTATCAGCTTGAGAAGGTTATAACTTGGTCATTTTGGGATGGATTATTATGAATCTTGAGTCTAAACATAAGTACTAAGAGTCTATTTTCAAATGCCATCGATTTAGTGTTCATAAGATAAGTACAAGTCGGTCAAAATGATTTTATGAGTTTAGATGTCAATTCTGAGTTTTCGGTTCCTGATTTTGAGTAACTTGTGGATTTTTGAAACGTATTTTAACTAAGAATTTAGTCTTGAAATTTTTACTGGAGTAACTTTAAAGTGTCAAATATTTTCTGTAAAAATATCATAATCTTTGTAAGTTTTAAGTATTTTAAATAAATTATAACTTTTGTAAAGTCAGAAAGTGTTGTCGGTTTAGAGCAGTTCAATTTGATGAATTTGTAAAAATAGTAAACTATTGAAATAAGTTCTGAAAAAATTACAGGATGTTCTTAACACCATGAAATGTCACTGGTAAAATTTGTAGAGTCAAATGATTTCATTAAGTCATGTTTAAAAATTCGTGAAGTGGTACAAAATTCTGGACTGAATCTGAATTTCATAATGGGGTTGATTTTTGTAAAGACACATGAGTTGAGTTGTGAGGGAACTTAGTGGAAGTGTTTAGACTTGGGATACAGTGGAATGACCTAGTTATGTCTAGGTTGTGACTCATATGCATTATGACATTGTATATTGGCGAGCTGATTAGTGGTTATACTTAAGGGACGATACTTACATCATTTCTTGAGGTGAGTTTTCGTGGCCCCTTTTTCATTTATATATTTTTAAATTGGGGGAAAAGTATGCTCACATGTTTTATCAATTGTTTTATGCTGTGAAACGTATTCGTTTTCATTTTGGACATATGCTTGAAATGTGTGACACTATGTGACTTATATGCATCGGTTGTTGGATTTGTTTTGTTAAAAGGCTGCACTCTTTCGAGAGTGTATACCTAGTGTATATGCTTTGTATACACTGAAGGACATATTTATTTACAAGGCTGCACTATTTCGGGAGTGTATACCTAATGTATGCTTAGGTGTACATTGAAGGTCATTTATGGGTAGCTACCACATACGCAGGATTTGGTTGGGTCATGCTCCTTCGTGGGGTGATGACAGTTTGTGGATTGTTGGTTGTATTATTTCACTCGTGTGCCATTTCTATATGCATTGTCCTACTAAATTATTATCATCACAGCAAAATGTTTATTTTTATGGTGTCTGGTTTCAAACCTACGAAACTCACCAACATTCGTGTTGACGTTTTTGAGCATATCTTTTCAGGTTATACTAGTGGACTTAAAGCAGTGGACAAGAGAACTTAGTGGACCTTTAGGGTTGCATTAAGAGTTATTCAAGACTTGTGGTACATCATTAAGGTTGTTTGTTAAGGCTTGTTTTGCCTTAACATTGTATAGTACGTTTGTTTGTAAGCTTTTGAATTCATTGTTGAAATGTATGCATAACATGAACCGTTATTCATGTTAATGGCATCATGACACATTGGATATTGTATTTCATATAGAATTCTTTATAATGATGTGTTATGATCCTATCACCGTTATACCCCGTTGTTTCCGCTTTAGACGGGGTGTGACACGTAAGTTTCTGACATTTTCCGAAAACTCTTAGATTTCGACATTTGCTTTGATATTTCATGTTTAATATACTTAATAAATCATGTTTTAGTGTTTTCATCAACTGATTATGTCCAAAAACAACTCAAAAATACGTTTTTAAGACCAAAAATACGAACAGCTCGTCGGGCGAGCCGAGTCGAGCTACGAGCCGAGTCGAGACTCGAGCCGAACCGAGCTGCGAGTCGAATCGAGCTGCGAGTCGAACCGAGCGGCGAGTCGAGTTGAACTACGAACCGAGCCGAGCTGCGAATCGAACCATTACGAACTAAACTCGCGAGTTAAACTTAGAGTCGAGCTTGCGAGCCGAGTAGAGCTTGCGAGCCGAGCTGACCTTGCGAGCCGAGCCGAGCTTGCGAGCCGAGCTGACCTGGTCTGCGAACTGAGTTTCTGCCCAACGATTCGACATTCGCGTAACGACAACTACACTTTTACAAAGAAACGATTTTAATCATGACTTAATTAAGGAAGTATTAATTACAAAATGTCACCAATAAGTCGTATACATTTTCACAACTACGAAATACAAACGTAAACATTAAACAAACATTTTGGACATAACTTTGTTGTACAAACACTAACATGGATGGTCGAGTTAGACATCCACGTACTTATTAATCTCATACGTTTAGGGCGTTAGGAGATTCTGGACCATACTTGGGCTTAGGTTTGCTAGCACTCACGTACTACTTAACTCAACAGGTGAGTTCACAGCCCCTACTTTTACTGTTTTAACTGCTTTTGAACAGGGGTGGAAAACATGGTCAACGCTTTTGCTATATGAGCAAACTTTTATATAACTATTGTGTTATACATTGTACAATTGCCATAAGTGCTTTCACTACATGATTGTATACGTGTTTACTCGAACTATTAGAGTACTTTGAACTATTGAACTGTTGTGCGAACTACTGTTTATGAAATAACATTTTCATACTATAAACTAAACAAACGTGATAAACTATTTGACAAACTGTTTTACTAGACCAGAGAACGACCGGTAAAATGTTTTATTTGACTGGAGAACGACCGGTACTTTTTATGAAAATGTTGGAGAATGACCAGCTATGTATTTTAGTGCCAGAGAACGACTGGCCAAGTGGACGGGATAACGACCCGTGCGTATTTGGACCGGAGAACGACCGGTGCGTATTTCGCTGGAGAACGACCAGCAGTGTTTGGATGGGAGAACGACCCATGCGTCTTTGGACGGGAGAACGACCCGTGCGTATCTAGACCGGAGAACGACCGGTAAACTGTTTTTATTTGATGGAAGAACGACCCGTGCGTATTTGACCGGAGAACGACCGGTACTGTTTGTAAAACGCTGGAGAACGACCAGCAACGTATTTTAAACTAATTGAGCAACTAATGGGTCCTACTGACATGGACCAGATCCTACTGACTTGGATCAGGGATACTGACTTTCCTACGAAAACAACTATAGGATACTGACATTCCTATGAAACCTCAACTATTAGGATACTGACATTCCTACTATAACTGGAACTGTATTTTGGGTAACATCCCACGTAAACCTTAAGCTTTGGGTGAACAACCCACTAAACTTATACCTTGGATAACATTCCACAAAACATTACTCGACTATTATGGCAATAACCATTTGTGAACGTATTTGTTTTAACAACTGTGCTTACAAACTTGATTCAACTATTGCAAACATGAAACCTGTGAATTCACTCAACCTCGTTGTTGACTTTTTACTATGTTTTTCAGGGAATTAGCTGCGCATGTAAGGACCACCTGCACATATGGAAACTAGCGACCCATGAAGCTTAGGATGCCAACTTTTTGAAACATATGGATTTCTTTAGTATAACTAAAGCTGTTTTAGTCATATTTCGGAAATCTACTTTTGTATAACATTAATTACACTTATACGATTCGATGAATCGTCAACTTTTGTAAATTATTAACTTTGGCATCTTAATATATGATATTCTGTTGTAATCATATGCTCTGATACGTATGCATGTACATTGTTAATGTGGCGCCCCCAGCTTATACCAATGCTTCCGCTAAACGAATTTGGGGGTGTTACATTTTTAAGCTATAAAATCGTGTTTTAATCCTTTATTTAGGCATAACTAAGTTGTGTATACAATATTACATCAAAACATTACACCAAATTGAATAGATCTAAGATTTTATGAATTTTCTTACAAATGCAAATCGGAGCTAAAGGAGGCCGAAAATGATGATGTTGCCTTTGTTAATCTTGTTCCTTGTTTGATGGTGATTCCGAAAATGTGAATTTCGTTGGTTGGTTTGCAAAATCCGAAAATTGATGAAATTTTTGGGGAGAGAGTTTGAGAGGTGTGTGTGTGTGTTTGTTTGAATGAAAATGAAAGAGAAATGGGGTGGGGGTTTGGGTATGGCTGATCCCAAAGGGCAAAAAGTGGGAAAACACTTCCCAAAATGCAATATTTACTCCGTGTTCTAGTTAATTAATTGCTCGTTTTTAGTTTTTTTTACCCAAACAGTTGTATTTTTAAAATGTGACTAGAGTATTTTAATAAAAATACTTTGAAATTAATTATAAAAATCTATGTCGAGATATTTAAATTGTTTGGTTCGTGTTTGATACGTTTTTGTTAAAAATATTCATAATGTTATCGCGCTAATATAATAGTGTCCGTTCGAATGTGTATTTATATAGTAAAAATGCGTTCCCATTATTGAAGTAAGTTTGTCACCAACGTTCAAGCAAAATGAATCGGACTCCGTCCGGTTAATTCGTACGATTTATCCAAATCACGTAAGTGCACACATATATATAAATCACCTTATATATACAGATAGAGTCTGTAATTAGTCCTATTACATACTAATTACAACTAGTTACAAATAATTAGGCAAAATTAATTATCCTAATTTTGCAGGTGTTACAACTCGGTTCGCAGGTCAACTCGGTTCGCAGGTCACTTCGCAAAACTCAGTTCGCAAAGTCAGCTGAAACCCTATTTTCAACTCGCGAAATGGCTGAAAAACTGAAAAACGAAAATTTTAGGTATTTTCACGTTAAAACCCGTAGATTTCGACCGTAAACTAACCTAAAAACGTCCAGAGAATGATTTTGATTGTAAACACGTACTTAATGCACGTAAAAACAATCTAAATCAATCGTTATTATCATAATAACCTCGAACCTACACGTATTTTAGCCCGAAAGCTCTGATACCAATTGTAAGTCCCTAGTTCTTTGGATCGATAACGAGGTTATCTATAGGTATTAAGATGCGGAATCCCTTAATACTAGTTATATGATTATATAACGTTTAATCACATTTAAATCACAATAATTATTACTAATATGCTTTGTTTTGATATTAACCAATGTTTAACCCTCAAAACCTAGCCTTTTGAATACTTTGAATACTCTGGATCGACTAACACCAAACTCAAATTGAAATCGCAAAAGTTATAAATTTTCTAAACCAAAATTCATTATATATCTCGTTTCAACTCGCAGCGCATGGGCTTTGCGAGTTGACTCAGCTCGCAGCCCAAGTCAGCCCGGTGACTTGTCTCGACTCGCTGCCACTATTGCGAGTCCAGGTCTCATTTCGCAGTCTCATGACTTGCGACTTGAGATCTCATCTCGCTATGCAGACTTTAGTTTCTAAATCATTATTTGTCTAACACATTAACATCTCTTCTCTTTAATTAATAATTAAAAGAAAAGCTAAATTAGGTTGACATACTAAAAATAAATCAATTTAAATTAATCTTGGCCTTTGAATGATTAAGGGCAATTAATTAAAACCATTGATTTTTTTTCTAACTATGAATACCTAATTAGCAAAGTCAACACAAACTAAAAGACCTTAATGCCCTTAAAGTTTAACCCTAATTACCCTTGATTAAACTTACTCTTCTTATTTAATTACTTTAACTTTAACTATATTAACTATTAACTATACATTCATTAATAATTACTTATACTTTTACTATTCATTTTAAAACGTTAAATAATGATATAAATATTTAAGTATAAGTATAATATTTAGTTTAAATCATTCCTAGCTTCTTACGTAACATATATTAATCTCACAATACCTTTATAAATAAACTCAAGAAATTCTTCTTTAAACATAAAAATTCTATAGCATCAGATAACTACATTACGAATTTTAAATGTGTTGCATAAAAGAAAGTCATTTTTGTTTTTATAATACACTAATAAGCTTAGCACATAAATTGTTACACGAAACAATTAATATTTCTAAGGAACGGATCTAACAAAATTTAAAAAATGTAAATAATAAACCTTAAAGTTTTCAATTTTATTACTTTATTTAGAAAGAAGAAAACTTATGTCGTATAAATTACTTTTTAATATATCCATAGTTGTTATACTCTGACGCCTCACGAGTCGACTCTTTAAACTTAAGTATAAATTCCAATGAACGATTCGAAAATATCCACGACACTTAAATGAACTTGAAGTTGTCTCTGTCAACGACTTTCCAATAAATACCATGCGTTGCAAAAAAAAAAGGGTAAATTGACAAAATCGGCATCGAACTGCCACACTTTGTTGCAAGTAAGCAACAAACCCAAAGTATTACTCCGGTACGCAACATACCGGTTGGTTTCGGGTTCGTATCCAGCAAACTAAGATTTTACCGTTTGAACGTTGGATTTTTATCGTTCGGAGTTGGGGCTTCAATTTCATGGGTTGTGGGCATCGCGGACATAATTATAGGTCGTCGGCAGCATCATGTCGGATCGGGAAAGGGCTGCCGTCTCATCAGTTGGGCCACCGGCGTCATCGGAGTTTGCTGCCGAAAATATTGAAGGTCAAGATCTGTGTTTCTATTTATCCGGTCAACCGGTATGTTGCGTACCGGATGTAACAACCGCCAAATTAGGACTAGTAATTAGTGCCTAATTCTCTGTAAATACATGTAATTAGTTCTGTGTTAGGCTAATTAATGTAACAAATTATATATTGGTGAATATATACGGTTACGCGATTTGATTTGATCGTACACAGTTTTAAAATATAATGTAATTCGATTCAGAAAATACGGACGTTGGTGAAACATTTTAATATAAACATGAACCATTATTTAAAAACGCTATGACAGTCGGAATCGCCTTTTAATAATACTCTTAAATTGTCTCATTTCGTACAATTAAAATTTCGCGATTTAAAAACAAAATACGTAAATTTATTTAAAGATTTGACGAAATAATGCAATTAAATTATTTAACAAAGATTAGTAATTTTAAATGAATAATTACGCGAAAAATAAATATTTAACGCTTACACAATGGGGAAAACGAACACCACACGGAGCGCGCAGGCGTAGACAGAAAATGGGAGGTTAAAACCTCCCATCTTCTTCCACTTTTCTCATTTCTCTCTTTTTTCTCTCTCTTCCTCTCTTCTTTTTGCTCTCAACTAACAACCACCACCATCACCCTTAAACCACCAAATAACGCCACGAAACGACCACGAAACATATAGCCCGTTTGGAAGAAAAGCATCACCTCGCAACGATCTACATTCCTATCTTTCCGGATTTTCATTTCGGCATTTTGTAAGTTTCCGACAAAACCCGAAACTCTCCGTTTTTACTCATTTTTACGTTTTCATGGTTTATATATGCTCAAAATGTCCAAAAATGGGTTGGGTAAAAGATTTGGACCCAACGGAAGTCGTCCGGACGATTTTCCGGCCACCGGAACCAGATCAGTTGCCAACGTCGCTTTTGGGTTGGCCCAATTGCGACGCGACGTCGTTAAACACCTCACAACGTCGCATATAGCGACGTCATCCCCAACGTCGCATTGACTTGCGAATGTCGCATATAGCGACGCAGACCTTAACGTCGCAAACCGAACTAACGTCGCATATAGCGACATAATACGTAACGTCGCATTAAATTGCGAATGCTATACTTAGCGACGTCATTTCAAACGTCGCGGTCATCATGTGCGACGTCGCACCTGACGTCGCATAAACCAGAACCTTGAAAACTTACATTTTTACTAAGTGTCGGAACCAAGATTTTACCACCTAATTTTACTCCAAATTCAAATTTCGGATACGTTTTCACTAAAGGAAAGTGGTTGGAATAAAAATTTTCCAAGCTGACTTGGCAGCTCGACCCCAACCAGGGGCTCTGCCCCTTGGACCCCGCCAGGGGCTGCCGCCCCTTGGACCCCGCTACCAGGGGCGCTGCCCCCGGACCCCCGTCATTAGATGTTGTAAATACTTTTCACACTAAGTGTCGAACACTTACAAATAACGAAACCTGATTCAACGATACATATAATGATGACGCTTTGAATCATTATTACAAACCGTCACCAACGGGCCATACTTGTTTTCAAACTACAAACGGATTACTAAACAAACACTTGGACATAACGAGTTGTGTAGACAACTAGCCTAGATGGTCTTGCGAGACATCTACTTACTTAACTTTATATGTTTAGGCATTTAAAGGTTACGGGTTCGGAGAACCTACATACTACCTACCATTTGCTACTGCTTATTACTCGACTCAGGTGAGTCTTACAGCCCCACTTTTACTGTTTTACATACGGGGTGAGATACATTGCTTACTTTTCCTTGAACACAAGTACTAAAACTGTTTAATATACCAAACGGAATTGCATGAGTTGTTTACTATTTACAGAAGTCTCTCCATCATATATCGTTAGTTATGGACTTAAGCGCGAACACTAGTTAAAGGATCCATTAGGGAAATGACCCTCCCCGCCCGGGGTAGTAGCGCTACCACGAACCGTTCTGTATAAACGGGCGACTATTATTCGTTACTTATGCTTGCTCAGTTACGAGCATGTCACGGGAGCAAACTATTACTTACGGGTTAAGCTTCGATTATGAGCCTCATGGCAACGGTATAACTTACTTACTTTACATTTGCTGAATTTGCAAATACTTGATTTACGCCTACGGGCACTACTTATGAAACCTTGTGTTCAAAACCGATATTACTTACAAACCTGTGAGATTCACCAACATTCGTGTTGACCCTTTTAGCATGTATTCTCAGATACCCAGACGGAGTAGGATTTCTCCAGGCATAGCTAGAGTCGCATGATTTCACTAAACTGCATTAACGGAGATTCTCAGCATTATCTTTTGTACATGTTGATTATGTAATAGAATCTCCCGCTATACGCGTGGACTCTAGGGAACTACATTTTGTATACGAAAACGTTAAGTATTCAAACACTTATTTTCTATGAAATCATTTTACAACGTCTCATTTAGAGGTCGTTTGCTGTATATCTTGTGCTTTGTATATTGATTAGTAACACCCAAGTATGCTTCCGCAAATCATTAAATTTGGGGGTGTTACACCGGAGTAATACTTTGGGTTTGTTGCTTACTTACAACAAAATGTGGCAGTTCGATGCCGATTTTGTCAATTTACCCCATTTAAAATACAAATAAAAAATAGGTTTAAATAAAGGGTTACCGGGTGAGCCGGTAACCGGTTACCATGTTGCTTACCCGAACCCGAAACCAACCAGTATGTTGCGTACCGGAGTAATACTTTGGGTTTGTTGCTTACTTGCAACAAAGTGTGGTAGTTCGATGCCGATTTTCTCAATTTACCCAAAAAAAAATTCAAGATGAAAAGCGTATAGTATCATCAAATAGTTATTACTCAATCAATAGTACGATTTCCAATAGATAAATTGGGTTTTTCTCACTATTGTAAATAATAGAAGGACTTTGGTTTACTTTTCTAAAAATCAAAGATTATCAGGATGACTTTGATTTTAGTTTTACATTGGTAGAAACAACGCTCCATTGGGCTATTTTCAAATATTCATAAGACTAATACCCTAAGTTTAGTCGGTAACATTGGACCACTGGACCATCTCTCTTGATATATAAAATAAAAGTAAAATTAGGATTCCATACTAAAAATAGACCAGATGTAAATTAACATTGGCCATTAAATGTCAAAGGGCAAATAGTTAGAATCGTATATCTCATCTTCTAACTTTTTCTTCCTAAATAGCAAATTGGACTAGAGCCGTTAATGCCCTTGAAGTATAAGCCTAATTACTCATGTTTAGCATTAGTATTTTTTTAATTAAATTAATAATTGAATTACATTCTTTCTTTTACATGATTAAGGCTCCTTTAATGTAGGGATTAATGGCCATCCATTTGATTTAATTTAAATTCGTATTTAAGTCTTAAAAAATATATATATAATTTTAAATTAACCTATTCACAATTATATTATTTTTCAATTGTAATATATTTCTGAAATGCTATGGTACGTATTAATATTTACTTAAAAGTGTATTTAGATTAGCGGGAAATTATCATAATCAATGTATATTATGATTATATAATATAACATAATGTATTACATAATTTAACACATAATGTGTATTTTTATATACATTTTGTACACGACTAATGAAAAGAAAAGTCAGAAAGGGACTTCCATCCTTTTATAATCATCATTATCACCATGAAAGCCCACAATTAAATTAAATTATATACTGACGTAAATAATCAAAGGACATTAAAAATTAAAATATTCATCATTAACAAAAGTATAAATTAATAGTAACGTACATATATATGATATTTTAATATAAACTTTAAACACCTTTTCCATTTACTTAAAAGTGTCTTTAAATAAGCGGGTTAGATTATCATAATCAATGTATATTATGATTATATAATTTAACATAATGTATTACATTATGTTAAAAATATACATACGATGTAAATATGTATATATTTTTGAATACAAGTTACTAACAATTATTATTATAATTTTATTTTTTATTAGATTTGAACCAGATTGACAATTAGAGATATTATGCCACGATAAAATTACTTAGATTTTTATGTAAAATAAAAGTATTACTATATCTTTGCTTATTAATCTTTTCATTAATAACAATATGTAAACCCCGATGAGATATTATTTTTCACATACTACCTCGGCGAAAGATAACGAACCTACCAACCTTGAATAAATCAATTAGTATGTTTACAACCATGATCAGAAAATAAGCTTATATTGCACGTATTTCAACCATATATTATGTGGTGATGTCATTATTTAAATGCGGTGCATATAGTATATGCTTTATATAATATATTTTTTATATTTTTTACTTTTTATGACTTCAACGTCTCTTAGAGAACATAATTCATATAATGAAAATTGACTCATAAATATAACACCTTTCATATTTCAGAACCATTTTTTTTTTTTATAATAACCGGAAGCGAAAGTCCAACAAACATTAATAATTATACATTATATAATACTCATATTAGTCAATCTATTTCAAAACATAATTTATCATTTTGGGTGTTACATAATTTGACAAACAACAATGATTTTATAAAATCAAAGATCAGAGTGAACATCGGGTCGTCAAACATTCCATCCAGTCAGCAGCTCCTTGCTCATCCCATAATCTAATCATGACCTGCAAGGAGTGGTAATGTGGGGGATTAGCTCAACGCTAAGTGAATGAACGAATGACCTACAATGCAACCTAGCATAGCAAATCTGTTTACAACTAAGCATCGCATAATAAACCAGTTTACAGCAACAGCATCGTAAACACACAATCATTTGTTTACCGCATAAAGCATCGCAAACAAATATCCACAAGGAGGATCGGCGGTCCTTGAGGCGCCCTCATGCTCGGGTGGCCCCCAAGCAACCTCACACCAACTGCAGGCCAATACAGCGGTAAACCGATAGCCTAGGTACTATTTACCCACACAACACAGTATTCCTATAACCAACTGTGTACAAGGACCTGTGTTGGCAACTCAATAGTACCCTTAAGCCCAAACCATGTTGACCTCCAATTAAACACATATGCCCAAAGGCCAGATATCACAAAATCTATATCTATCAAGGCAACATGTCAATCAACAGTTTATAACAGTAAAACCACGTTTACCCGTTGTAACCAAATATGTTACAACTAAGTTACGTTGAAGGTACATTGTTCCACTCACCAATACCTCCGTCATCCACTCAGTAGTCTAATGTCACTGAGTCTTCTCCATATCTGAGAATACAATAGAATAACACAAGTTAGTCACTTGTCTCAAATCTATATAACATCACTCCAATAGGTTTACATAACCAATTTCAAATTACTCAATTCATATGAATCAACACGATCATACTTAGTAGCTACGACATGATACTACTACATAATACAACATGATGTTTAACTAAATTATCCCATTCTTTGAATATCACTAAATCATGATTAATTAACATAATTGAATCATTAACCTCACATATTAATAATTCCCAATTCATCACATCCATTATTTCATTTATAACCCATGGTCATCCTCATGATCATCCTCATGATCATCTTAGTTTCAATGAATAGCAATTTGGTTTACTAACTCACTTTTCCATAATAACGCTATAACAACATATCTTGTTACCAATTAAGGTGAGTTAACACATAACCATCATACTTTTCACAAAACCCATTTGGATTACAAATCATATAACTTGATTAATCCAATTTTAGGTTAGGGTTTCACCTATAATCATGAAATTAACCTTAACTAACAACCATACAAGCATTATAAGCTTTTGTGACACCCGGTCAAAATAACCCAAAATTAGCACCGAATTTAAACTTTTAAAACACGTAATTACATACGTGTCAATACTCAAGTACACAAGTATTATATATATATGTATATATATAAACCGAAACGATTAATTAACAATCGCAAAGACACGAATTTAACAAAACGTAGAAACTCAAAATTTAAAAGCGAGCGAAAAACATTTTTAAACAAAGTATTATTATTGAGGATAATAATTACGTACTCCATTTTAAATTTAAATACATTTTGGATACTGAAAACTATCTGTACATTTTAAGTTAAACAAAGATATATTTTTATATCTCTTTAAAAAGTATTTTTATAAAATACTTTGATTTAAAACGTATACGATTCTATTTTTAGAAAATTATCATTTTAAAAGATTTTACTATTTTACGATCGGATACGCAAACACGGGTCGAAAATTTCCAACTACCTCAATAATTGAGGCCGGTTATAATACCCGACCTCAATTATTTGTATCACACACACGCACACAATTTTTGATCACTCTCTCTCGGTCTCTTGCTCCCTCCCTCTCTCGGCTTTGATCTTCAAACAACAACAACATAAACATAATCATCATCATCATCTAGCTACTTCATCATCATCACCATCGTGATCTTCATCATCATCAACATCCGTTCGTTTTCAAAAATTGTAAGGAATCAATTCGTTTTTCTCTTCAATTTCGTGTTTAAGTATGTTATATTACATGTATTAGCTTTGTATTAAGTTGTTGTAAGCGGAATTTGGATTTTGAAATGGTTTTGTATGTTTTCTGTGCGTACAGAGTCGAACCAGTTACGTGAATCCGGCGGATTCATGATGAATCCGGCGGATTCCTACCCAGAAAACATGAACACGGCGGATTCAAGGGAATCCGGCGTATTCCCCAAACTTTGAGCCCAATCCGGCGGATTCGGGTGAATCCGGCGGATTCCCCTCGAAATCCATTTAATCCGGCGTATTGATTTAAATCCGGCGGATTCGACCCATTACCGTTTTACCCGGCGGGTACCTCGACTACCCGGCGGGTACCTAGCCCAGCCCAGTTTTCTGATTTCAATGTTAACTAAAACGAATACAAACATTTATATGGATACAATATACGTTTAAATAAACATTTTTACATGAAACAAACTTAATTATATTTTTGAAATATAATTGTAACCTGACGACTACGAGTCGTACCTTTTTACAAACTAAGTAATTAACTTTATACGTTTTCAAATAAGGATAAACGACACGGTATACAAATGTACGAAAGGAGTTTATACAAAACAAACAATATTATATTTTCAAAATATAATCCCGAAGCACCACCAAAGGGCCGCGTATTTTATGAAACATCGAATGTAACACGTAACAAATACTTTAGAAGTAATCAACCACATGAACAACTAAACAAACGAACTACTACGCGTACACTTACAAACATACAATCTTGCGTGTTTAGGACGTTAGGAGATTACTGTTGGGATACGTACGCACAATAGGATTGCTCGCTCTACAGGTGAGTCTCACAGCCCCATTTTTACTGTTTTAAATATTGGGGTGAGATACAATGCTTACATGTTTTCGTGATCATATGTTATTTGATTAGTTAATTTAATTATTAACTCATGGAATTAAATGATTATTTAGTTCGGTTAACTATATTAGTTACATTGTTTGGCTACCATTCTTTGGTCCTGATTAGCATTGTTAAACTTCACATTGTTCGGAAACCTGCGTTGGTTTGTTCCATGTTGCGAAATCTGCGTTGGTTTCATCATTGTTTAATTGCACATTGTTCGAAGACCTGCGATGGTTTGTTCAATGTTACGAAACCTGCGTTGGTTTCATCATAGTCTAAGTTCATATTGTTCGCAAACCTGCGTTGGTTTGTTACATGTTGCGAAACCTGCGTTGGTTTCATCATTTTCTAATTGCACATTGTTCGAAAATCTGCGTTGGTTTGTTCAATGTTCCAAAATCTGCGTTGGTTTTATCCTAGTTGATTTTGTTATTGTTTAAGGAACCTGCGTTGGTTTAAAATCATTGTTTGAGTAAACTGCTTAAATCACTATTCATTTATAACTTTCTATTATCGTCGGATAATCATATTGATCACATCAATGTTTATATTAAAACCTGTGAGATTCACCAGCTTTATAGCTGACCTTTTAGTGTTGTATTCTCAGGTGCTCATCAACAGTAGGACTGGCCTACAGGATAAGCTAGCTATCACGAGTCGCATGCATCCATTTAGACATGAAGATTTTCTTGCATTATATTTTGTATAATGGTTATGTATTAAAATCTTCTGAAATCATTTTGCGAACTCACTACTATGTTTCAAACTTATGACTTAAACTTTGTACTACTTTTGAAAACTTATGTAATGTAATATATTTTCTACAACGTCTCATTTAGAGTCGTTTGCTTGTACTTTGGTGTTTTGATATTTGATTAGTCACGCCCAAAAACAATCGCTTCCGCAAAGCATGAAATTGGGGGTGTGACAGATTGGTATCAGAGCCTAAGGTTATAGCGAACTAGGTTGCATGTAGTGGGCCTAGACTATGACCGTTAGGCAGTATTCCTCATTAGATATAACTGGTTCAGGGATTTCATCATACAAGTTTAATTTAACATAGCCTGATCAACTATGTACAATTAAATAAAGATGATGTAAGATCTGAAAGGGGTTATGTTGAACAGGAATGCATTAGTTGACTCTGATCACGAGAGAACCGGGACTCATAATTGTTTTATGCTAGTCACGACTAGGTGGACGATATGTATATATGGTTTATACAATTAGGCTATTATATAGTATGGATAATAATACGCCTCAGATACTTGTTAACATAATCAATGATAAGATACATTTTAGAATTTGCCTATGGTAAGTTGATCTAGTCAGGAAATATAGAATCGGGATGTGCCCTACCTGAGAGGGTCATCTTTTCGAAATAGGCTTACCCTAGGTAGAGATTAAAACTTCAATATCTTATTTGACATCAACTGGTCATCAGAGGACCATCCTTCGCTCACCCATCAGTTTTAACATTCGAATCCAGTATTTCTTTAAGTACAAATTCTTTCCTACCCCTTATCACATTCCGCATAACTGCTGATACATGTTCGGATGTAATATCCCTTTTCACTTTTGTAAACCTTAATCCTCGTAATCATTTGAACTCGCATGTTAAATGATTACAATCTTCTTTATTCTACGCAGTTGATTGTCATTTGTGTTGTAATATATTACTGTTATATATGCAACTACGATAATCATATTCTTATACGAAAACTCTGACATGTCCCTTATCTTCATTGAAGGAACATGCCTCCACGTCGCCAATTCACTCAAGCTCAGGTCGATCGACTGGTTGCTGACGCAGTAAGTGCCGAGCGACAACGATCCAGCAGCGCTGAAACACCACCAAATGCCCCTGTAGTGAAACCCTGCACCTACAAAGACTTCCTCAACTGCAATCCTTTGACCTTCAAAGGCACAGAAGGTGCCATTGGGTTGTTGCGATGGATGGAGAAGACAGAAGCAGTCTTTCGCATCTGCAGTTGCCCTGAGAACTGTAAGGTCAAGTTCTCCACCTACACTTTCATGGATGATGCTCTGACATGGTGGAACACTTATGCTGACTCCATAGGCCAAGACATTGCTCTGGAAACTCCCTGGGATGAGCTGAAGAAAATGCTCAAGGATGAGTATTGTCCTAGGGATGAAATTCAACAGCTTGAGTCGGAATTCTGGAATCTCTCCACTCAAGGGAACGACATTGCCAGCTACACCTCTCGATTTAATCAGTTGGCCCACCTGTGTCCATCTATGGTGGATACGGAATCCAAGCGAATTGAGCGCTATGTCTGGGGACTTCCTCCACAAATTCAAGGGATGGTTACTTCATCCAACTCTCCTACATTTCATGGTACTGTGCGCATGGCACATAAGCTGATGACACAGATCGTTCGCCAAGGAACGTCTGTTGTCAAGAGTACTGTAAACCACCCTAGTGATAACAAGAGAAAACTTGAGGGAAATCCTGATAATCAAAGCTCGGCTACCAAAAAGCCTGCAACCATCAAGGCCAACACCTCTGGGTCTGAAAACAAGAAAGAGTACGCTGGAACCAAGCCCTTCTGTTCAA
Organism: Helichrysum umbraculigerum; assembly: GCA_949592205.1. Classification (NCBI taxonomy): domain Eukaryota; kingdom Viridiplantae; phylum Streptophyta; class Magnoliopsida; order Asterales; family Asteraceae; genus Helichrysum; species Helichrysum umbraculigerum. The sequence goes on along the minus strand of CATIUR010000003.1, from coordinate 118,698,009 downwards.
AGTGCAAACGCCATCATGATGGGCCTTGTGGCGACCACTGTGAGAAGTGCAAGCGTTTTGGGCATCTTGCTAAAGATTGCCGTGTGAAAGCTTGTTTTGAATGTGGAACTGTAGGTCACTACAGAAATGACTGTCCGAATCTAAAGGACAAAAACATCGGCCCTGCTCGAGGAAGAGCCTACGTACTCAGAACTAGGGATGACGACCAGAACCCTAGACTCATTGACTTGCTCAACACTGGTATGGTCACTCATACATGACCTAATTGCTTTACACTGTTTACATGGATAGATATTACTTGTTGCTTGATATCTTTTATGTTTTCCCTAGATCCTAACTGTACGATAGGGTTAGGGCAAGGTGACAATTTAGGTTCTATAGTTTCTTTATGAGACGAGGTTTAGCTTGCATAAGTGTTGGGATAACAAATCCCACATTGTTTTATACCGGAAAACACACCGGTTAATATTTTTATGAAAACAATGGGTCACATCCCATATAAAGCTAATGTAGGCTGAATCATTTCGTTTCTATAGGAGACTGATAGAGTCTAAGGTGGGCTACTGGTGCAAAAAGTAGTTGTACTCAAGCAATTGGCTAAACGACAAACTTTGTCCTACCGACCAAACCATCAAGGATTTACTGAATTACTTTAAGCTACTAGTACACATTGTAGCTACTCCCTAGTGATCGACTGGACTGATCATGTAGGCACAATAGTTAAAACATCTTGAAACCTCATTTCGAACTCTTTAGTTGCCGGAAGGGCACTAGTTCAACAAGGGGAGATAGACAACTCTAGATAGGTGTTGTCAGACTTACGTAGATAACACGCAATCTACAACTTAAATACAACGATAAATACTACGAACAAATTTCGGGACGAAATTCTCCTAACAAGGGGAGAATGTGACACCCGGTCAAAATAACCCAAAATTAGCACCGAATTTAAACTTTTAAAACACGTAATTACATACGTGTCAATACTCAAGTACACAAGTATTATATATATATGTATATATATAAACCGAAACGATTAATTAACAATCGCAAAGACACGAATTTAACAAAACGTAGAAACTCAAAATTTAAAAGCGAGCGAAAAACATTTTTAAACAAAGTATTATTATTGAGGATAATAATTACGTACTCCATTTTAAATTTAAATACATTTTGGATACTGAAAACTATCTGTACATTTTAAGTTAAACAAAGATATATTTTTATATCTCTTTAAAAAGTATTTTTATAAAATACTTTGATTTAAAACGTATACGATTCTATTTTTAGAAAATTATCATTTTAAAAGATTTTACTATTTTACGATCGGATACGCAAACACGGGTCGAAAATTTCCAACTACCTCAATAATTGAGGCCGGTTATAATACCCGACCTCAATTATTTGTATCACACACACGCACACAATTTTTGATCACTCTCTCTCGGTCTCTTGCTCCCTCCCTCTCTCGGCTTTGATCTTCAAACAACAACAACATAAACATAATCATCATCATCATCTAGCTACTTCATCATCATCACCATCGTGATCTTCATCATCATCAACATCCGTTCGTTTTCAAAAATTGTAAGGAATCAATTCGTTTTTCTCTTCAATTTCGTGTTTAATTATGTTATATTACATGTATTAGCTTTGTATTAAGTTGTTGTAAGCGGAATTTGGATTTAGAAATGGTTTTGTATGTTTTCTGTGCGTACAGAGTCGAACCAGTTACGTGAATCCGGCGGATTCATGATGAATCCGGCGGATTCCTACCCAGAAAACATGAACACGGCGGATTCAAGGGAATCCGGCGTATTCCCCAAACTTTGAGCCCAATCCGGCGGATTCGGGTGAATCCGGCGGATTCCCCTCGAAATCCATTTAATCCGGCGTATTGATTTAAATCCGGCGGATTCGACCCATTACCGTTTTACCCGGCGGGTACCTCGACTACCCGGCGGGTACCTAGCCCAGCCCAGTTTTCTGATTTCAATGTTAACTAAAACGAATACAAACATTTATATGGATACAATATACGTTTAAATAAACATTTTTACATGAAACAAACTTAATTATATTTTTGAAATATAATTGTAACCTGACGACTACGAGTCGTACCTTTTTACAAACTAAGTAATTAACTTTATACGTTTTCAAATAAGGATAAACGACACGGTATACAAATGTACGAAAGGAGTTTATACAAAACAAACAATATTATATTTTCAAAATATAATCCCGAAGCACCACCAAAGGGCCGCGTATTTTATGAAACATCGAATGTAACACGTAACAAATACTTTAGAAGTAATCAACCACATGAACAACTAAACAAACGAACTACTACGCGTACACTTACAAACATACAATCTTGCGTGTTTAGGACGTTAGGAGATTACTGTTGGGATACGTACGCACAATAGGATTGCTCGCTCTACAGGTGAGTCTCACAGCCCCATTTTTACTGTTTTAAATATTGGGGTGAGATACAATGCTTACATGTTTTCGTGATCATATGTTATTTGATTAGTTAATTTAATTATTAACTCATGGAATTAAATGATTATTTAGTTCGGTTAACTATATTAGTTACATTGTTTGGCTACCATTCTTTGGTCCTGATTAGCATTGTTAAACTTCACATTGTTCGGAAACCTGCGTTGGTTTGTTCCATGTTGCGAAATCTGCGTTGGTTTCATCATTGTTTAATTGCACATTGTTCGAAGACCTGCGATGGTTTGTTCAATGTTACGAAACCTGCGTTGGTTTCATCATAGTCTAAGTTCATATTGTTCGCAAACCTGCGTTGGTTTGTTACATGTTGCGAAACCTGCGTTGGTTTCATCATTTTCTAATTGCACATTGTTCGAAAATCTGCGTTGGTTTGTTCAATGTTCCAAAATCTGCGTTGGTTTTATCCTAGTTGATTTTGTTATTGTTTAAGGAACCTGCGTTGGTTTAAAATCATTGTTTGAGTAAACTGCTTAAATCACTATTCATTTATAACTTTCTATTATCGTCGGATAATCATATTGATCACATCAATGTTTATATTAAAACCTGTGAGATTCACCAGCTTTATAGCTGACCTTTTAGTGTTGTATTCTCAGGTGCTCATCAACAGTAGGACTGGCCTACAGGATAAGCTAGCTATCACGAGTCGCATGCATCCATTTAGACATGAAGATTTTCTTGCATTATATTTTGTATAATGGTTATGTATTAAAATCTTCCGAAATCATTTTGCGAACTCACTACTATGTTTCAAACTTATGACTTAAACTTTGTACTACTTTTGAAAACTTATGTAATGTAATATATTTTCTACAACGTCTCATTTAGAGTCGTTTGCTTGTACTTTGGTGTTTTGATATTTGATTAGTCACGCCCAAAAACAATCGCTTCCGCAAAGCATGAAATTGGGGGTGTGACAGCTTTAATTTCAAGTTAATCATCATAATTTCATCCTAAACCACAAGAACCCTAATTCCAACTTACAACTTACAACTTACAAGTTGAATCATGTTACATATCATCATTTATGAGTTTAATAAACATCAATTTAAAAACTTCAAGCCTTAATTTCGAATTATAATCAATAACCCACAAAATCTCAAATTTTAGATTTATGAAAATCAAGAAATCAAGACTTACATGATGGTTAGAAGGATTAGAGGAAGATAATCCATGTTCTTGAAGCTTAAATTCGAACTTGGAAGCTTCAATTTAGTGTTATGAACTCATTTTTGTGAATTGATCTAGGGTTTCATATGTTAGGTACGTACGTATGTGTGTATAGATCAAATAAACAAGCCGGCCTAACATATAAGTATATACTAGAAGTAGTTAGATTTCATTCCCCGTATTTATTATTGTCTGGAACTTAAAAACCGTTTGCGGGGAAATACAATTTTATTTTATCGTCAAATAAATTAATTTAAAACATGTAATATTTTACTATCCACAATAAGTCATTTAACCGTTTGACCGATTATTTTCAATGCCCAAATAATATAAATCATTTATGACACAATTTAAATAATTAAATAAAATGAAGAAATTACCGATTTCAACTAGGCCCAAAACGAGGATGTTACAAATCTCTCCCCCTTAAAGAGATTTCGTCCTCGAAATCTAATCGCACCCAGTTAACCCATTGTAATAGAATCACATAAACAATAACTAGTATATGCACACACAACGTGTGTGTACATTTAGCCTAAGTATCTATGCATCCACATAAACACTAAACGAGTACACATTATAATATACTTACATAGGTGTATTTTATTTCATCTACTTACACGTCACGAGCGTGTATTTCAATTGAGTTCTCCTAAGCCCATGCTTTGAGCTTTTAACTCTAATTATTTTGCTATCATAAAATACACCTATCATTCACTACTTCATCAAGCAAATTGTGAATACAAACACCACTAGGTTATATAAAACCCTTATGCTCAGCTACATAAACACTTTGGATCACACAATCACTTAAAATAAGTGAAACACATAATCATTTATTTTAATCTCAATCAGAAAACTAGCGACATGATAGGATCTTTAAACCAAATATAAATACTTACATTCCTTCTTTTTAATAAAACAACAACAATGTTATAAAACTTCAATGCTCATATTCACAATGAGAATTTAATTCAGATCATGTAAGCAATTAACCACATACATCATCCTTAAATGATGAAATATCAATAACCTTATCCATCACAACTATTTATCTTAAGGTCAGTGTTTATCAATTGGAACACTACCTGACCCTGTAAAGTCCATTACCTACTTGTGTTTCAAACCATACTACTTTAATATCACCTTTAAAAGCAAGGTAAAAGTCAATTTCCTATGATTAAAATCATAATCTACAAAATCACATAGCACCAATCTCAACAGATAATTGCTATTAGGCATCAATGGGTACTTGCTATTTCAGCACACGTACCACATTATCAAAATGTGCTAATCATCAACACATTTTCAACAATATTCACCTATTTAATCCATTTTAGCTGACCTCTACTTAACTTATTTCATCACATAATTTTTCAAATTATAATTTACCACTTTATCTAGTCATTAGATATGCAACAATACGAAAGATTATGTGAAATTCGCACATAATGATAATAAAATTATCAATCCAACAAATAAAACTCTTATTTTCCTGACTATTTTACTTTTCCCAAGGACATAGTTTCACATAATTTTCTAATATTAGGCTATCCGACCATGTTAGTCTTCACTAAGCCTCAAATATTACAAACGAATAATCACATACTCATTTTTAACAAGTAGTATAAACCGTTCAAATTCTTCTTTTATAACGTCTCCACATTAAACACTAGTTGAGTAGCTTACTACCACCTTATATTAGTCAGTCAATAACCATTTCATAACTGCAGGTCAACATATGTTACCCGTTATTTTAAAATCGTTTAACTTCATTTGGTACTTAGTAGCCTCAACAATTCCATGTGAAATGGCATAATATGAATACGTTGGCCAGACGTCGTTATATTATGTCAGTCACAGTTTATTCTCAGGCCACTTCATACCATCAATATCAATGTAATGGATTTTAAATTCTAACTTATATTACAATAGTGAAATCAGCAATTATCATACATACAACAACAATTTTGCAGCAATTATTCAACTATATTTCAAGTTCTTACACTATTCCACTTATCATATAATTAGGCAAATATATACAACACAGACATGCAACCTCGTTTTCACTAGGTTATTATCATATGTGAAAGGTCTAACGCAATGCATCAATCAACCCTTATACTACCTGATTCAATATCAATCATTAGTCACATCACTTACTACTTATAGTACCTTCAATACTAAACATTTTATCAATACCATGTGTAATACTCAGCATATTCTCTTCAATCTATACTTCTTTAGTTGTAATATAAGTAAACAATTCATATCACACATGCACATTATTACTCTACTGTCAAATATCAATAAGTATAGACTTATATATTCCTTCCAAACTTTACAAATACTTATTTTTAACCATTTCTAATATTTTAGATGATTCAATTACTTCATCCTATCTCACTTAATCCATATAACTCAAGAATTTAATCACCAACAACAATAGTTAGTCACAATCGACAATACGACAAATACACAGCTTGAAAATAACTTATACTCAATAAAAATATGTAGACCTCTTAAAACAAGTTATAATATCATATTTAGTCACAGGAGTGATCCCTGGGCTCAAAGAAACAAAAGCCCCAATTTAAAACGTAAGTCAAAAGTTCAAAATAAGGTCCGAAAAACAGTAAAATGCCATTTTCGGGCCCCAAACGACCCCGAATGGCCAAAAACCTCCTAGGCTTTTAGAATAGAGCCTTGATCATTGGGCCATTTTCAAGTGACCATGTAAAATTCAGCTCAGTCCGAGTTTAAAGAAAATTTGTCAATTTTTCCGTCGCTAAAAGCACTACTAAACACTTACGCACTTTTGAAATTTGCAAAAAAAAATTTTTTTTTTTTTTTTACTAACGCGATCCGGGAAAACAGGTCAGGATCGCGTTCCCCAGTTAAAAACATTCTGTAACCAATTTGGTCATGCAAACGCGATCCGGAAAAGCAAGCGGGATCGCGTTCCCAAGAGAAAAATGCATACGATCCCAAATTACACATGCAAACGGCGATCCTGGAAATTGGCTGGGATCGCGTTCCCAAGAGCAAAAATAATCTGTGACAAAATTTCACGTACGAACGCGATCCGGAGAAATCATTGGGATCGCGTTCCCAAGAAGGAATTTGAGTTTCAGCAAAATTCAAATTTTTAGCCAATTTCAATCGTGTATAACTTTTTACTCGTTTAGAGTTAGACCCTAAAATTTTGCAGGCACGTCCACTATGCCAAAATGAAACTTTCCTTTTTTACACTTTTTCAATCTACATGTTTTACGAGAAAACGGACGTACGACTCATTTTTGACCATTTTCGACCATTTTGGTTGACACGCTATATCTCAAACAACTTGGTTTCTGACTTCCACCTTTTACCAACATGTTTCTACATATATTTGTGATGTGTGGGCATAATCATCACCTACAAACACTCATTCTACATTGTTTTGACACGTTGACCCGTTTAGGGGTCCAAATGAACATTTTTTCCAATTTCATTCATAATGACCACATTAACACTTTTAATCCATATTTTATCTATACTTATGACTGTAAGTCACTTTAAAAGTCATCATACACAAACCACATCAAGTTTTAACCGTTTTATCACTAAGTGACCCATTTGGGCACTTACATGACCCGTTTGGGTTTATGACCATATAATCACTATTCTATCACCCATTCCACATAACTTTGACTAATCTAAGTCAAACCAAACCATTATCACTATTGGTGTCATAACATAACCTTAAATCACCAATTCCACATATTACCATCATATTTACACAATTACATCAAGTTTTCAACATTGACCTTTCCTAAAACTTGTCAATACATATAAAAACATCGTTGACTACTTTGACTTTTCAGGTCAAACACACACCTTCCCATCAATGTACACTTTCTAATTTAAACCACCACATGACTTTAAACATCTTACTTGAGGTATACCATCACCTCATTAATTTCCTTATGGAAAGTCTTATCAATTTAATCTATCAAGATTTACTACTAAGCACATAATCAATTATGTTAAACACATAGACAAAAATCAATTTACTTTACTAATCATAGTCATCATAGTAAGTAAACAATTCAAATTTATTTACTTTGAACAAGCTTATAGAACATTACCTGATGCTATTACACCAACGAACATAGAGGAATCATTGAGAGTACCAGTCGGTTACTCATGTTCCTCCTTCTCTGCAATCAAACACAATCTCACATCTTGTTAAGCGTTAGCACATATCCTACTACCCAATTTCCAATACAACAACTAACCCCACACACTGGAATGTTTGACATGACACAAATCCAGATTTGGGATTGAACACCATACAATGTTCAATTCACTCAAACTGATGCTCTGATACCAATTTATAACACCCTTCATATTTCAGAACCATTTTTTTTATAATAACCGGAAGCGAAAGTCCAACAAACATTAATAATTATACATTATATAATACTCATATTAGTAAATCTATTTCAAAACATAATTTATCATTTTGGGTGTTACATAATTTGACAAACAACAATGATTTTATAAAATCAAATATCAGAGTGAACATCGGGTCGTCAACATTCCATCCAGTCAGCAGCAACTTGCTCATCCCATAATCTAATGATAACCTACAAGGAGTGGTAATGTGGGGGATTAGCTCAACGCTAAGTGAATGAACCAATGACCTACAATGCAACCTAGCATAGCAAATCTGTTTACAACTAAGCATCGCATAATAAACCAGTTTACAGCAACAGCATCGTAAACACACAATCATTTGTTTACCGCATAAAGCATCGCAAACAAATATCCACAAGGAGGATCGGCGGTCCTTGAGGCGCCCTCATGCTAGGGTGGCCCCCAAGCAACCTCACACCAACTGCAGGCCAATACAGCGGTAAACCGATAGCCTAGGTACTATTTACCCACACAACACAGTATTCCTATAACCAACCGTGTACAAGGACCTGTGTTGGCAACTCAATAGTACCCTTAAGCCCAAACCATGTTGACCTCTAATTAAACATATATGCCCAAAGGCCAGATATCACAAAATCTATATCTATCAAGGCAACATGTCAATCAACAGTTTATAACAGTAAAACCATGTTTACCCGTTGTAACCAAATCTGTTACAACTAAGTTACGTTGAAGGTACATTGTTCCACTCACCAATACCTCCGCCATCCACTTAGTAGTCTAATGTCACTGAGTCTTCTCCATATCTGAGAATACAATAGAATAACACAAGTTAGTCACTTGTCTCAAATCTATATAACATCACTCCAATAGGTTTACATAACCAATTTCAAATTACTCAATTCATATGAATCAACACAATCATACTTAGTAGCTACGACATGATACTACTACATAATACAACATGATGTTTAACTAAATTATCCCATTCTTTGAATATCACTAAATCATGATTAATTAACATAATTGAATCATTAACCTCACATATTAATAATTCCCAATTCATCACATCTATTATTTCATTTATAACCCATGATCATCCTCATGATCATCTTAGTTTCAATGAATAGCAATTTGGTTTACTAACTCACTTTTCCATAGTAACGCTATAACAACATATCTTGTTACCAATTAAGGTGAGTTAACACATAACCATCATACTTTTCACAAAACCCATTTGGATTACAAATCATATAACTTGATTAATCCAATTTTAGGTTAGGGTTTCACCTATAATCATGAAATTAACCTTAACTAACAACCATACAAGCATTATAAGCTTTAATTTCAAGTTAATCATCATAATTTCATCCTAAACCAAAAAAACCCTAATTCCAACTTACAACTTACAACTTACAACTTACAAGTTGAATCATGTTACATACATCATTTATGAGTTTAATAAACATCAATTTAACAACTTCAAGCCTTAATTTCGAATTATAATCAATAACCCACAAAACCCCAAATTTTAGATTTATGAAAATCAAGAAATCAAGACTTACATGATGGTTAGAAGGATTAGAGGAAGATAATCCATGTTCTTGAAGCTTAAATTCGAACTTGGAAGCTTCAATTTAGTGTTATGAACTCATTTTTGTGAATTGATCTAGGGTTTCATATGTTAGGTACGTACGTATGTGTGTATAGATCAAATAAACAAGCCGGCCTAACATATAAGTATATACTAGAAGTAGTTAGATTTCATTCCCCGTATTTATTATTGTCTGGAACTTAAAAACCATTTGCGGGGAAATACAATTTTATTTTACCGTCAACTAAATTAATTTAAAACATGTAATATTTTACTATCCACAATAAGTCATTTAACCGTTTGACCGATTATTTTCAATGCCCAAATAATATAAATCATTTATGACACAATTTAAATAATTAAATAAAATGAAGAAATTACCGATTTCAACTAGGCCCAAAACGAGGATGTTACAATAAAAAATATAAAATTGTTTAAAAATCAATTATACATTTTAAATGATTTGATCATTCACTATTTATAAAGAAAATTATGGAATAGCCCGCAAATTTGCGGGTTTATAAACTAGTTATAATATATTTAACAAATAATATCATCTAACTAATATCATATATTTACAAATCAAAACCAATGTACATACTTGATTAACACGAGTCATATTACAAGCTAGATGTGTTGTCACAAAACATGTCTCAACGTGGATTAATTTGTGTTGCAACATCATTATTTGAAGTTGCCTTCTTGATCTATTGTGGTAGTTTTAATGATTGGGTGAAGGCTTCTAACAAGGGAAAATGGTCATTGGCTTCTTGATCATGAGAAATACCTGGACAAGACGCATATACAATTCAGAACATGGATTCTCGTGCTAGAATATACCTTCTCTTAGACCAATATCATCTTATATCTCATAAATGTATTTACAAATATTTCTTATATTTAGATCCATAGTCAAAATGAATTCAGGAATAAACACATATTCATATTTGAACTTTAATCACGAGAAGACAACAAACTAATTTCCTTAGCTTAAGAAACACAAGAATGGGGTGATTCCATCAAATGCACCTTTACCACATTGTAACTATAAGTTTCTGTACAGTCACAAGACTACTTCGAGGGAAATTAAACAAACCACCCGTGAATTTCGCCCCTTTCCTACATTGAGTATGACCATTTAAGGAAAGAAAAGAAATTTCAACTCAATAGACGAACAATCATTTATTCAAGATATACCTAAGAATCAAACCAATCAAGGCAACGACAATGACAAAGATCAATGAGGCACCACCCCCTTGGCTTTTGTTGCTTCCACGCTTCAAAAGTTTCTATACGTTAAAACAAAATTGCTGCTTATTCACCAGGTATATAGATTCTTGAAAGACGGATTATGAAAGTGCACATTTAGGGGTAGAAAAATAAGGCAAGTCGGGATAGGTTGACACTCGAAACTTTTTGTCAAACTTTTCTAAAGTTATTATGAACAACTAGTGTATCAAAGAAGATTTGAAAAAATGTATATAATTTCAGACAATTAACTTAATGATTTGAAAAGTTTATTTTTTCAAAATATACTTTGGGGGAGTTTTTTGAGGTTTGGCCTGTTTGACTCATTTGACCCATTTACTTCTGAAACAATTATTTCCAAGATTCAACCGCGGGGGATCAATCATGACCCAAATGTTTTAAGGTATATGGGAAAAGAGAGGTCTCACCATTTCTTGTCGAATTCTGTTACATTGTTCAATAGCAGCATTCTTCTCATTTGTCAACTGTGAAAGAAATCTCACCTGAAAATCCTATTATTGTATGTATAATTAGGAATCCCATTGCTGGCTTTGTTATCAACAGCTTACATTATTTATTGAGTTAAATTCAGTTTTTAAATAGAATCGTGAAGTTTTATATATATTTGCATTATTATGATCTTGCATTATGATTTGTGTTCAACTATAGTCCGGGTGCATGTATCTTTAGGTAGAAGTGTTTGTCTGTTTGATTCTTATGGAGGATACAAAAAGTACCCGAAACCATAAAATCTTTCCGGCTGCCATGGTGAAAGTAAGCGCTCAATCTCTCGTGAATGTGGCCCGTCTAACAATTCCCAAGGTGAGTCATCAAGTCTTCATATCATTCTTTCTTGCAGCTGTGTGTTTCTGTCATATGTACTCGGTTCTGTTAGATATGGAACTTGATTAGAGTCTACAACATTTTCGGTTTAAACAATATGCAATTACTTGTCTTACTGATGGGTGTTTTGTTATATGTGATTAGTCTCAAGTCATAGTGATCAACGCAAATCTAGGATGTGCTTGCTGTCGGGAAAGATTAATAGTGATCAAAATCAGTGGTTCTAGCTTATATTCGTTCTAGCTTATATACGTTGCAGCAAGTCTTGTGTTGGTATGTGTTAAAACTTCATGCTAAAACGGAATTGCTAATTGTTTGTAGCTTACAATGCTGCTTGTAGGATCCCTCTGTTCAGTTGTTATTAGATAGGATGGACTTATGGACTTAAAGAGTATACAGTGGACGTCAAAAAATGCAAAGTTACCAATAGAGGGAACGTGAAACTTTACGAGGCTTTGAAAACCAAAATGAAAAACAACTCGTTAAGACGAATCTTGGTTGGTTGGATTGCCAGAAAATTTCATCGATTTTGGCTTTGAGCATACACGATTGTATTCGATCATAAAATTCTTTTACGGCCGGAGCCGGTGTTGTAGAGGTTGCTCTCAGTTTTAAGTCATGAAACCAGATATTGGTAACTTCTTAACAAAAGCCTTGTTTTCGCATATCTTTTTACAAGATTCTTGAAATGGGCAAAAGCAAAGTTCAAAAAACCTGAACCTTCAAAAACAACAATCAATTAAGAACAAAACTACTTATTTTCATTTGCAAAGATCCACCACTTAAACCACCAACATACTAACAACTATTTCGTATATTCACTTAACCTCAACCTGCCACACATCTTTCCTTTCCTCTGCTTTCACCTTAGGAACCACAATCTTCAACACACCATTCTTCATCTCAGCATTGATCTCATTCAGCTTGAACACGTCCATCGGCAAATCGAGTCTGGTGGAGTACCTACGTGCCGGCTCTTCGTCCTCTTCTGATTCTTTTCCAGCTTCGCCTTTGATAACTAGTGTGTTCTGCTCAACAGAGATCTTGACATTGTCTTTGTCCAACCCTGGCATGTCGAACCGGAGAGTGAGCGACTCATCGTCTTCCTTAGCATCCCAACCGCGCCTTGCTCCTAATGTTAATCCACGAGGCGCTGACATGAACGGACTGTCCATCATGTGGTCCATCATGTTCAGGATCTGGCTCAAGCTTCTCGTTGAAGAAATTGGATCAAACACATCTGTAAGCGTCATAAACACAGGAGATTAACATCAATAATTTATTACTACGAATTCAGAAATGTAAGATACATCTATAAATCACTACAAACAGAGAACGATGTGATATAAACGTCGATACAGAACAATTGAGTACAAATTAAATATCTGTATGCGATTTTACACATATACGAACATACTAGTAAAGTAACGATAGCGATAAATCTGATTTCAACTGCAATATGAAGTACTAACGATCTAAAGCTAATATTCTAATGATTCAGAACACATATAGCTGAAATTAGGTAGCATAGAACTTTACCAAAACAAAAAATCAAACAATAGCACGAATAGGTCGAATACGACAACGAACGATTAACGAATGAATGATTATATAAAGAGTGTAGATCTACCGGTTTCTAATGAAGATTTAATTAATAGTTAAAACATTGAGGCATTGAGCTCACCAGAGAAGTAATCGTTATCACGACGGCGAGAGACGGCAGAATCAGGACTGCGATCTTCATCGACGCTACGATTGAAATCATCGTAAGCTGACACCTGAGCAGAGTTTGTATTGAACCTCCTTTGTACGGACGGAATTGCAGAAACGGAACGGACAGGATTGAGAAGCTTGTTGAGTAGAGCTGCTGCTGCAGTTCCTTTTCTGAGAGCGACTGAGGTAGCCATTGTTGGTTTATTGACGATTGCGCAAGTTTTGAACGATTTGTGAAAATTAGGGTTTTGTTACGTGGCGGTGAGTGGAGTATGGCAGGGGTTTTATAACGGGATAGAAAGGCGGTGTGGAGGTGTAGTGAGATGATCCTGGAAGGCTGTAGAAGGTGATGAAGTTTCTAGAAGGATGCCTTGTTCCCCAAGAGGGGGAAATGAAAATAGGAAATATTTAATTAAATATTAATAATAATACAGTTAATTGTAATAATAATTTTAATTTTAATTTTAATAAGATGGGATACTGTCAAAAGTTTTTGATTTTATTAGATGATTAAAGCCACATAAATCTAAATAAATTCATATTTTATCTTTTGGACCTTTTTACTTTCTCATTTATTCACGATCAAACCTCTTTTTTTATAAGTGGTGATATTTACAACAATATTTTCGATTCATACACCTATTATATATGGCAGTATTGTACAATACTGCATTAAGATGCGTTAAAATTGGTGTATGACTTAATTGTTTGTTGTATCTATCACTAGCCTTTTTTATACTCCTAAAAGATATCTTACGTAATGTTAATGTAAAAGATGAGTTATTTATGTACATTTGAGAAAGTTAGTGCTGAATCAATAAAAACTTATACTTAACATCTTGATTACAACCAAAGCAAACGTACTTAAGTGTTTTGTTTTCCGAACGAGTGTTTATGAGAAATGACGGCTTATAGGGCCTTCGAGTTAGATGGTGGATTCATGTTTGATGGTGTTAATAATTGACATCAACACTTCAGGTCCCATGTTTCCTACATTTGTATACAAATGTGTTGTCAGAAACAAAACATGTCATATGTCGATAAGTATTGGGCATTTGATCTTGATAGTATGGAAGTGTTAGTGGTAGTGAACAGCCGTAGCATACTAAGATTGGGTTATTATGTTGATGTTGATGTTCGTGAAGAAGTTACCTTGAGGTTTAACGTTAAGAATTAATGGATGACGATGGATTAATCTGTGTTGCAACATCATTATTTGAAGTTGCCTTCTTGATCTATTGTGGTAGTTTTAACGGTTGGGTGAAGGCTTCTAACAAGGGAAAATGGTCATTGGCTTCTTGATCATGAGTAATACCTAGACAAGAGAACATGGATTCACGCTAAAATATACTTTCTCTTAGACCAATATCATCATAAATCTCATAAATGTGTTTTTTTTTTTTTTTTTACATATTTGTTTATGAATATGAATTTATTTAGAAATATTTAGAATACTTAGATCCATAGTCAAAATGAAATCAGGAATAAACACATATTCATATCTGAACTTTAATCACAAGAAGACAACAAACTAATTTCCTTGGCTTAAGAAACACGAGAATGGGTGATTCCATCAAATGCACCTTTACCACATTGTAACTATAAGTTTCTCTTCGGAAATTAAACAAACCACACATGAATTTCGCCCCTTTCCTACATCGAGTATGTCCATTTAAGGAAAGAAAAGAAATTTCAACTCAATAGATGAACAATCATTTATTTAAGATATACCCAAGAATCAAGCCAATCAAGGCAACAACAATGACAAAGATCAATGAGGCACCACCCCCTTGGCTTTTGTTGCTTCCACGCTTCAAAAGTTCCTATACGTTAAAACAAAACTGCCGCTTAGTTCACCAGGTATATAGATTCTTGGAAGACAGATTATGAAAGTGCACATTTAAGGGTGGAAAAATAGGCAAGTCGGTCTAGGTTGACACTTGAAACTTTTGGTCCAACATCTTTAAAGTTATTATGAACAACTAGTATATCAAAGAAGATTTGAAAAATGTATATAATTTCAAACAATTAACTTAATGATTTGAAAAGTTTATTTTTTTCAAAATATTCTTTGGGGGAGTTGTTTGAGTTTTGGCTTGTTTGACTCATTTGACCCATTTCCTTCTAAAACAATTATTTCCAAGATTTAACCGCTGGGGATCAATCATGACCCAAATGAGCCCATTTTTTAAGGTATATGGGAAAAGAGAGGTCTCACTATTTCTTGTCGAATTCTTTTACATTGTTCAATAGCAGCATTCTTCTCATTTGTCAACTGTGAAAGAAGAGATCTCACCTGAAAATCCAAGAACATGGTTAATCCAACCCATCCCTTGAACACTTTAAAGATCATTTGGTAGGTCCAGTGATGTAAATGTGATCCATAATCGTGTCCAGATTATCCCCAATATATATGCAGAACTCATAAAAAATTAAAAAAAAATGTATAAATAGAAGTTGACAAAATCGATAGAGACAAACAGAAATACTAAAGGGGAAAAACTACCAACAGCAGGTTGCAGCAAAACGACAAATAACTGTCGTTAAAGTTCATAAATAACAAATGGAAACTGCCAAAGTAAGTTTAAGTCATCGACCTTTCAGATCACTATACTTGTCTTTACATTGCAACCCGATCATTTTTCTTGCCAAAATGGAAAAGACAGTGACAAATTGACAGGTTTGCAAGAATAAATAAATGTGGAAAAAGAACAACTCTGATGGTTTCTTTTGCCTTTTTATATATCCGACATTTGTCCTATGTTGCTCTCTCTTCCTTATTGTAACACTTTTTTGGCATCTTCAAAGAGCATAATTACTTAACGATAAAAAGTCAAGTCCAATGGTTTCAAAAAATAAATTACCTACGTAGGAGTTGTAGTAAGGAGAACTGATTCTTGAGATAAAGTAAGATCATCCAACTACACTTTTCCTCTAAGCAACAGTGATATATATTTGCCACATAACTAACTATGCGAATGCTAAAAATGTCCATATAGATCAGTGACTCACCTCTGACGATTTGTCATGAGAATCCACATAATTTCTTGAAGCCTGGAAGCACAAAAAAGGAAAAGAAATGAGCACTGCTAATTTGCTAAAACATGATCAGGTTTCAAAAAGAAAATCTAATCAACCAATATCAACCTCCGGGCCACTCAGATTTCCCTTATCTATAGGTGAGAATACTTCCTCTGTTCCTTGTGTAAGGACTGAAGTTGCTGGGGTTGCAGGAAGATATACAACTCTCAATTTGCACTCTTCCACAACATGTCCTGCCTCCTTAGAAAACTGTTACATAAGCCATTTTAGAGTAAAAACGATTAAACTGGTCAAAATAGCAAATTAAAAAAAAAATAGTTATATAATTTCACTTAATCTCTAGTTATATAACTGGACATTCAAAAAGCTACTAAAACCACACTACTTTATATGGGGATGCATTAGGATAACAATTTTTTCATTTTTTATTTATTTTACACTATCAAAAGAGCTTGCACGATATACATGTGGCTTATATGTAGGTTTCCCGATGATGATAACTTCCTATTATATATAAAAGACTCATGAATGGGTCGATAAAGGTAATGATTAATATCTAATTTGTCAAACTAGTAAAATAAAATAATTTAGCTTGAAAGGTAAAAGCTCACATGAGTTGAACGTTACTCCAAAATCATTTTATTCAAACTATTATTATTAATATAATACGAGTACTCTAAAACACTAGGTATTCATCAACAAAGGTTCGGTAAATTGGAAGAAAAAGAAAGACCCGTTTAAGCCCATACCTGAAACTACTTGTTTTGAGCTTTGACCCCTAACCCAACCCACCCAATCCATCCATATTGCAATCTATATGGTTTCTTTATACGATAAACCGGCGTAGTTCCTTATGATTTCTTCCATCCCTTATATCTCAATCTTTTACTAGTCAAACACAGAAAACATGCAAAGATAAATTAAGAACATATCGATACCATTTCAGGTGTGATGTCTTTTGGGGTTGCACCCGGGCTTGCAACTACACTCTGAAGTAGAAATTTGTCCCTGCATTGCATGTCTGCAGGAGCCTCTTTCTGAGCTTGCATTGTAACTGTATTATAACCACACGTTTAATAAAAATAAATAAATAACAAATCACAAATTAGAAAGTCACAAACTTTTTGAATGTTAAGAATTCAGTTATTCAAGATGATTTACTTCATGAAGCAGTACGAACGATATTTAGGTTTAATACACTTAAAAGAGTACAAAATGAGCATTTCATTTGCATTCAAACCCATGTATTTTCATACTAATTCAACTGATACTAAAAAGCATTAAGCGAAATGCTAATGTAATACGACTGAAAACGGGCTAATTTTACGATGCTTTTAAATATCGAAAACTGGACTATACAACCTAAAATCAAACAATGACACTAAGTTTTCAGTAACCACATCAATTGAGAATTAAAAAGTAGAGAATCATGCATTATTCACCTATGATTTCACATGATGATCGAGGCAAAACAACTCCAGTATTTGGACGAACACAATACTTTTTCGGATTCGTGGTTTTCACCTATAAACAATAAAATCAAAAAATTTCAAATTCAAATCATAATTCGAATTCTTCATGGGATCAATTAAAACCCACAAATTATTTACCTTGAAACCAACATGATTATCGGTCTTATTGGTTAACTGAAGCGATGAAGAGATCTGTTTATTCAATTCAACTAATTTCACATCCAACAAACAACAATCATCATTAATTTCAGATTTTATTAGAAAATTATATCAAAAAAGTTACAGAAATGAATGAATTAATTGGGGTGATGATGACTTACAAGGGAATTTAAGCTCGGAAGGATCAACGGTAACGAGTTCCCCCGTTGTACTAGACATTGTAATAATTTGTTTGTTGAATCGATGAGATTGATGTGGATTCCCAAAAACCAAATCTGGATTTTAATGATTTAATTTGATTGATGATTTTTAAATTAAATATAAAAATGGGATTGGGAGGAATGGAGATTGATGAAATGGGTTGGGTTGTTGAGAAAAAGGCGTTTATTTAGAAAGTAGGAAAACGGAGAGATCGATGCTGCTAAAATGCTTATGGGGATGTATTATTGACTTTTTGACCAATTAATACTCCCCCACTCCCACTCTAAGGCTATGTCTATACATACACCACCTATAGACTATATATACACTAGTAGAGTAATGATTATGTTTCTTCTTTTATTTTCTTTTATTTTTCTATATATTTTTTAAATAAACTACTAATTACTTTTCTTTTAAGTTTTGAAGTGTATTGATGTTATATAGGTTATGAACATGTAAAACTTGTAAACATTAAACAACATAAGTATAAAAATAATTGTCATAGAAATAAGAAGTGAATTTAATTTATTCATTATGTATATACGTATATATATTCCGAATTATATTTATTATAGGATCTTATGAGCCACCACTTTTAACAATAATTAAAACAGTTATATAAGATATAAAAAAAATGCATAGAAGTAATCCTTCTATCAAATTAAAACATGACTATTTTTTTTCTTACTCCCTCCGTCTCTAGTCGAAATGTTAAAGTATTTAAAGTCTAAAACAATGGAATAGTATAAATGTACCGACAAGAAACAAATGAGTGATACCTAGAGTCCTAGACAACCATGCATGATGCATCTTCATTTCTTAAAAAAAAAAAAAATTGAACACATATTTAACAAGCATTATTTGATACAGCTAGCTAGTTATAACTTAATCTAAATGAGATTTTAATTTCGAAAATTAATTGGTTTAAACTTTAGAGTAATAAGCGAACTTCAACTTAGAATGTGAAGTTTACTTAATTTCTCTAAGAATAAATTCATGTTAATTTTCTAGAGATGGATTAAATGTCTTATCAAAATAAATCACATTTTCCAAAGTGGTGTAGATTTTAATGATTACATGAGTGGTGTACATATAGTATCACCCCACTCTAATTGTCCGTTCTACTCTTTTGTGTTGTTACAAATAATTGTTCATGAGTAGATATTTTATATGAATGGTGAAAAGTGTAGTTGGTGAGAAATTCTAAAACCATATGCAATATCAAAGTGAACATTTTGACTGTGACGGAGGGAGGAATATTTTTATATTTTGAAATATTATTAAACTTCATAAGGATATTGGATTCTTAGTTCCAATTTTCGAACGTGAATTTTAGAGTGCATCTAGACTGTTCCCAACGGTTTCTTCGGTTTGGCAATGTAAAGATTTGTGTCTCATGATAGTTCCAATTTTCAAAGGTTGGTGAATCGACGTCATTGGCACGGCTTCATCGGTTGCTTCATCGATTTTGCTTTATCAGTTTAAAACGAAAGGGAGGAGGGTTGGGGGCAATGTTTTAAAAACCGGACCGGACACAAAACCGG
The DNA here is from genome assembly GCA_949592205.1 of Helichrysum umbraculigerum. Taxonomy (NCBI): domain Eukaryota; kingdom Viridiplantae; phylum Streptophyta; class Magnoliopsida; order Asterales; family Asteraceae; genus Helichrysum; species Helichrysum umbraculigerum. Next base: position 118,678,084 of record CATIUR010000003.1, on the reverse strand, counting down.
TCTTTTTACCGGTTCACGGTTTTTTTCGGTTTTTTCCCGGTTTTTTCCGGTCCAACCGCTAACCGGGGGCGGTTCCGGTTCACGGTCCAACCGGTCCGACCGCCCGGTCCGGTCCGGTTTTTAAAACACTGGTTGGGGGTGAGACCCAACTTATATTTAATGTATTATTTTTTTAGTGTATGTAAATGTAGGTACATTAGTAAATGTGGGACCCAAAAATTCAAGTATTTAAAGGACTGTTGACAGTGTCTAATCAGTTTTTCATCAGTTTTAGGTGTGCTGACGTGGCACTAAGGTGGCAAAACTGAAGAATCAAATGTTGAGAGTGGTCTTATACCTCTTTCAGTGTTCAAGAAAACTTTCTAATAGTTTAAAAGTTTTAAAAAAATATGTTCAACTTAGAGTTTTCCGAAGAAGTTTTGTAAGAAAAAAGAAATATTTGATGAAATATACTCTACATTTCCTATTTCAATAGGAAATGAAAACTATATCCCCAATATTTGAACACAATTTATGAATTTTTACTACTTTTCAACATAGGTGTTAAACTCTTACGATTTACGAGTCGACTCTTACGAGTCGATTAAAAAAATGCAAAAAACGAAGCGACTCGAACACCGACTCTTAAATGACTTTGACTCTTACGAGTCGTTTATTGACTCTTCCGAGTCGTGTGTGACTCTTTACGAGTCTTGTGCGACTTTTACGAGTCAGATAATCAGACAAACTTTGAGTGTAGTGTAATATAAAAGATAAAAGTACAAAATACAAAAATAAATGACTATAATATGTTTTGAATTAAGCATTGATGTTAATTAACGGTCAACGACTTAATTAATGACTTTTACCATATTTTACTTCACTTAAAAACAAAAAACTTAAACAATAATATACATATACGTATAAAAGTACATATTTATTGTAAAATAGCGACTCTTATGAGTCGAGTCGAGCTGAGTCACGAGTCACGAGTTAAAAATCGAGATCCCGAGTCACGAGTTAACAACTATGCTTTTCAAGAGACATAAAAACTTTAATAAAAAAATCATTTTTTTAACTAAACGTTTCATTAGTTTATACTAAATAAATACTAGTTTTCAGTGGTTTCTTTTTCTTCTATATATATATTTTTTTGACAAAATTTTCACTAGTTCATTAGTTACATATCACGTGAAAAACCCGGTTTACCATTTTTAATTCCACCTTTTTATTTTTCAGCTGTGATTTGTACATCACATTTAGTAAACTAATATTCAAACTATTAATTTTAATTACTTGCATACACTTGTTGGACCAAAATATTTAAGAGGAGTTCAATACACTTGAAGGTCAAAATACACACTTTGAATTTCAATTTTAATCCAAAATACTAAAATGGGTTGATAGCTTGATATAGGAATATTAAAGATTTGTGTCAAAGCAAGTCAATCATTTTCTAATAATGTACATTTGTATTTGTATTTGTATTTGTATTTGTATTTGTATTTGTATGTTATTGTTGTACACGAAGCCAAAGGATGGCTCAAAGCTAATGTATCATTACGTGTATAAATGAATTAGAATATATTTCGATACATTTCTTTTTTATATATTAACACGATGATATGATATGATATATGTAAGTTATCATAAAAGAGTCAAACATTGATATTTACTTGAATAGTGTTGGTAAAGTCATTTGATAATTTCATTTTTCCTATAGAATTCTGCTACTTATTAAACTGCCTTCTTACGTCTCAATTTTTGGTGGATTATTTTGTATTAATCTGCTTATTTATTACCTTACTTGTATGTTTTAATAATTGATATTGTATGTAATTTTAAGTCAGTACTATAATCTTATGTAGCTTATAATAACAGGAATGAGATCCTGTGAAAATAAGGGGATAAAAAAATGGTGAAAACAGATCTTAGCTATTGATCTATTCTAGCCTATATATATATATATATCTATATAGGGTAAGGTTCCAATGAGAACACTTCAAAAATAAGAACGGTGAGAACACCTCATAAATGCACAATTAGCCAACAAAATCATTAGATTCACACTCATACATCTCAAATATGTATAGAAATATTGATTAGAATAGATGCGAACTTTCAGAAATGCACAAAAATCGAAAAAACGATTGATGCACAATTATAGAGATAATCGTGCATCAATCGTTTTTATCGATTTATGTGCATTTTTATAAGTGTGCATATGTTTTTCTTTGCATATTTGAGATGTATGACCATGAATCTAATGATTTTTGTTGGCTAGTTGTGCATTTATTAGCTGTTCTCACCGTTCTTATTTTTGAAGTGTTCTCATCTGATCCAAACTCTATATATATATATATATATATATATATATATATATATATATATATATATATATGGTAGTGATCTAGGGAGAAGTAACAAAATAGGGGGAAGGGGGAAGTAAATCTGGGTCATCCATGTCATCAAGTTAATTAAAAACGCGGAGGGGTAATATGATCAATTTACAATTTCCTTTTATCAATTAAAAAACAAAATACGGATGATATTAGCCATTTAGGGTTTCGATTGTGAAAAAAGAACGCCAGATATCAGATTACTTCCCGATTTCCGATTCGATTCAGGTTTAATTGAAGAACGATTCATCAAACACGATCAAAATTGATCAATGGCGTCCGATTCTAACGAAAAAGGAAAAAAAATCGACGAGAGAGGTAATCGTAAACTATAAATACTTAACTTGTAATCGTAATTTGTGAATACGTAATCGTTAATTGCTTTTTATGAGATGAATTCATGTATATAACTGTAAATTTACTAATTATTATTATTTTTAGATGTTGATTGTTACTTTATATATTCAAATCTCAAAACTGATGAACATGACTCATTGAGTTGATTATTATGTAATATTTCGTTATGAAAATTGAATATCAATCACTGTGTTGAAAACATAATGTGTTATATTTACTCAGATGCGTGTTAAGAAATTTGAACAATAGTACTCACTGTGATGCATATTATTATTTAACATGTACTATTGATTGAAAAATATAATGTGTTATGTTGACTGAGATGCTTGTTAATAAATTTAAAAAATAGTACTCACTGTGATGAATAGTATTATTGATTTGAATTAAGGTAGGCCTAAAGGGACACAAGTGACAGTGTTGGATGCTTCTATGTAAGATTCACGTGGGTTTTAAAAACATCCAATGAGATACTTGATTTGAATAATAGCTTATGTAAATTGTGTCTTTTTGTTTGTATATTTTTTGTATGATTATGGGGTTGTGATGCATATTAGTGTCAGTAGATGGGGAATGTTAAACATGTGGTCTAGTATTGGAATTCTGGTACATAGATAGTACTTGAAGGACATGATTTAATAGGTGCATTGATTGTAGGTGATGAATAATAATGTATATGTAAGATATTGCATTAAAATGTTTTATGTTATTGTTTAGAGCTGATACTAAATATTATTAAGTGTGATGAATGTTACTGATATAAATTAAATCGGGTCGTTTCTTTTCTTATTGAGTAAAGAAGAGTCGGGTTTGGTAATTTGATTTGATAAGAACTAATAGTATGCATTGCGATACATACTACTTGAAATTGTATTGTAGTTACATAATAGTATGCATTGCGATGCATACTATTTGAAATTGTATTTAATTTGATAAGAACTAATAGTATGCATTGCGATGCATACTACTTGAAATTCTATTGTTGTTACATAATAGTATGCATTGTGATGCATACTATTTGAAATTTTATATAATTCGATAAGGACTATAGTATGATGAACGGTTACTAAAGACCTTATTGCTTCCAATCCCTAGCCTTTGAGACTTCCTTGACAAGTCATATGAATGGACTTGTTTTTTCTTTTGTTTACATCTGCACCTTAATTGTTGTTGTGTTACGTGTCATATTTTCTAACATGGTGGTTGGTTCTTTATCAAGGCATCAAATTCACTATGCTGATCATCATGCATTTCTCTCTATTCAGATACATCTTATTCAAATATCCCGATGACGGCATATGAACTTCCTGATGGACAGTAAGTTTGGTCCCCCTTTTTCAGCTTGGGATTGTTGAGATGTGAGACAGTTGCAGGTATTGAGTCTGTTTGATTAACAGGACAATAGAGATCGGTTCTGACAGATTCAAGACTCCGGATGTTTTGTTCAATCCCTCCTTGGTAAAGGTCAGTGGTTCGTACCAGTTACCATCAGAAACGGGTTAATGATGTGATTATGAATTTGAAGTCATTGAGTTCTGTGGAACTTGTTGCAGTATTTAATAATATACTCATTATCAGATGTTGCTAGGTTGTGACGGGACCAAATTGTTCTTTTGTCCATCCCGAACTCATTTTGACCCACTTTTCATCTAACATTTTTTCTTGAATGATTTGCTTTTAGATACCTTTCCTATATCATGGATGTAGCCACTCCAGCAAATAACATTCTTTTATTAGTAAATGGCTTATAGTTGCTTGTGATAACAAAGGGTAATACAATAACCATTCTTAGTCTTCAAGACGTAAATTCATATGAGTTTCTTTTATATATATCACAAGCATTTATTTTGTGTATTTTTTAACGGTTTGTTATGTGACCTTAAGGGTAGCATAGAAGCAACCAAACAAACTTGTTTGTTCATTTGCTCAAAAATCATTTGATCTTGAATGATGACTCACTAGTGCAGTTCCAACTTCTTCCGCACATTCGAATATGTAACAGGAGTTCTAAGCTTTGCATTTCGTGAGCATGTCAGGTGTCATAGTTCTAGAGGAGCTGTTATTGGGGTGTGAGTTTTACTTCTTTAGTTGGTTTTATGATATTTTGGTGTTGTATTGAGTGGTGTTTTACTTTTTTACGGGGTTTTTGGCATACTCGTCTTTGTCTTTATACGAGCATTATTACTTATATTGAATATTTTAAACCAACTATCTGAACAGGCTGTACATTTATATATCTAGACTAGATGTGTTTTTTCTATAATTTTGTGTTAACTTTTTAACTACGTACATATGCAGCGCTCTCATGGGAAATTGATTATCTAGCCAGATTCCAAAAGTACTCACCAAACTGACGACCCTACAAGATATGTGACTTCTACTTTTCCGAGATGGAGTTTGTTGTGCAACTTCAATAGAGTGATGGTGAAAGGTTACTACTTATCAAAGATATAGTCTATGATGAAATATCATTCAATTGAAAGACAAAGGTTTTTGATGAAAATGTGGCATACTTGACAACTAATGGATGCTCAACAAGCTTAAAGGGTCCTAGTCTTGCGATGTTTATAACTAAACATTCATTATATTTTGTATTAAATGATAATATTCATTTGGACGAATATTAATTAACATTCATTGATAAATGTTTTAATTTAATTTAAATTTCTATATACTTAAAGTTCATTGAGTGATAACATTCCTCTAGACTAATATCAAATGATAACATTCGTTAATAGATGTTATAATTTATTGATGAAATTAGCATTTATCATCTACCATGACATTCATCATGTCGACAAAAATAGTGCGAAATATACAATCCGGAGATAATTTTATATTGTCTTTAACATTCATTCCGATAAAAATTAAGTTACAATGACGAATTTGAACATTGAATTTTGAGTTTGAACTCTGATGAATATATGTTAACACTCATGTGGATGAGTACTAATAGTATGCATTGCGATGCATCTTAACATAAGTTTACATCGTAGTGATTTATATTGATATTTGTTAACATTCGAGCTGATGAGTACTAATAGTATGCACTGTGATTCATCTTAACATTAGTTTACATCGTAGTGGTGTATATTGATACATGTTAACATTCGAGCTGATCAGTAATAATAGTATGCACTATGATGCATGTTAACATAGGCTTACATCATATTGATGTATATTGATACATGTTAATATTCATGTGGATGAGTATGTACTAATAGTATGTACTGTGATGCATGTCAACATAGGTTTACATCGTAGTAATGTATATGGATATATGTTGACACTATTAGTTCTTATCAAATCAAATTACCAAACCCGACTCTTCTTTACTCAATAAGCTAAAAGGTCTGTCCATTCTAGAAAGCAGTTTCACGACCAGTTTCTCGACATCATAAATAAAATCAAGAACATAGTTATACAACCTAAGGCGTTTAGGATGCATACTTTCAACCCCATCAAACATTTTTAACATAACAAGCAAGTTGTTAGCTCTCTTCTAGACTACCAGCCTACTAGTACCACTGCAAGTAATAGTAACCTAGCTTCACAAGAGATTTAAGGACATTTTCTTTGAATGTAAGAACATCCATGCTCTTCATACTTGTAGTTCAAGAGATGGAGAATTTATAGAGAGAATTTTATGTGAAGTAACGGTTTAAATACTATGCTTTGAAGTCAAACTTACTCGGATTTGGAAAAGCACGTCTGCTGAAAGGACCCCAAGAGATGCTAATATGCTCCCTCCTATCCAAACACTGAAGACAAATTGGGTGATGTTATTCCTCTAACGGATGACATAGGTTAAGCTAAATAAAACCTAGATTGCTTTAATAAAATAGTAGCTTATTATTATAAAACTGAGTTTATTATTACTCTATTCAAATTCATTAACCAGCTTCTATTATCTATTAATCTCATAATGTTGACAAATTTCAGGGCATCACCATTTCACCATCATCAAATTTTGCATGTGCATCTCTTCTTGTGAGAGCTTAAACTCCTTGAAATCGATGAACATCTAACGCTAAAAAAGTGAATTACTTTTACAGTTCTCACAAGGTCATAGAAATATTCTATAGAAGGTCATTAAATTGACTTGGAAGCTACAGAAAACTTTATGTACATGTGATAACCATCTAATGCAACTTTAAAAGCGTTTCTGAAGTTGGAGAGAAAGAACATTAAATCTTACTTGAACCTTCTTTCGGTTGAGTTGCCGCTAGCTAATACTTTGACTCTAGCTGCTTGAGGAGATTCCTTGAAGAATAAAATACACACGATCAAAATACACGTTGGATTACATCATGACCGTAACCTCGTAACTCATATGATCCAAATGGATCAAATCAATAATACTGGCTACATAGGATGAAACAAATTGTAAAGTTGGCAAAATTTTCTAAACTTAATTTAATGCGTACAATCCCGTAACTCATTACAATCAAAGAACCAGATTATTATGATGATAACAACGCTGGGTGATCATAACTAACTCATGAATTATACATATACATTTCAACATAAACTAGAAATTATTTGTCAGTCAACCCAACCCGAAGCGGCCCGTTTCCCAAAGGTAAAATGACCTGTAACCTGGCCCACCCATGCCAGCTCTACTATAATATTGATGCAAGAACTCTTATACACCGTAGGCATTGGGGTCAAATTCTAACAAAAAACATGATCACCAACAGATACCCGGTCATGAGGTTCTTAGGGATGCATTTTAACATGTAAATCAAACGCTTTTTTACAGCATAGATCTTAATAGAGACATAATGTTTTTTTTTTTTTGTTATATTTCAGGTCATAGGGGTCACATACGTTGCAAACACTTTTTTCGCAGAAATGTAAGGTATGCACTCAATGTCTTAATGGGTTGTAACAGTGAACCTCCAGCAAGTCTTTCTAAAGACGTTCTTTCAGCCGTTGCATAGAAGCTGTGCCACCAGCAAGCTACACAAAGGAATAACAAAATAACTTGTTTCAACATCTATCACATAATGATTAATAATTAAAATAACTTGAATCGAAGTATAAAAATTATTACCAGGATACTACTAAATAAGTCTCTCCGGATATCAACATCACACTTATTTATACTTTCTATAACCTGTAGATTCAGGAAAAAAAAACACAGGATTAATCATTTATAATGAAAAGACAGTATGAATATATAACATGAAACCAACACGGTAAAAACTAATAAGATGTTTCACCATTTGTGGCAAGCCACGAGCAAAAGCAGCAATATCTACAGAACTTTCCATACCCGGTATAGTCTGAGATGACATTCAGAAAAAAGATATATCAATAGAATAGTATGAAAGGTGCAAGTTCGGTGATTAATCATTTCTATGAAACGATAAAGTTTTGTATATAAGTTCTATTCTTTCATGACAACCTTCATGGAAAGATTAAATTCCATTGTTTTAGCAATACAACCATTTCAGGCCAGCAAGAGGTATACACATATAACAAAACATTAATAAAATTCTACAAAAATATAAAAACTATAAATAACTAACATTCATCATGGGTAATATTATCATTATTTTAGTTTAGCATCTTGAACAAATAAGTTGAAGCATTACAAATTATTTTTAAAGATAAATTACGGGTAGATCAATGAACACTTGAATTCAATTTATAAAGAAATACCTGTTACATGTTGTCTCACCTTAATCTTACATACTGTTTCAGAATTAAGAATCAAGACCGTCTCCCATGGCATCCTGTTGGGATATGACCACGCAATAAATAAACGCATGTCCGGAATATATTTTAAGCCTACGGGGTCACACGTATTGACACTTATGCTCAATATAATTGGTTAATATATATGTGAGATATATTAATTAATACGTTCACAAATAAACGTTATTAAAGGTTAATTGTACGTTTAAATATTAAAAGAAAATTCTGGAAACCAGATCCAACCGGCGGTTGGATGTTCCAACCGACGGTTGGAACCTGATATGGAAGGCGGTGGATCACGCGGATCTGAAAACGGATACTTTGGTCAAAAGTCAACCTGTGACACCCGCTAAATTAGGACGTCATTACTGTGCCTAATTATGTGCTTATTACATGTATTTAGTATATAATAGGACTAAGTACAGTAACTACTTATATATATATAATAATGATTATATATATATACACGTATACGATTCGTCCAAATCGTACAAATTCGTGCCAGATAAATATCTGACAACATAATACGGATGTTGGTGAAACACTTATTAAATAAAATGAAATTATTTAGTAACACTGATAAATACTTTATATTATGTTTATAATATAACGAAAATACACGTTTTGCTGAAAACGTAACCGAACGCGACGAAAACGTGCGAAACGCGCCCGACAAACGAAACACATTCAAGTTATATTTTTATAACTCAAAACTAAGTATTTTGATAAAATACTTCAATTAAAACGTTTAAAAACGTTACACGACTCGAACAATTATACAATCCACAACCGACAACCAAATGAAAACTTGAATATCATTTTGGTAACTTAAAACATACCATTTGAGTGAATCTATCATTGAAAAACATTGTGTTTTAAAACGTTACCGAAACATATTACATATAACGTTATACGATTAAACGAACGACGAAACGACCGGGTAAACGAACACCGCTCGGAGCGCAAACTTGGGGAACAATATTTGGGAGACCCACACTCTTGGTGGGCCACACCTCAACTGGTTTTCAACCCACAAAACAAGATCCATGATTCATGGATCTTGCTTCCTTTGTGTTGACTACAAACACCAAATCTATCCCATCCTTTCCTCATTACATCACCATTCCTCATCTCTCTCTCTCTCAAAGAAAAACGACCAAGACCTGTTCTAGCAACCCCAAGTACCTCCATTACATCTCCACAAGTCCACCATATCACCACCATAGTGCCACCATCGGCCGTCACGTTGGAAAGTCAAGACAACGTGAGAAAACGAGAATTCGACTTCCTTTCTCCTTCTCCTCATCATTTCTTTGTAAGAACTCTTTAACTTTTATTAGATTTACTTGGAACATACTTAATATCATGTTTAGGTGTTCACTCAACCATTATATATCCAAATTATAGACCGAAACGCTATTTATAACTTGAAATCTTGAGTTTATGTTTTCTGTCCAGATTTTGTTCCCACTTCAACGATTTTTAGAAAAATCATTTCAACATGAAAATGGACGTTTCTTAAGCTTAAAATGAAGTAAAAGAAGTAAAACTTCTAACAAAGTTTTTTTCGTAACGTTTCGAGTCCGTTTAGTACACGAGAATAATTTTCTCCGAGGAAAGGTCGAAACTGTTTCGGTTGGCATAAAACTGCCTTTCCTTCTCAAGCTCATATCTGGAGCTCTAGGTCGAATAAATGTATGAAACTTGAACCAAAATCTTCCTTAATATGTCTACTACAAAAAGTTCTTTTATATTCGCCTAGAAATACACCGATTTGTCTAGAAAATTAGATGTTTGACGTTGTAGCCGGATTGGTCAAAACTGGACCTCACGGGCTTTAACAATTTATTTGGCCAACTTCTAAGTGTCTAAAATTCATGGAAAAATTACATAAAATACTGAAGACATAGATGAACAATTGTGATTTTTCTCAAGAATTAATTCGGATTTAACTTAGTGAAAATGAGACCCGAAACGAGTCCAAAAACCTGTCAAAAACACGCAGATACTTCGGGTTAAACACTAAATGTAACGATAATTTTCCCGAACCTTAGAAACATATTTAAGACTACCCTAAAAATTTTGGGTCAAACCGAGCCCGTTTGACCAAGTCAACAAAAATGAGCCCCAAAACGATAAACGCGAAACGATTTAAAGAACGTTAAGAATTTAGTCCGAAATGAACCTTGATAATTTTATCATGAAACTTGGGTAAAAACGACACGTATGAATTAAACCCGAATCATAAAAACGACAACCGAAAACACTTGAACGGAAACGAAAACAACTGAACCCGTTGTCGCAACGACTGCGACAATAGCCATTGTTGCAATATTTCGAAATTTAACAACACTTTGTCGTAATAAACCAACATTTTCGCATTTACTGCGACAATGCTTCTGTCGCATATATACTCTCGCACAACCATAGATTGTCGCACGTATTCACATTGTCGCACTTATGTACACTCGATGCATAACCGCTTGCCTTGTAGTAAATCATCTCAAACTCGAGATTGTCTCATGAATAGTAACCGAGACTGTCTTATGAATAGTGAAATATGATTGTCTCATAAATAGTGTTACTCGACACTACACGTACGTGAAAACTCTTATACTTTGGGAAGTATACTTTACAACTTGAATACATATGAGTTTACACTCACACTTATACGAGTTTACACTCACACGACCTACATATGAGTTTATACTCACATTAATACGAGTTTACACTCGCTCGAACTTACATTCGAACAACACTATCGCGTCGCGATACAAATGACAGACTTACAAATATACTTTACAAGTATACAACACAACGAAATACATAATAATAATACTTGAATAATTATTACACGCCGTCACCAACGGGCCATACATATTTACAAACTACAGACGTAAATGATTACAAATACAGACGATTACAGACTTACAAACAAACATTGGACATTAACTAGTTGAGTGAACAACTATCATGGATAATCTTAAAGATGTCCATTTACTTACTTAATCTTATGCGTTTAGGACGCTAGGGTCACTGGTTCGGAGAACCACATTGCTTGATTTCTGCTATTACACTGCTAGACTTAGATGAGTCTCACAGCCCCTATTTTTACTGTTTTTACTCAGGGGTGAGATGCATTACTTGTTTTTACTTGAACACATGTACTGTTTTACCGACTTACAGACTTACAGACTTACTGATATACTGATTGCATGGGTTACATTTAAATCCAATGAAATCCTTTAAATCATAGTTGTTAATGTTGGGTTTTCTATTCCCTAACTAGATTATTATACACGCAGCGGAATAATAAAACTTTAAATAATCTAAGGCAATTAGGAAACTAAAACCCTAAGGGATCTTTAACTTTAAGAACATAGTACAATGAATAAATTAGACAAGGAGAATATAAGGAAAACACTAACCTTAAGAGAAAACCTATTTTTCACGCGTAGACCAACGAGCAGAGTTTCGTTACTTGGAGGCAAGTACCCAAAGTAGCATACCTCTAATGCTTCACACCCAAAAACCAAAGAGAAAGTCGAATTTTCGAAATCCTTGAAAATTCGTACTTGAAAAACGTATGTTATGAAGGTATAGGTTGTCCCTATTTATAGTTGTGGAAGAATCCCTAAGGTTTGTTGAATTCGACTCCCAACCGACGGTTGGACCTTCCAACCGGCGGTTGGAGCTGTTAATCTTGGACTCCAAGTCTGCGACTTCCACCGCCTAGAAACCCTAATCCCAACCGGCGGTTGGATCAGATTCTGGAATCTTCCGCCAAAATTAATTACTTTTATTTCTAATTAATAAACTATTATTAATTAATTAAACAATTAAATATAATATTAATACTATTAATATTATCCTTCATCTTTCTCTTGACTGTTTATTGAGGGCAACCCAAAAAGGACTTTACCATTAATGATAGTCTCACCAATTAGTTATGATATTGGACACTATTCCAACAGTTAATTATAGGATAAGCGCGAGTTTTAGGAAATGGATCCATTTGGGACTGACAATCTCCACCCGGGGTAGCACGCACTACCACGAACCTTACTCGTATAAACGGGCGTTTCTTACTCGTTACACATGAGTGTTTTTGGATTAGCACTCACGGGGGCACATTACCTGGTACTTGGTTGTACCTTACAGACTTGTTAAGCTTCGACTATGATGTGCATTCGTGCAATCATTATTAACTACATTATTGCATTCGTGCAATCACTTCTACTACATGATGTGTTCAATTACTATTTACTACAAACCTGTGAGATTCACTATAACACCCCTCGTTTTACAACCATTTAAATATAATATGTCGGAAGCGCAAGTCCAAATTTCAACAATTATAAGTTATATTATAAAATCAAACTAATTTACATCATAATTTATCAACATGGGTGTTATATGAAAACAAGATATAACAATGATTTATACAATTCAAATATCAGAGTAACGCATAGCGGTCAAACATTCCTTCCAGACCAACTTCTTACCCACCCTTATTATAATCAATCCTGCAAGAAGTGTTAATGTGGGGGATTAGCGTAAAGCTAAGTGAGTAAATCAATAAACAACAGCCCAACTTAGCATAACAACTTTGTGCACAACAACTAACCATATGCACACAACACACCTATTTACAACTTATCACATCACAATCAACTAGCGTCAAAGAGGACCGGCGGTTCTTGAGGTACCACCCTCTCAAAGAACACTTTAAAACCACTGCAGGCCCATACAGAGGTTTAACCGACTACTTGGTGCTATAACCCAAATAACACAGGCTACGACAATAATACTTGTACTAAGACCCTGTGTTATCCAAACAATAGCAAACCCAAGCCCAGCCCAGATGTCTGCTGGCCTCTGAATCAACTGGTGCCCAAAGGCAATACAACAAGTGATCACGTATTCACATTCTCATCATAGCAACATATCAGACTAAACAGTCTATCAACAATATTATTATTAAACCAAAATAATCATGACAACTGAAACAATAATAATACATTTACCCGTTGTAACCAAACATGTTACAACTAAATCACACTGAGGTTTATAGATTCACTCACCGAACTACTCAGTTGTCCACTCAGTAGTCTAATGTCACTGAGTCTTCTCCACATCTGAGAATACAATAAAATAACACAAGTTTGTTACTTGTCTCAAAATCTATATAACCTCACTCCAATAGATTTACACCAATAAATCCAAATTACTCAATTCATATGAATTAACACAATCATATTTAGTAGATACAACATGATATTACAACATAATATAACATGATATTTAACTCAATTATCCAATTCCTTGAATATCATTTAATCATAATTACTTATCATAATGATCACCTTTCAACTTCAAATCAAGTAAGTTCTTACTTACTTAAATTCATTTAACACAATTTCTTCCAAGATTGAATAGCCATCCTAAACATCAATATTCATAATCAATTATCAAATTAGGATCATATCATCATTTTAATCTACTTTAATTTTCACTAATCAACATGATTAAACCATTACCAAGGTTATTAACCTCTACCATCAATCATTCATCAAAACACTAATATTTGGACAAATGAATACTTAGCCAAATAATTTGCAACTTTACTCTTTAATTCTTAATTAAGTGTTCTAACAAATAAACAATACCCAATTCATCATATTACCCATCATGATCATAATAATCATCATAACCCTCATGAACACTTAATCAAGTTACAGCTTAAATCATGTTAATCATCATCACTAATCAACTATTATCAATTATTCATTAATAACATAAATATAACACCCATGATTCAAGACATATATATATATTTTTTAACAACCTGGAAGCGTTATCCCATTCAACAACCTTTACATATAATATAATATCAAAGGTTAGTTATTACACATACTATCATTAAGTTATTTCGTTACAAACCCATAATCTAGTGGTGTTATTTATACAAACGTTTCACGCCAAACCAAAAGTAATCAAGAGTGCCCAGCTTGTCAAACGTTTCACCCAAAACCTCAGGAACAAGCATAATCAAATTTAACCTGTAAAAGTGAGGTGGGGGATTAGCACAAAGCTAAGTGAATAACGATTCCAACAATCTAACTTAGCATAAACAAAATAGTTCACAACAATCAACTAATAGTAACAATCAAATAGAGGATCGGTGGTTCTTGAGGTACCCTCAGCCCGCGGATGGCCCACCAAGAACACTTATAATCCACTGCAGGCCAATACAGAGATTTTACCGATAGTTCAATGCTATCTTTAATCAATATGGACGAATTCACAACGAATGTTCATCAAAACCATAAAGATTAACCTGTAGCAACTAAACCCAACCGAAATTGACCTCTATCATTCCAACCTATCATGGAATGAGTCACTAGCAATCAATCAATTAACCGCAATCAACTTATCAATAAATCAATAATATCAATCTACTTAAAATTGATGTAACTAAATTGTTAACACCAATTTAAATTGTGAGAACCAGTCACTCACCTGTCTCTTCTCAAGCTTCACTCAAAGATCTAATTTTATTGAGTCGTAGTCGGATCTGAAATACAAAAGAATTTCAAGTCAATTCTCATATCCTAACATACATAACTTAATATCAACAGGCAAACACATTTAAGTTATATAAACACAATATACTAGTTAAATCACATAATGCAGTTTACATCCAAAACAATCAGTCACACTGTATGAATCTGCCGGATTCTAAATGAATCCGCCTGGATTCAATTGAATCCGCCGGATTCAGATAGAATCCGCCGGATTCCCACCATTTCTCCATCTCAGAACTGGGACAGAACTTTTATAAGGAATCCGGTTGAGGAATCCACCCGGATTCAAGATGAATCCGCCGGATTCAAACTGAATCCGCCGGATTCCCACTGTTTTCCAGACCTGCACATTACCAAGTTCCTGCACAATTCAACTACGAACCAAAAATCACAAATCAACCAAACTGATTTCTATACTTGCAATTCCATCAATATTTAGCCACAAGAACTTCTACTAACAACTTATAACAATGATTCAAGTACCAATTCATCACAATCCATCAAAATCACATATAACCTAATTCATCCATATTCAATCTAAAACTCAAGAAATCTATCAATTTCTTTATGAAATGATCATGAAATTAACTTAACAAAGCTAAGTGATCATCATACAACTATTATTTAAGCTTTTCAAACCCAAATTCACATCTATCAAGCAATTCATCTACTTACATCTTTTAGGTTAAACAAGAATTTAAACTCACCAAATCAAGAAGATGATTATGAAGATGATGATGATGGCTTAACAAGAAGATTACAACTTTAATCTTGATCACTTTTCACTAGCAATTTGTGTGGTGATTTTGATATAAGGTCTGTGAAATACATGAAGAACACAAAAGGAGTTTGGGAAACAAAACATAAGTCGGCCCCTTTTTCTTTTATTAACCGCCTCACTTAATTCACAGTGCAATATTATACCCCTTTTTGACCTATTGTCTGGAACCTCAGTTTCAGTTGCGATAAAATTATTTTATTTTACCGTCACCTAGTATTATTTAAAACAAATAATATTTTACTAGTCACAATATTTTCTGAGGCTTATTTACTTATAAATTTCACAATCAAACACAAAATACAATTAAATATCACAATTAATTATAAAGAAATACCTGTTTCTCCTAGGCCCGATTTGGGGATGTTACAAATCTTCCCTCCTTAAGAAGATTTCGTCCCCGAAATCTCACTAGACATAAACAAACTAGGATATCTAGTTCTCATACTCTCCTCGGTTTCCCATGTAAGATCCGCTCCCAAGCTATGCTTCCATTTAACTAATACCATAGGAATTTCTTTTCTACGAAGCTTGGTTACTTTTCTATCTAACAATTCAATAGGTTCCTCCACCAGTTTCTTACTCGGGTCAACTCTAAAATCTTGCAAAGGAAGGATTTGGGATTGATCCTCCACATTGCACTTTCTTAAATAACAGACATTAAACGTATCATGAATACCAGCTAATTCAGGAGGAAGTTCCAAAGAAACCGATTGGTCATTAATTACTTGTCGAACTTTAAGTGGACCAATATAACGGGGAGCTAACTTTCCACGCTTACCAAATCTAATAACACCCTTCCACGGAGAAACTTTCAAATATACAAGTTCACCTTCAATAAAAACAACGGGTCGTCTACGTGGATCAGCATACTGTTTCTGTCTATCTCTAGCTGCTTTCAGTTTCTCACGAGCAATTTTAACTTTATCGGCTGTAATCTGAACTATATCGGGACCCGCAAACTGCTTTTCTCCCGCTTCTAACCAACAGGTAGGAGTTCGACAACGACGACCATACAACATTTCGTACGGTGGCCTACCAATACTAGAATGATAAGAGTTGTTATACGCAAACTCTATCAAAGGTAAGTGTGCATCCCAAGAACCGCCATACTCAAGTACACAAGCTCTTAACATATCCTCTAGCATCTGAATAGTACGTTCTGACTGTCCGTCTGTCTGAGGATGATAAGCTGTACTAAGATTAATTCGGGTACCTAACTCACGCTGCAAACTTTGCCAAAAACCAGAAACAAATCGAGAATCTCGATCAGACACAATAGATAAAGGAATACCATGTCTTACAACAATCTCATTAATATACAAAAGAGATAACCGCGTCAAAGAAGCAGTTTCGCTGGTGGCAAGAAAATGGGCACTTTTAGTCAAACGATCGATAATGACCCAAATCATATCATTCCCTTTCTGAGTACGAGGCAACTTAGTAACAAAATCCATAGTGATATGCTCCCATTTCCACTCCGGAATATCCAACTGTTTTAACGAACCATAAGGTTTCTGATGTTCTGCTTTTACTTGGGAACATATGTGGCAAGTTTCAACCATTCTAGCAACATCGGTTTTCATCGTTGGCCACCAATATAACGGTTTCAAATCATTATACATTTTCGTACTCCCTGGATGTACTCATAACCTCGATTTGTGTGCCTCAGTCAATATCAAATCCCGCAGTCCCCCAATCAATGGAACCCAAACTCGAGACTGAAAAGTTTTCAACCCACGAGAATCATCAACCAATAAATCTTTCCTTTCCAATAAAATCTCGGATTTCAAATTTTGATCTAACAACGCTTCTAACTGTGCAGCTCTCAACTGAGAAATCAAATCAGAAGATATTTCCAAGCGCATAAAGTACACTCGATTAGAAGATACCTTTCGACTTAAAGCATCGGCTACTACATTAGCTTTACCTGGATGATATCGGATTTCACAATCATAATCCTTAATCAATTCCAACCATCGGCGCTGTCTCATATTAAGCTCTTTCTGAGAAAACATGTACTGGAGGCTTTTATGATCTGTACATACAATGCATTTGGTACCGTATAAATAATGTCTCCAGATTTTTAGCGCGAACACCACAGCTGCAAGTTCCAAATCGTGTGTAGGATAATTTCTTTCATGAGTTTTGAGCTGACGAGAAGCATACGCAATAACACGATCACGTTGCATTAAAACTGCACCCAACCCAGCATGCGAAGCATCACAATAAACCACAAAACCATCAGAACCATCAGGAAGTGCTAACACTGTAGCTTGACACAACAACTGCTTAAGAGTCTGAAAAGAAGATTCTTGTTGATCACCCCACTGAAACTTAACATCTTTCCTAGTCAATCGGGTCAACGGACCAGCAATCTTAGAAAAATCTTGGATAAATTTCCGATAATACCCAGCTAAACCAAGGAAACTTTTAATCTCAGAAGGGGATTTAGGAGCACTCCAATTCATAACAGCTTCTACTTTAGAAGGATCTACTTTAACTCCATCATTACAAATGATATGACCAAGAAATTGCACCTCTCGAAGCCAGAATTCACATTTAGAAAATTTAGCATAAAGGTGTTCTCTTTTCAGAATTTCCAGAATTAACCTCAAATGACGTTCATGTTCAAATTCAGACTTAGAATAAATCAATATATCATCGATAAACACAATTACAAACTTGTCTAGAAAAGGTCGACATATTCGATTCATTAAGTCCATAAAAATAGCAGGGGCATTAGTCAATCCAAAAGGCATGACTAAGAACTCATAATGTCCGTACCGAGTGCAAAAAGCAGTTTTAGGAACATCTTCCTCACGTACTCGCACCTGGTGATAACCGGATCTCAAATCAATCTTAGAAAAGTAAGATGATCCTTGCAACTGATCAAAGAGTTCATCGATTCTGGGCAAAGGGTATTTATTTTTCACTGTTCTCTTATTAAGTTCCCGGTAATCGATACACATACATAAAGTACCATATTTCTTTTTCACAAACAATACCGGAGCACCCCACGGGGAAGAACTCGGCCTTATAAATCCTTTATCTAACAATTCCTGAATCTGACCCATCATTTCCCGAATTTCAGCTGGAGCTAATCTATAAGGAGACTTAGCTACCGGAGTCGAACCAGGAATCAAATCAATCTGATATTCTACTTCTCGTACAGGAGGCAAACCAGGCAATTCATCAGGGAACACCTCCGGGTATTCAGAAACCACCCGGATATCGGAAATGGATTTCTTTTCTAATTTAGTATCAACCACATAACACAAATAAGAATCACAGCCCTTAGCTAGAGATTTTCTAGCCTTCATCACAGAAATCAACGGAATGTTACCCTTTTCCCGTTCCCCTCGAGCCACCATTTTTATAATCTTTCTATGACAATCAATATTAGCTTTATTTAAGCTCATCCAATCCATACCGATAACCGCATCGAAACTCGGAATTGGCATTAACAGAAATGAAATTAGAAAGTTATGACCCTCTATTAGTATACTAGCTCCAGTTACCGATGTGGTAACAGGAACTACCTTACCATCAACAATTTCAACTTCTAAAGGTTTCACAATCAAAGAGGGAATCAATTTCAGTCTATCACAAAATTTCACAGATATAAACGAGCAATTGGCACCAGAATCAAATAATACGCGAGCTGGTACAGAATTTATGAGAAATGTACCCGTTATAACGTCCTCAGTAGTGACAGCTTCATCCACTGTCATTTGAAAAGCTCTACTAGCAGCTACTGGTGGAGTTTTCCTATTTTGGCTGGAGGATGAGGAACCCTTAGCCATACCCATACTCTGTCTCTTAGCCTCAGTACAATCTCCAGCTCGATGCCCCTCTTTATGACAATTCCAACACACACTATTAGGAAATGTACAATCCTTGGCGGCGTGCCCAAAAATTCCACATTTAACACATCTTGATGTTTGGGGAGTACAAGGACCATTATGTCTAGCCCGACATTTGTTACAGTAATTACTATCCATTGGATTAAACCTCCGATTCTGCTGACTACCTTGCCCCTTTTGTTTACTAGATGAATCTCTTTTTTGTTTCTGTGAATACCTTTCTTTATTCATTAACCTTTTAGCTTGAATGTCACCATCCACCGATCGAGCATAATCGTATGCTTGTGAAAGAGAACTAGCTAATCTCACTGAAGTACGGTAATCTGGAGGTAAAGTCTTCACAAAATGATCAATCTGAGTTCTATCAGTCGGAACCCACTGTCTCACAAATCGCAATTTATCAGAAAATTTCTTAATAAGCTCTTCAATCGACATTTGATCCGTCTTTTGTAAGTCAAGAAACTCTTGTCTGATACGCGATAAATTATACTCTGAACAGAATTGCTTACAAACTTCAGCATGAAAGTCTGACCATCTAATCATTTTGATTTGTTCCGATGTCAACGGTGCAGTTATAGCATCCCACCATGACATTGCTTGACCCTTTAACAACTGAACCGCTTATGGTACTTTATCTTTTTCTTCACAATGGCAAACCTCCAATTTTCGCTCCACATCACGTAACCAATCCAAAGTGTCAGTAGGATTAGTACTCCCAGAAAATGAAGAAGGATTGGTGGACATAAAAGTTTTAAGTGAACAACCCACTTTTAACTGCTGAAATGGAGGAATCGCATGTATCTGATAATTAGGAAAATCGGAAGAAGAAAAAGGTACAGTAGTTTGATAACTATAACCTTGTTGCTGCTGCTGAGAAACAAAAGGTATAGATACTGGAATTCGCTCAGAAGATACAACAGGAGGAGCAGTAGTTATAACATGCGGCTGATTAAGAATAGGCTGTCGAGAAGACCCAGCCTGTTCATTCTGTAATTGCAACACCCGATTCTCTAATCTCATAATATACTCTTGATCAGTTTCTGTTTCCACGCCTCTTGGATTAGATATTCCATTATGCTCCTGACTTTCTGGTGGTGGTGCAGCAATTTGAGAGGCATTGTTAAGAGTATGGACAGGTTGCTCATTATCCGCCATATCTGAAATCACATCATATCTCAAAATTCGTTAATCATTAGTACTAGCAACTAATTAAATTTCCCTTCCTAACTAATCCCTACAACATGAAATGTTTGACCAACGGGAATAAGTTTAGGTATGAACACCTAGAATGTTCATTCCCCTAAACTTACGCTCTGATAGCAACTTATAACACCCATGTTTCAAGACATATATATATATATATATATATATATATATATATATATATATATATATATATATATATATATATATATATATATATATTAACAACCTGGAAGCGTTATTGTAACACCCGCCAAATTAGGACTAGTAATTAGTGCCTAATCATATGTTAATACATGTAATTAGTTCCTGGTTAGGCTAATTAATGTATCGAATTATATATATTGTTGAATATATACGAAAATGCGATTTGGTTAAATCGTACGCAATTTAAATCGAATGTATTTCGATTCTATTTAATATGGACGTTGGTGACCAATTTTATTAAATAACGTTGTTATGTCAAAAATATTATTATAATAATATTTCGTATTTATACGTATCGTACAAACAGAAAGTTACACAATTTAAAATGTTAAAACGCACAAACCAAATAAACAAACTTATACATTTATAATTCAAATATAAACTTATTTGTAAAATAATTAAATAAAACATCGCGTAATAAATTTGTATTTAAAACGTACCAATTAATATGAAAAATACTTATTTAACGTTTAAACGACGGAGCAAACGAACACCGCGCGGGGAAACGGAGACTGAAAGTTGGAGGTAAAACCCCCAACTCTTTCCCTCCTCCTCTCATTTCACTCAACTCTCTTCTCTCTCCTTCCTCTCTTTTCTCTCTTTTCTTTCAATTCCACCAACCACCACCACCTCCTAAAATCGCACTAAATCGCAAAATAAACATATCAAACGGCCTTGGATTATACTACTCATTTGGAAGAAAACGACCACCACATCACGATCTATCATCCTATCTTTTCGGATTTCTCATCCGACACTTTGTAAGTTTTCGACAAATCCCGAAATCTCTCGTTTTTAAATGTTTTCACTTGTTAGTAGTTTGTAACAACTTATAATGTCCCTATAAGGGTTGGGTAAAAGTTTTGGACCGAACGGAAACCGAAAAACTCGTTTTCGACACATTTTCCGGCCAACAGACCGCTACGTCGCATTTGGCCCGGAATTTATGCGACGTCAGCTTCTACGTCGCAAAACCCCTCGTGACGTCGCATGGTGCGACGTCAGTCACAACGTCGCATTAAATTGCGACGTCGCATATAGCGACGTCAGCCTTAACGTCGCCAATACCTCACTACGTCGCATTTAGCGACGTAAGCCCCTACGTCGCAGAAATCACCTACGTCGCATTAGCGACGCAGCACCCTACGTCGCATTAAATTGCGAAACGTCGCCTTTAGCGACGTCATACTCAACGTCGCAGTCCTACCTGCGACGTCGCACCCAACGTCGCACAAACCAGAACCTCAAAAACACAGATTTTTACTAAGTGTCGAGACTCGAAATTTATCACTCGATTTTACCTAAATTCGGTTCCAGATGCGTTTTTCGTTAAAGCAATATAGTAGAAATAAAAATTTTCCAAGCTGACCTGGCAGCTCGACCCCAGCCAGGGGCTCTGCCCCTTGGACCCCGCCAGGGGCTGCCGCCCCTTGGACCCCGCTACCAGGGGCGCTGCCCCCGGACCCCCGTACTTAGATTCCGTAACGGCTTCTAAAACACATTTTTTCAAGTAAAACGACACGAAATCAAAATAATAATAGTTGAGATTATTATTACAAATCCGTCACCAACGGGCCGTACATATTTTCAAACATTCGAATAAATCAACTAAATGTAATTTGGACATTATAGTTGGACGAACAACTACAAGGTAGTCTTATTAGATACCTTCGCATATTATAACCATCGCGTGTCGTGGACACCCTCAGGTTACAAGTCTTTGGACTTCATTTCGGCTAATCAACTTACGTTTGTTTAAACGCACTCAGACTCAGGTGAGTCTCATAGCCCCTCTTTTTACTGTTTTACTCAGGGGTGTGATATACTGCTCAAACTTTTAACATGTGAACGCAAGTACCAACTTTTCATATACTACATGAGTTTTTCGAAACTAATCATTTAAAGTCCTCCGTCAGCATAGTTGTTAATACGTTGTAGCGTGAATATTAGTATATGGTACCATATAGGATTGACCCTCCTCGTTCGGGTTAGCAAGCACTAACCGGGTAAACGGACGTACTAATATTTGGGAAGACGAATGTTGATTAGGCATTCGTGGAGGCACCTCGCCCGGAATTCTCTATAGGGGACCCGGCCCTCGAGTTAAGCTCAACTATGTGCTCATGGCTGTATACACGATGATTATCATTAAATTGCTGGATGCAATTCATTATATAATTGCTGGATGCAATTCATTATTAAATTGCTGGATGCAATTCATTTTTAAATCTTGCGGTTCATACGATATTACTTGATTCCAAACCTGTGAGCTCACCAGCTTTATAGCTGACCTTTTAGCATATATCGCAGGTACCCAGCAGTAGGATGTTTCTGCTTCAGGATTTAGCTCGAGTCAGCATACAGACGATTGAGATTTTCTTGCATTAGTATATTTTGTATAAGTACTTATGTACTGAAATCTCATTTTATTTAACTCGAGCTATGTAAAGCTTTAAATGTTGTAAACATTTCAGTTATCAATATATTTTGTTAAAACGACGCATATAGAGTCGTTTGCTATTTATCTTTGTGCTTTGTTATTGATTAGTAACACCCAAATCAAGCTTCCGCAAATCATCAAATTTGGGGGTGTTACAGATTGGTATCAGAGCCTAAGGTTATAGTGAACTAGGTTGCATTTAGTGAGCCTAGACTATGACCATTAGGCTGTATTCCTTATTAAGTATGTCTGGTTCAGTGATTACAGCATACGAGTTTAATTTAACATAGCCTGATCAACTATGTACAATTAAGCAAAGATGATGTAAGACCTGAAAGTAGTTATGGCTGAACAGGGTACAATAGAAGACTCTGACCTCGAGAGAACCGAGACTTAAACATGTTTATGCTAGACACTCAATAGGCTATATTATATAGGAGCTATACGAATATAGGCCTCAAACTTACTAACGCCTTGTCTCAGAAATGGCAAACACTCCATCAAATTCATCTCGTTCTCAATCCGGGTCGCAGAACCCAAGGGTAGCAAGGAGGAACTCCAGATTGCCTCGAGCTGGCCCGTACCACACTCACTCCACCTTGCCGGCCTTAGCCGCTAGGGTGAACCAACACGAGCAACGACTTCGCACCATGGATGTCGTGTTGCAGGAAACCAACGAAAACTGGAGACTTACATCCCTCGAACGCATAGAACAAGTCTCCGACGATCTTGAAACCACGAACAATAACATGGATATCCTTCGTAATCAAATAATAGAAATAAGGGTGGAAAATGCCCTTCTGCAACAAAGGATGGAAGAATGTGAACAGCGCTCACTTGAAGCAGAAGAGTATGCGCGTGGACTAACTCAACGACTTGCACTAGCAGAAGACAACGCCCGACAAGCTAGCAGGCTTGCAAACACTGTGGACCGTCTTGTCACGATGATGGAACAAATTAATCTACGTTAAGACTAGTGTAGTCTTTGTCTTGTAATCTACCCTGTAATCTAGTAACTATCTACGCGCTATTCTATAATTCGGTCGGATGTAACAATTCCCGACATCTTTTGTAATACATCTGTAGGATGTAACCTTTGAACTCGTATCATCTATCAAGTATTCTTGCTGTTTTCGACTCATATTAATTGCCATTATTCCTGTTGATGTTATGTATTACTGCTTTTATACATGCACATCTGAGATAAATACAACTTTCTTGCAAAATCTCATGTATCTTCATTTCTTTTATTGAAGAATCATGCCGCCAAAGACCAGACCTTACACTGATGCTCAGATTACGTCACTCATAACCCAGGCTGTTACTGAAGCCTTAGCTCGGAATACCCCACCAAACTCCACAAGAAACAGCGATACCGCTGGAACCTCTACCACCAAACCTTGTTCTTACAAGGACTTTCAAAGCTGCAAACCCTCGAGTTTCAAGGGTTCTGAAGGAGCCATCGGACTAATCAGATGGTTCGAGAAAATGGAAACTGTTTTCCGTGTCAGCAAATGCGCGGAGAACGACAAAGTAAACTTCGCCACCTGCTCTCTTGAAGATGATGCCCACTCTTGGTGGAATTCATATACCCAATCAGTGGGTGCTGACATTGCCTACCAAATCACTTGGGAGGAATTGAAAGCCAAACTCACTGCCAAGTACTGCTCTATCGCCAAACTCCAAAAGCTGGATGAGGAGTTCTGGAACTTAAAGGTTCAGGGTGGTGACATCGATGGTTATACCACCAGGTTTCAACAACTAGCTGCTCTCCGCCCAGCTATGGTAAGCACTGAACCTGATAAAATCAGGAAGTACGCCCTTGGTCTCCCTGATTTTGTTCGGGGACACGTCATCTCTTCCAAACCAACCACCATTGACGGTGCAATCTCATTGGCCCAAGACCTGATGTCTATGAGCCAAGATTCTGAACCACCCACTTCATCCTCCCAAAACAACAAACGCAAGTGGTCTGACTACCACAACAACCACTCCAACCAACAAAACAAGAAACCCGACACCATCAAAGCTTACAACACCACCACTGACATCATCCGGGGTTACACGGGGAGCAAACCATATTGTCCCAAGTGCAGCCGTCACCATGAGGGTTCCTGTGGTCCCTTTTGCAACAACTGCAAGAGGTACGGCCACCTCACCAAAGATTGCCGCTCACCTGCCAACAACAATTCCAACAACAACACCAGACCACCCAAAGTATGCTTTGAGTGTGGGAAACCTGGGCATTTCAGGGACTCGTGCCCAAAACTGAAGAACAACAACAACAACAACAACCGCAATAACAACAACAATAACACTCGCAGCAGAGCTTTCGTCATCAAATCTGGGGACGCCCGCCAGGACCCGAATGTGGTCTCGGGTATGTTCCTCCTCAACAACTTAACTGCTTCTGTTCTATTTGATACTGGTGCTGATAGAAGCTTTATCTCCGATGATTTTTGCCCATTACTTGACATCACTCCTGTTGCCTTAGATGTTAAGTACACTGTAGAGCTAGCCAATGGAAAACTTGTAGAAACCACCAGTGTGATACCTAATTGCACTTTAAACCTAGCTGACGAAATCTTTTCGATCGACCTTATACCCATTGAAATCGGAAGTTTCGACGTCATTATTGGAATGGACTGGTTGTCCAAACATCGAGCTGAAATCATTTGTCACGATAAGATCGTCCGTATCCCACTCGCCGTCGGTGGAACCTTGATCATACAGGGGGAGACCGGTGGGACGGGACTCAATATAATCTCCTGCTTAAAAACCCGAAAATTTCTGAGAAAGGGTTACCCTGCCATACTCGCACACATCACCGAGAAGAAGTCGGAGGAGAAACGACTTGAGGATGTGCCGATTGTTAGAGACTTTCCCGAAGTCTTTCCGGAAGAACTACCTGGTCTACCTCCGTCTAGACAGGTTGAGTTCTCAATCGATCTCGTGCCGGGTGCCGCACCGGTGGCCCGCGCACCATACCGTTTAGCCCCATCCGAACTTCAGGAGTTGTCCTCTCAGTTACAGGAACTGCTGGATCGAGGATTCATTAGACCGAGTTCTTCACCTTGGGGAGCTCCGGTCTTATTTGTCAAAAAGAAGGACGGTTCATTCCGAATGTGCATCGACTATCGAGAGTTGAATAAATTGACCGTCAAGAACCGTTATCCACTTCCTCGCATTGATGATCTATTCGACCAACTTCAGGGTTCAAGTTTCTACTCAAAAATCGACCTGCGATCAGGTTATCATCAGTTACGAGTTCGCGACACCGATATTCCAAAAACTGCTTTCAGAACTCGTTACGGGCACTACGAATTCCAAGTGATGCCCTTTGGTCTAACCAACGCACCGGCTGTATTCATGGACCTCATGAACCGGGTGTGCAAACCTTACCTCGATAAGTTTGTCATTGTCTTTATCGATGACATACTCATTTACTCGCGCAACGAGCAAGAACATGCGCAACACCTCAGAACCATCCTTGAACTACTTAGACACGAGGAGCTTTATGCTAAATTCTCTAAGTGTGAGTTCTGGATCCAAACCGTTCAATTTCTTGGTCACGTGATCGACAGTCAGGGAATTCACGTGGACCCATCAAAAATCGAGGCTATCAAAGACTGGCAAGCACCCACCTCTGCAACTGAAGTACGACAATTCTTGGGTCTTGCTGGGTACTATCGGCGATTTATCGAAAATTTCTCTAAAATAGCTCAGCCACTCACGGTACTGACACAGAAGGACAAAAGGTTCGATTGGAATGAGAAACAAGAGTCAGCGTTCCAACTTCTGAAACAAAAGCTTTGCAGTGCTCCAATTCTATCACTACCCGAAGGCACCGATGACTTCGTGGTATACTGCGATGCTTCTCACCAAGGTCTCGGTTGCGTGTTGATGCAACGAGACAAGGTCATTGCTTATGCCTCACGACAGCTAAAAATTCACGAAAAGAACTACACCACTCATGATCTCGAACTTGGAGCTGTCGTTTTTGCTCTCAAAATCTGGAGACATTACCTCTACGGCACTAAGTGCACTATCTTTACCGATCATAAAAGTCTCCAACATATCTTCGATCAGAAGGATCTCAATATGAGGCAACGTCGATGGGTCGAGTTGCTTACCGATTACGATTGTGAGATCAAGTACCATCCAGGGAAGGCTAATGTTGTAGCCGATGCCCTCAGTCGAAAGGAACGACCTAAACCACTTCGAGTCCGAGCCCTCAGTATGACCATTCATAACGATCTTACCATTCAAATTCATACAGCTCAGATCGAAGCCCTGAAAGCTGAAAACATAAAAAATGAAGCCTTGCGGGGCATTGACAAACAATTTGAAATCAAACCTAACGGGATTAGGTACTTCTCAAACCGAATCTGGTTGCCCAGTTTTGGGAACCTAAGAGACTTGGTGATGGACGAGGCTCACAAGTCTAAATATTCTATTCATCCCGGATCCGATAAGATGTACCACGGCATCAAGGAATTCTATTGGTGGCCAAACATGAAAGCCGAAATCGCCACTTATGTCAGCAAGTGTCTTACTTGCTCGAAAGTCAAAACAGAACATCAGAAACCTCCCGGTTTACTCCAGCAACCTGAAATCCCTGAATGGAAATGGGAACAAATTGCCATGGATTTCATAACCAAACTACCCAAGTCGTCGAGCGGTTGCGATACCATTTGGGTGATCGTCGATCGTCTCACCAAATCTGCTCATTTTCTGGCAATCAAAGAAAACGATAAAATGGAACGCCTCACACAAATCTACATCAAGGAAATCATTTCTCATCACGGTGTTCCAATCTCGATCATCTCCGATAGGGATGCCCGTTTCACCTCTCACTTTTGGCAATCACTTCAAAAAGCTTTGGGTACCCGTCTCGATATGAGTACCGCGTATCATCCTCAAACCGATGGCCAAAGTGAACGAACCATTCAAACACTGGAAGACATGCTACGAGCCTGCGTAGTTGATTTCGGTACAAACTGGGAAAAACATCTACCGTTGTGCGAATTTTCGTACAATAACAGTTATCACGCCAGCATTAAGGCTGCACCCTTTGAGGCACTGTACGGTCGTAAGTGCCGATCACCGATCTGTTGGACTGAAGTGGGAGATAGTCAACTCACTGGTCCTGAACTCATTCACGCCACCACTGAGAAAATTGTGGAAATCCAAAACAGACTCAAAACCGCACGTGATCGTCAGAAAAGTTATGCTGACGTGAGACGCAAACCACTCGAGTTCCAAGTTGGGGATCGAGTTCTCTTAAAAGTATCGCCTTGGAAAGGCGTCATCCGTTTTGGCAAACGCGGGAAGTTAAATCCCAGATACATCGGGCCTTTTGAGATCCTCGAAAGGATTGGTCCTGTAGCTTATCGATTGCAGCTGCCATCCGAACTTAGCAGCGTGCACCCTACTTTTCATGTCTCAAACTTGAAAAAGTGTCTGTCTGATGAGACACTTATTATTCCACTAGATGAAATTCGTGTTGACGATAAACTTCACTTCGTTGAGGAACCCGCTGAAATCATGGACCGTGAGGTCAAACAACTGAAACAAAGTCGTATTCCCATCGTCAAGGTCAGATGGAATTCGCGGCGTGGTCCGGAATTCACCTGGGAACGGGAAGACCAAATGCGACTCAAATATCCTCAACTCTTCACTGATTCCACATCAAACACGACTTCGAGCTAAATTTCGGGACGAAATTCTTCTAACAGGGGGAGAATGTAACACCCGCCAAATTAGGACTAGTAATTAGTGCCTAATCATATGTTAATACATGTAATTAGTTCCTGGTTAGGCTAATTAATGTATCGAATTATATATATTGTTGAATATATACGAAAATGCGATTTGGTTAAATCGTACGCAATTTAAATCGAATGTATTTCGATTCTATTTAATATGGACGTTGGTGACCAATTTTATTAAATAACGTTGTTATGTCAAAAATATTATTATAATAATATTTCGTATTTATACGTATCGTACAAACAGAAAGTTACACAATTTAAAATGTTAAAACGCACAAACCAAATAAACAAACTTATACATTTATAATTCAAATATAAACTTATTTGTAAAATAATTAAATAAAACATCGCGTAATAAATTTGTATTTAAAACGTACCAATTAATATGAAAAATACTTATTTAACGTTTAAACGACGGAGCAAACGAACACCGCGCGGGGAAACGGAGACTGAAAGTTGGAGGTAAAACCCCCAACTCTTTCCCTCCTCCTCTCATTTCACTCAACTCTCTTCTCTCTCCTTCCTCTCTTTTCTCTCTTTTCTTTCAATTCCACCAACCACCACCACCTCCTAAAATCGCACTAAATCGCAAAATAAACATATCAAACGGCCTTGGATTATACTACTCATTTGGAAGAAAACGACCACCACATCACGATCTATCATCCTATCTTTTCGGATTTCTCATCCGACACTTTGTAAGTTTTCGACAAATCCCGAAATCTCTCGTTTTTAAATGTTTTCACTTGTTAGTAGTTTGTAACAACTTATAATGTCCCTATAAGGGTTGGGTAAAAGTTTTGGACCGAACGGAAACCGAAAAACTCGTTTTCGACACATTTTCCGGCCAACAGACCGCTACGTCGCATTTGGCCCGGAATTTATGCGACGTCAGCTTCTACGTCGCAAAACCCCTCGTGACGTCGCATGGTGCGACGTCAGTCACAACGTCGCATTAAATTGCGACGTCGCATATAGCGACGTCAGCCTTAACGTCGCCAATACCTCACTACGTCGCATTTAGCGACGTAAGCCCCTACGTCGCAGAAATCACCTACGTCGCATTAGCGACGCAGCACCCTACGTCGCATTAAATTGCGAAACGTCGCCTTTAGCGACGTCATACTCAACGTCGCAGTCCTACCTGCGACGTCGCACCCAACGTCGCACAAACCAGAACCTCAAAAACACAGATTTTTACTAAGTGTCGAGACTCGAAATTTATCACTCGATTTTACCTAAATTCGGTTCCAGATGCGTTTTTCGTTAAAGCAATATAGTAGAAATAAAAATTTTCCAAGCTGACCTGGCAGCTCGACCCCAGCCAGGGGCTCTGCCCCTTGGACCCCGCTACCAGGGGCGCTGCCCCCGGACCCCCGTACTTAGATTCCGTAACGGCTTCTAAAACACATTTTTTCAAGTAAAACGACACGAAATCAAAATAATAATAGTTGAGATTATTATTACAAATCCGTCACCAACGGGCCGTACATATTTTCAAACATTCGAATAAATCAACTAAATGTAATTTGGACATTATAGTTGGACGAACAACTACAAGGTAGTCTTATTAGATACCTTCGCATATTATAACCATCGCGTGTCGTGGACACCCTCAGGTTACAAGTCTTTGGACTTCATTTCGGCTAATAAACTTACGTTTGTTTAAACGCACTCAGACTCAGGTGAGTCTCATAGCCCCTCTTTTTACTGTTTTACTCAGGGGTGTGATATACTGCTCAAACTTTTAACATGTGAACGCAAGTACCAACTTTTCATATACTACATGAGTTTTTCGAAACTAATCATTTAAAGTCCTCCGTCAGCATAGTTGTTAATACGTTGTAGCGTGAATATTAGTATATGGTACCATATAGGATTGACCCTCCTCGTTCGGGTTAGCAAGCACTAACCGGGTAAACGGACGTACTAATATTTGGGAAGACGAATGTTGATTAGGCATTCGTGGAGGCACCTCGCCCGGAATTCTCTATAGGGGACCCGGCCCTCGAGTTAAGCTCAACTATGTGCTCATGGCTGTATACACGATGATTATCATTAAATTGCTGGATGCAATTCATTATATAATTGCTGGATGCAATTCATTATTAAATTGCTGGATGCAATTCATTTTTAAATCTTGCGGTTCATACGATATTACTTGATTCCAAACCTGTGAGCTCACCAGCTTTATAGCTGACCTTTTAGCATATATCGCAGGTACCCAGCAGTAGGATGTTTCTGCTTCAGGATTTAGCTCGAGTCAGCATACAGACGATTGAGATTTTCTTGCATTAGTATATTTTGTATAAGTACTTATGTACTGAAATCTCATTTTATTTAACTCGAGCTATGTAAAGCTTTAAATGTTGTAAACATTTCAGTTATCAATATATTTTGTTAAAACGACGCATATAGAGTCGTTTGCTATTTATCTTTGTGCTTTGTTATTGATTAGTAACACCCAAATCAAGCTTCCGCAAATCATCAAATTTGGGGGTGTTACAGTTATCCCATTCAACAACTTTTACATATAATATAATATCAAAGGTTAGTTATTACACATACTATCATTAAGTTATTTCGTTACAAACCCATAATCTAGTGGTGTTATTTACACAAACGTTTCACGCCAAACCAAAAGTAATCAAGAGTGCCCAGCTTGTCAAACGTTTCACCCAAAACCTCAGGAACAAGCATAATCAAATTTAACCTGTAAAAGTGAGGTGGGGGATTAGCACAAAGCTAAGTGAATAACGATTCCAACAATCTAACTTAGCATAAACAAAATAGTTCACAACAATCAACTAATAGTAACAATCAAATAGAGGATCGGTGGTTCTTGAGGTACCCTCAGCCCGCGGATGGCCCACCAAGAACACTTATAATCCACTGCAGGCCAATACAGAGATTTTACCGATAGTTCAATGCTATCTTTAATCAATATGGACGAATTCACAACGAATGTTCATCAAAACCATAAAGATTAACCTATAGCAACTAAACCCAACCGAAATTGACCTCTATCATTCCAACCTATCATGGAATGAGTCACTAGCAATCAATCAATTAACCGCAATCAACTTATCAATAAATCAATAATATCAATCTACTTAAAATTGATGTAACTAAATTGTTAACACCAATTTAAATTGTGAGAACCAGTCACTCACCTGTCTCTTCTCAAGCTTCACTCAAAGATCTAATTTTATTGAGTCGTAGTCGGATCTGAAATACAAAAGAATTTCAAGTCAATTCTCATATCCTAACATACATAACTTAATATCAACAGGCAAACACATTTAAGTTATATAAACACAATATACTAGTTAAATCACATAATGCAGTTTACATCCAAAACAATCAGTCACACTGTATGAATCCGCCGGATTCTAAATGAATCCGCCTGGATTCAATTGAATCCGCCGGATTCAGATAGAATCCGCCGGATTCCCACCATTTCTCCATCTCAGAACTGGGACAGAACTTTTATAAGGAATCCGGTTGAGGAATCCACCCGGATTCAAGATGAATCCGCCGGATTCAAACTCTATCCGCCGGATTCCCACTGTTTTCCAGACCTGCACATTACCAAGTTCCTGCACAATTCAACTACGAACCAAAAACCACAAATCAACCAAACTGAGTTCTATACTTGCAATTCCATCAATATTTAGCCACAAGAACTTCTACTAACAACTTATAACAATGATTCAAGTACCAATTCATCACAATCCATCAAAATCACATATAACCTAATTCATCCATATTCAATCTAAAACTCAAGAAATCTATCAATTTCTTTATGAAATGATCATGAAATTAACTTAACAAAGCTAAGTGATCATCATACAACTATTATTTAAGCTTTTCAAACTCAAATTCACATCTATCAAGCAATTCATCTACTTACATCTTTTAGGTTAAACAAGAATTTAAACTCACCAAATCAAGAAGATGATTATGAAGATGATGATGATGGCTTAACAAGAAGATTACAACTTTAATCTTGATCACTTTTCACTAGCAATTTGTGTGGTGATTTTGATATAAGGTCTGTGAAATACATGAAGAACACAAAAGGAGTTTGGGAAACAAAACATAAGTCGGCCCCTTTTTCTTTTATTAACCGCCTCACTTAATTCACAGTGCAATATTATACCCCTTTTTGACCTATTGTCTGGAACCTCAGTTTCAATTGCGATAAAATTATTTTATTTTACCGTCACCTAGTATTATTTAAAACAAATAATATTTTACTAGTCACAATATTTCCTGAGGCTTATTTACCTATAAATTTCACAATCAAACACAAAATACAATTAAATATCAATTAATTATAAAGAAATACCTGTTTCTCCTAGGCCAGATTTGGGGATGTTACAAATCTTCCCTCCTTAAGAAAATTTCGTCCCCGAAATCTCACTAGACATAAACAAACTAGGATATCTAGTTCTCATACTCTCCTCGGTTTCCCATGTAAGATCCGCTCCCAAGCTATGCTTCCATTTAACTAATACCATAGGAATTTCTTTTCTACGAAGCTTGGTTACTTTTCTATCTAACAATTCAATAGGTTCCTCCACCAGTTTCTTACTCGGGTCAACTCTAAAATCTTGCAAAGGAAGGATTTGGGATTGATCCTCCACATTGCACTTTCTTAAATAACAGACATTAAACGTATCATGAATACCAGCTAATTCAGGAGGAAGTTCCAAAGAAACCGATTGGTCATTAATTACTTGTCGAACTTTAAATGGACCAATATAACGGGGAGCTAACTTTCCACGCTTACCAAATCTAATAACACCCTTCCACGGAGAAACTTTCAAATATACAAGTTCACCTTCAATAGAAACAACGGGTCGTCTACGTGGATCAGCATACTGTTTCTGTCTATCTCTAGCTGCTTTCAGTTTCTCACGAGCAATTTTAACTTTATCGGCTGTAATCTGAACTATATCGGGACCCGCAAACTGCTTTTCTCCTGCTTCTAACCAACAGGTATGTTAGTCCCTGTTTAACTTAATAAAAAATCGTTTGTAATAAGCCTTGAATATATTATTGAGAAGTTGCGGAATCACACTCAATAATATTAAGAAGATCAACAACTATCAATTAATATAATGAACACAATAATATACCGAAAGCTTCAATCTTATTAATGATATAAGACGAATACACTTGATGTATTAGGGTTACAGAAAACCTTGAAGCTGCGCAATTACGTTAACCTATCTAGGTCTAAAGGATCTCTATTTATAACACATAGAGTCCTATACAATCTCCTACAAATATGGAATAAAATAACTTCCATAACCGACTCAAACTTATCACAAAATCATAAATAGTTGTAACTACCATTCTGAAGTAAACAGTTGTAACTGTTACACATTCAGTGGTAACTGCTTCAATTGTAACACAAGACTAAGTACAAATATATAATCAGTGTTAACTGTTTCATATATAACTAACAGTTACAAATACATAAGCAGTTTTAACTACTTACAGACACATAACTATCAGTTGTAATCTATCTTCAATCAGTTGTAACACTTGTCTTCTCTTCAGTTTTCTTCTATCAGTTGTAACTTCGTAAAGACAGTTTTATCCTTCAAAACAAACAGTTTTAATCACTTGTAATCTGTCTTCTCATCAAAATTTCAACTCAGACCTGAAACAGTTTTGACCCAACAATCTTCCCCTAAACTTAATATGTCCTTCACAGCATTAAGTTTCTTCTAATCCTCCATTATGAGCTTCACAAAATTCTTTCAAAACTGTTAGTCATTTCTTCCCTTTCTTCTATCTATCTCCTCCTTCTTATGAATCTGATTCAGCACCATATATACCAATTCCAGAGCTACATCATCTAAAACTGCAGCTTGTAACCTTGCATTTCTCAAGCCCATCAAAAATCTCAGATTTATATCATAAAATCTATCTGTCAATAACCACATAAATACTGCATCATCCATAACAATCTGATGTACTCCAGGTTTGACATGATAAATCCAATTTTTAACCTTGCTGAAAGTAGCAAATTGAAATGGAAACTCTTCTGGCTCAAACATAGCCTTAATCTAATGCCATGTAACTTTCTCAACCAGATTATCAAACTTTTTCAAATCTAAATCCTTTTCCATCCCAATCTCATACATTCTCACCAAATCAGTTCTACTAATTCTTTTTATCAAATCCCTAAAAGATCTCCACCAAGATACATTTCCATCTGCTCTTTCAACTTTAATCTTGTGAATCTTAACAGGATTGACAAACTGCTCAATAGACCAATCAATGATACCAGGTAATTCAACATTAATTACCTCATATTCCATTGGTTGTAACAGAATAAACTCCTTCAATTCATCAACATTCCTTTCTCTATCAGGAATTTCATCTAACTCTCTTTTCTTTCTTTCAATTTCATCTTTCTTCCTCTTCTCAGCTTCTATCTTTTCTCTTTTTTCTTTTTCTTCCTTTTCCTTCAATTTCTTTTCTTTTTCTGCTTTTTTCTTTTCTTTTTCAGCTTCCTTCTTTTCTTTTTCTTTCTTCTCAATCACATCAGGATTCATATCATCTTTATCCCATAACTCCTGCAATCTCTCTAAAGTCATCTGTTTCAATGCATTCAAAGGAATATACCCACCTTTTAGCTTTGCAATTAAGTTCTTCTTCATCTGAGCTTTTGTTGCTGGTTTTGCAGCCTTCTTCTTTCTTGCCTCTTCTGCTTTCTTTTTCTTAATCTGTTCAACAAGATATTCAATATCATCCTGTCTCTGTTCCTTCAACAAATATTCATCCCATTCTGCCACTTGCTCTTTTGTCATTTTTACAAACTTTCCTTCCTCAATCTCAACATCAATCAAGTCCTCTGCATTTAGCTCTGCCTGTAACCTTTGTGCATATTCAGTATCATGAGCAGTTACTTCAGGTGGCACTGGTTTTTGCTTTTTCTTCTTTGGTTCTTCTACCAGTTTTCCTTTGCCCTTATCTTTTGGATCAATCTTTGGCAAGTCTTTCTTCTGTTGAAAAGGAGCAGCAACAGGTTCTCTAATCTGAAATCCAGGCAAAGATGGTTGTTGTGTAGATGTCTTCTTTGGACTTTCAACCTTCTTTCATGTTCCTGTCATCTTGGCAGTTTTAACTGGAATGCTCTTTTTCCTAGTCTTTTCAACTTGTTGTTGAGCATCAGTTTTTGCTGTTTCCACTGCTATCTCTGGTTTATTTACTTCCTCACCATCATCATCTATCTTCAACTCCTCAGTCTTATCTGCCATATCAACTTCTGCAGTTTTATCCACTGACCCAATAACCTCAGTATGATCAGATTTATTCTCATCTACCACTGGTTCCTTCATTTCTGTTTCCACTGTCTCATACACTGACTCATTTATTTCTGGCTCTGTTGGTGGTGTTGGAGGTGTATGCACAAACTCATCATCCTCTGGTTGTTCCATCTCCATTTCTTCATCAACCTCCTCATCATCATCCACCACCTTGTCACTCTTATTCTTCTTATCACCCAAATTTGTCCAGACCTTCTCCCCCTTTTTGAAAGCATTTTGTGGAAATTGATAAGCATCCTCAGGTTCAGAAGTATCATGAACCACATATTTCCTTCCTTTCTTTAAACATTTAATAACAATCCATTCTAACTGCTGCACTCTCCTCTGTAACTGAGTAATAATTTCATCCTTAGCCTTATTCTTCTTCCTCTCCTTTACAAATTCAGCCCAAACATAATCAACCATTTTCGTCAATTCCAAGTTAGTTCTAGCCTCAACACCTTCAGAATGTGAATCCTTTGGTGAATCATTGACATCATCAAACTCTGACTCATGCCTAGCATGATCATCAAAGTCCCCTTGGTTCTTGGTACTGGGACCACTAGGATCATCTACAGGTGTAGAATCATGTCCATGTGTTGCCTCTGATGGGGTCTTATTAATGTTACTTCTGTCCTGCTCTGCCAGTGGGCTAGAAGCAGTAGAAGCAGCCCTCTCAGAATGATCATCCTCCTCCTCATTGATCATCTGCTGTGATGAATCATTTGACTGAGACACCTGAGCAGCAGCAGCCTCAGATGCCTGTTTTCTAGCCTTTTTGGCTCTAGAATATTTAGCTGTTGTGGTCCCTTGTTTTCTTTTATTACCCCCAACTACTGTGGGTTGAGAAGTGGTGGGAGAAACCATTCTCTCAGTAGTTGGTTCAGCTTCAGTTGGTGGTACTGATGCTGTGGTGGAAGGTGCAGGAAGCATTGTAGAAAATAATGCTGTAACCTTCCCAGAAAATTTAGTATCTCTCTTCATATTTACAAAAACTTTTGGTTTAAAAGAGACAATACCAATAACTTTCTCAAGTGCAGTTATATTAGGAATTTGTTCATTTAAGAACAACTGCACAAAACGTGGATACATCAAAAATTTAATCTTTGGCTGCTCAATGTTTCTAAGCATACCAGAAAATATCAGATTTGAAAAATTAAACCTTTGACCAGTTGCAAGACAAGCAATTGCATAAGCAATGTTGCTTCCAAACTGCTCAAAAGATGATCTCTTAGATGATAAGCAGTGTAAAATCGTATGTATTAAAAACCTCCACTGATGAGAAAATAAGGTTTTCTGAAAAGTAAAAACTTCAAAAGAACCCTCATAACCCATCAATCGTAAAGTATTATACATAACAGTATCATCTAAAGAAGTTATACCTGCCTCATCATCTAGTTGTAATGAAGCTCTAACAGTAGCTTCTGTAACTACAACACGTGTATCCATAACTTCTGAAACGATTCTTTTAATCCCCTGTTCCTCTTCTATTGATGCATTCACCCAGAAATTGTTGATATGATCGTGAGATATCCTGGGTGCTACAGTGAGAGCATGACGAATATGTGAAGCACAAAGGAAATCAATGATTTCCACATACTCGTTTGCCTCAGCAGGTTTCATTAAGAATGCGATCATATTGTGATCTTTTCCAATCGGTAGTTGAACAGTAGACGAAGTCGATGCCATGATAAGAAATCAAGTAATCGAGAAGAATCGAAGATGATTTTACAGAATTGAGAATCGATGAGACTTAGCGCAGTGGTTTGTATGTGTAATTTTGAAAGCGTAATGAGAAACCCTAAGTGTTTGAGAGTTAAGTACTGAAATTGAATCAGTTGTAAACCCTAATTTGACTAAATCCCCAATTATAACTAAAACAGTGTTAATTAAGAAAAATAACACGTTCAGTGATAATTGTGAAAATAACCATCAGTGGTAATCAACACTTGGTTTCTCAAATGCATCATTTATATAATAAAGCTAGCAGTGCTCACTTGTACAAGCAGTACCAACCGACCAAGGCAGTGCTAACTTAATACAAGTAGTACTTTCAGATCTAGCAAGATCATATAAACAAAGCAGTGGTTAAATTTATTTATTTATTTATTTTTTTATCGAAAGATAAACTTCACAAGCAGTTAAACTCCATAAACACCTGCAGTAGTTAAACTCCAAGACATAGCAATATAACCTGCAGTGTTAATGCAAACAAAAATACAAGTATACAGTGTTAACTATACACTAACAGTGGTGAAGTGACTATTACCACTGTTTATACTAAAAGTAGTAAACAGTGATAACGATACACATTACACACAATCAGTGTTTAATTAACAAATCAGTATTAACCCAAATGAAAAACACAGTAGATATTATTCACAGAGAGCAGTGATAAGAAAATTAACTTATGACAAATTGATCATTCCAATACTAGTAACCAAGAATGTGAATCTGCCCACATCAAAAGCTTTTGTGAACAGATCAGCAAACTGATTATCAGTATGAACTTTCAAAATTTTAATAAGTCGTTTCTCATTACAGTCTCTAATGAAATGATATCTAATTTCAATGTGCTTTGTTTTAGAATGTTTCACTGGGTTATTAATAATACTGATTGCAGAACTATTATCAATAAAAATAGGAGTATTAAGAAAGGTAAAACCATAATCTAACATCTGATTCTGAATCCATAGCACTTGAGCACAGCAACTTGCAGCTGCTACATATTCTGCCTCTGCTGTAGATGTAGATACAGTGGTTTGTTTCTTGCATTGCCATGAAACCAATCTATCTCCCAAAAATTGACAACCTCCTGATGTAGATTTCCTGTCCAGATTAGCTCCTCCATAATCACTATCTGTGTAAGCTATCAGATCAAAAGAAGTAAACTTTGGATACCAAAGGCCCAATTTTGGTTGACCCTTCAAATATCTAAATATTCTTTTGACTGCAAGAAGATGTGACAGCTTTGGATTAGCTTGAAATCTTGCACATAAGCACACTGCAAACATGATATCAGGTCTTGATGAAGTGAGATACATAAGAGACCCGATCATTGATCTATAAAGATGTTCATCCACACTCTCCCCCTCAAGATCTGCATGTAATTTCTTGTTTGTCTCAACTGGTGTGCTTGCAACTTTAGAATCTTTGTACCCAAACCGATCCAGTATATCATTAACATACTTACTTTGATGAATAAAGATTCCTTCTTTCTGTTGCTTCACTTGCAGCCCCAAGAAAAATGTTAATTCTCCCATGGAGCTCATCTTGAATTTTTCATGCATCAATGATTCAAACTCCTTGCAAAGACTATCCTTTGTTGAACCAAAAATGATATCATCTACATAGACTTGAACCAGTAGTATATCATTCTTAATTCTTTTAGTAAACAAAGTTTTATCTATTGCACCCCTTTTGAATCCATTCTGCAACAGATAATCTGAAAAAGTATCATACCAAGCTCTAGGTGCTTGGTGTAATCCATAAAGAGCTTTTTCAAGTTTGAAAACTTTATCAGGAAACTTAGAATCTTCAAACCCTGGTGGTTGACATACATAAACCTCTTCCTGTATAGTGCCATACAAGAAAGCACTCTTAACATCCATCTGATACACAATGAATCCTTTGAATGAAGCATAAGCCAAAAACAATCTGATTGCCTCTATTCTTGCAACAGGTGCAAAAACCTCATCATAATCAATCCCCTCTTCTTGTGAATATCCCTGTGCAACCAATCTAGCCTTGTTTTTGATCACTATACCTCTTTCATCCTTCTTGTTTTTGAAAATCCATTTAGTACCTATTGCCCTCTTCCCTTTAGGCAAATCAACCAATGTCCAGACTTCTTGAATCTTAAACTGAAGCAACTCCTCTTGCATAGCTTCAATCCAACTAGGATCTCTCAAAGCTTCAGTAACCTTCTTTGGTTCTGTTTTAGACAGAAAACAGGCAAACAAAGACGTATTAACAGCTTCTGTATCAAGATTTACTTCATCCTCATTTGCTGAAGTTTCAAACACCTGACTTTGATTTCTTGTTTTAACAGCAGATTCAATATCTCCTATTACATTCTCAAGTGGATGATCTTTATGAGTAATGTATTTAGATGCTGCTGTTTCATGAATCCCCACCTCCAAGTTGGTAAAATTTCCTTCTTGTCCAGACTCACTACTTGACACTTCTCTTGCAATTCTCTTTGACACAGGAGTAGAGCTCATCAAATGTAGATAATTCAATTGTTCCTACTCCTTGTCAAGATGCTTTGTTGGTGTCTGATCAACATCCACACTTGCCTTTGTATACTTCTGTACTGGACTCATATCACTGTCTTCTGCACTGTCTTCAATAACAGGTCTATCAGAATCATCAACATGAGAAAATGATGTTTCATCTGATTTTCCTGTTTCCACATTCTGTGATGTCTTTGGTTGATCAGTTTCAAAAACTTCTGGGGGATCAGGAGACCAAATTGGAAATAATATATATTCCAATGAATCATTCTTCTTTCCAGCTGATATTCCTGAATCTGATCTACCTTCTCCATCACTTGTTCCTGTATTTGTACCTGCACTTGTACCTGCACTAGTATCCACATTTGTATATCTAAAAGCAGTATTAAGTGCATCAATATTAAACAGTGATTCAGGACCTTTTCCTTCAGGATTAACAGTGTTTTCATTAAAAGTGATGTGCATTGATTCTTCTATGATCCTGGTTCTTTGATTGAATGCTCTATATGATTTACTTTGAATAGAGTAACCAACAAATATCCCCTCATCTGCCTTACTTTGAAACTTACCTAAGTGATCTTTGGTATTTAAGATTGTACAAGAACACCCAAAAGATTTTAAGAAACTAACCAAAGGCTTTCTCTTAAATAACAGTTCATATGGTGTCTTGTTATGAGGTTTAACAACTAATACTCTATTCTGAACATAGCAAGTTGTGCTAACTGCCTCTGCCCAAAAGGACATAGGTAGCTTTGCATCAGATAGCATGGTTCTAGCAACCTCAATCAGTGTCCTATTCCTCCTTTCAGCTACTCCATTTTGTTGAGGAGTTCTAGGTGCACTAAATTCTCTCTTAATACCTTTAACTTCACAGAATTTATCCATCTCATGATTTTTAAATTCTGTTCCATTATCACTTCTGATGATCTTCACTCTCTTATCCAATTGATTTTTCATCTTAGTTATAAATGATCTAAGTATTTCACCTGTCTCATCCTTTGTCCTAAGAAAGAAAACCCATGTAAATCTAGTGTAATCATCAATAATCACAAGGCAGTAAGACTTTTTCCCCATACTACTGATACTGGTTGGTCCAAATAAGTCCATATGCAATAAGTGTAAGGGTGTGCTATTTGTGTTCACAGATTTGGACTTAAATGAAGATTTGTGTTGCTTTCCCTTTTGACAAGAAACACAATGATCATCACATGAATAGACCTTTTCAGGCAAACCTCTAACAAGCTTGTTTTTGACAAGTTTATTAATGGTTTTGAAATTCATGTGACACATCCTCCTATGCCACAGTTCAGATTCATTCACATTTGCTTTAGAAATAAGGCAGTTTAAATCAGGTTGAGGTGTCATATTTACTAAGTCACACTTATATACATTATCTTGCCTTGGAATTCTCATTAAAATCATGTTTTCAGGTATTTTGAATTCCTTGGACAAGATAAGGCATTCAGTGTCAGTAAAATGAACTGGGTTCTGTTTATCTGTGATTTGACTCACACTTAGTAAATTATACCTCAGTTGTTCCACAAAATAAACATTATCAAAACTTAGCTTTTCACTCTGAACTGTTCCTTTCCCTGTGATCCTTCCTCCCTTTGGATTGCTTCCAAAAGCTACATATCCTCCATCAAAAGATTTGAAATCCTGTAGCTTTCCTTTGTCTCCAGTCATGTGCCTTGAGCATCCACTATCGATGTGCCATAAGCTTTTTGGCTTGCCCTGCACAAACAGTCAAGAAGAGAATTAATTTCTCTTGGGAACCCAAACCAATTTGGCTTTGGGTTTCCCATGTGCATTCACATATTCAACTTTCTTGAAGATTATTGATTGTGATGCACTGTTGGAATTTGGATCTGTTAATTTATCAGTCTTAATAGGTGTCCAAATCCAACTGATTTTAGACTTAACAGTGTTCTTTGGCTTAACAGTTTTACCTGTTTTACCACATGAAGAGTCAGTGTTAATTTTGTTAACACTGTTTTTGTATTTGGTTACCACTGTTTTAGTCTTTGAGCTTTTGGCTAATTTTGTTATTACTGCAGCAGTAGATTTACCTGTAGCAGTGCTTAATATGTTAGCCTTTGAGTTTATCTTCTGAACTCTGGCAGTACGATTAACTTTTGATTGAAAATTTTGTTTGTTAATCATATTTGCTTTTGTCCATGACTGTTTTCTAATCCTTTGAACATTCTCAGGATTATGATAACAGTCATATTGAAGATGACCCATTTTTCCACATATAAAGCAAGACATTTTTTTAATCACAGTAACATTATTACCCAGTTTTTGTGAAACCAATTGACTCCAATTTCTTTGATTACCTCTGGGTTTTTGATTTTGAAAATTCTGTGAAGAAGAAGTACTTGCTTTACATTTACAATTAACACAGTTATTCACAACAGATTTAACAACAGGTTTAGTAACTGAATCAACTGTATTACTAACATATCCTAACCCATGTTTAGATTTGTTAGTATTCATGCTCACATTCTCTAAGTCCAGTTTAGCCTTTTCCTTAAACATTTTCTTACCCTCTTCTAGTTTATCAATTTTAAGGTTAGAAACTAGATCAGTAATTACTCTCCTCACATTCTCACATGTTGACTCAGACTTAGATGATTCAGATTTTACACTTTTCTCACTATCAGATGTCCTATCACTCTGATCATCTTCCTCAGTCCAATCACTAATCTCACCTTCTACAAACAGCTCATTATCTGATAAAATTTTAATTGGATCAGCCTTTTTAACCTCATCTGTCATTCCTCTTTTAAGTGAATTGATATCAATTTCACTTTTAGGAGGAAAGTATGTGTGATTATAAGGTGGAGGTACATTATTGTACCCTAATACAGTCTTAATTTTATCATGAATCT
Organism: Helichrysum umbraculigerum; assembly: GCA_949592205.1. NCBI lineage: Eukaryota > Viridiplantae > Streptophyta > Magnoliopsida > Asterales > Asteraceae > Helichrysum > Helichrysum umbraculigerum. The sequence continues at coordinate 118,634,340 of CATIUR010000003.1, read as the reverse complement.
GTGAATCAATAAGTTTATTGACACTCTTAGAAGCATATTCTAATTTATTTACATCAAGTCTTATGCTATCTCTTTCACATGTGACCTCAGTAAGTTTCTTAGATAACAACTCGACTTTATCTTTGAAAGTGTCTCTCTCCCACCTAGCATATTCAATGTCATATTTAAACTGTGTTGCATTGACTTCATATGCCTTTATTTGATTTTCCAGATTTTCAATGACTGCTATGGTATGTTTACTTTTGATTTCCCATTGTTTTAGTTCCTCACACACTTTTATATTATGATCCCTGTAATGTTTAACAGTTTGTTTACAAACAGCAGAACACAATTTATTTTGTACCTCAGTAGGAACTTCTGACTTTTTGTCAGATTCTGCAATGGCCATGAGACATTGATTCTTCACTACATGTTCTTCTTGATCACTCCAGTCCCTTCCACATCCATCCATAGACACCAATGCATTTGCTGAAGCACCCTGAATTGGAATGTTTCTGGTTTGAGTTCCATTGTTTCCAGCTCTCTGACCATTACCATTCTGCTCTTGCCTAGGGTTTCTGCATTCTATAGCAAAGTGTCCCATCTTGTGACAGTTGAAACACTCAATCTTGCTCTTATCAAACCAATTTGCATCATTCCTCTTGTATGCAAAGTTGTTTCTACCAGTCCTTTGCATGAACCTTTTTGCTCTCTGAGTAATCAATGCAATTTGCCACTTAATGTCCATCTCCTCTAGATCATCACCATCAAATTGTTCCAGATCTTCATTAGTAAGTGAAGAATTCACATTACTTGCAAAGAAAGATTCTAATATCTGATCATTAGAACTATTTGATGATGATCCTGCTCCCCCTGAAACATAAGTAGAACCCATTTGACTTGATTCTACCTTTGTTCCAGCCATAGACATAAAAGCAGCATTATGACTATACCCAGTTGTTTGCTTCTTACTTTCCACCTCAGACTCAAAGTTCCTTAGATCATTGTATATATCTTCTAGTTCCTTAACTTCAATGTCTGAACTCTGCCTCAAACCAACAGTATAGATTGTCCATTCATCACCTAATGATCTTAATAACTTTCTGTTAAGATCTTCTTTGTCAATCTTAACCTCGTGATTTTCCAATTCTCCAACTAATTTAGTAAACCTATCAAAGGTTTGAGTTAGAGTTTCAGTTTTCACATGGCTAAAATTTTCAAATTGTTGCTTTAACAGAGATCTTTTATTCTTTTTGGTGTTATCATTACCACCAAACCTCTTCTCAATCGCCTCCATTAGTACCTTGGGATCTTCACAAGTATCAAATCTGCTCTGATGCTCATTCGGAATGGATAGCAACAGAGTACTAAGTGCCTTCTACTCAGTAGATCTGATTTTCCTCTCTGCTTCAGATGTTGGTGGTGCTCTTGGTTGCTTTACTCCATCACCATCAAGCGTTACTGGAATACCATTAACAACAACTTCCCACATCTGATAATCTGTGAGAAGCATATATTGCCTGATTCTGACCTTCCACAGGTCAAACTCATCAGGTTTAAGCATTGGAATCTTTGTTGCTTGAATTCCTTCATTACCTTCAGTCGCCATTGAAATCAAAACTTAATATATGAACTAAAACTCAAATACTAATACTAATAATCCCAGATCTTCCTGTCTTCAAAGCTTCACAAGCTCTGATACCACTTTGTTAGTCCCTGTTTAACTTAATAAACAATCGTATGTAATAAGCCTTGAATATATTATTGAGAAGTTGCGGAATCACACTCAATAATATTAAGAAGATCAACAACTATCAATTAATATAATGAACACAATAATATACCGAAAGCTTCAATCTTATTAATGATATAAGACGAATACACTTGATGTATTAGGGTTACAGAAAACCTTGAAGCTGCGCAATTACGTTAACCTATCTAGGTCTAAAGGATCTCTATTTATAACACATAGAGTCCTATACAATCTCCTACAAATATGGAATAAAATAACTTCCATAACCGACTCAAAGTTATCACAAAATCATAAACAGTTGTAACTACCATTCTGAAGTAAACAGTTGTAACTGTTACACATTCAGTGGTAACTGCTTCAATTGTAACACAAGACTAAGTACAAATATATAATCAGTGTTAACTGTTTCATATATAACTAACAGTTACAAATACATAAGCAGTTTTAACTACTTACAGACACATAACTATCAGTTGTAATCTATCTTCAATCAGTTGTAACACTTGTCTTCTCTTCAGTTTTCTTCTATCAGTTGTAACTTCGTAAAGACAGTTTCAACCTTCAAAACAAACAGTTTTAATCACTTGTAATCTGTCTTCTCATCAAAATTTCAACTCAGACCTGAAACAGTTTTGACCCAACAAGGTAGGAGTTCGACAACGATGGCCATACAACATTTCGTACGGTGGCATACCAATACTAGAATGATAAGAGTTGTTATACGCAAACTCTATCAAAGGTAAGTGTGCATCCCAAGAACCGCCATACTCAAGTACACAAGCTCTTAACATATCCTCTAGCATCTGAATAGTACGATCTGACTGTCCGTCTGTCTGAGGATGATAAGCTGTACTGAGATTAATTCGGGTACCTAACTCACGCTACAAACTTTGCCAAAAACCAGAAACAAATCGAGAATCTCGATCAGACACAATAGATAAAGGAATACCATGTCTTACAACAATCTCATTAATATACAAAAGAGATAACCGCGTCAAAGAAGCAGTTTCGCTGGTGGCAAGAAAATGGGCACTTTTAGTCAAACGATCGATAATGACCCAAATCATATCATTCCCTTTCTGAGTACGAGGCAACTTAGTAACAAAATCCATAGTGATATGCTCCCATTTCCACTCCGGAATATCCAACTGTTTTAACGAACCATAAGGTTTCTGATGTTCTGCTTTTACTTGGGAACATATGTGGCAAGTTTCAACCATTCTAGCAACATCGGTTTTCATCGTTGGCCACCAATATAACGGTTTCAAATCATTATACATTTTCGTACTCCCTGGATGTACTCATAACCTCGATTTGTGTGCCTCAGTCAATATCAAATCCCGAAGTCCCCCAATCAATGGAACCCAAACTCGAGACTGAAAAGTTTTCAACCCACGAGAATCATCAACCAATAAATCTTTCCTTTTCAATAAAATCTCGGATTTCAAATTTTGATCTAACAACGCTTCTAACTGTGCAGCTCTCAACTGAGAAATCAAATCAGAAGATATTTCCAAGCGCATAAAGTACACTCGATTGGAAGATACCTTTTGACTTAAAGCATCGGCTACTACATTAGCTTTACCTGGATGATATCGGATTTCACAATCATAATCCTTAATCAATTCCAACCATCGGCGCTGTCTCATATTAAGCTCTTTCTGAGAAAACATGTACTGGAGGCTTTTATGATCTGTACATACAATGCATTTGGTACCGTATAAATAATGTCTCCAGATTTTTAGCGCGAACACCACAGCTGCAAGTTCCAAATCGTGTGTAGGATAATTTCTTTCATGAGTTTTGAGCTGACAAGAAGCATACGCAATAACACGATCACGTTGCATTAAAACTGCACCCAACCCAGCATGCGAAGCATCACAATAAACCACAAAACCATCAGAACCATCAGGAAGTGCTAACACTGGAGCTTGACACAACAACTGCTTAAGAGTCTGAAAAGAAGATTCTTGTTGATCACCCCACTGAAACTTAACATCTTTCCTAGTCAATCGGGTCAACGGACCAGCAATCTTAGAAAAATCTTGGATAAATTTCCGATAATACCCAGCTAAACCAAGGAAACTTTTAATCTCAGAAGGGGATTTAGGAGCACTCCAATTCATAACAGCTTCTACTTTAGAAGGATCTACTTTAACTCCATCATTACAAATGATATGACCAAGAAATTGCACCTCTCGAAGCCAGAATTCACATTTAGAAAATTTAGCATAAAGGTGTTCTCTTTTCAGAATTTCCAGAATTAACCTCAAATGACGTTCATGTTCAAATTCAGACTTAGAATAAATCAATATATCGTCGATAAACACAATTACAAACTTGTCTAGAAAAGGTCGACATATTCGATTCATTAAGTCCATAAAAATAGCAGGGGCATTAGTCAATCCAAAAGGCATGACTAAGAACTCATAATGTCCGTACCGAGTGCGAAAAGCAGTTTTAGGAACATCTTCCTCACGTACTCGCACCTGGTGATAACCGGATCTCAAATCAATCTTAGAAAAGTAAGATGATCCTTGCAACTGATCAAAGAGTTCATCGATTCTGGGCAAAGGGTATTTATTTTTCACTGTTCTCTTATTAAGTTCTCGGTAATCGATACACATACGTAAAGTACCATCTTTCTTTTTCACAAACAATACCGGAGCACCCCACAGGGAAGAACTCGGCCTTATAAATCCTTTATCTAACAATTCCTGAATCTGACCCATCATTTCCCGAATTTCAGCTGGTGCTAATCTATAAGGAGACTTAGCTACCGGAGTCGAACCAGGAATCAAATCAATCTGATATTCTACTTCTCGTACAGGAGGCAAACCAGGCAATTCATCAGGGAACACCTCCGGGTATTCAGAAACCACCCGGATATCGAAAATGGATTTTTTTCTAATTTAGTATCAACCACATAACACAAATAAGAATCACAGCCCTTAGCTAGAGATTTTCTAGCCTTCATCACAGAAATCAACGGAATGTTACCCTTTTCCCGTTCCCCTCGAGCCACCATTTTTATAATCTTTCTATGACAATCAATATTAGCTTTATTTAAGCTCATCCAATCCATACCGATAACCGCATCGAAACTCGGAATTGGCATTAACAGAAATGAAATCAGAAAGTTATGACCCTCTATTAGTATACTAGCTCCAGTTACCGATGTGGTAACAGGAACTACCTTACCATCAGCAATTTCAACTTCTAAAGGTTTCACAATCAAAGAGGGAATCAATTTCAGTCTATCACAAAATTTCACAGATATAAACGAGCAATTGGCACCAGAATCAAATAATACGCGAGCTGGTACAGAATTTATGAGAAATGTACCCGTTATAACGTCCTCAGTAGTGACAGCTTCATCCACTGTCATTTGAAAAGCTCTACTAGCAGCTACTAGTGGAGTTTTCCTATTTTGGCTGGAGGATGAGGAACCCTTAGCCATACCCATACTCTGTCTCTTAGCCTCGGTACTGTAACACCCTCAAATTTTGGGTTGCGGAAGCGGTCGGGTCGGGTGTTACTAAATCAAATATCACAAGCACAAAGATATATAGCAAACGACCTCTAAATGAGACGTTTGTAAAACAGTTATTACATTTCCAAAAGTAAAGAGTTTACAGTAATACGAGTTCACAAAATGATTTCAATACATAGTTGTAGTACAAAAGTTATGCAAGAAATCCATATTTGAAAACATGCGACTCGAGCTAGCGTAGCTTGTAGTAGTCCTAATCCTGCTGTCACCTGAGAACACATGCTAAAACAGGTCAGCTATAAAGCTGGTGAGTTCATAGGTTAGTTAAGTAAAACATTGTAGTATAAACTGTGTATATTTCAAAAGAAGTTTGTAAACTTAATTTAATAGTTGTAATGTATTAAAAGTGGTCCCCATTGTGAAATCAGTATCGAGGTTGTCCTAACCTCATAACCTAATCCGATAGGTTTGTGTCTAAAGTGTTCTCCAAGTGATTTCATAATTCTGGTACTACTAGTTGGAGTAGTACACTACAAGACCCCATGGTCGTAAGTCAAGATGGTTCCTAGAGACCGTCCTATGTACTAAAGGACCTATCAGACTATCAAGTACAAGTATAACAATCAAGTGTGACACTACGTGCCTCCATTGTGTAACTATGTATGTATAAGGATGTCGTGTATAACATCCCATGTTCGGTAATGTAATCGAGTGTCTGCGAGTACCTATAAAATAGCGTACAAGTAAATAGTAGTCGGGGATAGCACTTCGTGCTCAGTAAGTAATCATGTAATTGTACAAGTAACTATGCAGGGGTACGTGTAATCGTATCTAATGTACGTGTAATCATACTAGGTGTACATGTAATCGTACCTAATATACGTGTAATCATACTAAGTGTACGTGTATCTATCATTAGTAATTCGGAAGTAGCACAACGTGCCCGGAAGTAGCTCACAAAGCCCGGAAGTACCACAGTGTGCCAAACAGTATATATATATATATATATATATATATATATATATATAAGTAATCTAACAAGTACAGTACAATATACAGCCTAAACAGTAACATTACCCCATGGTAATATAGTAATCACAAGTATATCAACTACCTACAGTTATCACATAACAGTCAGGTATAGTACAGTGTATTCTAATTGTGTGTAATTCCTACTTAGATCTGTGGAGTAGCAATAACGCGCCTAAGTATGGATAGTCATCACTTAGTTATTTGCGAATCAGTACAATGTATTCAACTAGTCTATGCTATTATGTATTCAAAGTTCTCAAATTAACAGGTAGGTCAATGCCCATTGGCATTACTTACACTATTGCTAGTATGAATCTAGGAGTCCTAGATCCTAGGTGTAAAGAGACCAATAGTCCCTAGCAAGTTGTACTAGTTCAATTCCAAGTGTTATCTAACCTGGGGATACTTAATACATTTAAGTATTTCAGAAAAACAATGTATTATTAAACATAACATGTTTAATCAAGTAGTTCAATCATTTGTTTTGTTTCATCATTAAACAATGAAAAGTAAGTAATTTACGAGCATGTGTTTCACCCCGAAAACAGTAAAACAGTAAAAGAGTGGGGCTATGACTCACCTTTGGGTGCTAGCGTCCTAGGATACGCGTGTCGTTCCAATGAAACCTCCTAGTGTCCTAGACATGTGAGGTTTATATATTTGTAAGTGTACGCGTACTAATTCATTTGTATGATTGTTTGTTCGGTTTGATTATGTACAAGGTATTCGTTGTGTGTTCTTATTTGAGTTTGGTAAATAAGTAAGGCCCGTTGGTGACAATTTGATATTATATTTCAAAGATATGTTTTGCTTTGTTTTCGTAAAATATTCGTCTCATATATTTATACGATAAAAGTTTGTTGTTAAACTGATTTTGCGATGCTGCACCGTTTTGGCCATATCTCCCTCATACGAACTCGGATTTAGGCGATCAAGCTGCCCAGACGACCGCGACTCAGAGAGCTACAACATGCAGGTGTATGATCCGCCGGATCATGGCCTGATCCGCCGGATCTTGGCTTGATCCGCCGGATCAAGGCCGGATCACGTGTTTTTGCAGGTTTTGGGCTGATCCGCCGGATCACATCTTGATCCGCCGGATCAGGGTGTTTTTCAGGCTCTGTTTCGAAGTTTTTACCCCCCAAACCATATCTAACTTAATTATAATCAATTGTTACACCTAGATAACGTTTTTACATGTTAATATAAGTATATTAAACACAAAATTAAAGAGAAATCGAAAGTTTCCTTACGAAATTGAAATTGGAACCGTGGATGATGATGAACACGATGGTGATGATGATGATGATCCAAGATGATGATTTTGATGATGAAGATGATGTTAATTATGTTGGTGTTGCTGTTTGTTGATGAATCCGAAAGAGAGGGAGAGAGACCGAGAGTGAGATGAGAGAACGGGAGTGAACGTGTGTGTGTATTTTGAATTATTGGAGTCGGTATATACCGGCTCCAATAATTGAGGTTGGTGATAAGTTTCGGACCCGTGTTTGTTTACCCGATCGTTATGTAGTATAATGTTTTCATACGATAATTTCCTAAAAATGAAATCGTATATGTTTTTAATTGAAACATTCTATAAAAATACTTTCAATGAGATATAAAAATATATCTTAATTTAACTCAAAATACACTGATAGTTTTCTGTATCTAAAATGTATTTAAGTAAATTTCGGAGTACGTAATTATTATTCTTAATAATAATACTTTGTTTAAAAATGTTTTCACCAAATTCTAATTTGGGTTTCTGCGTTCTACCAAACTTGTGTACGTGTGATTATTAAATAATAGTTTCGGGTTATTTAATACTTTGTAATTAAAGTTTAAATTTGGACGGTAATTTGGGTCATTTTTGACCGGGTGTCACCTTCTCCCCTTGTTAGGAGAATTTCGTCCCGAAATTTGTGTGTAGTAATTGCATGTGCCTTATCTAAGTAAGTGTGTGACTCGACTATGAGTGATATAACCTCATTCTAATATTACCTCCCTCCCCTTGTTAAGCTAATGCCCTACTGGCCATTATAGGAGTAGAGGAAGTGTGTTGTAAAGTAGTTGACCATTTTGTCGGTAGGACAAGGTCAGTCAGTCACTAAGGTGTAGCTACACTTTGTACTAGTAGCCTAAAGTAACTGTGATCCCTACAGTGTTCTCAAAGTCCGTAATTATCGGTAGTATTGTACAGAATAAGTTATACTCTATCAGGTCTAAGTAACTGGCAAACAGTAAATTGGCTAGTCTGCTGAAAGCAAACTCTAAGCCCTTACGTGGGTTCAAGTTAACAATCCTATGATGCATCCAGCATCCTACAAGTAATAATAGTAATGTGAAATGCGTAATACATGCTTAGTGTAAACTAAAATTGCTAAGTTTTAGAGGAAAGACGCACTCAGAGTAGTAATTCATCTCTTTTATAGTGTACTTATAAAGTGCATTAGTACTTAGGCTAATGTAATGTTCGAGAGGGTGTAACCTCTTGTGGTTAAAGGCCCTAAGGTGCACAAGCTGCTAACTTGTATGTGTGCGAGGGTAAACTTGTGAGTGCACGAGTGTAAGCCCGTGAGTGTGTGAGTGTAAGCTCATGAGGGTAAACTCATAATTAAGATCGGTGAGGCCGAGTGAGATCTCTCATTAGTTTCGAGTGTAATCTCCTATTTGATCGAAGTGAAATCTCCTATTAGACTGAAATGTAATTTCCTAAAAGTACGGAGTGTAATCCCCTAGTATATCGGAGTGAAATCTCCCTGTATATCGGAGTGTAATCTCCCAATAGATTGGAGTGTAATCTCCCAGTATATTGGAGTGTAATCTCCCAGTATATCGGAGTGTAATCTCCAAGTATATCGGAGTGTAATCTCCCATTAGATTGGAGTGTAATCTCCCAGTATATTGGAGTGTAATCTCCCAGTATATCGGAGTGTAATCTCCCATTAGATTGGAGTGTAATCTCCCAGTATATTGGACTGTAATCTCCCAGTATATCGGAGTGTAATCTCCCAGTATATCGGAGTGTAATCTCCCATTAGATTGGAGTGTAATCTCCCAGTATATTGGAGTGTAATCTCCCAGTATATCGGAGTGTAATCTCCCATTAGATTGGAGTGTAATCTCCCAGTATATCGGAGTGTAATCTCCCAGTATATCGGAGTGTAATCTCCCATTAGATTGGAGTGTAATCTCCCAGTATATTGGAGTGTAATCTCCCAGTATATCGGAGTGTAATCTCCCAGTATATCGGAGTGTAATCTCCCAGTATATCGGAGTGTAATCTCCCATTAGATTGGAGTGAAATCTCCTATTGCGAAAATCCTAAAGTGTACAAGTGTAAACTTGTATGTGTGTGAGTGAAAACTCATGAGTGTAAACTCAAGTGTATCCAAGTGTAACGTATACTTATATAGTATACGGAAAGTAGGTGTTTGTAATTTTAATTGTTCGATACTTGGTAACTTAGATGACTTATGTGTATCACAAAATAATGTATATATATACATACTTACAGGCAGTACATATATATAATGGCACAGAAAGTAATAAACAAGTAACCACTATGTTCACACAGTTCATGAAGGACAGTAGTATCATAGCGTAGACTAGACTCTATCAGTCTCCTATAGAAACTAAATGGTTCAGCCTACATTAGTCTTATATAGGATGTTACCCAAAAATTTACCCGATATGTTTTTCAGTATACACGGCGTAGGATATGTTATCCTTATACTTATGCCAGCTAAACCTTGTCTCATAAAGAAACTATAGAACCTAAATTGTAGTCTTTCCCTAACCCTATCGTACACTTAGAATCTAGGGAAAACATAGAAGCATTCAAACAACAAGTAAGATCTACCAAGGCAATTGGTATACAGGCAGTCGGTAATGGTCAGTAACGTCTTAGTATGAATTAAACTCTATCAGTTTCATATAGAATTAAGTTGTTATAGTAAGCAACATGTAAGTAAGGCCTATTCGTATATACCTACAGTACATATATAATAGCCTAGTGTGCCTAGCACAACGAAATCAGAGTCAACTACGCATTCCTGATTCTGTATAACCCCTTTCAGCTATCTCATCATCTTCATTTAATTGTACATAACTGGCCGGGCTATGTTAAATTAAACTTGTATGATGAAATCACAGAACCAGTCACACCTAATAAGGAATACTGCCTAACGGTCATAGTCTAGGCCCACTAAATGCAACCTAGTTCACTATAACCTTAGGCTCTGATACCAATATGTAACACCCTCAAATTTTGGGTTGCGGAAGCGGTCGGGTCGGGTGTTACTAAATCAAATATCACAAGCACAAAGATATATAGCAAACGACCTCTAAATGAGACGTTTGTAAAACAGTTATTACATTTCCAAAAGTAAAGAGTTTACAGTAATACGAGTTCACAAAATGATTTCAATACATAGTTGTAGTACAAAAGTTATGCAAGAAATCCATATTTGAAAACATGCGACTCGAGCTAGCGTAGCTTGTAGTAGTCCTAATCCTGCTGTCACCTGAGAACACATGCTAAAACAGGTCAGCTATAAAGCTGGTGAGTTCATAGGTTAGTTAAGTAAAACATTGTAGTATAAAATGTGTATATTTCAAAAGAAGTTTGTAAACTTAATTTAATAGTTGTAATGTATTAAAAGTGGTCCCCATTGTGAAATCAGTATCGAGGTTGTCCTAACCTCATAACCTAATCCGATAGGTTTGTGTCTAAAGTGTTCTCCAAGTGATTTCATAATTCTGGTACTACTAGTTGGAGTAGTACACTACAAGACCCCATGGTCGTAAGTCAAGATGGTTCCTAGAGACCGTCCTATGTACTAAAGGACCTATCAGACTATCAAGTACAAGTATAACAATCAAGTGTGACACTACGTGCCTCCATTGTGTAACTATGTATGTATAAGGATGTCGTGTATAACATCCCATGTTCGGTAATGTAATCGAGTGTCTGCGAGTACCTATAAAATAGCGTACAAGTAAATAGTAGTCGGGGATAGCACTTCGTGCTCAGTAAGTAATCATGTAATTGTACAAGTAACTATGCAGGGGTACGTGTAATCGTACTGAGTGTACGTGTAATCGTATCTAATGTACGTGTAATCATACTAGGTGTACATGTAATCGTACCTAATATACGTGTAATCATACTAAGTGTACGTGTATCTATCATTAGTAATTCGGAAGTAGCACAACGTGCCCGGAAGTAGCTCACAAAGCCCGGAAGTACCACAGTGTGCCAAACAGTATATATATATATATATATATATATATATATATATATATATATATATATATATAAAAGTAATCTAACAAGTACAGTACAATATACAGCCTAAACAGTAACATTACCCCATGGTAATATAGTAATCACAAGTATATCAACTACCTACAGTTATCACATAACAGTCAGGTATAGTACAGTGTATTCTAATTGTGTGTAATTCCTACTTAGATCTGTGGAGTAGCAATAACGCGCCTAAGTATGGATAGTCATCACTTAGTTATTTGCGAATCAGTACAATGTATTCAACTAGTCTATGCTATTATGTATTCAAAGTTCTCAAATTAACAGGTAGGTCAATGCCCATTGGCCTTACTTACACTATTGCTAGTATGAATCTAGGAGTCCTAGATCCTAGGTGTAAAGAGACCAATAGTCCCTAGCAAGTTGTACTAGTTCAATTCCAAGTGTTATCTAACCTGGGGATACTTAATACATTTAAGTATTTCAGAAAAACAATGTATTATTAAACATAACATGTTTAATCAAGTAGTTCAATCATTTGTTTTGTTTCATCATTAAACAATGAAAAGTAAGTAATTTACGAGCATGTGTTTCACCCCGAAAACAGTAAAACAGTAAAAGAGTGGGGCTATGACTCACCTTTGGGTGCTAGCGTCCTAGGATACGCGTGTCGTTCCAATGAAACCTCCTAGTGTCCTAGACATGTGAGGTTTATATATTTGTAAGTGTACGCGTAGTAATTCATTTGTATGATTGTTTGTTCGGTTTGATTATGTACAAGGTATTCGTTGTGTGTTCTTGTTTGAGTTTGGTAAATAAGTAAGGCCCGTTGGTGACAATTTGATATTATATTTCAAAGATATGTTTTGCTTTGTTTTCGTAAAATATTCGTCTCATATATTTATACGATAAAAGTTTGTTGTTAAACTGATTTTGCGATGCTGCACCGTTTTGGCCATATCTCCCTCATACGAACTCAGATTTAGGCGATCAAGCTGCCCAGACGACCGCGACTCAGAGAGCTACAACATGCAGGTGTATGATCCGCCGGATCAAGGCCGGATCACGTGTTTTTGCAGGTTTTGGGCTGATCCGCCGGATCAGGGTGTTTTTCAGGCTCTGTTTCGAAGTTTTTACCCCCCAAACCATATCTAACTTAATTATAATCAATTGTTACACCTAGATAACGTTTTTACATGTTAATATAAGTATATTAAACACAAAATTAAAGAGAAATCGAAAGTTTCCTTACGAAATTGAAATTGGAACCGTGGATGATGATGAACACGATGGTGATGATGATGATGATCCAAGATGATGATTTTGATGATGAAGATGATGTTAATTATGTTGGTGTTGCTGTTTGTTGATGAATCCGAAAGAGAGGGAGAGAGACCGAGAGTGAGATGAGAGAACGGGAGTGAACGTGTGTGTGTATTTTGAATTATTGGAGTCGGTATATACCGGCTCCAATAATTGAGGTTGGTGATAAGTTTCGGACCCGTGTTTGTTTACCCGATCGTTATGTAGTATAATGTTTTCATATGATAATTTCCTAAAAATGAAATCGTATATGTTTTTAATTGAAACATTCTATAAAAATACTTTCAATGAGATATAAAAATATATCTTAATTTAACTCAAAATACACTGATAGTTTTCTGTATCTAAAATGTATTTAAGTAAATTTCGGAGTACGTAATTATTATTCATAATAATAATACTTTGTTTAAAAATGTTTTCACCAAATTCTAATTTGGGTTTCTGCGTTCTACCAAACTTGTGTACGTGTGATTATTAAATAATCGTTTCGGGTTATTTAATACTTTGTAATAAAGTTTAAATTTGGACGGTAATTTGGGTCATTTTTGACCGGGTGTCACAGGTACAATCTCCAGCTCGATGCCCCTCTTTATGACAATTCCAACACACACTATTAGGAAATGTACAATCCTTGGCGGCGTGCCCAAAAATTCCACATTTAACACATCTTGATGTTTGGGGAGTACAAGGACCATTATGTCTAGCCCGACATTTGTTACAGTAATTACTATCCATTGGATTAAACCTCCGATTCTGCTGACTACCTTGCCCCTTTTGTTTACTAGATGAATCTCTTTTTTGTTTCTGTGAATACCTTTCTTTATTCATTAACCTTTTAGCTTGAATGTCACCATCCACCGATCGAGCATAATCGTATGCTTGTGAAAGAGAACTAGCTAATCTCACTGAAGTACGGTAATCTGGAGGTAAAGTCTTCACAAAATGATCAATCTGAGTTCTATCAGTCGGAACCCACTGTCTCACAAATCGCAATTTATCAGAAAATTTCTTAATAAGCTCTTCAATCGACATTTGATCCGTCTTTTGTAAGTCAAGAAACTCTTGTCTGATACGCGATAAATTATACTCTGAACAGAATTGCTTACAAACTTCAGCATGAAAGTCTGACCATCTAATCATTTTGATTTGTTCCGATGTCAACGGTGCAGTTATAGCATCCCACCATGACATTGCTTGACCCTTTAACAACTGAACCGCTTATGGTACTTTATCTTTTTCTTCACAATGGCAAACCTCCAATTTTCGCTCCACATCACGTAACCAATCCAAAGTGTCAGTAGGATTAGTACTCCCAGAAAATGAAGAAGGATTGGTGGACATAAAAGTTTTAAGTGAACAACCCACTTTTAACTGCTGAAATGGAGGAATCGCATGTATCTGATAATTAGGAAAATCGGAAGAAGAAAAAGGTACAGTAGTTTGATAACTATAACCTTGTTGCTGCTGCTGAGAAACAAAAGGTATAGATACTGGAATTCGCTCAGAAGATACAACAGGAGGAGCAGTAGTTATAACATGCGGCTGATTAAGAATAGGCTGTCGAGAAGACCCAGCCTGTTCATTCTGTAATTGCAACACCCGATTCTCTAATCTCATAATATACTCTTGATCAGTTTCTGTTTCCACGCCTCTTGGATTAGATATTCCATTATGCTCCTGACTTTCTGGTGGTGGTGCAGCAATTTGAGAGGCATTGTTAAGAGTATGGACAGGTTGCTCATTATCCGCCATATCTGAAATCACATCATATCTCAAAATTCGTTAATCATTAGTACTAGCAACTAATTAAATTTCCCTTCCTAACTAATCCCCACAACATGAAATGTTTGACCAACGGGAATAAGTTTAGGTATGAACACCTAGAATGTTCATTCCCCTAAACTTACGCTCTGATACCAACTTATAACACCCATGATTCAAGACTGTTGGTACATGTTTAGTGTCTGTCAGTTGGTCTAGCTCGTAGTTTGTATTTAGATTTGCGTTTCCTGACTCCTGCGACGTAGCGCATAACGTCGCAGGTGCGACGTCAGGTTTTGGGCCTGCGACGTAGTCAACGTCGCATGGGCTTGGGCCTGCGACGTCGTGTGCGACGTCGCAGATGCCAGATTTTGTATTTAATCAATTTACGTTTTATGTTTTAGGGTTGACGAAACCCTAAACATAATTAGTCGAAATCCCTGTAATCTGACCGATTATTATTCAATATAATACGTTTCGTTTGATATTCATTGTGTATTGATTATTCGTGTGTTTAGTTTATAACTTAATCGTTGATTCCGCAAACGATTGAGTGACTCGGTTCGTACTAGATCCAAGGTTAGGGACAAACAACTGGTATCAGAGCAGAAAGTGCTCGTTTTGGCGATTCGGATCGAGTTTGGGATTTAAAAGGACGTGATATTCGTGTGTTTTTGTGTTTATCACGTTTGTTTTGTGTTTTTACAGGTTTTCGATCAGTATTACTGGGATTATTGAAGGTTTCCGTCGTTCAACATTCGTGGTTTTCGTGTTAGGGTTAAAAATTCGTTTTTAGGGTTTTTGGCCGCAGATTTTCGCGTTTTGCGACGTTACCTGCGACGTCAGCTGCGACGTCGCGTGCGACGTAGTGATTTGGACTTTAATTAGTCTGTGCGACGTACCATTGCGACGTCATCTGCGACGTCGCTATTTTGACTTTAATTAGTCTTCTGCGACGCTGTGTTGCGACGTCTTGTTGCGACGTAGTGTGATTCTGCGACGTCCTCTGCGACGTCATCTGCGACGTACCTCTCAACGTCGCATATTTCTGATTCTTAATTGAATCCTTTGCTTTTGCGACATACCTATCAACGTCGCATAATCTTTGTGCGACGTACTTATCTACGTCGCTAAGATCGGAAGATTGTTTTTTTTTTTTTTTTAATTAAAATGGCAGCTGATAAAGAGGATATTAGAGGTCTGAGAGAAATGATTAAACAAAGTAATGACATAGGTTCAAGTAATAAACCTCCACTATTTACTGCGGACATGGATTATGTATACTGGAGAGACCGAGTTGAGCAATACATTGATTTTCATTGTCCAGAATTATGGGGACCATTTCGCTAGCATTATGTAGCTCCATTAGCTGAAGGGGAATACCGTGGTATTCGTCCTGCTAAGACCTATAAAGCTATGTCTCCCGAGGAGAAGAAAGATTTTGATACTGAAAGAAAGTCTTTTTCAATGATTAAAATGTGTCTAACCAAGGATGTTCTATGGCTTTTCAGAACTCATGAAACAGCCTTTGATTTATGAAAGGCAATTGAAACTCGTTGTGGAGGAAATGATAAGTACAAGGAAGCCAAGCTCGAACTGATTAAGAAACAGTACGATATCTTTGACATCCTTCCTAATGAAGACACGACTTCTTTATTCACTAGGTACTCACGGTTAGTTGGTGAGTTGTTTGAAGGGGGTTATACTTTTCCTTCAATTGAAGTAAATAAGAAGCTACTGGATGTATTGCCAAGTTCTTGGGATGTTAAAGTTCAATTTTTAAAAGAAAATGAAGAACTTGCAAACATGTCTTTGGATACGTTGATAGGGGATCTTCAAGCTCACGCGATGGAGATTAAGAAGAAAGAAACTAGGTCTGGTGCTGCTGTTCAGAATCCTAGTGTGTATGGTGTTCAGATCAACTCTGGAAAGACTTATGGATCTGGAGTCGCTTTCGTGACAAATACAAATGCTCCATCAACCTCTTCTTCTTCTTCCGATGGGATTCATTCTGTTTTCATGACTGGACCTTCTTCAAATCAACAACAGGTTCAAGTCTCACCTGCTATTCAGGAGCAAGCTGCTATTTACACAGCTTTCTTAAGCTCATACAAGGATTTGGTTACTCAACCGAATCTTACTTTGGAGTTGACTAAGGAAGACTATGCTCAGCTTGATGAAGATGATCTGGAGCAAATGGATCTAACTTGGAATGTGGCAATGATCACCCGAAGAATTCAAAAGTTCTTGCAGAGGACAGGGCGTAAAAGCTTGGAAGGTGATGGAAAAACTGGCTTTGGATTTAACAAGAGTAAGGTCCGATGTTACAATTGTCAAAATTTGGGTCACTTCGCCAGGGAGTGCGAGAAACCCAAAATGCCAGCATCGGGATTCACAACACCTTCTACTCCTCCAAAGGCCAAAGAAATGGAAGTTACCAAGAAAGGGCCTGCTGATAATGCCCTGATTGCTTTTGAGCCTACAAGTCAGGATTGGACGGCTGTCTCCCAGCATTACCAACAGTGTTTGATGGCTCACATTGTGAATGAGGTACCTGATGAACCATTAAATTGTATCTCATGCATTAAGTTAACTGAATCTCTAAAGGCATTTCAGAATGAAACCGTAGAGTTGAGGAAAAAGAATGAAAAACTAACCGAGTCAAATAATTTCTTAAAAGCTAATGAGAAACTTTATGAAAAACATCTTGAGGCTCATCGGTTAGATACTCAGAAATATAAATCTAAGGTTTTTAGTCAAGAAGATGCCATTAAAAGCTATCTTGTTGAAATTGAACTACTAAAGAAAGAACTTACAGATTTAAAAGCTGAATATGAGAATTATAAGAGTAAAATCTTAGGTTCAAATTCCTCAACGGTTGTGTTTAATGAAATTCTTAGCAAGCATGGTACGAGTGGGAAAAAGAATGCGGGATTGGGATACCACTCAGTCCCTCCTCCTACTACTCACTGTCCCCTGCCTGTTAAGGAGGGCTTTGAAGAGATTCCAGTTGATTGGTCAAAGCTTTATGGAATAAAAGCTAAAGATGCTAAAGAGACCAAACACAACAAACCGGCAAAGGAGAAAACCAAGCGGCCAGAGTACCCCTTGCCAACGTTTGTTAAGTCTGTGCATGAATCTCCTGTTAGTGTTAAGGAGAGTGTTGAGTTAAGGAATGAATCTCCTGTTATTATTGAGGAGATTGTTGAGATTGAGGACATTACGGATCAGGAGTATCCTGAGGTTAAGAAGGTTGCAGTTAAACCTGAAAAAGTGATTTCAAAGGTTGAATCTGAAATTAAGATTCAACCAAATAAAGGAAAAGCCAAGGTTTTAAACTCGAAACAACAAACTTTACAGTCACCTGTAAAGATTGTGCAAAGAAAATTATTAAATGAAAATGTTTCATATGATAAACCATCAACTTCAACCTCTCAACCAAAACAAACATTTTCTAAGACGTGTACTCAATGTTCATGCTCTAGAAATGTTTCTCCACCTCCTGTAGTAATTCCTCAGCCTCAACCGTTTGTTGAGACTCGTTCTTGTTTCTACTGCAAGAAACAAGGACATTTAATTCGTGAATGCCCAAAGCTGTCAAATCAGCGCTATGGGAGAGAGATGCCTAGGACATCTATTTACAGAAATTCCTTTTCAAAATCTCCACCTAGGCGTCACTCAAACTCTCCCAAGCCTGTTTTAAAGCCAAGTAATGTTGAGCAAAAATCTTTGCCAATTCAAAAGCCCAACATTACTTCTAATATGAATTCCGAACCTTCTAAATTTTGGAAACGAAAAGAGTCTGATGTTGACTCTTCAGTCGTCAACAATAACACATCAGATAAAAATTTTAATTTGTTTAAAGATAAAATCCTATCTGACGTGCTTATTGTTGATGACCACGGTCGACCTAAGTCTGTAAAGGCTTGGGTCACCGTTTCTCACTAATCTCCTTTGTTTATGTGTTGCAGCAGTCAGAACGTGTTAAAGATAGTGAATGGTATTTGGATAGCGGCTGCTCGCGACATATGACAGGCAATGTATCTCTTCTTGTGGATATTAAACCATACGCAGGAGGATATGTTGCCTTTGCTGGAGATACTGGGGGAACCATTTCTGGAAGAGGAACGTTAACTAACGGCAATGTTAGTTTTGAAAATGTGAACTACGTGGAACAGCTTACGCACAACTTGCTAAGTGTTTCACAGGTCTGTGATAAAGATTATACCACTGCGTTCACAAAGACAGAGTGTGTGATACTGAAGCCTGGGTATGTCATTCCAGAAGAATGGGTGTTACTGAGAGCACCAAGAAAGAATGACACATACATTCTGAACATGAGAACTGTTGAGACCTCGAACGAGTATACGTGTCTCTTGTCTAAGGCTTCTGAAAAGGAATCACTGCTTTGGCACAGACGAATGGGACATATTCATTTCCGAAAAATGAATTTCTTGACTAAAAATGACCTTGTGCTAGGAGTTCCAAAACAGTCATTTGCTCTAAAGGATGACTGTATCTCTTGCCAAAAAGGAAAGTTACGTAAGAAGTCCCATAAGTCTAAGCAGGCGAATTCCATAAATGCTCCATTGGAACTACTGCATATGGATCTTTTCGGTCCAGTCTCTACTAAGAGCATTGGTGGTCGGTCTTACTGCTTGGTAGTTACTGATGACTACTCAAGGTTTTCGTGGGTTTACTTTTTGACCACGAAAAGGGAAACTCCTGAGATTCTGGTGTATTTGTTGGACAAGTTGGCAAATCTGTGCAACTTGAAGGTGAAAAGGATACGAAGCGATAATGGAACTGAATTCAAGAACTCAACTCTCGAATTGTTTTGTGCTACAAGAGGTATTGAGCATCAATTTAGTGCTCCGAGGACTCCACAACAGAATGGAGTTGCCGAAAGGAAGAACAGGACAATCATCGAGACAGCTCGGACTATGTTAGCTGACTCCAAGTTACCAATTATCTTCTGGGTTGAGGCAGTTAATACTGCCTGTTATGTTCTCAACAGAGTACTCACGGTTAAGAAAAGGAACAAAACGTGTTATGAACTTTTCAATAACCGTAAGCCAAATCTGCAGTTCCTAGAACCATTTGGGTGTCCATGCCTGATCATGATAACAAAAGATAAGGTCTCTAAGTTTGGTGATAAAGCTGTTGAAGGGATTTTTCTTGGATATTCAGTCAACTCTCCGAACAAAAGAGTCTTTAACAAATCAACGAATCAGATTGAGGAGCATTTTGAAGTGAAATGTTTAAGGTATACGGAACCTCCTCAAGGAACGGGTCCGGATTGGTTTTTCAACTATGGAAACCTCTTCAACTCTTTCAATATTCCGGAAGAAGATGAAACGGAAGAATTGGTTTCTATACTTCATGAGCTTGATCTTACTCAAGATACACCAGTAAATAATAAACCAGCCGACCCATCTCCCAATGCAACACCCGCACCTCCACCGACTAATCCTACACCTTCACTTCCAACACCCACACAACCATAACCAACAACCAAATCACCACCAACTACACCATCTCCTACTCCACCATCTTCGGCTGCTCCTTCTAAAACAGTTTATAACTACACAAATGAGCTTCCATATGATCCAAACATGCCTCCTTTAGAGGAACCTCAAGAAGAAGATGAAATGGAAGAAACAATGGCCTACTCTCACTTATTTTCTCATGAAGATGAAGGAGAAGAAGAAGAGTTAGCCTCTCCTGAGTCTGCTGCTACTCCTGAAACTGAGGGAGATTTGAACAATCTGGGTGTGGATCTTGTGCCAAGTGCCATACCAGAAACTCGTATACATAAGGATCACCCCATTGATAATATCATTGGTGATCCTCATGCATCTGTTCAAACACGTCAACAAGCAAAGCAGACTTCAGCTCAGCAGCTTTTGGGACTTATTGCTCATATCGATTCATGTCATTTGTCTCAAATTGAACCTAAAAAGGTTGAACAAGCCTTAAAGGATCCATCTTGGGTCGAGGCTATGCAGGAGGAACTACAGCAAATAAACAAGATGAATGTTTGGGAAATTGTTCCTCTACCCAAGGGTGCTCACTTGACGGGTACTCGTTGGGTTTACCGTAACAAAATGGATGATCGTGGGGCAGTTATTCGGAATAAAGCCCGTCTGGTAGTTCAAGGATATAGTCAACAGAAGGTATTGACTATGATGAAGTTTTCGCTCCTGTCGCTCGTTTGGAATCAATTCGGATTTTTCTAGCCTATGCTTCTTTTAAAGGATTCCGCGTGTATCAACTTGACGTAAAGTGTGCTTTTCTTTATGGAGATGTCGACGCAGTGATTTATATGTGTCAGCCTCCTGGTTTTGAAGATCCAAAGCATCCTAATCATGTTTGCAAGCTGAAGAAAGCTTTGTATGGTCTTCATCAATCTCCTCGACTTTGGTATGAGCGACTTGCCAAGTACTTGCTAAAGAATGGTTTTGACAGAGGACAGATTGATAGCACGCTTTTCATCAAACGGGAAGGAGCGGATTTGTTACTTGTGCAGGTCTATGTGGACGACATAATTTTTGGATCAACTAATGATCAGTTGTGCAAGGATTTTGAAAGACTGATGAAATATGAGTTTGAAATGAGTGCTATGGGGGAACTTACGTTCTTTCTGGGACTACAGGTTGAGCAATCTGACAATGGAATTTATATCCACCAGTCAAAATATGTCACTGACATGTTAAAGCGATATGAATTGCTCAACTGTAAACACTACGGCACTCCAATTGAAGCAAGACACAATCTTGGACCTAATGAGGATGATGAAGATTGCAAGGAGAAAGACTATCGCTCAATGATAGGCTCTCTCATGTACCTGACTGCCTCAAGACCAGATATAGTGTTTGCTGTTTCACTCTGCTCACGATTTCAAGCAAATCCGAAGGTGTCTCATATGAAGGCAGTAAAACGCATTTTTGGATATCTCGCTTTTAGGCCATCTCTGGGTCTATGGTATTCAAACGATAAAAACTTCGAGTTAACTGCCTATTCGGATTCGGATCTTGGTGGTTGCAAGATAGATATGAAGTCAACTACTGGAGGATGTCAGTTCCTTGGATCGCGCTTAGTTTCTTGGCAGTGCAAAAAGCAGACTGCGGTTGCTATTTCCACAGCTGAAGCCGAGTATGTTGCTGCTGCAAGTTGCTGTTCTCAAGTTCTCTGGATTCAGCATCAGCTGCGTGATTACGGGTTCAATCTCTCTATGACTCCTATTTACATTGATAATACAGCTGCTATATCTATAACACACAATCCCGTACAGCACTCTAAGACCAAACATATTGAACTTAGGTTCCACTTCATACGGGATTGCTTTTAGAAACACCTTATAGATGTCGTACATATAGATACCCTTAAGCAGTGTGCGGACCTTTTCACAAAAGCCTTTTTGCGATCACGTTTTATTGAACTGGTCAATCTGATAGGTTTAAGGTTCTTTCAGTCAAAGAAATGATTTGTGACTTGGATTTTTTTTTGGTTTTTAAATTCAATTTAAAAAAAAAAAAAAAAAAAAAATCGCAACAGCCACTCTTTATACTTTTTAGTATTAAAGAAAACGCAAGGTTGCTACATCTTTAAAATAGACGTTGAAGTTGTGTCTGTAAACAACTTGGGATATGATAGTACATCGGGTGACATGCACAAAATGGAATTTTAAGGTTTATCTTGGATGTGTCAGTAGGTTTATCTGACACACTTAAAACAGTTTTTTATCTAAATTATCTTCATCATACGATGTATTGGTAGGCATGATACATACCGATCTATGGGTTATTAAGAAGTAATTCCAATACGTGTCTATGATCTTGTGGTAAACACCTTGTGATGTACGACACTAAGTCTTAATTCCTTAGCGTAGCTCGACATACTTCTAATTTTTGGATTGTATATCTGAGATCTCTTGGGGGAGTTTGCTGATTGTTTCCTCTGTTGTACGTAAGTGCAGACCTGGTCTCAATTCAGCTTACTCTCAAAACTAAGCAAACGTGAGTCAATGTACTTGCAAAGTCTTATATTTAAGGTACTAAACAAGGTCGCCACTCAATTTGGTTTGACTGCGTTTGGTTTTGCTTACACCTGAATCAAGTTATGTTGCTCTGTTGTACACAAGTACAGACCTGTCACCGCTGGCTTGATTCTTAAAATTGATTCTCTTATATTCTTTCTAAATTTGGAAACTATGTTCATGTCTAAGTTATAGGGGTATATCTATGGTGGGGACCACGGAGAAATATTCATATTAACAATAAAAGGTTAACTCACAGACGCGGATGTAACGTGTTTAGGTGGACAAACAATACCAATAATCGTTTTGAAATAATTTTTATAAAAGGTGTTTTAAATGTGCCACGTAAATTTAAAGTGGACAAATATACTGATGATCGAAATAACACTTACTATTCCTAACAAATGCATGTTATTCCGATACGATCCCTAATCAGACAAAACAACTCCGTCACAAAAAATAGAGTGTTAGTAATCTTATTTTGTTAATTTTTTACTTTTTGTAAAATTAAAGAAAATACCAAAAACATTTTTTTAGTTTTATGCTTTATTTTTATTCTAAGTTATTTTTCCCAAGTCACGAGTCATTTGGAAATTATTTGCTAAAATAACGAGTAAACGGTTTTTAAAACACTCAAATCTCATCCCAACTGCTCTATGCGACGTCCCACTCTACGTCGCCTGCGACGTCCCAGACTACGTCGCACATAGGGTTAGACTATATATAGTCTCAACTGCGACGTAACACGTCACACTATTCACTATTCACTTGCGACGTATCCTGCGACGTAGCAACTGGCGATTTGCGACGTAGCAATTTTTCGAGCATATTTGTGATTTGTAGTTGTTTCCATTCCGATCTATTCACGTAGCTTTGATCTACTCGTTATTCCGCACACTTAGGTACCATATTCACCTTTTCCCACCGTGTATCTTACGTTTAATTGCTATATATGTGTTACGGGTTAAAAGGGTTTCGGTTTTGGGTTAAATTCGATGGTCAATTGGATGTTGTAACTATTATAACTTATATTTTCGTAATCACCATCGTAGGCCGCACCTTATTGCGTGATTGATTTCGAAAACCCCTAAAATCGAAAATTAGGGTTTCTGAGATGGGTCGACTGTTCGTCAATGCGACGTACGATGCGACGTAGTCGCCTACGTCGCTGTACTTAATTATTATTAATTGCCTACGTCGCCCTTCCCTACGTCGCCTTAACTGCGACGTCCGATGCGACGTACCACTCTACGTCGCTATTTTAATAAAGTGATTAAATTCACAATAAATTGCAAAATGCGACGTCCTTCTTGACGTCGCTCGAATTTTCTGCGACGTCCGGCCTTACGTCGCTTTCCAATTTATTTTGATTTTTAGCGACGTACAGTTCTACGTCGCTCTGTGTTAATGCGACGTAAGTGGCTACGTCGCTAGTTCCAGGAAATTTGAAAAGTTTTTTCTTAAAAATGTAACATTTTTGCTAACCTTTTTCGAGTTGCAATCTGTTTCTGTTTTTGCAGATATGGCTTTGATTTTTGAAGCTCGTCACAATACGGCTGCTTACCTTACTGACACTTCTGATAAAGCTGCACCGTATCGTCAGATGATCGCGTTTTTGAGACGTTCAAGGGTATTCCACGCCATTTCCGATAACACTATGGCATTTGGAAATCTGATCAACCCTTTTTGGAGAAATGCGACTGTTGTTACTGATAACGACGTTAGACGATTGGTCTCTACCGTTCTGGGTACGGAGATCACTATTACAGAACAGAGTATTCGGGAACTTTTACAGCTGAATGATCAACCGGATATGCCTGTCGGTTTTGATCATATTTTTGTTACTGGAGCTATGCAACGGATAGGATATCCCGGGATTCCCTCTGATCAGTATAGAAAAGCGAATCTCACACGCGTCTGGAGATATTTGATGCATGTGATTATTGTTTGCTTGGGGAATAGGAAAGGTGGAACGGATGGGATGAGCCGAAGTCTGGCTTCTGCTATGTTAGCGTTGGTATACAACAAGCCGTTCAACTTCTCGGGATTTATCTTCAAGGCTATGGTTGATAATGCGAATGCCGGGGATCAGAAATGGATTTTATATCCGAGATTTGTACAGTTGCACATCAATCGTCATCATCCGGATCTTCAGGCACAGGGTGATATCGATCAGCAACTAAAGATTTCACCGATGATGAGTCGGATTTTCACTATTTGTGCAGGGTATGAGAAAGGGGTCGAGGCACCAAGGGATGTTCCCTTATTCGGTGCTATTGTGGATGAAAATTATGTACCGCCCCCAGAACCTCAGTATATGGATATTCCAGCACCTCAGCAGCCGCAGCAACCGCTTGTGAACATTCCTGTTCAACCTGCGGGGGAGAATGTGGATGCTCTTTTGGAAAATATTGAGCAGTTTGGCCACGTTCACTCAGACAATCCAGCATCTCACGACACGGTCGAGAGTTCTGATTCTGAACAACCGGCCAATGTAGGTCCTCAGGATGGAGGTCCGACGCCTGAGCATTCGGATGGTACTGTTCCGCATCCCTCTGAGATGGAACGTATCAGGCTTTCCGATTCATTCAGATATCTGAGAATTCAGCGTCGGATCCGGGCAGGACGCAAGTATGTACCTCCAAGGGATACTGGGAAACGTACACGAGACGGTGATGATTCTGCTGATGAAACTTATCGTCCTCGTCGTCGTGTTCGTCGTTCTTCATCAGCCAGAGCTCCAGTCAATCCACAGCAGCAAGCTGATTTTGAGATTCAACCGACTCCAGCATTCATGCAAAAGATTATGGAAGATATGCAGAAGATGAAGCAAAAGCTGGAGGCTCAAGACGAAAAGATTGCTGAACAAGCTGCGTTGATCGAGGTTCAGTCTAAGGAGCTTGAGGAAACGAAGCTTAGGGTTAATGTTTTGGAAGGCAGGTTACTTGCCTCGGGGGAGTCTGGGTCTGGGATACCCACTTTAGAGTCAAGTGAACCTGCGTCTGTAAATCCCAACCCTGTACTTGAAACTGTTAATGAAAATATTTCTGTTTTGGATTACTTTTGTGTTGATGATATTCCAGGGCAACCGAGACCGCTGGCTGTTGACTATTCATTTGCGGACTTATCGTTTATTCAAAGAATGGCTAGTGGAGTTGGCTCTGAGGAAGAAACGGATAATGATTTTCAGATGAATGAGGATGTTTCGATTGAAGAGGAACAGTTGAATTCAGACGAAACGTATGATGATGCACATTCTGGGGAAGCTTATGATGATGCACCTATTATAGAGTCTGATTCAAGTGAAGATGAGAGACCTGCAAAAGCTCAACATGGAGAATCTAGTTCTGCTGCAACTCCAGCTCCAGAGACACAGGCACCGGACTCAGCAGCAAAGAAATTAACTGCTGAAGAAAAGAGAGAGAGAAATAAGAAATGGTGGCCTAAGGGACGAAATCCAGTTCCTATTCCAGTTAAATGTCAAGTGTACCGGGTTAGTCGAAATTATACCGGAGTTATTAAAAGCTGGAAGTGTCAGAGGAATCTTTTTATGATTAAGAGAGAAGATGGAGTTCAGTACTTCAGAATGCGTTTTGATAGATTGAGTACGTTGCCAAAAGGAGAGATTAATCGATTAGCTCAGCTTAAATTGATTAATCCGTTTGAGAATGATTATGCCGAGTTCATTCAGAGAAATTTACGTCGGGAAGTGTTATCGAAGACATATTCTAAATTGAAACCGACGTTGGGAACTCGGTATACATGGAAAAGGAAGATTGATCCAGTTACCAGGAAACCTATGGTTAAAGTTCATTATCCGCCTGCTAACTGTTTGACCGAGATACCTCTGGAACCAGTTCCTTATTATTTTCTGAGAAGACTTGTAAAATGGGAACTTGATCCACAGACTGGTGAAGCGGTTATTACTTTCGTTCCTGATTCTGAACCGTGGCCAGAAGTTGGAGGTATATGGAATTTGAAGCAAGCAACGTTTAGACTATATGATCCGATGAGTTTGATTAATTTTCATGAAAAAGATTTAAGAAAACTCTATGATGATCGGATTCGTGTTGGTCAAAAGAATGAGTTCAACATACGTTTAGCCGAGCAGTTTTACAATGTTGTTACTGTTTGCGTGGCTAATGGAATTCATGCCGATGGTCAATTTCCTTCGGGCTGGGTTTAAAGAAGATTTTTGAAGACCAAGCTGAAGACACGGGGGAGTTTGTTGGTACATGTTTAGTGTCTGTCAGTTGGTCTAGCTCGTAGTTTGTATTTAGATTTGCGTTTCCTGACTCCTGCGACGTAGCGCATAACGTCGCAGGTGCGACGTCAGGTTTTGGGCCTGCGACGTAGTCAACGTCGCATGGGCTTGGGCCTGCGACGTCGTGTGCGACGTCGCAGATGCCAGATTTTGTATTTAATCAATTTACGTTTTCTGTTTTAGGGTTGACGAAACCCTAAACATAATTAGTCGAAATCCCTGTAATCTGACCGATTATTATTCAATATAATACGTTTCGTTTGATATTTATTGTGTATTGATTATTCGTGTGTTTAGTTTATAACTTAATCGTTGATTCCGCAAACGATTGAGTGACTCGGTTCGTACTAGATCCAAGGTTAGGGACAAACAAAGACATATATATATATTTTTTTTTAACAACCTGGAAGCTTTATCCCATTCAACAACTTTTACATATAATATAATATCAAAGGTTAGTTATTACACATACTATCATTAAGTTATTTCGTTACAAACCCATAATCTAGTGGTGTTATTTATACAAACGTTTCACGCCAAACCAAAAGTAATCAAGAGTGCCCAGCTTGTCAAACGTTTCACCCAAAACCTCAGGAACAAGCATAATCAAATTTAACCTGTAAAAGTGAGGTGGGGGATTAGCACAAAGCTAAGTGAATAACGATTCCAACAATCTAACTTAGCATAAACAAAATAGTTCACAACAATCAACTAATAGTAACAATCAAATAGAGGATCGGTGGTTCTTGAGGTACCCTCAGCCCGCGGATGGCCCACCAAGAACACTTATAATCCACTGCAGGCCAATACAGAGATTTTACCGATAGTTCAATGCTATCTTTAATCAATATGGATGAATTCACAACGAATGTTCATCAAACCCATAAAGATTAACCTATAGCAACTAAACCCAACCGAAATTGACCTCTATCATTCCAACCTATCATGGAATGAGTCACTAGCAATCAATCAATTAACCGCAATCAACTTATCAATAAATCAATAATATCAATCTACTTAAAATTGATGTAACTAAATTGTTAACACCAATTTAAATTGTGAGAACCAGTCACTCACCTGTCTCTTCTCAAGCTTCACTCAAAGATCTAATTTTATTGAGTCATAGTCGGATCTGAAATACAAAAGAATTTCAAGTCAATTCTCATATCCTAACATACATAACTTAATATCAACAGGCAAACACATTTAAGTTATATAAACACAATATACTAGTTAAATCACATAATGCAGTTTACATCCAAAACAATCAGTCACACTGTATGAATCCGCCGGATTCTAAATGAATCCGCCTGGATTCAATTGAATCCGCCGGATTCAGATAGAATCCGTCGGATTCCCACCATTTCTCCATCTCAGAACTGGGACAGAACTTTTATAAGGAATCCGGTTGAGGAATCCACCCGGATTCAAGATGAATCCGCCGGATTCAAACTGAATCCGCCGGATTCCCACTGTTTTCCAGACCTGCACATTACCAAGTTCCTGCACAATTCAACTACGAACCAAAAACCACAAATCAACCAAACTGAGTTCTATACTTGCAATTCCATCAATATTTAGCCACAAGAACTTCTACTAACAACTTATAACAATGATTCAAGTACCAATTCATCACAATCCATCAAAATCACATATAACCTAATTCATCCATATTCAATCTAAAACTCAAGAAATCTATCAATTTCTTTATGAAATGATCATGAAATTAACTTAACAAAGCTAAGTGATCATCATACAACTATTATTTAAGCTTTTCAAACTCAAATTCACATCTATCAAGCAATTCATCTACTTACATTTTTTAGGTTAAACAAGAATCTTAACTCACCAAATCAAGAAGATGATTATGAAGATGATGATGATGGCTTAACAAGAAGATTACAACTTTAATCTTGATCACTTTTCACTAGCAATTTGTGTGGTGATTTTGATATAAGGTTTGTGAAATACATGAAGAACACAAAAGGAGTTTGGGAAACAAAACATAAGTCGGCCCCTTTTTCTTTTATTAACCGCCTCACTTAATTCACAGTGCAATATTATACCCCTTTTTGACCTATTGTCTGGAACCTCAGTTTCAATTGCGATAAAATTATTTTATTTTACCGTCACCTAGTATTATTTAAAACAAATAATATTTTACTAGTCACAATATTTCCTGAGGCTTATTTACCTATAAATTTCACAATCAAACACAAAATACATTTAAATATCACAATTAATTATAAAGAAATACCTTTTTCTCCTAGGCCCGATTTGGGGATGTTACAATAAACTTAAAAACATTGATTCTTTCAAAATCAACTAAACCCATAAACTTTATTAATGATCATATATCAACTTCATCATTTCTAGGTTAAGGCTTAGCTTATAATCATGATTACATTATCAACTAACCATAATATAATCTTTACAACCTTCAATTTCATATTAATCAAACTAATTTCATCAAACACACAAAAACCCATTTCTAGGTTCATAAAGAATCAATGAATTAGGACTTACAAAGTGATTAGAAGGATCAATAGATGATTACTTCATGTTATTGAAGCTTGAATCAAAGTTTTATAGCTCCAATTTCAACTCACAACTTGTTTTGTAAATTATAAATCGTCCCTGTAGGTTTTTCCAGTTCGGCCAGACACAACCAGAATGAAGAACACTATTTATTTATCAAGAACTTGAAGATTTATGATGATTTAGAGGTAAAGTTAGGGTTTTGATCTTTCCCTAGCTCTCAATCGATGATACTGATATTTTGGTGAAGTTTAATACGTATTACACACATATATTAGAAATATGTGTACTAGTTTTGTCCCCTTTTAGATCTATTGTCTGGAACTTAAAAACCAATTGCGAGACCACTAACTTTTGTTTTACCGTCAACTATGTTAATTTAAAACAGTTAATAATTTACTAGTCACAATAAATTATTTGACTATTTTCTCAATTAATTTCACCTAATGCAACTAAACTATTATCTGACATATTAAATAATAATTTAAAGTCAGAAAATATTAAAATACTCCTATACCCAAGAAATGGGTGTTACATTCACCAACCTTTTGGTTGACGCTTTTAGTGATGCATTCTCAGGTACACAGCAACAGTAGGGTTGCCCAACAGGATTTGCTTACTAGCTCGAGTCGCATGCATTTACTCATTTGGAGATTCCTCTACATTACTTTTGTAATAGATGTTATGTAATAGAATCTCTAGGATTTTACTCGAACTCTGAGCTGTTGTATACTTTTGAAATACTCATGTAAAAATGAAATATTTTTCGAACGTCTCATATAGAGTCGTTCACTGTACCTTTGTGCTTGATTAGTCGCACCCGATAATTGCTTCCGCTAAACATTAAATTTGGGGGTGCGACACAACCCAACCGGCGGTTGGAGGTCGGTTTCAGCAAGTATAAATAGAGCTCAAATCCCAGCCTTAAACCATACAATTTCTTGAAAGCTTAATTCGATCTTAGGGTTAAGATTGCGAATTAAAGTGCGACTTAGGAGCTAGAAAGCTAGGGTTTGAAGGTTTTCAACCCTAACGAAGATCGGTTCTTGTGTGGTTCGACCAAAGAAGAAAAGCACAAGGGTTGTGAGTGTTGTGAACGGCGTACTAGCATACCTATTGAGTTGTTGTCGTGTGTGCGATCGTAGAGAGGTTTTACTTTAAACCTTAATAGTTTATCTGGAGCTCAGCTAAAAGGTACATGATTCTTTTGTCAACTAATTATATATACGTGCTTATTCGCTTCCGCAATTGTGTGACAATATGATTATCTGTATGCTATACTCTAACAATCCTTTTATTCAGATAAATTACTAAAGGACATTACTTAAGGCTTTCCTACTGGAGATGCATAAAACAAGAAGTACTAACATGGCATCGACTGACATATTATCATTCGTACTCAACAAATTCTTTGGTTAGCAATATCAAAATTTACTAATAAGATGAATGTAGCTAAGTATTCGTTAAAATGAATATTAACTAAAACATTTCATTCAGAATGTAAACAAGCATATCACTATATAATGTAAAATCCAATAATTTATAAGAAACAACAAAATTAAAATTAAGAAAGATAATAGTAACACTTACTTGAAACAAGTCTATGAACTAGTGATTGCAACTATACACTCCAATTACCATATATAAATGAATGTGAAATAGGGGGAAAAAAACTGTAACATCCTGTTTCTGGGCCTGGAAATAAATTGTATTTTATTAAGTTTATTTGGTTTATTTGAAAATAAACGGTTAAAAGAGTCAACGATTTTATTGTGACTAATAAAATATTGATTGTTTTAAAAAGTTGAAGTTGACGGTAAAATAAAAGTATTTTGACTTTCGGGTATTTTCGGGTTCCAGACAATAGGCTAGGAAACGGGTATAATTTATACACATAATATTAGATGGGGCGGTGGGAAATATCTGGATCATTTCACCTACCTTTCCCCATTTCCTTTCTCTTTGTTTTCATTTTCTAAACTCTCTCATTTCTTCAAAGAAATCAAAGAACTAAATTGTGGTTTGGATTGTAAATACTTGAAAGAAGATTAAATCCATCTTGCTCATCATCTCTATCTTGTTGAATCGTTGTAAGTGTTCTTGTGTGTTTATGCAATAATATGATTTTGATTGAAAGTTAGGGTTAATGATTTTAATGAGGAATTGAAGTTAGAACTTGGTCATACATGATTATAGGATGATAACATGATAGATACTTGATGATTACATGAAGATTTGATGTTAGAATGTGTTTGTGTTCTTCATATTTAAGATAATAGTTAGGGTTTGGTGATTAAGTAATTAGATGATGAAACATGAGTTAGATTGTTGTTAGATGATGTTGGTTGTTGTTATTATATGATTATAGTTGATGTTTGTGGTCATTTTTATGGTAAAATTCGTGTTTGCAACTGATTTTGGTAAAATGGAGTTTTTGGGTTCGTGTTGTGTTCTTGCTAAAAGTGCAGGTCGTTTTTAAGCTTGCGAACGCGATCCCAGCTATGAACCCGGATCGCGTTCCATTGTGTAATCTCATTTCAAACGGATTTTTGTTCTTGCGAACGCGATCCTGCCACCTTTCCCGGATCGCGTTTCGTAGTGTAAAACGGTGACAGAATTATTTTCAAAGGGGAACGCGATCCCACCAATGTTTTCCGGATCGCGTTTGCATGAATTATTTTGAAGGATTTTGTAAATTTTGAAAATGCATAAGTGTTTAGAAAATGGTGTTTTTAGTGGCACTTATGGTTGACATTCCTTTTGTGGCACTTAAACGGTAATTTAGTGGCACTTTTTATTAAAAGAAATACATAATAATGTGAACGATTTTAAGGGGTTTCGGGGCTTAATGAAAGAGTTTAAAGTCAATTGGGTATTGTATATGATATTGCTTTAGTGGCACTTCCGTGACATTTTAGTGGCACTTTATGCTTAGAAATATATGTTTTGAAATATATGAATTTGTATTGGTATAAGATATACATTGATGAGGCGAGATACTGACTTGGTTATTATTTGTTTATTCAGATAAGCGGGCGGCAACTCAGTAATATAAGACCACTGAGTTGAAGATCTTGACTATCGGTGAGTGGAATTGTATTCCTCAGTTCAATTCCGTTGTAACGAGTGTGGTTGCAACGGATGAGCTCTTGGTTATTGGTAATGATTAGTAATGATTATTATAAGGCGATGATTATGGTTATTTCGTTTTGGATTACTTGGTTATGGTATTTGGATTATTTGGGTGTTATCATTATTGATTGGCATGATTATTATGCGGTATGATTAGGTATGCTACATATTGGCATGACGATTATGCTATATGTGATGCTTGGGCCTTCGGGCATATGTGATTTCAGAGGTCAACGCTGGTTGGGTTTGGGGCTATTGTTTGACTGGCAGGGTTTCCCGATACATGTAGTTGAGGGATGAATCCTCGTCAGTGAAGATAGCTTCCAAACTATCGGTAAGCCACTGTTGGGGCCGGCAGTGGTTGTAGGCTTTCGCTGGTTGGCTAACCAGGGGCCGCCGGTCCTCTTTGACGATACGTGCTTATGATTGCGATGCTTTAGGCGGTAATCATAATTTGTGTGCTTGTTGTTTACGATGCTTTAGGCGGTAAACATTACTTGTTGTTGGTTTGGTTTGGTTTGTTCGTTGTAGGCTTGTTATTTCTGAATTGAACCGTCGGTTACGGTTCCATTCACTTAGCATTGGCTAATCCCTCGTTGTTAATCTTTTTGCAGGCTTTTATTAGGTGTGGACCGGGTTGTAGATACTTAATGGGATGGCTGACTGTCACAGCGCTTACTCTGACATTTTTGGGAATCTAACTTTTGGTTTTGAATAGTTTTCTTAACGCCCGGTTGTTTAGTAAATGTTTGTAACTAAACTTATATATGTGTGTAAAGGTTTTGAAAGCTTGGTACCTTTGGGACTTATGTAATTAGGTAAATATGTTTTGGGACCACGCTTTTAATGTATAATATAAAGTAATATGATATGTTTCGGTTTGTAAAAGGCGGGGCCTTACAAAAACCCTAAAATTGAAATTTTCGAATTTAAAGATTGTATAAATTGAAATTAACGAAATTGAATGAATAATCAGAATCTTTCAAATGAATTCAATGTGTAATCAAGATATCGAATTGAACAATTGATTGAGAACTACAAAAAAACAGAGTAAACAACATGAACATGTTGTAATTGAAATATATTTTTATAAAGTATGATACAAAATCGTATTGTAAGTACAATTTTGTATACGATTAAAACTGAATTGTAACTATGAAACCTGTAATTTGATGAATCTATATGATACTTGTAATTTGATGAAGATTGACTGAATTGAAATTAGAGAGAAAATGAATCTAGATGACGATCTGTTTGTGTGTAAGTGAATTCTTTTTTTTTAATTAATGAAAAGGAATAACATGAAATTACTATCCTAACCTTCTCCCTGTAAACAAGTTGAAACGCAGGAACACAGTAAAGATGGTGTGCGTGAGTTGAATGCTGGAATTGGACGGTGGATGAACAGCTTCCCCCTCCCCCCAAAAGTACCCGTTCCCTCTGGATCATGCCACTATATATATATACGGAAGGGACCAACTATTACCGTAGCATGCAACTGGCTGACAAGTGCCGCCGATTAATTGGTAAAAAAGACAGCTCCGGATATGTTTAAATTAAATATAAGAGAATTCGAAGCTAAGGTGGCATGTAGATGATTTGGTTTTCATGTTGCAGCTCAAACGGCTGGTCATGTGTTCGAGCCAAAGTAGAATTTTATTTTTTCCTTTTTCAACTTTTTTTTTTCAAAATACAAGTTTACTTTACAGAAACAAATAGGTTTGTAATTTAACATTTGAAATTTCATTCATTTTGTAGCTTAGCTTAATTATATTTAACTTGCTTTGCGATTTTCATAATTGTTAAATACATGTAATAATAATTATTTCACTTTTTCTAACTTAATATCAAAGAACAACATATATCAATTATAATTATAATATAAACATCAATCGAGATCAACATATTGAACATCTACAGATGATGAAGGTTTCACTGAAGATTTAAATATTGGTATTAAAAGGGTCTAATTACATACCAACACAAGTAATAATAATGTGTCAAAATCACTTCCCTTACCAAATATACGGTTAAATTCATTATTGATATTTCACCGTCTTCATCTACATACTCTGAACTTTGAATTAACATAATTTGTGAATTAGTTACACGTTATCATTGTCATAAACACTTTTTGCATTTTTGTCAAACACCATCCCTGAAATAATATATATGCAGCTTTGTAGATAATTAACATTAACCTATAACTTTAATCTGTCTGAACAAGGGCCGTGCGTTGCACGGTGTTTGAATTAACTAGTATATATATATATATATATATATATATATATCACAACCTTTTATTGATGAGCACCTCATATACCACTAGCTCAAAGGAACATATATGTAACTTTATAACTCAGTGCATTCAAGTCAAGAAAAATGAAATCACAAATAGATCCTACGACCCTATGGTCAAGATCGAGAACCTATGTGAATCCTATGTTCCCAAAGATCACACGCAAGATCAACGCACTACCGTTCTTCAAGATTGTATAACTGTAAGATTTTAAAATTGGGAACAACCTTGCTTAATTCTTTTACTTTGCCACATTAACCAACTCTGTGAATTCAAGTTTTAACTGAGACGTGATATTTCATGATCCATTTATCAATATTTTTGAACAGAAAATAAAACTTTAAACATAAGAGAGACCTGATAAAAGAATCGTTGTAACATTCAACGGTTATTTTCTTTTTCTGTTTAAGTGTGTATTTAAAGTCATTCAACAAATGCAATAATCCACAAAAATTACACAATACTCCTGCCAAGACCATCAACAGCCAACCCGTCGGAAAAGGAAAATCAAATGAATTGTTAAAAACAACATTATAAACTTGTCTAATTTCTATGGTACCTCTTATGCATATGCAAAATTGGTGGAAGGAAATTCAGAAATCTGTCACATTTGATCATATTCTGTGTTCTTCCTGAGGTAATATCAGTTCTTGAAGATCATCAACCTCGGCCTGTTTCGTAATGTAAGAGTTGGTCAGGTGATTGTCGTATGAAAAACAGGAAATAAAATGTAAACAATCAGTAAAGGAGGCGAATTTGTCCCATTTACATGTGAACTGGTCAAAACGGCATAGCTAACTTGTATTTTAACCAATATATATGGGGTCAAACCAAAATGCAAGGGAACATTGAGTTTATTTTGGTAGTTGTACAAGTGGAGACAGCAAAAAAAAAATCAGGTCAAATACAGGTTGAATGTTGCCCCGACTGTTATTATTGCATTGAACCTCGTAACGATTTAATTTAAAAAATTATGTAATTCTTGAAATTAGTTAATAGTTGTAATTATAACTGACACAATAAAAAACTTCCGATCTAGGACAAGTGTCTCGGGCCAACCCGTTTTGACACGTTTCCCAATCCACCTGACCCACCCATTTGGCCACCTCTATGGGCAACAGGGTTACCTCATATCTGTTGCCAGCGTAAGTATACTTGACGTGCAGTTTCTTGGTTTCACCAGGGCAAGGATCACAAAAGCCCATAATTCCCGATTTCTTTACACCTTCATGTAGCTACAACAACAAAAACAAAATTATTATAAGGTATCAAGAAGACTTACATACGTCTAAATAGGGAACACTCTTCAACTTTACAATTTATATTGGTTACAGCGCAAATGCAAAAAGAAACATAAGCACCAAGACCCATTTGCCCTTCAACAATTAATGACAGGATGAAAACCCGCTAACTTCATAAATGGGTCTGTTTCTCTTTTAAATTACCAAAAAACAGTGACTCAAACACACGAATCATGTAAAAAAGGCATAACATCACCAATTGCCATGAATTCAAACCAAATATATTAAAAAACATACATTTTACGTACCTTAAGTTGCCCGGAATCGCTGACTAAGAAATTTAAAGGTATGGTAACATCCACCATTTGTGAAGCTAATTCGTCTTTATTCTCATCAGGATTGTCTATGTTTTTCAATGCTTTAGGGTTTCCATAAAATGCTTCAATAATGACCAATCCATTGGTCTCTGTTTGTTTATTTCGTTTCCGATTGGCCACCGTTTGCAGTAACTGCTGAGCTTTCTCTGCTGCTGCTTTTGCTTCTTGAACCTACAATTCACACAATGCTTATTTGACTTGGCGGTCAAACATTTCCTTTTTCAGATATGATAATGATAGGATATTCTAAACTTTACAAACTTTGACTAGAGAAGTGTTTAAATTTACGTTTCAAAGTGCTTACGTAATTCGAAGAATAAATAGCCAATAAACAAAATAATCAGAGTAACAAATACCTGAGTACGAGTCTGTTCCATATTCTCAAGTGCCTGTTGCTTTTCTCGTCTACGATAATAAGGTTTGAAAACGAGTGACTGCATACATATAAAAATTAATCATCAAATGTAATACAAGCCAAAGATAATACATTCAATGAATTGGACAATAGTTGTAGGACTATCAAATGATCATCAAATGCATCCATATGCACTTCCTTTGAACTGTGAAAGTTGTAACATTCGTTGATTTGGAGAATAGTTGTAGTGGGACTATCGTCAAATGTCTCAAATATCCTTTGGTAATGAGTAAAATTTTGGACCGAAATCAATAGCATTCGTTTTGTAGTGATAGATAAGTAGCTGTTTGTAGCTTGATAACTTTCTCTAATGAAAGCGTTGATAATTTCACACGAAAAAAGGCCCTAAATTAAACTTGTTGCAATTGTCATGGACATGCACTTTACAAGAAACATTTAAGGTTCGAAAAAGATTTATCTATATTTTCAAAAATTAACTTAAGAAACATTATAGAAAGTTTACCATTGACAAGATTTGCAATTGATTAATTTAGCATAGTGATCCCCAATCCACTTCAAAGGTAAATAATAACTCGTCTGTATTACTAATATTTACTTAAAAGACACGTGTAACACTATTTATGTATAAAAGCATACTCCCTCAGTACCTATGTCCCATGAATACTGAAAAAAAAAACCATTTTTAGGACGTCCAACAAAAAAAGCAGGCATTTAAAGAAGTTTTATGTTGAAATTATCTAAATTTTCTGGTCCTTTCTACAAGAAACCTGTAATCTTAAAGTGGGTCTTTAAGGTATTCTTTTTGTCATTTATTACATGGTATTCCACACCCATATAATAAAAGTAAATTGTTTCTCAAAATAGTCTAGCTAAAACAGTCTAGGTTAAAGATTGCAAATTTTGTGGGACAGAAAGAGCACAAACAAATGCAAACATATATATTTACAGAGCTAATGTTTCGAAGATGAAGAAATATAGGTTCAATTTTAGTTATACCTTGAGGGTAAAATAGAGTGAAGTTGGAAGAAGAAATGCCCCCGCAGCAAATCCAAGACTAATATCCCTCGAAAGAAAAATCTGCATGCAATAAATTGTCATACGCACAATCCTTTACAATAACCTTTGGTAATATGTTTACCAGAAAAAGTAAAATGCACAAAATATGGATCGGCTATGAGGCAACAATTTCACTTACAGGAACAACCAACTTTTGGGCACCACGATGTAACTCTAGTTTCCAGTATATACCCTACGGATAAAAGAATAGATCAATACAACTGATGAAAGACGGAACCCATATACAATATAGTTGAAGTGAAAGTAGTTAGAAGCGGTATTTTTTTTCATGTGATAGTATGTGGTACGTACCTGAATCCCGATTGTGTACATCATTCTGACAGTGCTGAAGTTTGATATTTTTCTTCCTCCCCCTATTTCAAGTTCAAGCGCAGAGCTACAATAATACCGTTAACACTTTAAGAAGTTAGTTTGCACATGCTAAGCACATACAGACTAATAATAGCAAAACGTAACGAAGTATTGGTTAAAAAAAATGTGGTTTGATATGTGTTATATGTCAAAGGTTTAAACAACTTATATCTATCATTTAGCATTGCAACATTAGATAAAAAGTAATAAACCAAATATAACAGCATAAAAGGAACAACAAAAGAATGATAACACTAAAACATATACCTTCCTATTTTTCCAGTTATACGGCCATGGGACTTTGAGGAGAAACGTCGAGTATAACGAGCAACTGCGCCGATTGCGCTTGTGCCAATCTGCAATATTTGGGAAATCATGATCATTATAAAGCAAAGCCATCACCCATGATAATCCCATCATTGCTACAAAAAAGGAAGCTTTTAGGCTAACAAAAGAATATGAGAAGACCTATATCTATCAGTTTAGTGCAATCAATTGTTATAGATTCAATGATCTTTCATATAGTTCAGTTTTTAGCATTAACTTATAAAACATTTGGACATCATTTAGTCAACGATTTGAACTCTTCCTCCCTCTTCAACAGAACAACTCCCTCCATTATTTCGATAGATGGCACAAGTCTAAATGTCAAATTCACTATTTCTTGTTCCAATCCTTAATAAAAATAGAATCCTATTTCGTTTTTCTAGGAGAAAGTAATGATTACATCGAAGGTAACGAAAATAGAAAAGAAAGTGATGCTAACAATGAAAGACATCGAGTAATAAATATATCCAAAATACAAGTTTTTAATGCATGATGTACAATGACTTTAAAGCGTGTTTCGGATATATACGTAATTTTTTATTTTTCCATGGACATATATGAAATTGCCCCTAGATATAAAGTTGGCATAAAAGTTTGGGGCAATTACATATTTCCCCCTAACATTTTGCAAAATAACATATATACCCAAGCATGCATTAAAAATCAATGTACATCATGCAATAAAAACTTGTATTTGGGTATATATGATATTTTGACAAGTTTTGAGGGGGACATATGTAATTTTCCCTAAAAGTTTTGACATTCATAGTCGGATAACAAGTCGATATCCTGAAGAGCAATGGCTTCCGAAATTTTATCATAACTCAATAGTCGATCCTATAATTGGTTTGGCATACAGAATCCAACCTTTAAAACTTCAGTTTCAATAGCATTTTAGAAAACAAAAAGCATCACTTCCAGAATGTTCTTAGCAATGAGATGAAAAACAAAAAAAAACAAGTAACTAACAAAATTTTTTTTACCCTAATCTCTCCAGCGGCAGCCATCTTTTGTTCTTTCTTTCGCCATCCAACAGCAACTGATGAGTCTGACCCTAGATTCAACTCTATCTGAAAAAAAATGAAAAACAAGATGTAAAATAGTACAGATTAAATCAAAATGATAAATATAGTAGCAGCTACAGTATTAAACAAAAATTCTAGATGACATTCAATTTCTAAAGTTATACTAAAAGGATATAACCATATAACATAGATAAAAGTGTGTTGTAGGCCTTAATGGCTCAAGGTTATCTTGCGTTCATCACCTTTTGCATAAAAAAACTGTGCTCTAACCACAGCACATTAAACAAAAAACTCCACTTGCTTTCAATTCCACATGAGATATATAAACCACTTTCTATATAGCATATAATAACAATGATTTGGATTACGTTATCACCCAAGTGATAATCCCGGACTTTTTTGAGAAGCCTAAAAGAATCCATTTATATGAAAAGGGTTATAAATGAAAGAGCTTCTTACACTTGCATTTGATGTTGGGGAGAGCTGACGGTTCCAAGCATTAGAAAGATTGATTGACCCGTCTCTTAGTGACATGGCAAGTCCCATTGTTGCACTGGCATGACGCGACAGCTGACTGAACCAACAAAGCTAGAAATCAAGAAGACCTCCAACAACAACAACAACAATACACAATCCCGCGTATGCAGGGTATGGGGCAAGAAGACCTCCAACTATACAACAATTTAAACTCTAAAAAATGAATATAAAAAGAAACAACTATATACCGAGATGTCTGTACGCCAATCAATCCACGCAAACCAGCAGAAGCCATGATTTCTACGGAGGATACAGAAGATAACTGGTGCCTAAAAACAGCATTAGCAGCTGCATCACCATCACTTCCTTTTACTGCAAGAGTCCCGCCAACAGCAATAACATTGTTTTTTGATATTTGAGATTGGATTTCACTGTTCATCGACATTCTGCAAATTTATAATGATTCAAAATGTCAAGATTTGCATCACGTTAGGAACCAATGATGATAAGTGGTGTCTAGCATTATCATGTTGTGGTTCACATTTATACAGCATCAAAATAGACAGATACTATTACAGGTCTTGTGAGGAGAAATACAGATGGGACCTATTATTCAATGTTAGTTCTACAATTTTGACTTCAAATGACAAAGTATTATTTTACTGCCTCGAGACTGAGATTATACTTATTGTACCTTTTAACATGACATTGTATTTTCCCTCAAATCTCTCCTACGGAAGCCAAACTGCAAGTAGCTTCTTTGATATTCCTAGTCTAAGTAAAAAAATGGTAGAGAAATAAGTAAGAATAGTACATTTATGATAGAGCTGGCAATGCATTTCCTAAAAATTGGGTCATTTTGGGTTATGTTTAATCTATAACAGGTCAATTGGATTATGCTGAATGATTTACCTAAAAATTAAAAACAGGTCAAAAAGCTTGGAGGTGAGATTATTCTTGTATAAATATAATAACTATAGTCATCTTAGCACATTATGGATATAATAATTAATATTCGAAAGAATAAAGAAAAAATGTGTTTCCAACTTAGACCTGCCCATTTTGCGACCTATGACATTTGACATCATCTTTTGTATATATTTACTACGAATATTAATGTAAGTGTGAAAGTACCATAATTACAAAAATTACTACAATGCCCATACACGTATTGGTTGATTTAATCTAAAACATAGATATAGTCAAGAATCAGAAGTCATACGCTCTCATTAAACCATGCCCAGCTAGAAAACTTGGAAGTGATAATTGTGCTAGAATTACACCAGAAGGTTGAAAATGGGCAGACTTTTTTTCTTCTTCTCTTCTGCGTTTTAGTCTTTCGAGTTCTTCTTTAATTTCTTCTGCTTTATTTAACTTTGGACCAAGTTCTAAACCAGAGGTTAACCCTTCCATACCATATATATCATATATCTGTCTTTTATTCTCATCACACAATATCTCATACGCTTCACATATCCTCTGAAAGTTCTCTGTAGCTACATCCTTCATCTGAAATCAACAAGTAAAATATCCGTGAAATAATGAAAAGTTAGTTTATTACTCTACAGTCATACGCAACCTCAATGATCAGTCATCTTCATTCATTAGCTCCATAAAGTATAATTAAGGTAAATAGAATCATATTTCGTTAAACAAGAAGACACTGTTTTTTATTATATGGTTCATCGCTAGTAGTGACTTCATAACGACACTATACAATATTTACAACAATATTCCAAGAATAGAACCCAAGAGATTTGGAGCTTAATTTAACACACATTAAGTAATTTTTTCCTATGAAACGCAAACTCGCAAACCTACTACCCCATGGTTCCTTGAGAAGCATATACACCGAATATCAAATTGATAGTTTCCATACGCATTCTGTTAGAAGCTACCAACACTCTTCCATTTCGATTGTTTCTATTTGATTAATTCCAGAGGTGTAATTCTATACATCAGACCACAAAAATAAATGAGCAAAACTAACCAAGAATCACCAAAACATAAACAAATCCTAACCATAGCCCATATCTCCTTATAATCTCAATAACAATCAATCCAAACATATAAATCATACTAATCAAAAAATCAAATTACAACAATTTATTGAGATAAAGTAACAAACTTTTAGGAAGCATAAAACAAAAAATCACTAATCACAGACAGCCCATCATTAAAATTTAAATAAAATAAGCAACAACAAAAAAAGGGATTGATTGCCTGTTGAGCTTGGTATTTATCAGGGTGATAAATTTGAGCCCATTGACGATAAGCTTTACGGATTTCTTCATCGGAAGCTTCTGGAGATACATGAAGTAAAGCATATAATTCTTTATTATTTGATGCAGCACTATCTTCAGCTTCTTTCATTACTTCAAAATTGAGGTGGGATTAGATTCCCTATTTTAGGGTTCTATGAATACAGAACTGAAAAGGGTTTTTTTTTTACTTTATTGAGTAAAGAAGATTACTGCAAACATGAGATGAATAGTGGGTATTCTTGATTGCGGACTGTACGTTTGTTATTTGGGGTTTTTCGAGGGTTTCAAGTGATGCAGTAATGTTGTTTGTGGGCGTGTGTGTACATCAATCCAGTGAACGTGGGTCCGAAGAAATTCTTTTGCAACTTTACACAATTAGCCCTTTTGGTTTGTGAGAAATGTCGTTCTTGACACCACTTGATGTTCACACTTCACAATATCGATATATTTGCAAAAGCGCTCTCAAACGCTGGCCCTTTGTATATGACGTAACGAGTTTTAACTGGTGACTTATGCTCAACTATTCAAATAAGTGATTGTTGCCCTCCTAAGTTTTGTGATATGTTATAGGGGTCTTCCTAAGGATTACGATGGCAAAAAGAAAAAAGATGTAAAAAGCTGAAAAACAAACTAAAAAGGTCAGGTATAAACTCGAGTTATATGGAATGGAACCGGGTTTGGGATACACCCAATACTTAGCGTGAAAATTTTACATTGAAAGTATTGTGACCA
Organism: Helichrysum umbraculigerum; assembly: GCA_949592205.1. Classification (NCBI taxonomy): domain Eukaryota; kingdom Viridiplantae; phylum Streptophyta; class Magnoliopsida; order Asterales; family Asteraceae; genus Helichrysum; species Helichrysum umbraculigerum. Next base: position 118,591,212 of record CATIUR010000003.1, on the reverse strand, counting down.
TTGAAAAATAATCTGGGATACTCAGAACCCGACGAGAAACACAAAATACCGGCATTTGATAAACGTAAATTTCAACTGGACGAGTTTGTGACGGGAATGAGATAACCTAAACATGTCGCGAACACAACCCATTGCTATCCCTAGATGTTCAAGCGGCGGTAATTGATCAATTTTCAAAGATGATGTAAGATTTGAATTATACTAAATCTAACTCTTATAATACGATCTAAAAAGAATAGAATCTATTTGTATAATAACTATAGTGTCAATTTGATTTTTCATTTTCATTTTATTACTTGAGGAAAGTTCAAAAAAGAATGACAAAAAAATGGAAAATGGAGGAACCAATAGGATTGCTCCATTTCAAATACCTATTTCCACCTTTTTTTTTTCAAATCTAAATATCTCACAAATCTAAATATCTCACAAATCATATGTCTACAAATTATAAAAATTACATATCCGGAATCAGCGTCTTTTTCCAAATCTAAATATCTCACAAATCATATGTCTACAAATTATAAAAATTACATATCCGGAATCAGCGTCTTTTTCTCTTCGATTTTAGATCCAACAAGATATACTTTCGACGAAGTTTTTTTTTTTTCCATTTTTTTTGGGTTTTAGAATCTTTTAATGTGAAATCACATGTGATTTAACACTAAAAAATAATCACACCCGCTTATATTTCCGATTAAACTTTAAATTCAAATCATTGATGATGTAAAGAGATTAAGACATGAAAAACTAAGGTGTAATCACATTCGATTGAATATCAAACTATCAATCACAAGTGTTTAAAGAGTAATAAAATACGGATTTTCAAACCATTGACTAAGAATTATACAATCAAGTAAAAATCAAGTTAAAATCATACATAAATTATCATATATCGATAAATTTCTCATCAAATATCAATTTTTAAATGAAAATCATATGTGATTATATACAAAATCATATGTGATTATGTAACAAATCACTTGTGATTAAGTGTACAAATAACAATCACATGTGATTTTTAATGAAAACTATTGCAATTTTTAATTTTTTATTTACAACTATTAATGTGGGTGAATATTAAGTTATAATCACGTGTTAATTAGCAAATACCATGAATAAATAATCGTGAACAAATTTTTTTTTTTTTTATCATAAATCACATGTGATTATATTGTGAAATCCGGTAAAAAAAACGAAGAAAAAAAATTCATCGAAAGTATATCTTATGACATCTCTAATCGAAGAGAAAAACGCGCTGGTTTCGAATATGTAATTTTTATAATTTATGGACTTACGGTTTACGAGATAATTAATCAAGGGGGTAAAAAATAGAAGTGGGTTTTGTAGAGAAATGAAAGAATCCTATTGGTTCTCCCATTCTCTACTTTTTTAACATTCTTAAAAGAACTCACCTCTTTATTCCTTATTGTTTACATGGAATATCTTATATACTTGGTGTCTATTTAGTTCGCGGAAATTACAAAATTAAAGTTATCAAGGAATTGAAATTTTATAAGGAACGTAATTTTTTTAAAGTAAGAATTCATATTACTTTCACTTGAAATTTTACGGAAGTTGTACAGGGCTGCAGGCTATCTAAAATAAGCCCAAAAATTACTTTCACTTGAAAAGCCCAATGGAGTCCCTATATAGAAATATGATATAAACCCTCGATTATTTATGTACCGGCCGGCCACGGGGGTTCATTTTTGACTTTTCTGAAGCTAAATAAATGTGTTTGGTTGAAGCTAATGTAATTAAAATTCATTCATTAACATAAACTAGGGAGTAGGGGAAAATCACAGAAATGATCCGTTGACCATACCTGTTTAAACAAATTAATCCGTTGACCGAAGGATTGAACAAACTAATCCACCATTTGGCGCCAAAAATGGCGCCCCGGCGCCCCACCAATTGTTAATACGTTTTTAATCCGTTAGTCAAAGATTTATTAGTATTTAAACAAATTAATCACATTAATTAATCCTTAAACGCAATTAATACGTGGGACCGGCGCCAAATGGAGTGGACCCGGCGCCCATTCATTTAAATCGCACCACGTGTTCATACCCCGTGACATCCAGCGCCATGCATGGACCCGGCGCCCCACCTAATGGGCCCGGCGCCCCTCCTTTTTCAGACCTCGTGTTTGGGAAAAGAATTAAGTCACATCGACGCCCCTTGGTTGTCACATTCGGCGCCCCACTACTCACAAACATCACCATCATTGGCGCCATAACCCTAAATACATTCGGATTCCGCAATTACATTATTATATAATTCAGGGGCGCCATTTTTCATTGATCCGGCGCCGAAGGTTTTTTTTTTTCACATTATTATTTATTATTATTATTATTATTATTATTATTATCACAGATTTTATTATTACTAGCTATTATTATTTTATAATAATAATAATAATAATAATAATAATAAATAATAATAATAATAATATAATAATAATAATAATATAATAATAATAATAATAATCCATTTTAATAATAATAATAATAATAATAATAATAATAATAATAATAATAATAATAATAATAATAATAATATAATAATAATAATAATATTATTATTATTATTATTATTATTATTATTATTCCATTTTAATAATAATAATATGAATAATAATAATATTCCATTTTAATAATAATAATAATAATAATAATAATAATCCATGGCAGATTCTTTAGCGCCATAATTTATCAAACTTCGATCAGCGCCCTATGATATATTTTATTTATATCAATTGCGCCCCTGATGTCATTGGATTCTTGATTTGTGGACGGTAGAGAAGGGAAATTTAGTACATTATTATTATTCGCTTATTGTTGCGTTCTCCTTATAAAAAGAATGACTGTTAACTCCTTTCAACCCGTCTCTCAAAAACTCTGTATGTTTGAAAAAATGAGTTCAGAGAGTGTTAAAATTCTTTTGTGTTGGGGTGGATCGTGGGAAATTGTAAACGGCGTGTATGAATATTTGCCGGTCGGATTACCTAGACGAGCCATTAGTTTGCCAGAAAATGTAAAGCATTCGAAGTTGAAAAAATTGATAGCTAAAAAGGCTCGTTTAGATGTTCAACTAGAATTCAAATTATGTTATAAAATGTCAACTTTCACACACCCGGTTGATATTTTTGACGACGAAGATGTCGGTTTTCTAATGGAAGTTGTTCGTAATAACTCATATGGTGATCTAACATTATTTGTAGTTCATCAAATGGGTCTCAGTAGTGGAAGCAATCAACCTCATGTTCTCGGTCCTTCAACGGGATATCATCCCCAACAGATCAACGATTACCCATCCCAACAAATAAATACATTTGACCTAAATACATACCCTACCCCAGAATTAAATCAGTATCACACCCCTCAAAGTAGCCAGTACCCAATTCATAATCCATTCGTTTTTTTCTCTTCGATTTTAGGTCAGTTCTTTAATAACAAAGACGAGCTAAAAGTTTTTTTAGGTATTAAATGTCTGGAAGATGGGCGTGAATTCAGAGTAACTCAATCATCAACCACAAGATTTGAAGCACATTGTGCCAAAAAGGGTTGTGATTGGTTCTTCAGAGCTACAAAGCTACAAAATGATGATTCAGTGTTTCAAGTTAAAACCCTAAAAGACCACCACACATGCTCTAAAACGCAAACTAATCCGAATCATCGTAATGCAAACAAACATGTATTGGGTCACATACTTCGTGATCAATTGAAAGATAGCAGTAGGGTATATCGTGGGAGCGACATCATGATCGATTTAAATCAAAGATTTCAAATAGATGTGTCTTATTCTCAAGCTTGGCGGGGAAAGTGTCGTGCGATAGAATTGTTAAGGGGGACCGATGAGGAATCATTTTACAAGCTACCCATTTATTGTCACAATTTGAAGAAGGCTAATCCTGGTACGGCGACCGAAATTAAGACCGATAATCTAGGGAGGTTCGAGAATCTTTTTGTTGCTATTGGGGTTGCGGTTAGTAAATGTTTATCCTTGTTGTACTTCTTTTTTTGTATTTAATATAACTAACAAATCTGAATTGCAGCTTCGAAGTTTTGTTTACTACTTAAGGCCAATACTCATTATAGATGGTGCACATTTAAAGGGCCGTTACTTGGGAACAAATTTCTTAGCAGTGGGAATGGATGCGAATAATCAAATATTTCCTGTGGCATACGGAGTCGGTAAAACGGAAAGTGGCGAGACTTGGATATGGTTTTTGTCAAAGCTTAAGGAGTGCATTGGTGAAATACCTGGTTTGGCATTCATATCTGACCGTGCAGCATCCATCGATCTATCAATAAGGCAAGTTTTCCCGCATGCTTATCATGGTTTATGTTGTCGACATTTGATGGTAAATTTAGGGTTAAACACAAAAGAGAAAAAAATGTTCCAAAAATTATACTGGAAGACATGCAAAGCATATAGGGTTTCAGACTTTGAGGAATGGAAGGCGCGCCTTGAAGCAGCGGTCCCTACTACTTCTCGTATTATGTTGCAAGCCGGTGTGCATAAGTGGTCACGAGCACATTTTCCTGGTGAACGTTTTAATATAATGACTTCAAATAGTGCAGAGTCCATTAACGCCTTATCTAAATATGCACGTAAACTTCCAATCATTATGCTAGTAGAATTTCTTCGACAATCTGTGCAAGATTGGTACTTCGTTCGGCATGAAACTGCAGGTAAAGTTTCAAAATTAGTTAATTCAGTTTACTGTTGGAAACTAGGCATGGGGGCAAATGGTGGTTGAAATCCTCCCATTGGTGTGTACGAATCCCCAAAACCAGGCATGGGGCCATAGTGAGATTGCTGAAATGTTGGCTTGGGTGGCGACTGGGGTCTAACATCAAAGTGTGTTGGTGGGGGCCGTGGCTTCTTTGAACGAGGTCTGACGTCCATACCATTAAAAAAAACGTTCACTAGCTATCCACCAGTCCATCTGTTGCTCCTCATGTGTTGGCACCAAACCCAACAGTGGTAAATGTCCGGGCTGATTACAAACAAGTTAATGTCTTATTAAAAAAGTAAGTTTACATATTAAATGTGAGGCTAATTTATTTTTTAGAATAACCTGAAAAACTGTAGTGAGGAATCTCCGTGTAACCTCCCACGGACAGCCAATGATGGTCCTCCTCCAAGCAATGGCTCTAGGGATTACACCTTCACTTTTCGTACAGTACCCAGAAAGTTGGCCGTGTGGAATTACCTCATAAATCCATATCTTTTATACAGTACCCAGAAAATGTAGGTATAAATAAAAGTTAAATTCGTCAAGTATAAAACAGAATAACTAAACAAATGTAGATATAACTAAACAAATGTGGACATGTTACCTTAAAGGCCCAAACAAAGCCGGCTAATGAGTAACAAGTGCGCGACTCTGAAGTCTTATCTGTATGATGTAACTTCTGACGTTTTCCAAGCGCATTACGTAGTCTGGGGAAGGTTTCATCCCACAAGTAAGACCCCCACGGAAATTGGTTCCATGCATTTAAGTCTTCGAGAAGGACTAATGTAACATCCTCTCCACTGGCCTGGTATTTTTCTATTTATAATTGAGTATTTAATAAGTTTTAAATAATTTTGCGATATAAATTTTTAATTGTGAAAGTTGGTGAAATAGGTCTTAGGACTTATTGTGTATAATGAAATGTTGCTTGTTTTAATATATTAATGTTGACGGTACAATAAAATGAATTTCTCGCATCTAGCAATTAGGTGCCAGACAATAGATTTAGAGCGGGTATAAAATACCCATTGTTTGAGGCCGGTTAAATAAAGGGCCGATCCCTTTATTGGGATCACTTTACCAATTTCATTTCTTCTTTCCCTTTCTCTAAACACATAAACCCTAACTTACAACTTTAGATTTAATCATCCATTGGAAGTGGAATTGAAGTGTAATTCTTTACTTGTATCATTATCATCATCTTCTTCTTCTTCTATTCATCATCATCTCCATTTTAAAGGTAATGAAGCTTATAAGTTCAAATGTTATATAGAAATGAAATGATGATTTGAGATGATTTTTGAGTTTAGATGGTAAATACTTGTGATATATGATCATATGTGTGCTTCTTAACTAGTTATATGCATCAAATCCATGATTAAGAGCTTTGGTTGAGTTTAGTTCGAGCTGAAATGTAGTTGCAGGTCTGACCTGAGATGGAACGCGTGTGAACGCGATCCAGAAACCCTTGCCAGGATCGTGTTTCTCTGTTATAAAAGAAATTGATATGTTTTCTTCTTCGAAACGCGATCCAGCCGCAATTACCGGATCGCGTTGATTAGCGTATTTTGGTTACATAACTTTTTCCTTATTATGAACGCGATCCCGCCTTTGTTCCCGGATCGCGTTGCCAAGTGTTATTTGATGACCGAATGTTTTCTTCATTGGAACGCGATCCCATCACCAGTAGCCGGATCGCGTTTGTCTGTTAAATTTTGATGATTATGATAGTTTGTGAACCTGAGTTTATATAATATAAATAGTTATTATTATTACTCATTGTAACTTGAATTGTGAAGTTGACTATTATTAGTTAGAAACCAGTTACTAACTTGATGTTATGTGGTACTTACAGATAAACCAAAGATTCAGTGATTAGAAGCTAAGTGTGGATATTTCAGAGGTATCGGTGAGTGGATTCAGAGCTCACCATTTAATTTAGTTGTGATCATTTGATTGCAATGAATAAACGTGAATATGTTTTGTTGATTAGTTGATATACCTTGTTGACTGTGAACCTATGTGCTGTGTGTTTGGCCTTCGGGCATCAGTTGTTAACGAGGTCAACCGGTTGTTAAATGGTTGGTTGAACTAGGCAGGGGTTGAATGAATGATACAGAGTCGTACTTCATTTGTTGTGTGTTTGATTCTGTATTTGAGTTCAACTACCACTAGTTATCGGTCTCGTCCGTATGGCCATACGGATATGGTTGGGTAAGTGTTCTTGGGGAGCCACCCGGGCATTACGGTTATCCCCAGAGCCACCGATCCTCGTTAAGTTGTTGTTGATTTGTTGAATATTGTATTGCGGTTGTTTGAAGCAATTATATGATTATGCTAAGTTAGATGTTGGGTTATGAACTCACTCACTTAGCTTTGTGCTAATCCCTCGTATTTACTTTCTGCAGATTATATTTTGAATAGGTGAGTAGCAGAAAGTAGATGCTCTAGGAGCTGGGGAATGTTTTGACAGCTTGCTACTCTGATTATATTTTGTAACAGTTAATGCTAAGTTTCATATAATACCCCGTATTATGTGTTTGTTAACCATGTTTAACTTGACATGACTTAACTTGTGATCGGTTTATGATTTAGTTCTAACGTATAGTAATTAAATATGTTTTAAATCTCTTCGCTTCCGTGTTTTCAATATAATAATATTATGGAGAATGAGGGGTGTTATAAGTTGGTATCAGAGCATGGTTTTGGGGTAATTGAGCATTGTAGAATGTTCAATCCCAAAACTGTAGCGTGGTATGTCAAACATTCCTGGGTATTGGATTTAGCATTGGTTGTGAAATTGTTAGTAGATAGGTACTAACGATTAACAAGTTTCAAGTGTTGTGTTGATTTCAGAAATGGCAGATGACGAACAACCGATCCCCAACCCCAATAATGCCTCTCGGTATATTGTTCCTCCTGCTGCGACTATTAATCGTGAAGGTACATCTCATCAAGGCGGTGAAGAAACCAATAGGGATGAGTATATACATGAGATAGAAGATGAATTGATATTTCTGAGAGAGTTTAAAAAGGAAAGCTGAGGAAGCTGCAGCTAGACAACTTTTGCAACAACAATCTTCGGTGTTTGGTGCTAGTCCATCTTCTCAGACTAATAAGATGTGTACTTTTAAAACTTTTATGTCTTGCAAACCACCGGAATTCCATGGAAGTACCAATCCAACTGTGGCTTTAAATTAGTTAAGAGATATGGAACGCAAGTTTGATGTGATTAGCTGTGAGGAAGAATCCAAGGTCAAGTTTGATGTGCAGTGCCTGAAGGACGATGCCATGGTTTGGTGGGATTCAATTACTGGGCATTTTACTCCACAACAAAAGGAATCTTTACGATGGAATGAATTTCATCAAGTAGTGCGTAATCAATATTGTTCTGATTTCCATATGGCACAAATTAGGAGGGATTTTGTGAACCTTCAATTAACGGATAATATGACCATGGAGGAGTTGATAGCTCAATTTACAGAAAAACTTCGATTTGTACAACAATGGGTTCCGGAGGAGAAGACGAAGATAGAGCAGTTTGTGGATACTTTACCCCATAACTATCGTACTACCGTGAGACTAGCCACTAGTTTATCTCAGGCTTTTAATCTTGCTCGATCCGTGGATAGTGACATTAGAGGGTCTCGTGAAACACGATCTAGAGATAATTCTTCAAAGTCTAGAGCGGATTCCTTTGGTAAAGGGAAATCAAATTGGCAAGGGAATCGTCAGACAAAGAAGTATGTTAGTAAGAGTAGTTCGTCGGGAAGTTCGAACTGGTGTAGTACATGCAAATCTAGACATTCAGGGCCGTGTACTCCGCAAACAAACAAGTGTCTGAAATGTGGTGATCTTGGTCATGAGATAAGAAATTGTCGTTATCCGAACTTTGTGTGTTGGACTTGTAAAAAGGAGGGACATCGAGTGGGTCAATGTCCAGAGGCGGGGAAATCGAGGCTTGGTTCGGTTAGGAGTTCGGCATCTTCCGGTCAGAAAAGGAAGAATCCTCCACCAGCAACCAGTCGGGCTTTTCAAATGACAGTCAATGAGGCTGTACATACAGAAGATGTTATAACTGGTACATTCTTTATAAACTCTGTACCGGCTCGTGTTTTATTTGACTCTGGTGCTACTTGTACTTTTATATCTGTATGCTTCTGCGACAAGTTGAAATTAGTGCCTACTGTGATAACCAAACCCGTAGAAGTAGAAATTGTTAGCGGTAAATTAGTTCATGTTACCACCTCGGTGACTGGAGCTAATATTGTGATTGATGACCGAACTTTCCCTATTTCATTCTTGTTGATGCCAATTCCTAGTTTTGACGTAATAGTTGGTATGGATTGGTTAAGTCAGAATAGGGCTAGCATTGATTGCCATCAAAAGTTGATTAGGATCCCAATCTCCGACGGGTCATACGTTGTGGCTCGAGGAGAACGGGATGGTATGTCTATTCCCCTGATTTCGATGATGAAGGCTAGGAAGTCATTATCCAAAGGTTGCGAGTCCTACTTAGCTTATGTAGTTGATGCTAAACTTGAAAGAAAAGTTATTTCCGATGTACCGGTTGTGTGTGAATACTCTGAGGTATTTCCTGATGAGTTACCTGGGTTGCCACCAGTTAGGGAAGTTGAGTACCGTATTGATCTTGTGCCGGGTTCGTCGCCTGTAGCTAAAGCTCCTTATAGGTTAGCGCCTTCTGAGATTCGCGAAATGATGAATCAGATACAGGAACTGTTAGATAAGGATTTTATTAGACCTAGTTCTTCGCCGTGGGGTGCACCAGTATTATTTGTGAAAAAGAAAGACGGGTCTATGCGCATGTGTATTGATTATAGGGAGTTGAACAAGAGAACGGTAAAGAATAAGTACCCTCTTCCTAGAATAGATGACTTATTTGATCAGTTGCAGGGTTCTTCAGTGTATTCTAAAATTGATTTGAGATCGGGTTATCATCAAGTCCGGGTTCGTGAAGAAGATATTCCGAAAACTGCTTTTCGTACTAGGTATGGGCATTATGAATTTTTGGTTATGCCTTTTGGTTTGACGAATGCTCCAGCGGTATTTATGGATTTAATGAATCGGGTTTGCCGACCTTTCTTGGATAAATTTGTTATTGTTTTCATTGACGACATCCTCGTGTATTCGAAATCTGAAGAGGAGCATGCCATGCATTTAAGATTAGTTCTGGATACGTTGAAGCGAGAACAGTTGTATGCTAAGTTTTCTAAATGCGAATTTTGGATTCGAGAGGTTCAATTCTTGGGTCACATAATTTGTAAGGATGGTGTGAAAGTGGACCCAACTAAAGTCGAGGCTGTGATGAAATGGAACGCCCCAAAGTCTGCTTCGGAAATAAAGAGCTTTCTTGGATTAGCGGGTTATTACCGGAAGTTTATAAAAGATTTTTCTAAGATTGCGGGTCCGTTAACCAAATTAACCCGTAAGGATGAGAAATTCGTATGGACTGATCGTCAGGAGCATGCATTCCAAACGTTAAGACAAATGTTGTGTCAGGCACCGGTGTTAGCATTACCGGAGGGTTCAGATGATTTCATTGTTTATTGTGATGCTTCTTTTTCGGGCTTGGGCTGTGTTCTTATGCAAAGGGATAAAGTTATTGCCTATGCTTCTCGTCAGTTGAAACCGCATGAAAAGAATTATCCCATTCACGATTTAGAATTTGCAGCGGTTGTATTTGCCTTAAAACTTTGGAGACATTACTTGTACGGAACTCGATGTGTTGTTTGTACTGACCATAAAAGTCTGCAATATGTGTTTTCCCAAAAAGAGTTGAACATGCGTCAGAGACGATGGCTTGAATTAATCAAAGACTATGATTGTGAAATTAGATATCACCCAGGCAAAGCTAATGTGGTTGCGGATGCTCTAAGCCGAAAGGGTGCTTCTGATCGAATCTTTTATCTGAAGGTAAATGTTTCCTCTGACTTGGTTGATCGAATCAAAATTGTACAATTAGAAGCTTTGTTGGATCACAACTTAAAGTCCGAAATTATGTTGAAAAGAAAAGATGAATTAGTGGACGATTCTAGAGGATTGAAAACTTTTAAGTCTCGGGTGTGGATTCCTTTAATTGGCGGAATTCGGGATACGATTTTAAATGAAGCTCATAAGTCTAAGTTAACTGTTCATCCCGGTAGTACTCGAATGTATAACGACTTAAAACCTTTGTATTGGTGGCCCACGATGAAAACTGACATTGCACGGTTTGTTGGTAATTGTCATATCTGCGCGCAAGTTAAAGCTGAACATCAAAAGCCGTACGGATCACTGAAACAGTTGGAAATTCCCGAGTGGAAATGGGAACATATAACCATGGATTTTGTAACTAAACTGCCGCGTACCATTCGAGGTAATGATATGGTTTGGGTTATTGTAGATCGGTTGACAAAAAGTGCGCATTTTCTTGCTGCGAGTGAGACCACCTCTTTGACTAAGCTCGCCCAGTTGTATCTTAATGAAATTGTATCAAGACATGGTATTCCAGTGTCAATTGTGTCAGACCGAGATTCCCGTTATGTTTCGCATTTTTGGCAGAGTCTTCAACAAGAATTGGGTACCCGTGTAAATCTAAGTACAGCGTATCATCCTCAAACAGATGGTCAATCAGAACGAACGATTCAAACATTAGAGGACATGCTTCGTGCCTGTGTGTTGGAATATGGAGGTTCATGGGATTCACATCTTCTGTTGGTCGAATTTGCTTATAACAATTTGTATCACTCTAGTATCGGTATGCCTCCGTATGAAATGTTATATGGTCGTCGTTGTAGAACACCGACATGTTGGTTGGAAGTTGGTGAGAAACAGTTTGCTAGACCCGACATAGTACAAATGACCGCGGATAAGGTAACAATTGCACGTGAAAAGTTGAAAGCCGCGCGCGATAGACAGAAAAAGTATGCGGATCCGAAAAGGCGACCGGTTGTATTTTCTGAGGGCGAACTAGTATACCTTAAAGTTTCCCCATGGAAAGGTGTAATTCGTTTTGGAAAACGGGGAAAGTTGGCACCTAGATACATTGGTCCATTTAAGATTCGACAAGTGGTTAACGACCAGTCAGTGACGTTGGATCTTCCTCCTGAGCTTTCGGGTATTCATAGTATGTTTAACGTGTGTTATTTGAGGAGGTGTAACATTGAGGACCAGTCACAAATACTTCATTTGAGGGATTTAAAAGTTGATAGAACTCAAAAGTTAGTTGAAGAACCGGTAGAAATCCTAGATAGGAAGGTTACCAAACTTAGGAAGAAACAAATTCCTATGGTGCTTGTAAAGTGGAAACATAGTTTAGGGTCCAACTTAACTTGGGAGTCCGAGGAGTCGATGAAGTCCAGATATCCTGGATTGTTTGATGGTGTTGAGATTTCGGGGACGAAATCTCCTTAAGGAGGGGAGATTTGTAACATCCTCTCCACTGGCCTGGTATTTTTCTATTTATAATTGAGTATTTAATAAGTTTTAAATAATTTTGCGATATAAATTTTTAATTGTGAAAGTTGGTGAAATAGGTCTTAGGACTTATTGTGTATAATGAAATGTTGCTTGTTTTAATATATTAATGTTGACGGTACAATAAAATGAATTTCTCGCATCTAGCAATTAGGTGCCAGACAATAGATTTAGAGCGGGTATAAAATACCCATTGTTTGAGGCCGGTTAAATAAAGGGCCGATCCCTTTATTGGGATCACTTTACCAATTTCATTTCTTCTTTCCCTTTCTCTAAACACATAAACCCTAACTTACAACTTTAGATTTAATCATCCATTGGAAGTGGAATTGAAGTGTAATTCTTTACTTGTATCATTATCATCATCTTCTTCTTCTTCTATTCATCATCATCTCCATTTTAAAGGTAATGAAGCTTATAAGTTCAAATGTTATATAGAAATGAAATGATGATTTGAGATGATTCTTGAGTTTAGATGGTAAATACTTGTGATATATGATCATATGTGTGCTTCTTAACTAGTTATATGCATCAAATCCATGATTATGAGCTTTGGTTGAGTTTAGTTCGAGCTGAAATGTAGTTGCAGGTCTGACCTGAGATGGAACGCGTGTGAACGCGATCCAGAAACCCTTGCCGGGATCGCGTTTCTCTGTTATAAAAGAAATTGGTTATGTTTTCTTCTTCGAAACGCGATCCAGCCGCAATTACCGGATCGTGTTGATTAGCGTATTTTGGTTACAGAACTTTTTCCTTATTATGAACGCGATCCCGCCTTTGTTCCCGGATCGCGTTGCCAAGTGTTATTTGATGACCGAATGTTTTCTTCATTGGAACGCGATCCCATCACCAGTAGCCGGATCGCGTTTGTCTGTTAAATTTTGATGATTATGATAGTTTGTGAACCTGAGTTTATATAATATAAATAGTTATTATTATTACTCATTGTAACTTGAATTGTGAAGTTGACTATTATTAGTTAGAAACCAGTTACTAACTTGATGTTATGTGGTACTTACAGATAAACCAAAGATTCAGTGATTAGAAGCTAAGTGTGGATATTTCAGAGGTATCGGTGAGTGGATTCAGAGCTCACCATTTAATTTAGTTGTGATCATTTGATTGCAACGAATAAACGTGAATATGTTTTGTTGATTAGTTGATATACCTTGTTGACTGTGAACCTATGTGCTGTGTGTTTGGCCTTCGGGCATCAGTTGTTAACGAGGTCAACGGGTTGTTAAATGGTTGGTTGAACTAGGCAGGGGTTGAATGAATGATACAGAGTCGTACTTCATTTGTTGTGTGTTTGATTCTGTATTTGAGTTCAACTACCACTAGTTATCGGTCTCGTCCGTATGGCCATACGGATATGGTTGGGTAAGTGTTCTTGGGGAGCCACCCGGGCATTACGGTTATCCCCAGAGCCACCGATCCTCGTTAAGTTGTTGTTGATTTGTTGAATATTGTATTGCGGTTGTTTGAAGCAATTATATGATTATGCTAAGTTAGATGTTGGGTTATGAACTCACTCACTTAGCTTTGTGCTAATCCCTCGTATTTACTTTCTGCAGATTATATTTTGAATAGGTGAGTAGCAGAAAGTAGATGCTCTAGGAGCTGGGGAATGTTTTGACAGCTTGCTACTCTGATTATATTTTGTAACAGTTAATGCTAAGTTTCATATAATACCCCGTATTATGTGTTTGTTAACCATGTTTAACTTGACATGACTTAACTTGTGATCGGTTTATGATTTAGTTCTAACGTATAGTAATTAAATATGTTTTAAATCTCTTCGCTTCCGTGTTTTCAATATAATAATATTATGGAGAATGAGGGGTGTTATAACTAAGACGCTGTCTTTAACTGTATTCTTAACCTCGCCACCAGCAAACCCAAAATGAAGTAGGTACAATAAGCACAATCGCACGTGATCAACATCACCTAATGAGTCACTATCTGACTCTAACACATCTTTAACATCACGACCCTTAATTGAATGACCAGCTCTGAATGGAAAAACTCTATCTCTAAATGGATTGCCAAATCTGTCAGGTAACCAGTCCTGCCGACCGAATCGAAATCCTGTAATGAGACAAAAGTCCCAGCGTGTGAATGTAAGTTGCTGGCCTGCAACGTTGAACATCAAACAATCGACTTGGTTGTCTGGGACAAACTCAGTCTGTAGTATCAAATGTATCAAACTCGGGTCTCGGTTATCGCATTGAAGATCCAGCCATCGTCCGAAACACGTATTTCTAAACAACTGTAGTCTATTTGGGAATTTATATAAGCTTTTAATAATTAGTTTGACCGCCTTCCCAGGATTACATCTGATAGTTAAGTGTGCATCGTAATATATCTTCTGCAAACCCAAAAAATTCACCTAAAATGTGTTAGTTACTAAACAAACAATATACATAAGTTAAAAGAGGGGATATAAATTACTTAAAATGTGTTAGTTATAATTATAATTATTATTATTTCTACTACCACTACTACACAACAACTATTATTATTACGATTACTACTATAACTATTAAATTGGATTATTATTATTATTATTGTTATTATTTCTACTACTACAACAATTATTATTGTTATTATTGTTATTGTTATTATTACTACTACTACAAGTTCTACAACTATTATCATTATTATTATTATTATTATTTCTACTACTACGACTATTATAATTTATTATTATTATTATTTCTACTACTACAACTTTTATTATTATTACTACTACAAATATTAAAATGGATTATTTATTATTATTATTATTATTATTATTATTTCTACTACTACATCTATTATTATTATTACTACTACAACTATTATCATTATTATTATTATTATTAGTTCTACTACTACAACTATAATTATTAATACTACTACATCTATTATTATTGTTATTATTATTATTCTTATTTCTACTACTACAACTTTTATTATTATTACTACTACAAATATTAAAATGGATTATTTATTATTATTATTATTATTATTATTATTATTATTATTATTATTATTTCTACTACTACATGTACTATTATTATTACTACTACAAATATTATTATTATTATTATTATTATTATTATTATTATTATTATTATTATTTCTACTACTACATCTATTATTATTATTACTACTACAAATATTAAAATGGATTATTTATTATTATTATTATTATTATTATATAAATTATTATTTCTACTACTATCACTATTATTATTACTACTACTACATCTATTATTATTCTTATTATCATTATTATTATTATTTCTACTACTACAATTATTATTATTATTATTATCATTATTATTATTATTTCTAATACTACAACTATTATTATTATTATTACTACTACAAATATTAAAATGGATTATTATTATTATTATTATTAGTATTATTATTATTATTATTATTATTATTATTATTATTATTATTATTATTATTATTATTATTATTATTATTACTACAACTATTATTATTGTTATTATTATTATTATTTCTACAACTATTATTTTTATTATTATTATTATTATTATTCTTATTATTATTACTACAACTATTATTATTGTTATTATTATTATTATTTCTACAACTATTATTTTTATTAATATTAATTATTATTATTATTATTATTATTATTATTATTATTAGTTGTACTTCTACGACTATTATTATCAGTATTTCTACTATAACTATTATTATTATTATTATTATTATTATTATTATTATTATTATTATTATTATTATTATTACAACTATTATTATTATTATCATTCTTATATTACAACTATTATTATTATTACCACAACTATTAGGCCTATTATTATTATTGTTATTATTGTTACATCA
The DNA here is from genome assembly GCA_949592205.1 of Helichrysum umbraculigerum. Classification (NCBI taxonomy): domain Eukaryota; kingdom Viridiplantae; phylum Streptophyta; class Magnoliopsida; order Asterales; family Asteraceae; genus Helichrysum; species Helichrysum umbraculigerum. Next base: position 118,575,125 of record CATIUR010000003.1, on the reverse strand, counting down.
ATAATTATTATTACCACAACTATTAGGCTTATTATTATTATTGTTATTATTGTTACATCAATAATTATTGTTATTATTAGTTCAAGTGAGGCAAAAGAATAAATGTCTAAAAGATTAAAACTAATAACTTTTCCTAAATCTCATAAACAATTTATACTAACATCTACCTTTAAAAGATTGGGATATATAATCTAACATACATAAAAACATCAATAACTTTACTAATCTAAAAACATATAAATATATGTAATTGTGACGGTAGGAAAACATATAAATATATAAAACATACATAAAAACATATAAACCATAATCCATACTAAACAACAAGTGAACAAATGCAACTACAATTTAATCAATGTAGTCTTCAAATAGAAATATTTATTCACAAATAACTCATTACAATCAAATCCAAAAATTACTCCTAATCAAACCGCATACACACAGTAAAATCATATTCAAATTGAAAATAAAAACTAAAGTATACACAAAACATGAAAACAAATACGAACTATGAAAATCAATACCTACTCATACAACAAAACATATAAATATATAAAAACATAAAAGAAACTTACATTCACATCAAAATTAAGATCAAAATCATCAAGTTCTTCCATGTTGTCGTTGTTTTCTTCTTCTTCTTTCCCCTTCGTTGCTCTCGTTACCGGCGCCGGATTCGGATGATGGAGACGGCGTCAAAACCCGGCGGTACAAAACCCTAGCGCCCCTTAATTTTTTTTTTTATGGTCCCTTGATGGTGACGGCAGTAAACCTAGCGCCAAAGAAGTGAAAAAAAATAGTGTAAAAATTAATCCGGCGCCAATTAATTATTTATGGACACGAATGAAGTGGTGAAAGGGGTTAGGGCGCTGTTGATGGTGACGTTTGTGAGTATTGGGGCGCCGATTTGACAACATCGGGGCGCCGCACGTGGTTCTTTTGTGTATTTATTTGGTTTGTGAAACACGAGGTCTGAAAAGGTGGGGCGCCGGGCCCATATAATGGGGCGCCGGGCGCATTTGGTTATTGGTGTAGGGTTTATCCACGTGTCGGGATTAAAAGGGGGGGCGCCGGGCGCATTTGCTATTTTGCGTAGGGTTTATCCACGTGGTGCGATTTAAATGACTGGGCCCATTAGGTGGGGCGCCGGGCCCATTAGGTGGGGCGCCGGGTCCATGCATGGCGCTGGATGTCACGGGGTATGAACACGTGGTGCGATTTAAATGAATGGGCGCCGGGTCCACTCCATTTGGCGCCGGTCCCACGTATTAATTGCGTTTAAGGATTAATTAATGTGATTAATGGGTTTAAATACTAATAAATCTTTGACTAACGGATTAAAAACGTATTAACAATTGGTGGGGCGCCGGGGCGCCATTTTTGGCGCCAAATGGTGGATTAGTTTGTTCAATCCTTCGGTCAACGGATTAATTTGTTTAAACAGGTATGGTCAACGGATCATTTCTGTGATTTTCCCCATAAATTATGAGAGATAATAAATAAAAAGATATATTTTTATTACATAATCAACAAACATGATACAATTTTTGAATAGATTCCATTTTGAGAGAGTTGAATAAGCACTATCTCGTTGAAAAGTTCTATACAACTGCCCTTTCTCAACGCATTTCTTTAGACAAAGACTCCATTTTTTCCTCTTTTCGGATGGTAAATATTTCTCAGAACATGGAGTGTGAATCAAACCCATGTTTGAATTGAAATTGAGATACTGAATTACTGATACAAGTTCTTCCCTTTTGAAATGTCAATTGTAATATTCCCTCCGTCCCATTCTTATTGTCCTGTTTTGACTTTTGAAGTCTTTCTTTTTCAACTTTGACATTAAATATTTTTATTTGTGTTATATAATACTTGATGCAAAATATATGAATGGATTGAGTTTTTAATTTATTTTCATTGGATATAATTTTCATCAAGTATTATATAACACAAACAAAAATATTTAAGGTCGAAGTTGAAAAAGAAAGACTTCAAAAGTCAAAATAGGTAAATAAAAATAGAACGGAGGGAGTAGTATAATATTATAATAAATATACTATACAATTAGTGTAACTTTTTATAATTAATGAAAACAATGATATCATTGTCCAAAAGCCAACCATAAGTACATACATTATTACAATTGTAACAACGTACCTAAAGCCCTGACTAATAGCATGAAATATACCGAGTATTAACTAGTCAAACAATTACAATTACAATTGTAATAAAGCCAACCATAAATATTGTATGTATTAATGTATAAAAATACACGCACCAGCGGATCCATTATTTAGGGGAACCGTAATACCGGTATCCTTATTTTTGTAAACCCGTAGCACTAACAAAAAATGCAATAAAGAACACAATTTTTATAGGAAATTTACACTTCATATAGCGAATAGACGCGCATCTACAGCTGCCCTTACGTTCAATACAGTTTCACCCTTTCAAATACGGTTTCTATCATTCCATATATGGACATGTGTGACAACCGGTACTTAAGGGTAGTTCATCACCTTAAGCTAGAAACACGTTTCATATATTTAGTTCGTGATTAGGGCTAAATATTGTTGACACTTGGTATAAACGTACGTAATTAACTTAATTACGCAAAGCAATCGGATGGAATCCGACAATAAATACGGACGCTGGTGAACATTTTCAAAAATAACGTAAAGCTATTTCATAATTTAATAGTAGTTATTTACATTTCATTATTATGTAATAATAATACACGAAACATTAAACGTTCTATATAAAACGTAACCGACACAAATTAAACGCGCGAATCGCAATCGACAACCAAACGAAACCCGACCAACTTTTCAATTGTTAAAATAAAGTATTTCAAATAGTACTTCAATTAAAATTTTACGAGAAATTATCGTTAACGAAACGCGTCAAATAAACGTTTAAACAAATAACGAGCTCACAACGTCTTTTCTTCTTCTCTTCATCTAGATTAATGTAAGGATCACTTCTCTCTACTTTTATTTCATGGATTTTGTATAAAAACATGCTAGATGGTTCACTTAACAAGAATCGTGTCCAAAAACCTTGTTTAAAAACGTTTTATAGCAACAAACTTACTAAAACTTCAACTTGTTTTCTGATCAGAAAAGTGTTCCAACTTCACCGGGTAAAAACGAGCTCATAACTTAACAAAAATTGACGAATTAAAAGGGAAAACTTAGGTTTAAGAAGTTAACTTTCATTTTCAAATGGTTTTGTAATTTTTCGACACCGTTTACTACCCGAAAACTAATTTATAAAACGACATAGAGAATCTGTCCTCGGATGACAGATTCTTGGGTCGATTTTGCGAAGCCATAACTCGAGCTACACAATTCAAATTAACATGAGGTTTCTTCCTAGAAACTACAAATTTTGTTAGCTTTAAAAGTAGTATAATTACACCTCGTGAAATTAAGTAGATTTTTCTTAGTAAATAAATGTTCGCACTTGTATCCGGAATCATCACACTTGGATGTTAGGGGATTTACCTATTTATTTGACCGACTTAACTTAAACTAAAAATTATTTTAGAAATCTAAGACATGGGGGAATGTCTAAAAAATTTCTCGGAATTTATCTCGAAAGTTAGACTAGTTAAAACGAGCCACGAAAATGACACAAATCTGAAGAAAACAAAGTCAGGGATTGTTTTGGCATGATTTATAAAATGACACTTTCGGGTTAACCACAAAACGTAAAAATTACTTTTTATAAGTCCTAAAACATATTTAAGAGTCGTGTAAAAGTTTCGGGTCAAACCGAGCACGTTTGACCAAGTCAACAAAAACGAACCTCAAACGAATAAACGCGAACCAAATTATAAAAACGTTAGGATTTTGCCCAAAATAAGTTTATAACCATTTTTATTATAAAACTTGAGTAAAAACGACATTTATAAGTAACGCGAATGAAAACCGACGCCTAAAATACTTGGAAACAAAAACGTAAAATAGAAAATGATCAGGTACGCGACACTGGGTCGAGTGTCGCAAATCACACTAGCGACACTTACCAAGTGTCGCCACTTTCATAACTAGCAGTATAAACTTAAGTGTCGCGACTTTTATAACTAGCGGTACTAATCAGTGTCGCAACCTGCGACACTCAGGCGAGTGTCGCAGCTTTCTTTTAATTCTCGCACCCGAGTGCTGCAACGCATTCAAGTGTCACCTATAGCGACACTAACTCGAGTGACGCCAAATACCTAAAATTCATATCTAGCGACACTGGCCTCAATGTCGCAATTAAAGCCGAGTGCCGCACTGAGTGTCACACAACACAGTCTGCCTACTTGAATTATTACAACACCTCTGATTCGTATTAACGACATATAAACTACGTACGAGAACAACTCGGAAACGCTTAACATATATGTTAGTCCCTGTTTAACTTAATAAACAATCTTACTTAATAAGCCTTGAATATATTATTGAGAAGTTGCGGAATCACACTCAATAATATTAAGATCAATGAATATTAATTAATTTAATGAACACAATAATATACCGAAAGCTTCAATCTTATTAATGATATAAGACGAATACACTTGATGTATTAGGGTTACAGAAAACCTTGAAGCTGCGCAAAAATCATTAACCTATCTAGGTCTAAAGGATCTCTATTTATAACATATAGAGTCCTATACAATCTCCTACAAATATGGAATAAAATAACTTCCATAACCGACTCATACTTATCACAAAATCATAAACAGTTTTAACTACCATTCTGATGTAAACAGTTGTAACTGTTACACATTCAGTGGTAACTGCTTCAATTGTAATATGCGACCAAGTACAAATACATAATCAGTGTTAACTGTTTCATATATAACTAACAGTTACTAATACATAAGCAGTTTTAACTACTTACAGACACATAACTATCAGTTGTAATCTATCTTCAAACAGTTGTAACACTTGTCTTCTCATCAGTTTTCTTCTATCAGTTGTAACTTCATAAAGACAGTTTTAACCTTCAAAGCAAACAGTTTTAATCACTTGCACTCTGTCTTCTCATCAGAACTTCAACTCAGACCTGAAACAGTTTTGACCCAACAATCTCCCCCTAAACTTAATCTGTCCTTCACAGCATTAAGTTTCTTCTAATCCTCCATTATAAGCTTCACAAAATTCTTTCAAAACTGTTAGTCATTTCTTCTCTTCTTCCTATCAATCTCCTCCTTCTTATGAATCTGATTCAGCACCATATATACCAATTCTAGAGCTACATCATCTAAAACTGCAGCTTGTAGCCTTGCATTTCTCAAACCCATCAAAAATCTCAGATTGATATCATAAAATCTATCTGTCAATAACCACATAAACACTGCATCCTCCATAACAATCTGATGTACTCCAGGTTTGGCATGATAAATCCAATTTCTGACCTTGCTAAAAGTAGCAAATTGAAATGGAAACTCTTCTGGCTCAAACATAGCTTTAATCCAATGCCATGTAACCTTTTCAACCAGATTATCAAACCTTTTCAAATCTAAATTCTTTTCCATCCCAATCTCATACATTCTCACCAAATCAGTCCTACTAATTCTCTTTATCAAATCCCTAAAAGATCTCCACCAAGATATATTTCCATCTGCTCTTTCAACTTTAATCTTGTGAATCTTAACAGGATTGACAAACTGCTCAATAGACCAATCAATGATACCAGGTAATTCAACATTAATTACCTCAGATTCCATAGTCTGTAACAGAATAAACTCCTTCAATTCATCAATATCCCTTTCTCTATCAGAAATTTCATCTAACTCTCTCTTCTTTTTCTCAAGTTCATCTTTCCTCCTCTTCTTAGCTTCTATCTTTTCTCTTTTTTCTTTTTCTTCCTTTTCTTTCAATTTTCTTTCCTTTTCAGCCTCTTTCATTTCCTTTTCAACTTCCTGCTTTTTCTTCTCAGCTTCTTTCTTTTCTGTTTGTTTCTTTTCAATCACATCAGGATTCAACTCATCTTTATCCCATAACTCCTGCAATCTCTCTAAACTCATCTGTTTCAAAGCATTCAAAGGAATATACCCACCTTTCAACTTTGCAATTAAGTTCTTCTTCATTTGAGCTTTTGTTGGTGGTTTTGCAGCTTTTTTCTTTCTTGCTTCCTCTGCTTTCTTTTTCTTAACCTGCTCTACAAGATATTCAATATCATCCTGTCTCTGTTCTTTCAATAAATATTCATCCCACTCTGCCACTTGCTCTTTTGTCATTTTTACAAACTTTCCTTCCTCAATCTCAACATCAATCAATCCCTCTGCATTTATCTCAGCCTGTAACCTTTGAGCATATTCACTATCATGTGCAGTTACTTCTGGTGGCACTGGTTTTTGCTTTTTCTTCTTTGGTTCTTCTACCAGTTTTCCCTTGCCTTTATCTTTTGGATCAATCTTTGGCAATTCTTTCTGTTGAACAGGAGCAGCAGCAGGTTCTCTAATTTGAAATCCAGGCAAAGATGGTTGTTGTGAAGATTTCTTCTTTGGAGTTTCAACCTTCTTTCCTGTACCAGTCATTTTAGCAGTTTTAACTGGAATGCTCTTCTTTCTAGTCTTTTCAACTTGTTGAGCATCAGTTTTAACATCAGTCTTTACTTCTTCTTTTTCAACTGCTATCTCAGGTTTACTCACCTCTTCACCATCATCCTCATCAATCTTTAACTCCTCAGTCTTATCATCCAAATTCACCTCTTCAGTTTGCTCCACTGACCCAATAACCTCAGTATGATCAGACTTATCTTCATCTGCCACTGATTCCTTCATTTCTGTTTCCACTGTCTCATATACTGATTCATTTATTTCTGGCTCTGGCTCTGTAGGTGGTGTTGGAGGTGTATGCACAAAATCATCATCCACTGGTTGTTCCATTTCAATCTCTTCATCAACTTTTTCATCATCAGACACAACCTTATCATTCTCATTCCTCTTATCACCCAAATTTGTCCAGACCTTCTCCCCCTTTTTGAAAGCATTTTGTCTAAAGTTATAAGTCTCCTCAGGTTCTGAAGTATCATGAACCACATATTTCCTTCCTTTCTTCAAACATTTAATAACAATCCTCTCTAACTGCTGCACTTTCCTCTGCAACTGAGTAATAACTTCATCCTTAGCCTTATTCTTCTTCCTCTCTTGTACAAACTCAGCCCATACATAATCAACCATTTTCGTCAATTCCAAGTTAGTTCTAGCCTCAACACCTTCATGATGTGAATCCTTTGGTGAATCATTGACATCATCAAACTCTGACTCATGCCTAGCATGATCATCAAAGTCCCCTTGATTCTTGGTACTGGGACCACTAGGATCATCTACAGGTGTAGAATCATGTCCATGTGTTGCCTCTGATTGGGTCTTATTAATGTTACTTCTGTCCTGCTCTGCCAGTGGGCTAGAAGCAGTAGAAGCAGCCCTCTCAGAATGATCATCCTCCTCCTCATTGATCATCTGCTGTGATGAATCATTTGTCTGAGACACCTGAGCAGCAGCAGCCTCAGATGCCTGTTTTTTAGCCTTTTTGGCTTTAGTAGGTTTAGCTGTTGTGGTCCCTTGTTTTCTTTTAGTACCCCCAACTACTGTGGGTTGAGAAGTGGTGGGTGGAACCATTCTCTCAGTAGTTGGTTCAGCTTCAGTTGGTAGTACTGATGCTGTGGTGGAAGGTGCAGGAAGCATTGTAGAAAATAATGCTGTAACCTTCCCAGAAAATTTAGTATCTCTCTTCATATTTACAAAAACTTTTGGTTTAAAAGAGACAATACCAATAATCTTGTCAAGTGCAGTTATATTAGGAATTTGTTCATTTAAGAACAACTGCACAAAACGTGGATACATCAAAAATTTAATCTTTGGCTGCTCAATGTTTCTAAGCATACCAGAAAAAATCAGATTTGAAAAATTAAACCTTTGACCAGTTGCAAGACAAGCAATTGCATAAGCAATGTTGCTTCCAAACTGCTCAAAAGATGATCTCTTAGATGATAAGCAGTGTAAAACTGTATGTATTAAAAACCTCCACTGATGAGAAAATAAGGTTTTCTGAAAAGTAAAAATTTCAAAAGAACCCTCATAACCCATTAATCGTAAAGTATCATACATAACAGTATCCTCTAAAGATGATATACCTGCCTCATCATCTAGTTTTAAGGAAGCTCTAACAGTAGCTTCTGTGATTACAACACGTGTATCCATAACTTCTGAAACGATTCTTTTAATCCCCTGTTCCTCTTCTATTGATGCATTCACCCAGAAATTGTTGATATGATCGTGAGATATTCTGGGTGCTACAGTGAGAGCATGACGAATATGTGAAGCACGAAGGAAATCAATGATTTCCACATACTCGTTTGCCTCTGCAGGTTTCATTAAGAATGCAATCATATTGTGATCTTTTCCAATCGGTAGTTGAACAGTAGACGAAGTCGATGCCATGATAAGAAATCAAGTAATCGAGAAGAATCGAAGATGATTTTACAGAATCGAAAATCAATGAGACTAAGCGCAGTTGTTTGTATGTGTAATTTTGAAAGCGTAATGAGAAACCCTAAGTGTTGAGAGTTAAGTACTGAAATTAAATCAGTTGTAAGCCCTAATTTGATCAGATCCCCAATTATAACTAAAACAGTGTTAATTAAGAAATATAACACGTTCAGTGATAATTGTGAAAATAACCATCAGTGGTAATCAACACTTGGTTTCTCAAATGCATCATTTACATAATAAAGCTAGCAGTGCTAACTTGTACAAGCAGTACCAACCGACCAAGGCAGTGCTAACTTAATACAAGTAGTACTTCAGTTCTAGCAAAATCATATAAACAAAGCAGTGGTAATTTATTTTATTTTATTTTTTTTATTTTTTTTTTTTTTACCGAAAGCAAACTCCACAAGCAGTAAAAACTTCATAAACACCTGCATTTGTACCTGCACTTGTACCTGCACTAGTATCCACATTTGTATATCTAAAAGCAGTATTAAGTGCATCAATATCAAACAGTGATTCAGGACCTTTTCCCTCAGGATTAACAGTGTTTTCATTAAAAGTAATGTGCACTGTTTCTTCTATGATTCTGGTCCTTTGATTGAATACCCTATAAGATTTACTTTGAATAGAATAACCAACAAATATCCCCTCATCAGCCTTACTCTGAAACTTACCTAAGTGATCTTTGGTATTTAAGATTGTACAAGGACACCCAAAAGATTTTAAGAAACTAACCAAATGCTTTCTCTTAAACAACAGTTCATATGGTGTCTTGTTATGAGGCTTAACAACTAATACTCTATTCTGAACATAACAAGCTGTGCTAACTGCCTCTGCCCAAAAAGACATAGGTAGCTTTGCATCAGATAGCATGGTTCTAGCAGCCTCAATCAGTGTCCTATTCCTCCTTTCAGCTACTCCATTTTGTTGAGGAGTTCTAGGTGCACTAAATTCTCTCTTAATACCTTTAACTTCACAGAATTTATCCATCTCATGATTTTTAAATTCTGTTCTATTATCACTTCTGATGATCTTTACTCTTTTATCCAATTGATTCTCCATCTTAGTTATAAATGATCTAAGTATTTCACCTGTCTCATCCTTTGTCCTAAGAAAGAAAACCCATGTAAATCTAGTATAATCATCAATAATCACAAGACAGTAAGACTTTTTCCCCATACTACTTATACTGGTTGGTCCAAATAAGTCCATATGCAATAAGTGTAAGGGTGTGCTATTTGTGTTCACAGATTTGGACTTAAATGAGGATTTGTGTTGCTTTCCCTTTTGACAAGAAACACAATGATCATCACATGAATAGACCTTTTCAGGCAAACCTCTAACAAGCTTGTTTTTGACAAGTTTATTAATGGTTTTGAAATTCATGTGACACATCCTCCTATGCCACAGTTCAGATTCATTCACACTTGCTTTAGAAATAAGACAGTTTAAATCAGGTTGAGGTGTCATATTTACTAAGTCACACTTATATACATTATCTTGTCTTGGAATTCTCATCAAAATCATGTTTTCCGGTATTTTGAATTCTTTGGACAAGATAAGGCATTCAGTGTCAGTAAAAAGAACTGGGTTCTTTTTATCTGTGATTTGACTCACACTTAGTAAATTATACCTCAGTTGTTCCACAAAATAAACATTATCAAAACTTAGCTTTTCACTCTGAACTGTTCCTTTCCCTGTGATCCTTCCTCCTTTTGGATTGCTTCCAAAAGCTACATATCCTCCATCAAAAGATTTAAAGTCCTGCAGCTTTTCTTTGTCTCCAGTCATGTGCCGTGAGCATCCACTATCAATATGCCATAAGCTCTTAGGCTTGCCCTGCACAAATAGTCAAAAAAGAGAATTAATTTCTCTTGGGAACCCAAACCAATTTGGTTTTGGGTTTCCCATGTGCATTCACATAATCAACTTTCTTAAAGATTATTGATTGTGAAGCACTGTTGGTATTTGGATCTGTTAGTTTATCAGACTTAATAGGTGTCCAAATCCAACTAATTTTAGACTTAACAGTGTTCTTTGGCTTAACAGTTTTACCAATTGAAGATTCAGTGTTAATTTTGTTAACACTGTTTTTGAAATTAGTTACCACTGTTTTAGTCTTTGAGCTTTTGGCTAATTTTGTTATTACTGCTGCAGTAGATTTACCTGTAACAGTGTTTAACATGGTAGCCTTTGAGTTTTTCTTCTGAACTCTGGCAGTATGATCAACTTTTGATTGAAAATTTTGTTTGTTAATCATATTTGCTTTCATCCATGACTGTTTTCTAATCCTTTGAACATTCTCAGGATTATGATAACAGTCATATTTAAGATGACCCATTTTTCCACATATAAAGCAAGACATTTCTTTAATCACAGTAACATTATTACCCAGTTTTTGTGAAATCATTTGATTCCAATTTCTTTGATTACCTCTGGGTTTTTGATTTTGAAAACTCTGTGAAGAAGAAGCACTTGCTTTACATTTACAATTCACACAGTTATTCACAACAGATTCAACAACAGGTTTAGTAACTGAGTTAACTGTATTACTAACATATCCTAACCCATGTTTAGATTTGTTAGTATTCAAGCTCACCTTCTCTAAGTCCTGTTTAACCTTCTCCTTAAACATTTTCTTACCCTCTTCTAGTTTATCAGTTTTAAGATTAACAACTAGATCAGTAATTACTCTCTTCACATCCTCACATGTTGACTCAGACTTAGATGATTCAGATTTCACACTCTTCTCACTATCAGATGTCCTATCACTTTGATCATCTTCTTCAGTCCAGTCACTAACTTCACCTTCTACAAACAGATCATCATCAGATAAACTTTTAATTGGATCAGCCTTTTTAACCTCATCTACCATTTCTCTTTTAAGTGAATTGATATCAATTTCACTTTTGGGAGGAAAGTAGGTGTGATTATAAGGTGGAGGTACATTATTGTATCCTAATCCAGTCTTAAGTTTATCATGAATCTGTGAATTAATAAGTTTATTTACACTCTTTGAAGCATATTCTAATTTACTTACATCAAGCCTTATACTATCTCTTTCACATGTGACCTCAGTAAGTTTCTTAGATAACAAATCAACTTTATCTTTAAAAGAGTCTCTCTCCCACCTAGCATATTCAATGTCATACTTAAACTGTGTTGCATTGACTTCATATGCCTTTATTTGATTTTCCAGATTTTCAATGACTGCTATGGTGTGTTTACTTTTGATTTCCCATTGTTTTAGTTCCTCACACACTTTTATATTATGATCTCTGTAGTGTTTAACAGTTTGTTTACAAACAGCAGAACATAATTTATTTTGTACCTCAGTAGGAACTTCTGACTTTTTGTCAGATTCTGCAATGGCCATGAGACATTGATTCTTCACAACATGCTCTTCTTGATCACTCCAATCCCATCCACAGCCATCCATAGACACCAAAGCATTTGCTGAAGCCCCCTGAATTGGAATGTTTCTTGTCTGTGTTCCAGTGCTTCCAGATCTCTGACCATTACCATTCTGCTCTTGCCTAGGGTTTCTGCATTCTCTGGCAAAGTGTCCCATCTTGTGACAGTTGAAACACTCAATCTTGCTCTTATCAAACCAATTTGCATCATTCCTCTTGTATGCAAAGTTATTTCTACCAGTCCTCTGCATGAACCTTTTTGCTCTCTGAGTAATCAATGCAATTTGCCACTTGATGTCCATCAAATTGTTCCAGATCTTCATTAGTAAGTGAAGAATTCACATTACTTGCAAAGAAGGATTCTAATATTTGATCATTAGAATTATTTGATGATGATCCTGCTCCCCCTGAAACATGAGTAGAACCCATTTGACTTGATTCTGCTTTTGTTCCAGCCATAGACATAAAAGCAGCATTATGACTGTATCCAGTTGCTTGCTTCTTACTTTCCACCTCAGACTCAAAGTTCCTCAGATCATTGTATATATCTTCTAGTTCCTTAACTTCAATGTCTGAACTTTGCCTCAATCCAATAGTATAGATTGTCCATTCATCACCTAATGATCTCAAGAACTTTCTGTTAAGATCTTCTTTGTCAATCTTAACCTTGTGATTTTCCAATTCTCCAACTAATTTAGTAAACCTATCAAAGGTTTGAGTTAGAGTTTCAGATTTCACATGGCTAAAATTTTCAAATTGTTGTTTTAACAGAGATCTTTTATTCTTTTTGGTGTTATCATTACCACCAAACCTCTTCTCAATTGCCTCCATCAGTACCTTGGGATCTTCACAATTATCAAATCTGCTCTGATGCTCATTAGGAATGGAAAGCAACAGAGTACTAAGTGCTTTGTACTCAGTAGATCTGATTTTCCTCTCTGCTTCAGATGTTGGTGGTGCTCTTGGTTGCTTTACTCCATCACCATCAAGCGTTACTGGTATACCATTAACAACAACTTCCCACATCTGATAATCCGTGAGAAGCATATATTGCCTGATTCTGACCTTCCATAGGTCAAACTCATCAGGTTTAAGCATTGGTATCTTTGTTGCTTGAATTCCTTCATTGCCTTCAGACGCCATTGAAATCAAAACTTAATATCTGAACTAAACTCAAATACTAATACTAATAATCCCAGATCTTCCTGTCTTCAAAGCTTCACAAGCTCTGATACCACTTTGTTAGTCCCTGTTTAACTTAATAAACAATCTTACTTAATAAGCCTTGAATATATTATTGAGAAGTTGCGGAATCACACTCAATAATATTAAGATCAATGAATATTAATTAATTTAATGAACACAATAATATACCGAAAGCTTCAATCTTATTAATGATATAAGACGAATACACTTGATGTATTAGGGTTACAGAAAACCTTGAAGCTGCGCAAAAATCATTAACCTATCTAGGTCTAAAGGATCTCTATTTATAACATATAGAGTCCTATACAATCTCCTACAAATATGGAATAAAATAACTTCCATAACCGACTCATACTTATCACAAAATCATAAACAGTTTTAACTACCATTCTGATGTAAACAGTTGTAACTGTTACACATTCAGTGGTAACTGCTTCAATTGTAATATGCGACCAAGTACAAATACATAATCAGTGTTAACTGTTTCATATATAACTAACAGTTACTAATACATAAGCAGTTTTAACTACTTACAGACACATAACTATCAGTTGTAATCTATCTTCAAACAGTTGTAACACTTGTCTTCTCATCAGTTTTCTTCTATCAGTTGTAACTTCATAAAGACAGTTTTAACCTTCAAAGCAAACAGTTTTAATCACTTGCACTCTGTCTTCTCATCAGAACTTCAACTCAGACCTGAAACAGTTTTGACCCAACAATATACTTTTGTAAACTATACTACGAAACGAACATAATAATGATATCATTGGGAATTATTATTACAAAACGTCACCAACCGTACACGTTTTATAAAACAATAAACTTTTTGACAAACTAGTTGAGTGAACTACGAGCATAAACATTAACCCTCCACTTACTTACAACCTTATGCGTTTAGGACGTTAGAAGGTTGCATTTGGAAAACGAACACCCACTACGTGACACATTAGCTTACAAGACTCAGGTGAGTGTCATAGCCCCATTTTTACTGTTTTTACTTTGGGGTGAGATTACATGCTTTGTTTTTATGAACACAAGTATTGAAAACACTTATACATATTGCATGAGTAAAACTACGATTCCACTCTGGCCTCTAACAAATTTCATAGTTTCGTTAATACTAAGCGCGAACATTATGGATAGATCTATCGGGAACTAACATTTCGCCGTCCGGATTAGTCGCTCTAACTACTATACGGACACATAATATATCGTAATTTGAGGGTACTGAGTATACACTTACTAGAGGCACCAACTACGGTTAAGCTTCGGACTATGAGCTCATGACAATAGTATACTATTTTGGCATTCGTGTTACTACGATAACTTTGAAATCTTGTGTTTCAAACTACGATTTTAACTATGCAAACCTATGAGCTCACCAACATTATTGTTGACGTTTTAGCATGTAATTCTTAGGTTCACAGGCGCAGTAGGATGCTTTTGGAAGCACTAGCTCAAGTCGCATGCTTTACAAACTACAAGAGATTTTCCTGCATCACTATTTTTGAAACTATGGTTATGTATTAGAATCTCTAGGCTCATATGTGAACTCGGAGGATTTGTAAACTATTGTATACATTTTTACAAGCAATGTACTATTATTTTTTATATGATTTTCAAAATGACGCATATAGAGGTCGTTCGATGTAACTTTATGTTATGATATTGATTAGTCGCACCCCGACCCGACTTATTTGGGGGTGCGACAACATGTGTACACTACGTAAACAATTTTATATTTTTTTAATGAAAAAAAAAAGATTGGAAAATTCCTTCCGTCTCAAAATAAATGTTTTGTTTCAGTTTTCACGGAATTTAAGAAATTACATTGTCTGATAGTTAAAATGACATTATTACTATTACTTTTTGCACAGGCTCCCATGTATCAATTTTGAGAAAAGGTCTATTGAAGGTAAAATGGTAAAGTTGATATATTTTTTGAAAGATGATACTTATTGTGGGACAAACTAAAATGGAAAGGTGAACATTTATTTTGAGACGGAGGGAGTACATTATTCCAACTGGTATGTCATATAAATAGTTTGATGTTCATGTGATATGTTGTCCCATATTATTTTCTTGGTTAATTGGAATGTTGCATCATATCCATAGGATTCTTAGAAGCTTCAGGGAAGCTGGTTCCTAAGAGCAAAGGGAGTGGGACGGGTAAACTGACAGCGTTCATCAATTTGAACGGCGCCGGTTTCCGATGTTCACCATACCGGATCGGAGTTTAAGTCCGGCGTTCAATCTCAACATGCCAACCTAAATGCCGAAGCAAACGGTTTTTTCTTTTCTTTTTTTTCTTTTTCTTTTTTAGATTGGTTCCTAAACTATTTTTGTGGACCCGTTTGAACTTCGAGTTGAACATTGAACCACTCCCCTCAAATTCGTACCCGTGTTAAATTTCAAAATTCAAATGAACATCGAACTGAACATCGAGCACAAAGTCAACCACTCCTTGTGCTCTAAATATCAATATCTACAAACCTAATACTCCGTAATATAATTGTAACACCCCGCAATTCAGGAATTTAATATCGTAAGCGGATATATTTTTACTTTGAAATATAATTATGTAAATAATGAGATATAAAAGAAAACGTAAACGGTTTTATCAGTTTTAGACTGTAATTATTAAAGGATTTAAAATAAAAAGCCAGATAAAAACGTGGTGAGTCTGAGACTTTCCCATATGTTCTAAAATACTTCATATTCTTCCTGGAGACTTAAAAGAAATCGCAGAAGCACATCTCCATCTTCAAACATCAAATTAAAACCTTGAATTTACTTAGTAATCTTCAATTATCAATTCCTTCCATCATCTTCTTCATCTCCCTTTTAACTGTAAGTGATTATTCTACCTTTTAACCTAGTTTTTGGGGGTTTTCATGAGTTTATTGAAATTGAATAAATTAATATGAAATTAGGGTTAGAAATTAATAGAATTGATGTTCATAAGTGTAATAGAGTTGTTAGTAATCAGATAACATGTTGAAAGTGGTAAATTTATGAATTTTGTTCATGAGTGATTTTAGGGTTTATGTAAAATCTCTATAAAATCATGAAGTAAGCTTAAAAGTGATATTAGATATGTTAATAAAGCATGATTATGTAGATGGAACATGTATTGAAGTAGTAGAGTTTTAAAGTGATGAAACATAGTGAGTGTTCATGTTGAAATATGTAAATTGTGATTAGTAGAATGATAAAGAAATGTTAAAACATGGTTAAATTGGGTGTTGAAATCAGTTCTTAATATGTTAATTGAGTAAGAGTTTATCAATAAAAGTGTTTTAATCATGTTTGAGTTGAATTGGTATGTTTTTGGTGAAAACTCGTAGGTAGACAGCCCCATGTGCAGAAAATGGGCTGTTTTCAATAAATCATAACTAAATAACCGTAACTCCGTTTTTGATGTGTAATATAGCATTTGAAAGGTGGGAAAGTCTATTTTCTGTTGGGTATGGCCTTACTGCACAGAACTGATCTTAAGTTTGTCGAAAAGTGAGTTAATCAGCTGCTGTCCAGTTTTATGAAATATATTAAAAGTGTTGTAAAAGTGTTTATTAAATGGAGTAAGGTGCTTATATGGAAGTTAACTAATAATGATGAATTGGTAAGGGTAATGAGGTAGATAAAGTAGTATTTAGATAAAGTAGTGATGTTGGGTTTAAGTTAATAATCTTGTTAATGGTCTAATTATGTTAATTAACAATGATTAAGGAGATAAGACGATCATAATGACCTTAAACTTGATAAGTGATTGTGAATTATGTTGTTAAGATGTTTATTTGTAATATTGGAATAATGTTGTATAAATTTTGATACAAGTAACTGACTTATGTTATTTTGTTGTATTCTCAGATATGGAGAAGACTCGGTAATATTAGACCACCGAGTGGATGGCTGTGGTTACGGTGAGTGAGATTATGATCCTCAGTTCAACCCAGTTGTAACAGGCTCAGTTACAACGGGTGACAGTTGTGGTTATTGGTTGTTGATTGTTGTTAGTTGTTGCTATGATTATTGATTGATTAGTTATATGAGAAAATGGGATTGGGTTATTAAAGTTGATATAATGATTGGGTTGGGTAAATGAGACATATTAATATTGAAGTGGGTTTGAGTTGAATAAGATATTTGCGGGATGATGAGTTATTGATATGATTATTATTGTAGTTGATATTGTTGTTGATTAAATTGTTATTTGAGTTTAGTTGAACCAGTTGTGCCAGTTGTTCAGTTGATATTTCATAACTGCATATGATATGCATTTATGTGACTAGTTGATGACATGATTCGGAGTGAGGTCAACAATGGTTGGGTTTGATTACTATTGTGTAGTTGTCTGGGTTTCTTGGATACACATAGTTGATAATTAACCTATGTCAACGAAGGTAGTAATCAAGCTATCGGTAAGTCACTGTGATAGTATACCAGTGATTGCAGGTGACTGTGATAGTATACCAGGAGCCGCCGGTCCTCATGTGCTTATGTGATTTGGATGTTCTTGTGATATTATACCAAGAACATCAGTTTGATTTGAGTATGTGTTCAGTTGTTGTAGTTGGTTTGTTATTTCTGGTTTGAATTGTAGATTGTAATGTCACTCACTTAGCAATAAGCTAACCCCTCGTTGTTGAACATTTTGCAGAGATATGATTGGGATATGGTTCGGGATTTGGGATTCTGGAATGGAATGTGTAACACCCTCAAATTTTTGGTTTGCGGAAGCGGTCGGGTCGGGTGTTACCAAATTAAATATCACAGCATAAGATACATAATGAACGACTCTAAATGAGACGTTTGAAAATAGTTATACATTTCTGAAATTAAAGTGTTTACAAGTTGCGAGTTCGCATAAAAGTAATATTACATTCTACTAGTACTGAAGTAAATGCAATAAATATCCTGAGTGTTGAAAACATGCGACTCGAGCTAGAATCATGTAGGCCAATCCTACTACAGCGGTGTACCTGAGAATGCACACTAACATGGTCAGCTGGAAAGCTGGTGAGTTCACAAGTAATTTGTAAAAACAAGTAGTTCGAGTAATAAGTATTTCATTCAGAAATATCAATCAAGTTTAGCAGTTTAAATAACAACAGTTACCCCTCGAGGAAGTTATAAGTAATTTATGGTAAGCAGGTGAACCTAATCAATAGGTTTCTAGTCAAGTAAAGGGGACCAACCCCCAGTATGTGTGTTATCAGGTAAGATATTGCCACCTGGCAATATGTATACGAGAGTAGCGTAAAATGACTATCTGTCGTGCTACTGGCCGAAAGCAAACAAACAAGAAAGTCCTTAGACGGTCGGTATTGCTCCCCGGCAATACGGTACGGATAGTTTGTACGATTTTAAGTATTAGTACTATGGTTACTAATAGGTCACGATGCCACCTGGCATGAAAGGTTGCACCCCGGCAACGTGATCAAGTTATCTGTTTTGTGATCATGTCATAGCGGTACGGTTTATAATTACAGTCAAGTGAGCAAAAGCTCGTTGTTTCCCTGAGTCTCCGACTCGTAAGTGTTCTCATCACCTACAGTGATAGTAATAGGTATCCCCCGGAGGGAATGTTAAGTTATGTCCCGCAGGACCACGTTTAAGTAAATTAGTCAGTTATCGAGCCAACGACCCCTACTGTAATAGTTCGCAGGTCCGTTGCTGAAAGTAAGTAAAGCATAATCCATATGCTGAGTATGAGTAACCGTGCAGTTCCGCAGAACTACGATAGAGCATAAATTCATATGCTGAGCCAACGACCCTGTAACACCCCCGAAATTCACTGTTTTGCGGAAGCATAGTTTGGGGTGTTACTAATCAAATATCACAGCACAAAGGTAAGGTAAACGACATCTATATGCAACGTTTGTAAATTAGTTACATTCCATAGATATATTGTTTGAAAACTTAGTGCTTTCGTATACAAGATGTAGTTTCCCTAGAGTCCGCGCGTGTAGCGAGAGATTCTATTACATAATCAAAATATACAAAAGATAATGCTAAGAATCTCCGTTAATGCAGTGGTGATGAAATCATGCGACTCTAGCTAAAATCCTGGAGTAATCCTACTCCATCCGGGTACCTGAGAAAACATGCTAAAAAGTGTCAACCAAAAGGTTGGTGAATCTCACAGGTTTGTAAGTAATATCGGCTTTGAACACGAGATTTCATTAGTAGTGCCCGTAGGCGTAAAATCAGCCATTGCAATCCAGCAATCGTAAAATCAGTATTTGCAATCCAGCAAATGTAAATAAATAAGTTTATACCGTTGCCATGAGGCTCATAATCGAAGCTTAACCCGTAAGTAATAAGTTTGCTCCCGTGACATGCTCGTAAATGAGCAAGCATCAGTAACGAATAATTAGTCACCCGTTTCTACGTGTAAATCAGTACGTGGCAGCGCTACTGCCCCGGGTGGGGAGGGTCATTTCCCTAATGGATCCATTAACTAGTGTTCGCGCTTAAGTCCATAACTAACGATATATGATGGAGAGACTTCTGTTTGTAAGTAAACTCATGCAATTTCGTTTGGTATAGTAAACAGTTTAGTACTTGTGTTCAAGAAAATCAGTAGCATGTATCTCCCCCAGTAAGATAAAACAGTAAAAGTGGGGCCGTAAGACTCACCTGAGTCTTGTAGTAATCAGTTGCAATTAGCAAGTAGTAAGTAAAGCAAGTAGGTTCTCTGAACCCGTAACCTTCAAATGCCTAATCATATGAAGTTATGTAAGTATGCGTCTCACGAGACGTTTCGTTTAGTTGTACACAACTAGTATATCCAGTGTTTGTCCGTATGTTTGTAATTGTTTGTTTGTTGGAAAACATGTTTGGCCCGTTGGTGACGGTTTGTAGCAAAAATTCTAAAATGTTGACTTTGCTACAGTAGATTTGCTACAGTACTGCTACAGTAAAATTTGACTTTTTTGTACAGTAACTTTGACTTTAAAATTCTGGTTTTCTGTGTTTTTGCGACACAATCTGCGACACTAAAGTTTGGTATGCGACATAGTGGTTGTGTCGCATAAAGTGCGACACAAGAGCTCTGTGACACAGTGGTTGTGTCGCAAAAGCTTGCGATGCTAATTTAATAGCGACATAAGGGTTGTGTCGCATAAAAAGTGCGACACAATAGTGCGACATAACGTACGACACAAAATACGACACTAAATGGTTTATGCGACATAGCATGCGACACAAACGTTGTGTCGCAAAGATGAACATCAGCCCAGAAACTTTCGGGTTTCGTGATTTTCCGACCAAAAACGCAAATATAATCCATTTTTGAGCTATAAAATCGTGTTTTCTTCTTGTATTAGGTTATAACTATGTTGTGTACACATCAAAACATCAAAACATTACACCAAATTGAATAGATCTAAGATTTTAGAAATTTCTTACTTTTGCAAATCGAGCTAAATGGAGGATGAAATGGTGAAAACGATCTTGATATTCTTGCTCCACTCGTGATGGTGATTCCGAATATGTAATTTTCGTGGTCGGGATTTGATTCCGAAAATTTGGTGTAGATTGGAGTTGAGAGAGTTTGGTTTGTGTGTGTTTTGTGATAATGAAAAAATGAAAGAGAGAAGTGAGAATGGGGGTGGAGTTTGGCTGATCCAAAGAAGGAAGGAGGGGCAAACGCTCCCTAAAACTCAGTATTTACTCCGTGTCCTAATCGTTTAATCCTTTGTTTATAGTATTTAACCAAACCGTTATATTTTAAAAATGTAACTGGAATATTTAAATAAAAATACTCTGAAATTAATAATAAAAACATTTGTCGCAATATTTAAATTATTAAGTCGCGTTTATTACGTTTTATTGTGCTAGTTAAAATGTCGTCACAATAATATATAAACAATGCTCGTTCGGTTGCGTATTTTATATAACAAAATACGTTTTCATTATTTAAGTAAATTTTTGTCACCAACGTCCAAGTAAACTGTGTCGGACTCCGTCCGGTTAATTCGCACGATTTATCCAAATCGCGTAAGTACACACACATATATATAATTCACCTTATATATACATACAAATAGAGCCTGTAATTAGTCCTATTACATACTAATTACAACTAGTTACAAACAATTAGGCATAATTAATTACCCTAATTATGCAGGTGTTACATTCTCCCCTTGTTAAAGAAATTTCGTCCCGAAATTAGCTTGAGTGCACGGACGGTGCGTTATCTGGGAAGAGATGTGGGTATTTCTGTCGCATTTGGTCTTCCCGTTCCCAGGTGAACTCAGGGTCGCGCCTAGAATTCCACCTGACCTTTACGATGGGAATACGACTCTGTTTCAATCGTTTGACCTCACGGTCCATGATTTCCATAGGTTCCTCGACAAAATGAAGTTTATCGTCGATTTGAATTTCGTCGAGCGGTATAATCAGTGTCTCGTCAGACAGACATTTCTTCAAGTTAGAAATGTGGAATGTGTTGTGTACGCTGCTAAGTTCAGCAGGAAGTTGCAGGCGGTATGCCACTGGACCAATCCTTTCCAGGATTTCGAATGGTCCGATGTATCTAGGATTTAGTTTGCCTCGTTTTCCGAATCGAATGACACCCTTCCACGGTGTCACTTTGAGAAGTACCTTGTCCCCTACCTGGAACTCAAGGTGTTTGCGTCTCACGTCAGCATAGCTTTTCTGACGATCACGTGCGGCTTTCAACCGGTTTTGAATACCAACGATTTTCTCAGTAGTTTCTTGAATGATATCTGGACCCGTGAGTTGGGAATCTCCTAACTCAGTCCAACAGATAGGTGATCGGCACTTACGCCCGTAAAGTGCCTCGAAGGGTGCAGCCTTTATGCTGGTATGGTAACTATTGTTGTACGAGAACTCGCACAACGGTAAGTGATTTTCCCAAGAAGTACCGAAGTCAACTACGCAGGCTCGTAGCATATCCTCCAGTGTTTGAATAGTTCGCTCGCTTTGGCCATCGGTTTGCGGGTGATAAGCAGTACTCATATCCAGACGAGTACCAAGAGATTTTTGTAGCGATTGCCAAAAGTTAGAAGTAAAACGGCTGTCCCTATCCGAGATGATCGAGATAGGTACACCGTGTCGCGAGATGATTTCTTTGACATAGATGTGAGTCAGACGCTCCATCTTGTCGGTTTCCTTGATGGCCAGAAAATGAGCAGATTTCGTGAGACGGTCCACGATCACCCAAATGGTATCGCAACCACTCGAAGTTTTCGGTAGTTTGGTAATGAAGTCCATGGAAATCTGTTCCCATTTCCATTGAGGAATTTCAGGTTGTTGGAGCAACCCCGAGGGTCTTTGGTGTTCGGCCTTGACTTTGGAACAGGTTAGGCATTTACTGACGTACAAGGCAATGTCAGCTTTCATGTTAGGCCACCAATACAACCCTTTGACGTCGTGATACATCTTGTCAGAACCAGGATGTATAGAGTATCGAGATTTGTGAGCTTCAGCCATCACCAAATCTCGCAAGTTTCCGAATTTGGGTAACCACACCCGGTTAGAGAAGTATCGAGTTCCATCGGGTTTGATTTCGAATTGTTTATCCAAGCCTCGCAAGGCTTCATTTTTCAAGTTTTCATCGTTGAGTGCTTCAAGTTGAGCGGTAAGGATTTGAGCAGGAAGCTCGTTATGAATTGTCATAGAAAGTGCTCGGACTCGAAGGGGTTTCACTCGTTCATTTCGGCTTAAGGCATCGGCAACTACGTTAGCCTTGCCCGGATGGTATTTGATCTCGCAGTCGTAGTCACTAAGTAACTCAACCCAGCGACGTTGCCTCATGTTTAGATCCTTCTGATCGAATATGTGTTGGAGACTTTTGTGATCGGTAAAGATAGTACTTTTCGTACCGTAGAGATAATGTCTCCAGATTTTCAGTGCGAAGACCACAGCACCTAACTCGAGGTCGTGGGTCGTATAGTTTTTCTCATGGATTTTTAGTTGTCGTGAGGCATAGGCAATGACTTTTTCCCGTTGCATCAACACACAACCAAGTCCTTGGTGTGAGGCGTCGCAGTAAACTACGAAATCGTCGGTGCCCTCGGGTAAGGACAAGATCGGTACACTGCAAACTTTGTTTTTCAATAGTTGGAAAGCTGACTCTTGTTTATCAGTCCAATCGAACTTCTTATCTTTCTGAGTCAGTGTGGTTAGGGGAACAGCTATTCTTGAAAAGTTTTCGATGAATCGACGGTAATAACCAGCAAGACCTAAGAATTGTCTCACTTCGGTTGGAGTGGTCGGTGACTCCCAGCCCTTGATTGCTTCAATCTTGGCGGGATCGACATGAATTCCTTGGCTGTCAATCACGTGCCCGAGGAATTGAACGGTTCGAATCCAGAACTCACACTTAGAGAATTTGGCATATAACTCTTCGTGTTTAAGAAGTCCTAGAATGGTTTTCAGATGTTGAGCATGTTCCTGCTCGTTGCGAGAGTAAATCAGGATATCATCGATGAACACAATGACGAATTTGTCAAGATATGGTTTGCACACCCGATTCATAAGGTCCATGAATACGGCCGGTGCGTTGGTCAACCCGAATGGCATCACTTGGAATTCGTAATGCCCATAACGAGTTCGGAAAGCTGTCTTTGGGATATCATTGTCACGGACTCGGAGTTGATGATAACCCGACCGTAGATCAATCTTTGAGTAAACACTCGATCCCTGGAGTTGGTCAAACAGGTCATCGATTCTAGGAAGTGGGTACCGATTCTTTATGGTTAGCTTATTCAGCTCTCGGTAGTCAATACACATGCGGAAAGATCCATCTTTCTTTTTCACGAATAAGACCGGAGCTCCCCAAGGCGAGGAACTTGGTCGAATGAATCCTCTGTCCAGGAGTTCCTGTAGTTGGTTAGACAACTCCTGCATTTCGGATGGTGCTAAACGGTAAGGGGCTCGTGCCACGGGTGCAGCTCCGGGCACAAGTTCGATTTGGAATTCAACTTGTCTAGGTGGCGGAAGTCCGGGCAAGTCTTCAGGAAAGACTTCCGGGAAATCCCGCACGATCGGAACATCCTCAAGTCGCTTCTCCTCCGACTTCTTCTCCGTTACATGTGCGAGGATGGCTTGATACCCTTTTCGTAGATATTTTCTAGTTTTCAGACAAGATACGATGTTCAGATTCCGTCTGCCGGTCTCCCCTTGTAGGACTAAGGTTCCACCGGAGACAAGAGGTATGCGAACGAGTTTGTCATGACAGATGATTTCAGCTCGGTGCCTGGATAACCAATCCATACCGACAATAATATCGAAGCTGCCAATCTCGACAGGGATTAAATCAATGGAAAACGTTTCGTTCGTGAGGTTAAGTGTACAGTTGTGTATGATGCTATCCGTCTCAATCAGTTTGCCGTTAGCTAATTCTACAATGTATTTAGCATCTAAGGCAGTGGGAGTTATGTCAAGTAAAGGGCTAAATTTCTCAGAAATGAAGCTTCTATCGGCACCGGTATCAAATAATACAGAAGCAGTAAGGTCGTTGAGAAGGAACGTACCCGTCACGACATTCGGGTCTTGTCTGGCTTCCCCAGCCTTGATAACGAATGCTCTACCACGAGCAGGGTTGTTGTTGTTTTTCAGCTTTGGGCAATCTTTCTTGAAGTGCCCTGAATTTCCGCACCCAAAGCAGGCCTTTGGTGCATTGGTGTTGGGGGTAGAAATGTTGGTTCGGCAATCCTTGGCTAGATGCCCGAACCATTTGCAGTTGGAGCAAGGGCAAGAACCGTCATGATGGCGGCTGCATTTGGAACAGTAAGGCTTGTTCCCGCTGTACCCTTTCTTTTCCGAAGTTCCCGATGAATAAGCCTTAATGTACTCAGGCTTTTTGTTGGAGGTTTGGTTGGATGAGTTGGGGTTTCCCTCCCATTTGCGTTTGTTGTTTGCAGATGGGGTTGAAGTTGTGCCACGGCGGACAGAATTTGCCGTTAATTCATGGGCCATACGGATGGCGCTCTGAATAGTACCCGGTTTGGATGAAGTCACCAGGTCTTGTAGTCTCTCGGGAAGTCCATCGACGAATTTCTCGATCCTCTTGTACTCAGGATTGATCATGGTTGGGCACAGGAGTGCCAGTTGATGGAAACGGTTGGTGTATCCGGTGATATCATCACCCTGCATCTTGTGGTTCCAGAATTCCATTTCCAGTTGTTTCAATTCATCCCTGGGCAGTACTCGCCCCTCAACATTTCTTTCAACTCCTCCCACGGGAGTTGGTAAGCAGTAGCAACACTCACAGTCTGGGCATAAGTGTTCCACCAGGTGAGTGCGGTGTCAGTAAAAGTACTAACGGAGAACTTAACCTTATCTCCCTCCGCACAGTTGCAGATAAGAAATACAGACTCAACTTTCTCGATCCAGCGTACTAGACCGATAGCTCCCTCGGTACCTGCAAAGTTTAGAGGTTTGCAGTTCTGGAAGTCCTTGTAAGAACAAGGTTTAGCAGCAGAGGTTTCAGCGGCATCGCTGTTCCTCGTGGAACTTGGTGGAGTATTCCGAGCCAAGGCTTCAGTAACAGCCTGGGTTATAAGGGAGGTAATCTGGGCATCGGTATATGGTCTTGTCTTTGGCGGCATGATTCTTCAATAAAAGAAATGAAGATACATGAGATTTTGTAGGAGCTTGTAATTGTCACAGATGTACATGTATAAAAGCAGTAATACATAACATCATATGGTAAATGACAATTTATATGAGTTGAAATAACAAGGAATATTTGATGGATAACGCGAGTTCAAAGGTTACATCCTACAGAGATATTACAAAAGGTGTCGGGAATTGTTACATCCGACTAGTTTATAGAGTAGTGCTAGATAGTCATTAGATTACGAGATGGATTACAAGACAAAGACTACACTAGTCTTAATGTAGATTAATTTGTTCCATCAGCGCGACAAGGCGGTCCACGGTTTCTGCCAGCCTGTTGGTTTGCCTGGCATTGTCTTCAACTAAGGCCAGTCGTTGTGCTAGTACACGAGAGTGATCCTCAGTCTCCTGTGAACGCTGTTCACATTCCTCTAGTCGGTTTCTTACAAGTTCATCCACACCTAATTCGGCGGTCATTGAATCCTGGATTATGCTTACAGAGAGGCCGGTATCTTCTTGTTCTCTCTGGAGTTGTGATATGTGGTCAAGAGCTTGACGAAGCAGGTAGGTCATTCGGTGTTGTTCCAGTTCAAGATTTTCGAGTATTTGATCCCGACGGCGGAATCGCGTAGCCAATACTGGCAACGTGAGATGTGCCGAGTTCTGAGAGTTATGTACAGGATAAGGGCTGTTTCGAGGCGACCTTGTGTTCCTCCTGGCTACTCGTGGGTTCCGTGACCCATGTGAGTGAGAGTGTGACGGATTAGGTGGTATGTTTGCCATTCCTGTGGCAGAGTGTAAGTAAGACGAGGCTAATATATATATACATATATCATATCCAGCCTAGTGTCTAGCACGTATCAAGTAATGGTCCGGTTCTCTCGTGGTCAGAGTCAACTAACGTATCCCCGATCAACATAATCATTTCAGACCTTACATCATCTTTCCTTAATTGTACATAGTTGATCAGGCTATGTTAAATTAAAGTCGTATGCTGTAATTTCTGAACCAGTCATGTCTAATAAGAGAATACTGCCTAACGGTCATAGTCTAGGCCCACTAAATGCAACCTAGTTCACTATAACCTTAGGCTCTGATACCAATCTGTAACACCCCCGAAATTCACTGTTTTGCGGAAGCATAGTTTGGGGTGTTACTAATCAAATATCACAGCACAAAGGTAAGGTAAACGACATCTATATGCAACGTTTGTAAATTAGTTACATTCCATAGATATATTGTTTGAAAACTTAGTGCTTTCGTATACAAGATGTAGTTTCCCTAGAGTCCGCGCGTGTAGCGGGAGATTCTATTACATAATCAAAATATACAAAAGATAATGCTAAGAATCTCCGTTAATGTAGTGGTGATGAAATCATGCGACTCTAGCTAAAATCCTGGAGTAATCCTACTCCATCCGGGTACCTGAGAAAACATGCTAAAAAGTGTCAACCAAAAGGTTGGTGAATCTCACAGGTTTGTAAGTAATATCGGCTTTGAACACGAGATTTCATTAGTAGTGCCCGTAGGCGTAAAATCAGCCATTGCAATCCAGCAATCGTAAAATCAGTATTTGCAATCCAGCAAATGTAAATAAATAAGTTTATACCGTTGCCATGAGGCTCATAATCGAAGCTTAACCAGTAAGTAATAAGTTTGCTCCCGTGACATGATCGTAAATGAGCAAGCATCAGTAACGAATAATTAGTCACCCGTTTCTACGTGTAAATCAGTACGTGGCAGCGCTACTGCCCCGGGTGGGGAGGGTCATTTCCCTAATGGATCCATTAACTAGTGTTCGCGCTTAAGTCCATAACTAACGATATATGATGGAGAGACTTCTGTTTGTAAGTAAACTCATGCAATTTCGTTTGGTATAGTAAACAGTTTAGTACTTGTGTTCAAGAAAATCAGTAGCATGTATCTCCCCCAGTAAGATAAAACAGTAAAAGTGGGGCCGTAAGACTCACCTGAGTCTTGTAGTAATCAGTTGCAATTAGCAAGTAGTAAGTAAAGCAAGTAGGTTCTCTGAACCCGTAACCTTCAAATGCCTAATCATATGAAGTTATGTAAGTATGCGTCTCACGAGACGTTTCGTTTAGTTGTACACAACTAGTATATCCAGTGTTTGTCCGTATGTTTGTAATTGTTTGTTTGTTGGAAAACATGTTTGGCCCGTTGGTGACGGTTTGTAGCAAAAATTCTAAAATGTTGACTTTGCTACAGTAGATTTGCTACAGTACTGCTACAGTAAAATTTGACTTTTTTGTACAGTAACTTTGACTTTAAAATTCTGGTTTTCTGTGTTTTTACGACACAATCTGCGACACTAAAGTTTGGTATGCGACATAGTGGTTGTGTCGCATAAAGTGCGACACAAGAGCTCTGCGACACAGTGGTTGTGTCGCAAAAGTTTGCGATGCTAAATTAATAGCGACATAAGGGTTGTGTCGCATAAAAAGTGCGACACAATAGTGCGACATAACGTACGACACAAAATACGACACTAAATGGTTTATGCGACATAGCATGCGACACAAACGTTGTGTCACAAAGATGAACATCAGCCCAGAAACTTTCGGGTTTCGTGATTTTCCGACCAAAAACGCAAATCTAATCCATTTTTGAGCTATAAAATCGTGTTTTCTTCTTGTATTAGGTTATAACTATGTTGTGTACACATCAAAACATCAAAACATTACACCAAATTGAATAGATCTAAGATTTTAGAAATTTCTTACTTTTGCAAATCGAGCTAAATGGAGGATGAAATGGTGAAAACGATCTTGATATTCTTGCTCCACTCGTGATGGTGATTCCGAATATGTAATTTTCGTGGTCGGGATTTGATTCCGAAAATTTGGTGTAGATTGGAGTTGAGAGAGTTTGGTTTGTGTGTGTTTTGTGATAATGAAAAAATGAAAGAGAGAAGTGAGAATGGGGGTGGGGTTTGGCTGATCCAAAGAAGGAAGGAGGGGCAAACGCTCCCTAAAACTCAGTATTTACTCCGTGTCCTAATCGTTTAATCCTTTGTTTATAGTATTTAACCAAACCGTTATATTTTAAAAATGTAACTGGAATATTTAAATAAAAATACTCTGAAATTAATAATAAAAACATTTGTCGCAATATTTAAATTATTAAGTCGCGTTTATTACGTTTTGTTGCGCTAGTTAAAATGTCGTCACAATAATATATAAACAATGCTCGTTCGGTTGCGTATTTTATATAACAAAATACGTTTTCATTATTTAAGTAAATTTTTGTCACCAACGTCCAAGTAAACTGTGTCGGACTCCGTCCGGTTAATTCGCACGATTTATCCAAATCGCGTAAGTACACACACATATATATAATTCACCTTATATATACATACAAATAGAGCCTGTAATTAGTCCTATTACATACTAATTACAACTAGTTACAAACAATTAGGCATAATTAATTACCCTAATTATGCAGGTGTTACAGACCCCGACTGTAATAGTTCGTCGGTCCGTTGCTGAGTGTGAGCATTCAGCTCGTAAGTAAGTTGTACCACCCACCGTGGTATCGTGAGCAATCCAGCTCGCAAATAAGTTGTACCACCCACCGTGGTATCGTGAGCTCGTTTGTAAATCCGTAATACCAATCACATTGGTATCGTGTTTGTACCACCCACCGTGGCATCGTTTTGCTTCACATATAGTGACAGCGTCCGTTATTCTCCCGTAGGAGATGCAAGTAATCGTTTTGGCAGTACACGACATGCCGTAAGTAAGCTTAGCCCAAGGCTAGTAAAGTGTTACAGGCACTCAACAGTACCTCAAGTTGTTACGTAATTCACAGTAGTAAATCTTACTACGAAAAGTAGGAATGTCACCTAGGTATAGGGGCAAAATCATAATCACCTGTTAGGTACGTATCTACGTCACCTAGTTTGTATGTAGTAATGGTAAAGTCAAGTATGTTAACACGTCACTTAACTGTAAGGAAGTACTTACAGTACTTAGTCAAAGTCATCCGCTAGTTCGTAAAAGTAGTCAATGCTAACTAGCAAGTCGGTGCCTATAGTTGGTGTTCATAAGTTCACTAATCATTATTAGTACTTAGCAAGTCACTGATGTAGTGAGGCGTTTATTCCCTAGATATCATATGTAATATAATTCTAGGTGTTACTGTCACAGTCATACTTAATATCCCTAAGTATGGTCAAATGGTTCGTAGCTATCGCGGTCTAGCACCGTTACCATAAACTATAGTAAAACGTTTGTAAAGGTTTGAACAGTTGAAAGTAGTAAAACAGGAGTATGCATTCCCACCCCGAAATCAGTTGGAAAACAGTAAAAGAGTGGGGTGATGAACTCACCTGTGAGTTGTTAGCGATACGATGATACGCGCGTCGTCCGAATGGTAACCTTCTAGTGTCCTAAACACGTGAGGTTATATAAGTATGAGACAAATCAGTTTGTCTAAGCGAGTTGTTCATGTATGCATTTGTTGTTGAAGTCTGGGAATGGTGTACGGGGGTCCGGGGGCAGCGCCCCTGGTAGCGGGGTCCAAGGGGTGGCAACCCCTGGCGGGGTCCAAGGGGCAGAGCCCCTGGCTGGGGTCGAGCTGCCAGGTCAGCTTGGAGAATTTTTATTTCTACTACTTTGCTTTAAAGAAAACGCATTCGAAATCCAATTTCGGGTAAAATCGAGTGGTAAAATTTGGTTGTCAATACTTAGTGAAAAACATAGGTTTTTAAGGTTCTGCGACGTCAGATGCGACGTCAGATGCGACGTCAGCTGCGACGTCAGAGGCGACGTAGGGTCTTGCGTCGCTATGTGCGACATTCGCAATCTAATGCGACGTTGTGTCCCGCGTCGCAATGTGCGACGTAGAATTTGATGGCGACGTAGGGGCTTACGTCGCTATGTGCGACATTCGCAAGTCAATGTGACGTAAAAGCTTGCGTCGCTAAATGCGACGTTGAGGTTGTGTGCGACGTTGGCTGCGACGTTAACTGCGACGTCGCAGCACTGTTTTTGGTCCCTGCGACGTAGCGAACTGATCGCCGGAGTTTGAGCCGAAAAAGAGTTTTCCGGCCTCTGTTGAGTCCGATTCTTTTACCCAACCCATAATTAAGTATTTTAAGCTTATCTAAACCGCAAACAAGCAAAATAACAAAGTTTTGAGAGATTTCGAGAATTGTCGGAAACTTACAAATCCGCGCGAGGAGAATCCGAAAAGATAGGATTGTAGATCGTTGCGTGGTGATCGTTTTTCCCTAAAGGAGCTTCGAGATTGGAGGTCGTTTAGTGGTAGTTTTTATGTGATTAGTGGGTATTTTAGAGAGAAGATTGAGAGAGAAATGGAAGTAGAGAGAGAGAGGGTGGAGTTGAAAATGAGGTGAAAATGGGGAGGGAGTTGGGTTTTGTCCAACACAGATCCCCAGTGCGCGGACTGTGGTCTCCAACCACAGTACAAAATACCCGTGTTTTATTTGTCCAGTCATAAGATAAAATTAAAATCTTATTTATATTATTTTAAAATGTTTTCTAATGAAAGTATTTCATAAAAATACTAATTGGAAATAAAAGTTAAATCGTTTATAAAAGTTTAAATTCGGCGCGAAAAATTAACTTTTTGACGAGGTGTTACAGAATGTTTGACTACTGCTGTGGATACTCTGATGATTTTGGGAAAATAAAAGTTTTGAAGTTTAATGTAACATCAGGCATTGTTTATATGATTTTGTAATAAAGTATTTTTATAATTGAAGGTTTTGAAAGGTTGTACTTTTGGTAAATAATGAAAGTTTTTATCGGGACCGCTTCCGAGGAGTTTTAAAATGTAAATTATGTTTGTATGAAAAAGTAGGGTCTTACAATAATCGTCAAATTATATTTCCATGATGATGATAAGATTTTCCCATAATATTACAAAGTGTTTTATATATACAAACAGGCCCGGCCCGTAGGTTCTAATGGCCCGGTGCGATAATAGCAAAATAGGCCCTTATAATAAGAGATACGTATTACTTAAATAAATTTATCATCAATAACGAAGTAGCATCTCATTCTTACCATTTATTAAAGATGAAATTAAAATTTAAAAGTGACAAACTCATTAATGGAAAACTATGGTTGACAATATTGTCGATCGTTTGCTTTAAAAAAGACGAATTCTTGTTACTGGTACATATTTATACCAATAAAGAATCTCTCTTCTCTCTTCTCTAATAAAAAAGGAGGTTAATTACTTAATCTTCTCCTAAATCAGCCTTCAAAAACTAATCCCCACCATTCATTGGTTTAATCCATTTAATTATAACCCTTGATTGTCATTAGGCAAATGATTTATTAATCTTCCAAATAATTAGTCCCATTTTGGACATATATAACCCTTCACAACCCTTCCCACTCCCTTCCCTTTTGTCTGCAATTACGGTGACACAAAAAATAAACACAAACAAACCAGACCACCGATCATCATCCCTCTTTCATTTTCAATCGTATACTGTAGCAAACATATCTACAAATTCAATCGATAGCAGACTTTCAACGCTGTATCATCTTGCCGAAATCAAAATCTGATCAAAATTCGTACACTGTTAATCTTCAATTGGTGATTTTCTCGCTCATGTGTGTTCCAATCTAATCGAATCGAATCTTCTAACAGGTGATTGATCGATGATAATTCTATATTGATTGATGTGTTAGTTCGATTGCCTACATAGGCGTTAATATCAGGGTAACCGTTTCTTTTCTTTTTTTTCTTTTTTTTTTTGTATTATTCATGCTTGCTTATGATATGTTAATATTGAGTCATTTTAGACAATGGCTAAATCATATGAATTAGAATATTGAGGGACATAAAACAGTCTCCTTTTGGTTGGAGTCTGGTTTGACTGTCAGTCTTATGTACCAAGTTTGGTTAAGCACACCGAGTGTTTGATGAAACGCCTGAAAGGGATAACATATAGCATTATGATTAATTGAGTTGTTTTATGAGTCCTAAATCACTAAGAAAGTTGTATGTGAACGAACCCATTAGTAGAATTATTGAAAATTTAAGTAATATATGGTTTGCTCAATAATAGGCTGTTACGGGTTATGAAAAATCATTCTTGCTCATTTGGCATTATAGCCTGTTTGGCGGTGTAACCAGTTCATATACAAGAAATTATTATACTCTCTCTGTTGTTATATATAACACCCCTCAGTCTTAACAACAATATTATATGATTTAACTCGGAAGAGTAGGTTTAAAACATACTTCTTTACTGTACATTATTTAAGATGTACATAACTATTCCAAAACATAATACTCCATAGTATAAAACTATTAAAACAAAACAGTAACCAAGGTGTTACATAATTCCAACAAACTTTTGTTTATCACAAAACATATCAGATATCACAGTTGGTCAAACATTCCCTGCATAAGCATCATCTTCCTGCCCACCCACATAACTAAGCATAACCTACAGGAAGTAAAATGAGAGATTAGCACGAAGCTAAGTGAATGAATAAGTCACACACCATTCAACTTAGAATAACCATCTATTTACAGCAATTAACCGTAAATACACATTAATCGGTCAATGAGGATCGGTGGCTCTTGAGAAACCATAATACCCTGGTGGCTCTCCAAGAACACTTACCATCAATCTGTAAGGCCAATACAGAATAGACCGATAGCTAATTGTTATTATAATCAAACACAGGTTCTACAAACAACAAATGTATCAAGTCCCTGTGTAATTCACATAACAACAAACTAGCCCAACTAACTCGTTGACCTCAATAATACTGATGTCCGAAGGCCAATTAGCACGTAGATTCATAATCAACAATTCAGACTAAACAGTCTAATATTCACATCTACGTTTACTTGTTGCAACTAAACAGTCACAACTAAATCAAATTGTGAGTTCCAGATCCACTCACCTGTCAATCTCAGTTCAATCACTCAGATGTCTAATATCACTGAGTCTTCTGCTAATCTGAGAATGAAATCAAATACAAGTTAGTAACTTATTCAATAAGTACACAACTTAATTCAAAATGTAATATCCAACCAATTACACTAGTCATACATAGAACATATGAAGTACTAGTACTAGAGTCTAAGCAAGATATCAGATTTTAGAAGTTAAAACTAAAAATCCAGAAAATCAGGGAGTACCCGTCGGGTTCTCTTACTACCCGCCTGGTAGAAGAAGTACCAGCCGGGTAACTGGCAAAACAGCCGGGTGAATTTACTTTTCATGGTAACAGAAATATATTATACGTTTTAAAGTCTAGAGGAGCAGTCGGGTACCCATTTTACCAGCCGGGTCCCCTGTTTAGTCACACTACCCGCCGGGTAAAACCCCTGAACCAGCGTTTTCACCCAGCTCCAACCCAGACCCGATTTTCACCCATCAAAACTACCAACTCATGTATGAAATCACAATAACATAGTAAGTTAAAAGCAATAACAACTTATAGCATCAACTATCAACTTCCATATCATTTATCTATCATGTTGAATCAAAACTAGTTGTTAAATATAAATTCACAGTAACTTACTAATTGATCTTGATGAACTAAGGAAGATGATGATGAAACTTTAATCAAATTCACAGCTCAAACTTTGTTTTAACCTTGTTTATAATCTTTAATTGTTTCTAGGTTTAGGTTTGTAATTTGAAGGTTTTTGAAGTTCAAGGAAATAGGATAACTTTCCAACTTAGGAAAGTGAAGTAATATAGGTCGGCCCAAAATTTTCAACCGACCCCGTATCCACTTAAAATAGTCCCCTTCTAAACCTATTGTCTGGAACCTAAAAACCATTTCGCGAGAACTATATTTTATTTTACCGTCAAATATAACAATTTAAAACAAGTAATATTTTACTATTCACAATAAGTCGATTGACCTATTTACTTAAGTTCAACAATCAAACAATTAATATCAAATTATTTCTAACACATTTAAATAATCAATTTAAAGTAAGAAATTACCAGACCAGTAAGGAGGATGTTACATTATAGCTGGATTGTGTTTATAACTGGATTGTGTTACTAATTAAGGGGTTAGTCAAATATGTTACATTTGTTCAATGGGTACTAAATAAGATATCAATATTTGTTTTTATTTTGGTTTTACAAACAGGCACTGAGTCTATGTTTAAACAGACATATAAGAACATGACTAGCATTTATGTTTTTGTATTTGAGTATATCAGATAAGTTGTGATATTAATCTTAGACCATAACTATCTGAATATATTATATGTAATATGTACCACAAACGCTTTTTAATTTTTGGTATTGCTTTAGCAGTTGATGATAGGCTAAGACATACTACTGTTGTATGTCAAAGATGGACAAACAATTCTTATTGGAGTTCGAACTGTTATGTATCTTATATTTTTTTGCATTAGGTTTTGACTGAACCTGACTACAGAATTGATGCAGGTGCCCTTAGAACAACAGAAATAAAGGTAAAACATTGTCATCTCTCTTCTTTATTACTTTGGGTTATGTATCTGCGTTGTCTAATTAAGTCAAAAACAGAGGTACATCAAAACAATATTTTATGGATTAAAATAGTTCCTTGTCGCTTCAGATGTATCACTTTTTTCCAATCTCCTTGACTGGATAAGTACATTATCCAATCTATGTTTTATATTATTACTGATTATCTTCGATAATATAAATTGATGATTTTGCAGATTACCAAATGCGCCTAAGTTGGAGATAATATATAATGTATGGAGTTAAATTGCCCAGTCTATGTGCATTATTATAAAGCTTTGTATCAATATATACTTACTTTTAGGACCATAAATGTTAATTCAAGCAATAATTTGGTGGGACCATGAATAAGTAAGCTAAGAAAGATTTCACCACAAGAGAAGTTTACTAAGCACAACTAGGGGTGTTCAAAAATATCCATATCCGAATCCGTTATCCGAATATCCGAAAACCCGATCCGAAATTATCCGAAATTTCGGATATCCGAATTTTCGGATAGCACTTTTCAAAAAATTCGGATAGTTCGGATATCCGAACTATCCGAAAGTTTGCTTCTTTGGTCCGATTGTTAGAACAATGAGGCAATTTTACAAGGGTGCAAAATGTAAATAATAAATAATACTAAATGAAAAGGATCTACCTACTTCATTTGCAATCGACAAAGCCACAAAAGCCATGGATACTTTTTCAATCCAGCTTCTTTTCTCCATTATCCTCATCCAAAGCTAAGTTTTCTTTCTATTTCTCATCAAAGTTCAAAACCAACATATTACAACCGTATAATTTTTTAACCCTATAACAAAATCCAGATACATATTTATCACTTCAAAGATTGAATTTGCATTACATACAAAAGCTTGAAACAAGATCTATAAAAAAAAATCCCCAATTATTTTTAGTATCAAGTATCAATAGTACCAACACACAAGAGACCATGATCGAGCATCCCATCTCTTGACTAATCCGACGACAAGCAATTTGTGGATGTCTGTTTACTTGGAGGCGACGAGGATTCCACCGGAGCATTTGCAAATCGACGGAGCAGCGGTTGATTCCAACATCGACTGAGCAGTAGATCGCTGTTTTGGTCAAAAAATTACTCAATGCAATTTGATGAACAAATAGTAAAGTGAGGTAGTGTGCTTAAATTTGATTTCGAGATAATTTAGTTGAAAATTATACTTGATGATAAAAACTTGTGATTTTGCCAATATGGGTTAACTTGAGATTAAATTTTAGTAAATATGCAATCTAGGACTTTATAAATAATGGATTTGTATGCAATAAACCAAGATGAATGCAGAAAAACAAGTGTAATCCGGGATAATTCCGGGATAATGCAGTAAATATAGCAAAGAATGCCAATTTAGTAAAGTAAGTGAATGAAAAGTGCAAGAACACAATGATGTACGAGGAAAACCCTTGATCTATGATAGATCGCCGGCACAAAACCTCGGGAAGGATCAATCGATCCTTGCCTTATGTTTATCTTATTAAATGAAAAATGGTTTACAAGCTAAAGATCACGAGAATGATCGTCTAAGTGTAAAAATGATAAAGTGTGAAAGTGTGAACGAGTTGCAGAGAGTGTTTCAAGTGTCAGTAGTGAAGATGAGTTAGCCTAATCGATCATTCAAGCCTCGTATATATATTACAGAGCTTAAACTATTTATTCCGAAATATCCGGGATCATCCCCGAGATTTGGTGGAGCGTCCCAACGTTCACATGACCGAGTATTCCACACGTGTTGACTTCCTTCCTCGTAAATCAAATATTCTTCCAGCTTGATACGATCCAAGGAAATCGGAACTACCTCCACACGTCCCATATGATCTGGTCAAAGTACATTAAACATGCGGAAATAATAGTAGCAAAGGGATCCCGAGATATACGATATCTAGGATCCTTATAATAAGCATATATTATAAGATAAACAAGATAATATCAAATCCAAGACATCCTATTATCTCAGACTTAGTTATATCCAGGATAACTATAAGTTGGTGATCCTGAAAGATAAAACAATATCCCTATCGGGATCCTGTAATATAACAATCTCAATAGTAAGGTTATATAACTATTATCCCTGTTTTAATATAATCTTGAGGATATTATAGACATACCTGAGGATCCTGCATAATATAGCAAGTCAGGATCGTACCTCTCCTTATCCCGATTGTAGACTCAGTATCCCACGCGTTAATCATTCAAGAACAATCCAGGATCCTTACAAATAATCTGTGTAGCAGCTAATCCGGGATCCTGCATGGTTAGTGAAAATTCTACCCACAACAATTGCCCCCGAAGTTGTATCGTTTGTTCGGGATCCTGAAAACGATATAACTTCTCAAGATCAAAAGAGGTTAGGTGAGATATTTACGCATATAGGTAACCATGCCCGAGCAGTTATAGGCTTTTGATACTTGTCGTTTTTTCTTTCATTATCCCTTATTATCAATCTTCTTCGCCATTTGCAGGTATTATTCTCTGTACTTTTCTTTTCAATTTTCAGTTCTTATTTTTCTTCTCTTTTATCCACTAAATGGCACTCGTAGTTCATGACGGCGAACAATATGAACCCGAATTCATTGATCAATAGTTGATCACAAACCCAGAACCTTGTACCTTTCTCGATTCCAACATTGTCGCACCCCCAAAACACGTGGCAGCGGAAACATGAGGTGTCACCGGGGCGCCGACCAAATCAAATATCACAACACAAAGATTAAAGCAAACGACCTCTATATGAGACGTTTGAAAATGTTACATTACCATAATTCAAATGTTTACAAAATATCTGGAGTTCGCATAAACCGTTAAGAGATTTCTAATACATTACTGATTATACAAAATACAGCTAAATGCAATCTAATCTCTTGATGTTTGAAAACAATGCGACTCGAGCTAAGCTTTCCATAAACTTCCTACTGCGGCGGGTTACCTGAGAAATACATACTAAAAGGTCAACATAAAGTTGGTGAGTTCATAGGTTTGATAATCAATCAGTTACTACTATGATCCACAAGATTCCAAAAGTAGTATCATTCACAATGATAAGTAAAAGTATCGTTAGTCAACGATAAGTAAAAGTGTTGCAAAATGCAACATAAGTATACCATTTGCATGAGTCTCATAGTCAAGCTTAACGTTGTTTGCCTCCGGTAAGTGTACTAATCCGATACACCTCTAAATCACAAGTAATACTGCGCCCGTGGGTTGGCTAGAGCGACTAGCCCGGACGAGGTTTGTCAAACCCTGATAGATCTATCCAATAATACTCACGCACAAATTTTAGTGACTATGATGGGTAGAGGACTTTAGTGGATTATTCAGGTCTCATGCAATCCGTACGAAAAGTGTTTCAAGTTACTTGTGATCATATAAGCAGTTGCATAAAATAGTTGTATGTATTCTTACCCCAGTTGAAAAACAGTAAAAAGGGGCTATGAAACTCACCTTAGATTAGTAAGTAGCAAGCAAATATCAAATAAGCAAGCAAAGTCCAAAGCGCAACCTTCTAACGCCCTAAACGTATAAGGTTGTGTAAGTAGATGTCTTATAAGACCATCTATATCGATTGTATAAGTGGGGGTCAATGTCCACTTAAGCCAATCGTGTAGGTGGAGGGTTAATGTCCACCTAGAGCTAATTCATCAACTAGTATGTCCAAATAAATTGTTCAAGTTCGTTTCTTAAAAACGTGTACGACCCGTTGGTGAAAGTTTGTAATAATAATTCATTTAGACATTATTATCAAGTTTGTTTTGCTGTATACTATTCATTAGTACATATCGTGTGTTGCAAATCAATTATTTTAGTTTGTATAAGTCTTAAACCGTAGGTCAAAGTTGGTCAACTCGTTGGTCAAAGCTGGTCAAACCTGGTCAAACCGGTCAAACCTGGTCAAACTGGTCAAACCTGGTCAAACCGGTCAAACCTGGTCAAATCGGTCAAACCTGGTCAAACCGGTCAAACCTGGTCAAACTGGTCAAACCTGGTCAAACTGGTCAAACTGGTCAAACTGGTCAAAACTGGTCAAACCTGGTCAAACCTGGTCAAACTGGTCAAGGTTGGTCAAACTTAGCATCACTAGCAAAATGTAGCATCACTAGGTTAGTGTCTCTACTTGAGACTTAGGATATTTTCAGAAAATGTGACATCACTAGCAAAATCTATCACTAGGTTAGTGTCTCTACTTGAGACTTAGTATATTTTCAGAAAATGTGGCATCACTAGCAAAATGTAGCATCACTAGCAAAATGTAGCATCACTAGGTTAGTGTCTCTACTTGAGACTTAGGATATTTTCAGAAATTGTTCTAAGTGTCGATTTCTAATTCGGGAAACTTTCTAAGTTTAGTCTTTGGTCCAAGTTACTAACTAAGTCATCCAAACCCATTTTTGTTACCACTTTCCAAAAATAGTAAGTTTTGTCGTTTTTAGAAACCGAGCCGTTTTTGTTGACTTGGTCAAACCTACTCGGTTTGACCCGAAACTTTTACCCAACCCATAAATCAGTTTAAAGAGTCCAAATAATTTGTCGGTTTGTGTCGGAGTCATCCAAAGTGTCGGTTTTAATTACACTTCTTAAGATTTTCAATATTTCACATTTTCGACTTTTGTCGGTTTGGTTCGCCATTTTATTTCTACCACTTATGGTCCAAACTAGGGTCTGAAATTTTTACCAACTGATCATGTATGTATCTAGTCTAACATATAATTTTTACAGCAACCATAGTGTCCATTTACATATTTAAACAAATTCGCGTATGAACCGTACTCAGTTTTCGAAAACTTCCAGACCAGACTCAAAGATCAGATTATTCACAAAAATACGTACATATCTGGAAAAAGTGCAAAACACGAAAGTTGTAGAACTTTTTAATACGCAACTTTAAAAAAAAATTCGTTGTCTAATTCTTCCTACAGCTCGAGATATGGTCATTTTAGTGGACTGACTTTTCTGGGACAGAAACTGTCTTCTTACATATGTGTTACAAAAACGTGTTTCAACCTTTTATTTGGACATAATAGTGTTAGATGAGCAATATAACATGTAAATAACATAGAGTAGAGTTTCCTTACAAAGACTTGGATTGAGATGAGATGAGATGATGATGCTAGAGTTCTTGAGCTAATTATTATTGCAAAATGTTAAGTATTTTTGTTGGTGGAGCAATGGTGGTTCTTGGTGTTTGCTAGGTGGATTGTGGTGGTTATTGGGTGGTGAAAGGCTGAGTTATTTCAGTCTTTTAGAGAGAGTGAATGTTGAGAGAAAATGAGTTTGAGTGTAATGAAGAAAATGAAGTGATTTGATCTTTTTGCATGAGATTTGTATGGAAGTAAAGGGAATAATGATCATGTTCTTGCATGGATGAAGAGTGGATAAGGGGTGGGGTGGCACATGGGGGGGGGGGGGGGCAGCCCATGGGGGGGTCCCACACAAGGGTATTTTGGTCATTTCTTGTTCCCAATTTAACTAGTTACGTTTTCGTTCGTTACCCGATTGTTTAGACGTTTATTTATACGTTAAAAGTTTTATACACACATTTAAGTAAAAGTGTTGCAAAATGCAACATAAGTATACCATTTGCATGAGTCTCATAGTCAAGCTTAACGTTGTTTGCCTCCGGTAAGTGTACTAATCCGATACACCTCTAAATCACAAGTAATACTGCGCCCGTGGGTTGGCTAGAGCGACTAGCCCGGACGAGGTTTGTCAAACCCTGATAGATCTATCCAATAATACTCACGCACAAATTTTAATGACTATGATGGGTAGAGGACTTTAGTGGATTATTCAGGTCTCATGCAATCCGTACGAAAAGTGTTTCAAGTTACTTGTGATCATATAAGCAGTTGTATAAAATAGTTGTATGTATTCTCACCCCAGTTGAAAAACAGTAAAAAGGGGCTATGAAACTCACCTTAGATTAGCAAGTAGCAAGCAAATATCAAATAAGCAAGCAAAGTCCAAAGCGCAACCTTCTAACGCCCTAAACGTATAAGGTTGTGTAAGTAGATGTCTTATTAGACCATCTATAGCGATTGTATAAGTGGGGGTCAATGTCCACTTAAGCCAATCGTGTAGGTGGAGGGTTAATGTCCACCTAGAGCTAGTTCATCAACTAGTATGTCCAAATAAATTGTTCAAGTTCGTTTCTTAAAAACGTGTACGACCCGTTGGTGAAAGTTTGTAATAATAATTCATTTAGACATTATTATCAAGTTTGTTTTGCTGTATACTATTCATTAGTACATATCGTGTGTTGCAAATCAATTATTTTAGTTTGTATAAGTCTTAAACCGTAGGTCAAAGTTGGTAAACTCGTTGGTCAAAGCTGGTCAAACCTGGTCAAACTGGTCAAACCAGGTCAAACCTGGTCAAACCTGGTCAAACCGGTCAAACCTGGTCAAACCGGTCAAACCTGGTCAAACCGGTCAAACCTGGTCAAACCGGTCAAACCTGGTCAAACCTGGTCAAACTGGTCAAACCTGGTCAAACTGGTCAAACATGGTCAAACTGGTCAAAACTGGTCAAACCTGG
Source organism: Helichrysum umbraculigerum (assembly GCA_949592205.1). NCBI lineage: Eukaryota > Viridiplantae > Streptophyta > Magnoliopsida > Asterales > Asteraceae > Helichrysum > Helichrysum umbraculigerum. The sequence goes on along the minus strand of CATIUR010000003.1, from coordinate 118,533,381 downwards.
TCAAACTGGTCAAGGTTGGTCAAACTTAGCATCACTAGCAAAATGTAGCATCACTAAGTTAGTGTCTCTACTTGAGACTTAGGATATTTTCAGAAAATGTGACATCACTAGCAAAATGTAGCATCACTAGCAAAATGTAGCATCACTAGCAAAATCTATCACTATGTTAGTGTCTCTACTTGAGACTTAGTATATTTTCAGAAAATGTGGCATCACTAGCAAAATGTAGCATCACTAGCAAAATGTAGCATCACTAGGTTAGTGTCTCTACTTGAGACTTAGGATATTTTCAGAAATTGTTCTAAGTGTCGGTTTCTAATTCGGGAAACTTTCTAAGTTTAGTCTTTGGTCCAAGTTACTAACTAAGTCATCCAAACCCATTTTTGTTACCACTTTCCAAAAATAGTAAGTTTTGTCGTTTTTTAGAAACCGAGCCGTTTTTGTTGACTTGGTCAAACCTACTCGGTTTGACCCGAAACTTTTACCCAACCCATAAATCAGTTTAAGGAGACCAAATAATTTCTCGGTTTGTGTCGGAGTCATCCAAAGTGTCGGTTTTAATTACACTTCTTAAGATTTTCAATATTTCACATTTTCGACTTTTGTTGGTTTGGTTCGCCATTTTATTTCTACCACTTATGGTCCAAACTAGGGTCTGAAATTTTTACCAACTGATCATGTATGTATCTAGTCTAACATATAATTTTTACAGAAACCATAGTATCCATTTACATATTTAAAAAAATTCGCGTATGAACCGTACTCAGTTTTCGAAAACTTCCAGACCAGACTCAAAGATCAGATTATTCCCAAAAATACGTACATATCTGGAAAAAGTGAAAAACACGAAAGTTGTAGCACTTTTTAATACGCAACTTTTAAAAAAAAATGCGTTGTCTAATTCTTCCTACAGCTCGAGATATGGTCATTTTAGTGGACTGACTTTTCTGGGACAGAAACTGTCTTCTTACATATGTGTTACAAAAACGTGTTTCAACCTTTTATTTGGACATAATAGTGTTAGATGAGCAATATAACATGTAAATAACATAGAGTAGAGTTTCCTTACAAAGACTTGGATTGAGATGAGATGAGATGATGATGCTAGAGTTCTTGAGCTAATTATTATTGCAAAATGTTAAGTATTTTTGTTGGTGGAGCAATGGTGGTTCTTGGTGTTTGCTAGGTGGATTGTGGTGGTTATTGGGTGGTGAAAGGCTGAGTTATTTCAGTCTTTTAGAGAGAGTGAATGTTGAGAGAAAATGAGTTTGAGTGTAATGAAGAAAATGAAGTGATTTGATCTTTTTGCATGAGATTTGTATGGAAGTAAAGGGAATAATGATCATGTTCTTGCATGGATGAAGAGTGGATAAGGGGTGGGGTGGCACATGGGGGGGGGGGGGCAGCCCATGGGGGGGTCCCACACAAGGGTATTTTGGTCATTTCTTGTTCCCAATTTAACTAGTTACGTTTTCGTTCGTTACCCGATTGTTTAGACGTTTATTTATACGTTAAACGTTTTATACACACATTTAAGTAAAAGTGTTGCAAAATGCAACATAAGTATACCATTTGCATGAGTCTCATAGTCAAGCTTAACGTTGTTTGCCTCCGGTAAGTGTACTAATCCGATACACCTCTAAATCACAAGTAATACTGCGCCCGTGGGTTGGCTAGAGCGACTAGCCCGGACGAGGTTTGTCAAACCCGGATAGATCTATCCAATAATACTCACGCACAAATTTTAGTGACTATGATGGGTAGAGGACTTTAGTGGATTATTCAGGTCTCATGCAATCCGTACGAAAAGTGTTTCAAGTTACTTGTGATCATATAAGCAGTTGTATAAAATAGTTGTATGTATTCTTACCCCAGTTGAAAAACAGTAAAAAGGGGCTATGAAACTCACCTTAGATTAGTAAGTAGCAAGCAAATATCAAATAAGCAAGCAAAGTCCAAAGCGCAACCTTCTAACGCCCTAAACGTATAAGGTTGTGTAAGTAGATGTCTTATAAGACCATCTATATCGATTGTATAAGTGGGGGTCAATGTCCACTTAAGCCAATCGTGTAGGTGGAGGGTTAATGTCCACCTAGAGCTAATTCATCAACTAGTATGTCCAAATAAATTGTTCAAGTTCGTTTCTTAAAAACGTGTACGACCCGTTGGTGAAAGTTTGTAATAATAATTCATTTAGACATTATTATCAAGTTTGTTTTGCTGTATACTATTCATTAGTACATATCGTGTGTTGCAAATCAATTATTTTAGTTTGTATAAGTCTTAAACCGTAGGTCAAAGTTGGTCAACTCGTTGGTCAAAGCTGGTCAAACCTGGTCAAACCGGTCAAACCTGGTCAAACTGGTCAAACCTGGTCAAACCGGTCAAACCTGGTCAAATCGGTCAAACCTGGTCAAACCGGTCAAACCTGGTCAAACTGGTCAAACCTGGTCAAACTGGTCAAACCTGGTCAAACATGGTCAAACTGGTCAAACTGGTCAAAACTGGTCAAACCTGGTCAAACCTGGTCAAACTGGTCAAGGTTGGTCAAACTTAGCATCACTAGCAAAATGTAGCATCACTAGGTTAGTGTCTCTACTTGAGACTTAGGATATTTTCAGAAAATGTGACATCACTAGCAAAATCTATCACTAGGTTAGTGTCTCTACTTGAGACTTAGTATATTTTCAGAAAATGTGGCATCACTAGCAAAATGTAGCATCACTAGCAAAATGTAGCATCACTAGGTTAGTGTCTCTACTTGAGACTTAGGATATTTTCAGAAATTGTTCTAAGTGTCGATTTCTAATTCGGGAAACTTTCTAAGTTTAGTCTTTGGTCCAAGTTACTAACTAAGTCATCCAAACCCATTTTTGTTACCACTTTCCAAAAATAGTAAGTTTTGTCGTTTTTAGAAACCGAGCCGTTTTTGTTGACTTGGTCAAACCTACTCGGTTTGACCCGAAACTTTTACCCAACCCATAAATCAGTTTAAAGAGTCCAAATAATTTGTCGGTTTGTGTCGGAGTCATCCAAAGTGTCGGTTTTAATTACACTTCTTAAGATTTTCAATATTTCACATTTTCGACTTTTGTCGGTTTGGTTCGCCATTTTATTTCTACCACTTATGGTCCAAACTAGGGTCTGAAATTTTTACCAACTGATCATGTATGTATCTAGTCTAACATATAATTTTTACAGCAACCATAGTGTCCATTTACATATTTAAAAAAATTCGCGTATGAACCGTACTCAGTTTTCGAAAACTTCCAGACCAGACTCAAAGATCAGATTATTCACAAAAATACGTACATATCTGGAAAAAGTGCAAAACACGAAAGTTGTAGAACTTTTTAATACGCAACTTTAAAAAAAAATTCGTTGTCTAATTCTTCCTACAGCTCGAGATATGGTCATTTTAGTGGACTGACTTTTCTGGGACAGAAACTGTCTTCTTACATATGTGTTACAAAAACGTGTTTCAACCTTTTATTTGGACATAATAGTGTTAGATGAGCAATATAACATGTAAATAACATAGAGTAGAGTTTCCTTACAAAGACTTGGATTGAGATGAGATGAGATGATGATGCTAGAGTTCTTGAGCTAATTATTATTGCAAAATGTTAAGTATTTTTGTTGGTGGAGCAATGGTGGTTCTTGGTGTTTGCTAGGTGGATTGTGGTGGTTATTGGGTGGTGAAAGGCTGAGTTATTTCAGTCTTTTAGAGAGAGTGAATGTTGAGAGAAAATGAGTTTGAGTGTAATGAAGAAAATGAAGTGATTTGATCTTTTTGCATGAGATTTGTATGGAAGTAAAGGGAATAATGATCATGTTCTTGCATGGATGAAGAGTGGATAAGGGGTGGGGTGGCACATGGGGGGGGGGGGGGGGCAGCCCATGGGGGGGTCCCACACAAGGGTATTTTGGTCATTTCTTGTTCCCAATTTAACTAGTTACGTTTTCGTTCGTTACCCGATTGTTTAGACGTTTATTTATACGTTAAACGTTTTATACACACATTTAAGTAAAAGTGTTGCAAAATGCAACATAAGTATACCATTTGCATGAGTCTCATAGTCAAGCTTAACGTTGTTTGCCTCCGGTAAGTGTACTAATCCGATACACCTCTAAATCACAAGTAATACTGCGCCCGTGGGTTGGCTAGAGCGACTAGCCCGGACGAGGTTTGTCAAACCCTGATAGATCTATCCAATAATACTCACGCACAAATTTTAATGACTATGATGGGTAGAGGACTTTAGTGGATTATTCAGGTCTCATGCAATCCGTACGAAAAGTGTTTCAAGTTACTTGTGATCATATAAGCAGTTGTATAAAATAGTTGTATGTATTCTCACCCCAGTTGAAAAACAGTAAAAAGGGGCTATGAAACTCACCTTAGATTAGCAAGTAGCAAGCAAATATCAAATAAGCAAGCAAAGTCCAAAGCGCAACCTTCTAACGCCCTAAACGTATAAGGTTGTGTAAGTAGATGTCTTATAAGACCATCTATAGCGATTGTATAAGTGGGGGTCAATGTCCACTTAAGCCAATCGTGTAGGTGGAGGGTTAATGTCCACCTAGAGCTAGTTCATCAACTAGTATGTCCAAATAAATTGTTCAAGTTCGTTTCTTAAAAACGTGTACGACCCGTTGGTGAAAGTTTGTAATAATAATTCATTTAGACATTATTATCAAGTTTGTTTTGCTGTATACTATTCATTAGTACATATCGTGTGTTGCAAATCAATTATTTTAGTTTGTATAAGTCTTAAACCGTAGGTCAAAGTTGGTAAACTCGTTGGTCAAAGCTGGTCAAACCTGGTCAAACTGGTCAAACCAGGTCAAACCTGGTCAAACCTGGTCAAACCGGTCAAACCTGGTCAAACCGGTCAAACCTGGTCAAACCGGTCAAACCTGGTCAAACCGGTCAAACCTGGTCAAACCTGGTCAAACCTGGTCAAACTGGTCAAACCTGGTCAAACTGGTCAAACATGGTCAAACTGGTTAAAACTGGTCAAACCTGGTCAAACTGGTCAAGGTTGGTCAAACTTAGCATCACTAGCAAAATGTAGCATCACTAAGTTAGTGTCTCTACTTGAGACTTAGGATATTTTCAGAAAATGTGACATCACTAGCAAAATGTAGCATCACTAGCAAAATGTAGCATCACTAGCAAAATCTATCACTATGTTAGTGTCTCTACTTGAGACTTAGTATATTTTCAGAAAATGTGGCATCACTAGCAAAATGTAGCATCACTAGCAAAATGTAGCATCACTAGGTTAGTGTCTCTACTTGAGACTTAGGATATTTTCAGAAATTGTTCTAAGTGTCGGTTTCTAATTCGGGAAACTTTCTAAGTTTAGTCTTTGGTCCAAGTTACTAACTAAGTCATCCAAACCCATTTTTGTTACCACTTTCCAAAAATAGTAAGTTTTGTCGTTTTTTAGAAACCGAGCCGTTTTTGTTGACTTTGTCAAACCTACTCGGTTTGACCCGAAACTTTTACCCAACCCATAAATCAGTTTAAGGAGACCAAATAATTTGTCGGTTTGTGTCGGAGTCATCCAAAGTGTCGGTTTTAATTACACTTCTTAAGATTTTCAATATTTCACATTTTCGACTTTTGTTGGTTTGGTTCGCCATTTTATTTCTACCACTTATGGTCCAAACTAGGGTCTGAAATTTTTACCAACTGATCATGTATGTATCTAGTCTAACATATAATTTTTACAGCAACCATAGTATCCATTTACATATTTAAAAAAATTCGCGTATGAACCGTACTCAGTTTTCGAAAACTTCCAGACCAGACTCAAAGATCAGATTATTCCCAAAAATACGTACATATCTGGAAAAAGTGAAAAACACGAAAGTTGTAGCACTTTTTAATACGCAACTTTTAAAAAAAAATTCGTTGTCTAATTCTTCCTACAGCTCGAGATATGGTCATTTTAGTGGACTGACTTTTCTGGGACAGAAACTGTCTTCTTACATATGTGTTACAAAAACGTGTTTCAACCTTTTATTTGGACATAATAGTGTTAGATGAGCAATATAACATGTAAATAACATAGAGTAGAGTTTCCTTACAAAGACTTGGATTGAGATGAGATGAGATGATGATGCTAGAGTTCTTGAGCTAATTATTATTGCAAAATGTTAAGTATTTTTGTTGGTGGAGCAATGGTGGTTCTTGGTGTTTGCTAGGTGGATTGTGGTGGTTATTGGGTGGTGAAAGGCTGAGTTATTTCAGTCTTTTAGAGAGAGTGAATGTTGAGAGAAAATGAGTTTGAGTGTAATGAAGAAAATGAAGTGATTTGATCTTTTTGCATGAGATTTGTATGGAAGTAAAGGGAATAATGATCATGTTCTTGCATGGATGAAGAGTGGATAAGGGGTGGGGTGGCACATGGGGGGGGGGGGGGGGGGGGGGCAGCCCATGGGGGGGTCCCACACAAGGGTATTTTGGTCATTTCTTGTTCCCAATTTAACTAGTTACGTTTTCGTTCGTTACCCGATTGTTTAGACGTTTATTTATACGTTAAACGTTTTATACACACATTTAAGTAAAAGTGTTGCAAAATGCAACATAAGTATACCATTTGCATGAGTCTCATAGTCAAGCTTAACGTTGTTTGCCTCCGGTAAGTGTACTAATCCGATACACCTCTAAATCACAAGTAATACTGCGCCCGTGGGTTGGCTAGAGCGACTAGCCCGGACGAGGTTTGTCAAACCCTGATAGATCTATCCAATAATACTCACGCACAAATTTTAATGACTATGATGGGTAGAGGACTTTAGTGGATTATTCAGGTCTCATGCAATCCGTACGAAAAGTGTTTCAAGTTACTTGTGATCATATAAGCAGTTGTATAAAATAGTTGTATGTATTCTCACCCCAGTTGAAAAACAGTAAAAAGGGGCTATGAAACTCACCTTAGATTAGCAAGTAGCAAGCAAATATCAAATAAGCAAGCAAAGTCCAAAGCGCAACCTTCTAACGCCCTAAACGTATAAGGTTGTGTAAGTAGATGTCTTATAAGACCATCTATAGCGATTGTATAAGTGGGGGTCAATGTCCACTTAAGCCAATCGTGTAGGTGGAGGGTTAATGTCCACCTAGAGCTAGTTCATCAACTAGTATGTCCAAATAAATTGTTCAAGTTCGTTTCTTAAAAACGTGTACGACCCGTTGGTGAAAGTTTGTAATAATAATTCATTTAGACATTATTATCAAGTTTGTTTTGCTGTATACTATTCATTAGTACATATCGTGTGTTGCAAATCAATTATTTTAGTTTGTATAAGTCTTAAACCGTAGGTCAAAGTTGGTAAACTCGTTGGTCAAAGCTGGTCAAACCTGGTCAAACTGGTCAAACCTGGTCAAACCTGGTCAAACCTGGTCAAACCGGTCAAACCGGTCAAACCTGGTCAAACCGGTCAAACCTGGTCAAACCTGGTCAAACCTGGTCAAACCTGGTCAAACTGGTCAAACCTGGTCAAACTGGTCAAACATGGTCAAACTGGTCAAAACTGGTCAAACCTGGTCAAACTGGTCAAGGTTGGTCAAACTTAGCATCACTAGCAAAATGTAGCATCACTAAGTTAGTGTCTCTACTTGAGACTTAGGATATTTTCAGAAAATGTGACATCACTAGCAAAATGTAGCATCACTAGCAAAATGTAGCATCACTAGCAAAATCTATCACTATGTTAGTGTCTCTACTTGAGACTTAGTATATTTTCAGAAAATGTGGCATCACTAGCAAAATGTAGCATCACTAGCAAAATGTAGCATCACTAGGTTAGTGTCTCTACTTGAGACTTAGGATATTTTCAGAAATTGTTCTAAGTGTCGGTTTCTAATTCGGGAAACTTTCTAAGTTTAGTCTTTGGTCCAAGTTACTAACTAAGTCATCCAAACCCATTTTTGTTACCACTTTCCAAAAATAGTAAGTTTTGTCGTTTTTTAGAAACCGAGCCGTTTTTGTTGACTTGGTCAAACCTACTCGGTTTGACCCGAAACTTTTACCCAACCCATAAATCAGTTTAAGGAGACCAAATAATTTGTCGGTTTGTGTCGGAGTCATCCAAAGTGTCGGTTTTAATTACACTTCTTAAGATTTTCAATATTTCACATTTTCGACTTTTGTTGGTTTGGTTCGCCATTTTATTTCTACCACTTATGGTCCAAACTAGGGTCTGAAATTTTTACCAACTGATCATGTATGTATCTAGTCTAACATATAATTTTTACAGCAACCATAGTATCCATTTACATATTTAAAAAAATTCGCGTATGAACCGTACTCAGTTTTCGAAAACTTCCAGACCAGACTCAAAGATCAGATTATTCCCAAAAATACGTACATATCTGGAAAAAGTGAAAAACACGAAAGTTGTAGCACCTTTTAATACGCAACTTTTAAAAAAAAATTCGTTGTCTAATTCTTCCTACAGCTCGAGATATGGTCATTTTAGTGGACTGACTTTTCTGGGACAGAAACTTTCTTCTTACATATGTGTTACAAAAACGTGTTTCAACCTTTTATTTGGACATAATAGTGTTAGATGAGCAATATAACATGTAAATAACATAGAGTAGAGTTTCCTTACAAAGACTTGGATTGAGATGAGATGAGATGATGATGCTAGAGTTCTTGAGCTAATTATTATTGCAAAATGTTAAGTATTTTTGTTGGTGGAGCAATGGTGGTTCTTGGTGTTTGCTAGGTGGATTGTGGTGGTTATTGGGTGGTGAAAGGCTGAGTTATTTCAGTCTTTTAGAGAGAGTGAATGTTGAGAGAAAATGAGTTTGAGTGTAATGAAGAAAATGAAGTGATTTGATCTTTTTGCATGAGATTTGTATGGAAGTAAAGGGAATAATGATCATGTTCTTGCATGGATGAAGAGTGGATAAGGGGTGGGGTGGCACATGGGGGGGGGGGGGGCAGCCCATGGGGGGGTCCCACACAAGGGTATTTTGGTCATTTCTTGTTCCCAATTTAACTAGTTACGTTTTCGTTCGTTACCCGATTGTTTAGACGTTTATTTATACGTTAAACGTTTTATACACACATTTAAGTAAAAGTGTTGCAAAATGCAACATAAGTATACCATTTGCATGAGTCTCATAGTCAAGCTTAACGTTGTTTGCCTCCGGTAAGTGTACTAATCCGATACACCTCTAAATCACAAGTAATACTGCGCCCGTGGGTTGGCTAGAGCGACTAGCCCGGACGAGGTTTGTCAAACCCTGATAGATCTATCCAATAATACTCACGCACAAATTTTAATGACTATGATGGGTAGAGGACTTTAGTGGATTATTCAGGTCTCATGCAATCCGTACGAAAAGTGTTTCAAGTTACTTGTGATCATATAAGCAGTTGTATAAAATAGTTGTATGTATTCTCACCCCAGTTGAAAAACAGTAAAAAGGGGCTATGAAACTCACCTTAGATTAGCAAGTAGCAAGCAAATATCAAATAAGCAAGCAAAGTCCAAAGCGCAACCTTCTAACGCCCTAAACGTATAAGGTTGTGTAAGTAGATGTCTTATAAGACCATCTATAGCGATTGTATAAGTGGGGGTCAATGTCCACTTAAGCCAATCGTGTAGGTGGAGGGTTAATGTCCACCTAGAGCTAGTTCATCAACTAGTATGTCCAAATAAATTGTTCAAGTTCGTTTCTTAAAAACGTGTACGACCCGTTGGTGAAAGTTTGTAATAATAATTCATTTAGACATTATTATCAAGTTTGTTTTGCTGTATACTATTCATTAGTACATATCGTGTGTTGCAAATCAATTATTTTAGTTTGTATAAGTCTTAAACCGTAGGTCAAAGTTGGTAAACTCGTTGGTCAAAGCTGGTCAAACCTGGTCAAACTGGTCAAACCTGGTCAAACCTGGTCAAACCTGGTCAAACCGGTCAAACCGGTCAAACCTGGTCAAACCGGTCAAACCTGGTCAAACCTGGTCAAACCGGTCAAACCTGGTCAAACCTGGTCAAACTGGTCAAACCTGGTCAAACTGGTCAAACATGGTCAAACTGGTCAAAACTGGTCAAACCTGGTCAAACTGGTCAAGGTTGGTCAAACTTAGCATCACTAGCAAAATGTAGCATCACTAAGTTAGTGTCTCTACTTGAGACTTAGGATATTTTCAGAAAATGTGACATCACTAGCAAAATGTAGCATCACTAGCAAAATGTAGCATCACTAGCAAAATCTATCACTATGTTAGTGTCTCTACTTGAGACTTAGTATATTTTCAGAAAATGTGGCATCACTAGCAAAATGTAGCATCACTAGCAAAATGTAGCATCACTAGGTTAGTGTCTCTACTTGAGACTTAGGATATTTTCAGAAATTGTTCTAAGTGTCGGTTTCTAATTCGGGAAACTTTCTAAGTTTAGTCTTTGGTCCAAGTTACTAACTAAGTCATCCAAACCCATTTTTGTTACCACTTTCCAAAAATAGTAAGTTTTGTCGTTTTTTAGAAACCGAGCCGTTTTTGTTGACTTGGTCAAACCTACTCGGTTTGACCCGAAACTTTTACCCAACCCATAAATCAGTTTAAGGAGACCAAATAATTTGTCGGTTTGTGTCGGAGTCATCCAAAGTGTCGGTTTTAATTACACTTCTTAAGATTTTCAATATTTCACATTTTCGACTTTTGTTGGTTTGGTTCGCCATTTTATTTCTACCACTTATGGTCCAAACTAGGGTCTGAAATTTTTACCAACTGATCATGTATGTATCTAGTCTAACATATAATTTTTACAGCAACCATAGTATCCATTTACATATTTAAAAAAATTCGCGTATGAACCGTACTCAGTTTTCGAAAACTTCCAGACCAGACTCAAAGATCAGATTATTCCCAAAAATACGTACATATCTGGAAAAAGTGAAAAACACGAAAGTTGTATCACTTTTTAATACGCAACTTTTAAAAAAAAATTCGTTGTCTAATTCTTCCTACAGCTCGAGATATGGTCATTTTAGTGGACTGACTTTTCTGGGACAGAAACTGTCTTCTTACATATGTGTTACAAAAACGTGTTTCAACCTTTTATTTGGACATAATAGTGTTAGATGAGCAATATAACATGTAAATAACATAGAGTAGAGTTTCCTTACAAAGACTTGGATTGAGATGAGATGAGATGATGATGCTAGAGTTCTTGAGCTAATTATTATTGCAAAATGTTAAGTATTTTTGTTGGTGGAGCAATGGTGGTTCTTGGTGTTTGCTAGGTGGATTGTGGTGGTTATTGGGTGGTGAAAGGCTGAGTTATTTCAGTCTTTTAGAGAGAGTGAATGTTGAGAGAAAATGAGTTTGAGTGTAATGAAGAAAATGAAGTGATTTGATCTTTTTGCATGAGATTTGTATGGAAGTAAAGGGAATAATGATCATGTTCTTGCATGGATGAAGAGTGGATAAGGGGTGGGGTGGCACATGGGGGGGGGGGGGGCAGCCCATGGGGGGGTCCCACACAAGGGTATTTTGGTCATTTCTTGTTCCCAATTTAACTAGTTACGTTTTCGTTCGTTACCCGATTGTTTAGACGTTTATTTATACGTTAAACGTTTTATACACACATTTAAGTAAAAGTGTTGCAAAATGCAACATAAGTATACCATTTGCATGAGTCTCATAGTCAAGCTTAACGTTGTTTGCCTCCGGTAAGTGTACTAATCCGATACACCTCTAAATCACAAGTAATACTGCGCCCGTGGGTTGGCTAGAGCGACTAGCCCGGACGAGGTTTGTCAAACCCTGATAGATCTATCCAATAATACTCACGCACAAATTTTAATGACTATGATGGGTAGAGGACTTTAGTGGATTATTCAGGTCTCATGCAATCCGTACGAAAAGTGTTTCAAGTTACTTGTGATCATATAAGCAGTTGTATAAAATAGTTGTATGTATTCTCACCCCAGTTGAAAAACAGTAAAAAGGGGCTATGAAACTCACCTTAGATTAGCAAGTAGCAAGCAAATATCAAATAAGCAAGCAAAGTCCAAAGCGCAACCTTCTAACGCCCTAAACGTATAAGGTTGTGTAAGTAGATGTCTTATAAGACCATCTATAGCGATTGTATAAGTGGGGGTCAATGTCCACTTAAGCCAATCGTGTAGGTGGAGGGTTAATGTCCACCTAGAGCTAGTTCATCAACTAGTATGTCCAAATAAATTGTTCAAGTTCGTTTCTTAAAAACGTGTACGACCCGTTGGTGAAAGTTTGTAATAATAATTCATTTAGACATTATTATCAAGTTTGTTTTGCTGTATACTATTCATTAGTACATATCGTGTGTTGCAAATCAATTATTTTAGTTTGTATAAGTCTTAAACCGTAGGTCAAAGTTGGTAAACTCGTTGGTCAAAGCTGGTCAAACCTGGTCAAACTGGTCAAACCTGGTCAAACCTGGTCAAACCTGGTCAAACTGGTCAAACCTGGTCAAACCGGTCAAACCTGGTCAAACCGGTCAAACCTGGTCAAACCGGTCAAACCTGGTTAAACCGGTCAAACCTGGTCAAACTGGTCAAACATGGTCAAACTGGTCAAAACTGGTCAAACCTGGTCAAACTGGTCAAGGTTGGTCAAACTTAGCATCACTAGCAAAATGTAGCATCACTAAGTTAGTGTCTCTACTTGAGACTTAGGATATTTTCAGAAAATGTGACATCACTAGCAAAATGTAGCATCATTAGCAAAATGTAGCATCACTAGCAAAATCTATCACTATGTTAGTGTCTCTACTTGAGACTTAGTATATTTTCAGAAAATGTGGCATCACTAGCAAAATGTAGCATCACTAGCAAAAAGTAGCATCACTAGGTTAGTGTCTCTACTTGAGACTTAGGATATTTTCAGAAATTGTTCTAAGTGTCGGTTTCTAATTCGGGAAACTTTCTAAGTTTAGTCTTTGGTCCAAGTTACTAAATAAGTCATCCAAACCCATTTTTGTTACCACTTTCCAAAAATAGTAAGTTTTGTCGTTTTTTAGAAACCGAGCCGTTTTTGTTGACTTGGTCAAACCTACTCGGTTTGACCCGAAACTTTTACCCAACCCATAAATCAGTTTAAGGAGACCAAATAATTTGTCGGTTTGTGTCGGAGTCATCCAAAGTGTCGGTTTTAATTACACTTCTTAAGATTTTCAATATTTCACATTTTCGACTTTTGTTGGTTTGGTTCGCCATTTTATTTCTACCACTTATGGTCCAAACTAGGGTCTGAAATTTTTACCAACTGATCATGTATGTATCTAGTCTAACATATAATTTTTACAGCAACCATAGTATCCATTTACATATTTAAACAAATTCGCGTATGAACCGTACTCAGTTTTTGAAAACTTCCAGACCAGACTCAAAGATCAGATTATTCCCAAAAATACGTACATATCTGGAAAAAGTGAAAAACACGAAAGTTGTAGCACTTTTTAATACGCAACTTTTAAAAAAAAATTCGTTGTCTAATTCTTCCTACAGCTCGAGATATGGTCATTTTAGTGGACTGACTTTTCTGGGACAGAAACTGTCTTCTTACATATGTGTTACAAAAACGTGTTTCAACCTTTTATTTGGACATAATAGTGTTAGATGAGCAATATAACATGTAAATAACATAGAGTAGAGTTTCCTTACAAAGACTTGGATTGAGATGAGATGAGATGATGATGCTAGAGTTCTTGAGCTAATTATTATTGTAAAATGTTAAGTATTTTTGTTGGTGGAGCAATGGTGGTTCTTGGTGTTTGTTAGGTGGATTGTGGTGGTTATTGGGTGGTGAAAGGCTGAGTTATTTCAGTCTTTTAGAGAGAGTGAATGTTGAGAGAAAATGAGTTTGAGTGTAATGAAGAAAATGAAGTGATTTGATCTTTTTGCATGAGATTTGTATGGAAGTAAAGGGAATAATGATCATGTTCTTGCATGGATGAAGAGTGGATAAGGGGTGGGGTGGCACATGGGGGGGGGCCAGCCCATGGGGGGGTCCCACACAAGGGTATTTTGGTCATTTCTTGTTCCCAATTTAACTAGTTACGTTTTCGTTCGTTACCCGATTGTTTAGACGTTTATTTATACGTTAAACGTTTTATACACACATTTAAGTAACGGTTTAAATTCTGATATTTTCGATTGAAATATTTATCTAGATACTTGAAAACATTTATATAAAAATGTTCCGTTAATTTATCGGCCTCGATTTGCGTGCACATTTTACGGAGGTTTAATCTCGTAGCGCTTTAAATAGACGTTTTTCATTGACGAACTATTATATGATGTTTTCAATAATAATTTCATACAAAATAATATATTTAAATTATTAAAATATATTTCAGCTTTCGTTCGATTGTCGGGCGCGTTCCGCGCGTTTCTGTTGTGTTTGAGACGTTTTAGCCAAAACGCCTTAGTTTTTCGTGTATTATTTTAACAAAATAATAATATATGATAAATAACTTCTACAAATAGATTCAAGTTATTTATAGAAATGTTTTCACCAACGTCGTATAATTTGTCGGACTCCGTCCGGTTGTTTTGCACAATTTCACCAAATTGCGTAAGTGTAATTACAACTAATTACATAAGCGTAATATAATCAATTACGGGAGTGTATATTCACATAAATACACAAATAGTTACAAGTATTTAGCCTAATACTAAACTAAACACACGTAATTAGGATTTCTAGTAGGTTAATCAGTAACCCTAAATCGTCGGGTGTCACATTTATGAGACGTTTGAAAATGTTACATTACCATAATTCAAATGTTTACAAAATATCTGGAGTTCGCATAAACCGTTAAGAGATTTCTAATACATTACTGATTATACAAAATACAGCTAAATGCAATCTAATCTCTTGATGTTTGAAAACAATGCGACTCGAGCTAAGCTTTCCATATGCTTCCTACTGCGGCGGGTTACCTGAGAAATACATACTAAAAGGTCAACATAAAGTTGGTGAGTTCATAGGTTTGATAATCAATCAGTTACTACTATGATCCACAAGATTCCAAAAGTAGTATCATTCACAATGATAAGTAAAAGTATCGTTAGTCAACGATAAGTAAAAGTGTTGCAAAATGCAACATAAGTATACCATTTGCATGAGTCTCATAGTCAAGCTTAACGTTGTTTGCCTCCGGTAAGTGTACTAATCCGATACACCTCTAAATCACAAGTAATACTGCGCCCGTGGGTTGGTTAGAGCGACTAGCCCGGACGAGGTTTGTCAAACCCTGATAGATCTATCCAATAATACTCACGCACAAATTTTAATGACTATGATGGGTAGAGGACTTTAGTGGATTATTCAGGTCTCATGCAATCCGTACTAAAAGTGTTTCAAGTTACTTGTGATCATATAAGCAGTTGTATAAAATAGTTGTATGTATTCTCACCCCAGTTGAAAAACAGTAAAAAGGGGCTATGAAACTCACCTTAGATTAGCAAGTAGCAAGCAAATATCAAATAAGCAAGCAAAGTCCAAAGCGCAACCTTCTAACACCCTAAACGTATAAGGTTGTGTAAGTAGATGTCTTATAAGACCATCTATAGCGATTGTATAAGTGGGGGTCAATGTCCACTTAAGCCAATCGTGTAGGTGGAGGGTTAATGTCCACCTAGAGCTAGTTCATCAACTAGTATGTCCAAATAAATTGTTCAAGTTCGTTTCTTAAAAACGTGTACGACCCGTTGGTGAAAGTTTGTAATAATAATTCATTTAGACATTATTATCAAGTTTGTTTTGCAGTATACTATTCATTAGTACATATCGTGTGTTGCAAATCAATTATTTTAGTTTGTATAAGTCTTAAACCGTAGGTCAAAGTTGGTCAACTCGTTGGTCAAACCTGGTCAAACCTGGTCAAACCTGGTCAAACTGGTCAAACCTGGTCAAACTGGTCAAACCTGGTCAAACATGGTCAAACTGGTCAAAACTGGTCAAACCGGGTCAAACTGGTCAAGGTTGGTCAAACTTAGCATCACTAGCAAAATGTAGCATCACTAGGTTAGTGTCTCTACTTGAGACTTAGGATATTTTCAGAAAATGTGGCATCACTAGCAAAATGTAGCATCACTAGCAAAATGTAGCATCACTAGCAAAATCTATCATCACTAGGTTAGTGTCTCTACTTGAGACTTAGTATATTTTCAGAAAATGTGGCATCACTAGCAAAATGTAGCATCACTAGCAAAATGTAGCATCACTAGGTTAGTGTCTCTACTTGAGACTTAGGATATTTTCAGAAATTGTTCTAAGTGTCGGTTTCTAATTCGGGAAACTTTCTAAGTTTAGTCTTTGGTCCAAGTTACTAACTAAGTCATCCAAACCCATTTTTGTTACCACTTTCCAAAAATAGTAAGTTTTGTCGTTTTTAGAAACCGAGCCGTTTTTGTTGACTTGGTCAAACCTACTCGGTTTGACCCGAAACTTTTACCCAACCCATAAATCAGTTTAAGGAGACCAAATAATTTGTCGGTTTGTGTCGGAGTCATCCAAAGTGTCGGTTTTAATTACACTTCTTAAGATTTTCAATATTTCACATTTTCGACTTTTGTCGGTTTGGTTCGTCATTTTATTTCTATCACTTATGATCCAAACTAGGGTCTGAAATTTTTTCCAACTGATCATGTATGTATCTAGTCTAACATATAATTTTTACAGCAACCATAGTGTCCATTTACATATTTAAACAAATTCGCGTATGAACCGTACTCAGTTTTCGAAAACTTCCAGACCAGACTCAAAGATCAGATTATTCACAAAAATACATACATATCTGGAAAAAGTGCAAAACACGAAAGTTGTAGCACTTTTTAATACGCAACTTTTAAAAAACAATTCGTTGTCTAATTCTTCCTACAGCTCGAGATATGGTCATTTTAGTGGACTGACTTTTCTGGGACAGAAACTGCCTTCTTACATATGTGTTACAAAAACGTGTTTCAACCTTTTATTTGGACATAATAGTGTTAGATGAGCAATAAAACATGTAAATAACATAGAGTAGAGTTTCCTTACAAAGACTTGGATTGAGATGAGATGAGATGATGATGCTAGAGTTCTTGAGCTAATTATTATTGCAAAATGTTAAGTATTTTTGTTGGTGGAGCAATGGTGGTTCTTGGTGTTTGCTAGGTGGATTGTGGTGGTTATTGGGTGGTGAAAGGCTGAGTTATTTCAGTCTTTTAGAGAGAGTGAATGTTGAGAGAAAATGAGTTTGAGTGTAATGAAGAAAATGAAGTGATTTGATCTTTTTGCATGAGATTTGTATGGAAGTAAAGGGAATAATGATCATGTTCTTGCATGGATGAAGAGTGGATAAGGGGTGGGGTGGCACATGGGGGGGGCCAGCCCATGGGGGGGTCCCACACAAAGGTATTTTGGTCATTTCTTGTTCCCAATTTAACTAGTTACGTTTTCGTTCGTTACCCGATTGTTTAGACGTTTATTTATACGTTAAACGTTTTATACACACATTTAAGTAACGGTTTAAATTCCAATATTTTCGATTGAAATATTTATCTAGATACTTGAAACCATTTATATAAAAATGTTCCGTTAATTTATCGGCCTCGATTTGCGTGCACGTTTTACGGAGATTTAATCGCGTAGTGTTTTAAATAGACGTTTTTCATTGACGAACTATTATATGATGTTTTCAATAATAATTTCATACAAAATAATATATTTAAATTATTAAAATATATTTCGGCTTTCGTTCGATTGTCGGGCGCGTTCCGCGCGTTTCTGTTGCGTTTGAGACGTTTTAGCCAAAACGCCTTAGTTTTTCGTGTATTATTTTAACAAAATAATAATATATGATAAATAACTTCTAAAAATAGATTCAAGTTATTTATAGAAATGTTTTCACCAACGTCGTATAATTTGTCGGACTCCGTCCGGTTGTTTTGCACAATTTCACCAAATTGCGTAAGTGTAATTACAACTAATTACATAAGCGTAATATAATCAATTACGGGAGTGTATATTCACATAAATACACAAATAGTTACAAGTAATTACAAGTATTTAGCCTAATACTAAACTAAACACACGTAATTAGGATTTCTAGTAGGTTAATCAGTAACCCTAAATCGTCGGGTGTCACATTCTCCCCCTGTTAGGAGAATTTCGTCCCGAAATTAGTTTGTTGCCGCAGTCTGTGGGGTATCTAGGAATAGATGTGGATGTTTCAGTCGCATTTGGTCTTCCCGTTCCCAAGTGAATTCAGGACCGCGCCTAGAATTCCACCGGACTTTAACGATGGGAATACGACTCTGTTTCAAGCGTCTGACCTCACGGTCCATGATTTCTATCGGTTCCTCGATGAAATGGAGTTTATCATCTAGGTGGATATCGTCGAGCGGGATTACAAGCGTCTCATCAGACAGACATTTCTTCAAGTTAGAAATGTGGAATGTGTTGTGCACGCTACTGAGTTGGGGCGGTAGCTGCAGTCGATATGCCACCGGACCAATTCTTTCAAGAATCTCAAAAGATCCGATGTACCTAGGGTTTAGTTTTCCGCGTTTGCCAAAACGAATGACACCTTTCCAAGGTGACACTTTTAAGAGTACTCGGTCCCCAACCTGGAATTCGAGTGGTTTGCGTCTCACGTCAGCGTAACTCTTTTGACGATCACGTGCGGCTTTCAGCCGGTTTTGGATGGTCACGATTTTCTCGGTCGTTTCATGGATGATTTCAGGACCGGTGAGTTGGCTATCGCCGATTTCGGTCCAACAAATGGGTGATCGGCACTTTCTACCATAAAGTGCCTCGAAGGGTGCAGCACCAATGCTGGTGTGGTAACTGTTGTTGTAGGAGAACTCACACAAAGGTAGGTGGTTTTCCCAGTTTTTGCCGAAGTCAACTACGCACGCGCGCAGCATATCTTCTAAAGTTTGGATGGTTCGTTCACTTTGACCATCGGTTTGTGGGTGATAAGCGGTACTCATATCCAGACGAGTACCGAGAGCTTTCTGAAGTGTTTGCCAAAATCGAGAGGTGAAGCGGCTATCTCTATCGGAGATGATCGAGATGGGTATGCCGTGTCATGCTACAACCTCTTTGATGTAGATGCGAGCCAAGCGCTCCATCTTGTCGGTTTCTTTGATAGCTAGGAAATGGGCAGATTTCGTGAGACGATCAATGATCACCCAAATGGTATCGCAACCGCTCGGTGTCTTTGGTAGTTTAGTAATGAAGTCCATAGTTATGTTTTCCCATTTCCATTGAGGTATTTCGGGTTGTTGCAGCAACCCAGAGGGTTTCTGGTATTCGGCCTTAACCTTGGCGCAGGTTAAACATTTGTCATGATACATTTTGTCAGAACCAGGATGTATGGAGTATCGAGATTTGTGAGATTCATCCATCACCAAATCTCGTAGGTTTCCAAAGTTTGGTAACCAGATTCGGTTAGAGAAGTGTCTGGTTCCGTCGGGTTTGATTTCGAATTGTTTTTCCATGCCTCGCAAGGCCTCATTTTTGATGTTTTTCTCGTTGAGTGCTTCGAGTTGAGTGGAATGAATTTGAGAAATAAGATCGTTGTGGATGGTTAAACCAAGGGCTCGAACTCGAAGGGGTTTCACTCGTTCTTTTCGGCTTAGGGCATCGGCAACAACGTTAGCCTTACCCGGGTGGTATCGGATTTCACAGTCATAGTCACTAAGTAACTCGACCCAACGACGTTGTCTCATGTTTAGGTCCTTCTGATCAAAGATATGTTGAAGGCTTTTGTGGTCAGTGAAGATAGTACATTTTGTACCATACAGGTAGTGTCTCCAGATTTTGAGTGCAAAAACTACAGCTCCCAATTCAAGGTCATGTGTGGTGTAGTTCTTTTCGTGGATTTTCAGTTGTCGTGAGGCGTAGGCGATGACTTTTTCACGTTGCATTAACACACAACCTAGTCCTTGGTGTGAGGCATCGCAGTAAACTACGAAATCATCGGTGCCTTCGGGTAAGGACAGGATTGGTGCACTGCAGAGTTTCTGTTTCAGAAGTTGGAAGGCTGACTCTTGCTTATCGGTCCAATCGAATTTCTTATCTTTCTGAGTCAGTGAGGTTAAAGGTAGGGCTATTTTGGAGAAGTTCTCAATGAATCGCCGGTAATACCCAGCAAGACCTAAGAATTGTCGTACTTCGGTTGGAGTAGTTGGTGCTTTCCAGCACTTGATGGCCTCGATCTTGGCTGGATCAACACGTATCCCTTGACTGTCAATGACATGCCCTAGGAACTGTACTGTTTGCATCCAGAACTCACACTTGGAGAACTTGGCGTATAACTCCTCGTGTCTGAGTAGTTCCAAGATAGTTTTGAGGTGTTGGCCATGTTCGGTTTCGTTGCGAGAGTAGATCAAGATGTCATCAATGAACACAATGACAAACTTATCTAGATATGGTTTGCACACCCGATTCATAAGGTCCATGAATACAGCCGGTGCGTTGGTTAAGCCAAAAGGCATCACTTGGAATTCGTAACGCCCGTAGCGGGTTCGAAAGGCGGTTTTCGGGATATCGGCGTCTCGAACGCGTAGTTGGTGATAGCCAGACCAAAGGTCGATCTTTGAGTAAAAGTTCGAACCTTGAAGTTGGTCGAATAAGTCATCGATTCTAGGAAGTGGGTATCGGTTCTTGATGGTAATGAGATCTATGGAGAAATGTTCGCTTGCGATGGTGTAAAATCAGTCGATAAATTTCTATGATAATAGTTTGTTTGGAACCATTAAGTCCGTTGGAAACTTGAGTTAATCAAAATATGTTGGGAAAAATCTGGTCGTCAATAAGAGGTTGAAAATTTCTATCTAGCCAATTTAATTGAACATTAGAAGTTGTAAATAGTTCCGGGTAGTTGTTTGGTGAAAATTCTTTGAAAACTTGAATTGGTAGAAATCTGTTGAAAAATCTGTTGAAAACTCTTGTTATTGTAAAGTGTTGAAAGTTTCAGTTGATCCTTATCGTGGTGTCTCCTTAAACGAAAGGGGGATAAAAGAATGAATGAGATCTTTGTATGAGAGCTAAGATTATCACATTCATGATTAAAAGTAATATGCGGCTTCACAGTACGACGATAAATCAATACAAGGTATGATTTGTAACCAACAAGGCGCAAAGTTAGTAGGTTGATAGCTTATAGAATTCAAAGTTTACAAAACATGCCGGGCATCGTTACATCCGGACGAGTACATAAGTCTTATACAAAATGTGATGGGGTTTTATACACCCATCGATAGATTATCGAGCTAACACAAGCTACGTTCACCGTTGTTCGGGTCTACTTTTATTCTATTCTAGGTTCAGGTCATGTGGATAGTAACGTGCTTCGAGCATGTCACTGTATTGCGGGAGTGCAGAGTGGAGTAAGATATTGTCTGTTGAGTGTTGGAACATCCGTTTGATCCACGTTTTTGTTCTTTGCTCAAAATGAGTAGCCACTTCCTTCCAGTAGTGAATCCTATCCTTGATTCGGTCGGGAATAGACCTTTTCAGAATCCTCAATTCTTGCTCTTAGGTCTTGCACCTAAGTTTGAGCTCCCAATTACGGCCATCTAATTCTTCGGCCTGATCTCGCACTCTTTCGTATTCCTCGATGCCAATCATTCCGAAATTGTGATACTCGTTTTCCTCCACAGCTATTCCTTCCATTTGTGCTATTTCCTCATCGAGATATGTGTACTGAATCTGTTCTTCACGGATTAGGTCGTTATCTGACGAGTAGTCGTTCTTAGGGGAGTTTGCCATCTTTTTCGGGAGGGCGTTCTATTAAGACAATGAATCAACAACAAGAAGGTTTAGTCAATATCGTAGTTTCAAAGAGTAGCCACAAAAATGGCCGGGTAGTGTTCTCAAAGTAGTCAGTCATGACTATATTGTTGTTTCGAAATGAACAATTGCTTGGTGAAGGTGTTTGGTGAAGATAGTTGATAGTTGATAAATTCGTAGTTGCGGGTAGTCCTTGCAGTAGTGATTGGAATGTTCAAGTGATAGTTTGAAATAGTTTGAAGTAGTTTATGGATTTAGTCGTTGTGAGTATCCCTCACAATACTAATACAGTGATGATCGGAACAGACAAAGTCGCGAATCATGTTATGAGTAAATCGTTTGACAAACGTGTCGAATTGGTGACCAAACATGATCAAGTAGTAAGTCTCGTGTTTGATAGAATTGTTGACATACAAGTCAAAGAGTGATCAATCATGATCAAGTAAAGAGTTAAGTGGTTTGTTGAAATTCATGCAATTGTTTGAAAAGTTACTACCATTATGTAGGTGTTGTGGTTGACCGAGTTTCACCCGCGGACCCTCGTAGACAGGTCCTAGTGGGTGGAGTGTCAGTAAGGTCTAGTTCGAGGTGGTCAGTCAGTCCTTCTAGTTGTGTACAACACACGCGATTAATAGGTCTACAGTAAGCGAGGAAGGGAGATTATAAAGTAGAGGAAGTACATGTAGCGCGTTTAGGTGACGAATCCTCGTGCGGTTCGTGTTTCCGAGTGATTAGGATGAGAGTGGGGAGGAAAGAGGGTGAAGCAGGGGTCACTTGTTTGGGTGGAGAATCCTTAGGTGGATTCTCCTCAAGTAAGTCCTCTTTGATTATGTCGTTGCCCGATACGGTTGGGCGAGTGGGTACCGTGGAAGTCTCCACAGTAGTAAGTAAGATTTGAGTTTCGTTTTCTGTGACGTAGTGGTGGGAGTGGTTGCCATGAAGGGTGGCAATTAGTTTAGTATACGAGAAGTTAAGGTTATATATGAAAATATAATAACCTAGCACATAAGCACGTATAAGGGTTGGTCCTGTTCTATCCTCGGTTTTCGTTACTACAGTACCCTCGTTCACTATAACCATTTCAGGTCTTGCATCGATTCTCCTTTAATTGTACATAGTTGATCAGGCTATGTTAAATTAAATTCCAATGATGCAATTGCTGAACCAATCATATCAAACAAGGAATACTAACCTAACGGTCATAGTCTAGGTCACTAATGCAATCCTAGTTCGCTATAACCTTAGGCTCTGATACCAATCTGTCGCACCCCCAAAACACGTGGCAGCGGAAACATGAGGTGTCACGGGGGCGCCAACCAAATCAAATATCACAACACAAAGATTAAAGCAAACAACCTCTATATGAGACGTTTGAAAATGTTACATTACCATAATTCAAATGTTTACAAAATATCTGGAGTTCGCATAAACCGTTAAGAGATTTCTAATACATTACTGATTATACAAAATACAGCTAAATGCAATCTAATCTCTTGATGTTTGAAAACAATGCGACTCGAGCTAAGCTTTCCATAAGCTTCCTACTGCGGCGGGTTACCTGAGAAATACATACTAAAAGGTCAACATAAAGTTGGTGAGTTTCATAGCCCCTTTTTACTGTTTTTCAACTGGGGTGAGAATACATACAACTATTTTATACAACTGCTTATATGATCACAAGTAACTTGAAACACTTTTCGTACGGATTGCATGAGACCTGAATAATCCACTAAAGTCCTCTACCCATCATAGTCATTAAAATTTGTGCGTGAGTATTATTGGAAAGATCTATCAGGGTTTGACAAACCTCGTCCGGGCTAGTCGCTCTAGCCAACCCACGGGCGCAGTATTACTTGTGATTTAGAGGTGTATCTGATTAGTACACTTACCGGAGGCAAACAACGTTAAGCTTGACTATGAGACTCATGCAAATGGTATACTTATGTTGCATTTTGCAACACTTTTACTTATCGTTGACTAACGATACTTTTACTTATCATTGTGAATGATACTACTTTTGGAATCTTGTGGATCATAGTAGTAACTGATTGATTATCAAACCTATGAACTCACCAACTTTATGTTGACCTTTTAGTATGTATTTCTCAGGTAACCCGCCGCAGTAGGAAGCTTATGGAAAGCTTAGCTCGAGTCGCATTGTTTTCAAACATCAAGAGATTAGATTGCATTTAGCTGTATTTTGTATAATCAGTAATGTATTAGAAATCTCTTAACGGTTTATGCGAACTCCAGATATTTTGTAAACATTTGAATTATGGTAATGTAACATTTTCAAACGTCTCATATAGAGGTCGTTTGCTTTAATCTTTGTGTTGTGATATTTGATTTGGTCGGCGCCCCCGTGACACCTCATGTTTCCGCTGCCACGTGTTTTGGGGGTGCGACAAACATTGAAAGGTTAAAATTCAAGGGTTCTTTTCCTTCTGGTACGGTTTTTCGTCCACATGATCCCAGTGCCCAGTCTGACTTCTGTTCGAAAAAATGGGTATGTTTCCCTGAATATCCATTTTCAATCGGAATCAAATATCCATTTCCACCCCTATTCAACGAGTTCTTCTCAACTACCAATATATGTTATTCCCAAACTATGCCAATGGTATGGCGTGTGCTCTTAGTCATCCAAACCCTCATTGATCTTCATGACCTAAATTTCGGGATGCCTAAAATTACGCAAACATATAACCTGCGTAGTCACGGAAATCACTACTTCCTTCTTCAAACCAAATCTAAATGTCCTCCTCTTGTTGCTCGTGCCACCCAAAATGATCCCAAATGGAAAGGCCGTTTCTTCTTTGTTGCTAGGGATTCTTTGTTGGACGGCGACTCAATTTCGTCTGCCTGGGTTAAGAAGGGTAGGAAATAGAAAATAATATTTAGGGCTTTAGATAAATCACATACCTAATTTCTTTTCTTTGTTGCAGCACCAATTTTTGCAGACTTGGCACCTCCTACTCTGCACACTGAAGCTAATTTGGAAGAGTTTCTGGGAATCCCTGAGGATAACCGGACATTCAAGCATCCATACCAAGTCGAGAGCGTAGGATCCCAAGAATCGGAAGCCACCATGTCAGGTAAATGTCCTTAATTGATTTTAAAATCATTCCTACTAATTTTACACGAATTTAATTTTCACTTTTTACTTTACAACTCATTTTTCCCTTGATGAGATCGATACTGAAACCCCTGTCAAGCCCATTTCAGAATCCTCCAAACCGAGGATCCCCAACCTTCGCTCTAAGTCAGGGAAGAAAAGGAAAGCTGAAGAAGTAATAGACCTTTCTGATCCTGCTGGCGATGCGACAAAGGTATATACTTCATTCTTTAATCTGTTATTATAAAAATATTTACCTCAACACCTATTACATCCCAACCGTCGTATAGAATACATACTCATATCGTTTTCACTACACCTTGTAGGCTACTGATTTGTTAGCCAAATGTTACCGTGAACAATTGGAGGTGAATGAAGGTATGCAGAAATTAGCCAGAATTAGGATAGCTGCCCATGAGAAAGATGCTGCCGAGCTCACTAAAGTGAAAAAGGAGCTCAAAGAGACCAAATCCCTTCTGAACAAAAGCATGGCAGAGGCTGACAACAGGGTGGAGGAAGCGAAGAAGATCCTGGTGGAAGAAACAAAAAGGGATGCTGCCATCGCTATCTTTGAAGCTAGAATCAAAATGGCAACCGAGGTCGCTGCTAATGGTACTGACATCTCGCTTTGGGATGTGGATACTTGGAAGACAAGGCTTGCCAAGCTCAAAGGTCAGGATCCTGTTGTTGAGTCCAACCCTGGGGATCCTTCCACCAAAGCTCCCAAAGCGACAAAGAGCAAGTCCAACAAAGCCAACAAACCTGCAAGCGAAAAAGCTCCAGTTGTCGCAGGGGAAGAAATGGTTGCCACTGAGGATGCCAATGACATGAACAAGCTGTCATCAGTAAAGGAAGTCTTGGAGGGATTGGCAGCAGCAGGTGATGCGGTTGAGGGTGGTGCCAAACTGGGCGAGGATGGTATTTGAACAGCCGGAGTCCAGTATCAATCTTGAACAATTTATTTTCTAAGGGTTGTGTTGTAGCAAACAATTTATTTGGGGTGAAGTTAGCCTGGCATGGCTAACCATGGTGGTGTTTGAAGTGGTTCATGTTGGCCACTTGATTTTATTTTGCTTTAAACAATCTGGTAGACTTTATTCTCAGGATTTGATGATCCTGAGATATTTTTGCTATGAATTATGATTAGGACTTCATATATCTTCTTTGCTTCAAATTACTAAGGAGATTCCCTTAGCATACATACATATCTGTTTAATCTCCGCTCACAATCAGGATACTGAGAAGATTCCCTCGGGATATGCAGTAGATAGAACAGAAAGGATTATGGAAAGATTTTTCCATTACAAATCTTTGATCTTTGGAATCCTGAGGAGATTTCTTCAGGATATATCAAAATAAGTGTAGATAATGAAAACAAAGCTTACTTTGTAACTCTGGGATCCTGAGGAGATTCCCTCAGGATGACTTTGTTCAATCAGGGTTTCAGGACCCTGAAGTATGCTTTAAAATAATGGTAACAAAGATAAATCATATCCTGCAATGTAATCATAGAACAAATGTTTATTCTTACGACAAGTCATCTTTATTTGTTCAAAACTAATCTTAGAAATCAATTTTGAAATCCTCAAAGTAAGTTCATAATGCATTTTACAAACTTTCGGATGTTTCAATAAAACATTTTGAATAATGTGAAAACATTATAAGCGATAGACTTAAGATTGGATAAGACCAATAAAACCAAGTGTTTGCAATGTGTTGAGACCTGAGACACTGTCAGATCTGCTCAGAATACAAGTATGATTGCCGCTATTAGAAGAAGTTCACCACTGTTAGAGTTTTTGTATTGACAGTGCCACTGTCAATTAGTTTTAGTCTAACAGTGCCACTGTTGAACGTGTAATTTGTATTTTGTATCAAGTACTTAACCTCTGTTGGTAATATACGAGTACTACCCCTGTTGGTTATCTAGACAACCACTGTTGGTTAGATAAAGTTGGTTAGAGTTATATTAGGAGTAGATGAGGATTCCTAATATGTTTGATTCTGTAAAGGACTCTATATGTTATAAATAGAGATTCTGTAAAACCCTAGATGATACGAGTCATTCTAGTTCTTAGCTTCAAGGTTGTAAACCCTAACACAATTGTGTGTTCGTATTATTGATAATAATATTGAAGCTTTTGGTTAGATATTATCTTTACAAGTTTGTTCTTCAAGTTATTAATAAACTATTCCGCAAGCTTATTAATAATTAATCAAAGTAATACATACTAAGATCTCATACTGGGATCATCAAGTGATATCAGAGCTTGATATTGCTTTGATCTTGAAGAAGGTAATTGAATTTCGCAGCTTTTTCAACAAATAACAAGATGTCTACTGAAACAATGGAAGGTATACAAGCTACAAAGATTCCCATGCTCAAACCTGATGAGTTTGAGCTATGGCAGACTAGGATTAGGCAATACATGTTGCTTACGGATTATATGATGTGGGAGGTGGTTACTAATGGACCAAACTATACTAAGGATGCAGATGGTAAAAAGGAGGAAAGACCACCACCAAAGACTGATGCAGAGAGGAAAGAAAGAGCAACAGAATGGAAGGCATTAAGTACTCTACTTTTGTCTATTCCTAATGAGTATCAAAGGAAATTTGAAAACTGTGAAGATGCTCAGGTTCTCATGGAAGCAATTGTTAAGAGATTTGGTGGTAATGACAACACCAAGAAGAATAAGAGATCTCTTCTCAAACAACAATTTGAAAACTTTGCAGGTGTAAAGTCTGAAACTTTGACTCAGACTTTTGACAGATTTCAAAAACTTGTGGGTGATCTTGAAAATCACAATGTCAAGATTGATAAGGATGATTTGAATAGGAAGTTTCTAAGATCACTAGGCACAGATTGGAATATGTACACTGTGGGACTTAGACAAAGTGCAGATCTTGAAGAAAAGGAGATTGAAGATCTATACAATGATCTGAGAAACTTTGAGCCTGAGGTGTTGGCTCTAAAACAGTCCAATGGTAGTTCTAACAATGCTGCTTTTGTGTCTGTTGGTGAATCTGGTAGTTGTAGCACATCTGGAGCTAATGATAATGTCTTGGAAGCTTTCTTTGCAAGTCATGTGAATTCATCCTTAACAACAGAGGATTTGGAACAGGTTAATGAAGAGGATCTTGAAGAGATGGATTTGAGATGGTAGATGGCTATGATTACTATAAGGGCAAAAAGGTTTATGCAGAGGTCAGGGAACAGAAACTTTACTTACAAGAGAGATGGTGTAGCTGGTTTTGACAAGAGCAAGGTGGAGTGTTTCAACTGTCACAAGATGGGACACTTTGCTAGAGAATGCAAGAGCACACAGGCTGGAGGATCTCAGAATACTTCTAATGGTATTGTAAGAAATAGTTCTGGTCCACAAAGAAGATTGGTACCTGTACAGAACACCACTTCAGATTCATTGGTTGCACAAGATGGAATGGGAGGATTTGACTGGAGTGACCAGGAAGAGCTTGTAGTCAAGAATCAAGCTTTAATGGCTGTCACAAAAGAACCAGAGCCTTCAGACATTCCATATGAGGTACAATCTAAATTATGTTCTCCTGCATGCAAGAAAATGGTTAAATTTTATAGGGATTATAATATGGTTGTGTGTAATGAATTGAAAGCTTGTGTGGAAAAGAGTCAACATGCAACTTTAGCTATTGAAAACTTAGAAAGACAGATAAAAGCTTTTGAAAAGAATGAATCACAATTTCACTTAGATATTAAATATCTGAATTGGGAAAAGAAAGCTTTACAAACAAAAGTTGATATGCTAAGTGCAAAGTTGGCTGAGGCAATTTCTGATAAAGAATCAATAAGGTTGAAAGTTGATGAATTGGAAAATGCTTCAAAAGGTGTTCAAAACTTAATCAAGTCTCAAATTCATGATAAATTAAAAATTGGATTAGGTTACAACCTTAATGCTGTACCCCCACCTTATAATCATACTTACTTCCCATCTAAACTTGAGTTTGACTTAGAAAAACTTAAGGTAGGTGTGTCTGAGGAGATTAAAAAGGTAGATCCAGTAGTTAATTGTGCTAATAATGTAAATTTTGATAAAGTGGATGTATCTGATTGGACTGAGGAAGATGAGAGTGATAGTGATAGCTCATCTAGTGGTAATTCTATGGATGATTGTGTTAAGCCTATTACTGGTCTAGTTTCTGAACTAAATAGTACTAAACTAGAAGAGGGTAAAAAGCTGTTTGTTGAGAAAGCAAAGGCTCAGATAGATCAAGTTAGAAAATCCAATAAATCTAGATCTGGTCTAGGTTATGTGCACAAAAGAGTCAATCCTGAATCAAAAGATAAGTCAAAAGATAAATCTGAGTGTGATAAATGTGCATGTAAATCAAACATGTCTGATTTAAATACTGCAAATAATGTACATAAATCCATTCCCAGGGGTAATCAGAGAAATTGGAACCAATTGGTTTCACAAAGGCTGGGTAATGGGTTTGAATGTGTGAAAAGAAAATCATGTTTTATTTGTGGTAGGTATAATCATCTTCAACAGGACTGTTACTACAATCCTAAAAATAATAGGAACAGTGGTAAAGGACAAATGTTGAAAATTAAGCCAAACAGAGGCAAGGCTGCAGCCCCTGTTAATGCTGCAGCAGTGCCACTGTCAAAGGCTAACAGAGGCAAGACAAGAACAGGGGAGGGTTTGACCACTGTCAGGCATGGTACCTCTGCTGGTATTAAACATTTCAAAAGAATGTTTATACCAAGTAAAGCTACCACTGCTAGGGTAATAAATACGAATTTGAAGGTGACCACTGTCAGACCATTAACCCCTGTCAGGTCTAAAACAGATTGTTTTTGGAAACATAAGAATGCATCTACATCAAATGTATCCAAAATCAATGGAGCATTGAGATCAACCACCTTTAAGAGGGTTGATATCAAAAATGCTCATGGGAAACCCAAAGCCAAATTGGTTTGGGTTCCCAAGAGAAACTAATATGTTCTCTTTTTATATGTGCAGGGCAAGCCAAAGAGCTTATGGCACATTGATTCTGGCTGCTCAAGGCACATGACTGGAGATAGGGAAAAGCTGCAGGATTTCAAAGCATTTAATGGAGGAGATGTAGCATTTGGCAGCAATCCTAAAGGAGGAAAGATCACAGGAAAAGGTAAGGTAAAAAGCAGTAAGCTCACTTTCAATGATGTGTATTATGTTGAGCAGTTGAGATATAATTTGCTTAGTGTGAGTCAAATCACATATAAGCAAAATCCTGTTTATTTCACTGACACATAATGCCTTATACTTTCTGAAAAACTCAAAATACCTGAAGATAAAATTTTAATGAGAGTTCCAAGAAAGGATAATGTATACTGTAGTGATTTAAACAAGATGGAATCTCAAAATGTTAACTGTCTTATTTCTAAAGCTACTGTTTCTGAATCTGAACTATGGCATAGGAGGATGTGTCACTTGAATTTCAAGACCATGAATAAACTTGTTAGGAATAAGCTAGTGAGAGGCTTACCTGAAAAGTTATTTGAATGTCGTGACCACTGTGTAGCTTGTCTCAAAGGCAAGCAACACAAGACCTCTTACAAGACCAAGCTTGTGAATACCAATACCACTTCCTTACACCTGTTACATATGGACTTGTTTGGCCCTACCAATATAGCTAGTCAAGGGAAGAAATCTTACTGTTTGGTGATAACTGATGATTATTCTAGAATGAGTGCGGTATTCTTTCTTAGGACCAAGGATGAGACAGGTGAAATACTTAGATCATTCATAACTAGGATTGAGAATTCAACTAATCAAAAGGTTAAGATCATCAGATGTGATAATGGAACAGAATTTAAGAATCATGAGATGAATAAGTTATGTGAGGAGAAAGGTATAGAAAGACAGTTTAGTGCACCTAGGACTCCACAACAAAATGGAGTAGCTGAAAGAAGGAATATGACACTAATTGAGGCTGCTAGAAGCATGCTAGCAGATGCTAAACTTCCAATGTCCTTTTGGGCAGAGGCAGTCAACACTGCTTGTTATGTTTTGAATAGGATTCTGATCATTAAACCTCATAACAAGACACCCTATGAGTTATTCTTTAAGAGAAAACCTTTGGTTAGCTTTTTAAAACCATTTGGATGTCCTTGTACTGTCTTAAATACCAGGGATCACCTTGGTAAGTTTCAGAGTAAGGTAGATGAGGCTGTAATTGTTGGATACTCTATTCAAAGCAAGGCTTATAGAGTATTTAATAAAAGGACTAGGATCATAGATGAGACCATGGATGTGACCTTTAATGAAAATACATCAAATGTAGAAGGAAAAGGTCTGGAAGTATTGTTTGATATTGATGCACTAACCCATGCTTTTAGATATCCAGATGTGTCTACTAGTGCAGGTACAGATGCAGGTAATGATGCAGGTGAAGATGGGCATTCAAGCTCAAGTCAGACTAAAAAGGATGACTTGAAGTATGTATTGTTTCCTATTTGGTCTCCAGATCCTCCAGAAGCATTCCAATCAGAGCAACAAGAGGAAGATGGACCTTCAGATGATACAAGTGGGTCAACTGGCAAAAATGGTTCAAACAAGGATGAAGATGGTACAACTCCAACAGATCATCAACCATTTACTTCAAAGGGTTCTCATACAGATTCAGAGCATGATTCAGAAGGAGAGCATGAATCTCCAAAGTATTTTGAACAAAGTCCTCCATTTCAAGTTTTGGAAAGGACTCCTTTGTCAGATTCTGAAGCAACTCCAAAGCCTTCAAAAGAAAGAGAGGAAAGAGATTCTTTTTCAGAATCAGAGATGGATAATCTTTTGGGTCCTAATTTGGAAAGAGAATTACTTGATACATCCACATCTAAGTATCTGGTTCACAAAGATCACTCATTGGATTTGGTCATTGGTGATATTGGTTCATCTGTTCTGACCAGACAGCAGTCAAAGATAAGAGAAGAAGATTTACATACTTCATTATATGTTTGTTTTCTTTCTCAAATGGAACCAAAGAAAGCAGTGGAAGCTCTCAAAGATCCAAGTTGGATAGAATCAATGCAAGAAGAATTGTTGCAGTTCAAACTGCAAGATGTATGGGATTTGGTTGATCTACCAAAAGGAAAGAAAGCTATAGGCACAAGGTGGATCTTCAAGAACAAGAGAGATGAAAGAGGAATAGTGATAAAGAATAAAGCAAGGTTGGTAGCACAGGGGTACACACAGGAAGAAGGAATTGATTATGATGATGTCTTTGCTCCTGTTGCTAGAATAGAAGCTATTAGGTTATTTTTAGCTTATGCATCTTATCATGATTTCAAAGTTTATCAAATGGATGTGAAGAGTGCTTTTCTTCATGGTCTAATTGATGATGAGGTGTATGTATGCCAACCACCAGGGTTTGAAGATCCAACATATCCAGATAGAGTGTGCAGATTGAAGAAAGCTTTGTATGGGTTACATCAAGCACCAAGAGCTTGGTATGATACTCTATCTGAGTATCTTCTCAAGAATGGATTCAAGAGAGGTACTATTGACAAGACTTTGTTTACCAAGAGGGTTCAGAGAGATATATTGTTGGTACAGGTTTATGTTGATGATATTATTTTTGGGTCAACTAGGGATTCATTGTGCAAAGAGTTTGAGGGCTTAATGCATAAGAAATTCAAGATGAGTTCAATGGGTGAACTCACTTTCTTTTTAGGATTGCAGGTTAAATAGAAGACAGATGGAATCTTTATTAACCAAGGGAAGTATGTGCAGGATATTTTGAATAAATTTGGTTATAAAGATGTAAAGATAGCTAGCACTCCTATGGAGGCACACAAACATCTTAATTCTGACCCTGAGGGAGAGGAAGTAGATGTGCACTTGTACAGGTCAATGATTGGTTCTTTGATGTATTTAACTTCATCTAGACCTGATATTATGTTTGCAGTGTGTCTTTGTGCTAGGTATCAAACCAATCCAAAGCAGTCACACATGTATGCTGTGAAAAGGATCTTCAGATACTTGAAAGGTCAACTAGATTTGGGACTTTGGTATGCTAAAGGATCAGATTTTGAGCTTAAGGCTTTCACAGATAGTGACTATGGTGGTGAGAACATGGATAGAAAATCAACAAGTGGAGGATGTCAATTTCTTGGAAATAGGCTAGTGTCATGGCAATGCAAGAAGCAGACCACAGTTTCCACATCTACAGCAGAAGCAGAATATGTTGCTGTGCACAGGTTCTTTGGATTCAGAATCAAATGTTGGATTATGGTTTGACTTTCATGAACACTCCTATTTATATTGATAATACCTCTGCTATTAGTATCATTCAAAATCCGGTTAAGCATTCAAAAACCAAACACATTGAGATCAGATATCAATTTATACAAGATTGTTATGATAAAAGATTGATTCATATTTTTAAAATTCATACTGATAATCAACTTGCAGATCTTTTTACAAAAGCATTTGATGTAGGAAGGTTTACATTTTTGATAACTAATATTGGTATGATCAATCTCACTTAGTGTTTTGGTCAGGATTTGATACTAACAGGGGTGAAGTATATTGTGTGTGACAGGGTTAGGTGTTGCCACTGTTAGCTTCCTCATGATAACAGTTGGTGCCACTGTTAGTTTACTTATGCCACTGTCAATGTACTTTCAACCCCTGCTGTATATGTGTAGATTAACCCCTGCTGGTTGTTTTTCTTAGTTTAATATTGCAGGACTCAGCCACTGTCAAGAGACATCACTTGAGCTGGAGTCTAACGTTTTCTTTGTTGCTTCTTATTTTGGTTATAAAAAAAAAAAAAAAAAAAAAAAAAAAAAAAACGGTTCTTTTTCTAATAAAGCTAAGTTTATGCCCCTGTTAGTTCTAAGCTGGAGTTTCCTTGGTCGGATGCCTCTGCTAGACTATCAGCCGCTGTTACCTTTGTTAGATGGTTAAAAAGGGTTGACTATAATTGACCAAGTGAGGTACCCCTGTTGGGCTTATTTGTAAATTGTGCCCCTGCTGGGTATAACCAGCAGTGCCACTGTTAGTTCTATTTTTAGGGCTTGACACTGTCATCATATAAGTACTCAAATACTTCACTTTTTCAATTACGCTTTCAAAATTTTCAAAACCCTTCAATAATCGCTCTCGTTTGGATTTGTTTATTGTAAACCGCTCTTCGTTCTTTCATCAATTTCATCAATGGCATCGTCATCTTCATCTGATTCTGGTACTTCTATGCTGAGTGTTCATTCTGAACACAATATGAGGGCTTTCTTGAACAAAGAACTTGCAGATGATTATTTTCATCCTATTATCGATTTCTTGAGTAACTGTCCAGTTACTTTTGCCCTTACTGTCGCTCCAAGATTGATACGATCTCACATTCAAGAATTCTGGCAGAACGTAAAGGAAGGGAATGTTAATGGAATTACTCACATTCATTCCACTGTCAAGGGTAAGAAGGTAATGGTGACTGAGATAGTTCTTAGAGAACTTCTGCAGTTTGATGATGAAGGAGGAATTCTGGAATTATCAAGAGATGATTTGTTTAAAGGTATAAATGATATGGGGTATGAAGGTTCTGGAAAAGCAAGATCAGAATATACTTTCTTGAAATCATGGTTCTGTCCTCAGTGGAAGTTCTACATTCATACTTTTCTGGTATGTTTGTCACAAAAGAGAACTAGTTTTAATGAATTTAGTTCTAGTATTGCATATCCTATTATCTGCTTGGCACAGGGTATTAAATTTAATATGTCTAGGTTTATCTTAGATAATATGATTAGGAATGTAAAGGGTGATACATTTATTATGTACCCTAGATTTGTTCAACTTTTGTTGAATACTCAATTGTCAAATTTGCCAGCAGAGGATAGTGTAATAGTTAGTTCTACTCTATCCTTGAGGACTATCAGAGCCATGAACCAATATCAAAATACTTTTTCCAAGAAGGAAACTACATTATTCTCTACAATGTTAGTTGCTCCTTCTGCCACTGGTGGTGTATTACCAACATCACTTGGACCAAATGATGACAGGCCAACAACACAAGTTGGTTCTGAACACACATCAGGAGGTGGCACCAAAAGAAAACAAGGGAACCAACAGCCTACCCAAAGTAAAGCCAAGAAATCCAAGAAGGCTAAACAGGCTGTGGAGATTCCTGTTTCTCCACAGTCTCAGTCAAATGATCCACTACAACAGGTGAACATACTTGATGAAAATGTTCATTCTGGAAGGGCTGCCACTACTGTTTCTACCCCACTGGCAGGGCAGGATAGTGGTAACATCAATAAGACCCAACCAGAGGCAACTATATTTGATGAACCTATGGGTGATGATTCAAATGTAGGTCCCAGTACCAATAACAAAGGGACATCTGCAGTGGCAGATGTAGTCAATGATTCATCTAGGAGGTCACACTCCAATGTTGATGAGGCTAGTGATGTAACTAGGGAATTGACTATTGCTGATCTGGTACATGATGTCAAGCTGATTTGGACTAAGTTTGAGAAGGAAAGAGCTTTGAGAAAGGAGCACCAGGTTATGTTGGCTGCCCAGGATGCATTGATAAAGAAGCAGAGGGAGGAAATCATTGATTTACAAACCAGGTTGTCAGTTGTTGAAGATGCAGTTGATAAAGTTTTGTTGCCTGCTACTAACATTGGGGAATCTTCAGGCAAGGGGGAGAATAAAGATGATGATCATGAGCAGAATGATATGCTTGAAGATAAGAAGAATAATGGTGATGATTCAGATGGTCAAGATGATAACAATGATGGTTATACTGAAGGTGCAGGTGATTTTAGCTTCATGGATATACCTGAGTTTAATGAGATGAGTGATAGAGGTGTTGAAGATGAATTAAATGTCTCAGATTATGTGATTAATGAAGACATGGATGAACAGATGGTGGATGCTGAGAATGATAGGAGAATGGTGGTGTATGTGGGAGAAAGTGTTCAAACAAGTGAAAATGTTGCAGATGATACTACACAAAGTGGTCCAGCTTTAAATGTTTTTCCATTAAACAAAGGATTACCTTTTAAGGCTATGGCTAATCTGTATATCTGGGATATTATGGGAGCAAATCTTGATATGAGCAAAAGAGTAAGTTTTAGTGATAAGTTGGTTTATGAAGAAAAGAGTGATAATGAGGATGATAAATCTGTTGAAACAGAGGATATGGAAAGTGGTGATGTAGAGGTTGAGGGGAAGTTTATAGAGGCAAAACCTGAAGCTAAAGAGGAAGAAAGAGTGAAGATTTATAATAGAAAGAAATCAATTCCAAAGAGAAAGTCTACCTCTGCTAAGGTACAAACCCCTGTTGAAACCCAATCTTTGACCACTGCTAGTAGTGTTTCTACCTCTGCTAGTAGTTTGGTATCTACCCCTGTTGAGGTATCTACCACTGTTGGTACTTCAACAGCAACCCCTGTTACTACAATTGCTACCCCTGTTATCACAAAATCAACCACTGTTATATCAACCTCTGTTAACACTTCAAATATTCCCACAACTGTTGTCACAACTACTGTTACTCCAGTTTACACCACTGCTACAGCAACGACCACTGCCAGGGCTCTAGAAGTGCCTATTACTCTGAGAGAGCCTACACAAACACCCAAACCTAAGTCTGATCTTCCAAAGATTGATTCAAAGGACAAAGGTAAGGGAAAATTGAAAGAAGAGAAAAAGTTTAAAAAGGTTGTAGAGCCTCCAATTAATTTGGATGAGGCCAGGAGAGCTCAGGAAGAGCATGATGAGAGAATGCTAAGAATGGCAGTTGAGTCTAAGATAAAGGAAGGACCTGATGTTGATGTTATACTGGAAGACTTGAGTATGGTAACCTTATCACAAAAGGCTGCACAGATGCTGAATGATATGGCTGCAAAAGGTCAAGGGTTGTCTGCTCAAAAGGTCCATGACATGATCAAGAAAAAGGTTGGTAATGATGGTTTGGATCCAGGGTTTGTAAAGCTCAAACAAGCTGCTGAAGAAAAGGAAAAACTGAAAAGACAAGCTGAGCTTGAAAAGAAAAGAAACAAACCACCAACTGCTGCTCAAAGGAAAAAGGATTTGCTTAGAATTCTTGGTGATAGATATGCACCAAGAAGTGTGCTTGAAGGATGGGATGTACAGAAACTGGAAAGAGCATATGAAAAATATCAGAATGAGGAAAAGGAAGATTTTGAGAAAAGGATTCAGAAAGACAAATTCATTAAGAAAAAATTGGATGAGGATAGAAAGAGAATTGCTGAGCAGGTGAGAAAAGAGGAGCAAGAGAGAATTGAAAAGAAAGAACAAGAGGAAGCAGAAGCCAAAGAAAGAGAAATCAAAAGGCTTTCTGATCAAAATTTAAAGATCAGGTGGAATGGAGTTCTTGCTTCTGATAGTGTAGTTCCTGATTTAGAAAGAGATGCAGAAGAGTTGAAGAAATATGTTAAAGAAGTGAAGGATTATAAAGAAAA
Organism: Helichrysum umbraculigerum; assembly: GCA_949592205.1. NCBI lineage: Eukaryota > Viridiplantae > Streptophyta > Magnoliopsida > Asterales > Asteraceae > Helichrysum > Helichrysum umbraculigerum. The sequence continues at coordinate 118,496,015 of CATIUR010000003.1, read as the reverse complement.
TATTCACATCAATTATGATAGATCATCAAAGATAATTGAATGGAAAGGAATAAAATCAAAAGTTGCTGATGGTGATAAAGAACAGATCAAGATTGTTAGAGAAGATGGGAATGAGCAATGTTTGTCATCTATTGCTGATGTGCTTAAGAATGTGAATAGATTAGACATTCTAGATCTGTTTGAGCTAAACAGTCAAGGAGATAGGCAGGCTTCACTGGTGATTATGGAAAGAGAATTGGGAAGATGTCTGACTATGCTGTTTGAGCCTGAGCCATTCATCAATTTGTTCTTAAATTGTATTGATGTTGTGAATACATGGAGGCATTTTGTTAGAGCTGGAGTTCATATGATTCTATTCAGAAGTGGAATGTCAATCTACATGCTTGATGAAAGAAGATATGTTCTGGGAACTCAGACTTTAAGAAATGTGCTTGCATCTCAACTGAGAACTACAGTGATTTCAGAAGGAGCATTTAATGCTTTATATATGGTGCTCAATCAGTTCCATAAAAGAATGGAGTTGGAAAGAATATAAGAGGAGGAGAGAAGGAGAAAACAGAATCAAACTCAGAAAGATGAAAAGAAAGATGAAGAAACTTGATTCATTGCTGAGAATGATCAAGTTTAGGGGGAGATTGTTGAGACCTGAGACACTGTTAGATCTGCTCAGAATACAAGTATGATTGCCGCTGTTAGAAGAAGTTCACCACTGTTAGAGTTTTTGTATTGACAGTGCCACTGTCAATTAGTTTTAGTCTAACAGTGCCACTGTTGAACGTGTAATTTGTATTTTGTATCAAGTACTCAACCTCTGTTGGTAATATACGAGTACTACCCCTGTTGGTTATCTAGACAACCACTGTTGGTTAGATAAAGTTGGTTAGAGTTATATTAGGAGTAGATGAGGATTCCTAATATGTTTGATTCTGTAAAGGACTCTATATGTTATAAATAGAGATTCTGTAAAACCCTAGATGATACGAGTCATTCTAGTTCTTAGCTTCAAGGTTGTAAACCCTAACACAATTGTGTGTTCGTATTATTGATAATAATATTGAAGCTTTTGGTTAGATATTATCTTTACAAGTTTGTTCTTCAAGTTATTAATAAACTATTCCGCAAGCTTATTAATAATTAATCAAAGTAATACATACTAAGATCTCATACTGAGATCATCACAATGTATTATCATCACATTGAATCATGGGGTAATCCGTGTCTCGGGATAATCCATCTTTTGTATGGTATGAAGATACCAATGTCCTTAGGTAATGTGAAAACATTACAAACCTTGCGCGATATTCAGTGTATAAACATGATAAGCCTTGTGTTCTTTAGTGACGTGAACACGCCAGAACCTTTAGGTAATGTGAAAACATTACAAACCTTTTGCTAAGTGTAATGTGAAAACATTACTATCTCAGGGGTCGACATCTAGTGCACTCAGTGACGACAACCAAAAAGAATTTTATCTATAGGTCAATGGTCATGAAATTGTGTAACGCCCCAAATTTTTGTAAGTTAAATTATATTATATACTTTTAGATGTTTAAATTATATGTATATAATATTATGTTATGTAAAATAATTGTTATGTGTTAGACATGGTTAGTAGACTAGAGATGTAAAGAAGTGGAGTTAGAGGGTAGAAAATGTTAAATTAGCAAAGTTAAGGGATTATTGTGAAATTGCTTATATAAAACACTGACTTCTACTAGTTTCTACTACAATTCCATTTCTTGTAAAATAAAAATCACGTACAGAATTTATAGAGAGAGAGAAGTCGACATCTTGAGGGAGAGACAAGAAGGAAGAGATCAAATTAAGTTAGGGTTTCATTCAATTGAAGTTTCTAATCTTCAATTAAGCTCCTTTAAGGTAAGTTCATCACTTCTGATTACTTTAATTTGATGTTAGGGTTAGTAAGTTAAAACCCTAAGTTGTATGGAGTAAATAGAAAGTGGGTATTTGAATTGAATTAAGTTCCATACATGTTATAGAGTTAGAAAGAGTGTGAATTTTATGTTAGTTATGTTAATAACACTTTGATCATATTGTAATTGGGTTATTACTTGTTCATGTATATGTATGATCACTAAGAATTGTGATTCTTGATGAATTGTAATGGTAATGGTAAGAAGTAATGTTAATTACCCATTTACCTATGATTAAGTGTTAAAGTGTATGGAACCTATGTTAGAATTATGGGTGTTATGTGATTTAGTACCTAAGTCATAGGTAGTTGATAAATACAACGTGAAAATTGTTTCATACACCAAAGCTATGTTATTACGTACTTGTACATTATGCTAAAATTGTTGTGCAGTGTGGTGTAGGAAACAGTTTTGGTGTTGTATTTATCAATTCCCTAAGTCATATGTGAGGAGTAAGAATAAGTCATTTGAATGTGTAAGTAATAAGTGTTATGTGATTATGTGAATAGGTGATCAAGTTTTGCAAGAGTCAAGTGTTGGTTTGAGCAAAGTGCAAGGTAAGTACATGGATATGTGGAGCCAAGGAATGATTTATCATTCGCTTGGCGGTATCCAAGTAATGACTATGTTATTAGCTTGGTTTGATGTCAATTTGTATGAATTGGCATGTTAGATTGTTGAGGATCCTTAACTTGTGGCAGATTTTTATTGTTAGATTCCATTTACTTACTAAGCATTTATGCTTACTCGTTATGTTTAACATGTTGTAGGTTCTTCAAGCAAGGTAAAGGAGGAAATGGGAAAGAGGGTTATGGAAAGCTAGTGGTGGAGCTTGTTACTTGGTTGGTAATAAGCTTATCCCTTTATAATCATGTTTTGATACAATGAAACCCCGTTTGTAATGTATAACAAATGTTTTGACACCATAAGTCTCACTAAATGGTTATGTATATGGTTGTGTAAAGGTTTTGGTAAAGATACAGTGAGGCTTGTATGGTTAGAAATGTTGTAAGATTGCATAAGTATGGTTAAAGATTAAATATAATGAGTTAGTATTCTTTTTAAATGTTAGTTTCTTTATAATGAGTTAGTATTCTTTATAAAGTGTTAGTATTCTTTTTAAATGTTAGTAATCGTTATATAAAAAAAAATTGGGGTGTTTCAAATTGTCGGGTACCAGAAGCATCACCGGTCCCATAACCCTGATTCTATAATCAAACACGTGCGCTTTAGGCTTGAGTGTGGCAACCCATATGAAAGAGAGGTGATTATACGTTTTTAGCATCCTCAAAACCTTTAGAGGAATCCCTAGGATTCCTAATCGGGGGAGAGAGGTGGCCAACTCCTTATCCTCGTTGCATGATTCCCAAATGTGTTAACTACAACAAACACAAAATCTTGGGTAAAGGTGGGTGTTAGTTTGCCTAACACCCCTCCGATGCTTAAGTTAGTACGAGATTCATATGAAAATAATGAAAAAGATTAATCATACACATACATAGACATATATATATACATATATTAATGGTACACACACACACACACACACACATATATATATATATATATATATATATATATATATATATATATATATATATATATTGACAAGAGAAATAAGTATAATGAATAGTTAAGGATCACAGGAATACCTCATATGTCAAATATAAGCATTTAACTTACACATGATAGAGCTTTAGATGAATAGCATTCCAAGATCTCGGAAGTAACTCGCCATCCATGTTTGCTAACCAGTATGCCCCCTTTCCAGCATTTGAATCAATCAAATAAGGACCTTCCCACTTCGGTGCTAATTTGCCCTCAGCATGATTTTTAGTGTTTTGAAACACCTATCTTAATACTAGATCCCCAACTTGAAATCTTCTTATCCTGATATTCTTGTTGTAGGATCTTGAAATCCTTTGCTGATAAGCTGCAATCCTGAATTTAGCACGATCCCTAATCTCATCCACAGTGTCCAGGTCCTGAATCAATGCTTCCTTATTCGATTCTTCAGTCTGCATTCGGGATCTTGCCATCGGGATCACCATTTCTGTTGGGATCATAGCTTCAGATCCAAACACCAGAGCAAAAGGAGTTTGTTTGGTTGCCTGTTTTTTAGTAGTCCTATCAGCCCATAGAACAAATGGTAACTCTTCAGCCCATCTCCCTTTCTTAGCGTCCAGCCTCTTTTTAAGATTGTTGATGATGATCTTGTTACTGGATTCTGCTTGTCCGTTAGCTTGGGGATGAACTAGCGTTGAGGTAATCATCTTAATCCCCCAACTCTCACAAAACTTGGTTGTTCTATTTCCAATAAACTGAGATCCATTATCACATATTATCTCTGCCGGGATCCCGAACCTAGTCAGGATATTTCTTTTGATGAACGAGATCACATCCTTTTCCTTTACTTGCACAAATGCTTCAACTTCAATCCATTTTGAAAAGTAGTCTGTCATTGCAAGCATAAAGACTTTTCCTCCAGGAGCAGTAGGTAGTTTTCCAACAATATCCATTCCCCACTTCATAAATGGCCATGAAGAGATAATTGGATACATCGGTTCTGCCGGTTGATGATGGATGTTCCCATGTCTTTGACAAGCATCACATTTGCGAGCGAAATCCATGGAATCCTTCCTCATAGTTGGCCAAAAGTAACATGTTCTCAAAGTCTTTGAAAATAGTGCTCTGCCCCCAGAATGATTTCCACAGTCTCCCTCATGTATATCCTTAAGTACTGCTTGCGCTTCAGGACCTCAAGGCATCGCAATAATGGTCCTGCAAGAGATTTACGATATAATATCCCATTTTGATTTATAAAACGAGATACCTTAAGCTTGAAAATCCTAGGATTTGGTTCATCCTTCGAGATCACGTCATTTTGTAAGTATTCCATGATTGGTTGCATCCATGATCCCGATTTGCCCCCAGAAGCTGATGTATCTGAATTATCTCTAATATCAGGATCATCAATTCCGCATACTTTCTCTTCTTTCTTATCTTCTATAGCCGGTGACAAGATATGAGCAATCGAGATCCTGATGTCAGGCGGGATCCTGAGAGTTGATCCCAAATTTGCCAATGCGTCTGCTTCTGAATTGGCTTCTCTCGGTATCTGCTCTATACTGAATGTCTCGAAATTACCTGTAAGCTTTTTAACAACATCCAAATACAAAGCCAACTTTTCGCCTTTTACAGCATAATTACCATTATAATGATTAACAATGTTGAGACATAGATTGTGACAACAGATCTAGCTTGAAATAGGACTAGTGTAATTATTATTATGTTTGTATATTGGTTTAGATTTGTAAATAAATATTTGTTTTGTTAGTAATATTCATTAAACATATTATTGTGCTAAGTTAAACGAATGTTAAATACGAAATAAAGAAATAGACGTTTGATGCGAGGCGAGTCGAGATCTCAGGTCGCAGCGAGTCGAGCTGTGAGGTGAGACCTGAACTCGTGAGGTATCAGACTGGCGAGCTGAGCTTTATACTGGGCTTGGGCTGCGAGTTGGACCGAACTCGCCGGCCCATGCGAGCCGAGCCGGACAGAACTATTTAAACGATTTTCCTTATGAAATCGTTAACACTTTTTGCATATTCTGAACCTGCGAATTCGAATAACCCAGAGAAAACAAACCTAACGGCTAGGCTTTGATGTATTATCGTTTAAAGCTAAGTATTAGTATACGCAATACGAACATATTCGTTGTTAGTAAGATAACACCGTATTGAGGGATTCCGCACCTTAATACTACAGATAACGAAGTTATCGATCCTAAAACTAGGGGACTTACATCTGGTATCAAAGCTTTCGGGCTAAATACGAGTGTGTTCATAAGTTTTAGTGATATTGCGTTTTTGATTCGGGTCGTTTTTACGTGCATACTTGCAATACTAACGATCAAAATCATTCTCTGGAAGTTTTAGGGTTAGTTTACAGTCGAAATTCTCTGTTTCGTTCGTAAAAATACCTTAAATTTTTGTTTTTCGGGTTTAACAGCCGTTTCGCGAGTCGAGATTAGGGTTCCAGCGTCGCCTGCGAACCGAGTTGAACTAGCGAGTCGAACTGAGGCTTGCGAGTCGAACCGAGATCCCTCGCGAATCGACATCACTTGCGAATCGACATCTTTTAGCAATCCGAACTTAGGCTTGCGAATCGACGAATTCTGCGAGTCGAGCTGAGATTGCGAGTTGAGCTGAGTCTTGCGAGTTGAGTTTTCTGAATTCGCTGAAACAGTTTAATTTTACATTTTTAAGATGTCTGACTTAAGTAGAATGATCGAAATGGACCACGAGGTGGGAAAGTCAAATGTTCCACCTAAGTTGTTAAGAATCGAGGATTACTACAATTGGAAGGACAGATTCGAATCTTACTGTAGATTCCATGACCTGTCTATCTGGATGTGTATCAAGAGTGGATACACCCCACCTACTCAAACTGTTCAAAATGCTACTGTAGTTCTTACCTATGCGAACATGAGTGATCAAGAGAAGGAAGCTTACAGAAATGAGAATAAATCACATTCATGCATAAAGATGTGTCTTCCTAAAGAGATTGCTCATCAACTCAAGTCTTTTCATACTGCTAGAACGCTCTGGGAAGTTCTAGAGAAAAGAGGTGAGGGAAGTCCACAGGTGAGAGCTGGCAAGAGGAGTCTTCTTAAAAAGCAGTTTACTATGTTTAAAGCTTTAAAAGTAGAAGATCTTGATGCATATGTCACACGATTCTACCATCTGCTAAGTGAATTAGAATACCATGAAATTGTTGAAGAAGAAGTATCCAAAACCGACAAGTTTCTTGAGGGTTTGCCTTCTAAATGGGAAATGTATGGCGTTATGATTAAGGATAACGAAACTAGGTATTCTACTATGACCTTAGAGCAAGTCATTGACAAGCTGAAAGGTTATGATTTCTCCAAGAAGTCAAGAGATAGTGATTCTGATCAGGTTCAGAACCCTGGGTTGTATCATGGAAAGTCAAGTCTTTCGACTGCGTCATCTAGTTCGACCACTGCACTGTTAGTTGGTGATACTAATGAAAATGGAGAACTGATTTCTGAAGATCTATGCTTTATTTCTTCCTCTGGTGATGAGACAAAGGGAAAGAATTCTGAGAAGTCACCTCAAGAGCATCAGAAGATGCCGATGAGTGTGAAATCTGCTGAACAGCAATTGTCTGTTCTTGCTTCCTTTGTGGCATCATATGAAAACTATATAGAGGGAAAGATCAATGATCCTATTCTGTTTGATGAGGATTATGAGCAGATAGATTCTGATTATCTTGAGGAATTGGAGCTTCAAGATCAACTTGCGTTGATTTCTAGAAAGGTGAAGAATTTCCTCAAGAGAACTGGTAGAAAGGTGTTGGGCAATAGATCAGGGTTTGATAAAACCAAGGTCAGATGCTTTAACTGTCAGGGTATTGGTCATTTTGCTAGAGAATGCCAAAGACCTAAAGTAGAAGCACAAGGAAAACAAGGTTCGGGAAGTACTCTTGCTTCCAAAGCCTTAGTGGTGAAGCAGTTGGATGGCTCTTATGATTGGCAAGCTCAATCTGAGGAAGCCTTGATGGCCGAGATTGAAGAGACAACTGCTGGATCAGTTTCCTATATGCCTACTGATATGGAACAGAGAGTAGAGGTGCCTGAGTCTGAAGTGAAGGCAAGTGATGATGACGTGCTATATATGGATTCAGCTCCAGATATGAGTCCTGATGAATTAGTGGCACGTATGGCTGAATTACAAACTGACAAGAAGAAGGTATGTTTAGATATTCTTAATCTTGCTGATGTTTGTTACTTAGTTACTGATTTACAATCTCAGAATAGTGTCTTAACTGTGTCAAATAGCAATTTGTCATCTCAATTAAATATGGATAAGGAATCCTATAAGACTGTTAGATCTGAACTTGATCAAGCTATTATGGATATTCGCAGATTAAGTGATGATAAACATGTCTTAAAAGATAAAATTAAGTCTGATGCTTCGGATAGAACAAAACTTAGAGATACCATAAGTGAAAAATCTGTTATCATAGATGGTCTCTATATGAATATTAAATACTTAAATGAGACGATTGCTAGTAAGGATCAGGAAATAGTGAACCTTAACTTAAGGTTAATTGAGCAAAACCGTAAACTTGAGAACTATAGGACATCTCAAATGGATAAAATGTTAGATGCTCAACGTAGTGTAAAGGACAAGACTGGGTTAGGTTACAATGATGTATCCCCGCCTTTTAATGCCAATTACACTCCTATTCCTGAAGATTCTGAGATGACTGAAGTTAGTCCTGAGATTTCAGTAGCTGATAAACCTGAACAGTCAGAGGCACAGAAAGATGTTATTAAGAACGTATCATTAGATAATAGCAAGGCTTCTCAGTTCACCAAAATACAATTTGTATCGGGTGGAGTGATTAACGATGCTAAGACTGATGATAAAGTTAATAAGGAACAGCTTAAACCTTTAGTGCCTAAGACTCCGGATGAGAAAGCAAAAGTGAGTAAATCGCGCAAGCAGATGTCATGTTTCAAGTGTCATCAAAAGGGACACGTGGCTTCGTGTTGTCCTAACAAAAAGCCTGAAACACCACATAAGCTTGTGATGGATGAAAAGACACAGACCGACTCTAGTATGACTGTAGACGGGTTAGATGCCAAACCTAAGTTAGGTAATAAACCTGTTAACATTCTTAAAAGAGATGGTAAGCATAGTGTCTCCCCTCCTAAACCTAAACGGCCATATACTCAAGGTGATAATTCTGTCCATAAGTCTAGGGATGTGACACCGTCGAGGTTTAGAACTACAAGTAGAGGCCATAGTCATTATGAGAGTGGTACTACTTCACGATCACATGAGTTTAATTATAATTATTATAATAGAGCTCATAATTATGTGCCTAAGAGGTTCTCCTCAAATTCACCTCTTAAGGCTGATCGTCCACAAACTCAAGCTACTTCGAAAGTGACCAAAGCTCCTGATGGGAAGGATGGTTATTTTAAAGAGCTTAAGTTTGTTGATGATAAGGGACAAACCAAGACCGTAATGGCTTGGGTCCCTCTTGATAACTGATCGTATTTTGTGTTATGTGCAGGAGTATGCTGTGAACAAGGACAGCTGGTGGTATGTAGACAGTGGATGCTCGAGGCACATGACCGGAGAAAGACGTCTACTGAAGGACTTCAAGGAGAGTCTCAAGCAAAAGGTAAATTTTGCAGGAGATAAAGGAGGAGTAATTTCGGGAAAAGGAAAAGTTTCAAATGGAACTTTGACTCTTGAGGATGTGAACTATGTTGAAGAACTTACTCACAACCTAGTGAGTGTTTCCCAAGTCTGTGATAAAGGTCACCCAGTTTACTTTAATGAAAAGGAGGCCTTAGTCCTGAAGCCAGGTTTCACAATTCCTGATGAATGGATATTGATGAGGGCGCCAAGGAAGAAGGACATCTATGCTATCAACATGGGTGTTCCTAACTCTTCAATGGTGTCTACATGTTTATTATCCAAGGCTTCGGAAACAGACGCATTGTTATGGCATAGGAGAATGGCACATCTGAACTGGAGAAAGATGAATTATATAACCAAAAATGGTTTGGTTCTTGGTGTACCACAAAAACGTTTCGAGTCTGAGGATAAGTGTGTTCCTTGCATGAAAGGAAAGCAGCACAAGAAACCACACAGACCTAAGACTGAAAACTCTATCTCCTCGCCATTTGAATTGCTACATATGGACCTCTTCGGCCCTATAAGCAAAAGAAGTCTAGGTGGCAAATGGTATTGTTTGGTTGTCACAGATGATTATTCTAGATTTTCTTGGGTATTCTTTTTGGGATCAAAGGATGAGACTCCTGGAATTCTAATTGAGTTCTTTGATCTAGTAGAGAATGTCTATAAAAGGAGAGTTAAGCGTATTCGTAGTGACAATGGAACAGAATTTAAGAATTCAACGTTGAATATCTATTGCTTAAGCAAAGGGATATTACATCAATTCAGTGCACCTTATGAACCTCAACAGAATGGTGTTGCTGAAAGGAAAAATAGAACGTTGATTGAAGCTGCTAGAACAATGCTTGCTGATTCAAAGCTTCCGGTCATCTTTTGGGCAGAAGCAGTGAATACAGCATGTTATGTTCTTAATAGAGTTCTTACGGTTAAGAGACATAACAAGACTTGTTATGAGCTTTTGAACAATAAGAAACCTAACTTAAAAGGGTTTGAACCCTTTGGAGTTTCATGCACCATATTAAAGACTGGACATCAAGCTAAATTTGGTGAGAAGGCTGACGAAGGATTTTTCCTAGGTTATATGCCCAATTCGCCAAACAAGAGAGTGTTTAATAAAGTCACAGGACGTTTGGAGGTAGTTTATAATATTGAGGTTACGAGCTACTCACCTGATGTTCATAAGGGCTTAGATTGGCAATTTGACTATTCTGATCTTTTTGCATCATTTAAAGTTCCTATTAGTGACTATGTCAGTGATTCAGAGATAGCTGAACATTTATTGTTTGAAGATGAGAATATTGGTCCCGCTTCAACATCAAGTGTTAAGCAGTCTGGAATTAAGACTAATGTTGACTCAGATAAAGCTTCCACAAGTGAGTCACAACAACCTTCAGAGGATAAGTCTCAAGAAACAGTAGATCCTGATGAACTCTCTACAAAGTTTGATGAGATACTTACTCCTTTGAAACATTTAAGAATATCTTCAGCACGTACGGAAGATGTACCTGAATTGGAAGAGATTGGTACTAATTTAGAAGATGATATACCGGTTGAACCAGTTACTACAACTAGAACGAGTAAGAATCATCCCGTTGAAAACATCATCGGTGATATTAATACTCCGGTTCAAACCAGGCATCAATCCAGAACTAGTACGTCTGAGAATTCTGAATACCAAAGCTTGTATACTGCAATGAAAGAGACAGGGATTCCTAATCAATGTCTATATTCATGCTTTATCTCACAAGTCGAGCCTAAAAATGTTCAAATGGCTTTAAAAGAAAGCTCGTGGGTAGAAGCAATGCAAGAAGAACTATCTCAGTTCTCTAAATTACAAGTATGGGAGTTGGTTGACCTACCGAAGGGAGAATATCCAATTGGTACTAGATGGGTATTTAAGTGCAAGAGAGATGATAAGGGAATCGTTACTCGCAATAAAGCTCGTCTAGTGGTTCAAGGTTTTAATCAACAAGAAGGTATTGACTACAATGAAGTGTTTGCACCAGTTGCTAGGCTAGAAGCAATTAGAGTGTTCTTAGCATTCGCATCTTATTTTGGTATAAAAGTTTATCAGTTGGATGTTAAGAGTGCCTTTTTGTATGGCAAAGTGGAAGAATTGGTTTATGTTTCACAACCGCCAGGGTTTGCTGATCCTGAGTATCCAGATAGAGTATATCGATTGAATAAGGCTCTATATGGATTACATCAAGCACCTAGGGCATGGTATGGAACACTATCAACGTATCTACTTAAGAATGGATTTACAAGAGGATCGATTGATAGTCCACTGTTTGTGAAATGGAAAAAGAAAGATTTTCTTCTCGTGCAAGTTTATGTTGATGACATTATCTTTGGATCATCTGATGAAAAGATGTGTCAAGAATTTGAGAAAGTCATGAGAAAAAGGTTTGAAATGTCTGCAATGGGAGAGTTGAACTTCTTCTTAGGATTACAAGTTGATCAAAAGAAGGATGGATTCTTTATTCATCAATCTAAATATACATATGAGCTATTAGAACGCTTTAAGATGGATGAAAGCAAGGTCTACAATACTCCAATTCCAGTCAATCATGGACTAGGTCCAGATACATCAAGTGATAGCGATGTGGATCCAACTCTTTATAGAGCCATGATCGGATCACTAATGTATCTTACAGCCTCTAGGCCTGACATAATGTTTGCTGTTTGTTTATGCGCAAGATATCAGGCTAATCCGAAAGAGTCACACATGCAAGCTGTTAAACGAATCTTTCGTTACCTCAAAGGGAAACCTAAGCTGGGTCTTTGGTATCCGATTGATGGAGACTTAGATCTCGTAGCTTATACTGATTCGGATTATGGAGGATGCAATCAAAATAGGAAATCTACGACCGGAGGATGTCAATTCCTAGGAGGTAGATTAGTATCCTGGCAGTGCAAGAAGCAAACCTCGGTAGCCATTTCTACATGTGAAGCTGAGTATGTTGCAGCTGGCAGCTGTTGCTCGCAAGTACTTTGGATTCAACAGCAACTGCGGGATTACGGGTTAAATATAACCAATACTCCTATGATGATTGATAACGAATCTACTATGTCGATCACCAATAATCCGGTGAAGCACAGTAAAACTAATCATATTGATATTCGACATCATTTTATTAGAGATTGTGCTGAGAAGAAATTGATAAAGTTAGTTAAGGTTCCATCATTGGATAACTTAGCAGACTTATACACAAAGGCGTTCGACAGAGCAAGATTTGAGACGTTGGTTCAACTAAACGGAATGAGAAATCCAGAGTGATTAGTCTTCCAAGGGTCTTTTTGTAATAGTTAGTATTCATGTGTTCTTTAAAAAAAAAAAAAAAAAATAGGCGTATGGCATTCATTTGCTTGTTACCTAAGGGGAATCGCCTTCATTTGAGTTTTTATTTGCAAAAACTAAGGGATATGATAGTACATTAGGAGAATAAGCTTTACAATAATAAGCTTAAGTCCTAAGTATGATATGGTAGTAGGTTCAAATAAAGTTGCTTTAGAATTACAGCGGTTCTATCAGGTATGTGTTTATATTTATTTGATTATACACCTATATCCACAAGTTATAATTTGTCTATTTTTATTAAATCTTTAGATGGCTTCATCATATGATGTACTGGTAGGCAAATTATATGAAATTTTCTAAGCCTTAAGAAGTTAATTAACTACTTGTTTATTATTTTGTGTTACTATTCTATGATGTATGACATTAAGTCTTAATTGTTGAATGATGGTATTGCCTTACAATGCTATCATACATATTAATTTGAATTGACAAATAGTAGCAATATGGGTATTAACTTAATTACTGGTAACTCTGTTGTACTTAGTACAGAACTGAAACCTTTAATTAAATTAATATTCTCAAATATATTTTGAATTATGCTAGAAGGGATCTTCTGTTGTACTACGTACAGACTTAGATAACATAGCATATTTAAAGTATGTTTGATATTTGTGTAACCTTAAAAATTCAAGTGTATGTTATATGTTTCGAAAAGATACATCATTTAGTAACCGCTACCTTGAAAATTTAATGATACAGTGTTATGTGTTTTACTTGAATTCTTCAGTATATCATATAATAGGAAGCACTTGATAATACTCATTCTAATAATAAAGAGTTTGCTTAGAAAATTGAGTCTAATTTGTTTATGTGGATCATAATACCGGTAATCGTCTTGAATTATCTATAATTAAAATATTCACTTTATGTGAGTAATGCATTTATTAATTATGCTATGTGGATAAAGGTACCTAAGATATAGTTTTATAAATATAAATGCATAAATGATAAATTTAGTTGTAATTTTATAGTAATTTATTTAAATTTCATGCGGTATGTATACTACCAATCTACTTAGACTTTTTAATAAATACTTAATTGCTTATTCTTTCTAATATGATCCCTAAGCAGATAAAATCTTATTTAGTATGTATATTTACTTTGTTTAAAGTATTTAATAAAATGGTACTTGATACCAATGTTTATATAGTTGTATTTTTATCTTATTTTTATCTGTTTTTAATTTTTGTGTTAATTATGTTTACCCTTCGGAATTAAATTATATTGAATGTTTTTGAGTTGAACAAAACGTGACAAATGCAAGTGAACCAAGAGGTTGCTGCACAGGTTGTGCAAGAGGTTTTGGAGCAGAATGATGATGCGACAAATCCTTTGCTTCAAGACATTGAGAGTTATTTAGCACCACCTGAGGTAATCTTTTATTTATGTAATAATATAGATGCTTAATTGATAGATTGTTTTATTAATCATAGATGCATAATATTATTATATAATGATTCTGATATTAGATATTTAGTAAATTGGATATTATTTCTGATTTTAAAATATAAATATCATTACACAAACAGGATGCTGAAGCTGAGGCTGCAAATCCCGAAGTTATATTACTAGAGGATGAGCAGATACAGCTTGATAGATCAGTTGAAGTACCGACTGAGGTATTATATCTGATTAATCTTAAATATATAGAACTTGTATGATAGAGCTTACGCTAATCATAAATGTTGAATATATTTAAACTTTAGGAGACTGTTAGATCATCTAGAGGTCGTGATGGTGAGACGGCTTCAGATGAAGTTTCTGACAATACACCTTCTCCTCCTCCATCTGCTTCTGAAAGGAAGAGAAAAGGTAAGAGTATTTTGGAGGAAGGTACTGAGGAAGTTGAGATTCCTTTGATGAAGCGTCCGAGAACGCTTACTATTCGAGAAGGTTAGTATTGATTATAAAAGTTAAATAATCTTAACTTGTTGTTTATCAGGAGTTGAACTGAGACAGTTAATTCTGTATACAGTTGCTCAGGATACACCACAGGTGGAGATGGATGCACCGGTGGTTACTGAATCGATATCTTTACCGCTTCAGGTATGAGATATAAGTTCTATAACTATGAGTGTTATGCAATTAATTAGAGTTTGAGACAGAGTAATCTGTAACAATAACTGATTATAATTGTGTTTAACTTTACAGCATGAGGTTGCTGATCTAGTTCGTGGAGCTAATTTTCCGACGAACAAAGCAGCTAGATTTGCGACAAGTTTGCTTACGCAAGCTTTGTCTCAACCTCATACACCGCTTACCAGAGACTGGCATATTGAGTCTCTTACACCGCCTGGACCAAGAACGATACCTGTTACTCCAACGACTGATGCAGAAAGGATTACATCCTTAGAGTCGAGGGTAAAGGATTTGGAGAAGCTTACTTCTCATATTCCAGAGCTGGTGTCGAGCAATCTTCTTCTTTCACAACAGATTCTCAAGCAGAGTGAATCGTACAATCTGTTGATGAAGACTCATCAGACTTTGCTTGCGGACTTCAACGTACAGAGACTGAAGTTATCTTCTTTAGAGAGTCTGGTCTTGAGATCGCATTCAGGACAGTCTACTCAGGGGGAGATATTGGTATATCTGGAGTCTTGCAAAGAGGATGAGCTAAGGAGGAAGAGAGATTCAGACAAAGACGATGATCCCAATGCACCGAGTGGTGAGCAGACTGGTCCTTCAAAGACTGGTGACCAAGCTACTATTCAGGGGGAGTCTGATGCTGGTGCTAGTGGTTCGGGTGCTGGTACAAGTGCTGATAAGACTGCACAGGTTGATACAGAAGCTGGTAAGATAGCTTAGTATTAGCATAGTGTAGTAATTATTGGTATTAATTTGTACAGAATAATTGTAACTTAATATTTTGGTAATATATTCGGCTTGAGATTGTAATTACAAGTTAAATGTATTAGATATTATTAAGTTATTTGATTTTATATAATTATGTTAAGATAAAATAGTGATCGAAAGACTTCCGACTCATTGAGTAGTCGAGTGGCGTGTTCCGATTAATTTCGGCGGTCAAAATTTTATGATAACATATGCATTTTAGATTTGATTATGGACTTAAGACCGTAAGGTATATAAGTAATTAACAAGTTAAAAATGTATTCGTATTAACTAGACAAATGATATATAATTTAAAGGTTAAATTGATAATGAATGAGATCAATTAACACTTGGAAATTATATAAGTTAATTAATAGTAAATTTAAATGTTTGGTGATTATTCACAATGCATTAGAATTTAAAATTAATTAATATTTGTTAAGTAGACTTAAGAAATTTTGGATTGATTCAGGGTAATCAATAAAAGATTTTATAAGTTATATGTAAATTGCGTTTATATGTTAGGTTAAAATATACAAAAGAATTAATAAAGAAATTCTTAGATTGGTTCAGGGAAATCAATGAAGAATTTGAATTATTAGTATATTTGTATTTATGTTTTTCTCTAGGATTGGAGATGCTTGATCTATCTGATTCGGAAGATGATATTTTTGATGAGATAGATGAAGACATTGATTATGATCTTGAGGATGGAGAATTTCTACCACCTACAGATTGGACTGCTGTACCTGAGAATGTGCAAGACATGGGTGTAGATCTAGATGCAAACATTGATGAACACCATGTGAGCCCATCTAGGACAGAAGTTGTTATTGAAAATGAACAAGGTCCAACAATTGTCGATATAGATGAAGATATTGATGATTCAACCTCTGATGAAGAAGAAGAAGTTCTTGTTCAAACCAAGAATCCTGCTGTTGTACTTAGGAAACTTCCAAAGAAGAAGAAGAAGATTGGAATTTCTAAAGTTGATGTTACGAAAAAGCGTGTACCACGTAAAGGGATTATTGGTTGGTACTTTGACTCAGAACTAAAGCTTTTTGCGATCAAAAGGTTTGACGGAGTTCAATATTTTGAAAGAAAGCTTGCAGTTTTTAGTTCTCTACCACGTTATGAAATACGTGATTTGGCTAGATTAGAGATTAACAACCCAAGTCGTGATGATTATGCTGATCGTGTTGAAAGAATCATTAGACATGAGGTTGGTACGAATAATTTTATTCAGATTAAGCCAAGAAAGGGAAAGACTGTGAAATTACAAGAGAGAAGTCAAAGAACAGGAAGAAGAAGAAGGAAGAAAGTTTATCCAGCTGTTAGATGCATACAGCAGATTCTACTGAAGACAATGCCACAAGATATTCTGGGAAATATGAAGAGTTGGCACGTGGATTCAGGAACTGGAGAAGCTGTTATGGTTGAAGCTGATGATGAGGTTGAAGGTGGTGAAAGAGAAATCTTCAGAGTTTATGATCATCGACACCTGATGAATATGTCGAGAAAGGATCTGTTAAAGTTGAATGAGAACAGAATTTTGACGACTATTGAATGGGCTGATTTAGCAAGAGATTATCAGTTGATGGTTAAAACTTGTATCAAGATGAAGATTTATGCAGGTAGTAAGATTTACAAATGAAGACCAAAGACAAAGCGTGAAGATAAAGACGCTAGAGCTATTGTCAAGGGGGAGTCTGTTGAGACATAGATTGTGACAACAGATCTAGCTTGAAATAGGACTAGTGTAATTATTATTATGTTTGTATATTGGTTTAGATTTGTAAATAAATATTTGTTTTGTTAGTAATATTCGTTAAACATATTATTGTGCTAAGTTAAACGAATGTTAAATACGAAATAAAGAAATAGACGTTTGATGCGAGGCGAGTCGAGATCTCAGGTCGCAGCGAGTCGAGCTGTGAGGTGAGACCTGAACTCGTGAGGTATCAGACTGGCGAGCTGAGCTTTATACTGGGCTTGGGCTGCGAGTTGGACCGAACTCGCCGGCCCATGCGAGCCGAGCCGGACAGAACTATTTAAACGATTTTTCTTATGAAATCGTTAACACTTTTTGCATATTCTGAACCTGCGAATTCGAATAACCCAGAGAAAACAAACCTAACGGCTAGGCTTTGACGTATTATCGTTTAAAGCTAAGTATTAGTATACGCAATACGAACATATTCGTTGTTAGTAAGATAACACCGTATTGAGGGATTCCGCACCTTAATACTACAGATAACGAAGTTATCGATCCTAAAACTAGGGGACTTACAAACAACTAATAAAGAATCCATGTAAACTTGTAAATGTTTTACTCCTATATCTTTAGCTAGTTTTAATCCAGCAACTAATGCTTCATATTCTGCTTCATTAGTAGCTTGAAATTCACATTTAATTGCTTATGGCATTATGTCTCCCTGTGGTGATCTTAGTATTATCCCTAATCCAATTCCGTTCATATTAGAGGCTCCATCAGTATATAAAATCCATTTATCTTTCGATTCATCTAATTGTTGTACCTCTAAATCTACTTCTTCTTGAAGATCACTAGTGAAATCAGCTATAAAGTCTGCTAAAGCTTGGGATTTTATGGCACTTCTTGGTTCATATATTAAGTTAAACGCACTTAATTTCACAGACCATTTAGCCATTCTACCTGACATTTCTGGTTTTCTAAGTACTGATTTTATGGGATAATTTGATCTTATATGAACAGGATGCGTTTCAAAGTAATGTCTAAGTTTAGTGGAAGCCATTACTAACGTAAGGATAAGTTTTTCAAAATGAGAATACCTGGTTTCAGCATCAAGTAAACTTTTACTTACATAGTGCACGGGATGCTGTTGACCTTCATGATCTTTAACGAGTACTGCACTTACTGCACTTCGGGATACTGCCATATATAGATATAATGGTTCTCCATCTTCTGGTTTCATTAACAGTGGAGCCGATGACAGATAATTCTTCAATTCCAAAAATGCTGCTTCTTGTTTATCTCCCCATTCGAATCTCTTGTTCTTCTTCAAGATATCATAAAACTCTTTGCAGCGATCTGAGGATCTCGAAATGAATCTATTAAGAGCTGCAATCCTTCCGGTCAATCTTTGAATATCTTTGGTGTTGACCGAGGATTTCAAATCCAGGATAGCCTTTATTTGTTCTGCGCTAGCCTCGATTCCTCTTTTAGTCACCATATAGCCCAAGAATTTTCCTGCCCCCACTCCAAAATGGCATTTGGCAGGATTAAGCTTCATGTTATATTGGTCCAGGATATCGAAAGCAGTTCGAAGATCCTGAAGATGATCCTCAGCTCTCTTGGATTTAACCACCATATCATCAATGTAGACTTCCATGGTCTTACCCAAGTGATCTTTGAACATCATATTCATAAGCCTCTGGTATGTTGAACCTGCATTTTTAAGACCAAAAGGCATTGCAATATAACAATATATACCTGTTGGTGTCATGAAGGCTGTATCTTCTTGATCAGATGGCTCCATCTGTATTTGCTGAAATCCTGAAGATGCGTCCATAAAGGTCAGGATCTCGTGTCCAGCAGTTGCGTCCACCATTGAGTCTATGTGAGGTAATGGGAAAGGATCCTTCGAACATGCTTTGTTGAGGTCAGTGTAGTCCACACATACTCTCCATTTCCCATTCTTCTTTTGTACCACTACCACGTTTGCCAACCATTTTAGGAATTTATCTTCCCGGATCATACCAGACTTGAGCAACCTTTCTACATCAGCTTGTATGATTGCATTTCTTTCTGGGGCGAACTTTCTCCGCTTTTGCTGAATTGGCCTAAAACTTTTGTCAATACCAAGTTTATGTGTAATAATATCTTTAGATATACCTGTCATATCCTCGGGTTTCCAGGTAAAAGTTGCTTTTCTATCTTTCAGGAACTTCACAAGATCTTGTTCAAGATCCTTAGGGACTGAGGATCCCAAGAATACTTTTTCCTCAGGATCATCAATGTTGAGTGGCACTTCTTTGACATCCTGCTCAGTTGTTTCCAAGATGCCCCGTGCTCGCGTCTTTAATTGCTATGCTGGCGTGGGCTTGGTAGTAGGTTTCATCGATGTTGTGTAGCAATCCTTAGCCTCCTGTTGGTCACTGTTAATCCTAACAACTCCCCATGGAGTGGGCAACTTCACGCATTGATGATACCTTGATGGAACTGCTTTCATGTCATGAATTCATGGTCTACCTAGAATAATGTTATAGCAAGATAATGAATCCATAACACAAAAGCGTTGCATAGAGTTTACCCCCTCAATATAGATTGGAAGTTTGATTTCTCCCACAGTATTTTTTGCTTCACCACTGAACCCAACGAGGATAGTTGATTTTGCAATTATCTTTGACTCTGGGATCCCCATCCTCTTGAGTGTCTCCAGTTGGATGATGTTTACAAAACTGCCACCATCAATCAGGATCCTGCTTACAAAATGATTCGCAATATATAGAGTAATAATCAGACCATCATGGTGAGGATCCTGAATGTTCTCCTTGTCATTTTCACCAAAAGTGACCACCTTCTCATCCTTCAGGGTTACTGATCTCATGGGCTTATCCCGCTTTTCTGACTTTAATTCCTTTGCATGTCTTTTTGCTGCAGAATAAGATGTACCACAGATGTCAGAACCACAAGATATAAAGTTAATTACCTTAGCATTCGGGGGTGGTGATCCTGCTCTCTGTGGGATCCTGGCATGATCCTGAATTTCGGAATCGCGAGATTTATCATAATCCCGAGCTTGATCTTTTCTTCTGTTGAAGAGCTCCTTCAGATGACCTTTTCCGAGCAAATAGTTTATTTCTTTCCTCAAAGCTATGCAGTCCTCAGTTATGTGACCAAAATCCTCATGGAAAGCGCACCATTTTGATCTGTCTTTCCATCCAGCGCTCTTTTCATTCTTCTTTGGCCATCTGACTCCATCTCCAAGGTTTCTCATCGCATAGAGGATTTCTGTGGTATCAGCTGCAAAACAAAAATCAGTTAGTTTTGGACAATCTTCATCATCCTCATCCACAGCGTTGATCCTGCGATCGTCATTTCTGGAGTATGGTTTGCTCCTGCTTGGTTTGAATACAGGTATCTTGGTTTTCCTGTTGGGTTTATCATACGTTGAAGAAGTATTTGATTTCTTCTGGATCACTGCATCTTCCTCTAACCGTATGAATCTCAAAGCTCTATTTCTTACTTCGTCCAAGTTTCTACATGGGTTCATCACAAGATCTTCATAGAAAGGTGAATCTCTCTTTATTCCCATTCTGAAAGCTTGAACAGCAGTTGCCATATCTAGGTTCGGGATATCTAAGGATTCACTGCCAAATCTTCCTATAAAATCTCGAAGAGTTTCATTATCCTTCTGGATAACCCTATATAAATCAGTGGTTAGTCTTTCAAAAGTCCTACTGCATGAAAATTGATTATTAAAATGATTAACCAAATGAGAAAAAGATGTAATAGAATATGCAGGAACATTAAGCAGCCATTTAAGTGCAGATCCTGTAAGAGTGGATCCAAATCCTTTACATAGACAAGCTTCCTTTGGATCCGCAGGAATCGGGATAATCTCCATTCTTTCCCTGTACTGTGCTATATGTTCTTCAGGATCCGTGGTCCCATCGTACAGCTTCATGTTAGGAGTCTGAAATCTCTTCGGGATTTCGGCATCACATATTGGTGGTGCAAATCTCGAGATCATATGTGAAGATGGTGCTACCTCCGGGATAGGCTGCACTATACCTGGGACACTAGATATCATGTCCTTGAGCTTTTGTAACTCCCTCGCCACAACGGGGCTTACTCCAGAATCCTGCAAAACATTAGAACCAAAAGAATATCCAGAAGATATGTTACCACCATTCGTTGCCCTCGGTAGGGATCCTGAGGCTTGTTTAGGATCTCTGTATGTAGAGACTCTGGTAGCATGTGTGGATCCCGGGATCCCGGTACTCCCTTGCATAGATATGAAATCTCCAGAATAATTTGATGAGGGAGGAGTGTTGAAATCCAGGATCCTGCTCCGAATGGGAGTAGTAACTTGAGTGACAGGAACACTTTCTATAGATCTCATGCCTTCCACATCTCTTCTCAGTGATGCGTTGCTGCGTTCTATGCTGCTCATTTGTTCCCTTACTTTTGAAAACATAGTCATAATTTTACGGTTAGAGATAATAATAGGATCATTATCATTCGAACCTGATCCCATGTAAGTGGATGTAGTGGTCGTTGTCCTTGAACTAACAGGCTGAGGCCTTGGCCGCGAGGACGAAATAGGCATGTATGGTGGTATGTTAGCAGCAGAAGATGATGGTACAGCAGAAGAGGTGGTTTGGCCTTGGGTCACCATTTTTTAATAAATTTTATGCAAAAAACGACTCTAATGAAGGTTTAATCAAAAGTTTGATTATGAAAAAGCACCACTTGCCCCACGGTGGGCGCCAAATTGTTTTGGTCAAAAAATTACTCAATGCAATTTGATGAACAAATTAGTAAAGTGAGGTAGTGTGCTTAAATTTGATTTCGAGATAATTTAGTTGAAAATTATACTTGATGATAAAAACTTGTGATTTTGCCAATATGGGTTAACTTGAGATTAAATTTTAGTAAATATGCGATCTAGGACTTTATAAATAATGGATTTGTATGCAATAAACCAAGATGAATGCAGAAAAACAAGTGTAATCCGGGATAATTTTGGGATAATGCAGTAAATATAGCAAAGAATGCCAATTTAGTAAAGTAAGTGAATGAAAATTGCAAGAACACAATGATGTACGAGGAAAACCCTTGATCTATGATAGATCGCCAGCACAAAACCTCGGGAAGGATCAATCGATCCTTGCCTTATGTTTATCTTATTAAATGAAAAATGGTTTACAAGCTAAAGAGCACGAGAATGATCGTCTAAGTGTAAAAATGATAAAGTGTGAAAGTGTGAATGAGTTGCAGAGAGTGTTTCAAGTGTCAGTAGTGAAGATGAGTTAGCCTAATCGATCATTCAAGCCTCGTATATATACTACAGAGCTTAAACTAATTATTCCGAAATATCCGTGATCATCCCCGAGATTTGGTGGAGCGTCCCAACGTTCACATGACTGAGTATTCCACACGTGTTGACTTCCTTCCTCGTAAATCAGATATTCTTCCAGCTTGATACGATCCAAGGAAATCGGAACTACCTCCACACGTCCCGTACGACCTGGTCAAAGTACATTAAACATGCGGAAATATTAGTAGCAAAGGGATCCCGAGATATACGATATCTGGGATCCTTATAATAAGCATATATTATAAGATAAACAAGATAATATCAAATCCAAGACATCCTATTATCTCAGACTTAGTTATATCCTTGATAACTATAAGTTGGTGATCCTGAAAGATAAAACAATATCCCTATCGGGATCCTGTAATATAACAATCTCAATAGTAAGGTTATATAACTATTATCCCTGTTTTAATATAATCTTGAGGATATTATAGACATACATGAGGATCCTGCATAATATAGCAAGTCAGGATCGTACCTCTCCTTATCCCGATTGTAGACTCAGTATCCCACGCGTAAATCATTCAAGAACAATCCAGGATCCTTACACTGTGTAGCAGCTAATCCGGGATCCTGCATGGTTAGTGAAAATTCTACCCACAACAATCACCGCGACCATCACAACTAGCTGATCCCAACAACGATTTAAGTGGTTAGGACTTGGGAGGTACTGGATTTTGGCCTTGGAGGATTTTGTTTTGTTTGTAACTTTGTATGGTTAGAAGCTATTCATTATATTAGTATTATACATGTTAATGTGTTGCGAAATATTATCACTTTGTATTCCGACAACTGATAATGAATTTTGTTTGTAACTTTGTTCGGATTGATATTTTCTTTGATTCATTTTCGGATATTCGGGTATCCAAGTTCGGATATCTGAAAATTCGGATATCCGAAAATTCGGATTCGGATTTCGGATAGCGAATTTCGGTATCCGAAATTTTGGATATCCGAAATTCGGATATCCGAATTTTCGGATATCCGACTTTGAACAGCCGTAAGCACAAGGGTAAACCATGAATATATCATTATGATTAATTTGAGGATTAGAGAGGGTCAACTATTAATACATGTGGGAGCCTTCTTAGGACTCCTTGACTGAGATGTCTCAGCTAGAAAGAGGCATTTACAGAAGCTGATATGACCAACACATTTTTTCCTCTTCTTTTTCTGAAGTAGTAAGATTCATTAGTTACTAAAGATAGTACGAGCCCCCGTACTAATAGCCATATGGATATTGCAGACTCATGAATTTTATTTCTTTAACCTCACTAATTTTCAATGATGATATGTTTTATTTGAATCTAAAATTTATCTTTTGATTAATTAATGGTTTTATTTGAAATCTGAAACATTTGCATAGACTTTTCCACTGATGTAATTTTGGATCAATAGCATAAGGATTTGGATTATGAGTATATTTGCTTCTTTTTTTAAGGTCAATCTCAAATCTCTATATGTCAATTAACCACTAACGTTAATAATCTAGGTAAAATTCTTGGGTTGTGTGTGTTTACATTATGCACTTGGGGTTCACTTGTGACCTGTACGACCTGTTTCGCCCGTATGACCCACTTTCACTTTAGTGAGATTTTTGGATTTTACCGGATTGGTTAGAGGTAAAGTATAACCAAAAAAAATCTGCTTATACTTAATGGCTTGGCATACACACTTTTAAACAGACATATAAGAACAGGACTAACATTTATGTTTTTGTGTTTGAGTATATCATATCAAATCATTGCAGGTTGGGATCTCTATGGCAAGTTATGTTGTCACTGGATGGAAAGACAACACCATTTCCAACTACGAGATCACATCCAATCTCATCATATATCATGTCAGTTAAAGAGGTAATATATTAACAAATGCTTAATCATTCGGCGAGTTAAATATAATTGGTGGGAAGAAATTATCATTTAAGATGCACGTACAATAGCTTGAATGATTTTTCAGGTTTATATTGTAGTTATATACACTAATGATGAGGAAAGTCGTGTTTGTCTAAGATCAATAGCATCTATTATAAGGTTGAATTTATGGGTCGGGCCATGTCAAAGTGGTACGCGAGTAAACTTTTCATCTTCTGCTACAATATGTGTTTTTAAATCAAATACAAGTTCGATAAAATATTTCAATGCTAGAGGTAACAGTTTTGAACCATGTACTTAGACTTTGTACAACTTAAACTGGCTCGACCTATTCCACCCATTTGAAGCTGACCGATCACTACTACAAAATGAGCCTAACGCAACATTTTATGAGCAACACTTTTTAAATCTGTTGCATTTTAGATAACTTTTAGGAGAAAGCAACATTTTTAGAAAAAGTGTCGCCTTTAAGCATATAATGTAGCACTTTTTATCAAGTGTTGCGTTTGATAAAAGTGAAAGACAACACTTACTATAAAGTGTTGCATTTGTAATGGGAAAAACAACACTTAATGTAAAGTGTCGCCTTCGTAATGAAAATGAGCACTTGAACGAAACTGCGTGCGTTTTCAATAAAAATGAACAATTTGATTAAAATCAAACCCAACCAAATATTATATACATTGTTGAATGAAATATGCTACACAATTCACGATTGCATATTTAATCCTATTTTTACAATATAATTTATATTTTCTTTTTCCTTTACAACTAAAAGTCTATAGGTAACATATTAATTATACTAGCAATATAGCGTAAATCGTAAAATTGTGGATAGTGATAGCATTATGTTCTATTTTTTTTTTCTTCTACCAAATTAGTAATGATGATGGAATTTGATCCATACGGGCGTACATGGTACAAAAACCGCACTGAATTGGACCGGAACCGAATTGGACCGCGAACTACTAAATGAAAAATACGAAAAAATGTATATATTTATAATTAATATTACAATTTAATAAATCTAATACTATAACTCAATTTAATCGATATTAAAAGATACATATATCAAATATATATTTTTTTTCTACAGAACCGGTTCTAGCAGTTCGAATCGTTTTTACTGATTCTAGAACCGAACCAGACCGCGAACCATTAAGCCTAAAAAATAGAACTCAGAACCAGACCGTTGTGCTTCGGGTTGGTTCGGTTCTGGTCCGGTCCCAATTCGGTTTACCGGTTCTGACGGTTCCGGACAATTTACGTACACCCCTATTGACCCATACAAATTGTTAGACAAACATATTATTGTGATGGACAAAGTAACATAATTGTTAGATTTAATGAAAAAAAACAAAATAAGATGGTTTCTAAAAATATTGGTAGTTAAATGTCAGAGTCCTTAAGTTGTTTTGTAATTTATTTATTTTTATTATTATTATTTTTAAATGGATAGCTAAAATGTATTATATGTAGTAATAGATAATAGATAGGAGTAATTGATAGTACCTCCGTCTCATTTAAAATGTCCATTTTAACTTTGCACGTAGTTTTAAAATTTTCCATTAACTACACTTTTCACCAATCAAATGTTAAATCTACCCACTAAAATCTTTTTTGATTAGTTAAATATCAAAGTGGACATTTATAATGGGACATCCCAAAATAGTAACGTGGACATTTTAAATGGGACGGACTCTGTCTAATTCAAAGTTTCCACTTTGGCACATAATTTTAAGATAAATAGTTAAATTTTAAAATTATTTTTGTTTTTGATTTACGTTGTTAATTACTTAATTTCGTAATCATAATCTTACAACTACGGAGTATCTTCTTTTTTTCCTTTTTTAAAACATTGAAAATAGTGGCGCACAAATTGGGCGCCCTTTTGAAATTTTCATTTGGCATCAATATCCTCGAACTTCCGTTTTCAACTTTTCATCAGCATCTCCCTTTTCTTTGGTACCCATATCCCTAAATACCCAAATATACAATTTCGATCTGTTTACTCAAACTTCTGGTCGCAAATTCTTTTATAGAGAACGACGCAACCGAAGAACTCCAACTCTATCACGGCGGCACAACTCGCAAGACCCGCACCGAAGCAAATTTTCGTGGCTGTTCGGTTTTGTAATTGTTCTCAACTTAAGAGATCCATTGTTCAACTGTACAAAGGTATATATCTTCCCTTTTGTTTTGAATTTCCCAAATTTCCATTAATTAAAGTTCTATTTTCAGTTCAATGCAATCGTTAGTATAATCAGTTTAGGTAATTTAGCAAACTTTAACATGTTTTTGAATCTTCTTGACTTACGTTTGTGAACCAAATAATTTCAGTGGGCTTTAATTTAATATCATCAATTATGATCTATATAGTATGTATTACACCACTGAAAATAAAATGATATTTGTAATAGATCTGAAACAACCCTAAGCAAATCATCTCAGTGGGATTCAAGTACAACATTAGGTATGTGTTGTGCGTGTGCAGAGTTATACAAAATTCATTAGCTTATCTCCAAACAGGGTATTCTGAGCACCTCATCCCAACAAACATAAGAAATAATAACGTGAAAAGGCAGCAAGGCACTTGTACATGAGGGTTACGACTTTCGAGACACTTTTCAAGGAGAAACGGGTTCTTTAAATAGTTCGACTGTCATTTTAATTATACTTGTTTGATGACTTTCATACAATGCTATTTCACTCGTGATTTGTTTTACAGTTAAGCTTCTCTAGTATTTGCAGAGGAGTTTTAAAGCAATTTGCAGCAAGTCTACCATCTATCTTAGATGGTAAGTAACTAAATATCTTTATATAAATGTTCTCTTGTATTGGGTGCTTGCTTTAATTAAGCGTATTTTTGGTTATAGTTTTAACATTCTTTATAAAGTATAATTGGTTTGTGCACTTTCAGCTATTAGCTGATGAAACATCTTTTATTCAGTATGTTATTCTGGTGAAAATGGATCCTATGTGTGGCTTCACTAAGAGCTCGAACCAAAACTGGACGCAAATTGGTGCGTAGTATGCTAATTTCAAACAACATACTTGATACTCCGATTCTAAACAAATACTGAAAGTACAAATGAAAACACACAACTATCTGTAGAGATCGTCTTAATTAGATTGATGGTTTAGCTATTTATGTTATCTTCGTTGCAAATGTGTAGGTTGTTATGTACGAAGTGCCTAGTATAAAAGGTTGGAAGGCCATCAACTTATCTGGTTTGGACAACAGGCAAGCATAGTTGCGACGTTACTATAGATTTCATTACTTGCAAATGCACCAACCCTTCACCCTTAAAACTTGAACTCACAATCACTTGATTGATGGCACTTGGCTTGAGGTGGTACGTTATTACAAAAATTAGATGATTTCTGTTTGTCCCATTTTTTACTAGTATTAATTAGAAGGTTTTATGTAGAAAAAGTACATTTTTGGTGACCTTCAAAGTATATGAACTAGTCTTAGTCTGACCTATTTCTTTTAAGGCTCATTTTTTGGTGTCATTCTTCGAACCAAGTGTTTTATGATTGTTCATCAAGTGCGGCTCTCTGGTCTATAGAATACAAAAGAGAACTCATGAAAGAGGATTTTGATACTATATTAGATTGTATTAGGCGTTTTGGTGTACTAAATATACATTTTTATTTTGTAGATCGACATTCGACAATTTGTATCAATGTATCACACTTTTTGAAAGCAATACATATTTGTTAATTAAGTTGCTTTGATATGGAAAAACGTTGCATTCATGAAATCGGAATTCAAACTAGGTGTTGCCTTAGAGGTCAGAATGTGTTGCATTTGTATGTCAAAAAGTGCTGCCTTTAGTGGTTGAAAGTGTTGCTAAAGCTAGATGAAACAAATGAAAAACATGTTGCTTTTGAGTTAAAAAAGTGTTGCATTTTAAAAGTGTTGTATTTGTAAAATATGGGCAACACTTTTAAAAGTGTTGCAGATTCTAATAAAAGTGTCGCTTTAGACCTAAGGCGACATCGCCTAAGGCAGCACATGGTAAAGTGTCGCATTAGGCATAATGCAACATTTTTATGGCTTAAAGCAACACTTTCTTGGTGTTGCAATAGGTTCAATTTGTTGTAGTGGATATAACTTCATGACCTGTTGTATATTTAATGAAACCCAGCTCCCATTTGTAACTAAATGGCCATGAATTACCGTATGTGTTTTGCAAATGGCCTTTTGTGATCTTATGGGTGCAACATATTATAGCTGCATGTGCAGGGGCAAACGCCTATAGCATATTATTGGGTCCAAAGATGAGCTAAGTATTTACTTAGTTATTTAGTCATTACATCTATAAATATATAGATGAGATGAGATGGGCTGTTCAAAGTCAGTAATGATACTCATACCATACAGTCATGTATTGTGTAACGGTCATATTTTAGCAGCTAAAAATGATTCCAGCTTCATTATTAGTTGGAGTATTTGCATAGATTACTCCTACAACTTGACATGTAATAAACCAGTAACACCTTGGCAGAATTCCAATCACTATTCGTGTTTATTTTTGCCAAGGTTACGTCCATGGTAATAAAAAATCAATACCTTGCAGATCTTTGCTGGTTGTAAGAGATTCAGGGGGAGTGTTTGGAGTGAACTTATTTAGAAATAGTAATAAAAAAATAAACTTTGTACAACTAAAACTGACTCGACCAAAACAACCGTTTTGAATATGACCCATTTAACTTCATGACCGTTTGTAACTAAATTGATATGAATTATCGTCTTTATTTGCAAATGGCCTTTTGTCACCTTATGGGTTAATCAAACTACAGCCGCTTGTGCAGGGGAAAACGGCCCGATCATATTATTGGGGCCAAAGATGAGGTATGCGTTTACTTAGTTATTTAGTCTTTACAGCTAAAAATATATGGATGGGATGAGCTGGGCTGTTGAAAATGACATTGATACTCAATCTTTAATCACACAAAATTATTCCTCCATATGTCTTTTGAACCGGTGCATGAATGGACGGAGAATCGAAATCAGAAACGATAGATAATAGGAGATAACCGATAACCGATGATTGTTACCACAATCTTTAATCACACAAAATTATTCCTCCATATGTTTTTCGAAATCAGGCTCTGGTGATTTTTTATTTTGTGGATCTAATCTGAAACCACTTAAATCGATTGTGTACACAATCAAATTGTATGTGTTTTAGCAGGGTACATGGCCGGCCTATTATTTCCAGATTGAAGGTTCTGATTAATTCGAATTGAAGGTACGTTCATACATGGTTTATATGTCTATGATTAATTCAGAGATTCGCACGACAATAATGTTAATATTATGAACTTATACTTACTATAGTATATTAAAAAAATAAATATAAATGATGCAAACGGTTCCGTGACTTTCTAAATAAGTGTGTGTAGTTTGACCGTTACTTTTCTCTATAGATCATCCACCATTTTTCTTGACCAACGATTTTTCCTTCAAATTGACAAAGGATCATGTAGAAATTAAACCAGAAACTACCCACAAATCTCTCGGTTCGTACAGAAGAATCTAGCAACTATCTGATGTACTTTTTTGAAAATTGGATATTAACCCACCTGCTCCAATCATCCACAAACACTATCAACACACCAATTTCCGGCTAGGATCCAAGATCCGGCCAGGAGCCAAGATACAAGCTCGTCGGAAAACACACAAAACACATAGATCCGACCAGAAACACACAATCTTCGTTACGTCGTCGATTCCGATGCGTAGAACCCCACCACCGTCGGTCATCTTCGTCGGCGCAGAAACCTAACGATGGTGATGGTTCCGGCTCGGATCTAGATCTACGGTTTCCGGTGGTAAGGCGGCGGCGAAACGTGGAGGAGGTATGGTGGTGGTTGACGGTGGTTCTGAGGATGTAGGCGGTGGAGGAGGTGTGGTAGTGGTTGATGGTGGTTCTGACGAAGTAGGTGTGGTGGTGGTTGACGGTGGACTTTTGGATTCACCCCATGACATTTGCTGTTAACCCAAAATTAAATAAAACATTAAAGCCACTCTCAACTATTTTCTCATCACTTTTGCCGCATCAGCACCACGTTAGCTTTTCACTAACAGATTCACAACTGATTACCCACTGCCATCAATGACTAATCAATTAATTTTTCTATTCTCACATTTACCAATATACCACCATTATTATACACCAAACAACAACAAAAAAGTCACGCGGGCCCTCCTATTTTTAACCGATTGATAATCGGTTATCCGATTAATAAACAAACCGACACTTAAGTGATGCATAACCGATTATATGGATGGCACTAAAATGCTAATCAGTTGCAACCGATTAGCACCGATGGGACTGCCCTAACACTTAAAGAAGCTTTGTGTGACAAAAAAAAAACATATTAACATTAAAATTAAACCATGAATAAAAAACATTTTTCACTTTAATTACGAGAATGTCACCGCGTCAGAACATTAATTTAATTACAAAATTGTCACCCCCAGCTTTTAATTTAGATGAAATCAATGGTTGCAATTTGTACACACCGTTCTCACGTAATCATTTTGTTCTCACGGATAAAAAATAAGTATAAAATCAAAGAATTAGTTTAGAAAATGTACACTACAAGATAAAAGCTCATTAGTGACCAGTTTTTTTATGACGACTTATTATTTGGTCACTAAGGTTTAAATATAGTTACCATAAATTGATTGGTCACTATTCATGAAGAGAACATTGATTCAACTTCATACGGTATAATTGTAATTGTATTCTGGTATCTGTTACATAGTTGAATTTAATTAAATGTATAACCAGTCATTTTTTATGTGAATCTATTAAATAGGTACATCTGGTACTCGGAAAGAATCTAGAGCACTTAGTGGAGCCAGAAAGAGGCGTTCAGATAACGAAAAGTTTGTTTTTCAAGTTGATGAATTTGCCGGACGCATAGTCGGGGATGATAGCCAACACTTTATCACCAAGGGTGGATGTCTAACACGTAAATATGCAAAATTTGATGGAACAACTTGGAAAAAGCAACCACCTTTGATAAAGACAGAAATCATTACGAAGTGCACGGTAAAGCAACCACCCTTGTTAGAGACATATATCTTATATCTTATTTAATCGCTATATAATGATCATAATTTATCAGGAAAATTCAACTTATGATCCTAATTGTCGGTCAATGGTAAGTGCTATACAAACACAATTAGCTTCCTCGCATAAGAATAAACAGTGGAAATATCACCTTCATTACAAAAAGTTCCCTTCTAAAGACGAGGCTATAAGGAATAAGCCTAATGGTATAGATCCCTTTGACTGGAAAGATTTATGTGAAAGGTTTGCAAACGAGGCTTTTCAGGTTATAAACTCACTTCTTTATCTGAATTTGTATTGTTTTTCATTATACAAAACTGTCAAATAAAAATCATTTTTAATCATTTAACCTTGCACAGACGGTAAGCCTTAAAAATCAGAAAAACCGATCATGTCAAAAAGTTCCACCTGCTGTTGGCACACTTTCAATTGCACGTATAGTAGATAAGGTGAGTAACTATTGAAACTTGAACAATTAACTTATTGTTTATTCATTTAAGGTGTATTATGTTCTTCCTGGAACAGAAAAGGAGAGCCAAGGAAGAAGTATCAGCAATTGAACTATACAGAATTGGTCATTTCTCAAAAAAGCAACAAAAAAAATGGTGAACGAGGAAGCTGAGAAAATATTGGTAACTCTACTACTTCTGACTTAACATTTGATTGTGAATAATTCGTGTATACATGGTAGTACTAGAATAACACTTATCTGTTTGTGAACCTGGCTTGTTACAAGTATACTGATAAGAATATATTTATGTTGAACATCTTAGTTTGTGGTTTCTTATTGGCTAGTTATTAGTTTCTTACTGCTATTCAGAAGTTAATTAGCCTTAGGCCCATGCCGGCTATTCCTGACTTGGACTTTGAACCCGTAATATATTTTAACCATTAAGTATTTTGATCTACAGAAGGAATTAACGGATGAGTAGGCTACTACTTCTTGTTCAGCAGCAGAAATTTGCTTGAAAAAACTAGGCCGGATTCCGGGACATATAAGAGGGCGTTCTGCTTCAACCAAAGACACCATAAGAAACTTACAAACACAATTGGAATTAGAGAAAGAAAAATCGAAAAGCTTAGAAGTAGAAGTTCATGAAATCAAGGAGAAGTTTAGTAAATTTGAGGAGGAGCAAGACAAGAGAATGGAACTCATGGTGGAAAAATTGATGATGGAAAAATTGTCACATCTATCTAGCTTCCAATCTCAAGTGAATGTAAGTTAATATCATATATGTCCTTAAATAGAAACTTACATTTTAATGATCTATATAATATTGTTTTTTTACCATTCATTTCATATGTGTTTTGTAGTGATTCATTTGAAGGAATATTTGTGATACGAAGAAGTTTTGATGGAAACAATTGAGGGGAATACAATTCGAGATATGGATGTTTCTAGCTCGTGATTGCTTCAAAGATACAGTTCAAACTTAAGAGTGCTATGTTTTTTTTTTATTTGTGGTTATGTCAAGTGATTTCTAATTAGTTGACTAATAAGCATGTTATTGGTTATTTTGGATGCATGAATCTTATCTTTATTAAATCTTACTTCTATATAATGAAATGTGTGTTCTAGCTTCGAAGTAATATCGTATTCCTGAGTTTTATTGTATCACAGTAACAACTATTAT
This sequence comes from Helichrysum umbraculigerum, assembly GCA_949592205.1. Lineage (NCBI taxonomy): Eukaryota > Viridiplantae > Streptophyta > Magnoliopsida > Asterales > Asteraceae > Helichrysum > Helichrysum umbraculigerum. The sequence continues at coordinate 118,462,960 of CATIUR010000003.1, read as the reverse complement.
GCGAAAAAGTAGCTGGAAAATTCTTTCAGTGGTGACCAGATTTTTGGTCACTGGTGAGAAGTTCTTGGTGACCAGTTCTAGCTTGGTCACTCTATACCAACCTTAGTGACCACTTTTTAAGGCCCAGTGACCGAACTTGGTGACCAAAATATGGTGTCACCAAATTTGTGAGCACTTTAATATGGTCACTTGTCAGTGACGAATTCCGCATTTTGGTCTCTAAACTAAATTAGCGACGGACCTTTAGTGACGAATGGTGAGCACTTATATTTTGGTCTCTAAGTGACATTAGTGACCAATTTTGACTGTTAGTGACCATATTTAGTTCGTCACTAATGAGCTTTTTTCTTATAGTGGTAGTACCGTACATATTTTTCTCCAAAACTCAAAAACCATGAATTTATTTCATGCTTTCTTACAGGCGTGGTCCTTTAACCTTTAAACCGTATTCATAGTAGTGGACTGGTGGTCACCCTCATAATTGTTATATTTAATCAACACATGCACCATTTTTTTCCTCAACAATATTTTTTGAAAACTCAAACTTCATTGCTTTCCCAAACACAAAAATAATGCATATTCTTGTTCAAGCAAAAGTTAAACTTTTAGTGTTTTCTAAAGCCCATAGATTTACTACAAGCCCCATTTTAGCCACTTTGATATGGCCTTTCTTTTTGAAAGTTATATTGAGTTTGAGACCAATCCAAGACATTCTTCATGCCATGATTTATGATTCGAGATTCTTCGTCTTTCAGTTAAACCGAATCATTATGTTAGGGGAAAATGACGCAAGAGAAAGAATATGGAGTCGCGTTTGTCGACTAGTTCATGATAGGTTGGTTGTTGCCAGACGATCAACCTTTTTGGTAAACGATGAAGAGAGCTTACATACTCTTTCAATGGTGGCCCTTTAAGTTTATGGTAAGGTTTTTGTTTGTAAGTTTAAATCTTGAAATGGTTATTATTACCCAAAGGATATATATTTCATTAAGATAATAAGATGCCAAAAGTTGTTTGTTAGCTTGGAGTGTTAATAATGGCTATGTAAGCTATATCAGTACATTAAAAATCTAGTATTTTTAGTTTTTACATACAATTGGTGAATCCAAGAAAACTTCTAATTTTTAATATAAGATTTTGCACATCCATAGTCTTGAAAAACTTTTAGTGGTTACCTAATGGATGATATATAAACAACCTTTCAAAACATTTACTCATTCTTAATTTTTAACATTTAAGCAGATTCGAATGTGCAACATAACCTTACATCACTCATGTCGGCTACTGACCAAACCGGACATCAGGAAAACGAGGACCTATTGGAAATTATTGGTCGTTCTAGTTTTGCACGGCTATCGTGTTAGTTCTTTGCAGTGTAGTATTGATTTTATAGATCTGAAATAAGTTTTTATCATTTGAAAGACTAAAACTGGACTGTAATAGAGATGAATGAGTACTGAATCACAAAACTATTTCATCTTTGTTGTACAAGTTGATTGGGGAGCACTCTCAATAAGTTCATTTTGTTTATATCAAAAGCATTTGGAGTAACAGTATGAAAGGAATCCATCTGCTGAAGAGGTTGTTGTTGGTCGAAGCCTCACTCGAAAGTTGAAACAGTATGTAATTAGTGTGTGGGTTAGATTGTAGGTTTGACATTCTAAAAATTAAAGAAAATTCCATTTTATATACCCAAGAACACATAGTTGTCCAAACCAAAAGTTATCTAGTTTTCAAATATATAAGCAAGGATGATATATTAATTACCCTTCGTCACTATAGTGGTCTAGTAGTAAACTGGTAGCCATAGCCATTATTTGATGTTCTAGCAATAGGTTTCAGATTTGAACTTCACTAGATGTATATCTCGAGCAGGGCTGGGATCATTAGGGCAAGAGGCTAGGGTGTACTAAGGCCCCTCCTAGATTTGACCTGTCCATACGGTGTTGTGATGTGGATGTACGATCAATGGTTAATTACATAACTTATGACATTGGGATTTTTGGAAGGATATATCTATGCTTTCGTCGTTACACAATTTTGTTACTCGATCTTCAATTAAGTTGTTTTAAAATAGCATTACGCACATATTCAGCCAGTTAGTTTTAATTAGAAATATTTTGCTTAGAAATTAGTATGTAAGAATATTTCTATACCTTCGATTGTTAATTTAGTTTCAATTAATTATGTAGAATTTTCAAATGTTATTCTTAATCTTAATTTATTTGTGTTCATCGAGATGTTCAAATATGAATTGACATACATAAGCATAGATTCACCCCCTTAAATAAGGGTTCAAGTTCCGCCACTAGCATGGGAAAATGCCAAAAACTGTCACGTGGATATCTTGATCCAGTTAGACTGCAAAAATCTGAGTAAAAAACTTGTCCTCCCATGATAACTTGGACAAAGAAACCCTCATCTATTTGCATATGTTAAAAGAGTAAATTTGTACACCAGGTAAACATGTATGTCAATTAATGTATGCATCAATTCCGATTATGTACAGATCAACTTGTAAACGTGTACTCTTTTGTTATTTATATTTGGATCTGATATATTTATTCTAGTATGCTTGATCTCGGTGGTTTGCAAAAAACCTTCACACGGATATTTTTCGACTGACATTTTTGACGGTCTAACGTATAGTACACGTACGTACTTCTAGCTGATTTCTGATGATACTCACTCTGCTAGAAAGTCAATTAACTAAAGTACTGTTGTCTTCCATATATTGAATATTAAGTTGATTTGAATTGCTCGCTGAAGTTGATCTGTCGAAAATGGTAGTTTTTGCTACTGGATTTCCAACTAATTTTGTTTGTTGGAATTGGAATTCCGTCGATAATTAACATTCCATTCATTCGTTGTCTGAAACTTGAAGGAAAACTTTCCGAAATCCGAAATAGACTAGTAGACAGTACGTCGAAAATCTGTGGTGGTAATATGTCTTACGATCACTGATCATGATTGTTAAGTACGTTGTGCTATATTCAAAGTTGAGTAATTAAGCCCGTGAGCTTTTAATGTCCATTATTATACTTAAATGTAATTAACTCACTCCAACACTTCCATTTACTGTTTCATGGATCTCATATGTAAAAACCTATCCACTTTAGGCTAAAAACTTTGAGAAGAAAGAGAGAGACTTCGTATAAGTTATATGGAAACATTTTTCAGAAATATATGTAGCAACTCAGACACACAAGAATAAATAAGTTTGTCTCGTCTCTAGGACTTGAACACACAACATCATTATTGAAAGGTAAACTCAATACCATTAGCCGCTAGGTCAATAACTCTTTGGTGCTCAAGTTGTTAGATTCTATTTTACAAGCAAACAAAAGTTTATAGACAAAAGTGATCAAAAGCCTTGCAAGGGACAAAGATTGATCACATGTACCAAACTTCACTTTATAGAACCGATTATATATTGAGGGAAGTGTAACAACATTTCATAACTGTTAGAAGAAGCACTAAGTAACAATAGTTATACGGGCTATGTTTAACACAATACCGGTCATTTTGTAGTTAGTTGTCTTAGATTGCGTTTTTTAAAGAATACGATCATTTTTAAAGATTGGATGATAATAGAGAAAAAGTAATGGAAAATATGGCTATATGATATAATAAATCATCACCAAGATGGCCTAATGGTTGGCTGATGTCCTGATATATTCATAAGAGGTTTCAGGTTCAAACCTTACTAACTGCGCATGAGAAAAGGTCGGAAATGGTCACGGGGATACCTTGGTTATTAGGCCGCATACATCTAAGTAAATTACTCGCTCTCCCTAGGAAACCGAAACCTAGACAGGGAAAACCTCGAAAAAAAATATAGAATAAAATTGTGGTCGAATGAATGAAATCGATTAAGATGTATGATGTATGATTAATCATTTAATATATTAAGTTAATAAGTTAAATGGTTAAACATTTGCCCCTTGTTGAGCGATTAAACCCAACATTTTTTCTAAACATGTTTACACACCTAACAACCTCGACCACAATCGCACTACAATGATTGGGATGAATTGGGGATCTCACATGATATTCAAAATTGTAAGGACACAAAGTGTAGCGACACTATTCAGCCAAGTGTATTTCTATTGTTGTGTCAACATCATCGAGAGCCAACGTGATAAAAAGTTTCACACCCTATACGTACAAGAGAGTCTACATTAAATGGAAATGTGACCAAAAACTCAACTACTACATTAAAACACACAATGGACAATTGATAGTGACTGTATTAACTATATCAACTACTCAAAATTAAATTCTTTATGACTACTACACAGTTAATTCCAGACATAGATATGTTGAATTTCATAAACCCACGAACGTAAACAAATTGGATAAACTTCTGCACACGCAGAGGAAGAAATGATGATTAGAACAAGAAAAACGAAGATGTATAGAATGATTTTTCAGAAAAAGGAGCTTCATGCAATATAGTTGTGATGCGAAACTGAAAGTTGAAAGGGATATGGAATATATAGTTATGTTTATGTGGCAAAAGTAAAGTATTAGATAGTTCAGAGGTGTAATGTGTAACGTTTGTAAATAAGTTTGTTAGCAGGTAGTTAATTAATTAGTTAATTAAAGTAGCTTGTAAATAAATATTTTTTTGTACGTCATTTGTATTGTAATCGTTTTTGATCAATTAATGAGAAATGCTCTCAATTGTTCTCAATTTGTTCTTAATTGCTTCCGCTTCACATGGTCTCAGAGAATAGGCTCTTGATTCACACGTTTGATCGATTGAATTGATTGTTATACTGACAACAATTCTCGATTCACTTGTTGATTTGATTCATTTGTGATTTCTGAAAATTAGGGTTTCGTAAGCTTGAGTTTGATTAAGATTTGTTCCATCTTGATTAAATTAGGGTTTCGTAAGCTTGAATTTGATTAAGATTTGTTCGATCTTGATTAAAATCTGTGTTTGATTCATAATGGCGATTCCGGCTGGTGTTAATGTAATGGAATCGACACAATCAAACAATGCGATCAATGATCCATTACAGATAGCTGGTTCGGATCATCCATGAATGATTCTTACTAATACTCCGTTCAACGGCACTAACTTTATTGGATGGAGCCGTACAATCAAGATGGCGTTAGGAGCTAAACTCAAGTTAGGGTTTATTAATGGTTCGTGCCCTAGGCCTACTGTTCAAGATGATAAGTACCAGAGATGGATCATATGTGACTATATGGTCACATGTTGGATACTGAATTCAATGATTAATGAAATTTCAGAAGCTTTCTTGAATTCTCAGTCTGCACGGGAATTGTGGACAGAAATAACTGAAAGGTATGGCCAAAGCAATGGACCTTTGATCTATCAAATTGAACATGAATTGAGTAAAGTTGTACAAGGTAATCTTTCAATTGCTGCATATTTTAATAAAATGAAAAGACACTGGGATGAGTTGCATAATTCGAATGGCATACCAGTTTGTTCTTGTGGAAAGATTAGGGAATGCACTTGTGGTATTACTGAAAATTTTTGGAAATTGAAAGTAGAAGTAGGCTTATGCAGTTCTTGATGAGGTTAAATGATGATTATGAATCTGTTAGAGGCCAGATTCTTTCAATGGATCCTTTGCCTAGTGTAAACAAGGCATATTACATTGTGCAGCAGGTTGAAAAGCAAAAACAGGTCACTACTCATGTAGATGATCCAACTGATTTTTTTGCTAATTTCACTACAAATAAAAAGAGTAATAACAGTGGTCTTAGAAGGGAGAATAAGCCTAGCAGAGTCAATGATAAAGATGATATCAGGAAATGTACCTATTGTCATAATGAAGGGCATGTCTATGATCAATGTTTTGAAAGGATAGGTTACCCTGATTGGTACAAAGGAAAAAAGTCAAAGGGAAATACTAGAACTAGTGGTAGGAATGCCCAGGTCAATGCTGCTTTTGATACTCCTTTTGACATGTGCTATGAGAATGAATGTGATGACAATCAAAGTAATGTGGATCAGAAACTTGTAGCTGCTGTCTGTACATAAATGCTTAAGATGTTTAAAGCACAAGGAGGAGATGCACATGGTACTTCTACTAGTACTACTGGTCCTACAATTGTACATGCAGGTATTTCCTTTTGTACTTATGCACAGCTTGCCATGATAAAATGGATCTTAAACATGAATGGATAGCAGATACTGGTGCTTCTGATCTTATGTCCCCTCATTTAACTCTCTTGCACAATGTTAAGAAATTAACATATCCTATCATGGTCAAATTACCAGATGGTACAAGGAAACTTGTTACCATCATTGGGAAAGTTAAGTTGACTGCAAATTTGACTCTTCACAATGTGTTTCATGTTCCTAATTTTAAATTTAATTTGCTATCATTTAGCAAATTAGTCAAAAGACAACAACTGGTTGCCCTGTTTTATCCTTTTCATTTTGTGTTACAGGACCTTTCAACTACGCACAATATTGCTTTTGGAAGGGAACACAATGGTCTATACACCTGCAAATCTCTTTTGTCTCCTGTTTCTGTTTCTTGTAATTTTTCTAATTTCACAAATAAGCATGTACAAACTGAATGTGCTACTATTAATCTTGCAAGCAAGGTTAAAACTGATATAGACATTTTACATGCTAGGTTAGGTCAAACTTCTGTTTCTAAACTTCTTCATATTAATGGTTGTACATCTATTAATACAAGTGATTTCTTTTGTGATACTTGTTTGTTGGCTAAGCAACATAGATTACCATTTCAAAGATGTCATACTCATTCTGCTATTCCTTTTGATTTGCTTCATATTAATCTATGAGGTCCAGATGTGTGCTAAGTATAGGCAATTATAATAACAAGTTTAAATTAAGGAAATACTAAATAATACTATCACACAATTCAGACAAGATTGACCCGTTCATGTAATATAGCTTAATAAGTAAGTCCAAATTCGAACACAAGGAACACAAGAAATGTGATTCTTATTTATAACTAATTATCTATTATTCTAATTACAAATATTTACAATTATAATACAAATAAATACAAGGATCCAATTTACAATAATCTACAAGATAAGGGGGACGTTTTAGTTCCGAACGAACATATTTATATTTATATTTTTGATACAGATTCTAATAGATAAGTTTTAAGGAACAACTTAGGTATACTCAATTGGATAAAAGATTATAATTATTCAAACTATTATTTATTATACTTATTATACGTACTTATGTCTATTTGCTTTGTTGGCTATTATTATTGGTGATTTACTAATGTAGAAGATCACTTAGGGTTAAGTCAAATCCTCATCATAGCAACACAATCATAAGGTTACGCAAAGTGTTACTAATTAATACGATCTATCATCAATTTATTATACAATTTCTATGGTTAGGCTTGAATCGCAGTATTACTTTATATTAATGATTTATTCTTAGTTTATCGCATAAGGTTAAGATCAAAATATAAACACAATCACTTAATTTATATAAACAGTTTATGGTCATCCTAGTTTAATATAAATCAGTCTAATTATGTCAAGAATAATCACTAAAATATCATAATAATAACAACTCTTGTATAATAAACATTCAATAATATAGTTCCAACATAAACATATAATTCAAATAATAAACTCAATAAACATTCATTCAAACAAATATAATGAAAACCTAATTCACAATTAAATCAAATAAACAATATCATAAATAACTCAATAAGGTTATTAAAGTTACAAGGATAAAGAAATCGAACCAATTGACGAACTAGCTTTTCCTAGGGTTAAAAACCTTCAAACCCTAGCTCTTTAGCCTCCAAAATCACACCTAAAGTCGACCTAAAACCCTAACTTTCGGTTTTAGTCTTCTTGAATCATATATGGTTTAAGCTAATTTGAGCCTCAAATTATAGTTTTCAAAACCGACCTCCCAACTGCCGGTTGGGTTCTCCAACCGCCGGTTGGAGTTATTTGCATCCGGGTCCAACTCCACGTGTCTGCACCGACTTTAAACCCTAAAGCCCAACCGTCGGTTGGTTAATCCAACCGCCGGTTGAATGTAAATTCCAGAATATTCTATTTTCGGGCTTGGGCTTAATTTTTGGACTATTAATCTTCATATCCGGACTTCTTTGTATTCTTGACCCAATTCTTCATTTTAACACTTTTAGTCTTCATTACTTTAAGGTTTAAGCTCCTTTTTCTTCATTTCTTCATTTTCTTCTGTTTCTTTCAGTTTTGGATTAGTTTTTGCTCCTTTTTCTTCATTCTTTAATTCAAATACATTTCTGCAAATATTAACAAAATAAGTATCTAAAATCATATAAATGCACTAAAATGTATATAAATATAGGGATAAATTACTATAAAATATACTATCTATTTGATGCTTATCAAATATCCCCACACTTAAGTTCTGTTTGTCCTCAACTAGAAAACTGAATAAAATTTAAAAATAAGCATCAAACTAATATTTAAGAATCAGAATACCAATACTAAAAATCTGTTTCATAAATTAAAATTTTAAACAATTTAATTAACATGGATAACTATAATGTATAAATAAAATTATTATTATTTGTGTAATATACAGTTCATGAATGATTACTAATATATTTGTCCACTTTAAACAATCTATATTTATACTTCTGAATACACATTTATTATTAGTATGTATATTACTTATGATTTCCATATATGATATACCTTTAAATTTAGTTATACAATTTTCTTTTATATTCCAATTAAATATATGAAATACATTTTTAAGAATCAAGACATTGGTGACAGGTCTGCATTTTCATGCAACAGAGTGACATAACTTGATTCAGGTTTAAGCAAAACCAGACTTGGTCAAACCATTTTGGCGACCTCATTAGGTATCTTTTATTTTTAAGACTTTTCAAGTACTTTTGACTTGCGTTTGCTTAATTTTTAAGTATATATTAATAGAAACCAGGTCTATACTTTCGTATAACAGAGGAAACCATCAATATATACCCCCAAATGTACTTACATAAGTAAAAAGATATAAAATTATTGCATAATAAATTTAAAAATTAAGACTTTTATGTCATACATCATATTATGTATCATAAAATAATAAACAAGTTATATTATTAATTTATTAAAATTCAGAAATCTTCATATAAATTGCCTATTAGTACATCATATCATATAACTATATATCACTTCCTTTATTTAAGTAGCTTACGTTATTTATACAAAACAGTTAATCCACATTAAAGTCTAAACCTTTAAATACAAAACAAAACTTTTAACAAAAGTATTCTAACTAATAAATACTTAGTTATTCACTTAAAATTTTAAATTTTCAAAAATTTTAGAACAATAGAAACTTAAATGTTTAATTAAAGAAATTCTTTTTCTTACGAACCCTATCCCCACACTTAAATTATACAATACCCTCATTGTATAAAAATTGATAAACAAAAGTGAGTAAGGGAAAGAAAAATAGAACAGAAAAACTCCCCTGACTGAAATTATAAATTTCATCATCGGCTAAGAAAAATCTGCTTGGTTGATTCCTTCATCTCTTGAAAAATAATATACAACATCCACACTTTCGTAGTTAATCACGATTGCATTTAGCATATGCAATAAGCCTTTAAACCCCTCGGTATCCCGAGTGGACGAGTTATAGTCTCGTGAGGGTTTCCAGTGAACACACCCACAAAGTTCATATTTAATAAATAAGTAAGAACTTTATAAATAAAGAGCTGAACTTACTGCCAGTCTAATGCTATCAAAAATAAACAACCATATCAGCATAATAATAATAAATGTAATGAAAAGTAAACATAATAATAAGTACAGTCATCCCAAATATAAATGTATCCAAGACAATCTAATCATCATCTGAATCCTCCTGCCCTGGCTGTCTCGAAGGTCCAGCTCCATCATCAACTAGTGGAATATACGGCTAAAACTCGATAGACCTATCTCTCAACAGCTGCTGTAACAATCCAAACTGATAATCAGATCTATGAAAACTCTCTCTCGCAAACCTATCAAACCTCTGCTCCATCCTGGCAAATCTCCTATCAATCGTATCAAATCTCCTACCGTGCCCTATCTCAATCCTCTCCAGTCTCTGCTGAATATCATCATACAAATCACCCCGGCCACGACCTCTACCTCTACGTACCGGCAGATCAATCTCTGGTACTGGTATCTCCAGTACTGGTGGTATAACTGCTGCTGGTGGAACAGGGGGTCCTCTCAATCTAGCTCTCTGTACAGGCTGCTATCCAGGTGCAACCTCTGGTGTCCATAACAAAACTCCCTCCTGTACACCCTCCTGAATAATCCCTAACTCAATCAACTTGTCCTCGCCTAGCAAGGACATCCCAGGTGTAACCGGTGTACAAGTCAAAAAATCAGCAGCTCCCATCTGATAATAATGAGCTAACCTAGTAACATACTGCCCTCCACATAAACTACTGCTAAGCCTATGCCCTGTCGCTCCAGTGGTCATCCAATGAACTAATCTCCAGGGAACATTGATCAGCGTCCCCTGAATCATAGTATGCAAATAAAAGAAATCGGGCTGATAGACCTTCTCAGGTCCAGTGTGCCTACCACAAATAGAAGATGATAACAACCTATGTAACAGTCTATGAACGGGGCTCCTCATATGTATATCTGAAGGCGCTCTCTCTCCATAATCAACAATCGCTAGCTGTCTCCAATACTCAGCTATCTCTACAGATGAATACTGCTCTACCATACCAGCAATCAAATGATCTCCAAAAGAATGGTTGTGGAGCTCATCTAATGTATAGAGCCCCACAGCTACCCCAAACTCAATCAAACTCATGGTCCTAGGCTGACCTCCCAAATAAAAATAAATCGAAGGCTGGTCAAACTGTCTAGAAGCACTATCAAACCTTAGGGTAGTATAAAACTTAATCACAAGCTCCCTATAAATAATCTCCCGAATCTGAAATAATCTAACCCAAGCCAGAGAAACAAAACCAACATCACCTGACGGTAACAGATAACGCTGAGTCATCAGTCTCCTCAGAGTAGCATCCCCAGTCTCACCCTCTCTGCGAGGATCTATAACTCTCTCCATAACTGACCAATCCAAAACATCCGGTGTCTCTACCGGCTGAGCAATATGCTCCAGTAATCCATCAGCAAACTCTGCTCTCCTCTCTGGTGTAATCGACTCATGCTCAAAACGTAGGTAAGGATGTAGCTGGAAATCCTCTCTGTCTAATAATGCACGTCCTCTCTGTCTCCTGGTAGACATAACTGTAAAACAAACTTTAAATAATTGTGTTAGATATATTATAAACATTTCAAAAGAAATTTAGGCAGCATTTCTGCTTAATTTTTGATAGCTACCTGTTTAATTTCTTAATATTATATCAAAACTAAACAGAATACTTAATCTAAATATTGAATCAAAATATATTATTAATATTACTATGTTCATTATATCGAAATAATATTAATTTTAACAATATTTGTAAAATGTAGTAAATAATCAAATATAATCTAACTGTCAAATTTTATAACGACATATTTTAAGTATGTCAAAAATTATTTTGATTATAATAGTACGTTATTTCAAAAAATTATTACTTTTGTGCAATAATACCGAATTTTATGTTTTGACTCTTTTATTAAAAGAGTTTATTTCGAAAATATATTGATTCAAAAAAAAATGTGTACAAAATATACTAATATTTATTTTTTTATTTCGGACTTATATATTATTCAAATTCAAATATGAACTAGAATTTTATTTCAAAATTTTATTGAATCAAAAATATACCATTTCCTAATATAAGTGTGGTTAACTAATTAAAAGTCGAATTTCTTATCGATTCGATCCGAAACAATCCGCAAACAAACCTCAAACAGCAAAAATCATAACCTAACTAACCTAAACTAATTTCTAAGCAATCCTAATCATCTAAACTAGCAAAATACTTACAATCAATCCATAAACCGCAATCGAAACAAAAACTTTCGGATTATAATTCGGAAAAAACGTAAAAATGAGTTTAGATAATACCTTTGATGATGTAAATCACAAAAACGTAATGCAAGGATGAAAATGTGATGATTCCCGGTCAAAATCCTTTTGTCCGGTCGTGTGTGTGCGTTTGTATGTGTGTTTGTGTGTGTGAATGGCGAAAACCGATGGTTTTCTAGTTTTGATCGCAAAAGTATCCAACCGCCGGTTGGGCTTCCCAACCGCCGGTTGGTTTAAAATTTGGCCAGACCCTTTTTTCGGCCCAATTAAAATTCTTTGGGCTTTGGCCCATTAAAACTTTAGCTATATAATTCTAATATTTGTACGAATAAAATTTTAATTTGCGTAATACATAATAACAATTTTTTAGTAAATTTACAAATCATAATCTATGTGTATTTCAAAATGTGTTTATGTTTTAGATAATAATTATTTTGAAAATAATAAATGAATAAAAAGAAATATTGTTTTAGTAATTTGTACTTTTAATATAAATTCCTGAAATGCTGTTAATTGTGACAAATAACAGATATAATAAATCTTACCTTGGTATACATAGATTTTTCAATCGGTGATTGTGTCGACTCATCCACCGTTTGGAAATTCAATTGTCGACTTTATCGAATTCCAAATATTGTTTCAATCTTTTTGTCACCAAAAATATTATATTTTGTATATCTGCAATCTTGTAAACAATGTTAAGCATAATTTCAAAACTTATTATTATAATCTCTTCTAAGTATTTTATGAAATTAATTTTTATCACTATTGCAACTCGTGTAAAAATCAATTCTAAATACTTAAAATTTCTATCATTTGTGTAGCTAATACAAATAAAGATGAGATAATCATATAATTCTGAAAACAATAAACTTCATATTAATCAAACATAAAACTAAAAACATTAATCTTTAAATATCCAAATAACATTCAAATCCTAAAACATTATAAAACTTAAAACAAAAATTAGAAAGAATCTAACTAATTATTAAAAATGAAGAGGTTGCAAATGATCTTCAGAAATGATATTTAAGCCTAATTCCCACTAACAGGTCTTCCAAAGTTCTCAGGATAAATTCTTCGAAAGTGCAAATAGATCTTATTAGTTATCTCGGGTATTGGTGAAGCATATTCAGAAAAACTTTCATGATGAATCCTTTCAGCATCTTCTACTTCTATGAGTGTGTCAGCTACCCTTTTAACCTTCTTAGCTATTCTTCCTTCTTCATCAGTAACCATGTAATTATCTTCCACCTTTGTTTCTCGTTCCACATGATTATGTCTTAATGAATCCATTAACCCATAGAAACCTAAATGTATATCATGATAATCCTATGTGTTGTGAGTTCTCACTGCCTTTCCTATGTCCTTTAAGATTCTCCTATAGTATCCTTCTTGATGCTCCGTTGTTATCCCAGAATACCTAAAAGTATCTACCAACTGATAGTAAACTTCAGATAACCCTAAATGAAAAAGGTTATTTCTTTGATTATGATGAACTCCATTGTAAGCTAGCTGCAACTCCATTTTAGCATAAGTGACCAAGTTTGCCATTGGTTCGTCAGAAAAGTACTCAGGAATTATACGCGTTCTTTCGTCCCATTCTCCATAGTAAAATTCATCAACAATTTCTTGAACATAAAAATCAACCGTACAAACAATGAAAAATCTTCCAGAACCAATATGCTCTCTAGCTTTTATCGAATTGAAGAATTTTTGAAAGTTTTCAAGTAAACATATGTCAGCCATATTACTCAAGTTTCTAGTGGCATACTCTATTATCTCCTTAAGCTCTCTTAACATTTCTCTTTGTTTATCAGAATAAGGAAACAAAGACTTCTCAAATATTTCATGCACATATGTATACTTCAACAATTGCTCTTCACAAAACGTTGGGTCTACCATCTCATGCTCACTCACAATATCATACTTCAGCTCATTTACACAATTTATGAAATCATCTGTTTCTCTAGTCTCATTAGATATAACCCAAGCAGTGAATTGTTCTTCCATTTTCTTAATCAACTCTTTCTGATAATCAGTATACTCTAAAGTTGATTTGTGTATAAGTTCCATAATAAACCTGAGCTCATCTTCATGATATTCTAAGTAGTGAAACATATCTTCCTTATTTGAAACTACAGGGGGTGATTCATATTCTTCTTCTTCATTAGATAGCTTGATTTTCTTGTTTGGTTCAAAAGAATGGTAATCTACTTCTATATCTTTGAAATCCATATTCTCATTTCCAAAGTCCATTTGCATCGACTCCATTCTAATAGCAGCTAAATTTTTCTGTGCACAAAGAATAGCACATAGTTCAGATTACTTATCTAGTCCTATTTTATCTAAAGTAACTTATTATACAATTTTTAATCTAATTTCCTTTACATTGCTAGTCAAAAAGATCTCGGTAGCCCCATTGATAGTACACAAAAGCGGAGAAACAGGTCAGCGCGAAGCTTATTAAAAACCTATTTCTTTCGAGAAGCACCTTACCTCTTATATGATAAATCAATGAGGTAGGGCTTTTACTCTCCTTATAACTTTGTTTTTTTCAGTATTCTCAATGGGTGAGCCGATATTTCTTATTGATTTTGCAAAGTATCAGAAATAAAAATTATACAAGTAAAATAATTAGTTTAATTAAAATACACCGCTCCCCCGGTAAAACAAAAGTTCAACCGGTTAAGTGTTCCCCGGTAGCGGCGCCAAAAACTTGATGTGTGCTAAGTATAGGCAATTATAATAACAAGTTTAAATTAAGGAAATACTAAATAAAACTATCACACAATTCAGGCAAGATTGACCCGTTCATGTAATATAGCTTAATAAGTAAGTCCAAATTCGAACACAAGGAACACAAGAAACGTGATTCTTATTTATAACTAATTATCTATTTATTCTAATTACAAATATTTACAATTATAATACAAATAAATACAAGGATCCAATTTACAATAATCTACAAGATAAGGGGGACGTTTTAGTTCCGAACGAACATATTTATATTTATATTTTTGATACATATTCTAATAGATAAGTTTTAAGGAACAACTTAGGTATACTCAATTGGATAAAAGATTATAATTATTCAAACTATTATTTATTAAACTTATTATATGTACTTATGTCTATTTGCTTTGTTGGCTATTATTATTGGTGATTTACTAATGTAGAAGATCACTTAGGGTTAAGTCAAATCCTCATCATAGCAACACAATCATAAGGTTACGTAAAGTGTTACTAATTAATACGATCTATCATCAATTTATTATACAATTTCTATGGTTAGGCTTGAATCGCAGTATTACTTTATATTAATGATTTATTCTTAGTTTATCGCATAAGGTTAAGATCAAAACATAAACACAATCACTTAATTTATATAAACAGATTATGGTCATCCTAGTTTAATATAAATCAGTCTAATTATGTCAAGAATAATCACTAAAATATCATAATAATAACAACTCTTGTATAATAAACATTCAATAATATAGTTCCAACATAAACATATAATTCAAATAATAAACTCAATAAACATTCATTCAAACAAATATAATGAAAACCTAATTCACAATTAAATCAAATAAACAATATCATAAATAACTCAATAAGGTTATTAAAGTTACAAGGATAAAGAAATCGAATCAATTGATGAACTAGTTTTTCCTAGGGTTAAAAACCTTCAAACCCTAGCTCTTTAGCCTCCAAAATCGCACCTAAAGTCGACCTAAAACCCTAACTGTGACACCCGCCAAATTAGGACAAGTAATCAGTGCCTAATCAAGTTTTAATACACGTAATTAGTTCTGAATTAGGCTAATTGATGTATCAATTGATATATATATATTGTTGAATATATACAAGAATGCGAATTGATTAAATCGTACAAGTTTCAAATCGAATGTAATTCGGTTCAATTAAATACGGACGTTGGTGAACAATTTAATTAAATAATATAAACGTTATTTAATAACACAATCAAATGCAAAGTATTATTTTTATAATATTTCGTATTCATTTTGAATCATACACTCAATTGTCACGCGATTAAAATAATAAACGCGCAAACAAAACAACATAAGTTAAAAGTGATATTTTATAACGCAATTATTAAAATACTTCAACAAAATATTGAGTAATTACTCGCAACTTAAAAAGTACATTTAAACGTATAAAATAAATAATTAACGTTAAAACAATCGGGAAAATGAACACCGCACGGAGCGCGAATACACGGAGCAAAAAGTGGAGACCCACACCTCGGTGGGCCCCTACCATCAGCCAAGAAAAAGGGGTCAAACCCCCTTTCTCTTCCCCATTTCCCAAACACACACTCTCTCTCTACCTTTTCTTCTTCCTTTTCTCTCTAAATCACCATTCACCACCACCATCAAAAATCATCAAATTACACCCCAAAACGACCTCAAATCGCAAATCTAATTAGGGAATAACGACCACCACGCAACGATCTACAACCTCATCTTTTCGGATTTTCGATTCGTCACCGCGTAAGTTTCCGACAAAAACCCGAAACTCTTCGATTTCACTCATTTTTACATGTTTATGGTTTATATATGTCCAAAATGTCCATATAAGGGTTGGGTAAAAGATTTGGAACAAGTGGTCGCCGGAAAACACGTTTTCGGCTCAAAATCCGGCGAACAGTTGGAAGTGTCCCTAATGTGTCAAAAACAGTGCTAGCGACACTACCTAAGTGTCGCTATGCCTAAGTGTCGCCCTTATAGCGACACTACTTAAGTGTCGCTAAATTACTTAACCAGATTTATCTTAGCGACACTCCCTTAGTGACGCCAAAAATTAGAAGTGTCGCCTATAGCGACACTAATCAAGTGTCGCCCTTCTATTAAAAATCATAAATCTAGCGACACTCATCAAGTGTCGCCTAACATGTGCCGCCTGTAGCGACACTCACCTAGTGTCGCCTAATTAGTGTCGCCTATAGCAACACTAGCTTGGTGTCGCCAAAAACAGAATATTTACAACTTTTTACTAAGTGTCGAGACCTAAATTTTATCACTTGATTTCACCCAAATTCAAGTCCAGATGCGTTTTTCACCAAAGCAATTTAATAGAAATAAAAAATTTTCGAGCTGACCTGGCATCTCGACCCCAGCCAGGGGCCAGCCCCTTGGACCCCGCCAGGGGTTGCCACCCCTGGAACCCCGCTAACCAGGGGCGCTGCCCCTGGACCCCCGTCACCTAAAAGTTTGTAAACATTTTTAAGTACAACACTCCAAAAATCAATATAATAATATCGAGATTATTATTACAAACAATCACCAACGGACCGTACATGTTTTTCAAAAATCAAATCAATCAACCAAATCGGGATAATTTGGACAAACAACTACAAGGGTAGTCTTTTAAGATACTTATTCAATTAATAACCATCGCGCGTATTGAACGCCCTCAGGTTACAAGTCTCCGGATATCAATTCACAAGCTAATCAATTCAAGTTTATTTCCATAAACACACAAGGCTCAGGTGAGTCTCATGGCCCCTATTTTTCTGCTTTTCAACCAGGGGTGTGATATTATTGCTCGTTTTATTTTACAAGTTGAACGCAAGTACAAACCAAATCAAATACTGCATGAGTTACTTCAACTAATCAATTTAAAGCCCTCCATAGCATAGTCTGGTAATACGTAGTAGCGTGAATGTTAGTATATGATATCATATAGGATTGACAATCCTCATCGTGGTTAGCACGCACTAACTGGTCAAACTGATGTATTAGCATTTGGGAAGACGAGTGTTGATTAGGCATTCGTAGGAGGCAACCTCAGTTGGGTTTCCTTAATTGGACCTAACAACTCAAGTTAAGCTCAGACTATGTGCTCATGGCTGTATAACTTTTATTTTGCTTAATTGCATTTTAAATTCAGTTATAAATCTTGCGGTTCATACAAATATGTGTTGACATACAAACCTGTGAGCTCACCAGCGTTTCGCTAACCCATTTTAGCATGTATCACAGGTACGCAGCAGTAGGTTGGACTGCCCAAGCAGGAATCATTAGCTCGAGTCAGCATTCATACAATCAGAGATTTAGCTGCATTATTATATTTTGTATAGATTAATTATGTACTTAAATCTCTCAATTTCAACCGAGCTAATGTAACTATATTTTTGATGTAAACTTTGATTTTATAAATACAAGTTGTAAACGACGCATATAGAGTCGTTCATTATATCTTATGTGCTGTGATATGTAATTAGTCGCGCCCCGACCCGAACCGCTTCCGCATCATAATTTGGGGGTGCGACACTAACTTTCGGTTTTAGTCTTCTTGAATCGTATATGGTTTAAGCTAATTTGAGCCTCTATTTATAGTTTTCAAAACCGACCTCCCAACCGCCGGTTGGGTTCTCCAACCGCCGGTTGGAGTTATTTGCATCCAGGTCCAACTCCACGTGTCTGCACCGACTTTAAATCCTAAAGCCCAACCGCCGGTTGGTTAATCCAACCGCCGGTTGAATGTAAATTCCAGAATATTCTATTTTTGGACTTGTGCTTAATTTTTGGACTATTAATCTTCATATCCGGACTTCTTTGTATTCTTGACCCAATTCTTCATTTTAACACTTTTAGTCTTCATTACTTTAAGGTTTAAGCTCATTTTTCTTCATTTCTTCATTTTCTTCAGTTTCTTTCAGTTTTGGATTAGTTTTTGCTCCTTTTTCTTCATTCTTTAATTCAAATACATTTCTGCAAATATTAACAAAATAAGTATCTAAAATCATATAAATGCACTAAAATGTATATAAATATAGGGATAAATTACTATAAAATATACTATCTATTTGATGCTTATCAGGTCCATATAAAGAACCTGCTTTGAATGGTGCTGATTATTTTTTGACTATAGTTGATGAGAACACTAGAAGTACTTGGACTTATTTGTTACACACAAAAGATCAAGTTTTCTTAATTTTGTCCAACTATCTGAATTACATTCATAATCATTTCAAAGCTATTCCAAAGTATATTAGATCAGATAATGGTTCTGAAATAGTCAATCAAAAGGTTTTGTTTTTACTTCAATCCAAAGGTATTTTGCATCAAAAATCAATGCCTTATACTCCCCAACAAAATGCAATTGTTGAAAGAAAGCATAGACATTTATTAGATACAGCTAGAGCATTAAACATTCATGCTAATTTACCAAAATCATTTTCGGGGGATTGCATACTTGCTGCTACTTATCTAATTAACAAAATACCTATGCTTCTTTTGTCTTGGAAATCACCCTTTGAGTCATTATATGGTACTCCTCCTTCTTATGATCATCTTAAAGTCATTGGTTGTTTGTGTTATGCTACTTTAACCAAACCTCATAAAGATAAATTTGATCCCAGATCTTGAATATGTGTCTTTTTGGGTTATCCTCCAGGTCAAAAAGGATACAAATTATATAAATTGGATACTAAGGAAGTCTTTGTTAGCAGAGATGTTCTTTTTCAGGAACATATTTTTCTTTTTAAAAACTCTAATGTTCCTTCTCCTAATGTATTGTTACCTCATGTTTCTTTTGAGGACAATATTCCTACTGCTGTTTCTACTAACAATGTATCTACTCCAATTTATCCTGTTTCTTCTTCCCCTATTGAGTCTTCTGAAATTTCACACTTAATTCCTTCTCCTACTTCATCTCCTATACAACCTGTTAGGAATCCACAAAGACAATCTACTAAACCAACTTGGTTTAAGGATTTTGTTGTTTCTACTCCTTCTGTAGTATCCAATGTTTCTAAATGTCCTACTTATCCATTGTTTACTGAATCCAATTTATCTGGCATTCCTAAAGACTATGTGGCTTTTCTAGCAATGTATGTAGTACCACAGATCCTACTACTTATGCTCAGGCTTTACACGACAAAGGTTAGGTTGAGGCAGTGATTAAGGAATTGGATGCTTTGGATCTTAATAATACCTGGACTTTAACTACTTTGTCATCTGGTTATAAAGCTATTTCCTCTAAATGGGTTTATAAGACCAAATTCAAGTCTGATGGTTCAGTAGAAAGGTTAAAAGCTAGATTGGTTATAAGGGGTTTTAATCAAAAGGAAAGTCAAGATTATAAGCACACCTTTTCCCCTATTGCTAAACTTGCTACTGTTAGGGTCCTTATAGCCATTGCCACTGCAAAGGGTTGCCATTACATCATTTGGACATCAACAATGCATTTCTGCATGGTTACATAGATGAAGAAATTTATATGAAACCTCCTGAGGGTTATTCTAAGGCTTTACCTGGGCAGGTCTGCAAATTAAATAGATCCTTATATGGTTTGAAGCAGGCTTCCAGGCAATGGAATCAGGAACTTTCTAAGTTCTTAGTGCATCTTGGGTTTATTCAGTCCAAACATGACTACTCTTTATTCGTCAAATCCAAAGATGGTGTTTTTACTATGGCATTAGTGTATGTGGATGATGTTTTACTTACTGGCAATTCTGTGGATGATATTATCTCTGTCAAATCTGCTTTGGATGTAAAGTTTACCATTAAAGATATGGGTATTGCCAAATATTTTCAGGGCATAGAAATCTGCACTACTCCTCATGGTACTTATCTCAACCAAAGAAAATATATCCTGGATCTTTTACTTGATGCTAGTTTAACTGGAGCCAAACCCACTTCTAGTCCCATGCTTCTCAATTTAAAATTGTCTCTTGACAAAGGTGATCCTATGTCTGATCTAGAATCCTATAGAAGGTTAGTTGGTAGGCTTCTCTATCTTACTATGACAAGGCCAGACATTTCATATGCCGTTCAACATCTTAGCCAATTTGTTTCATCTCCTAAAGGACCACATATGCAAGTTGCTTGATATCGCGTAAAAAGTCATATTTTTACCACCGATATCTCTCTCATTCTAGAACAATACTTGGTATTTAGACTCAAATAATATACAAATCAATGAAACTTTGCTAAGAAGGTCAAAATAAAGTCGCACGGGTGAAATCAAGCAAAACGAACAAAAAATGAAGATTCTAGGCAAAATTGAAGATTCAAGGCATCTGAAACAAGATTTAGAGACAAAATGCCCATCACTAAGTTCTATCTTATCCAAAGTCTTCGTTTTCAAAATATGAATCCAACAAAAGAAGAATCAACAAAAATGGATGAAGAATGAAGATTCTACATACGCCGGAAGATTCAAACGATTCGTACAAGACATATAAAGATAAGAGACACATCTCAGGGATTTCTTTTCATCAAATTCTTCGTTTTTGAAAAATGAATCCAATGCAAAAAGAATCGACGAAAACGGACGCATAACGAAGAAGATACGCACGAAACGAGAAACAAGCAAAAGAATGCGAACGGGGACGGGAGGCCGGCGTACCAGGCCGGCTGGACGCCGCCCATCTCCACCTCCTTTTTGGTACCAGTCCGGCTGGACGCCACCCGTATCCACCTCCTTTTTGGTACCAGGCCGGCTGGACGCCGCCCATCTCCACCTCCTTTTTGGTACCAGGCCGGCTGGACGCCACCCGTCTCCACCTCCTTTTTGGTACTTGCCTGGTACATGTGCTACCGGACGCCGCCCGTCTCCACTTCCTTTAGGGTACATGTGCTAGACCTTTCCGCGCTTTAGGGTACATGTGCTAGACACTTTACCACCTTTTGCTAACATGTGCCCCTAGTTGCTAAAGTGCACCTAAACTCAACTATAAATAGGTGCCTTTGGTTCATTTGAAAGACACACTGTGAAGTCCCAATAGATACCAAACAAAAGATTAATACAAGATTAAAGAACAATATGAAGAACACAAAGAAGATTTAAACGCCAAACCCCTAATCTTATTAATAAAAACAACAAGACGGATACTTTGTTTGTATCGGGATTACAAAGAATCTTAGGGGTACATGGGGGAACGATCTCAAGTTATGAGATCGGGGTTTTACCCTAATGGTAATACACACAAAACTAAATGTCTAGGGATCTCTTTATATATAGAGTCCATCTAGACTTACAAAGAAACCTAATTGTATTAGGAAACTAAATCCCCTAATATTTCAATTTAGCCCTTCTAATTTTAGTTTTACTATTTGTCTCATCAAATTAATATGTAGGGAAATTATGACAACATAATTTTCCTAACAATCTCCCCCTATTTGATGATGACAAAACAACTAGTAAACTGATTACAAGATGATACATATAGATTAAACAAAAAGTAAAATCTTCTCCTTGACAGCTCATAACATCTTGCATAATTCGTCAACTCTTTCTTCTTCAACTTCATAACTCTTCACCTTTTTATTCTCCCCCTCAATATCAGCAACCCAATGTCAAATGGTTCTCCCCCTATTTCGCCGTACCCTTCTTTAACGAGACAGATACAAATTCTATGTATCAGGGTTAGAAAACCTTAGAGAAAATTACTAAAATCTCTGATCTTGTAAAAGAAAGTTTGTATAATTTGGTTTGAACATAATTTAAGCTCTTACAACTCTTATCTTCAAAAACACTTATTACCCATTGAAAAATCTTCAACTATCTTGAACATAAGCATGAAAACCCGTTACAGAATATCAACACATCACTCTGAACGTATAAATGTTGAACCTTTTAATTGAAAACTTCATCAATGGGGTCATAAATCTTGAGTAGACTTAAGCTAACCTTTGAGTCTGATTTCATATGAGTTTGAAGTCGTATCGAACATCTCACCACCAAAAGTTATATAATCAACCATAAATGTTGTAGAAATAACTAACCAGCAGTATTAACGAATACCATGTAGTACCATCCATGACGAGCATCACTAATTTCGCATTAGTGTTTGAAAAATGACTAACAGTGGTAATCGATACTAAGTAGTAGTAACAATGAAGAGCATCATTAAAATGGTTGAACAGTAGTAACCTTGTTGAAGCAGTGGCAAAATTACATTAACAGCGGCAAGCTCTACTAGCAGCGGCAAGTTTGTACTAGCAATGGGAAGCTTGTACTAACAGTGGTAAGCTTGTACTAACAGTGGTACAAACCTTTTAGCAGTGGCAACGTTGTACAAACAGTGGTACAAACCTAGCAGCGGTTGGGTTTGAGCAGTGGCAACTTTGTAAGTGTATATCTCCTTGATGCCGTATCCAATGAAGCTCAAATTTTAACACGAAGTCCATCAATGTCTCATTAACCACATATCCGAAAATCAAGTCGATCCAACGGTTAACGAATCTACAGTAATTTTCTGACTTCAGCTGCACGAAAGAAACCATAAACGTACTGCAGCAGATTCGAATTTTAATATCTCTTTGTAGAAACATCCGATCACAATGAAATTTTTACAAGCTATAGAAACATATGTCTTGAATGACATATCCAAAAATCATGGATATTTTTGTGGAATAACAAAGACACAATGATCGATTTACTTCTGCTGTTCTAAAAAACCCTAAACTTTATGCAACCAATTTCGACAATAAATATCTCTTAATAAAAAGCTCAGATCGAAAATTCCTCCAGTCAGATTGTGCGTCTATGTGTTATGAACCTACAGTTCAAATTTCAAGACGATTGAACGGTTAACGAATGAGATCCGATTTTTTTTACTATCGCTGCGTAGATTATGACGAATTTTTTTTCCAGCAATCTTCTAGGGTTTCTTCAATACGAATTCTTTTGTTTAGTATGGATTTTTACAAATCTTGAATAGATTCGACGTGCTCTGATACCAATTGTGAAGTCCCAATAGATACCAAACAAAAGATTAATACAAGATTGAAGAACAATATGAAGAACACAACGAAGATTTAAACGCCAAACCCCTAATCTTATTAATAAAAACAACAAGACGGATACTTTGTTTGTATCGGGATTACAAAGAATCTTAGGGGTACATGGGGGAACGATCTCAAGTTATGAGATCGGGGTTTTACCCTAATGGTAATACACACAAAGCTATATGTCTAGGGATCTCTTTATATATAGAGTCCATCTAGACTTACAAAGAAACCTAATTGTATTAGGAAACTAAATCCCCTAATATTTCAATTTAGCCCTTCTAATTTTAGTTTTACTATTTGTCTCATCAAATTAATATGTAGGAAAATTATGACAACATAATTTTCCTAACACACACCATTCCTATCACACATTTCTTAGGAAACACACCTTCCTAGCTTATTTTTCTCACTCTAGAAATAAGCTCCAACTTTCTCACTCTACATTCTTTCACTAGATTAGTTTTAACTAGTATTTAAACTAGTTTAGAAGTTTAATTAGGAATAGAAGGAAAGTGCGGAATGCATTGTAATTTTCGGTGTACGCTCGGAATTGTGTCAATTAATTTAAGTCTATTCTCTCTCGCATTTAATCTTGGTTCTTTCTATCCTTATCTATCTTAAATAATTACGTTTATATTGATTATGCTAGATTTAGTTATTGCCATGATTAGATAGTAGTATATTTGTTGTGTTTGCTTGCGATGTAGTTAGTTAATTATGGGATGATTTATAAATAAATATTAAAGTAATATGACGGTCCCTATTCGACTGTTACTCGATATAGTACTGGAAACACTTCAAGGTGGAGTACAAATGTATGGAAGTCGAGGAACGACCGAATGTAGTCATACTAGGAAACGGTATAATATTACAAAGTAATATGACGGCCCCTATTCGACTGTTACGCAGTATAGCGTTGGAAACACTTTAGGTGTAGTACAAATACGTGGAAGCTGCGTAACGACTGAAGGTAGTTATATCACGGACTAATACTATAAAATGAGAAACCTAGTTTAATTAACCTTTCTAAATAGACTTTTAAACTTCAAATTAAAAAATCGCCTTTCCACCAATAAACGTGATTACAACACCTTTTTAACGACGTCCAATTAAAAGGTAGTCAGTCATCTGTGTCAATATAATTTGTCAAAGGTATGAAACTATGGAACCGCAAGGCTACATGTGGGATTATCGTAGGACAAAACATGGCCAAGGTTTGAAGCGGTGGAACCACTTAAAGTGAGGAACGGTGTGAATAACTAGGGGATTTATTGGGTAGTCTTAAGCAAGGGCTGGTTTAAAGTCATAAATGGACTTTTTAATTATACGAATCTGTTAGGATGAAGAGGAATCGTTATATGATTCAGTTATGTCTAGTACCTTAAGATTTTGTTCCCGTTCATATGAAAGTATTATTAAACCATAATTAAGATTTTGCTTATTATTCTTAATACTTTGTAATGTTACCATAACCTAGCTCCCGGTGTGACATGCTAATAGGATTTTAATTAGTACGGAATCTATTGTTTACATACAAGTATTCAAGAATGATAATTAACTAATATCTTTCAAAACAGTTGATGATCCCAGCTAGAGATCTTAGTATGTATTACTTTAATTGATTATTAATAAGCTTGCGGAATAGTTTATTAATAACTTGAAGAACAAACTTGTATATAACAGAATATCTAACCAAAAGCTTCAATATTATTAACAATAATACGAACACACAATTTGTGTTAGGGTTTACAACCTTGAAGCTAATAACTAGAATGAATTCGTCACCCACTAGGGTTTTACAGGATCTCTATTTATAACATATAGAGTCCTTTACAGAATCAAACTATTATGGAATCATATCTATTCCATAATTCTCTCTATTCAACTATATCTAACCAACAGTGGTTATCTATATCACTAACAGGGGTAGTACTCGTATATTATCAACAGTGGTTGAGTACTTAATACAAAATACAAACTACACACTAACAGTGGCACTGTTAGACAAACTACTTGACAGCGGCAGCTACTAACTAGCAGTGGCAACTACTAACAGTGGTAGTACTTCTAACAGCGGCACAATACTTGTATTCTGAGCAAATCTAGCAGTGTCTCAGTTCTCAACAACAGTTTCTCTAAATATCATCCCATAACTTAATTAATGAAGTCTCAGCAAACACTATATTTATCTTATCTGCTTTAGCTTTTATTTTAATTTTGCTTTTATTTATTTACTTGCCTAAGTTAGTTAATAGAAAAACCAAAACTCCCCAACTACTTTATAAACCCTTCACTAGTTTGAAAGCCCTTATCTGCCATGCCTTAGTTTCAATTCAGTCGGTTTGAAGAACGACTCTAGGTCATACCTACCACTTGCTCACCCTTAGGATTAGCATTGTTAGGGAAAACTTAGGCCCCGCAATTACAAATTTAAAACATGAAAGTCCCTTTGCTCGCCTTGGATCTGATCGGATCGTTTGATTGAATATATGAACGTATTAATCGAATCAAACACGCAATTCTCTATAAGCTTTTTGTATATATATTCACAATTGAATCGTAAAGCTTTACAATCACAATCACAAACTCGTTTCTCCTCTCCTCTCTCACAAAAACGGCTCACCCTTTCTCTAGAATGTCTAACCCTAAAACTGATCTCTAACTCACTATTTATAGTGTAAACTGCCCTACCTGCGACACTAGACAAGTGTCGCAGGAGCTGACCCGTGCGACACTAGCTAAGTGTCGCATACTGCGACACTGACCTAAGTGTCGCATGAACAGTGTTATGTATATTTTCTATTTCACTATATATTACAGACTCGCATATACACACTAAATGCTATACATACGCAGACTAATTGACTTTGACAATTAGAATAGTTTGACCAACTGACTGACACACAAAATGCACCAACAAACTCCCCCATGTCAGCAGCTTGGTCAAATAAGTTTTCAATTAGCCTTCACTAACAAACTTATGCATGTCTTCAATAACCACAAGCTCCCCCGTTGAGATAGCATGGTCTTCAGAAATGTCTTGATGTCCAGATTCATGTGACTGACGCACATTAATCATACAATAAGATCTTCAAACTGAGTGACCATCTCTCAATCATCAACCGCTTCTCCGATAGAATTTATCTTCACAGTCTTTGGAGAATAACCGACATCCTTTACATCTTCAATATTTGACTTTAACAAGATATGTGATATTTGAAGAAAATAACATAGAAATAAAATCTTTTTGTATTTTCTTTATAAATGAAAAGTAAAGAATACATAAAAATAAAAACATCAATAAATTGGGGATAGGATTGTTTTAGGTCTGCTTAGAGATCATATCAGGCCAACATGCAATTATTAAGAAATAGTAAGTGTTATTTCAATCATCAGTATATTTGTCCACTTTAAATTTACTTGACATATTTAAAGCACCTTTTATAAAAATTATTTCAAGACGATCATCGGTATTGTTTGTCCATTTAAACATATTACATCCGTATCTGTGAGCTAACCTTTATTGTTAGTATGAATATTAATTTTGTGAAAGCTATTGTATGGTATACTGATAAACTTTAGTAAAACACATAACGCTGCATATTTTACAGACAAGGTAGAGATTACAAGACCAAGTTTATCTCGGCTATCTCGTAACATACACTTGACCTTTGAATTTAGGCATACATCAAACCTATTATGAAGATACTAGTGGCCCCAGATCTGTACTTAGTACAACAGAGGGTCCCTTAGTATGAACAAAATAAGTTTGAGACTATTTTCATAACTAATGGATTCAGGTCTGTACGTGAGTACAACAATAGTCACCATTAGTTAGGCTAATAATCATATTATTACTATATGCCAATTTTGCACTTACATAATAATTATGACAGCGTATGGTAGTACCTTCATTCATCAATTAAGACTTATATCATACATCATATAACAGTTTTCACAAAGTAATAGACAAGTTTTAATATTACTTCTTACTCACTCAAAGACCGGTGTGTATCATGCCTACCGATACATCATATGATGAAGCCAATGTTTATAGAAACTATTTTAAATATGTCAGATAAACCTACTGACACATCCAAGGTAAACCTTAAAATTCCATTTTATGCATGTCACCCGATGTACTATCATATCCCAAGTTGTTTACAGACACAACCCATCATCTTTTCAAGAATTAAGAATCTTGCTGTTCACATTTCTGATCCAAATAATCAGAATTTATAACTTTTAAAATTACTCCCCCTGAACAGCAAATTCTTTTCACGATTCCATTTCAAAAGCAATCCCCTTAAACATTAAACTAATATTTTTGTATTTTTTTTAATTTAACAAATTTCGCAACATTGCATTTCCTTGATACTAAACAGTACAAAGAATGGATGTTGCATTTCTAATAAAATTTAAAGAAAAATATCAAAATCACATATCAAGTCAAATCAAATCCTTTTAACACTTTTACCATCTCATAACTTCAAAAATCTTATCCAATCACAAATCATCGCACATAACCACCTTGAAAACAATATTCTTTGTCAACACAAACACATTCTTGCAGTCACTAAAAATATTAGCTTATCATGAAACTGACTGTATCACCACAAACAAACAAACATTAGTACTTATGGGACACCCAAGCCTTGATAGACTTGGGTTGTCCAAGATCATCCATAACCATCACATCAATGAGTTTATGATATTTTAAAAACTCAGAAGATTTCATTGATGTGTTGTTTGTGGATTTTGGTTTCCAAACCTGCTTAGGTTCGGATGATTTGTTTTCAACAATGTTGTGCTGTTGAACTTGAGGTTTACTAGGCACAACTTTGTTTACTCTAGCCACGGGTTTAGGAGAAGATGATGCATATCTTGATATAGGCGAATACGAAGCACGACTAGAAAACGATTTTGAATAAGAATTCCTAAAGGAGGAAGTTCTTGGCATCCCTCTACCAAACCTATCTAGGGATAATAACCGACAATCCCTAATTATATGTCCTTGTTGTCCACAATGGAAACAAGAACGTTGTTCAATGTACGACCTATTCCAATGATTACCCACAAAAAATTGAGGTGGAGAATGAATTGTAGGAGGCTTAGAAAAGGAGACATTTACAGAACGTGCATACTTGTGTGTACACGTTGATGTAGAAGCCTCAGAAGTTGAACAAGTTGATGTTGAAGGTTGTGCACTTTCAGATTTTACATTTGAATCCTTCATTTGATTTTGAACCTTTTTGGATTCATTTTCAACCTTGTTTTTACCCTTTGTATTTGAAACCTTTACAGTTTCATTGGTAAGTATATGATTTGCGGGCTTTACATTAACTTTTTCAACTTTAATTTCAGCCTCTTCAAGTAGATCCTCTATCTCAACAACCTCCTCTACACTAACTGGAGGTGTACTCTCAGACTTAACAAAAGTAGGCAAGGGATACTCTGGTCGTTTAGTTTTCTCCTTTGCCTGTTTCTTAGCTTTTTTAGATTTTGTAGCTGTCCATGATGAGTAGTCAGCAACAAGTTCTTCGGTGCCTTCCTTAACAGGCAGAGGATAGTGATTAGTAGGGGGTGGGACTGTGTTATACCCCAGTCCCGCCTTACTACTTGTATCTGTCATTTGCTTGTTAATGATTTCATCGAAAACGTCAAGAGACTCTGAGAAACTTGAGATTTTTCTATTGAAATTCACAGACTGAGACTTTAATTCAGAAAGTTCTTGGTTTAACGATTCGATTTCTTTTAGATAGCTATTTATAGCATCTTGTTGACTAAAAACTTTTTATTTATAAGTCTGCGTGTCTAACTTATAAGCCTCGATTTGCTTATCATAAAGTTTTTCATTTGCTTTCAAAAACTTATTTGACTCAGTAAGTTTAACAACCTTTTCTCTCAAGTCTTCATTATCTATTTGAAAACATTTTAAAGAAGCTGCCAATTTAATACAGGATATGCAAGTAAAAGGTTCTTCAGGTTCTGTTTTTACCTCATGTATCTTTGCCAAGAGAGCACTATGTTGAACCTTTCCTTGAACCGCACTCCAATCAAATATTCCTTGATTAAACACCACCATCGCCTGTGATGTTTTGCTATTCTCTGGAGTCTTGGGGGCTGAAGGTGTAGTGAAACCAGATGATGGATATTTCTCCTTCATACATTCCTTAGCAAAGTGTCCATAAATCTGACTGCTTTTGCATTTCACTTTGCTTTTATTAAAACCAAGACCTGTATCACCATCATTATCCAGATCTTTTCTACCCATTTTCCGAAGAAACTTCTTGGTTCTTTGGGTTATCATGGCCATACTCCATTTGTTGTCCATTTGCTCTAGATCATCAGAATCGATTTGTTCAAAGTCTTCCTCAGTAAGCTGCAGAGTACTAGCCTTCTTTGAAAGAAAATTCTCATAAAAGTTGAGGAAAGCTGCAAAGATTGTGGCATGATCCTCAGTAGCCTTTGAAGGAGCTGTTTGAGAAGTATAGGAAGCATATGAAATGCTACCAGAAGGAGATGTAGATGACTTGGAATTAGATCTGGAAATATCATTGAGACTAGGATTTTGAGTGGAAGCCTCTGACATCTTTTTTTTCTTCTTCATGTCAAGAGCATAAGCCTGTAAGTTTTCAGTGAGATCTTCCAAATCCATAATTTTAATTTCTGGATCTTGTTCAAAACATTTCACCTTGGTATCCCAATCCTTAGGTAATGCACCTAATAACTTCTTATTTACTTCCCCATTATTAAGCACTATTCCTCCATCAGCCATTTCACTTACAAGTTGGGAGTATCTTTTGAAAAGTTCTTCCAAAGATTCAGTTGATAGTAAATCAAATGTGTCAAACTGTTTCTTGACAAGTTCCAATTTACTAATCCTGTATTTTTCATATCCACCACATCGTTTTTCAATTGCATTCCATAGGTCGTATGCAATATCATAATGTTTAAACAATTTTGTAACTTCAGTTGATAAACATTTGATAATTGTGGCATGAGTTTTCTTTTCAGTATCCCATGCTTTTCTCTCCTCAAGTGTCATGCCATTGTAAAACTTTTGTGGTGATACTCTTAAATTCTTTGATCCAACTACTGGTCTTTCATATCTTTCAACCAATGAGTTTCACATATCTGGATCATTTTTAGATATGAAGGCTTCGAACTCAAATCTCCATTCAGCATAATCTTTATCTGATGAAAACATAGGGGGTTCATTCTCTCTAACAGCTCCACCGTTGAAACGCATAAGAGCTCTAGAAGACATCTTGAAACCAGAAAATTATTTGCGACTTTTCCCTCCAAAATTGAATTCGAAAATTTCGAAAACCGACAGAGTGTAGCGAAAGTTTTCTGACACTAAAATCAAACACTTTTAAGCTCAAAAACAAAATTTGAAATTATAAAAATTTTCACGTTTTTCCTGCCAAAATTTCGTCCGAAAACGTCCAAAAAATGGCCGGGTAAAATGAAATTTTTTCTAGCCTAAAATTGAACACTTTTAAGGCTAAGAAAAAATTTTGAAAACGCAAAATTTTTCGGAGATTTCCTGCCAAAAAACTTTTTTTTTTTTGCTAATCTAACGCGACACTAGGTAGTGTCGCTATATAAGTGTCGCTTACAAGGTAGTGTCGCTATATAAGTGTCGCACAATATCAGATGGCGACACTAGGATAAGTGTCGCTAAATATCACAAGTGTCGCTAAAACCCTAATTGGCGACACTCAAGGAAATGTCGCTTGGAAGTGTCGCTAGTAAGTGTCTCTAATAAGTGACGCTAGTAAGTGATGCTAGAGGCTAAGTGTCGCTGGTAAGTGACGCTAAATCGCGGCTGTCAGCTCCAAAAACCTTAAAAACGAAACTTTTCGAAACCCTAACGAAAATTGACGAATGAACGATGAACAGGGCTCAAAAATCAACCCAAAACACGATATAATCAACACAAATAAGTGAATAACCCAGAAACTAATTATAACCGATTAATACCTTCGCGAATCAACCGAAAACGCTCAAAATAACGATCCGAAACCGACGAATCCTTGATTCTCTAGCTCTGATACCAGTTGAAAGTTCCTTTGCTCGCCTTGGATCTGATCGGATCGTTTGATTGTATATATGAACGTATTAATCGAATCAAACACGCAATTCTCTATAAGCTTTTTGTATATATATTTACAATTGAATCGTAAAGCTTTACAATCACAATCACAAACTCATTTCTCCTCTCCTCTCTCACAAAAACGGCTCACCCTTTCTCTAGAATGTCTAACCCTAAAACTGATCTATAACTCGCTATTTATAGTGTAAACTGCCCTACCTGCGACACTAGACAAGTGTCGCAGGAGCTGACCCGTGCGACACTAGCTAAGTGTCGCATACTGCGACACTGACCTAAGTGTCGCATGAACAGTGTTGTGTATATTTTCTATTTCACTATATATTACAGACTCGCATATACACACTAAATGCTATACATACGCAGACTAATTGACTTTGACAATTAGAATAGTTTGACCAACTGACTGACACACAAAATGCACCAACAAAACACCCACTGATCGTCGTCGCTAGTAGCCGGTGCAACGACAAGGGTAAAATCCTTACCGACCGCTGGTGACGCATCACTGCTATTCATTTGCTCAAATACCTCAAAGGCACAGTTTCCAAAGGTTTATTTTATCCTGTTCAACCTCATCTCAAGGTTACATGATTTTCTGATGCAGATTGGGCTTCTTGTCTCATGACCAGAAAGTCATTGACTGGTTATTGTATCTTCTTGGGTCATTCTTTGGTTTCTTGGAAAACCAAGAAACAACCCACTGTGTCTCGTTCATCCACTGAAGCAGAGTATAGGTCCATGACTGCTACCACTTGTGAGCTCATTTTGTTAGCTTATCTTTTGAAAGACTTGCATATTCCAGTTCAAGTTCCTGTTACACTTTTTTGTGATAACAAGGCGGCTCAACAAATTGCAGCTAATCCTTGTTATCATGATCGCACTAAACACCTTGATATTGATTGCCATTTTATTCGAGAAAAGGTTCAAGATGGTTTTATTCAAACATCTTATATTCCTACCCATTTGCAGTTAGCCGATGTCATGACAAAAGTTGTCTTCTCCACATCATTCTTTCTTAATTGACAAGTAGGGTGTTTTAAATCCTCCAAATTTGAGAGGGGGATATGGAATATATAGTTAGGCTTATGTGGCAAAAGTAAAGTATTAGATAGTTCAGGGGTGTAATGTGTAACGTTTGTAAATAAGTTTGTTAGTGATATCGCTCATTTTGTATATATAAATCCTTCGCGATATCATTGTTTTTGCATCTGTATTTGAGTCAATTTTATGAACTTTCGATACTTATTTGGATTGGAAATAGATCTCAGGTAAAACTTCTGGAATGTCGATATAAGCATGGAATATGGTGAAAGTTTCATGTTGAAACTGATAAATGATTGAAGGATTGTGGTTGAGTCTGAAGTCTGATGTCTGCATGGGCCTGGCCTCAAAATCAGCAACAGAGGATCGCGTGTTCAACAACAGAGGATCGCGTGAATAAATCCAGAGGATCACGTGAAGTAGTTCAGGGGATCGCGTACGGCATTTAAAGAGTTAATCTACGTGATCGCGTGGATGGTTTTTGTGGTCCGCGTGTGGTTGTAAAAATGAAAACTACGCGATCGCATGAAATTATGCGATCGCGTGTTTCAGTTCAAAATGTTAACGGAATCTCACTCAAGTTGAACCGCATAGATCACATAATTTTATCATTAACACGCAATCGCGTATGTTTGTTGAGGAAAAATACGCGATCGCGTATCTTGACGGGACATCGTCACCTACTCCGAAGACTTTCTCTGCGCTTAAAAATGAAATTATAATTAAAAAAGAGTGATCAGGGGAGTTGGAAAAAAAGATGGAGAAACTCCATGACTTCATTAAATGCTCACCCATTCTTTGCTCCCCACAAAAATGATGGTAATTCTATTATTTAATTTGATCAATCTCTCTCTCGGTTCCACACTCACCATCATTTTAATAATATCAATTATCATCACCCATCACATTCATCATTTTATTATTATTATTATATTCATCATCAATAATTCATCCACCAACACCATCATCATATATCGTCGATATCATCATCATTATTGGGGGGACTATTCTTGGGCTCCTTGGAGGGAGAGTCTTTTGACTCTATCTCTATCTCACGGATACAACAAAAAGCAGCAGAAGCATTTTATGTTTTTGGAGTATTTTCATTGTTTGAAGATTGTACATCGTCTTTGGTAGCTTGGTCACGAATAATAATCATCCAGACTTTGTAATCACTCGGTTTGCATTTTTATTCAATATAACTATGTTTCCTTTGATTTCAATAATTATTTATGTTTGTTTGAATATGATTATGAGTGGAAAATTTTCCTAAATACTTGCTTGGATGAAATAGCTAGTGATTAGGGGTGTAATCTTTAGAAGTTTATTGCAAATTAATTTATGTTCATCCGTAAACTTATATATTTGTGCTTGAATAATTTGTTGAGACTTACTAGTAATTACACTTGTAACTATAGCGAACGTTTGTTACTAAGTTAGATTGCTTATCATTTGTATGTCTATGTACGGATGACCCAATGATTGCGGACGCAGATTTGGTATAAGTTAGACAAATAAACATAAACGTATAAGTTGGTGATTATGTCGAACGCCCTTCACTAGGATGAATTGTAAATTAATAATATGACTTTATGTTTAATCGTGAACCTTGTGTATTTGAGCTTTAGTATATTTATCCTAACTTATTTGGTGAATTACTAGTGAATATGGAGAACGTCTTTCATATAGTAATTTACTATCAATTATTTGTCTATGAGTAATTGAACAAACATTGCGAACGTAGATTTGGAATAAGTTAGAAACCTAAGCTCAAATGTGTAAGAAGGTAACCATGGCGAACGTCCGTTACTAGATTAAATCATATGGTTAGTAAATCAAAGTTAAGGTTTGTAGGTGATAGTGAACGTTAATCCTATGCTTAATTGAGATTTACAAATGCATTGTATAAACTATTTATAACTACACACCCCAAAAACACTAGTAAAATAATCAAAGCAAGTATAATTTTAATCCCCAAATCTTATAACAATTACATTTGACTCTTCAGAGTCCTCTTGCCTAGTTTTAGATAAAGGTAGTTTTAAGCAACGTGACAACTCGGTCACAAAACCCCCAAACATTTACTTTTTAGTACAAATTACTTGCACTTGAATATAACTCTTGAATTCTCGTTCTCTGTGTTCGAACCTGGACTTATCAAAATTATACTAACACACGATAGGGTCCACTGCCCGGTTGTGTAACGGTCAAATTGCGATATTTTCTAGTTCACTTTACAACGATATTTTTAAGACTGGATCTAGCACATTAAGTTTTTGAAGCAGCTGCCGGGGAGCGTATTATTTTAAGAGTTTAATTGAAGTGTAGTTAATTGATCCTTTATTAGAATTTATTTCGAAGAAAGTTACTTAAAACAGTTTTTAGTTATTGTTCTTGTTTATGTTTTTAGTGTTTGTTTATTTTGTATTGAGTGGTTACGTTTTACCATTTTTAGTTTTCATGTTTGATGCAGATTTGTCTTAGCTTCAATGTCTTGTTACTCGAATTATGAAGGTTATAAACCCTCATTTTATGAGAGTGATAATGATGATGTACCAATGATATCACAAGGAAGATATGCACCACCATAATATTACCATGATAATAGGAATTATTCCTATCGATCAAGGACTTGGAATGAAGAGCCTTTAGCCATTGAAGAAATGGAACAACCTGAAATGTCTAATCTTGAAAGGTTGTTGAAAGAGGCTATAGAGCAAACAGGGAGACATACTAGAGAATTGGATGAAATCTTCAATTGGAATTTTGAGCCCAACTACGAGAAGCCATATGATACATTTTCCAATGCAAATGAGCATATGGATGATATTGAGGCTATCGGGGTTTATGATCTTGATTCTAACCTTTATGTTCCATATTCCTCTGACTTTGTTTTTCAGGATGATAGTGAAGATGAAATGGATGAGGAAGAAAATGATGAATTTACTAACTACCCTCAAGAAACTTCACAAATTGTTTTGCAGGATTCACACATGCTAGAGCCTGAAGTGACTAAAAATTCAGATTTAGAAGACTCGGATGATGAAGAGGAACTGTTGGAAATGATGGAAGAAAGGTTGGAAGAAGAACCAGTTATAGAAAAATCCCTGGATGATGAGTTGCTGAATTTATTAGGAAGGGATGATACGGAGCTGGAAAAATTGAGTCATGAACATGGAATGATGACTGAGGGTGAGCTATTAGCGAGCATGGGTTTGAAAATGGATGAAGCTCAACCAGTAATGAAAAGTTTGTAATGGTGTTAGAAGATGATATTGTTAAATCAGTGCTAGACTTGGAGTCTAATGTTGTTCCGTGTAAGCATGATTTTGTGCTTGTAAAAGAGCCAAAACCACCTGACCCTTGTATTCCAGGTTTTCAAGATTCGTTGTTAGTAAAAGATGTTGATGAACCAAAGTATGATATGGATCGAGGCATTTGTAGTAAAAGTGAATCAAGTAAGAGCCTTGTATTTCATACAAATTTGGCAAATTATAGTCTTTTAGATGACCCCGGAGTTGTGGAGAATTCTGGATTGTTATTTTTGGTTGTGGAACGTGCATGGCGGATGTACAATGAGAAATTGTACTTTCATGTGGTTGCTCTACAAGTCACCAAGAGACAATTGGCTTGTTGATGCCATTATTTGGGAGAAAATTTATATGAATCGAAAAACAAAAGATGATTTTCTCCCAAGTGAATATGGTTGGAAAGGAATTGGTGTCGTGATATTGGATCCACCATGATAAATGAAGGGTTGAGTCTAGCTCGGGACTCGGTAATAAACCAAGCACTTTGCGGGAGGTAACCCGTACCGTATCCTTTTATTGTTATATGACTATTATTATTATTGTTAGAATTTTTATTGTTGAAAAAAAAAACTTTTGCTTGATTTTATAAATACATTTATTAAGTTTTAAACTTTTATTAATTGTAAATACATTTATTTTATTTAGTTTATTTTATTAAGTTTTAAACTTACTTTTTAAATTTTCTTAATTAGTTTGAACTTTGTGGGTGTGTTCCCTGGAAACCCTCAGGAAACTATAACTCGTCCACTCGGGATACGGAGGAGTTTGAAGGCTTATTGCATACGCTAAATGCAATTGTGATTTCTACGAAAATGAATTAGGCCTTTATTTTGCATTTGAATATATAAATTTCTTCATGCATACTTAGTTTATTTTTGTTTGGAATTACGTTTTGGTTTTTAGTTTATTTTGTAGCAATAATGATGGATGCTTGGTGATTATTGGCGTATGAAAATGTACATGAAAGGAATTGATGGTTTGAAGGTTTATCCAGAATTTGAACAAGCAAAAACACCCGGGGAAGTACTCGTTCCCTTTAACTTCTTCACACATGATTTTATTAAATATTGTTGTTTTGTTGCATTGAGGGGAATGCAAACCTCAAGTGTGGGGAGGTTTTTCACTTGAATTTTATTCCTAATGAATAATTGTTTCTAGCCACTTAGACCATCCACAATGGGGTGATGTGGATGGTCCAATACACTAGCATCCAACCCTTAATACATTGTGGTATTGCCACTTAGATGGTTGGACCAAACTAAGTCTCTATCTGCACCAACCTTCTTTAGTTGCTATAATGGGTCCCATTTTTGTACTTTAATTCATTTTATATTGTTTTGTTATTTATTTAATTCTTAAATTAATGATTGTTTCTTTCAATGCTTGTGTTGTGTGCATGCATGTTTAATTCATTTTGCAACAAAAAAGATTAAAGAAAAAAATATAGTACAATGATGTGGCAAGTATCCAACCTTTAAAAGGTTTAATGGATTGTGAAGAATTGTATAGAAATAAAGGGATGTTGATGTGGCAATGTATTGGGCTCTCAAAAGGCTAATGCATTATGGATGGTCTTATTAGGTCTGTTATTGATCTTGATTTACCAAAAGAACTTTACAAATCCTAATAACGGGTCATGGAATGATAGTTTGCTAGGAATTTTCTTGTCCTCATAAAATTAATTGCTTTATAATGTATTCGTTAAAATTTCTTGAAAGTAATTAAATCTTACCTCTTGCATGAGATGTGTCATTAAATCAACCTCAATGGGTGAATTGCATGACTAGCACACTTGTAGCCCCCACGATTAAAATTGTGAGAAATTTTGAGCCTTAATTGAAAACACTTATCTTTAGTGTTTATACTGCTTGTTGCTATGAGTGTGTCGGTGATTGTAGTTTGCTCTAGAACTTGCCCTAGTGATGCATTTTGAGACCGATGTAAGATCACAGCAATGTGATATAGGTGAGGTCGTATGATGAGGAGATATTCTTAGAATTTAGGATCTTATTTTCTTTTAAAACCATTTATATCGAGTCCACCCTAGGTCGTTAGCACTCATCTTTAGTGCTAAGAAACCCTTAGAAAACTTCCACATACATTCATGATCACTAGGTCATATAGCCTATTTTTGTGTAGTCATTGCCCGAATTATTTATTTCTTAAAATGTTGCCTAGTTTGAATTTTTAATGGATTTCTATTTAAGATGTGACTTAAATCGTTTTAAAAAGGGATTCTAGTGTTAAATTCAGTAATTGAAGTTTCGTTAAATGGAAATTATTTGAATTGTAAAAGTTAAATGATTGAAGTTGAAAGCAATTAAATTTATGAAAGTTAACCAATAAAGCTTAATGTTAAGGATTGGATAATTGTAGTCAACTAAATGGCCTTTGAATTCCTGAACAAGTAGTTCCCGAGGGGTGTTTGACACCTAGCCACTGAAGGCCTTTATCCGGTCTAGGATGGTTGGTCTGAAAGTTCGTTACACAGAATTCATAGAAAGTCATAGAATTCAATTAGTCCAATCAAATGTGTAAATCAATTTGAGTTATTTATGTACAATTGTTGAATATATGTTGATTAAGTGAAAGTGAGGAATAATTCAAATTGATTTGACATGTGAATCCTGAGTTTTATTACTGTTACATTATGAAACGATTAGGCAACATTTCCACTACTTTTTTACTGGTTTTGACAACCATTTTTCACCAATTACTTGTGTCTAACATACCTATTCCATCTTCACCTACATTTGTTACATCACATGTTTAGAATACCTCTTCTGAAATTTCACTTGGTGCTCACGCCAAGACGGTGGAAATTTGATCCTTTTGCAAGCCTATGATAACAGTGCATCACGACTTGACCTGATTGAGTGTTATATCATTTATTTCCTTACCCTGTAGTTTTATAGGTTGAGAGTGAGTGATTATACACTCATCCTTATGTGAGGTGCTAGGTCGTGCATTCAGGCTTGACAATTAATCATCTCAGGTTTCTGTTAATTATATAAATTTTGCTAACATAATTGCTTCGGTGGTTAGTGTTAGTATTATTTTGACAAGCATGGTCTCCAGTTCTGAAAATGCGAGAGGGGAATTTGAAATTGTAAATAATGGTTTCGCTTGAGGACAAGCAAGGTTCAAGTGTGGAGATGTTTGATATCGCTCATTTTGTATATATAAATCCTTCGCGATATCATTGTTTTTGCATTTGTATTTGAGTCAATTTTATGAACTTTCGATACTTATTTGGATTGGAAATTGATCTCAGGTAAAACTTCTGGAATGTCGATATAAGCATGGAATATGGTGAAAGTTTGATGTTGAGACCGATAAATGATTGAAGGATTGAAGTTGAGTCTGAAGTCTGATGTCTGCATGGACCTGGCCTCAAAATCAGCAACAGAGGATATCGTGTTCAACAACAGAGGATCGCGTGTTCAACAACAGAGGATCGCGTGAATAAATCCAGAGGATTACGTGAAGTAGTTCAGGGGATCGCGTGTTATTGTTTTAGGGATCGCGTATGGCATTTGAAGAGTTAATCCACGTGATCGCGTGGATGGTTTTGGTGGTCCGCGTGTGGTTGTAAAAATGAAAAGTACGCGATCGCATGAAATTATGCGATCGCGTGTTTCAGTTCAAAACGTTAACAGAATCTCACTCAAGTTGAACCGCATAGATCACATAATTTTATCATTAACACGCAATCGTGTATGTTTGTTGAGGAAAAATACGCGATCGCGTATCTTGACGGGACATCGTCACCTACTCCGAAGACTTTCTCTGCGCTTAAAAATGAAATTATAATTAAAAAAGAGTGATCAGGGGAGTTGGAAAAAAAGATGGAGAAACTCCATGACTTCATTAAATGCTCACCCATTCTTTGCTCCCCACAAAAATGATGGTAATTCTATTATTTAATTTGATCAATCTCTCTCTCGGTTCCACACTCACCATCATTTTAATAATATCAATTATCATCACCCATCACATTCATCATTTTTTTATTATTATTATATTCATCATCAATAATTCATCCACCAACACCATCATCATATATCGTCGATATCATCATCATTATTGGGGGGACTATTCTTGGGCTCCTTGGAGGGAGAGTCTTTTGACTCTATCTCTATCTCACGGATACAACAAAAAGCAGCAGAAGCATTTTATGTTTTTGGAGTATTTTAATTGTTTGAAGATTGTACATCGTCTTTGGTAGCTTGGTCACGAATAATAATCATCCAGACTTTGTAATCACTCGGTTTGCATTTTTATTCAATATAACTATGTTTCCTTTGATTTCAATAATTATTTATGTTTGTTTGAATATGATTATGAGTGGCAAATTTTCCTAAATACTTGCTTGGATGAAATAGCTAGTGATTAGGGGTGTAATCTTTAGAAGTTTATTGCAAATTAATTTATGTTCATCCGTAAACTTATATATTTGTGCTTGAATAATTTGTTGAGACTTACTGGTAATTACACTTGTAACTATAGCGAACGTTTGCTACTAAGTTAGATTGCTTATCATTTGTATGTCTATGTACGGATGACCCAATGATTGCGGACGCAGATTTGGTATAAGTTAGACAAATAAACATAAACGTATAAGTTGGTGATTATGTCGAACGCCCTTCACTAGGATGAATTGTAAATTAATAATATGACTTTATGTTTAATCGTGAACCTTGTGTATTTGAGCTTTAGTATATTTATCCTAACTTATTTGGTGAATTACTAGTGAATATGGCGAACGTCTTTCATTTAGTAATTTACTATCAATTATTTGTCTATGAGTAATTGAACAAACATTGCGAACGTAGATGATTTGGAATAAGTTAGAAACCTAAGCTCAAATGTATAAGAAGTTAACCATGGCGAACTTCCGTTACTAGATTAAATCATATGGTTAGTAAATCAAAGTTAAGGTTTGTAGGTGATAGCGAACGTTAATCCTATGCTTAATTGAGATTTACAAATGCATTGTATAAACTATTTATAACTACACACCCCGAAAACACTAGTAAAATAATCCAACCAAGTATAGTTTTAATCCCCAAATCTTATAACAATTACATTTGACTCTTCAGAGTTCTCTTGCCTAGTTTTAGATAAAGGTAGTTTTAAGCAACGTGACAACTCGATCACAAAACCCCCAAACATTTACTTTTTAGTACAAATTACTTGCACTTGAAGATAACTCTTGAATTCTCGTTCCTTGTGTTCAAACCTGGACTTATCAAAACTATACTAATACACGATAGGGTCCACTACCCGGTTGTGTAATGGTCTGATTGCGATATTTTCTAGTTCACTTTACAACGATATTTTTAAGACTGGATCTAGCACTATAACACCTATAATTTGAAGTCATTTTTTTTTATCAGAAGCGCAAATCCCCATATTATTAATTTACATGACATAACCCATACATAACAAAAACTAGAGTGTAATAAACCTTATACAGAAACTGGGTGTTATAGGAATTTTCAAAACATAACAC
This sequence comes from Helichrysum umbraculigerum, assembly GCA_949592205.1. Taxonomy (NCBI): domain Eukaryota; kingdom Viridiplantae; phylum Streptophyta; class Magnoliopsida; order Asterales; family Asteraceae; genus Helichrysum; species Helichrysum umbraculigerum. The sequence continues at coordinate 118,421,211 of CATIUR010000003.1, read as the reverse complement.
AACATAAGTTTAAAACATTATCAGAGTACATCGTCGTCAAACATTCTTCCAAATATAACTTCTTGTCCAAAACATATCAAGCATAACCTGCAAGAGTATAGTGGTGGGATTAGCACGAAGCTAAGTGAATAGACAAGCAATCAACAGTCTAACTCAGCTTAACAAATCTGTTTACAACAATTAATCGTAAACACATAATCATCTCAGAGGATCGGTGGTTCTTGAGGAACCCTCATTGCCGCGGTGGTCCTCCAAGTAACACTTATAACCAACTACAGGCCACGCAGTGGTTTTACCGATAACTCATTGCTATCTTCAATCAACATAGAATCCATTCACAACAAATGTTCACAATTCCTATGTTGACTAACCTATAGCAATCAAGTCCAACCATAGTTGACCTCCACATAACATAATGCCCTAAGGCCAAGTCTCACATAATCACATGTGTCAAATCAAATTAACAGTCTATAAACATCATAACCAGGTTTACTCATAGTAACCAAATATGTTACACCAATTTACACTGAGAGTCACAAGTCCACTCACCTGAATATCTCAAGATCCAAACTCAGAGGTCTTATTTTACTAAGTCTTTGGTTGATCTGAAAACACAACATAATACAAATTAGTACTCATTTCATAATTGGAGTATGACTTAATATTAAGTACATAACCATAACCAATAAGTATTACATAGCTTAATCATATACAACACTTATATAATATAAGCATACAACTTAAGCAAATATCATTAGAACCATTAAAGTCTTGATATTAAAATCTAAACATGAATCAGTCTAGCCAGTCGGGTACCCGCCGGATAGGAGGGGGTATCCGCCGGGTAAGCCCAAGCCCAAAACCAAGTCCAGTTCGCGGTAACAATTTACACTATGTCTATCCGCCGGATCGATTTTACCCGCCAGATTACCTATTGAGCAAGTCTACCCGCCGGGTAAAGGTCATCTTCCAGACCTGTGCGATCTGGTCCAAAACCCAGCACCCGATTTTCTTACTAATTTACCAAAAACTCGATTTCAATGGTTTCAAACATCATTAACTACAACAGCAACATCATGTAGCAACACATAACAAGTTTTTAACATTCATTTCCTACAAATCATCAATTAACCTAATTTAAATAAAAATCAAATTTTTTTTAAGAATAACTTACAAATTGCAAGGAATTAGATAGTGATGATGATGATGTTTAGCTCAATTTACAGCTCCAAATTTGGATTTCGATTTGTGTTTATGATTTGATAGTTTTTAGTTTACTTAGGGTTTTTGTTTAAAGTTCAATGAAAATGAAATAACTTTCCTTTTTAGGAAAGTTGATATAGGTCGGCCCAAATTTTAACCGACTCCGTATTCACTTAAAACAATCCTCTTTTCAACCTATTGTCTGGAACCTAAAAACCATTTACGATTCCAACACTTTTATTTTACCGTTAACTATAAAAAGTTAAAACAAATAATAATTTACTAGTCACAATTTTTCAAATTGAGCACAAATTTCCTAACATATTAAATAACAATTTAAAGCTAAGAAAATTACCAGAATACCCTTAGGTCCTTAGGGCGGATGTTACAAGCACATCAGTTAGTTAGCAGGTAGTTAATTAGTTAATTAAAGTAGCTTGTAAATAAATAGTCTTTTGTACGTCATTTGTATTGTAATAGTTTTTGATCAATTAATGAGAAATGCTCTCAATTGTTCTCAATTTGTTCTTAATTGCTTCCGCTTCACAAGGGACATCTGAAATCTGATAGGATAAATATTGTGTAAAGTTTGATATGAGGTTGAGGTTATTTCCATCCTAACGAATAATTGCGAAATTCATACTTCTACAAACGTTGAAGATCTTAGATATCTGTTACCATGAGAAGGATCGATGATGTGTACGACCAACTTTCAGAGGATATATGATTATTCGAAATACTTTCTAGATTCTACAGGGTGTAATAACTTAAATATTTTATTCCAAATAATCCAATTTTGTTTACAAGAAATGAGATAATTTAAATGATTCTCTAATGTACAAAAAGAAATAGATATAAAAAAATACAGACAACCAGTCGAAGACCAAAACAATCCATCAGTTCAAACGTTGAGAGACCGACATGATCAATCGAGTCAAAACCTTTTGACCCACTCCTGATACATAAAAGATGGCAATTTATTGTTGCAAGAATTTGAATTCAGAGATACACCCAATAGTGCTTAGATTTACGTCGAGATAATCACAACTTCTACTGAACCAAGTGATTATTTATAAGTAATTTTTCTATTTAACGCCTGTCACCAGTAGGGATGGCAATGGATCGGATATGGATCGGATGATGCCATATCCACATCCATATCCATTTAAATATTTTCGTCCATATCCATATCCATATCCATTTAATTTCAATTTATCCATATCTATATCCGATGGATTAAACGGGTTAATGGATGTCCGTTGGATATTCAAAAAATGTTTAAAATTTTTCCTAATATGAAATTAAACCAGCAAATATTGTAACAAAAAATTAAATATAACGTAACATACAGAAATCTATTTACAAAAGCATGTAACCATTGTCGTCAATGAAGCATAATTGGTTATAATACCAACTAAACATATATTTTGACAAATGTAATTGTGTTCTCTATGTTTATCGGTTAATCACACATGTTTTGATTGTCATCTATCGTGGATTGTGACTTCACTATATAATTGGAAGCAAACTTGACTCAACGCGATTGATTTATGCATTTCGATTTGCTATTAAAATATAAAATACAAAAAAACCTTCAAATATACATTATATATTTAAAATCTACGACTTTATATATTCAATAATACCTTAATAGTTTATGGTTTATATGTACGTGGATATGTAATGTGTGTGTGTGTGTGTGTGTGTGTGTGTGTGTGTGTGTGTGTGTGTGTGTGTATATATATATGTATTTCGGGTGAAACGGGTGAATCCATGGATCACAATATGTAATCCATATCCGATCCACTAAACATCCATATCCGTATCCATATCCGATATTCATCAATTTAGATCGTCCATATCCATCACAAATGGATTTGGATGGATGGATATCCACCGGGTCGGATGATAATTGCCATGCCTAGTCACCAGCAACGGATTCAGTATTGAACAGGTACTTGACACGCAACATAACATAATCATGTGCAGGATCATATGGGTGATCCTTTGAAGGAATCTCCGATATAGCTAAACTGGTTTGTTGTAGCTATCGACTAAGAACCGTATCATATTTGCAACGTGTGATGAAGAAATAGAATATAGGTATAAAGTAGCAAATCACTTTCCTAACCATTGTACTGATAGGTTTTTTTTTTTTTTTTTTTTTTTTTTTTTTTTTTTCCTTTCAAATAGACATTGTTCTCACCAAAGGATGTCAAATTAATAGTTGATATTATTGTTCTCCACATCCCTTACCCGGCCAAAAAAAAATCACAAAATGCACAAATTTACTTCTTTACGAGTGAAAGGTAACAATTGAGAACTAACGGGGTGAAAATCAAAATGAAAAGAACTCTCAAATGGAATCCCCACAATATTCGTACAATAAGCCGATTTGATTGCACCAAGGCTTTTCAACTTTGTGAGGGTGGGAGAGAGGAAATGAAAGGTTTTATTACAAGTCTTCCTTTTGGATATTGAACAATTTGCTTGATTTAATTTCACCAACAATCCGGTTATTTAGATGTAACTTTGTGCATTTTGTGATTGTTTTGTCAGGTAAAAATGGTTTCGTTTGTACGTCGTTTATGTAAATTCATTGATCAAAGTTAAAGATTATTCTCTACGGATTGAGATCCTCTCAAGTTGTAAAACAACATAATAGGTCATGTTGTTCAATCAAGGATTACACTCTACACACTTGTCATATGCATCATTTAAGTAAAAAGTTCGAACGCAGTTTCATAACTGCTCAAGTTCTTCTGCCTTACTAAACTGCCTAATAACCAAACTACGTGTAACATTCAGTGAGAGTACTGCATAAGTTATAGAAAACCAAGTACTTACATATTGACTGATCAGGACTATTGCCAGATCATCGCTTGAGGTGAATTCTGTAAATGAATCCTCAATTTGTTTGACAGTTGTCTCCCAAACAAATGGAAGATATTATTAAGCACTAAAAGAAAACTTGACAGAAAACAACAGGAATTCTTGATGTTCACTAACATTACTAACTAGTGTAATACCCGGGCGGTGCCCGGGCAAACCTTTTCTACGTTTAGTCTGTCTCGACCTGTCACTCAAATACAACTCGATTGCCCAAACCGACCCATCCACCCATTTTCTAACTATAAATTAGAAATAAGCCACCTTTAATAATTAAGAGCTGAATATAGTTTGACTATGAACACCTTATATTTCATGTTACATATCATTCTTGTAGACCCTTTACATCCAATTAATGTGCTGACTTGTTAACTGGTCATGTTTGATAGTTTTGCATTGTAAGAAATACAGAGTAATATTTTAACACAAGATGGTATTAGACCCTTACTAAAATCGTCTAAATGAAATTGCATATTACCTAAGAGCAATCTATACGTATATAACAATAACAGACATTCAAATTCAAAATTCTGGCACGCACCACTCCGTTTACAAAAGCTGCAAAGTTTAGGACACCAATACACAAATCACAAAATGAAATTAATGTAGCACCAACCAACCGACTCTCCAAAGGCAGCAGAAAGGCATCGGATGTAGAGAATCTAAGTGCAGAGTTTCGCTCTCACAAACCCAAACAATGTCTTACAAAATCTGTCTTAAAGCTTTTATATTCCGAACCACACCCAAGAAATGCAAAACTTGCACAAAATCAATTAAACAGGCACGAACCCAAACAAGCAAATATATAGATTAGTCCTTTCCATTGATCCCACCATAAACAAAAACGCAGCAAGTGAATCATTATAATGGGCACTTATCTATTTTTTGAATCAACCCGCTGCTCCATTCTATTTAGATGAATTTAAGAAATCTATCAATCTGTTATTTAGGATTATAAGAATGTGTGGTCTGTTAGCATATCCTACAGATTTATTAAATATTAATGTTAATGCAATGAAAAGAATATGTAGATACTTCACCAAAAATTGAACAGTCTTGATACTGAAATTCCACCTTCAATTGCTCATTTCAGACTGACTTTCACTTTGACCATGATCAAATCCTTTTTTTTTTTTTTTTTTTTTTTTTTTTGGGTAAAGGGGATACCCCGGTAAATACAGCGAGTTAATATTAACAGCTTTCTTAAAGTGCCAACATTATGCAAAATCAACAGTAAGTATGACCATGATCAAGCAACAAAAAAATTCACTAAAAAGAATGAAGAGTTAAAACTAAATTGCAGTGACAACTGATTATAGAGTTAATTACTATATTAGAACAATTGAGCTCAAAAGTCAATTATAGAGTTGATTATGTGTTAGCCTATAAATTAAATGTCAACTTATCAAGAACCCATAGTTGAAATCTGCAACTCCTAAAGTAGTAGGGGTGACAAAATGGGCGGGTCACATGGACTTTAGCTGAAACATATCCGTGAAAAATTAATAAATAAAAAATAAAAAATCAATAAAATATGGTGGTCAAGGCTACAATATAATCATAATCATCATCTTTTTACTTAAGTACCTAAACATGTTCAGTAGTATGAAAAGATTATTAAGCATCAAATATATAGTAGTTGATATAGTATTTGATGCTATCCATATAGATGTTTATCGAAGACAAGAGATACTATGGACTATTTTGGCCGTTGCCAATTCCAAACTGTTCTGTTTTAATCTCTCAAGTATATGCCATAAAAATATTGCAAATGAACATTGATAGCAAGACTCTGTAAATACTGAATCCCAAAGTTAACGAATAACCATACAAAGCGTAATCAACTGAAATTTACAATAAGCCGATAATTAGTTAACGGAGCAAAATGAGCTCATAAAAAATGGGTAAGGAAATCAGTGACTTCAAACATGACCCTTAAACCATGGGACTATGAACAAAGCCTTAATAACGCAGTACAACATGTAAGGGCTTAATATATAACAATTATAAAAAAACAATTTTTATACATGATAGAAGCATTACCTGTCAATGGTCAGTGGGTTAGGCCATGGAAGGTAGCCTTGACCACCAAGTCCCATAATTGCAGTGTCTATACCCATAACAGCAAAAGTCCTGCAAATACTTAAACTGTATTATCACACAGGCATCAAAGATTTAATTTTGAGAAGAAATGAGCGAAGTATTCACCTATTTTCACCGATTGAATTGTAACTGAGTTTCTACTTCTGGACCAATCGGTGTGCGAACATATAACGCCTAAATTGCCACTCTTTAATTCACATGTGCAACCAATCTAATACGTACTTTAAGTCACAAATAATGCCTAAACAGAGTTTTTAATTCATAAGGATCCCTATTTTTATTAGAAACAACCCTTTGCAAGTGCATTACATAAAAGTAAATGGATGCATATAAACTCCTAAACTGAACAAAACCCCAACCATGTAACAAAATTAAATAAATATCTAGCTATGCAAATAAACAAACCGTATAGCATGAGCAAAATCATATTAAGAAAGAAAGTGGTAGATTATATTTTTAAAGAATAAGATTATGGAAAGATTACTTACCGATTGAAAAAAGTCAGGTAGCAACCGATAAGACGGGACGATACGGTGGTTAATTTTGATTTATGCAAATCATGAATGGGAGGTGCTTATGTAATTGCAAAATTATATGCTTTGCTTAATCGATCAAATCAGAAGAGCAAACATCAAAGTGCACTGACTTTTAATTTTGCAATTACATAAGCACCTCCCATACATAAAGGGTTTTTGACGAAGGAAAAGCGATTCAAAAAGATAACCGTCGGGTAACTTCAAGATGTATAACCGGTGTGACACTTGAAAGGGTTAGGATTAAAAGTCAGTGCACTTTGAACGGATGAGATTTGTGGAGCGGTTGATGTTCTGATTATAACCCGGCAAGTTTTGCGGGCTAGACAATAAAAGTAATTTTATTTTTTTAAGTAAATGAAATAGATTAAAAATATGAACTAATATGATAATATTTAAGGGTATATAAGTTGTAAATATATTTAAAACTATATAAAATGTGATATAAAATTGATTCAAGTAAATGAGATTTATATTAATAGAAATAAAGAATGACTACAAGTAATTGTGAATAACATTTATAATAATCATTCGAAGTTTTGAATGATCCTATGTTTATGAATTCATTGATGGACGAATAAAGCATTAGGTTTATGATGAATGCCGAGGACATGCTATCTAAAGTGTACTTATTGCATGAAGTCTGACAAAATAGTCGTTTATTGCAAGAAGTGTAAGTGTGGATTGCCTCGTGATGCTAATTCGGTCATGGTTGGCATTATGTTGGTCAGTATTGTTGGTTTCTACCCTTGTGAACCCATTCTCTTGCGACCCAATTGATAAACACCACTACTCGATAGTTTGTGTTTACTGGACATTTTATAATGTTGACGTCATGACGTGAAATATGCAGCATGTTCTATACGAGAATGATCTTGATTTAGTGGGGACGTAAGATACGATGCTTTTTAATAGTGTATTTTCTTACGTGATTTATTCCTTTTGTCACCAATTCTTACTATGAGCTGCTAAATTTGATATACTTTCAGGTAACATCACTCGATTGGGTTTTAGAATGTGGCGGACATTAAGATGTCATGGGGTGGAAAGTTTGGATGTTTAACATCTCAAATGAAGGTCTAATCACTAATGGGAGGGTTCATATATGTTGAGCTGTTTGTTGTAGTTTGGGCTAGATTTCAGAGTGTTGATGAATCTAATAATGTAGCTGGCGGTGCATCTAATTTTGCTGCTACTTGTTGGTTTCGTGAGTTTAACATGCGAATATGTGTGTAATCTTAGTTGTATCGTGCATAGTATCAGATGACCCTCCTAAACATGTATTTTGTCTCACCAACTTCCAAGTACATTGTGTTTATATTTGGTATCTCAAGAGCAACCAAAGAGTATTATAAATGAAGTTGTAGAATCCCCGATTTCAATGGTTTTTTTATCTAAACATTTTTAGTGTTCATTTGGTATATGGATTGAGATGGTTTTGATCTAAACTTTCGATTTTTAGTGCAATTCCAAGACTCACTGCAATATCTTTGTTAGAAATGTGGACTTGTGTGTTCAACTTGGGATTATATATTCATGCATTGATATGCATAGTCTCCAAAGATATAAATTAAGTTTATGCTTATAAAAGAAATAATTTCAATATTATGATGCATTGATGCGAATTCTCAAATTTTCACAATAATTAATTTGTACGTTAACCAAAAGAATTAAAAATGATTTTTCACATACCCCGAGCACCGCCCGGGTGTTATTATGTGTTATTCACTTATTTGTTTGTGAAAGAAGTATTGTGATTACTTGTTTTAATAATATTAGTGAAAAACAGTTAAAGAAAGGAAGAAAGGAAATACATTGAAATTGCCTTTTAACTAAGAAGCTTTTGGAACCAATTCTGTTTTGAATACTATGAATCTATGATCCACACAAGTACAATTGTTTGTTAATTCATAAAATTTAGCAAAAACAAAAACGTGCATACATATTCCAAATGTGTTATGATATTTATGCGCAATGTCGCATGTCAAAAATCCACTATAATGCTCAAAAGTGGAGACAAGTTTTAAAATCATTTTTTATTCCTAAAGTAAACTACTATTAGCATAATAAAAGTATTGCTGATTATGTTTAAGACATTATTTGTTCGTAAACAATGGGGGAAAAAAGAGTTCGTGTCAACTTAACCCAACATGTCCCACTTTGAACCCGTTTCAAGAGTAATCTTTTTCGGCACGAGTCAGTTTTGACTCATTACACAAGCACCCATTTTCCAAGCTCTAGTAAATAAGGTGGAAAAATGGGAACATCGATAGGGGTGGGTAATGGGTCAAAACGGGTAACGTTGAAGAGGAAACATTAGTGCAAGTCAAAACGGGTGGTTGGGTCGACCCGTACCAACCTTTCCAATTTACTTATTAGTGTCAAGTTGACATAAATTACACACAATATTATTAGGATACGTTATGCATTACAAGAGTTACAACAATACATTTAGACGACTTCCAACTCGCTTGGCCAATTTTCCTTTTAAGCGACTGTTTTTTACGTGTTCAACTCGACAGAGAATTAAGAGATTTAAAAAATTTTACTGTAATAAAGCCATAAATAGGTTGACGTCACATGTAACAATATTTCATATATTAAAACCTGTGGGAAAATATATACTCAAGGATTCGTATTATGTGACACTTCATAGGAAGAGTAGCTCAATTAGAATCACAAACTTACAAAGTCTCTGAATTTTCTCGAGCATAGAATTTTTCTTCATAACACCTCTCTTTCCATTCAGGTACTTCAAAATCTATACAAATATATAAATGGATGGGTTGATGTATATGTATGTATACATGGTAACAATGTAAATTAAAATAAGCTAACCTTCACTTCGGTTTGTCTGAGTTAAATACATCAGATTTTTCACGCATGTCCCCTTCAATTTAGTTTTCAATTCTTCTTTGCCATCAATGATCTGAAACATACATAATTCGGAATATGATAAAAGCAAGACCACACAGCACAATAATATCAATTACGAAATCCCTCTGTCAAGTGTCAAGTGTCAACCATAAATCTCTTTCAAGATTGCTCTCACCTTCAAGAAACACGTACAACAGATCGAGACTAAATTTCATAGGTACTAATAATTGGAGTTCTTGAAGAAAACCCATGAACATTTAATCGTTTCTTCTTCTCATTCTAAACAATATAAAATTTAATTAAAACAACCGTTCTACAAACCTGCAGAGCTAAGATATGACTGAACGAATCTTCATCACTCATCAAAATCTGAATTTGTCTGTAAAACAGTGGCATTGGCGCATGATTAGCATTTTTGCATTATCTATGGTCCATACATACACATACACACAGTATTAGCGACATATCATATCATATAATATATTAATTAAGGGATGAATTTCACAAAATATGTTTTGCAACCACCACTAATAAATTACCTGTTTTAAGTTTTAACGCCCATTCCTATCCAATCTGTCCATTTTCAAGCTCTTGGGTCATCAAGTTTATAAACAGAGTTCAAAAATCAATTAGTGGCTACAAAAATTAACGTAAGTAGTACGATAGTGTTGGAAAAAATCTTTAAAATATTATATAATAAACCAAAAGCAATATCTATGATTGGAACCATTACCCACTTTACCATTGAAAGAGTTGATCCGGTAAAAAAAAAGTTAGGAAACGGGTCAAAAGCCACCTTGAGTGTATTTTTTGATGCATAAAACCTCCTATAGCATTCTATGCAAACAAAGAATAGATTTCTACTGAAATACTATAAGTTTTCTAATCATATTTAACGAACTAACATCAATCTTTTCTAAAAATCTTGGACAAAAATGTGTAACGACGACCCAATTTGGTCCCTTTTGACTAAACCCATTACCCAACCAGCTTGACCTGTTTATTCTCTATCTATTATCGAATGTAATACAGAATCCGAGCTGTGCCTGACTAACAGCCCTGGCCTTGCGGTTACTCAAAATGAGTCTTGATTGTTCTTCGTCCACTTCCACAAACTTTGAATGGATTTCCTGCTCAAGAAGCTCTTCTGCACTTGAAATCCGAGAATTATTATAAACATCATATTTGCATATATAGTTATAGTATATCATGACAAGGACATCTTTATTGATTGCCACTCCATCTAAATTTTTCTTGATGGTTTGATTCGCGTCTTACTAATTTGTGCATACTAATATCTCTTCATTATTATACAGTTATATCAATACCATCATCCATATTTATAAGAATATCTAGGATGAAAATATACCAATGCTCTGGAGACCTTCAAGCCAGTATCCCATGGATGCTAATTAAACAGCATCTTAGCTTCAGGATTCACATAAAAGAAACATTGACTAAGAAACATCGACTAAGAAACAGAAGATTTATCCTTACCTAACAACATAAAGAATATAACCAATAAATCAAAATCAGAAGGAACAACATGTCAGAATGGAGACACGAATGAGAATCACTACAAACTCGAAAGTCAAATAACCTTCATAATGACAGAAAAAATAAGAACTAAAATGAGCAATTAAACATAAAATTACAATCTTTAACTAATTATAAAGACCAAAGACTTACGTGCCCATACATGCTAAACATAGAAGCAGGGCGTTATTCATTGACCTAGAAAAATGGGGGGAAAACGTTATATGGGTAAAAATCATAGGTTTGATTAATTATAGGAAGTAAATGAGAATAAAGATTCTTACTTACTCGCATTATAATCAAGGTCAGAAACAGACTCGGTTCTCTTAATGCTATTTTTCTTTGAGCTCTAAAAAAATCCTCCCATTTAATTGTCTCTGGCCCTAGCTATAGTTATTTCTCCTCTGACAAGACTAAATGAAGAAAAAAAATGATAGTTTCAAGTATAGTAGTTGTAATACTTAAGACACCATTTGTCAAAGCCCATTCATAAAAGTCTGTCTGGATATATTATTTCTTTGGTCCATCTAAATAATTTTCAAGATACCTACAGAATAACACAAAAATAAAAAATGAATCAATAAAATTAAATGTGTCCATGAAAACACTGGAATACCTCTTTGATCTATTAGTGCACCATCAACATGTTATAGTGGTACATGATTCTTCATACTCTGTCTGCAAGGTATGTTCAGAACTGATTTTACCGATTAACCATCAATCTGTTAGACGTAAATAAGCACAACAATTGATAAACGACACACATCGAACCGCACCATGAGACTGAATAGATGATACATTGACATATTAAATTGCGTGCTTATTCAAAACAGAATTTGATCATACCATAATATTGTTGTAACAAACCACTTCAACAGAGAATCCTTAAAAAGCTTTTTGTGAGCTTTAACAAACCTAATATTGTACATTTCTGTAAGAAACCAAAACATACGAAATTAGTTATTATTAGTGGAACTAAATAGCAGCAAAAGAATCTTTTATACTTATTTAAGTATACACACACAAATATGTTCATAATATGCTACATGGTACTAACTTGGCTCTATCTAGACACAAACTGCTACATTATTTATAAAAACTCTTTTATATTAAAGAGTTATATATGGCACATAACCAAAAAGATGCAAAACCCTTTTCATCAATGTTTTGAATTGATTAATGGTACGGGGGTTAGGAGTACCCTCCAAATTACCCTTTAAAGTACATACATTATTAAAGTATATTTAGGTAATCACGGTACAATACATATGAGACTGAAAAAAACACAAATCGCCAAAATATCTCATTGAAACATCTTTTCGAACTCCGAACGGGCATATACATCTATCCAATAGAATCACTTGTAGTCTTCCAAAAAATCGAACTCCTAACGGGCATATACATCTATCAAATAGAATCACTTATAGTCTTCCAAAAATACATGCCTTAACAGATGGGATGTAATTCACCAACATTGTTATCAATCACGTTAAGAATCTAAAATGCTTCAAAATTCACCAAAATTTTTAACTTCGCTTTTAAATAGCGAAAGGTTACGCGCTTGTCACTTAGCAAAAAATTAAACCAGCAATAATTTATTCTTTCATGAATGCATAAGCTTTCGATTATATCGCTAGTGAGGATAGGAGCGATTGGATGAAATGAATTTCAGAATTAGAATTGCATTAATTTGTTCAATTTTGGGTTTTAGATGCTACAAGACGATCGATTTGAACCCAAAATCAAAACTGATTATCATGAAAAACATTGAACTAAAAGCAAAATTAAAGAAATAGCTGATTGATTAATGGATGAATCAAGTAAAGTTTGAAACGTATGAAACTATGAATCAACAAAGGAAACAGATCGAAGGTATTACCGAAAGAATGTCAATTTGCTAGGGTTGAGGATGTACGTGATAATAGGCGTTTCAGATTGGTGGACATGTCTGCTCAAAGAAAAATTAAAAAAAACTTGCGAACATATAAAAATTAAGTACGGATAATTAACCCTCCCCTTCAAGGCAATTTTGCAAGCATCCACCACCAATATACAATATGCATTAATTGTATCAATACAGACATTTTTCAGTAGATGATCACGGTCATAAAAACTGTATGTATTGCTGTCTGAACATGAACATATGTAAAATCTAACCTGATAATCTTAAGCATAAGATATACGAAGAATATGGTGTCTTGTTGTTTGAGGTTTCAATCGCAATTGACAATTTTTGGCCGATCATGTAATCATATGTACTATTTCCTGCATTTGGTTTCCTACAACAGCTACATACCCTGTGATCATACATACATATTATCTGAATATTTCAGTCATTTGTTTCATAGCAAATCAACAACACATGTGAACACAAATAGCAGCAGACCATTAACATTACCTATGAGAGTGGTTGCCAAAAGTTCCCAACAATCTAGTCGAATGAAATCGAGCTGCAAGTACAGAAGACTGATTGCACAAACTAAAATCAAAGATCTTGGTTTAAGAATTAGCATACCATAAAACACCGAACATCACTATGAACAACTTAAGGCTGATCCTTTTCATGTAGATACTGTAGAGATCGTTTTGCACCACAAGCAATTTTAACACTTTGAGACAAACTGAGAACGGGATGAGGTTCTATTACATTCATTAATAAGAATGTCATCACAATAACAAAAAATTAAACTTCCCATTACAAAAGTGTATCAATTCAATTGTATATAAATGTAAATACCCTAACCTTTTGAATCCTCATCGCACACCATCCTACGTGACTGGAAGTTATTTTCTGATCTGAGTTCCTTTAGCCATTAATAATAAAAAATATTAATAACCATATGTTAGAAGACATTATACCCTAAAAATCAAAAAAATTAAGAGTTCAGCTATATACATACAGGTCAATCGAGTCAATTCAGCATGAGCCAACCACGTGTACATTCAATCCCCGCCAGTTGGGATTTTCTTCAAATCACCAATACAAACCACGCATTGAGTTCCATTTCCATAAGGGTACACATTTGTATACGCCATACAACTCCAAATTTTCAAACATTTCCCTTCACATACATGGGCGATGTAATTTTCGTTGAAATCTCACTGGTCCCTTGTTAGAGCTCGTGATCCACCAACCCCTGTTAACAAACATAACCCACTCAATTCCACATAAAAAATGTATATTTTTCATTAAACTTATTAAAATTTGAAGCACATTTAGAAGGTTACGATTGATTATATTGAACAAAGAATGTAAATAGGGTTTCATGATTCATTAGTCAGATAGAACACCAAAAGTTAAATCTTCATAATAGTCTTTGATACACAAATATTGTTCCTTTAAGCTAGAACACCAAAAGTTCCATCTTCATTATTGTCTTTCATTGAAACACAAGCTTCAAACTCTCTTTTGCATTTTATCAAACACCTAGAATGCATACATAATAGTCTTTGATTGAAACACAAGCTTGAAACTCTCTTTTGCATTTTATCAAACACCTAGAATGCATAAATTATATATGTATAGATCACATTCCAACAACTACTCATGTAACTTTAATCAAATAAGATCAGAAAACTTCAATGATCAACATTAAACTTAAACTCCCAATTGATTATTCATCGTGTCAATTACCAATTACCATTGTCAACTTCAAATCGTGGGTTTGTAAGATCGTACAAATTGTATACCAAAATTAACAACATAATCTGTAGTAACAACATAATCTGTAGTAAAGTTAGGATATTGATGAACAAAATCAGAATGTTATTCACAAAATCGGAATGTTTTTGTTTTCATAGTATTTTATATATTACATTTGATAAGAATTGATTTTAACTAAATAAAGAATGAATTACCGTAAATGTTGAGGCTCGTGGTGGTGTGGTGATGATGGTCTGGTTTCATATTATTGTGGGAATTGGTCGGAAGAAGAAGAAGAAGAAGAAGAAGAAGAAGGAGGGAGAAGGAAGCAGGAAGCAGGAAGCAGGAAACATAATCTTTTATTTTTAAATTACAATTTCTAATCTTATAATAAAAAAAAATGTTTTTTTAGTTTATTACGGGTTTTTTTTGTTTTCTAAAATTAACCTAAATTAAATTAAATTAATTAATTTTTAATATGTAAGAAAGGACAATTATGACTTTTGAGAAATACACATTTACTATTTAGGTTGTCATTTACATAGGAGACTATCAATGGTTTTAATTAAAAATGGTTAATCAATAGAGGGTTAGGATTAGATTAGATTTTCCTAAATTAAAAATGACAACCTAATATACACGCTACTTTATTATATTAATACAAAAGTGTATATTATACTGTGTATTTTAGTGGATAATGTTAGAGTTAAATATTTTGGGTTTATTATTTCGTTATGCATTAAAATTTACATTTTTTACTATTGTATAATTCAAACTTTGAAAACTTTTATTGTATGTATTGAACTTGTAAATATGATCTATAATATGTAAAAATTCCTTTTTGAGTAAGACCCAGCAATTAAATGTGAAAAATGTCTTTGAACGATTAAATGTTCACATGTATTAACGTGACGTCAATTAATTTTAATTTGTTTCACTCGATATTGGAACATAGTTTCAAGTGTTCTTAGAACGTTCCCGAATGTATCACATATTCACCAAGTGTTAGGACTATTTATGACACCATGTTTTACTTTTTAACATAGTGAACATCTAAAGGACACAAGGACACAACCTATGTTCCAATTATGAGTGAAACAAATAAAAAAATCAAAGCCCACTTCTCAAACTTCTTCCATCCTACCAATTATAATTCCAGTCAAACAAAATAAAAATAGTTACTTAGCTGTATTTGGACTTTGAAGTGCCTAGATCGTTTCTCATTTGATTAGGTTGAAACTCACTTTTACTTTTCAATGAAAACAGGATCGGGGTAATCATTGTAGCCAATGTCGGTGACACACTGTTCTAATTATTGTCACTTAATCACTCAAGTAAAGCTTATTTACGACATGTACACTATGCATCCAATTTGGGTTATCATTCACCGCATAAGGTGTGTCCAAAAAACACTTGTAACCGTAAACTATAGTTCAAACTGCAACATTTTCCTGTTTTTTTTTTTCCGTAAAGGGGACAACCCCCGGGCAATACATTTTATTGAAACAACGGAAAAAGGAAAATACAAGAATTAAGCTAAGCATGCCAAGCTACTTACATTTTTGTCTCCCAAGAACATACTTGGGTAACATTCTTAAATTTATTATATTGAATTAGACTATACATATTACTGTTATCCAACCCATCATTCCATTCAATTGATCCAATCTGTTGACCAAGATTACCAAAAGTTCAATGATCCATTGCTATATAATAATCATTTCTAGAACCCACCATTATCAAAAACCCAAGCCATTATATTTTGGATATCCACATCCAATGAGGCCATTGCATTATATGCCTTTGAGAAGATAGCTTGCAGTTGTCTGAAAATCCTAGATCATCATTTATACCATATTCTGAAAGGTATCAGTGTCAAGAAAATTATACATCAAGATAATATATATATATATATAGCTAAATAACAATATGCTGGAATGTATATCAAGGTTGAGTATGGTTAAAAACTATCATAAACCATATAAAAAGATTAACTAAACAGCAGAACACTAACAAAACATTCATTAACCAAATTAACGTTACTATGGTTTCCTAGCGATAAGTTTAGCGTCTTGAACATGAACACATCAACAATACTTAACGACTTTGTCCTGTAAAGTGAAATACATGGCAAAACGCTAATCGTGGAGGTGTGATTGAAAGTAAACTTTCGAAGCTAATTTTAGTTAATTTTCCTATTTTTATCCAATTGACCTATATTGTGATCATAAAAACAAAAAAAAAAAAGTGATAACTTGATTTAGGAGATGGTACGTGTTCTGAATTTTACTTTTGGGCGATTTTCGAATCGTTCAAACTGCTTCCAATTTAGCTATTTAATCAAAGTTCACCTAGTTGACCCGTTAGAGATATGGAACCATTAACCAATGGTCAGATTCTTAGTTGTGAGGTGTACTAACGAATGTTTTCGCTATAAATTAAGTCATAGGATGATTCTAAAACTACTTGAAGTAAAATAAACTTAACATACCTTTCCAATTTGCTGATCTTTCTTCCTAAGGAGTGCTGAATATTCCATCGCTGCGAGTGCTCTTAGCTCATTTTCCAACCTAGCCAATTCTTTTTGTAAATGATTCACCAAGACCTTATCGGAAATAACCACATTAACTTGTGTATTTGTTGTCACTTCCTTTGAACAGCTAGCAAATAAAAGCGTACTTTTAGATTGGTCAACACGCTCTTGAGCTGCACGTAAGGTACATATAATTGCAGTTCGTACATTTCCTCCTAATCAAGGCTACAATATGCGTGTCAGCTTTGAGTCACGGTAATTTACAATATGCTTTAGTAGTGAAAGTCTTTACCACAGTACGTCCTTCCGTCCTAGATGTTTATCGGAGTCATGCTATAATCTTTTAATTTTCATTAGTATCTGAAACATAAACACACATTTATATCATCAAACAATATAATATATTCGATCTATATCGCAGTTGACATACACGAGCACAATGTTCTGCCTGCAAGCACTCTAATTGTTGGCGCATCTTTAGCATATCAATCGGCAGAACTTATTTCTAGCAAACAACGTACTTTGAAATAGGAGCAGACAATGTGTTCGTGCATACACCAGTTAAGTATCAAATGAAACAGTTGTGTGCGGTATCAGAGCAGAAAGTTCACCGTCCAGACACTGGAAAAAGTAGGGTCCGGACACGAGATCGTCAACGAAAATATAATATGAGGTGGCAACAAGACCAACTTATATACAATTAGGTCAAATTCGAGTTACGATTTACATCTAACATGTCAAACATCACCGCTCAAAGCATTATTAATGCATTGAATCTTATACTGTAGATTAATTTATTTAAAAAAACCAAACATATTAATTATAAATTTGGAGTAAGGATGCTCAGAACTAAGAACTAAATTCCATCAATCATGAGAAATAATAACACGTATGAGATAATCATTCCAATTTCCAATAAAACCATAAAACGTATGGCATAAGCATAAGATCTATGTTCATAAATCTTCAAATTTTGTTAACTCCATATCCATCACAATCTACTATGAACTACCACAAACACCCAAAAACTTATAAATCAAATTATATACTAACCAAATCAAACACTATAACCTTAATAAAAAAATTCACCAAATAATTACGGAATAAGTTTTAGCACATACAACAAACACACATGAATAATTGTGTTTGTTCAAGCACAAAAATCGAATTCATCAAAACCTTCTGTGAATGATGAGGATGTTTTTGAGTCTTTCTACGCCACCATCTCGAGAGACAATCGATATTAGATTGGGAATACACACGTTTAAGCATGATAACTGATCCACTAAACCCTTATTTCAAATAAAATCAGTTCTGACAATAATTGAAAAAGACATTGACAATAATCTTTAATTGAAAAGATGAATACCTGTATTGATTAACGGCAAGAATTACGGAAGAATTGGTTGGTGATCTTTGCGAATGAAGAAAGAGAGAAACGAATTATTTTTATCACGATCGCTACCATATAAAATTATACGTACTAGGAGATTTGCATACAATGTTATTGATTGATATAAAACCCTAATATTAGTATAGGTCGACAAATATGGATACTAACATCATGATTTGTAATTTTGTATAGTAATACTTACAATAAATTAAAACCTTTTCTAATAATTAAATTAAATTTGGAATATTTAAAGATGGGCAATAAAGACTTTTGTAGAAGGCTAATTCACTATTTAGGTTGTCATTTAGGATAAAGATTATCAATGGTTTAAATTTAAAATGCTTAATTAATGAATGGTTAGGATTAGATTAAGATGAGCTAAATTAATAATGACAACCTAATATACACTCTATTATAATATATTAACTAGATAGTTTACCGAGTTACCAAAAATCTTACTCGTGGTTATAGCTTATTAGCAATTACAAATTTTGACATAAAATGTGGTTATGATAAGAACCATCATGTCATGAACCAAGTTAGGAGCAGGGCAAGTAAAGTTTGGCTTACAACCATTTTGTGCAAGTAGCTTTCATCAGTGGCGGATCCAGAAATATAAGCTATGGGGGGCCGAAAATTATTACCTTAAAATTTCGATAGTAAAAAAGTCCATAATTAATAAACACCTTATAAGGAACATTAACGTACACGCAATATTAACCCAAAAAAAAGACTAAACAGCATAAATGTAAATTTATAAACACAAGATCCTGATTTTTCTATTTGGGCTTGGGGGCCTATTCACAAAAACAACCATGGGCTGTTAGAAAATTGTTAAACTATCCATTAAAATATAGTGCTAAATGTTGGGCCATGGGAGGCCCGGGAACCCCCTATTTGGTCATTGTATCCGCCCCTGGCTTTCATGTGTTAGGCGTGCAAACCGAATTCGGTTTTTTAAAAAAACCGCACGAAAAACCGAAACCGGTTTTTATAGAAACCGTTTTTTTAAAAACCGAAACCGATTTTGGATAACCTAACCGGTTTGACCGGTTTTAGCCTTGGACGAAAATCGGTTTTTTACCGGTTTTAAAACCGGTTTTAACCGGTTATTTTGAAAAACCGGTTTTAACCGGTTTTTTTCGAAAAAATGCCAAAAAACGAAAATAGCCGTTAGAGGAGCGGGGGTTCGAATTTTATGGCCGTTTTTTGAAGTTTTGGGGGTGTTTTTGCCCCCTCACTCACCCTATAAATACTAGTTGTTGTTTTAGCTTCAAATCACACCATTTTCTATCATATTCCCTCATATTCTATCATATTCTCAATATTCTATATATACACTTTTATTTTCCGAAATGGAAAATACATTTTCTCAAGCTTCCGGTTCCGTTGCTAGCAATGCACGAAAGAAAGTTTACACAAATGAAGATGTCGTGCTTGTTAAAAAAAACGACCCGGAACCAAGAAATATGGGTGAATTATGATTTGTGCATTATGAATGATGGGGCGAGTAAGGCTCGTTGCAAGAGATGTGGGCACTTTTATAACGCCTCATCAAACTCCACATTACGAGCTCACATGACCACGGCTTGTAAATCGGTTAGTCAAGATCCATCACAAGCGACACTTGGTTCGGATGGTGGGGTTTTTATATACGACAATGATGCGCTTCGAGAAGATTTTACAAAGTTTGTCATCCAAGAGGCGCTTCCATTCAACCACTTCGACAACCAACGACTTACGGGTATCATCAAAAAGAGACTACAACCGCGATACCAACAAGTAAGTCGTACTACCCTAAGAAACGATGCTTTTAAATTATGGAAAAATGCTAAAAAGGATATAATTGATGGTTTTCTAAACTATAAACATGGCGTTTCTATTACTTGTGATGTTTGGACCGCACCACATGGTACGGCAAATTCTTATTTAGCCGTTACGGCCCATTGGTTTCATCCCGAGTCTTGGTTATTGATGAAACATACTATTGCTTTTAAATTGTTTGGTTATCCGCATACGGGATGTAACTTGCGAAAAATTTTAAATGACACTTTAATTGAATATAATCTAGACGATAAAGTTTTTACAATTTCACTAGATAATGCGTCAAACAATACGAGAGCAATGAATTTACTAAAATTACGTTTAAAACCAATTTTAAATGGCGCTTTTTTTCATTCTCGTTGTGTTGCTCATATTATAAATTTGGCCGTACAAGCGGCATTAAAAATATGTGATAATTTACGTCAAAAATTTAAGAGTTTATTAGTAACTATATATAGTTCTAGTAACGAACGTCAAGCTAATTATAGACGTTTTCGTGTACAATGTGGTGAAACTCCCCTAGGACCATGCTATGATAATAATACTAGGTGGAATTCTACTCACGATATGTTTGAAAATATTTTAAGACAACGTGAAACTTTAAATGCTTTTAATACGTTGCTAGTTGATAGAAATAAATCCGTAGCTATAACCGATTATGAATGGGATCAACTTTATGATTTAACTTCTTTTTTAGTAGTTTTTAAAGATGCTACTACTATCCTTTCGGATGTATATTACCCAACTAGCTCCTTAGTTCTAAACCAAGTTTTTATAATGACCGAAAAATTAAAAGAATTTGAACTTTCGTCATATCCAATGTTTAGAAAAATGGTTAGAGTTATAAAAAAGAAATTTATAAAATATTTTGGTAACATGCCTTTGGTTTTTACTTGTGCCGCCGCACTAAATCCAACTATAAATGTTGGCGGCGTACAACGTATACTCACAACAATTTTGGAAAATTTGGACTTAAACTTAACCGACGACCCGAACTATATTCCAAATGAAATTACTCGATTTGAAAATGGTTTTACACAATTATTTGAGATTTATGCGTCAAAAATTAGTTACCAACCAAATCCAATTGTTGACTCCATGCGGGCGGGAACATCTCGAGCATCATCTAGTGACATAAGCGTAAACCTTTATAATGCTTTACTTGAAGACGCTTCAAAGCGTCAACGAACATCGGCTCCAACAAGCGAGTTGGGACACTATAAGTCTACAAACTTTTTAACCACTTTAAGTGTTGACCAATTTCGTAATTTTGACATTTTGAGTTGGTGGAAAGAAAGAGATGTACAATTTCCAATTCTATCCGCTATGGCTCGGGATTTATTAGCCGTCCAAGCTTCGACTGTAGCTTCCGAATCGGCTTTTTCTACTAGCGGTAGAATCATATCGGAAAGAAGGTCAAGACTAACCGCTGAATCCGTGGAAGTATGTGTATGTTTGAAAGATTACTTGGATGGGGTAGATAGGATACAAAATGTAACAACGTTGGAAGGCCCACTATTAGGTAATGTTGAAGATATTATCCAAGATGAAGAAGTCGCATTAGGGATATCACCTCCAACGACCGAATTAGATGAAGGTGAATTTGAAGAACTTGAAGTTGAATCCGTGGATGAGGATGCAGTTTGGGATGACATAGTCACATAAGTAGTTAAGTGTATCCGGGTGATAGCCATGCCGAAGCTCGATATACTTTACTACACGATTACATTTTCGGGTGATGGCCATGCCGAAGCTCGAAATGTATTTGTATTTTATATTTTTAGTTGTAATTGTATCATTCAAATAAAAGTTATGTTTGTATTTTATATTTTTAGTTGTAATTGAATTACGTGTTTGAATTTTATAGACTTTTTAGATAAAAGTTATGTTTGTATATTTTATTTTCATTTGTATTATTTAAATTTTGTTATACAATTATACCGAATTCGAATCCGGAAAAAAACCGAAAAAAAATAACCGATTAAAACCGGGTCAAAACCGAAAAAAACCGATTCCGAACATTTAAAACCGAAAAAAACCGATTCCAAAAAACCGAAACCGAAAAAAACCGAAACCGATAAAAAACCGGTTTTTTAAAAACCGGTTTTTAAAAAACCGAAAACCGAAAAAAACCGATTTTTTCGCACGTCTACGTGTGTATGTTATTCATGGTTTCACAATACAAGATTTGAAATAATTAGCAATCACTATAGAAAACTAGTGGTTCTGTCCCAACATGCAGATTGGTGCTCTCACTACCTAATGTGTATGTCTTAACGCACCATCAGATAATTCCTAAATAAGTTTAAGCTGCTAATGATGCCATACATTTTTCTCTTGCTACAAGACGTATGTTACGAAAACCTAAATCATTTAACTTTAAACAAATGACAATGCATAATAATAATTGTGTACCACTGCACTGTAAAGGGTGATGATAAATCCATCATTATTTTTGATAAATCCACTACCATTGTGCATTATTAGTTTGTACAGTACAATACTGTAATGCGTATTCCTGATGGATCTATCAAATGTAGAAGTAGAAATATCATCACCCAAAACAAATATGTTTGAGAAAATTATACCGACGTCGTTATGGTTTATCTCAAATTACACTGCTAGTCCTTTATGATGTTTGATTACAAAGATAGTTTTTTATTCGGAAGCTTGTAACACTGATGGTCATTTATCTAACTGGCCGTTAAAAACGTCAGTTAAAGGACTAACAGTGAAAAGCATAATTTGCTTGGTTGTTTGCGATTAAATATCTACACACCATATACATACACACACATCCGTCTCCGTTATTGTTCCCTGACGTCCATCATTACAGCGGTTTGTCGTTTCTCCCTGGACCCTTGTCACCGCCGCTACGGGACCACCGTCCTCAATTCCTCATCACCAAATCTCAATGTTCCAACCATCATCTCTGGTATGTGTTATATTGGGTTTAAAAGCTCTTCATTCTTTTAATTTTTTTCTAGATCTAGACATGTGGTCTTAAAAAAAACATGTTAAAGAAAGTTTTTGGTCTTGAATACGTGTTTAAATGGGAATAAAGTGGTGTTTTTGTTTTTAGTGAGTTTTTTTACTAGTAATATGGGGATAATGGTGGTCTGGTAGATGTGTGTAGGGATGAGCAAAAAAACCGAAATACCGAAACCGAACCGGTACCGAACCGGACCGGTACCGAACCAGTACTGACCGTTACAAATGGTACGGTATTCAGTTTTTGATTTGGGGCCAAAAAAAACCCGGTACCAACCGGTCGGTACCGGTTCGGTACCGGTTGGTACCATGCACACCAAAATACCTGAACCGAACCGGAACCGCACCGGACCGGTACCGAACCGGTACCAACCGATACAAATGGTACGGTATTCGGTTTTTGATTTGGGACAAAAAAAAAATCGGTACCAACCGGTCGGTACCGGTATGGTACCAAGCTCACCCCTAGATGTGTGTATGTAGGAAAAAAATATTATCTCCATATTACTAGGAAAAAATTCACAAAAATCAAAAACACCACTTTTATCTCATATAAACACATATTCAAACCCCAAAAAACTTTCTTTAACATTTTAAATTTTCAAGACCACATTTTTTGATCTAGAAAGAAATTAAAAGAATGAAGAGTCTTTAAACCCAATATAACACACACCGGAGAGGATGGTTGGAACATTGGGATTCGGTGGTGAGGAGGGTGGTCCGGTAACGGCGTTGACAAGGGTCTAGGGAGAACGACAACAACTGTAATGGTGAACGCCATGGGGAAATAACGGTGACGGCGGTGTGTGTGTGTGTGTATGTATGTATAGGTATGTGTGTATGTATATGGTGTGTATATATTTAATCACAAACAACCAAGCAAATTATGTTTTTCATCGTTAGTCATTTAACTAACATTTTTAACGGTCATTTAGCTAAAGGACCGTCAGCGTTACAAGTTTCGAAATAAAGGACTTTCTTTGAAATTAAACATCTTAAAGGACTAACTGTGTAATTTGAGGTAAATCATAAGGACCATATGTGTAATTTTCTCAATATCTTTAATTTAGATTAAATCTTTAAATATTGAGCCATTCCAAACGAAAGATATATAACAATTCAAAATGTATTTTGGCCTCTAAACGAACCAAACAAAAATAGAAAAATGATTAGCAGAACTAAACTAGTAGCCTAAATATAGGCCTAATACTTTGATTGGTAGATGTGAAAATCGATTAGGTGAGATTAACCGAGAGAAAGGATTAAACCAATCTGAAAATTTTGTTCCAATTTTAAGTCTACTTAAGTAGGCCTATTTAGTATTACTCAACTCATATTTTTCTATATAATGATATTCATATTAGGGATATTCTTTAAAATTTGACTTTGTAATTAAACTTGTAGTGATGCACTAATTTATTTATTCATTCATTTACGTTTGTTTATGTTCATAAACAAACTTTTTTTTTTAATGAACGAACATGAACAAAAAAAATTGTTCATTTATCCATTCACGTTCCTTCATCTGTTAGGCAAAACCTTAATGAACAAAGACATGTTCGTTTCTTTGTAATACATGTATAGGTCTATTTGTGTTAGTATCTCTTCATTTTTTATTTTTATATTTCTTTCTTATTGATGAAAATATACATATACTACGGGATGACTTTATTTTCCTTTTAACTTTTCTGGAGACATGTATGTCTAAACCCAAAACAGTCAAATACACAAAAGGAAGAAATAAACGGTTAATGAACTAGCATAACATGAAATATGCATTGATTTTATGGGAAAATAATCCGTAATGTTGAACCGCACGATTTGAAAGGTAATATTAGTGTTAATATAGGGGTCATTCGTGTAAATATAAAAAAGTTGAAGGATCAAAATGTAAAATATTTGTTTTGTGATTGGTCAACATTACAATTGAATTGTAATGTCAACATTACAATTGAATTGTAATGTCAACATTACAAATGATATCCCCTTTATTTATGCATTTGATTATGTTCATTTGTTTTCGGTTAGCAGGAGCAAAGACAAAGGGGGACTAAATGGTACTCGGAGCCCCTCAACAGCTCAAATACCTTTAATCATGTATTAATTGATTCATAATTTTCATATGTTCATACATAATACCATTAAAACAATAAAATCATAATACAAGATACACTATTTAAGTGAAATATAAACCCAAAGCAGGACGATAATAGGTAATCCGTTCTCATTTTCATTGGAAAAGCATAGCCAAGATAATTTAGAGTTTTACATCGAACACCTAGAAATAGGATATGCGAATACTGTTTTCTATATTCAGATCATTTAAAAGAGCGAGTAATTTTTACTCAAATGTAGACAGCCTAATTGGAGTATTCATATGCCCATTTCAACTCTATCTCGCGTCACCCCAAAGATGTTAACTCTAAACAAAAAAGTTCGAATTGGAAATTCTTATTATTACATTAGACGCCTTAAAAAACATTATACCATGTTACTTCATTCTCATAAGATGAACCAAAATATTATCCGAGCAATAGAACAGATCTAGAACTCGACATCTAAATGATTAATGTGAAGTATTTTTGTTATATAATACAGCGTAGTATAAGTTTATATTTCAACCTGCTATAAAATTTAATCAAAACATTTTCATATGTCTTTGACACTTTCTATGAAAACTAATGTATCATAGAAAGTTTTATCAATTATGTCGATCCAATATCCATTCAAGTTTATGATAGACAGAACGACAGTGACAAATTTGTGATTAGAACACAAATAAGCCAAATTGTCATTTCAAACACCACGTTTGACTTAAAACTTGAAAAGCCAAAGTTGACTCTCAGGTCGCCAGGTAAAGTATTTACCCCCATTCAGATTAAGATCAAAATATCGAGTGTATGAGGTTCCCGACGGGGTTTCCTCGGGATCAAAAGAAGCATAAGAATGTAAGATCACAAATTCACGGGCTCGTAAAATGTAAGGCCAAATTTAAAAGTCAAAACAACTTTATTTTCTTCAGAATCTAATTAAAAAAACTGCAAATGGAAGAAACAATAGTATGCATATATATCTCACATTATACAACAGTTCTGCTGAGCATCGACCATTTCAGGTGACCTGCAAGTCAAGGAGTCACATATCAGATCACATTAAATAATACATTTAAAATTCAACATTGACATGATGCATATGTTTAAAAGTAAGAACTTAAACACTCATTGTTCCATCTCCAGCACCGGTTACAAATATACGAAAGTTTTCAAGCTTTTTTTATAAACTTGAATAAAATTTGAAGTTAAAAACCATATTATTTAATCTAAATAGGCGAATTGTATAATGTAGTTGAAAGTGAAACTTAAGACCTTTATAGTTCTGTTGTATGAATAACCTGCAGTTAAAGTGTTCATAAGATTTTAATTGAAGTTCACAAATTTCTACCTCAAAGTCACTTTTAGGCTTAGCAAATAAACTACATATGCATGTAATGTATTTGGAAGTTAATACCTTTACCAAGAGGTGACAACTTGTTAATTGGGTTCATTAATAAAGATGAACGATTAACAAATTACTAAAACGAATATAAGAAATGAGGAAAGCTACTCACAGTTGACCGAGAGCTGATATATCAAAATCAGGAGCAAGCTCTTTCACAATATCATTCGGGGGTTGACCACATTCTTGCATCTTTTGCATGAGCTCTATGATTTTGTTGAAATTACCAGGCTCGGTGTCATAAACAATATTCAATTCCTTTATGAGCTCATGCTGATGAAAGTAACGATTGTATTCTTCTTGGCTAAGTTTAGATTTATTCTCTTCTAACCATTTTGGATATCTTTCTCCAATTTCTTTCATGGGTTCATGAAGAACTTCTTTGGACAAAAGCTGTTGCATCATTGTCTCTACTATAGACTCCATGTCCTGCCAAAGAGAAGAGAACAATATTAGCAATCAGATTTAATGGATTTTTTTTCTTAACAATAAAAAGGTCATGTTTTTAACAACAAACTAAAAGACTACCTGCAAAACTGTTATATATTCATGTCTCACGAAAAATGCTCGACTTCTTTTTCCATTAACCACTATCAAACTATATACTTAAGTGTGCAAAGCCATAATTGCAAAAGATGTAAGGTAACGATTATATTGATTTTGGTCAACAAGAACTTCTTACTTTGACATTAGTGAAGAAAATACAAGTCATCTGGTATATAGTAAAGCACGTATTTAAACCATGTCTCCAATTTAACCACAGACTTCACTGGACGCCGAGACACTATTAGGTGCAACTACTTACTAGTGATAACCAATGAAAACTTTTTATTTGGCTCATCAGCAATTGAACTTCCCCATCAGATTTAAAAAGATTATTTCCCGGTTGCCAATTTGACTGACTTTGGTAGCAAAATGCAGGATAGATAATTATGCCACCATACCCTTCCACTTTTTCCAATTCCATTCTCAAACTAAAAGACTTGATGGTCACTACTTTATATTAATCATTTTTGTCAGGAAGTTCTAAATTATATTTTTATTTTTGACAAATATATTGCAACTCATACAATCACGAGTATAAACAGGGTGGTAGATAACTTTTTTTGTTCCAGTATGTAATCGGAAAAGTAAAGAAATAAGAAAACACGTACTAGTCACATCACAAATGCATTACCCTAAAATCAACAGAAACACCATCATGTAAAATACCTGAGACTTGGCAAGTTCCTCAAACTGCTTGACTAAATCCTCCATCATTTTATCATCGCCCAATACATCAACGCCACCTGGTTTTAATCCCGCTATAGATTCCAAACCCTTGACAGTCTCCCTGGTCTGCTCTCTCAACTTATTGAGGGTCTCTGAAGCATTTGACTCCTTTGGTGCCACCTTTTGCTTTCCTTTGCTCTTACTTCTCAAATCAGGCAGACCCATCCCTAATCCTTGAACCCCACTGGGCAACGAAGAAGCCTCAGCTTTGTTCCCACCACCATCTCTACTTTTATCACCAAACGAAAAAATACAAACCCTTAATCATTCATATTTCAAACAAAATCACAAGATTCAGTAACATCATATATTATGGATTTACAATGTTGTCTACACAAGTATATAGATTACTACTTTTGGTAAAAAGACATGCTACAACTGACAAATTGGCTTTTCACACCATTATAATCGACTTTAAATATTATGTTCTTATAAGCAAAAGTAACACAACAGTCTGCAAAACAGTGACTGTGAAAAACAAAGTGGCAAATATATTGCATTACTTTCGTTTTACATATACATTCCACAATTCGTCCCAAGTTTATGTTCTTGCTAATAATGTATAATGTATTGAGATTTCGGCAAGAGTAAAGCTGGTTCGTCAAGTACTCTGATTCAAATATCAACCACACATTAAATATCAAAAGCATCTCTAGGTAATTACATGATACCATACAGTAAGCTTGTGGATAAGATTGAATATAATCAAATTTATTAACCTGTAACCAGCAACATATCGTACACTCAAAATTTGCCCGAAAAGATAAAATGCTAAATTGCAAAGTAACAACAACATTATCTCATTTCTGTATTTACTTTGATAGCTACTTAGCTACCTTTGACTATCAAAAGTCAACCTAGAAAGTCAAATTTCAATTCGAATCAACGAATTCACTTCCTGAATTACCAAGCTCAAAAGTTTAACAGTAATTAGGAAAGAATTACTAACCTTTGAGAAGAACAAGAAGCAAGATTCAGGGTT
Organism: Helichrysum umbraculigerum; assembly: GCA_949592205.1. Taxonomy (NCBI): domain Eukaryota; kingdom Viridiplantae; phylum Streptophyta; class Magnoliopsida; order Asterales; family Asteraceae; genus Helichrysum; species Helichrysum umbraculigerum. Next base: position 118,391,937 of record CATIUR010000003.1, on the reverse strand, counting down.
TGGAAATCATCCAAGGCACCTAATTAAGATTAAACACACAATTAATCAGCTATACAAATTTTCGAGGCTTGATTACTTCGTTAATTTCAATAAATTAAACAAAATTTCATAAGAAATAGATTAGATATAGTGAACTTACTATCTAGAAGTTGGTCTAAATCATCAGAATGCTCAGCCATGTTTGTTGTTTTGCCCTAATTTGTATCTATTTGATAGTTCTGTGTCTAAAAAGTTGGAATTGTGGTAGATTGGTGAGTTATATGGGAATTTTGGGGGAATTGGGGAGAACGGTGACGTATAAAGGGGTTTGGAATGGAATATTGAAATGGTGAAAATAAGCTTATCTTGTTACCATGTAAAGTTGATTTGTTTTAACTATCTAATCTAATCTCATCTATAATAAATTACTAGATGACCCGCGCGATGCGACGAAAATAATTTTTGAAAAATCATCATTATGATTAATCTTTTTGATGCTGATACAAATAATATGTCATGGATCAAGTAAATGATATAATAAATTTGGTGTGATATCTATGAAGTCGTGATCATAAAAGTTAAAATTTGTTTATTGAAATATAATTTAGTTTTGTTTTTCATTATTTTATTGTCATTTCTTCTTTTTTTTTAAATACTCATTTTGTCCGGACTTCTTTTTTTTTAACAGCTGTCCAAACTTTTTTAAACCATATAATAAAAAAGTAATTAGTTAAGAAAAATATAGATGTTGATTTATGTGATTGGCAAAAGATTGTTTTCAAAATGAAAATTATTGAATGTGTGAATTGTTCAGTCTTCCAAAAATACCTTACAGTTGACTTTTCAAGGGGTATAGTTGGTATTTTCGATATGACAAATAGTAAGTTTTAAGCAAATACTCTAAACCAATTATAAGAGTTTAAGATTAAGATTAAGATATATAAATAAATAATAAAAAATAATAAGATTGGGGATCACAGGGAATGGATCATATGAGGAGAAGGGTGAGAAGTTTTATTTGTGACCATTGAATGATCTTTTGGGTTGTATCAATTGTAACACCCCCAGATTCGTTGATTTAGATTAGCGGAAGCATTTAGTTTGAGTACGGGGGTGCCACAATAACAAAGCATGCATACGTATCAGAGCTTATGATTACAACAGAACATAATATATTAAGATGCCAAAAGTATTAATTACAAAGTTTACGATTCATCGAATCGTACAAGTTAAAAGTAATAAGTTTACAAAAGTAGATTTCTGAAATATGACTAAAACAGTTTCAGTTATACTAGAGAAATCCATATGTTTCCAAAAAGTTGGCATCCTAAAACTTCACGGGTCGCCTAATTCTCCATGTGTGTTAGCGATTCTTACATGCGCAGCTAATTCCCTGAAAAACATAGTAAAAGTCAACAACTAGGTTGAGTGAATTCACAGGTTTCATGTTTGTAGTAATAGTTGGTGTCTCAAGGTATACACCAATTAGTTGTTGTTATCAGTTTCAAATAAAGTTTGGAAACTTGTTGTCCAAAGTATACGTTTTGTTAGATGTTACCCAAAATGTCAATTTGTAAAAACAAATACGTTTCCATATAGTTGTTTGTAGGAAAGTTCGTATCCTTGTAGTTGTAGGAAATCAGTATCCTACTTTCAAGTATGTTCTGTAAGAATATACGTATCCTAACGGTAGATATGTTTCGTTGGGATGCTACCCAAAAGTATAGTTCAAGTTATAGTAGGAATGTAGGTATCCTATTAGTTAATCGTAGGAATGTCAGTATCCTAATCGTTTAGTGGGACCATGTCAGTAGGAACCCGGTGCCCATGTCAGAAGGGACTTTCCATCAGTTTAATAACAATAGTAGACCCATATTCGTAGGATCTAGTGCCCATGTCAGAAGGGACTTTTCAATAGTTTGTGCCCATGTTAGAAGGGACTTTTCAGCAGTTCGTTGCCCATGTCAGTAGGGACTTCTCAGTAATGTTGCCCATGTCAGTAGGGACTTTTCGATAGTGCAATACCAATAGTAGATCCGTGTTAGTGGGATCTAGTGCCCATGTCAGTAGGGACTTTTAGTTACCCAGTCCGTTATATAAAGAGTTGCTGGTTATCCTCCAACGTTCTCAAAACATGTTCATGTGTTTACAGCGTTGGTAGTATGAAAGTATTATGTAACACCCCCATAAGACCCGTACCTGGACCACGTGCGGGCAGTGTTACATATTATGTTGTAATCGTCAGTTTGTTTATCAGTTTACCAGTTCAATGTACTCCACTTGTTTGAGTAAAATAGTATACAACCATGTTTGTATAAAAGTGTTTGACTATGTTTTCCACCCCAGTTCAAAGCAGTTAAAACAGTAAAAGTAGGGGCTGTGAACTCACTTGTTGAGTTAAGTAGTTGTGCGAGTGCTAGCAAACCTAAGCCCAAGTACAGTCCAGAATCTCCTAACGTCCTAAACGTATGAGATTTAATAAGTATGTGGATGTCTAAACTAATCATCCATGCTAGTGTTTGTACAACTAAGTTATGTCCAAAGTGTTGGTTTATACGTTTGTGTTTTGGAAAATATGTACGGCTCGTTGGTGAGTTTTCGTAATAATAATTCAAAATATTATTATTATATTTATCGTATTGTATACTACCCAAAGTATATGTGTTTCATGTGCGAGTTATATCATAAAGGTTTGGTTCTTGAAGATGTTTAATGATTAGCGTGAAAGTATCCTTAAATTTATAGTTATTTTATCCGAAAGTATACATATATATATGTACATATGTCCGAATGTGTCAAAATTCATCGTTTAAGATCAAAAATGCACTTTTTCAAAAAGTCAACTCGCAGTCAAAAAGTCAACTCGCAAGTGGACTCGCAAGTCAAGTGGACCCGCAAGTCAAGTGGACCCGCAAGTCAAGTGGACCCGCAAGTCAAGTCGACCCGCAAGTCAAGTCGACCCGCAAGTCAAGTCGACCCGCAAGTCAAGTCGACTCGCAAGTCAAGTCGACCCGCAAGTCCAAATCTCGACTAGCGAAATTCGTCAGGTTTGGATCTCGGCTCGCGAAACTGGCTGTTCAACGATTTTTATGCAAATTTCGACTTTTAAAGCGTTTTTAATGATGTTTTTGGACATAATAAGTTAATGTAACACTAATACATGGTATATTAAGTATTATAAACACGAAAACTTCGAAATCTAAAGATTTGCGGGATTTGTCGGAAACTTACGAGTGGTCGGATTTGAAATCCGAAAAGATAGATGTGTAGTTCTCGTTGTGGTGATCGTTTTTCCTAAAAGGGTTTTGCGATTTGATGCCGTTTAGCGGTAGTTTTGGTGGTGTTTGTGGTGGTTTTTGGTAGGTGGTGGTGAAAGACAGAGAGAGAGTTGAGAGAAAAAGAGGGTAGAGAGAGAAGTGAGATGAAAGAAAAGTGAAAGAAAATTGGGAGGTGGAAGGGGTTTTGTCCCTTTTTCTGCCTCCGTGGTTGTACTCCGTGTTTGTTTACCAGATCGTTAACTGTTACTTTATTTTAACTAATATATTTTTAATTACATATTTCATTATATTTTTAATTAGGATCTTTTTATGAAACCAAATTAATTTAGTTATAAAATTTTAACTTTGTTTTATTTTAATTATACAAGTTTACATTTTTCGTTATAAAATGATATGTAAATATTATCGACATAATATTTAATTGTTAATATCGTTATTTAAATATTTCGTTTTATTAAATAATTTTGTTCACCAACAGTCGTATATTTTTGTCGCGTTTGTTTTTAGATTGTTCAGTACGTAATTACAACTAATTACGAATACGTAATACTACGCGTATTATCTAGTTGGGCTTTGCTAGACTTACCTCTAAAATGTGTTGTGAATTCACTCAAGTAGGGAATTAGCCTAATAATGCAAGTGATTAACGTTAATAATCGCGTTTAAATTTGCGGAGTGTTACATCAATGGTTAAAAAGGGTGGCAATTTTGTAATTACTTTCAAAAATAAGGGTATTAGTTAACAAAAAAAAAAACATAACATTAATTTTCACTCCACACCCCTTCCACTATTTAGACTCTTACATTTTAACCCTTCCACTTTATTTTCGTCCCCCTTCTAACTTCTTCTTCCTCCAACCCCACCACCCCCACCACTTGCTGCCACCACCTGACTGTCGCCGCCGGAAAAAAAAAATTCAAAATTTGAAAATTCTTCTCCTCCTTCTCCTCAAATAATACCTTCTCCTCTGAACCTCATCCAAATAATAATATAATAATTAAATATAATATCTAATCTAAATCTATCTATCTATCTTCTATACTAATAAAGGGAAGTTTCGCTGATGTCATGAAGCTGATTTGTCAAGTCATGGGGTAGGTTTTCATGCTGATGTGTAAAGTTGTGGTTAAAAGGATGATGTCATCAAATATGTAATAGTAAGAAGCTTGGTGCAAGTAATTTTGTGGGTTTTTTTTTTATTTTCTTTAATTATTCAAAAAATTAATTTGAACTGTGTGGTGCATTTTTAAAAACAATGCATGCCATTATCTTTTTTAAAAAAATCGGCCCATTTGTCTTGGTATTAGAAATATACTTTACAAGCTTTTAATTTAATTGGTTTATTATGTCTCTTTCTCTTATTGGTTTATTTACTGTGCCACCGCCACCGCCTTCTTTTCTCATACTAATTTGAATTCTTGCTTTGAGTCTTGAAAAGAGGTTTGCACGCAATTTTTTCCTTCCATACAATCGAGAATTCAATTTCAACATCTTCTCCATCTCAATCATTCTCCATTTCTTCTCTGTATTTCTTCATCCTCTTTCTTTTATCTTCTCTCTTTTTTCTTTTTGTTCTCCCAGGTTTGTCTGAGGATATTAGGGCTTTTCAGTGAGAATTTTTTTCAAAAAATGCATCTGTTTATTCAGGTAAATACATGATTTTTTTGTTTCTGAGTCACACAATGGCCGGGATTTAGGGTAATGGGTTATGTTTTTTTCTTCTTTTTTGAATTTGAAGATACATAGATAGATGATAAACTGGACCGTTTGTTTAATTACAGGGGTTCGATGAAGTGTTCAACAAGTGTTTGATGAAATGTCTCAAAGAAAAAATTATTTCTAAGATAGTTGTTTGACACTCATTTGTTTTCTCTTTTGTTGATGATGAAATTTTTTCTAGATCAATAAAATCAGTGGCTCTTGATGTTACTTGCAGGAGTTCGTTCTTGAGAGTCTCGGATTCAAGTGCCTCTTAAATTTTATCTCACTAGCTTCGGAATATGCAAGTTGGCTTCACACCTTTCATTTTTGTTTTAATATTTTCAGTTTTTGGTTATTAGTATGATACCAGGGTTCTAATTTATATATATGCTACGTAAGTGTTGAAGCAAAATGGTTATTAGTTTTTGGTTATTAGTAGCAAAATGGCTGTTGTGCAAGAAAACACAAGTTGTAAGGTGTACTTTGTTTCATGACGTTTGATAAGTATATAGAGTCTGAGTTACACATCTAAGTGTATGCATTATCTGCCATCTTCATTTGGATATGGTTTGGTTAATAATTCTAAGATAAAAAAAACTCATGGCAAGGACCGCAAGGTGTTTGATTAAATGTCTTAGAGTCTTCTTGCTTAGTTTGTCTTTTAAAAATGTAATGATTTTCATCCATCTTCTAAAAATTGATCATTTTTTATGTTCGATGATTTTGTAGGATTCTTGATACAAAAGGAGGAAAAGACGCAAGAAGTGGAACATTCAATTGACTATAAGGAGGTACTAGGTTGCTCAAGTTATTTACATAATCCAATCTATAATGATTTGACTCACTAATGACGGTTTTGTTAACAAGCTTTAGGTTTGTATCATTTTTGTAGTACATATTTGTTTCACTAATTATGTCTGGTTTGTTTAGTTTGGAGATCATGAATCCTTGAAGGATGAAGATGATGATATGATCCATCCACTTTAAGGGAAATCAAGATACCTTTTGATTAATGTGAGTTTTATTATTGAAATATTTGGTTATGTGATAATAGTATGATATGGGAGTGTGAAACATGAACAATAGTATAGTGTTGGGTAACTAGAATGATAGGTATGGTCTCAACTTTATACTTCATTTGACACCACTGTGTTTAAAAATTTTTTGGTTTATTTATATGCAGTTGTAAAATATTATATTTTTACCTCTAATATGATGCACACCTTGCTATTTAAGAAGTGTTGATAAGTTCTTAATGCATTTAGATTATGTTCTAATAGATTAAAAAAATTGATTAAATGCTTCAACAGAAATGATGTTTAATGGGTGGTATACTGTTTCTTAGGAATATGAATCGAATTTGGAGTACTTTGAGCAAGTTTATCGGAAGGAAATGCATTTGTAGAAAGGGAATACTTTATAACTATTAAAACAACTGAAAACTCATAACAACATCACAAGGTTATGAAAACTCATAAATGGGTCAATTTGGTTATATTCTAAAAGTGTTGATAACGGGTTAACCTCTTGAATTGGTAGATATGTTTGATTATAGTTCACAAAAACAAATAATTGGTCAATATTGTTATAATGTTGTGGAATTGTTTGAGCCTTAGAATGAAACTAATAATTATCTTTTTACCCAAAAAAAACTAATAATTATCTATTTTATACTTTTATGAATGAGTCTGCATTAACAATGCTTTATCTAAATTAGTTGCAATTGGTCAACAGGTGTTCTGTTTTCATACTTTATAGTGCACATCCTTTGCTAACATTGCAGTGAGGAAGAAAGCTTGTTAAAAAAATTTATGGCAGTTTAGCACTAATGGGGATGATGAACCAAAAACATGAACCACTCAAGATATGTAAGAGTTTCATAATTCGGTAAGCAACTGCCCGGTTGAGCCTTAAGAGAATAAACAATTCAGATCGACCCATTAATAAGTAAATGGGTAGAAATTGCCCCCTTCGCCAACAAACATCACACACACACAATTTTTCTTGATTGCATCTTGAACTAATTGCTAAATTTATTAACGAAATGCAGGTCGCATAACTGGTACTTGATGTCTGTTGGGGCTGCAACGTGTGTCGTAAGCTCAAGTGAATGCAAATGGTACCTGATGTCTGTTGGGGCTGCAACGCGTGTCGTAAGCTCAACGTGTGTCGTAAGCTCAAGTTAATGCTCAAGTTAACCATTGTAGATTCGAATATTCAAATGGTGTACTGCTTTATTCCATGTCTTAAAATAGATGGAATAATAAAAGGAGTTTGAACAATTTTATAGATTTTTTTTTCTTTGGAAAGTAACTTACAACCTCTTAGTTGAAATTTTTTCATATATTACTAGTCAAAAGCTCTTTAGTAATTTATAGAGCTTACTAGCCCTTTTAATTGAACACCGTATCTCTTTTCACTCCACTCAAATTCCATATGTAGTGGTGAATGTAATTTATTTTCGAATGATTAATATCTTTGTATTTGTACTCAAAAATTAATTGATAAAAAAAGAAGTCCTAAATGTACATGTGAATTTTTAAGTGTTATCTCTACTTCTAATATTGTTGGGTTTTTACAAAACCGGTCACAAAGTGAGGGTCAACAAGATTTACCATATCTATTACTATATGCAAGATTTTATACATGTAAATATTCGTAGTTAATTGTGTTATTATTAGATTTATTAAATAACATAAAAACGCTATGATGTTTTATTTTGACATAAAACTCTTATTATAGTACATTTAACCTTATTTTACTAAAAAAATAATATTGAGTAATCATATATAATTTAATTCATTTAACAAACCCGTCTTTTCACGGGTTATAAAACTAGTATTAATAAAAGAAAACCTCCTTATCTTCAATATTGTTCAAAATCAACCCCTATTGACCAATCAATTGAAGATAGTTTTATTGAAATCTGTTTGTATTCACAAGTTTGATTTAACATAAAGAGTTACGTAATTTTCGGAAAAAAGCTATGTACTAACGGTTTTAGAACATAGATAACTTTATTCGATATCCGTATATATTAAGGGGTTTAATATGAAATCAATAAAGATAATTTTATTTGAATCTGTTTGTAGAGGAAAGTTCAAAAAAGAATGGTAAAAAAATGAAGAATGGAGGAACCAATTGGTTTGCTTCATTTCAAAAACCCATTTTCACATTTTTTTTCAAAGTTAAATATCTCACAAACCGTATGTCTATAAATTATAAAAATTACATATTCGGAATCAGCGTCTTTTTCTCTTCGATTCTAGATCGTATAAGATATACTTTCGACAAACTTTTTTTTTTCATTTTTATTGGGTTTAGTTGTGAAATCACATGTGATTTAACACTAAAAAAATCACACTCGCTTATATCTCCGATTAAACTTTAAATTCAAATCATTGATGATTTAAAGAGATTAAAACATGAAAAAATAAGTTGTAATCATATGCGACGGAATATCAAAGTATCAATCACATGTGATAAAAGAGTAATAAAATACGAATTTTCAAATCATTGACTATAGTTATATAATTAAGTAAAAATCAAGTTGAAATTATATATGAATTATCATATATCAGTAAATTTCTCATCAAATATCAGTTTTTAGATGAAAATCATACGTGATTATATAACAAATCACATGTGATTAAATGTACAAACAACAATCACATGTGATTTTTAATGAAAACTAATGTAATTTTTTATTTTTTATTTATAACTATTAATGTGGATGAATATTAAGTTGTAATCACGTGTTAAATAACATATACCATGAATAAATAATCGTGAACAAATTTTTTATTTTTCATCATAAATCACATGTGATTATATTGTAGAATTGGGTAAAAAGCGAAGGAAAAAAATTCGTCGAAAGTATAGCTTATGACATCTCTAATCGAAAAGAAAAAGACACTGGTTTCGAATATATAATTTTTATAATTTATGGACTTACGGTTTGTGAGATAATTAATCATGGGGGTAAAAATATAATTGGGTTTTGTAGACAAATGGAACAATCATATTGGTTCTCTCATTCTCCACTTTTTGTGTATTCTTAAAAGAGCACACCTCTCGTCACAAGTTGTATTTAACTTTCAAATTAAAAAAAAATAGTTTTATTCGATAACCACATGCATTCATGGATTCCGATTAGGCCTGTAAGCAAACTGAACGTTCGACGAACTATTCGTGAACCGTTCGGCGGGAAGTTCGTTTATGTTCGTTCATTTCGTTATATGAACGAACATGAACAAATTTTTACGTTCGTTTAATTATACGAACAAACATGAACATAGGTCTTGTTCGTTCATTTATGTTCGTGAACGTTCGATAACATGTTCGTGAACGTTCGGTTAAATGTTCGTTTATTAACTAACAGTTTAATTATATTAATACATATTTGTATATCTTATATTGATTAAGCTATATATCAAATAGAATATTATTAATATTTTTATATTTTCATTTAATAATATTGAACATCCAGATATTTGACTCTCACATTTCCCACCATTCCAAACACACCACCACTAGTTCCAGATGCATGTGCTGCTTTTTCCAACGATCGGACCAGGCAAAAGAGTTTATCTTCATATTGTGATCGTTTTGTAATGTTGAATATGTATCACAAAGTTTCGAGTTATAATATATATATATATATATATATATATATATATATATATATATATATACACGTTTGTTTGTGTTTGTTGAGGTTCGTCTAAGTTATTAACGAAGAAATGCATTAAATTATGTGTTTGTTCGTGTACGTACGCGTACGTTCGTGAACAAACAAATTTTCTTAATGAACGAACATGAACAACAAAATCCGTTCGCTTATCCGTTCGTGTTCGTTCGTATGTTCGTCAAAACCTTAATGAACGAACACGAACAGACTCCGTTCGTGTTCGTTCGGTTCGTTTACATGCCTAATTCCGATAAAATTGATGTATATTAACCAAATCAAATTCTTAGATTTCAAACCTCTTTTAATTAACCAATTAAATGCACTCATTCAGCTAAAATTTCTCTTCTAACAATAACACATTTAAAAAATTATAATATTAACATTTTATCTTTTGAAAAAAAATCATAAAAATATGCCGTTTGAAAAAAATTCTCATACGGGCTACGGCTTTCACTCAAACAATATTAACCTTTAAATAAAGAAATTATTTTTATTAATTAAATATATTAGTTTTGGATTTAAGATTACAGAAAGAACATATAAAATCAATATATTGATTACAAATTAAATTAACCTTTCTATTTCTGTAAGTAAACAAAATAGTACATAAGCTCATAGATTAACCCCTATTAACAAATCAAATCCTTTTATTACATTTAGCTGTAGATTAGCGATGTGATGAGACACAAGTATATATTTATATATTTTTTAATTGAAATAATATACTGCAAAAATATAATTCCATTCAATAATATAGAACGAGATTTATAGTTCTCTTCAAAACTATAATCGAAATCTAATCGTGTTGGAAAATATTTTATAAAAATAATTATTGATCAATAATTTAAAATTAATAATAAGTTTATTTGGAATCCAAAGTTTAGTTTTAACATGTTATAAAAGTTTTCTGTTACTTCCTTGAATTCCCAACGTATAATATGTTTAATGTAAAGGATGTTTCTTGATTCCCCTTTAACTCATTTTTTAATTACATTAGATTACTTTCAATTCACTTAAATATGTTTTAAATCATTTGATTAATATGATTAATTAAGTTTTAAATGTGCTTTGCATTTTTATGCCTATATAAAGGCTACATGCATTTGGAGGTGGATATGTGAAAAATAACCATGTTAGATACAAGTATAATGCATGTTCTCTATCATCCGTAAAATACTATAAGTAAAGCACCAATTTATTTTACTACATATTTATATATTTTCAAGAGCATTAGGTGTTCTCGGTTCGGGGATCTTTCGTTGCACAAGAACGATCTAACGGGTTGTCGTATCTTGGGAGAGATGCGCATGTGAAATAAAATTCCCGGTGCAGTGGGGCGTTTTCTCTCTAAGGATAGCGCGCTTGCGTGCTTCGACCTAAGCATTTCTCATCTCTTTCTCTATACGTTTACTATCAAATTTGTTACTATTTACTTATATTGTTGTCTTGGTTGATAGAAATACTACTACCCACTTTTATATTAAAAATGTTTAATTGTTGAAGTATATTTTTCTAACAAATCGTATATTTAATTCTTATTACAAAGTAAGTAATCACTAACATATACCGTTAATTGTGTGACACATTAGTCCAAGTTTAAAATAGTTTACCATCAAAGTTTTCCTTTTACGTATTACTCATATTATGTTTACTATTTAACTCTTATTTCAGTTTAATGTATTGGAGCATTTATCCTTTTACACAAGATACAAGTGTCATTACCTAATATAAAAATTTGTCTTATCATCATGTTTTGCATTAAACACTCATGTGTATACACGGGTTTAAAATATATTAAAAGTAGTAAAAGAAAACATTTGTTATTGAAGATTAAAGACCTATTAATCAATCAAATTATATACAAAACCAATGGCAATGGATTAGATGAAAACTACAAATTAAATAAATCAATTATTAGTATGAAATTATATCAAAACTAGACTAATGTATGGTAATTTATATTTAAATAATAGTTCAAATCAGTGTTTTAAGACCCGGTTCGACCGGTCCGGTCGGACCGTATTTTTAGGGAAATCCAGCTCAATAAAACCCGGTTTTTTTGATACTTTGACTGGTCAACGACCCGGTTGACCCGGCCGGTCGGACCGGGTTGGACCAGGAACCGAGCCGGCGCATTGACCCGGTTTCATATATATATATATATATATATATATATATATATATATATATTACATTTTCTATGTACATTTAATCATTTATAATTAGGGAATGTTGACTGATTGTGTATTTCAAGAATAATGAGAGTAATGAGGGAATCTTTGACCGATATGTCATCACCATTTATTACTCTATGGATTATATAATGATTATATTGATGTGTATTTCAAGAATAACGAGGGAATCAATGTCTCATCACCCTTTATTACTCTATGAATTATAATTATTATACTCCTTCCGTCCCAATTTAATTGTCCCCAGACAGAACTATACGCAGTTTAAGATAAACACAATAATTATTACTTACTTTTTGCACAATGACATTCTTACCCCTAACCAATTAATTTGAACTTCCTTTCACTTTTGTAATTTAATTTTTAAAGTAGGGACAATATAGTAAAAAGAATCATGTTACCTTTCTATATTTGGTAATGGACAATTAATTTGGGACATCGCAAAATGGAAATAATGGACTATTAAATCGGGACGAATGGAGTACAAGATATAATTAATAATTATAAAATTCACTAAATACTACTACTGTATATTATTATTAACTCCGGTCCGACCTTCCGGCCCAACCGGTTCGACCGGTCTGACCAGAAATTAACACTTTTCCGGGTCGACTAAAAACCCGAGTTTTAAAACACTGGTTCAAATGGTAATTGTGCTCAAAATTAGAGCTTGGAGGTCATGTTGAAAACGAAACATATATGTCAAAAATATTTTTAAGTTATCTGACGAAAGAATCACGTTCAAGATTAAGAAAAGAATTCCTTATAAATTTACGCTTTAAACCACAATATATAAAGGTCAAGGACAATAATTGGTTAAGGTAGGGTTATTTTTGCAACGACTGCTATTCACACATGGACAACTATATTTATTAGTTTCACGTGTGATAATAAAAAAAGATCTCATTGCTTATTTCGGGAAAACAGGGACGTCTTACAACTACTATGATAAATGCAGTATTCAAGGATGTACAACAAAAAAGAATAATGCCTTACGATTAGTGATTGAGATTATTATATTAGAATTTTCTAGCTTAATATATTCGAACTCTATATATTTTATCGTTATACTATACAATTATGCAATTTAAATTTAACATTATTATTTCTTATTTAATTAAAAACAACCTTGATAGTTCAAATTTAATACAGTATAATTTTTTGTTTTTGAAAGTTGTACGAAAGAAAATTGTAGGGAACAAGAATAGGTGGCAATTATTTAGTCTTCAACATTGTTCGTTAAACTTTATATATCTTTATTGTATTGTTAATTCCTTAAGCTAACTATCACACGAAAGTTGTTAGTTTACTTGGTTTGGAAAGATTATCCTTTTATATAAGCATTCATAGCAATAAATTATATTTTCATCTGTGTCTCTATAAAAGATTAAAAAAGAAGGTTTTTTTAATATTTTATTGTTCACTTTTAAGATCATGACATGTGTCACCTTTTCAGTGGGTTCATCGAAGTTTTTGTTAAACAGAGTTGGGAGGTCACGTGAACAAGAGGTAGGTGGACATTTACCATTGGCCCAAAAGACATTTTTTCAAATATTAAATACTACGAGATGCAAGATCTAACAAATGTGATAGGCGGCTAGAGTGGTAGATATGTATTTTTTTTTTTATCGGAAGGTTTCAAGTTTAATCCAATGAACTGACAATTTTTTCATTTCTTGCTTCTTTTCTCAAAACACATCTGTTGTTGAAGTTTTTTTCCTTTTTTTTCCTTGCCATCTTTGTAAGTTTGTATAATATTAACTTCTGATTCTTAATAATGTATTCTAACAAATAAACAGTCTTGAGTATATATATATATTTTGTGTTCAAGATTTATGAGTTTTTTATACGGAGTATATTTTTGTAACCTCCCAAAATTCAAAAGTATTATGATAAAAGTGAAATAAGTTGTTTTAAGTTATTATTATTTTAGGTGATATAAAATAATAATAATTGTATGCCGGTTTTAAAGTTCTAAACTATGATAATTACGCGAATTAAATTTTGAATAAAGCTTATATGTATACATACATATCTCGTTATATGCATACACGTATCATACAACACATCAAAAACATTCCCAGAGAGTGGAGAGAAATGGAGAAACACGCAGAACCCTAAACCCCTTAACTAAATTCGATTCAAAACATGAAATTGAAGCTACAGAATCCAAAATCATCAATGATTAATCATTACTAACACGAGGTAAATATGATTCTTGTTTAATTTTAACCTAGAACTTTGATGTTCATGGATTTTTGGTGGGTTTGATGGATTAGTGATTTTAATCCGAATTAGGGTTTGTAAATGGTTGAATTATGATATAAGAATGAAATAATCATTATTGTTAACATTAATTCACCATAGAACTTGATAAGTTGAATTATGTGAATTATGACAAAAGTGGGTTTTGATCAAATGATGATGGATTGGTGTTAATTCACCTTAATTAGTGGTTAGTAATGTAATTGGAGTGTGATTAGTGAAAATTGAAGTATTTAATCAAGTAGTTGAATACTTGAGTTAAAGAATGATCAATCCAATGGGCGACGGATTGATGATTGTAATTAGTTAATTACAATGATTTTTAGTTGCTAAATATGTCGTTGTATTGATATGATATATGCTAGGTGATCAAGAGTGGTGCCATCCATGTTCAAGTGTTAAACCATGTAATTGCCTAAAGGCAAATGTGAGTGATATGGGGGTTAAATGGTTAATGATTGTGTGTTCCGGATTACTTCCGAGTAAGAGATTCATACAATCGTGTGGTATATGATTTGTTTCTTATCTTGTGTTTAATTGTTGCTTAATCATGAGGTGTTATAGCATGTTATGTTGGATACATGCTAGATGTATTGTGTTGATAAAGTTGTGATATGTGTGTTCCGGATTGCTTCCAAACAAGAGGTTCATACAATCAAGTGGTGTATTATCTTGTTTCTAATCGTTGATTATTATTGATATGGCACGTTATGTTGAATACTTGCTAAGATGATTAGTGTTGACAGAGTTTGTTGATATGTGGAATGAGATTCAGTGTTGTTTACGAATACGTGCTTGCACGTTATTATGACCTTGGTATGCATACTTATGCTGACGTAGCTGGTATGATACTAAGAGATATGATTTTAGTACTCATGCTGACGTAGCTGGTACTAATCAGTGTTGACTTGGCATTTATTTCGACGTGATTTGGTGCTAAGTGATTATGGCCGCGGATCCGCATAGTGTTCAGAGAAGTCTCTACAATTGCTCAGTAGTTATTTGATTAAGCAAATATATGTTGTTGATATTTGCTAAGTATTAATTCAGTGTTATTTTGTAGATTATTCATTTAATTGCTCGTTTGCTCACTAAGCGTTTTGCTTACCCCTTTCAGTGGTTTTATGTTGTAGGTGCATGGTTCGGTTGAACCAATTGGATAAAATGTGGTTGCTAGGGGGTGGCTTGAATTGGAGCTTGCAATGTGGTTAGACAAGCTTCTTCTCTTTCGAATTGTCGTTATGTTTATCACTTGTGTAAATCGCCCAAAGACACATTTTGAGGTTATGTTATTAATTAAGATGTATGGTGTCTAGTGGTTGAAAAGTGTGCCTTTGACTTGGCTAAGTCAAAGTTGAATGTGGTAGTGTCAAATTGGGTAATGATTACGTTGTAAAGTGATAAAAGTGGTTAGATGTTAATGTATGTGGTTTTGATCATAGTTTTGATGGAATTGTGATCAAGGTGTCATATGTTGGATTTCGAGTGATTTATGTGGAAATGAATTGTTGGTTATATTGGGTTGTCAAATGAATTGAAATATGAGGTCAAATGTTTAATGTGTGATGATTTTGTTAAAAGTGTCCAAATGGACCCTAAACGGGTCATTATGCATAAGTAAACTGACAAGAGAGTTGTGGTACTTTTGTTGATGAGTTATGACTCGATGTAAGTAGTATGCCATGTTGCCAAAAGGTCCGAGTCAGATGACAAGCCATTTGGAATATGACTTGGTCTCAAAAATGGTTCAAAATGGTCAAAAATTGGTCACACGTCCATTTTCTCGTTAAACGTGTATTTTAAAAAAGTGTAAAAGGAAAACCTTCTTTTGGCATAGTGGAGGTGTCTGCAAAATTTTAGGTCCTAACTCATAACGAGTAAAAAGTTATGCGCGTCCGAAGTTGGCTCAAAATCTGAGTTTGGTCAAGGTGTCGGCTGTCAAGGGTCTATACGCGATCGCGTAGGGCTTACCCGATCGCGTAGGTTGCACTAAAATGGTTAGAGTCCATTTCACCATATAATTTTACACGATCGCGTGAAGTTCGTAGGATCGCGTATACGTACGCGATCGCGTAAGGTGTGCTGGATCGTGCAAATTTTAAAAATGCATAAGTGTTTAGAGTATAGTGTTTTTAGTGGCATTTTTATTTCACATTCTTTGGTGGCACTTTAGTGAAACTTTTGTGGCACTTTAGTGGCATTTCGATGGCACTTTAGTGGCACTTTTATTTAAGGATATATGTTATAATGGTGTACGAAATGATATAATGCGACTTAAATTAACACGTTTCAGAGAATAAAAAAAACAAATTTGGGGCGTTTCAATTTTATAGTTTACCTTTATAATATTTTTAACTTACTCAATTTTACAATAAAAATACTTCGTATACATAAAACTTATTGCTTGGAAGATGTCAAAAAGAAAATTGTAGCAAAGGTAAAGGTGACAATTTTTCGTTCTTCAATATTGTTACTTAAGCTTAATACATCTCAATAATTCCTCAAATATATGACCACATCAAAGTTGTTACCTTACTTGGTTTAATAATAGCTATCCCTTTTATATAGGCTTCTATAGTAATAAACAAATTTCCATGTGTATCTCCCGAAGATTAAAAATATATTAATCATATTTGTTTCATGTGTTATTGATGTGTTGGATTCCCACTCTTAATAATTAACTTTAACAAATTAATTCATTTTTAAGTATACATATTATATAATCTAGCTTTATTTTGAGATTATATACGTTTTGTAATTTAGCATAATGATATCTTTAACTTACTCTATCATTTAATTCACCCAAATTAATACTCCGTATTTACTAGCCAACATTTTAGATAACTAAAATTTTCACGTTTTTCATTATAGGCTGTATACATTCATTTATAGAAACAAATGTATCTTTACTCATTATATTTTGCTCTCATAGTTGCGCATTTAGTCTTAAAAAGTTTCTATATATCAAGAGCAAATAGTTTTATTATATTTGCTCTTTTTGTCGATTACTTACTTAGTTGACGCAATTATTTACGTATCATAGACCAATTTTATTTCATTTTTTGTGTTTGATAGATGTCAAAAAGAAAATTATTGAAGGGAACAAGGATAAGCGGCAATTTTCAATCTTCAATATTGTTACTCAAGTGAATTACTCTTTTAAAATGACATTTATCTTTGAATAAGATATTAATCCAATAGTCCCAAAATAAGTGTCCCACTTACTATTTTGATTTGTCTCAAATAAGTGTTCAGATTCTATTACAGCCAATCAAAAAAGAATTTAGTGGGTAAAGATGAGATGTTATTGGTAGATAGTGACTTTCCTGAAACTGTGTGTATTCTGAAATGAGACACTTATTTTGAGATGGAGGGAATAACTTTCATGGGCTGTGCATATGCACAACTAGAGATTCATCAATATTAATACTACTAATCATCAAATCCACATGTGAATTCATCGCCTAAAATCCAGCTAGTCAATTCATTATGTATCAATATTACTCACAATAGACATAAACCTAATTTATACGGAAAATAACTTATTAGATCGCGACACTTACATATAATACATTCATTTAGAAGAACCGATTGCACATTTAATAAATCAAGATTAGTAATACCATTCTTAAACAAGTCACAGGTGAACTGGGCCGTTTTCTGCAATTCTAATTATGACCACAAACCGGTTCACAATGAACCGTAAGACTTGATTTTTCAAGTTGGACCAGGCTGATCTAACCGAATTTTAAAATCTTGCTTCAGATCATCAATCATTGAGTTAAGCTTCTCTTTAGCATATATGACTTCCATGACATGAATTCATCATGGGTCATTGATCTAAAAATGGACTCATACTTAAGTTCGTAAACTTTTGCTTCAAATTTGATATCTTCTTTAGCGTTCTCATTATCTTCCACTTTCAAATATGATGGAGCTTGGTGTCTGTAGAGTTTAAAAGTTACTCCTTGATATATCCCCTTGATCAACTTCTTGTATTTCATTGAAAATGCTTTTTACCAATTTATGTAAACCCATTTTTACACACTATAATAATTGTTAAGTTTCAATTATTTTTAATCTAATAACAACATTGTGTAGTTTATCTTACCTTTATAACATCCAAGGGCCTTCTATAGATCGAGTTCCACGGTTCTGAAAAATTATGTCTTCAGTTTTGACATCATCTTCATTTCCTGTCAAATAAGAAGGAGCTAGATGCCTGAACAGTTTAAAGGTTACACTTTCATCTTTTTGATCAACTTCTTTTATTTCTTGCAGAATGCTTTTTGCAAGTGTGTGTAAACATGCTGTTATAAACTTTATATGTTAAGTTACAAAGTTACAATTATGTGTAATATAGTAGCAACATTTTTTAATTTGTACCTTTATAATATCCGAGTGATTTCCATAAAGTTTCTTAGTTTATTATAACACTCTCTACAGCCAAGTATGTGTCATCTACCTGCTGTGTCCATGTTCCATGAAATCAAGTATCCCAGGATTTGAGCTTGTCTTACCTTTATAATTAACATGAAAGTGCTTTCCAAAGAGTCATGTAGTTTTCTCTGACCGTCGCTACTGAAATTTTGAAGTCATCTATGTTGTTTATTATAGCTTTAGCTTCTCTATCCTTTTTCCAAGCTATTAGGCTTGCTATTATTTGTGCAGATCATGATTCAAGTAACAGATCTCCCACAACCAAATTTTCCTC
The DNA here is from genome assembly GCA_949592205.1 of Helichrysum umbraculigerum. Classification (NCBI taxonomy): domain Eukaryota; kingdom Viridiplantae; phylum Streptophyta; class Magnoliopsida; order Asterales; family Asteraceae; genus Helichrysum; species Helichrysum umbraculigerum. Next base: position 118,373,117 of record CATIUR010000003.1, on the reverse strand, counting down.
AACCATTTTATTGAGTGTTTCATATTGCTCTATAGTAATTTCTTCAAGTTTTCCAGTCATTGATCAACTTATACTGGTCATGCAGATCTGTTTTTTTACAAAAATATTGGTTACTTTATACCGATGCTTTCTAACAAAAATATTGGTTATTTTTTAAACTATAGATAAATTTTAAAATTTGTAAACTAACGTAACTTACATTCAATTTCTTCACACAGGTTGTTAAAGGTTTTTTCTTCCATAACCAGTGTATCCTCTACGTATTTCATCTCTTTGTTTTCCATGCCTGTGTTTGTCAACAAAAAATGTACAATATTGTTTGTAAGTATTGTATAACACCCCTCATTTTACCATCATTTAAATATAATAAATCGGAAACGTAAGTCCAAATAGACATTAATAATTTACATCATCAAATCGACATATAAAATTCAATTTTTTTAAATCATAAATTATCAGCATGGGTGTTATATGAAAAACAAGATATAATAATGATTTATACAAATCAATATCAGAGTCACGCCTCGTTGTCAAACATTCCTTCCCTTCCGACTTCTTGCCCACACATATAATATCCATAACCTGCAAGAAGTGTTAATGTGGGGGATTAGCATAACGCTAAGCGAGTAGACAAGTAATCAACAGTCTAACTTAGCAACAACAACTTTGTTTACACCAAATAACCGTAAACGCATAATACACAATACAACAATTCAACTGGTCAACAATTCAACTGGTCAGCAGTTCAACAATCTCACAATTTAATAATGAGGATCGGTGGCTCTTGAGAAACCCTACTGCCGCGGTGGCTCTCAAGAACACTTACCCAACCATATCCGTATGGCCATAACGGACGTGACCGATAGCTAATGGTTACTATACTCAAACACAGGTTCTACACACAACAAATAAAGTAAAACCCTGTGTAATTCACATAATAACCAACTAGCCCAACCAACCAATTCAACTCGTTGACCTCATTTGCAACTGATGCCCGAAGGCCAAATATATCACGTGATCACATATCCACATACTCAATCAGGTCAACGTATCAGACTAAACAGTCTATCAACAGTATTATTACTATTAAACTAAAATCATCATGGCAAACCAAAGCAGTAATAATACGTTTACCCGTTGTAACCAAACCTGTTACAACTAAATCACACTGAGGATTAATATCCACTCACCGAATACCTCAGTCATCCACTCAGTAGTCTAATATCACTGAGTCTTCTCCGCATCTGAGAATACAACAGAACAACACAAGTCAGTCACTTGTCTCAAATCTATATAACATCACTCTAATAGATTTACACCAACAATTCCAAATATCAATATGTCAACTTATTTAGTAGCTATAAGCTTCTTAGTCTCTTATCACAATCATATTTAATAGCTACAACATGATATTTAAACCAATTATCTAATTCCTGGAATATCACTAAATCATGATTAATTATCATATTGATCACTTTTCTTTCAACTCAGTCAAACAAGTGATTACTAATTTATATTCTTTAACACAATTTATGCCAAAGTTATAAATATCCACCTTAAACATCAACATTCACAATCACTTATCACATTTATGATCATTAAGATCACAACCTCATTTTAATCTACTTTAGTTATCACTAATCAACATGGTTAACCATAACCAAGGTTATTAACCTTTACCATCAATAATTCATTAAAACACCTCATAATCATCATAATCACCACGAACACTTAATCAACTTTACACATTTTAGCTTGAACACAATTGATCATCATCATGAATCAACCCTAATGTGATCATTAACAACAATTATCAATTATACACTAATCACATAAGCTTAAAAGCTTTGATTCTACCAAAATCAACTAAACCCATAAACTTTAACCATGATCATACATCATTTCCTCAATTTTAAGTTAGGGTTTCAATTGTAATCATGTTAAACATCAACTAACAACTCTAACATGATTACAAGCCTCAATTTCTTATTAATCAAACTAATTTCATCAATTAGATAAAAACCCATTTTCTAGGTTTATAGAATTCAAGAAATGAACACTTACAACATGATTAGGAGGATCAAGGAACGATAATCCATGTTCTTGAAACTTGAATTCAAGTTCTAGGGCTTCAATTTGGTGTTAGAGAGTGATTTCATGAATCAATTTAGGGTTCTTCAAAAGATACATATGTATGTATGCACGTACTGTAAGTATGTATGTAGATATATGCTGAAATAAAAGACCGACTCAAAATATGAGTCTATTACATAATTATTCAAATTTCATTCCCCGTACTCATCATTGCCTGGAACTTAAAAACCATTTGCGGGGAAACATTATTTTATTTTACCGTAAACTAAATTAATTTAAAACAATCAATAATTTATTAATCACAATAAATTATTTGACTCTTTTCCTCATTTATTTTCAAATAACACAATACACCTATTTTCTGACATATTAAATAATAATTAACAGTCAGAAAATATTAAAATACTACTAGACCCGAGGAATGGATGTTACAAATCTCTCCCTCTTAAAAAGATTTCGTCCTAAAAATCTGATCACACTTAATCACACTAATGTGACAGAATCACCTATCAATATAGTTCTCATATACTTCTAACCACATAATTACTCATTGTTATATACTCACAAGATGTGGTTATAATTCAATTCACTTATGCATATCATCATTATGCATGTCTTTAATCACACCAACATCAATTGTACTTACATATATTTATATAGATATATGTTATTTCATCAACTTACACATCACCAATGTGTATTTCAACTGAATTCATTTAAGCCCATAATTTGTGCTTTGTATTCTATTTAATTTGCTAACGCAAAATGCAATATCAATCATAAAATGTAGCATCCTCAACTATTTAATTACAATATACACACATCAAATGTTACTCCCGTGAGCAACTTATAAGTATTGACACAAATTTTTGATTCTTTCCACATGCACATATCCGAATGTACATGATTCTATCTTTTCTCCCTGCACATACACTGTGCACATATCCTGTCTCTAATAAGCTAATCGACTACTTACATGACCATTCATACTTAGTCATGTAAACAATTAAAAACACATAATCATTGGTAATAAATGTAACACATATCCATGTGAACATTTCAACTTTACAACAATCACAACAAGTGGTAAGGAATACCACAACATACACATTAACAATAAAAGTTCAACTCAATTCACAACTAGCAATTTAGCTAACAACTATGTATTTCTTTAGCTAACAACTTGCTAGAAATTTTCACTTTTGCAACTAGTTCATTACAACTTTACAAATTGTAATTATAAACACAACCTGATTATATGAAACCCTTTATTCAAAAAGAATCACCATTCATATAATCATAAACACACATAGAATAAGCAATAAGCAGTATGTAGAGGTCAATTCTTATGGTTAAAACTACTATCATAAAATCAACTAGCATCCTATCACATCAACTTGGATGCTAAATCAACACCTGTCAATACCATGCGTCATCAGCAGTGGTATTTCAGCAACACAAGGTGCTATCATTAATCACATATTCCACAATATCAACACAATATTATTTGCAGTCAACTGACCTCTGCTTTGCTTAAATCATCTTTTAATTATTAGTAGTTGCAACTAACCATATACACATCACTTGTACCATAGTTACCACATTAACAACAAATTTGTGGTTTACTACTCTTTCATTTTAGTCAATCATTGACTATTTCTCAATTACAGGTCAACATATCTTACCTGTTATTTTAAAACTATTTAACTTTATCTGGTACTTAGTAGCCTCAACAATTCCATGTGAAAGGGCATAATATAAATACGTTGGCCAGACGTCGTCATATTATGTCATTTACACTTCATTTTCAGGAAACTTTATACCATCCATCTTCAAAGTTATTAATCTTTACTTTTACATATATCACAACAATGATATCAACCATTTACACAATTATAACAACTCGTAGTAGCAGGTATATCAACAAACATTAACATGCTACTTTCTCAACTTATCACTTTGAAAGTAAACTACTCTTATTATCAGGTATGTATAAGTAACACAGACATTCAACACCATTTTCACTTTCTCCTTATCCATGGTGAAATGTTTAACACAATTACCTCAATCAATCTCTTTATTACCTGATTCAATATCAATTTCTAGTTACATCTCTTATAGTGCATTTAGTACTAAACACTTCGTCATGGTTTAATTAATTCACATAATATAATCCACATAACTTTATAATCAATGTTTACAAACCCTTATTAGCAACAATCAACAATACCATTTACTGGTATATTTTTGCAGTTAAATAAACCACCTGAAAACAACTCATACACAATAACACATGTGGACCTCTTAATTTTTTTTTAATGTTGCACATAGCTACAGGAATGATCTCTGGGCATAAAGAAACAAAAGCTCAATACAAAACGTAAGTCGAAAGTCCGAAATAAGGTCCGAAAAACACTAAAATGCCATTTTCGGGCCCCAAACGACCCCGAAGTGCCCAACATGGCAAAGCAAGAGCTTTGACCGTTGGGCCGTTTCCGAGTGGACATGTAAATTTCTTCTTATTCTGACACCAAAATTTTCTAACGGAAATTTCTACGTCAAACGTTACGTCGAAAGTCGAAAAACTTAAAATTTCTTTTTTTTTTCACACAAACGAGCCACAAGCTGCCGGCTTGAAGGGTAAACCCGCCGGCTTCAGACCCCTAGCAGCCGGGTCCAATACCCTAACAGCCGGGTACAACAACTTTTGGGCAACAGAAATAAACTCATGTTTTAAGCCTAAAGAACAGCCGAGTTATGGTCCCAAGCCGCCGGGTTAACCACCCAACCCGCCGGGTCCACTAACCTAACCGTCGGGTCCCACACCTGCACAGCAGACTTCAATTTTCTGCTCAATTTAGTGTAAAAACACGAACTTCAAACGCGCATATCTCCCAAACCGTAAGGAATTAAGGTCTGAAATTTTGCAGGCACCTTTATATAATCAAAATGCAACTTTCCATTTTTCCACTTTTTCAAAATTCACGTTTATCGAGAAAATGGACGTACGACTCATTTTGGACCATTTTCGACCATTTTGATTGACACGCCTTATTCCAAATGGCTTGGTTTCTGACTTCAACCCTTTGCCAACATGTTTCTGCATACATTTGTGACGTGTAGGGATATTCATCACCCTCATATACCCATTCTATCATATTTTGACTCGTTGACCCGTTTGAGGGTCCAATTGGACACTTTTACCAATTTCAACTATATTAACTACTATAACACTTTCAACACACTTTACTATTATATTTATGACTTAAAGTCACTTTAAAATTCGTTATACTTGAACCACCACTCGTTTTAACCGTTTAACCAATAAATAACCCATTTGGGCACTTTTACGACCCATTTGGGTTTCAACCCATATAACTACCATTTCATCACCCATTTCACATTACGTTGACTATTATAAGTCAAACTAACCCACCTTCACTATTGGTGTCCTATTATACCCTCAAAACACCAATTTCATATTAAATCATCATATTAAAACCAATTGCAACAAATATTCAACATTGACTTCTTCCAAACTTGTCAACAAATATAAAAGATTGATTGACCACTTTAACTTTCTTACTACACTACTTTTAGTATATGGATCATAATTCAACCCCAATCATGATCAATGCTAACAATATAAACATCTAGTTACTTTTATCACTTTATAACATAGTTATTACCAATTTGACTCTATCAAATTCAACTTTGACTTTTCCAAGTCAACAACACACATTCCAATTAATGGATACTTTCTAATTTGAACAACAACATAACTCCAAATCACCTCAATTGAGATATACCAACATCTCATTTCACTACATGGAGTCATATCAATTAAGGCTATCATGAGTTACTACTACACTTAATCATATTACTCCCAAAATTATTATTTCACAATAACAAGTAATTCCACATACACAACTCATACAACCGATTTCATACTTTAATTTCATAGTGTAGACACATTTAAATCCACATAACACAACTATCACACCTTATTCAACAATGTGTCTACACAACTCAATACCTATTTAATCATTTCAAGTTCATTCAAAATGACTCATTAATATTCCTGTCATCATATTAACAAGTAATAATCATCAATGACTCACAACTGGGGATTCATATCAGTCTGACTCGATTTACTTTACTACCAATCATATCATAGCAAAGTAAACAATTCAAGCTTATTGAAATACACCAAGCTTACCGAAAAGTACCTGATACACATAGGCCCACGAATATTGAAGAATCATTGAGAATACCAGTCGGTTCCTCATGTTCCTCCGTCTCTGCAACCACAACAACAATCTTGCAACTTGTTATAGGTTAGTACATATCCAACTAACTAATTTCTCATACAACAACTAATCCCCACACTCTGGAATGTTTGACTTGACACAACTATAGATTTGGGATTAAACACTTACGATGTCCAATTCACCCAAACCTATGCTCTGATACCAACTTATAACACCCCTCATTTTACCATCATTTAAATATAATAAATCGGAAGCGTAAGTCCAAATAGACATTAATAATTTACATCATCAAATCGACATATAAAATTCAATTTTTTTTAAATCATAAATTATCAGCATGGGTGTTATATGAAAAACAAGATATAATAATGATTTATACAAATCAATATCAGAGTCACGCCTCGTTGTCAAACATTCCTTCCCTTCCGACTTCTTGCCCACACATATAATATCCATAACCTGCAAGAAGTGTTAATGTGGGGGATTAGCATAACGCTAAGTGAGTAGACAAGTAATCAACAGTCTAACTTAGCAACAACAACTTTGTTTACACCAAATAACCGTAAACGCATAATACACAATACAACAATATAACTGGTCAACTATTCAACTGGTCAGCGGATCAACAATCTCACAATTTAATAATGAGGATCGGTGGCTCTTGAGAAACCCTACTTCCGCGGTGGCTCTCAAGAACACTTGCCCAACCATATCCGTATGGCCATAACGGACGAGACCGATAGCTAATGGTTACTATACTCAAACACAGGTTCTACACACAACAAATAAAGTAAAACCCTGTGTAATTCACACAATAACCAACTAGCCCAACTAACCATTTCAACTCGTTGACCTCATTTGCAACTGATGCCCGAAGGTAAAATATATCACGTGATCACATATCCACATACTCAATCAGGTCAACGTATCAGACTAAACAGTCTATCAACAGTATTATTACTATTAAACTAAAATCATCATGGCAAACCAAAGCAGTAATAATACGTTTACCCGTTGTAACCAAACCTGTTACAACTAAATCACACTGAGGATTAATATCCACTCACCGAATACCTCAGTCATCCACTCAGTAGTCTAATATCACTGAGTCTTCTTCACATCTGAGAATACAACAGAACAACACAAGTCAGTCACTTGTCTCAAATCTATATAACATCACTCTAATAGATTTACACCAACAATTCCAAATATCAATATGTCAACTTATTTAGTAGCTATAAGCTTCTTAGTCTCGTATCACAATCATATTTAATAGCTACAACATGATATTTAAACCAATTATCTAATTCCTGGAATATCACTAAATCATGATTAATTATCATATTGATCACTTTTCTTTCAACTCAATCAAACAAGTGATTACTAATTTATATTCTTTAACACAATTTATGCCAAAGTTATAAATATCCACCTTAAACATCAACATTCACAATCACTTATCACATTTATGATCATTAAGATCACAACCTCATTTTAATCTACTTTAGTTATCACTAATCAACATGGTTAACCATAACCAAGGTTATTAACCTTTACCAATAATAATTCATCAAAACACCTCATAATCATCATAATCACCATGAACACTTAATCAACTTTACACATTTTAGCTTGAACACAATTGATCATCATCATGAATCAACCCTAATGTGATCATTAACAACAATTATCAATTATACACTAATCACATAAGCTTAAAAGCTTTGATTCTACCAAAATCAACTAAACCCATAAACTTTAACTATGATCATACATCATTTCCTCAATTTTAAGTTAGGGTTTCAATTGTAATCATGAATTAAACATCAGCTAACAACTCTAACATGATTACAAGCCTCAATTTCTTATTAATCAAACTAATTTTATCAATTAGATAAAAACCCATTTTCTAGGTTTATAGAATTCAAGAAATGAACACTTACAACATGATTAGGAGGATCAAGGAACGATAATCCATGTTCTTGAAGCTTGAATTCAAGTTCTAGGGCTTCAATTTGGTGTTAGAGAGTGATTTCATGAATCAATTTAGGGTTCTTCAAAAGATACATATGTATGTATGTGACACTCCTCCAAATTAGGTATATAACTATACTTAATTACATGCATTTATTACGCTAATTCCCTGCGATTGTTTTAAACTAAACTTATGATGTATTGACAGTCTAGCGAGCCCAAAACAATAATACAAAAAGTATTACATGATACGTAGTTATTTATAAATTACATACGAACGCATCGGAACGAAGCCGACAAAAATAATTAACGAGAGTTGGTGACAAAATATATAATTAATAATTCAATTATTAATTACGAGTACTTATATATCTATAACGTATAGACAAAAGGGTTTAAATATACGTTTAACATAAAACGTATTATAACACGAACAGAAACAATTCTAAAACGCGCATACGACGTCAAATCATAAAAATGCAAATTTTCTTTTTCATTTGGAAGAAGTTAGAACATTACTTCAAAATATGAAATCCTAAATTTACTGAAAATTGGCGCTCAATTAACTGCGTGCAGTAAAATGTACAAAAATGTACAACTATCAAAAATAATGATAACCTCATTATTCTGAAAATATATTACTAACCAGGGAAGCATCTACAAAATAAAAATATAAAAAGTTTATTTTTATATTGCTATAATTATACCCGTACTCGAAATTTGCAGTACAAAAATGGGCTACTAACCTCAATAATTGAGGGAGACCGATTCATTTTGAACCATACTCCCTCCCTCTCCTCTCTGGTTCCAGGTGACACACATACACACACATCATCATCGCCATCTTTTTCTTCCTTTCCCTCTAAAAACTTAACAAGATCAGTAGCAGCAGCAGGAAGTGGTAGTGAACAACGAGTTTCATCTTCATCATCATCATCCATCGCCATCCTCATCATTTATACATTGTGAGAAAACTTAAAATCCTTGATTTTTACCTTTAAATTTCGTGATATATCATGTTTCTATGTCATAATCCATACATATAACGCACGAATTTGAAGAATCAAAGCTTAGATTTTAAAAAAAATAGTTTTTGAACCAAAAACTATGAATCAAGAATTACATATGTAAAAGTTAGTATAAATGCGATATAATGTGATATATTGATGGTGCACACCATGTAAACACTGAACCCACTCGAATTATAGCTAAAAACTACGTCAAACTCGGATTTGAAATTTGGAAACGAGACAGAGCTGCTGTCTGGAACAACAAGCCGATCGGCTAATCTCAAACCGATCGGCTAACCCAAGCCGAACGGCTGGACCCAAGCCGAACGGCTGGAGCCCCAAAGCCGATCGGCTGGCGGGCTGTGGGTCTGTTGGGTTTTATTTTGGACAGAAACGAATAATGGGCCAAACAAATGGACTGGGCCGAGGAGATGAAACCGATCGGCTGGCCCAAGCCGATCGGCTAGGCGGTGAGCCGAACGGCTAAACGGTCTGGGCCTGGTATGTTGGGCCTGAGCTGTTGGGTTGGACCGAATGGTTAATGAATCTTATGTTTAAACTTAAATGGGCCGGGCGATGTGGACTAGGCCGAAACAAACGATGGACTACGTAACTGGACTGGGCCGAGGCACAGAGCCGAACGGCTTATGGACAAGCCGAACGGCTGGCCAAGCCGAACGGCTGGCCCAAGCCGATCGGCTGGGCTGGGCTGCAGACTGGGCTTTAGTCGCGAACTGGGCCGGACGTTTCTTGGGCTGAGACTTTGGGCTTGGACCAAAAACCTTAAAAACAAATGAGTTAAATTAAATAAACGGATTGTGTAATGTATCCGAAAACTCAAGTTAACAAACGATAGGTATGTGTATGTAACATGACATACAAAATGGGTATATAAATATGTATACGACAATTGAAAGGTAACGAACATATATGTATACCTACGAATATAGAACGAACCTATTGGTATATATACACATTTGGGACGAGATGTATATTATACGGAACAAATGAGAATAATGATTTGGAAACCTAAATGACAAAACAATTAATATATAAGTATATATGTATATATGCTTACACCTTTTGAACGATTAAACAAACAAATGTAACGTGGGAAAATATTAATTATTTTCAACAACAATTATCAACGACATACAAAAACTTCAGAAATTGATAATTTCTTCAAACAAACGAACTATTAACGTAAGTAAACTATGTACTTATGGTTAATACAATATTGTGTATAGGTTGACTACGTTTGGGCTACGCTATCATATCTCGCTAGCATTCACATCCGAGCACTCACAGTGAGTTCACAAACCCCTTTTAAATGTTTTAATGTTTTGAAACCTCGGGGTGGAAAACATAGAAATCGTATGTATAATTGCATGCGACAACTGTTTAAATACTTGATGTATTTACTTAAACTATTGATGAAATGAGATTTCATGTTTTGATTGATTAAATACTGTACGTATTTGCTTAAACTGTTTATGAAAGGGTATTTCATACTTGAACTATTTGTGAAAGGGTATTTCACACAACTATTTGAACTATGGTTTATGAAATGTTTTCATAACTATTTTGGGAATTTAGGCAACGAATCTTGGTACAGATCTAGGCTGAACGATGTAGTGCGTAAAAGACCTTATGGCTACAGACTATAACCATTAGCTAGGTGACTCTAGCCACTGAGTATACGGATAGTACTATCGCCGTGACGACCCTCCTACAGATTTGGGATCGTATACTTAAATGTCCTACTTGGCACAACAACAACAGATTAGGGTCGTGGTTTGGTTATAGGGTTAGATCGGGTTACCTTACTCGTCAGGTTTAGCTCACCTTTCGAGGGATCACCGTCTAAATATTCCCATACACAAAACTACTGTTTAGGAAGTGATTTCCTACGTATACTATATTGGAAATGTTAATCTTGATTTAGGTTAACCTGTGTTTCCCACTGATAACTGATTTGGGGAAATGTTATTTGTTAATAACTTGTGTTTCCTACTTGACAAACAACACTTATTTGGAAATGTTATTCTTAAATGATTAACTTGTGTTTCCTACATAACAAACAAACTTGTGAATTCACTCAACAATTTTGTTGACGATTTACTCTATGTTTTTCAGGGAATTAGCAGCGTAAGTGAGATCTGCATGCATATCAGGACGAACTACCCTGGCCTTGTTAGGATGCCACTACTTTTGGGACACTTGGATTTCCTCTGTATAACTGCTACTACTGCAGTCATACCTATGAAATCTACTTTTGATATTATGTATTTTATGAAATACTGATTTCAATAACTACTATTATTGTTACTACTTTTCAAGTGGTAACCTTTTGTAAAACTTTAACTAATGGCATCTTAATCTATTTCGTTCTGCGATAACCATATGCTCTGAGTATGTATGTATCTGTTGGTTGTGTATTACTGCTCGCACCCCCGCCACGTCACTAAGCTTCCGCGATTTACTCTTGTTAACTGTAATTACCGTTTTGCGGGGTGTGACAGACTTGGTATCAGAACCATTGGTTATAGCGAACTAGAAGTCTTTAGGTGACTGAAAACCTTAGAGACCTAGACTATAGCCTTGGCTAGAACATTCATGCATTCATACATACTTACGTTTGCATACATCTAACATACGACTGACACGCCACACCCAATTTCTTTTGTCACAGTATGTCTAGTCAATCACTTTACCATGTTTATGCTTCGGATGAAGAGCCGACCGAGGCTACTTTTGAGGGTCCCGCGATCACTGTAGAGGATGAGTCATCCGTTCATTTGAGAGCCATGTCTGTTGACACTAGTGATGCTTACTTAGTACCACCTCCGACCGCACCTGTGGTCACTCCTACCTCTACACCACCTGTTGCGAGTACCTCTCGTGTGCCTGTACCTAGGATGACAGCTAGGATCTGTGTTCGGGATTTTCCCAGGGGACCACTCGCGCCGCGCGATAAGGCGCCAGTGACTGAGCCTGAGGTTCCAGTTGTCTAGCCGCCACAGAAGAGGCTCCGACCTTCTCATCTGGACTGGATGCCTCGAGTATTGAGAGAGTGGAGATCACTAGAGGGTATTCCCTCGACCTTTGAGATTGGAGAGTCCTCCCACTCACCACCATCTGCATCTCTCACTGGTGAGCCTCTGGAGCTCACTGTGCCTACCCTTGTGGCTGTGGTCCACACCATGTTTAGGATATCCTCTAGCAGGAGCAGAGATGTGATGGAGCTACTGAGCGATGCCTCCCGCACTGATATGGATATGACTATGCTCCATCAGAGGATGGATTTTGTGGAGACTCACCGTCAGACAGACTGGCAGAGTCTAGCATCCACCCGTACACGCGTTGCAGCTTTAGAGAGGCGTGCTAGGGTGTCAGAGATTGTAGCTAGTGTGTGTGTGATGACTGCAGCAGTGATGGTTGCGGTTAGGATGTATTTACCATGGTTCCGTTAGGCCTGTGTATGGTGGTTTGGGCCTACACTAGATTATACTACTACTTTTGATGTACACGTACGTATGTACTAGGTGTGTACTAGCTGTATGTTGGATGGAACTTTGTTAGTAGAATGGGTTCATGTATAGAAAACCCATTACCTTTTGTATAACGCTAACCATTGATGGGTATATTAGAAATCCCATCTCATTTTGTACTAAACTAATGTAACAGCGTTATGACTTTTAATATATATTGTATGTTTGGTGTACATCGCGTGTTCGTTATACCTATTATCAACCATATTATTTCCTCTTACAACTGTCGACTTGTGATTTAAAACTATACTTTATCGATAACTTTGTAATCAATTCTTGTAAACCCTGAAACATATTGCACCTTGGTGATTGATTATTCTTGAGAACCTCTGAAATTAACGGTGCTAAACGACAATGAAAAGAAATATGTATTGGACATTATATAATGACGTCTGGCCAACGTGATTATATTATGCTAGGTACATGTGGGTGTTTCAAAGTTGTAAGGCACGTGTTGTAAAACCCTGTTCATTCATCTTTTCATGTCATTCATTTCTATCAAATGTGAATCTTTGATCTATTCACATTCAATATCTCAACATTAACACTCTGCATTTTATTCATCGCAGAGCTGAATCATGCCTCCCAAACGACGAGTCACTAGGAAAAGTCAAAAGATGACTACGCCTCCACCACCACCCACTGAAACCACCGAACAGATGATCGCACGAAGAATAGCTGAAGGTATTGCTGACTATGAGGCAAGCCGTAGTCGTGAACCTGGAGTTAACAACAGTGGATCTACCCCTACTAATACTGAGACACCCGTGAAAGCTAGCCGAGGGTGTTCATACAAAACATTTCAGGCTTGTAAGCCGATTTCTTTCCGTGGCACCGAGGGTGCAATTGGTATGATTCATTGGATAGAGAAAACTGAATCGGTATTGGACATTAGTGACTGTTCACCTGACTGTATGGTGAAGTATGCAACTTGCACTTTGGCTGACAAAGCGCTCACTTGGTGGAACAGTCAGATCCAATCACTTGGTCGACCAGCTGCTTATTCAATGTCATGGGGAACATTTAAGAATTTGATGTTGGAGGAATTCTGCCCTCGCAGTGAGATGCAGAAGATAGAAACAGAATTGTGGAACATTACCATGATTGGTGCTGATATTACTGGGTACACCACCAAGTTTCAGGAACTTGCACGTCTAGTGCCACACATGGTGACTCCAGAGTATAAGCGTATCGAACGCTACATATACGGTCTAGTACCACAAATCCGCAGTCTGGTGACGTCATCTAAACCGGACACTTTCAGGAGTGCTGTTACTCTAGCACAAAGTTTGACCGACGAGGCAGTCAGGATGGGAAATCTGACTAAGAAAGCTGTGTCGGGAAAAAGTGAACCGAACAGTACTGATGTTAGTAGTTCTGGTGGTGCAAAGCGAAAGTGGAACGGTAGTGGTACTGATCGCCAGGGTCAGCAAAACAAGAAACATTCTGGAAATGCGAAAGCATATGTTGCCACCACTACTGAATCGAAACCATACCTGGGTAAAAACCCAAATGTGATAAGTGCAACCGACACCACGAAGGTGGGTGTGGGTATTATGGAAATTGTAAGGCATGGGGACACAGAACTCGAGACTGCAAAACTAACCCTCCCCCACGGGCAAACACTGAGCGTCAAAACCAGGGATGTTTTGAATGTGGTGAGCAAGGACACTACCGTAACCGATGCCCTAAGCTCAACAACAACAACCAAAACCGCAACAATAACAACCGAGCCAACAACATCAACAATCAACCGGCTCAAGGAAGGGCATTCGTGATCGGGGCACAAGAGGCACGCCAGAACCCAAACACAGTCACTGGTACGTTTCTCGTAAACAACCACTATGCCTCTGTGTTAATTGATTCGGGTGCTGATTTAAGTTTTGTGTCTACTGAGTTTAGACCACTATTAGAACTTGAATCCCGTAAATTAGACAACAAGTATACCATAGAATTAGCCGATGGTGAGTTGATCGAATCAGGAGAAATAGTACCGGGATGTACCTTGGAGTTAGAAGGTCATCTCTTCGAAATAGACTTGCTACCGGTTAAGTTGGGAAGTTTTGACATTGTAGTCGGTATGGATTGGTTATCTAAGAACCGAGCCGAGATCATATGTCATGATAAGATGGTTCGCTTACCGTTACCGACAGGAGAAACTTTAGTGATTCAAGGTGAGAAACGAAAGAGTGCCACAAAAATGATTTCGTGCTTGAAGGCCAGTAAATATCTCCGAAAGGGGTACCAAGCATTTCTGGCACACATTGTAGAAAAGAAATCCGAGGAACGACGTATAGACGAGGTGCCTATTGTACGCGACTATTCAGGAGTGTTCCCTGATGAGTTGCCAGGATTGCCACCCCCACAACAAGTTGAGTTTCACATTGACCTGGTGCCAGGAGCCGCACCTATCGCACGTGCACCTTATCCTCTAGCTCCCTCGGAAATGCAAGAGCTATCCACACAATTGCAAGAACTTCTAGACTTGGGATTCATCCGTCCGAGCTTTTCACCTTGGGGAGCTCCGGTTTTGTTTGTTAAGAAGAAGGATGGATCTATGCGAATGTGCATCGACTACCGTGAGCTGAACAAGGTAACTATCAAGAACCGATACCCGTTACCACGCATTGACGATCTGTTTGATCAACTGCAAGGGTCAAGTTATTATTCAAAAATTGACTTACGATCTGGTTACCATCAACTTAAGGTAAGGGAAGAAGATGTACCGAAAACCGCGTTTAGGACTCGATACGGTCATTACGAGTTCCTAGTCATGCCTTTTGGACTGACCAACGCACCAGCAGTATTCATGGACTTGATGAATAGAGTATGCAAACCCTATCTGGATAAATTCGTCATTGTGTTTATTGACGACATCTTGGTATACTCACGAACGAAAGAGGATCACGAGCAACATCTGAAGCTTGTCCTCGAACTACTACAAAAAGAGAAGCTTTACGCAAAGTTCTCTAAGTGCGAATTTTGGATAAGAGAGGTTCACTTCCTTGGTCATGTGATAAATGACAAGGGAATTCACGTAGACCCATCCAAAATTGAGGCAATCAACAACTGGGAAGCACCGAAAACCCCAACTGAAGTACGACAATTTCTTGGTCTAGCTGGCTATTACAGGCGATTCATCGCAAACTTTTCGAGGATAGCCCAGCCACTTACCACATTAACTCAAAAAGACAAGAAATTTGAGTGGAATGAGAAGCAAGAGAATGCATTCCAACTATTGAAACAGAAACTGAGCAGCGCACCTATACTCTCACTACCCGAAGGAGTAGATAACTTTGTTGTATACTGTGATGCATCGCATCAGGGATTGGGTTGCGTACTGATGCAAAACGAAAAGGTCATTGCTTATGCATCACGACAACTAAAAGTGCATGAGAAAAACTATACGACTCATGATTTGGAATTGGGAGCCGTTGTTTTTGCACTGAAGATCTGGAGACACTACCTATACGGTACAAAGTGTACGATCTTCACTGATCATAAGAGCCTACAACATATATTCGACCAGAAAGAACTTAACATGAGACAACGACGTTGGGTCGAATTACTTAACGATTACGACTGTGAAATAAAGTATCACCCGGGTAAAGCTAACGTTGTAGCAGATGCCCTGAGTCGTAAGGAACGAATCAAACCTCGAAGAGTTCGAGCTTTGGGGTTGACAATCCACTCGAATCTCATTACCCAAATTTGTGAAGCTCAAGAACTTGCTTTCACGCCCAAATGCATTAAGGATGAATCCTTAAAAGGAATGGAAAAACAACTCGAGAAAAAGGACAACGGGGTGTTGTACTTTATGAATAGAATTTGGGTACCATGCGTAGATGAGTTGCGCAAACTAATTTTGGACGAGGCACACAAGTCCAATTACTCGATACATCCTGGTGCAGACAAGATGTACCATGACTTGAAAGGCTTCTACTGGTGGCCTGGAATGAAACGTGACATTGCCACCTACGTTAGCAAATGCTTAACTTGCTCGAAAGTAAAGGTTGAATACCAAAAGCCGTCTGGACTTTTGCAACAGCCTGAGTTGCCCAAATGGAAATGGGAGCAAATAACAATGGACTTCATTACGAAGTTACCTAGAACGGCATCTGGAGCAAATGCCATATGGGTGATTGTCGACCGATTGACGAAATCAGCCCACTTTCTTGCTATTAAGGAAACAGATGGAATGGAGAAACTAGCTAAAATCTATATTAAAGAGATTGTTTCTCGGCATGGTGTGCCGCTATCCATCATCTCTGACAGAGATGCACGATTCACTTCTCGCTTTTGGCAAACATTACAACAGGCACTGGGTACTCGACTTGATATGAGTACTGCCTACCACCCGCAGACTGACGGCCAAAGTGAGCGAACTATACAGACGCTCGAAGACTTGTTGCGAGCATGTGTGATAGACTTTGGAGGTAACTGGGATACCCACCTACCTCTAGCTGAATTTTCTTACAACAATAGTTATCACACGAGTATACAGATGGCACCTTTTGAGGCGTTATATGGACGCAAGTGCCGGTCACCACTCTGTTGGGCAGAGTTGGACGACAGACAACTATCTGGACCCGAACTTGTCCAGGAAACCACTGACAAGATAACTCAAGTACTAAACCGATTGAAATCAGCACGAGACCGACAAAAGAGCTACGCTGATAACCGCCGTAAGCCTCTTGAGTTTCAAGTAGGAGACAAGGTCCTACTCAAGGTATCGCCCTGGAAAGGGGTAGCACGATTTGGCAAACGCGGAAAGCTGAACCCACGATACATCGGACCATTTGAAATCCTTGCTAGGGTTGGTCCTGTCGCTTACAAGCTCAAACTACCGCAAGAGCTTTGTAGCATACACGATACTTTCCACGTTAGCAACCTCAAAAAGTGTCTTTCTGATGAAACACTTATCCTTCCTCCTGACGAAGCCTTTATTGACTCAAAACTTAATTTTGTAGAGGAACCTGTCGAAGTTATGGACACGAAAACGCAGAAACTTCGACACAAACAAATCAAACTGGTTAAAGTTCGTTGGAACTCGAAACATGGCCCGGAGTTTACCTGGGAACGAGAGGATGAAATACGAAAGAAATACCCTAACCTATTTGAGAGCGTGACCGAGACTCACGGCTCGACTTAAATCTCGGGACGAGATTTCACTAACGGGGGAGAATGTGACACTCCTCCAAATTAGGTATATAATTATACTTAATTACATGCATTTATTACGCTAATTCCCTGTGATTGTTTTAAACTAAACTTATGATGTGATGTCAGTCTAGCGAGCCCAAAACAATAATACAAAAAGTATTACATGATACGTAGTTATTTATAAATTACATACGAACGCATCGGAACGAAGCCGACAAAAATAATTAACGAGAGTTGGTGACAAAATATATAATTAATAATTCAATTATTAATTACGAGTACTTATATATCTATAACGTATAGACAAAAGGGTTTAAATATACGTTTAACATAAAACGTATTATAACACGAACAGAAACAATTCTAAAACGCGCATACGACGTCAAATCATAAAAATGCAAATTTTCTCGTTCATTTGGAAGAAGTTAGAACATTACTTCAAAATATGAAATCCTAAATTTACTGAAAATTAGCGTTCAATTAACTGCGTGCAGTAAAATGTACAAAAATGTACAACTATCAAAAATAATGATAACTTCATTATTCTGAAAATATATTACTAACCAGGGAAGCATCTACAAAATAAAAATATAAAAAGTTTATTTTTATATTGCTATAATTATACCCGTACTCGAAATTTGCAGTACAAAAATGGGCTACTAACCTCAATAATTGAGGGAGACCGATTCATTTTGAACCATACTCCCTCCCTCTCCTCTCTGGTTCCAGGCGACACACACACACACACATCATCATTACCATCTTTTTCTTCCTTTCCCTCTAAAAACTTAACAAGATCAGTAGCAGCAGCAGGAAGTGGTAGTGAACAACAAGTTTCATCTTCATCATCATCATCCATCGCCATCCTCATCATTTATACATTGTGAGAAAACTTAAAATCCTTGATTTTTACCTTTAAATTTCGTGATATATCATGTTTCTATGTCATAATCCATACATATAACGCACGAATTTGAAGAATCAAAGCTTAGATTTTAAAAAAATAGTTTTTGAACCAAAAACTATGAATCAAGAATTACATATGTAAAAGTTAGTATAAATGCGATATAATGTGATATATTGATGGTGCACACCATGTAAACACTGAACCCACTCGAATTATAGCTAAAAACTACGTCAAACTCGGATTTGAAATTTGGAAACGAGACAGAGCTGCTGTCTGGAACAACAAGCCGATCGGCTAATCTCAAACCGATCGGCTAACCCAAGCCGAACGGCTGGACCCAAGCCGAACGGCTGGAGCCCCAAAGCCGATCGGCTGGCGGGCTGTGGGTCTGTTGGGTTTTATTTTGGACAGAAACGAATAATGGGCCAAACAAATGGACTGGGCCGAGGAGATGAAACCGATCGGCTGGCCCAAGCCGATCGGCTAGGCGGTGAGCCGAACGGCTAAACGGTCTGGGCCTGGTATGTTGGGCCTGAGCTGTTGGGTTGGACCGAATGGTTAATGAATCTTATGTTTAAACTTAAATGGGCCGGGCGATGTGGACTAGGCCGAAACAAACGATGGACTACGTAACTGGACTGGGCCGAGGCACAAAGCCGAACGGCTTATGGACAAGCCGAACGGCTGGCCAAGCCGAACGGCTGGCCCAAGCCGATCGGCTGGGCTGGGCTGCAGACTGGGCTTTAGTCGCGAATTGGGCCAGACGTTTCTTGGGCTAAGACTTTGGGCTTGGACCAAAAACCTTAAAAACAAATGAGTTAAATTAAATAAACGGATTGTGTAATGTATCCGAAAACTCAAGTTAACAAACGATAGGTATGTATATGTAACATGACATACAAAATGGGTATATAAATATGTATACGACAATTGAAAGGTAACGAACATATATGTATACCTACGAATATAGAACGAACCTATTGGTATATATACACATTTGGGACGAGATGTATATTATACGGAACAAATGAGAATAATGATTTGGAAACCTAAATGACAAAACAATTAATATATAAGTATATATGTATATATGCTTACACCTTTTGAACTATTAAACAAACAAATGTAACGTGGGAAAATATTAATTATTTTCAACAACAATTATCAACGACATACACAAACTTCAGAAATTGATAATTTCTTCAAACAAACGAACTATTAACGTAAGTAAACTATGTACTTATGGTTAATACAATATTGTGTATAGGTTGACTACGTTTGGGCTACGCTATCATATCTCGCTAGCATTCACATCCGAGCACTCACAGTGAGTTCACAAACCCCTTTTAAATGTTTTAATGTTTTGAAACCTCGGGGTGGAAAACATAGAAATCGTATGTATAATTGCATGCGACAACTGTTTAAATACTTGATGTATTTACTTAAACTATTGATGAAATGAGATTTCATGTTGTGATTGATTAAATACTGTACGTATTTGCTTAAACTGTTTATGAAAGGGTATTTCATACTTGAACTATTTGTGAAAGGGTATTTCACACAACTATTTGAACTATGGTTTATGAAATGTTTTCATAACTATTTTGGGAATTTAGGCAACGAATCTTGGTACAGATCTAGGCTGAACGATGTAGTGCGTAAAAGACCTTATGGCTACAGACTATAACCATTAGCTAGGTGACTCTAGCCACTGAGTATACGGATAGTACTATCGCCGTGACGACCCTCCTACAGATTTGGGAGCGTATACTTAAATGTCCTACTTGGCACAACAACAACAGATTAGGGTCGTGGTTTGGTTATAGGGTTAGATCGGGTTACCTTACTCGTCAGGTTTAGCTCACCTTTCGAGGGATCACCGTCTAAATATTCCCATACACAAAACTACTGTTTAGGAAGTGATTTCCTACGTATACTATATTGGAAATGTTAATCTTGATTTAGGTTAACCTGTGTTTCCCACTGATAACTGATTTGGGGAAATGTTATTTGTTAATAACTTGTGTTTCCTACTTGACAAACAACACTTATTTGGAAATGTTATTCTTAAATGATTAACTTGTGTTTCCTACATAACAAACAAACTTGTGAATTCACTCAACAATTTTGTTGACGATTTACTCTATGTTTTTCAGGGAATTAGCAGCGTAAGTGAGATCTGCATGCATATCAGGACGAACTACCCTGGCCTTGTTAGGATGCCACTACTTTTGGGACACTTGGATTTCCTCTGTATAACTGCTACTACTGCAGTCATACCTATAAAATCTACTTTTGATATTATGTATTTTATGAAATACTGATTTCAATAACTACTATTATTGTTACTACTTTTCAAGTGGTAACCTTTTGTAAAACTTTAACTAATGGCATCTTAATCTATTTCGTTCTGCGATAACCATATGCTCTGAGTATTTATGTATCTGTTGGTTGTGTATTACTGCTCGCACCCCCGCCACGTCACTAAGCTTCCGCGATTTACTCTTGTTAACTGTAATTACCGTTTGGCGGGGTGTGACAATGTATGCACGCACTGTAAGTATGTATGTAGATATATGCCGAAATAAAAGACCGACTCAAATATGAGTCTATTATATAATTATTCAAATTTCATTCCCCGTACTCATCATTGCCTGGAACTTAAAAATTATTTGCGGGGAAACATTATTTTATTTTACCGTCAACTAAATTAATTTAAACCAATCAATAATTTATTAATCACAATAAATTATTTGACTCTTTTCCTCATTTATTTTCAAATAACACAATACACCTATTTTCTGACACATTAAATAATAATTAACAGTCATAAAATATTAAAATACTACTAGACCCGAGGAATGGATGTTACATATTGGAACTTGCAATTACACGATATATTTAATTGAAATTTGACCTCACATAATAGAACTGTAACTATATATATTGACTAATTATGTTTACTGTATTGATCTATCTATTTATGTAGTGAGCTATACATGTTATGCATATAATTTATTTTTGTAGTGAGCTATATACATTGACTAATTATGATTACTCTATTGATCTATAATATGATTTTCGTAGTGAGATATACATGTTTTGCGTAAAATATATTTTGTAATCACTATAAATTATTGAATATGAACGTATATAGTCAGATCGAAACCTTAGTCTGTATATCTTATTCGTAACACTGATCACGTAATCGTTACAAAATTATTTATGCGTAAAATTTATTTCATAATAATATAATCACTCTAAATTATTGAATATGAATGTATATAGTCAGATCCAAACATTAATCCGAAGTGTGTGTATATATATATATATATATATATATATATATATATATATATATATATATATATATATAAAACTGATTATGTAAACATTGCAAAATTATCGAATATGCATTTACAAAGTATACTTAATTAATAGTCAAAAATTATGTTTATTGTCTTAATTTTGTAGTCAGATCTAACCTAAATCTGAACTATAGGTTCTTCGTAAAATTGATCATGTAATCACTCTAAATTGTTACAAGCACTAAATTGTTCATTAACTGAAATTGTTAACTTAATCAGATTCAAATTTGATGATCTCAAACTACGCATCTGGAAAATTTAATTAACTGCAACTAAGCGAATAATTAAATTGAGAAACTAGTTTATGTCAATATATGAATTAATTGAATGAATAATTAATAAGCGCATAATTAAATTGAGAAACTAATTTATGTCAACATCTGAATCAATTGAATGAATGATTAATAGTCGTGAAATGTTTACCTGATAAATGTGATTGATTGATGTTCATACGATTTTTGAGAGAGAAGACTGTGCTTCAGTCCGGATAGAGAGAGAAGATTGCATAAGACCACTCCCAACCACTGCTTATAACTGCTTCATCAGTTGGTGTCACATCAGCGCCACATCAGCATTTCTCAAAACTGCTGCACAACTGATTAAACACTGCCAACCCTAATACTTCAGTCAGTTTTTTCGGGCCCCACATTTACCAATATACATTTATTTCAATACACTAAACAAGAAATTAAAAAAAAAATTTACGCAGACCTCACCAAAACTCATATGCAGTCCAAGTGAAAGCAGCCCAAGTGCTTTGTGCGTGCCATCCCTAGCAGCAAAGACATGCCAACTGCTGCCCAAGAAAGTGTTCAGACAGCCAATCAAAAAAGAATTTAGTGGGTAAAGATGAGATATTATTTGTAAATAGTGACTTTCCTAAAACTGTGTGTATACTGCTAGTTAATCACTAGTTACTAGCATAATACCCGTGCTATGCAGCGGAGTTTAATACTTTTATTATAAACAGTGACTCAACGATAGTCATATATTATTTTTGTTATTCACTGATGAATTACCCGTAATTTTGAGTTGATATTTGTAGTTTGCTTTTATGTATAGTTCGAGATTCGATATATAATTGGTGAAAATTGAAAAGTGAAAATTGAAAAGGTTATATTGTAAAATGTGAATTATATAACTAAATAAATATGATAATGTTGAGTCTTATTTTTTTTAAGAGTTTTATAAAAATAAAATACTAAGATGCATTATAAGTAATTATAGATTATAGATAGATTATAGATTATAGATATAGATTATAGATAAGTAATTATAGATTTATAGATATGAATAGAAGAACGTTTAAACGAATGTGAAAAAAGAAAAGTTTTATTTAAAATTAGGGTAAAAAAACATCGTGTAACTAATCATTTCCGTTATCTTTCCGTCCATACCGTTACAACAAACAAACGGAGTGAAACAAAATCGACTAAATTTCATCTTCTGCTTGTGGTAAAGCCACAAGGTGTGAGCTTAAAAAAAACAAACAAATGGCTACGGCGGCGTTATCTCCGGCCACCGCCTCTCTCCGCCGTAAACCTTTCTCCACCACCGTCCGCTTCCTATCCTTATACAATCACCAATTAAAACCTACCAAAATCAAATACCAAATCATCACCACTCCACCTTATCACCCGCCAAAACTCAACTTCCACTTCAACCACCACATAACGACCTCCACAACTCACCGTCGATTCTTATCCACCGTCGTATCCGCCGCCGTTTCCTCCGGCGAGGTCGTGGAGAAGTCGAAAATCGAATCGAGTGATGGTCGAGTTGGCGAATTTCGTAAACGGTTGAAAATTGTTGATATAAAAGGAGGAGAAAGTGAGGGTTTGGATAAATTAGGTCAAACCGTAACTGTTAGAGGCTGGGTTAGAACAGTACGAATTCAAAGAAGTGTTACATTCATTGAGGTAATTGATATCAACGAATAACTTTTTCGAATTGGTGTATGAATTGATGATTTGTTAATATATATTTTGTTACATGTTGAAAATTCCTTACAACTTGCAGCGATGTTACTTATTAGGCAATAACATCGATAGCTATAATCTGATAATATTTGAATTAACATTACATTCTGTATAATTCATAAACTTGACAGATGGCGTCACACTCGTAGAGTTACAGCGCATTGGTGGTTGTATTTTATTTTGTGTATTTTTCCTTATATTTGACATAGTAAAGTTTGAACTTGAGTTTGTATGACATTTGGTGAAACAGACATCTTTATTTGATCATGGGAACTTTGACCAAGAACTTATTATACCTATACATTTTTGGCGGAAAGTTAATGGGTGATGCATTCAGTGCAGGTGAATGATGGTTCATGCGTCTCGAACATGCAGTGTGTAGTTGACTCAGAAGTTGAAGGTTATGATCAGGTAGTGAAAAAGTCAGTTTATTTCTCTTGAAATGGTTGTCCTGATCGGAGTATGCAAATTGTTTGCCATTTGATGACAACATGGTTTAGTTTGACTTATATTTGAACTTCCTTATCAAATGGTAAATTCTTGAAAGGGTATTTTTGACAACAAAAAGAACATCATATGACACTCGATTCTGGACTGCTCACTCTTGCAAAGTGATCCTTTGTTTGTCATGCCAAATTTTGTTTTACAATTCTTCTTCAGATAATTTTACTTTCGTTTTGCTGATATTAGCAGAAACGTAGAAAATGATTATAATTCTAAATCCTTGATGCCAATTTATAACTATAATAACATTCTCAGTGTTGCGAGTTATTAATAGGTGGAGAATGGCTCTGTATCAACGGGTGCATCAATCTGTGTACAAGGAGTTGTCATACCCAGTCAAGGAAAGAAGCAAAAAATAGAGTTGAAGATTCACAAACTTGTTACGGTATATATATGACATTTCAATAAATTAGAAACTTATATCTCACATATTGGTACTACAAGTTATTATCTCTCTCTCTCCTTTTTTGTTCTTTCCAAAATTGGGCATTATCATCTGATTCTTTTTGATACACTTGTAGGTTGGTACAAGTGCGTCATCATTTCCTATTCAGAAAAAAAAGACCACCAATGAATTTTTAAGAAGCAAGGCACATCTTCGTCCCAGAACAAACACGTTTGGTGCGGTATGATTTACAGTATCAACAAGTGATTTTAACCTACCTATCTCTACACACACACATATTGACTTGTTCTCTCACTTGTTAGCATATTTCATTATGCATGACCGAAGTTTATGTGTAATACATGATTTTGTGAGGATCTCCAATTTTGGTTGGCTTCTTACATGTTTTTAATTCACTCATTTCATATTTAATTTGACTTTAGGTAGCAAGAGTGAGGAATGCTTTAGCCTATGCTACACATAAGTTCTTTCAAGAGAATGGGTTTGTTTGGATCGCAAGTCCTATTATTACCGCCTCTGATTGTGAAGGTGCTGGTGAACAATTTTGTGTAACCACATTGGTGTGTACCTTCTATATTGGTTACTTTTATATAAGCGTATCATCGTATTGGATTTATGTTAAAATAGGAATACATTCACTCTCGGTACTCAGTTCCTACCTTTTGATCTGAATTGTTCTGTTATTAGATACCAAACTCTAAAGAAGCCATGGATTCTCCGGTTGACGCCATTCCAAGAACAAAAAATGGTTTAGTTGATTGGTCGCAAGTGAGGCTCATTCTTTCCTCAATTTCCGTATCATTTTTTAGTATCTGTATTTTATACATGAAATGCTTTCTTTTATTTACTTTCAGATTTACGTAACTTGCTTTTTGATTTCACAGGATTTTTTTGAGAAACCAGCGTTTTTGACAGTTTCTGGTCAACTCAATGCTGAAACATATGCAACTGCTCTCTCTGATGTACATGTTTCTCCTTCAATATGTTATTTAAACTTATAAATTCAGATAATCATGGCAATGCCTTATAAATTTTGCGAAATATTTACCATATTTCAGGTGTATACATTTGGTCCTACGTTTCGGGCTGAAAATTCCAACACTTCCAGACATTTGGCTGAATTCTGGGTATTCTTTCATTTACTTGAATTGTTGTTCATTTCTTTTCCTCAAACAATGTTAGGGTTTTTACTTTTCAGTACATTATAGAACTAACGAACAAGCTTTTATAGTTCAATTTTAATTTTTATCTCTTTGAAGATGATTGAGCCCGAGCTTGCATTTGCGGACCTGAATGATGACATGGCCTGTGCCACTGCCTATCTCCAGTATGTCGTATGTTACTTCATCAACCCTATTATAGTTAGGAAATTACTTTATGATCCCTCTGTCCCTTGAAAAGGTTCCACTACATACAAATCTGTTCCTAAAATGGATTCCTATTAGCTGACTTTCAAAAAATCACATCTTTGCTCATTAGTAATCAGTTAGAATACATTGATGGCATCTTTTTGGTCCGCTACTTCTACTACGTTGTCATCATCAAGGGGCTTTATAAGTATTTGATTGGGAATGCCACATCCATAATTTGTGTACCGAATCAACTGTTGCAATTTTTTGGGGGTGAAAAAGTACCATATCTTAATGTCGATACCTTTTATTTTAGGACAGAGGGAGTAATAATTGTAAGTTATGTGTAGGCTGTAGCGACTTCCAATTTTATGTTCATATGAACTTCTGCACATTTTAGGTGAAACACGTTCTTGAAAACTGCAAGGAAGATATGGATTTCTTTAATAGTTATTATGAGAAAGGAATCATCGACCGTTTGAATGTATGATTTTTCTAACTCACAATCATTCCTATACAATAGTTAGTTTATTGCTCCCACCATTATATTATCTGTAACTCGTGATTTTGCTCCAACAGGATGTGGCTGAGAAAAGCTTTGTACGATTGACTTACACCGATGCAGTTGAGCTGCTTTTAAAATCAAAGAAGAAATTTGAGTTTCCGGTACTTTAGTTTCTTTGTACATCTTACAGCTGAAAATTTCCTAGGATTGATAATCATACGTACACCAGTTAGTTTCGACTGTATAAGTGATATAAGTTTTGTAAAAGGTTGGTCAAGTTGACTTTTGGAGTTGCAAAACTGAAATGGTTCCTGTCACTGTTGAATTTGGTAAGTACTAGGGTTGAGATCCAGCTCATAATGTGGACCTTTTTTTAGACTTGGAGTGATCATTATACCAATAATGTCAGAGTTTGAACCTAGAAGTCCCAATAAGATGCAGCTTTCCTACTCAACTGTCTGTCTTCTTTTTGTTGGACATGCTCACAACAGGGTTATTAACGGTCATTAAATGTTTATATGCTATGATTGAGGTCGATATGGAAAATCTTTATATCTAATTGTATGTTGTTTGTCTAATAATAGGTGAAATGGGGATGTGATCTGCAAAGTGAGCATGAGCGCTACATAACCGAGGAGGCTTTTAATGGATGCCCTGTTATTATAACAGACTACCCAAAGGTATGATCTTTCCCATACCTTCATGCAACAAAATGAAGGATAAACAAAACTAGAATTAGCGGGTATTTCCTTGAAAACATACAGGATATCAAGGCTTTCTACATGCGGCAAAATGATGATGGCAAAACTGTTGCAGCCATGGATTTACTGGTTCCACGGGTAATACTTTCATTCAAAATTCATTTCTATAACTCTTCTGAATACCATGCATTATAATCAGTTAACTCACAATCAGTGTCCCCTCTAGCTTTCAACAAGTCACGGAATACTCATTCATCCATAATAACTGCACATTTCTGTTGTTGGAGAATTTTTAATAAGTTGCCTCTTTTCCCCTTGGTAACCATCAAAAATACTTTGTATTTAATAGCATCGATTTTGGTTTTCAAGGTTTCCCTACTTATCATTATCAACGGGTATATTATACAGTATATTTTTTAATAGTAGACACATTGTATCCTTTTTCGGATAAAAAGCCTTCTATGCAAGTATATGTGCCAAAATGGACGGGTTGAGTATCAGGTCAACATGGGAAAATTTATTTAGGGTGACTCAAATTGGGTTGAGTTGGGTTGGATTATCCAACCAACACTATTTTAGTTATCGCTTTTGGATTTTGTAACTACGTAAAAATTATACATGATGAAAAGATATATTGGTATGATAATGATCCATTCTCTAACATTAGCAAATTAGGTTGTCATAAAAGATTTGAGTATACTCTGGATGACTTCAGAGCGTTGAACCCGTTCCTCTTGAACTTTATTAGTTTTATTCGTTATTAGTAAAAGATTCTGGTGAATGAAGTAAACGGTTAGCTATAAATCTTGTTGATTGTTAGGTTGGCGAGCTTATTGGTGGAAGTCAAAGGGAAGAACGTCTTGATTACCTGGAAAATCGCCTTGACGAACTCGAGCTCAATAAGGAGAGTTTTTGGTGGTACCTGGATCTTCGACGATATGGTACAGGTTAGCATCTTCTTAATTTCTTGAAACTACCTGTTATATGTTCATTCATTCAAAACATTATCGATCATGTCGTTTAGATCAGAAAGGGTATTTTAGCAATTCTGCAACTATTATTGTCTCAGATAACATCATTTGATGATGTAATATAGACCTTTAAAAAATTGTAATGCTCTTGCTTGATTAGTTCCACATAATCTTGTGGCCTGATTAGATTTTTTTTACTGATGCCAAGTAAGTAGATCGTAGTACCATATTAAATTTGGCAAATTGTGTTGTAAAATTGTTAGACTATTATTTGTTTATAGAAATGCCAGTCAACAAAAAAAAAAGACAATTCTACAGACCAAAATCACTATCAATCAGTATTTTGTTACAATTTAGTTAATATAGTTGTCAGATTATTTATACTGAAAAGAATTCTCGTCAATTTAAAGTTATATGAGTAACTCATTCGAAGTTCGAAGTCAAAACAAACCATCAAGGGCATCGTATATCCTAAACATTTTTTTTTCATTCGTACTTGTGCTTATTGTTTTGCTCTATTCAGTTCCACATGCAGGTTTTGGGTTGGGTTTTGAAAGGCTTGTTCAATTTGCAACTGGAATGGAGAACATTCGAGACACGATACCTTTCCCACGAGCACCTGGCTCAGCCGAATTTTAATATCCAAAACGCCTCAACAGGTTCATTATATATCGGGAAGTAGATGGTCAGGGTTGCACCCATATCTTGCGATACTTCCTTCACTCCTTTTTATTTATTTAGTATTTTAATTTATTTTTGTTGCAACTTCCCCATGTGCAAATGTAGACATAGAAAAGGGGAGATGTTTATTTATTAACATTGATTTCTTACACATTTTTTTTACAACAATTGAGGGATAGTTGTACTTTATTCTTAATAATATACATGCAAAGTTACTGTAATCATTTCAATTGGCATCAATGAATTATTTATGTTGTCGTTAAGGTTAACATGTTTTTAAGCCACCTGATATTGTTGTCTTAATCATTTGCTAGTTACCAATTAAAAGATGAGGCAAATTAATTAATCCAACATGGCTGTTGGCAATCATCCTCTTTAATTATTTGAATGATGATGAAGAATAGCAACCATGGACATATCAAAAGGCAGAGATGATTAAAATGGTCCAAGTATGGGGACCAAAGAGTCCTGTAGCTATGAAGCCTGCTGGTCATATTAATTTAATGAACTGCCTGTAAAGGGTAACATTCATCATCTTAAATCTTACACTTGAATTTTTGATGGAGTTGTTATTAAGCCACTCGCAAGAAGCTTGAGCAAAGAAAAACAAGAACGATTACATCGAGTTACTTTACTTGAACTCCTGGTCAATGAAACATTCACAGACGAATACAATACTCGTTGCATGCTCTTATTACATTACATCAATGGGACTGGAGCAGTTAAATACATGCAGAAGTTAGAATCATTAACATTTTAGTTAATAATTGGAACAGATAAAATGTTATGTCAAAACCTGGTTCAACCGCGTGAACAAGAACATACCCGGGTTCATCAAACTACAACTATCATTCATTTGCAAGTATTAAGAACGATCAGAATCTATCATATTATTTGAACATTCGGTATACCATATATCTCAACCTAGGAAACCCAACTTATTATCAACATGTTCGAGGGAGGCATACTTTTGTCAATAAACAAAAAAGTAAGCTGTACAGTTGCACCCCTCGGTTCACCCTTTAAGCGAATCACACCTTTTTACCAAAACCTATATCTACTTAAGTACAATTTAGCAGTTACCCAATTAGATTTTACCATTCGATTTCTAAAGTTCAACCTCGTGAAGGTCATCACCAAAACCATCACCATTAGTCGTTTGAGCAACAGCTGGTTCACTTGGGATAAATGACTTTTGAGGCACATTGAAAGCCTCTGCTTTTGGTTTCACTTCCCTACTAGAAACAGAAAAACGTTCATCTGTACTTCCACCCCATGAAACTGTTCTTCTTGAGTGAGGCGAACTTGAGGTACTTGGGAATGATGGCATTCCCCCTTTTGACATATCATCCATGCTAGCAAATCTTTGCATAGAAGATTGATACGATGGAGGTTGGAAACGGTTATGTACTGAAGTTGGTGAATGATTTTCATCAACAGTTGTAGTTTGTTGTTGCACGTTCTCTTTAACAGTGTCGGCCGGTTGTTCAGCTGATGGTACAGCCATTGGAACGAAGAATTTTGGATTTGATTTTGTGACAGGTTTGATGGAAGTGGCAGATGGTGACTGGAACTTGGTTGGGTTCCCACCACCTTGGTTGAAAGTATCAACATACCTACAAAGAATATATAGAACATTAATCATATCTAGATGGATAATACTGACTCATTTACTTATAACTGTATGGTTAGGGTTATGCTATATCACTTAAAATGTGAAAAAGGGTAAATCAAAAATATAATGTATATACATGTATACATTTAAGCAGAAAACAGGTCAAATCAGTTAGATCTAACAGGTTGAAAGTCCCCCAAAGGCCCAAAGTGTATTCTATATACACAAGACCTTCTAAACTATTTGAATCAGAAAAGTAAAAACAATCCCGGTGATAACTCACAGACTAACTGTATACTAAGATATAAAACAAAAATCACGACGTGAAGTGTTTCAGCTCAAGCTAACTTGACCCATATACCCACTTGACCTGAGCCTAAATTTGACGGGCTACCCAGCCCATCCATTTTGCCACATCTAAGCATATCATCCAGACAAGAAGCGTAATACATGAAAACCCTTTGTATGTAGTATAATCAACATGCAAACATGTGAAATCATGACTAGGTTTAGCAAAAGCAAAACAATATCAGTTACCTTGCTCGTACACCTGTCCTTCCACGTGCTGAAAATTGGCTTGAGGTGGCTGGTATTGGTGGAATTCCTGAACTTTTGGAGCTTGAGAATTCTGAGACTCCATTGTTAAGAGACCCTTCACTCTTTGCACCACTTTTTGAGCTATGATCCTGTGTTCCATTCTGGAAAGTTGACATTGTTGGTGGTGGAGGAAGTGCTGTTTCTTCTGCTGGTGGATCAACACCTTCCTCTACCCATCTTTTGAGTTTGTCATCATAATAAAATTTATTTGTCTCCCCCAATTTCGCCTGCCAACATAGAGTGTAAATATTAGAGAATTGAGTGAGAGGCAACTCAGACCACTTCCCGTAAATCTTGAATATTCAATCCTGGGAACTTCTAAAAACTATCTCCGGCATCAGGTTTTATAAAATCTATCTTAACTTCTGCTTTAATGTTATCTGAATATTCACGAGTTAATCAATCACGAAATGTTACAAAACTGATTATCAAAGGGTCAAATACACGGTAGATTGATCGATAGAGAAACTGATACCTGTTTGTCCTGGCGAGGTTTTAGAACCAAACCCATAGTCTTTTGAAAGAGCTGTGAGCCAAAGCCAAAACGACCAAAACGTGAAGTAGAAGCTTTACTTTGCGAGTCTGCATTGTTTTCCTTTGAAGAATCAACCTGCTTCTACATTCAGTTATTCAAAATCCCAAGTTATGCAAGAGATCATCCCCAATCTACTATAACAGATTCCCCCCATATTAACCAATAAATAGTTCACGACTTCATTCAGAAAATTTACTTTAAAAAATAGAAGTCATTTTCACATGGAATTATATCACAACCTGCCTAGGTGACCGACCAAAATCAGGCTCGGAAACGCTTCTGTTATGCATGATTCTTCTATTGTTTCCCTCGGCCGACTTCTGAGTGATTGGCTCCATGGATGCAGATGGAACTAATGACGACATCGCCATTGTTGACTGACTAGAAGATACCCGCGGCCCTGTGGGTTGATGGTAATGGTCATTTTGCGCACCAGAAGTAGACGTTGATGGGACAGGTGGCGGTAATCCTCCGACTACACGATGTGCAGTACTGTCAAAAAGGTTAAGCAATTTTCCAACTAATTTACCGGGAGCTAAATTTGTAGAGAAACCACCCTGAAAAATGATTACAGCAATACTAAAGAAAGTATATTTAAACAAAAATATATACAATACTAAACGTTGAAATCTCGACCCGTTTACTAATGAATGGGTCAAATCAGGTTATGTTAAAGCTCTAACGGGTCAAAGAGGTAAATAAAAAGAATTAAATGAAAAGAAACCGGGTTGAAAGTATCCCAGCATTTTTACTGCATAAAACCTTTTAAATCATTCTATCTGATACAACACAATTAAGGGTAGCGATTCGTACACCACTAGTTTTTAGCCGTACACCACCAAATATGCTTTATAGTGTTGTACTGTACAATATTATAAAGCACATTTGGTGGTGTATGGCTAAAAACTAGGGGTGTACGAATCATCACCACACAATTAAGTATTATAATTCGACACCTTAATATTTTATAAAGAAAATTGACCTGCCTCAAGTGATTCGGGTAGATCCAAATAGAGCTGATTAGCTGACTCATTCCAAAAGTTAGTCGTTTAACCCGTTACCCAAGCTGACCCGCCCATTTCCCCATATCTAATGAATGATGCACAAGTAATTAGAATATTAGATAATGGACGGTTTACCTGTTGGTGAGTTTTTATCCTATCCTCTAATGAAGAAACCAGATGCCTCCATATTTCCACTTCAGGAGCTCGACCAGTTTTCAAAGATTTTGATATCACTTGACAATACCTGAATTATACAACCATTTAACTATAAGAAAAGCATAAATAAACAATAGTATATAAAAATAATAGAAATTTGGTTTCTGTATGCATACTTCAGAGAGTCGGATACTCTTCCTACTTCAGCCAACATATTTGCATATATAAGCTTATATGGTTGAAATGGTAGCAACGTGAACTGAGAGTTACCCAGCAGCTTCGAATATTCATACACCTCTGTTCTCTGCCCGCATTCATGATATCGTTATTTCGAAAAAACAATACAATAACATAATCAATGTAATTATGAATTTACCACACATCATGATCCACCAAAGCATGCCACAGCTAATGCAGAGAGTTAAACTTATGAAAAGGAAATCTAGATGTCATAACCATTAGAGGTGGAAATTTAGTTTGACCTAGATATTGGCAGATTTTGAGCAGTATTTTACAAGTATAATTATAAAAAGTTCGCTAAAGCTAAAATGGGCCAAATGGGGAGAGTTGTCTATACTCTATATTGTATTCATACGCTTACAACCTCCTAAACTACTTAGATAAAAATATTATAATCCTATTCTAAGGGAATGTTTGCACTTTGGACGTGCATTCTGATAGTATAACAACAACAACAATACCCAATCCCACCAGAAGCAGGGTATGGGGGAGGTAAGATGTAGACAGTCGTACTTCAAGCCTAAGGTAGAGAAACTACAACGTGCAATTTGATAGTGATGATATGATAATGAATAATCAGCATCAGATATTCAACTGTAATAAAATGGACTTTAAGACATCGTGTGTGGATGTGTTTATGTCGTTTGAAGTTACATTATTATTACGTTTCAAGTGTTGGGCAAATTCTGATTGGTTACGATATCAATAGATAGGCTAGAAGGCACTATTTTATGAAACTAAATGATAACTGTTTAATAATATTGAAGTACAGATCTCTGAAATTATGTTAAAAAGTAATGATATACTAAGGTCCTATTGCAGCAGGTATGGAACTAATTATTCGACCTCACCAATAATCAGATAATAGAAACGATATCACATAATCCGAACAGTAAAAATTGATTTTGCAACCTGGAATTGCAATACTCAGATAACGCACGTCCAAAGACCCTCTTAATCATATAAAGATTGGTAATAGTAGACAAAAATGTTGGTGGGTCAACCCGATGCAACCCATTTTGACCCATAGTAAACATCACTTTGACCATTTACCCAACATGGGGACCCTCCCAATTTGCCACATATTTACTCTGCAACATAAAATAGAGATTGCTTATAATCAGGCACCTGAATAGCTTCTGGAGACGCATATGTCCGAGGATGTTTCCAGTGGTCTGCACCAATGAGACAGAGTCTAGCGCTGTCTGAATACGGCTCGAAGTTTGCTTCTGCAACTAAGTAGCAAATGTGTGCCGCAATAATCTGTATCATTTATCACGGAATCACGAACTTGAAAGCAAACACGAAATCTTTTGACATGAAATATAGTTATCTAACAGTTATATACTTCGGTGGATAATAATGTGTAGAACTTACATTACTTGTTTCCTTCCATAAACAGTCCCCAAGATGAATAAGCACCAGTTCATCATCTTTGGTCCGGTTAGCAGTAATCATAGCTAAGTTCTCTTCCCAATCATCCAGCATAGCATTAGCACCAAGTTGAGCCTACAGGAAAGAAACAAGGGGGCGGGTAATCCACACATCAGCTGAAAAGACATTATAACTGCCAAAAGAAGGCATGTATACCCATATAGGTCGCAAATTGGGCAGTGCAGGAAGGTTAAGTAAATTGTAAATGGTACATATAAACAAATACATATTAGAGTAGTAGAGTGACCAAATTTGACTGTTCCACTTGTCACCTTTTTAACTAACTTTTATAATTTCGCCCATTTGACCAGTTAGCAGTAATATATAACCACATTACCTGTGCAGGTTGTTGAAACAGATCATCTGCTGTACTGTCAGTTGAAAACACATCTGCAGGTTGACCAGCAATAAGTAGGCATAACGTCCGCAAAGGTGAGCCTGCTACTAGCTGGCGAAGAGCCATCTTTCTAACAGTATCCACATAGAACTGCAACAAAGGACCCAACC
Organism: Helichrysum umbraculigerum; assembly: GCA_949592205.1. Taxonomy (NCBI): domain Eukaryota; kingdom Viridiplantae; phylum Streptophyta; class Magnoliopsida; order Asterales; family Asteraceae; genus Helichrysum; species Helichrysum umbraculigerum. The sequence continues at coordinate 118,337,595 of CATIUR010000003.1, read as the reverse complement.
ACATGCCAAAAAAAATTAACAGCAGAATAACATCAAACAATGCAGATTCGTGTTATAGATTTTTAACCAAAATTACAACTTAACCTGTTCTCCAAGTTGTGCTGCAAGAACAAGGGCAAGCCCCCACAATCGACCCTCCTGTGCTCGAAGAAGAGCTTCCATCTTTCTACCAGAAACCAGCAGAGTTTGGACTTCGGCAGCAGTTGCCTAAGTTACATGCATAAGCAGTGGAAGATGAAGCGATTGAATGGAAGCAGAGTAGAGTTCGCTAAATGAGCAGGTTGAGTAATGGGGCAAAGGGATAATTTTAGAAGGGGTTGAAATGAGAAAGGCTGAGGCAGGTTAGGTTGACCCACAGACAAATTTTGACAGATAAAAATACATGCAAACATACAAAGCATTAAATTAGAAAATACAAAGTAGAATGATTCTTATACGCAAACATACTCAGCCAGGTCAAATGAGTCTGTTTATATTGGCTAAAAAGGAAATGGGTCAAACAGGTTGAAAGTCACTTAAAGGGTATTAGGTAACATGAACAATTACTCGTATAACTTGAATGTTAATTAACAGAATTTTTATCAAAAATGAAATACAAAGTAGAATTGGTTTGGTTTGACACATTAAATTGATCGGTTTCCTCCTTTATAGCCAATATAAACTATTATTTGACTCACTTCACCTGGCTGAGTTAAATCATGAAAGATAGCCAAGTCACTGCTTCTAAGCAACACTATCTAATGCTGACTGTAAAGACATGAAAAGATCTGTTACGGAAATAAATGAATATAAGATATATACCCTGGTTTGTCCTTCCGAAGGTAACTGTTGTAAGCAGTTGGCAAAAACACCATAATCGCCGTATTCTGCACTGTTTTTCTTTGCGGACGCAAACAATCTAGCCACAGCAACATCAGGTGCATCATTTTCCTAGTTCATATACCAAAATACCAATATTAATATTTACAGTGTTAGCAAATAACTCATGGAACGTCACTTAATTCATCGTCAGAATAATTTATCTTTTATAGATTTTCAACTTCTTATACATTATTTTTACCTTCGATGTAGTATCAGTGCCAAAAGGAGAACGCAATTTCCCGTAGTGTTGAGAAGCTATTTTTAGCAAAGAAAGTAGCAGTCTTAGACCTTCGGCAGTCTTGTAATCGCTGCCCGTAGGTTGTGTGATCCTCTCATCAATCCATCTATTCAACTCTTTACCACCAACATTTCCACCAGCCAGTGGACCTGGAAATGACTGGCGGCAAAGCGTATGAAAGTAACCACATACACCAGTCACGCTGCTTGGTGCATCACCTGCTCCGGTGACAATTTCTGCCAAATTAAGAACAGAAATTGACCCAGCGCTAGAATCCTTCAATAAGATAAAACAAACTTGTGAAAATTGTGACAAACATTCTAGCTAAATTGATAGAAATCAAAGGCATTTTATTAAACACTGCTAACGAGAATCAAAATACATAACTGATCTGCTTTCGACAGGCAATTATTGAACTCTAATAGAATTTGTATTGAAGCAATCATGCCAACTTTGGCTACTAATTTCCTATCTAGGTGATACTCTAGGTGCAACTTCCCTAATATAGTAATATGATTGGCATACATATAATATGGAAATGCACACACATGTGTATTCATACACCTTGATTATTATATAAAGGTAGAGCTTATTAATTACAGAAATTAGAGGTGACAGAATTGGACGGCTTGTGTCATGGGTCGACAAGGGTATTTCGTCAAAATGAGTAGAAGTTTCCAAATGATTAATATAAATATAATAAATTATTAATGTAACTGCTGATAAAATACCTAGATTGTTTGAACAAATCAATTAGAAGAACACATTTTGATAACAATGTAGGCAACTTTAATCGCTTGACCCATGTCATCTTTAGGTAAGTTTTTATATTGGAGCCATTATACATAGTAAATGGTAACCAAATTTAAGTACATGGTGAATATTACCAACTCTAACCGAAATACAAAAGTTACTATTTTATATAATTAATCATAGCTAGTATGAATCTAACATAAACACACGTGGAGACAAAAAAAAATGACAAAAATATCTGACTAACAAGGATGAAGATTCACAGGCTCACCTGGCTGCGATAGGATGCATTTAGAGCACTTGTATCCTTCATGACAATAAGCTTCCCACCAAAACCAAATGTAACCAATGCATGTGATGGTTGACCAGAAGATGACCTTCCTGCAGTAGAACCATAAGATTTTTGATGACCACTCTGATGAACACTTCGCTGAGAATAGCTTAACTGATTCTGATTCCCATAGGTGTTTGTAGCATTCATCATCTCAGTTTGCTCTGTCATTAATTGACTAAATGGTTGGCTAAAGTTCCCACTAGAGCCAAACGATTGAGACCCAGAAACACCAGGAAACTGATTATGAACCTGAGTAGTTTTATTATAAGATGAAACTGTTCCCCCATAATCATAAGACTGCTGTTGATTAACATTGTTATCTACACGAAAATTTGCACCATAAGATTGCTGTTGATTAAAGTTGTTAACATTATCAGTTAGCCAACCTTGCTGTTTACTAAATGACCCATTCCAGTTATAGTCTAATCCAGACAGCTTATCCACCTGTTCATTTCCATAATAACTATTACTTGCTGAATAACTATTCTGATTGGTTAACTGAGAATTATATGAATCCAAAGCACGCCATTCTTGGATATTCATGTCATAATACCAACCAGGATATTGAGGATCAAAATAGAAATGTGGGGGATACACATTATTATTATTTCCTTGTGAACCCTGACTCCAACTTGACGAAGTCTCGTTAGTGTGACTCGTTAGCGACGTTGGACTCCAACTCGTGACACTATCATTCATGGATTTTTCTCCTACAGAATTTTGGACAGTTTGCTGCGAATAAGTAACCTCCGTTTTCATGTTAGAAACAGTCCAGTCACAAGCAGAACTAGCATTATCCGCTGTTTGTGCATTTAACGTCGCGTCATAACTTTCATCAACTTGATACCATTGTCCAGTATTCGCATCATACTTCCATCCCGGATATAGATTCTCCCAATACTGACTGCTATTAAGATCTTGCCCATCCATACTTTGTCTCCCAGACGTAGTATAAGACTGACCCTCTTGAAAATGATTTGAATATTCTATGACACTTCCCACATTTGATGAGTTATCTACTGAACTCACTTCACTGTTAACAAAGTTGTCCACTTTCGTAGTCGGGTCAACCAAATCACTGTCAAATTCGGTGAAAAAGTCTGATCCAAATATGTTACTACTATCGCCCAAAGGGTCAGCAGTAAAAGCACTCCACTGCACCTCCTTAACACCTGAACCACCTCCAGTTCCATGATACTGAACCACATTATTAGCTTCTTGATTCACATTATCAAATGCAAACGAATTAGACGCTACTAATGACTGACCGGGATCGGCTCGATCATCGATCAACTCATCTACAGTACTAATCGCTGAAGAAGCTTTATTTTCTTTTTCTTCACTTACTTTCCCAAATTCATCTATGCTCGAATTAGCTTTAACATCATTCACTTTCGCTATTTCGGTAGTTGCGGTTGAAGTGATTTTGAATTTATCATCAACGTCGACATCATCAACCAATTTATCAAAAAAATCTTCATCAGTATCCTCCATTTGCAATGGAGGATTGGACTCAAAACCTAACCCTAATTACTTTCTCTGATCTCACAATAAATCCATCCATCTGAGCAAATATTCAAACTAATAATAATAACGTCATACACATAATTATATATAGAAACACCTAATTAATCAACCTACAAAATCCCCTAAATTGTTATACATATCTATACTATATCTATTGTAAAACATGAAATATGTATCTAGGGTTTTACCGATCACCGACCTATAAATCAAAACACATATTTGTAGCACAATTTTACCTCTGAAATCGAACACTCTCAATCCATTAATCTGAAGCGAATTGAATTCCAAAAACAACGCATGAAAAATAAAATATATATCAATTAAATTTAGGTATTAATACGCTGATTCAAAGGAAATATATTAGTAACAAAGAAACAGACATATATACGTACGTATAGAGAGAGAAATAGGAGACATACCCAAACTTTCGCGCCAGAGGAGGACACATCAACGCTGACGCATTTATTTCTTTGTAATAATTTTATTATTTTAATTTTTATTGTAATTATTTATTTATTTATATTTCGTTCGGAGTCAAATTACATATTTAACCCTGCACCAGTCGTTGGTTCTGCAATGTGATTTCCTTCTGTTAAGTGGCAACTCAGTGAAACTCACTAAATCGTACATATAATCTACTCAATTGAGAAAACACAAATTTCGATACGAAAAATGTGAGAGAAAAAACAAGCCGAAGAATTTTTCCAGTTGAGGCCCTACTTTTTGATATCGCACAGGGCCACCCAAATTCATTTGCCGGCCCTGGTTAATACGTGTTTTAATGTTATTATGAGCGAGATCGTATTCGTCTATATAAAATTGATCGTAAAATTGTTTCGAATTGAGAGATTATATATACAATTTAGAGTCATCATTTTCGTAAAATGTTGCGAATTCAATTAATGACAAAGTAAGTGACTATGAAAATCTCTGAGCAATCTCTATTCAAGATCACTACGGTTCCTTTTAAGTTAACTAACAAGAGTCAAAACTAGAAGTTTTATGTTAATTCAAAAGATCAGGTATAGTAACCAAATTGTAACACCTGGTCAAAAAGTCAACTTGCGCGTCTAATTTAAACTTTTTATAATTGTATTATTATATACAATTATAACTCAGCGAGCGAAAACTTTACATTTTATATAATGAATAGTGATTATGTAATAATCACAAATAAAACCATTTGAAGTCACATTAGATTTTAAATTGAATAAAACTATTTTTAATTTAATTAATTACTAATCGAAAGAACGGAAATATAAATCTAAAAATATTAAATTTATATATATTATTCGGGTACAAAATACGGGTATTTTACACTGCAAAATAGGAACGAAGATGGGGAAACTCCTCCCCACCCCTTTTGGATCAGCCACCCAACCCCCCAAACCCCTCCCTCATTCTTTCATTTCTTTCATTTCATTTCACACACCTCACCTAAAACTCTCTCTAAAAATTTTTACCCAATTTCGGATCTTCAAATCGACCCACGAAAATTTACATTTTCGGAATCACCAACAAGAGAGGAGCAACATTAACAAAGGCCACACCTTCGTTTTCTTCCTCGTTTGGCCTCGATTCGCACTTGTAAGAAATTCTCAAATTCTTAGATTTAATCATTTTGGAGTAATGTTTTAGTGTAAAAATGTTTACATAAGTTGCTTATAACCTAAACAACCAAGAAACCACGATTTTACAGCTTGAAAATGAGTTTGATTTGCGATTTTGGCCGGAAAAACGCGGAACCCGAAAGTTTCTGGGCTGCTGTTCTTGAGTGCGACACAAGCCTTGTGTCGCATACTGTGTCGCATGAATTACTCATGCGACACAACTCTTATGTCGTATCCTTGTGTCGCAGACTCCATGCGACACAACCCTTATGTCGCTATTGATTTAGCATCACACGCATTATGCGACACAACCACTGTGTCGCAGAGCTTCTGTGTCGCACTATGCGACACAACCCTTGTGTCGCATGAACCATTTTTGTGTCGCATGTTATGTCGCAGAAAACAGAAAATAGCCAAATTTTTCTAAGTATCGGAAGACATTTCCAAGTGACAATTTAAATACGAAAACTCGAACCCAATAATAATATGAATTATTATTACGATTTCCCCAATCAAGAACCACACTTACAAACATACGAAATCTCTCGTGTTTAGGACACTAGGAGATCATATTTGGACACGACTCGTTACATTAGGACGCTAGCTCCTCAGGTGAGTTTCATAGCCCCACTCTTTCGACTGTTTTACTATTTTCGGGGTGAAACACATGCTCAATTGCTGTTTTCAAATCATATTAACAATCGTTTATAATTTACAACTATTTATATTACTGTATGTAATATTACATGTGTAATACTTAGGAATTTAAACCCGAAATATTGTTGTAGAACAATATCAATACTTAACCTAGATAGGTTAAAATCGTATCATGTAGATCGTTGGAAAACGATTACCAATACACAACTTGATTTAGTTATCAAAATCCTTTGACCATATTGTCACGGGACAATATCATTGAACGCATTAGAACTAGTTAGTTCTACCTACACTGGATAACATCTATACAGTTACAAGTTTAGTTATTCTGTAAGAACTAAAACTGTCGACACACTTCATTATCACTAGAATGGGAACTGAACTTAAGTGAACATTTTCCCAAGACTCCGTTATATACTTGCTAGGCTTTAGACTAGGAGTATACAATAACATCGCACGTTCGTACAGACTTCTTATATCAATACAACTCAACTGGTGACGACTCTGGCTCAGGATGTAATCCAACCAGGGATGGTCCCCCGGCTCAGGATGTAATCCAACCGTGGGGGTGTCACCTGATGAATATCTACATACAATTATACGATCTACTCAGTCGGGCAGTCGTAGTACTGCTGACTTAAATATTATTTGCAAGAACAACGCCAGAATGGCACTCTCACATTTTCACTCATGACTAGCTATCATGACGATGCCACGGTAAAGTGGGCACAAAACGATGCCACGGTAAAGTGGGCACAAGTACGATATCGCGGTAAAGCGATACACTCGATGTGGCACGGGCTTATGTGCCGTGATCCGCACTTACATACAATCAATGGATCAGCGAGTTATACTCGGGATTCACAAGAAGAACGGGTCGGTGGGGTTTCCACGCGAGGCCGTTAGCTCGATACAACACGTCCGGGTTAGCGTATACTAACTGGGTAAACGGACACTCAAAACAACTTTAATCATAGATCTGCGGGTCTACAATCAGATGGTTGCTGTATGCACCATATTTCACATAATCTATATAGTTCTGCGGAACTACAGTTAATTGTTATCATATGACGCGGTCATACTACTACTCAATGGTTATAGGCATGTATTGCCTCATGTTTTTAGACACAACTACTACCTGTTAGGTATCAAGGCATGAATTGCCATACATGTATATATGTACTTAGGTACATGACCCGAACCCTTAGGTATGAGATACCTCGATTTGACGTGTACACATTTGGTGTTGCAAAACTTCAATATAAAACGCATCAAAATGACAGAATTTGAAACTACTTTTCAAAACATACGAGGTTTTATTACATCATGATTTTAACTTACAATCCTATGAACTCACCAGCTTTATAGCTGACCTGTTTTAGCATGTGTTCTCAGGTGCCCAGCAGGATTAGGATTTCTACAAGATTATGCTAGCTCGAGTCGCATGATTTCAAACGTTTGGGACAACTCTGCATTTACTTTTGTATTATCAAATTATGTATTTGGAATTCACTGTCAAACTCATAACGTTGTAAACGTTCTATTTTGAGAAATGTATAATTATTTTCAAACGTCTCATTTAGAGTCGTTCATTATGTATCTTATGCTGTGATATTTGATTTAGTAACACCCGACCCGACAGCTTCCGCAAACCGAAATTTGAGGGTGTTACAGATTGGTATCAGAGCCTAAGGTTATAGTGAACTAGGTTGCATTTAGTGGGCCTAGACTATAACCGTTAGGCAGTATTCCTTATTAGGTATAACTAGTTCAGGGATTACATCATACGAACTTAATTTAACATAGCGTAGCTAACTATGTACAATTAAGCAAAGATGATGTAAGATTTGAAAGGGGTTATACTGAGTTGGGAATGCACTAGTTGACTCTGATTGTTTTGTGCTAGATATCCTAGGCTATTATATGTACTATAGGTATATATTAATAGGCCTTACATGTATACTACTTCTACGTATCAAATATATACTGGGTATATACGACTCAATTCCGCTGTACTATCATTTACTCGTGAAGAGGCACATCGCCGTCTTCCTAACTATTACGACTCGACACTTTCTCCTTATGTACGCATAGGAGGATATCACATATATCACTGAACCTCGGGAAGGAGGTACAACCGTATTTAATGGGAATGGAAACCCACACATGCTAAACGCCCACGAAATTTAAAACAAACAAACGAATCTTTCACCTTTGACCGTGCTGGTCACCATTGGATTAGCAATGACTATGTCCACGAAAATTATGAAAATCACAATTTGATCATTTGGATCAATCAACTCAATACCTCAGTGCTTTGGGCACTCACATTCTAGCCTTTGTGCTACAATTAGGAAATCACATAACTGCAACGCATTTTGGCCTTCGGACTACAATTAAACGACACATGGCACGTGGTGTCACATCATGCTTTCAAGCACAACACATGGTATGTTGATACCACAATATGGGCACGATAGTGCAAACCTCATAGTAGTCGATACTACAAATCATAGCATGTTAATGCTACATTCACAGTACATGAGTACTGCAATTACGGTGCCGCGGGCACTTCATTACGGCATGTGGTGCTGCATTTCATAGTACTCTGGTACTACAATTACAAAACATTAGTACTTCAATTACTGTGCTGATAGCACTGCATTATAGCACTAGGTACTACTTCAATTATACATGTAGACTTGTTATAGTTGCATGTACGACTTACATATATACATATACACTTACTTAACTGGGCACGAGGTGCCACACCTGACTCTTATTAGGTACGTATACTTGTAAAGTTACGTGTACTCCATATATGTATATACGACCAATTAAGCATGTAATGCTTTAATCAATAAATACACAATGATGTCACCACACACTTGGGTTGTGTTGGTGGACCCTGCTTCAACACCACCGAGGACACTGTAGTTGTCACAAACACAGGCATGAATGGCCGTACGATATTCTAGTACTACAATATAGTCCGTTGGACTACTCACAACAACATAGTCTTAGATTGACTACACAGAAAACACAATTCGGTCATGGTACGACCGCAACTAGAAACTACAACTCAATTGGTCACAACGCTCGAAAAACATGAGATTCATGATAACTTAACTAAAGAAAACTGGACAACGGTTACTTGAACTGTTGTACCAACAATACAAAAGGGCAGTGATACGCCTGCCACCTACAATATCAAAAACTTCAACGTCAAGGATCGTAGGATCCAGTGTATCATAAATTCCAACTCAAGCTAACTACTTATGTCATTGTAATAATCATCATCTTTGATTAAAAATCTCACACTTTGTCGTTTCATTCTTGTTCAAGAATCATGCCTCCTAAACGACCAACTTCCACTCGAGCTGAGCACGATCACATCATTAATCAGGCAGTGACTGCGACCCTAGCTGCTCAGAACCAAGTAAAGCCTTGCACTTTTAGGGATTTCCTGAGGTGCGAACCACCAAATTTCGTCGGTACTGAAGGAGCTCTCGGATTAATTCGATGGTTCGAGAGAATGGAATCTATATTTCACGTTTGCAACTGCCCCGACGACTGCAAAGTCTTGTACGCCACATACACCCTCCAGGATGATGCTTCTACCTGGTGGAATTTCCACGCCCGAACTGTAGGAATCGACACCGCTCACGAACTTCCATGGGAAGACCTGAAACGAATCATGAAGGACAAGTATTGTCCCGTCGAAGTACTTCACAAACTTGAGGACGAACTTTGGCACCTCACCGTAAAAGACAACGATATCGAAACATATACCATTCGTTTCCAACAACTAGCACGTTTGTGCCCAACCATAGTAAACCCTGAAAGTCAACAAATCGCAAGGTACACCGGTGGGCTTCCGCTACTAATTGAGGGAATGGTCACCGCCTCTAAACCCGCTACTATTGAAGAGGCCATTCGTATGGCCCACAGACTTATGGCACAGAGGGAACGACGCGAAACAACTACAACTGAAAACAACCTAACAAAATGGAATGGGAATTCCATCACTAGTCGTAACCCAACATATCAACCCGAACCCTTAAGGACCTACGCCCCCGAACACAACGAGAAACGAGGCTATGCAGAAAATAAACCATTTTGCCACGGTTGTAACCGTCACCATGTTGGTTCATGCGGTCCGCCCTGCGGAAGGTGCCAACGGTTTGGACACAAAACCTGGGATTGCAGAGTCCCCACAAATCCCGACTCACAAAGGGTTTGCTTTAAATGTAAGGAACCCGGACACTATAAACAGGATTGCCCAAAACGGAAACGTAAGCTTCAGCAAATCGGTTCCGAGTGAACCATGCAACCTTCCAACAATAATGTAAGCACATCTTTCCTCGAAGAACATAACCTTTCAATTCTGGTTTACACGAAACGGGCACTTATTATCCCCGATATCATTTTATTGACTTAATGTCGATTACATCATAGGGCTAGTGACCTAGACCCAAGTAAAACTTAAAAGTTTGCTTTCAGCAGACTAACCGACTGAACATTCACCAACTACTTAGTCCTGATAGGACTATTCACTAAACGGTCACTATGTGACAAATATCTAGTCCCGAATGGACTACGACGTAAACGGTTATCTAGCAATCACAAAATAATCATACACCCGACAAACAATATGGTCAGAATATGACTACAACGATAAACCGCGACTCAGTCAGGGATTGACTGCCATTCAACTCCATTATAAGGCATGATATGTCTGCAATCTTTTCGACAAATACCTCGTACGTGCATTGCTCCCCAGACCACGGGCGACCCCGACCTCATTTTAAATTTCGGGATGAAATTTTCTTAACAGGGGGAGAATGTAACACCTGGTCAAAAAGTCAACTTGCGCATCTAATTTAAACTTTTTATAATTGTATTATTATATACAATTATAACTCAGCGAGCGAAAACTTTACATTTTATATAATGAATAGTGATTATGTAATAATCACAAATAAAACCATTTGAAGTCACATTAGATTTTAAATTGAATAAAACTATTTTTAATTTAATTAATTACTAATCGAAAGAACGGAAATATAAATCTAAAAATATTAAATTTATATATATTATTCGGGTACAAAATACGGGTATTTTACACTGCAAAATAGGAACGAAGTGGGGGAAACTCCTCCCCACCCCTTTTGGATCAGCCACCCAACCCCCCAAACCCCTCCCTCATTCTTTCATTTCTTTCATTTCATTTCACACACCTCACCTAAAACTCTCTCTAAAAATTTTTACCCAATTTCGGATCTGCAAATCGACCCACGAAAATTTACATACTCGGAATCACCAACAAGAGAGGAGCAACATTAACAAAGGCCACACCTTCGTTTTCTTCCTCGTTTGGCCTCGATTCGCACTTGTAAGAAATTCTCAAATTCTTAGATTTAATCATTTTGGAGTAATGTTTTAGTGTAAAAATGTTTACATAAGTTGCTTATAACCTAAACAACCAAGAAACCACGATTTTACAGCTTGAAAATGAGTTTGATTTGCGATTTTGGTCGGAAAAACGCGGAACCCGAAAGTTTCTGGGCTGCTGTTCTTGAGTGCGACACAAGCCTTGTGTCGCATACTGTGTCGCATGAATTACTCATGCGACACAACTCTTATGTCGTATCCTTGTGTCGCAGACTCCATGCGACACAACCCTTATGTCGCTATTGATTTAGCATCACACGCATTATGCGACACAACCACTGTGTCGCAGAGCTTCTGTGTCGCACTATGCGACACAACCCTTGTGTCGCATGAACCATTTTTGTGTCGCATGTTATGTCGCAGAAAACAGAAAATAGCCAAATTTTTCTAAGTATCGGAAGACGTTTCCAAGTGACAATTTAAATACGAAAACTCGAACCCAATAATAATATGAATTATTATTACGATTTCCCCAATCAAGAACCACACTTACAAACATACGAAATCTCTCGTGTTTAGGACACTAGGAGATCATATTTGGACACGACTCGTTACATTAGGACGCTAGCTCCTCAGGTGAGTTTCATAGCCCCACTCTTTCGACTGTTTTACTATTTTCGGGGTGAAACACATGCTCAATTGCTGTTTTCAAATCATATTAACAATCGTTTATAATTTACAACTATTTATATTACTGTATGTAATATTACATGTGTAATACTTAGGAATTTAAACCCGAAATATTGTTGTAGAACAATATCAATACTTAACCTAGATAGGTTAAAATCGTATCATGTAGATCGTTGGAAAACGATTACCAATACACAACTTGATTTAGTTATCAAAATCCTTTGACCATATTGTCACGGGACAATATCATTGAACGCATTAGAACTAGTTAGTTCTACCTACACTGGATAACATCTATACAGTTACAAGTTTAGTTATTCTGTAAGAACTAAAACTGTCGACACACTTCATTATCACTAGAATGGGAACTGAACTTAAGTGAACATTTTCCCAAGACTCCGTTATATACTTGCTAGGCTTTAGACTAGGAGTATACAATAACATCGCACGTTCGTACAGACTTCTTATATCAATACAACTCAACTGGTGACGACTCTGGCTCAGGATGTAATCCAACCAGGGATGGTCCCCCGGCTCAGGATGTAATCCAACCGTGGGGGTGTCACCTGATGAATATCTACATACAATTATACGATCTACTCAGTCGGGCAGTCGTAGTACTGCTGACTTAAATATTATTTGCAAGAACAACGCCAGAATGGCACTCTCACATTTTCACTCATGACTAGCTATCATGACGATGCCACGGTAAAGTGGGCACAAAACGATGCCACGGTAAAGTGGGCACAAGTACGATATCGCGGTAAAGCGATACACTCGATGTGGCACGGGCTTATGCGCCGTGATCCGCACTTACATACAATCAATGGATCAGCGAGTTATACTCGGGATTCACAAGAAGAACGGGTCGGTGGGGTTTCCACGCGAGGCCGTTAGCTCGATACAACACGTCCGGGTTAGCGTATACTAACTGGGTAAACGGACACTCAAAACAACTTTAATCATAGATCTGCGGGTCTACAATCAGATGGTTGCTGTATGCACCATATTTCACATAATCTATATAGTTTTGCGGAACTACAGTTAATTGTTATCATATGACGCGGTCATACTACTACTCAATGGTTATAGGCATGTATTGCCTCATGTTTTTAGACACAACTACTACCTGTTAGGTATCAAGGCATGAATTGCCATACATGTATATATGTACTTAGGTACATGACCCGAACCCTTAGGTATGAGATACCTCGATTTGACGTGTACACATTTGGTGTTGCAAAACTTCAATATAAAATGCATCAAAATGACAGAATTTGAAACTACTTTTCAAAACATACGAGGTTTTATTACATCATGATTTTAACTTACAATCCTATGAACTCACCAGCTTTATAGCTGACCTGTTTTAGCATGTGTTCTCAGGTGCCCAGCAGGATTAGGATTTCTACAAGATTATGCTAGCTCGAGTCGCATGATTTCAAACGTTTGGGACAACTCTGCATTTACTTTTGTATTATCAAATTATGTATTTGGAATTCACTGTCAAACTCATAACGTTGTAAACGTTCTATTTTGAGAAATGTATAATTATTTTCAAACGTCTCATTTAGAGTCGTTCATTATGTATCTTATGCTGTGATATTTGATTTAGTAACACCCGACCCGACAGCTTCCGCAAACCGAAATTTGAGGGTGTTACAGATTGGTATCAGAGCCTAAGGTTATAGTGAACTAGGTTGCATTTAGTGGGCCTAGACTATGACCGTTAGGCAGTATTCCTTATTAGGTATAACTAGTTCAGGGATTACATCATACGAACTTAATTTAACATAGCGTAGCTAACTATGTACAATTAAGCAAAGATGATGTAAGATTTGAAAGGGGTTATACTGAGTTGGGAATGCACTAGTTGACTCTGATTGTTTTGTGCTAGATATCCTAGGCTATTATATGTACTATAGGTATATATTAATAGGCCTTACATGTATACTACTTCTACGTATCAAATATATACTGGGTATATACGACTCAATTCCGCTGTACTATCATTTACTCGTGAAGAGGCACATCGCCGTCTTCCTAACTATTACGACTCGACACTTTCTCCTTATGTACGCATAGGAGGATATCACATATATCACTGAACCTCGGGAAGGAGGTACAACCGTATTTAATGGGAATGGAAACCCACACATGCTAAACGCCCACGAAATTTAAAACAAACAAACGAATCTTTCACCTTTGACCGTGCTGGTCACCATTGGATTAGCAATGACTATGTCCACGAAAATTATGAAAATCACAATTTGATCATTTGGATCAATCAACTCAATACCTCAGTGCTTTGGGCACTCACATTCTAGCCTTTGTGCTACAATTGGGAAATCACATAACTGCAACGCATTTTGGCCTTCGGACTACAATTAAACGACACATGGCACGTGGTGTCACATCATGCTTTCAAGCACAACACATGGTATGTTGATACCACAATATGGGCATGATAGTGCAAACCTCATAGTAGTCGATACTACAAATCATAGCATGTTGATGCTACATTCACAGTACATGAGTACTGCAATTACGGTGCCGCGGGCACTTCATTACGGCATGTGGTGCTGCATTTCATAGTACTCTGGTACTACAATTACAAAACATTAGTACTTCAATTACTGTGCTGATAGCACTGCATTATAGCACTAGGTACTACTTCAATTATACATGTAGACTTGTTATAGTTGCATGTACGACTTACATATATACATATACACTTACTTAACTGGGCACGAGGTGCCACACCTGACTCTTATTAGGTACGTATACTTGTAAAGTTACGTGTACTCCATATATGTATATACGACCAATTAAGCATGTAATGCTTTAATCAATAAATACACAATGATGTCACCACACACTTGGGTTGTGTTGGTGGACCCTGCTTCAACACCACCGAGGACACTGTAGTTGTCACAAACACAGGCATGAATGGCCGTACGATATTCTAGTACTACAATATAGTCCGTTGGACTACTCACAACAACATAGTCTTAGATTGACTACACAGAAAACACAATTCGGTCATGGTACGACCGCAACTAGAAACTACAACTCAATTGGTCACAACGCTCGAAAAACATGAGATTCATGATAACTTAACTAAAGAAAACTGGACAACGGTTACTTGAACTGTTGTACCAACAATACAAAAGGGCAGTGATACGCCTGCCACCTACAATATCAAAAACTTCAACGTCAAGGATCGTAGGATCCAGTGTATCATAAATTCCAACTCAAGCTAACTACTTATGTCATTGTAATAATCATCATCTTTGATTAAGAATCTCACACTTTGTCGTTTCATTCTTGTTCAAGAATCATGCCTCCTAAACGACCAACTTCCACTCGAGCTGAGCACGATCACATCATTAATCAGGCAGTGACTGCGACCCTAGCTGCTCAGAACCAAGTAAAGCCTTGCACTTTTAGGGATTTCCTGAGGTGCGAACCACCAAATTTCGTCTGTACTGAAGGAGCTCTCGGATTAATTCGATGGTTCGAGAGAATGGAATCTATATTTCACGTTTGCAACTGCCCCGACGACTGCAAAGTCTTGTACGCCACATACACCCTCCAGGATGATGCTTCTACCTGGTGGAATTTCCACGCCCGAACTGTAGGAATCGACACCGCTCACGAACTTCCATGGGAAGACCTGAAACGAATCATGAAGGACAAGTATTGTCCCGTCGAAGTACTTCACAAACTTGAGGACGAACTTTGGCACCTCACCGTAAAAGACAACGATATCGAAACATATACCATTCGTTTCCAACAACTAGCACGTTTGTGCCCAACCATAGTAAACCCTGAAAGTCAACAAATCGCAAGGTACACCGGTGGGCTTCCGCTACTAATTGAGGGAATGGTCACCGCCTCTAAACCCGCTACTATTGAAGAGGCCATTCGTATGGCCCACAGACTTATGGCACAGAGGGAACGACGCGAAACAACTACAACTGAAAACAACCTAACAAAATGGAATGGGAATTCCATCACTAGTCGTAACCCAACATATCAACCCGAACCCTTAAGGACCTACGCCCCCGAACACAACGAGAAACGAGGCTATGCAGGAAATAAACCATTTTGCCACGGTTGTAACCGTCACCATGTTGGTTCATGCGGTCCGCCCTGCGGAAGGTGCCAACGGTTTGGACACAAAACCTGGGATTGCAGAGTCCCCACAAATCCCGACTCACAAAGGGTTTGCTTTAAATGTAAGGAACCCGGACACTATAAACAGGATTGCCCAAAACGGAAACGTAAGCTTCAGCAAATCGGTTCCGAGTGAACCATGCAACCTTCCAACAATAATGTAAGCACATCTTTCCTCGAAGAACATAACCTTTCAATTCTGGTTTACACGAAATGGGCACTTATTATCCCCGATATCATTTTATTGACTTAATGTCGATTACATCATAGGGCTAGTGACCTAGACCCAAGTAAAACTTAAAAGTTTGCTTTCAGCAGACTAACCGACTGAACATTCACCAACTACTTAGTCCTGATAGGACTATTCACTAAACGGTCACTATGTGACAAATATCTAGTCCCGAATGGACTACGACGTAAACGGTTATCTAGCAATCACAAAATAATCATACACCCGACAAACAATATGGTCAGAATATGACTACAACGATAAACCGCGACTCAGTCAGGGATTGACTGCCATTCAACTCCATTATAAGGCATGATATGTCTGCAATCTTTTCGAAAAATACCTCGTACGTGCATTGCTCCCCAGACCACGCGCGACCCCGACCTCATTTTAAATTTCGGGACGAAATTTTCTTAACAGGGGGAGAATGTAACACCTGGTCAAAAAGTCAACTTGCGCGTCTAATTTAAACTTTTTATAATTGTATTATTATATACAATTATAACTCAGCGAGCGAAAACTTTACATTTTATATAATGAATAGTGATTATGTAATAATCACAAATAAAACCATTTGAAGTCACATTAGATTTTAAATTGAATAAAACTATTTTTAATTTAATTAATTACTAATCGAAAGAACGGAAATATAAATCTAAAAATATTAAATTTATATATATTATTCGGGTACAAAATACGGGTATTTTACACTGCAAAATAGGAACGAAGTGGGGGAAACTCCTCCCCACCCCTTTTGGATCAGCCACCCAACCCCCCAAACCCCTCCCTCATTTTTTCATTTCTTTCATTTCATTTCACACACCTCACCTAAAACTCTCTCTAAAAATTTTTACCCAATTTCGGATCTTCAAATCGACCCACGAAAATTTACATACTCGGAATCACCAACAAGAGAGGAGCAACATTAACAAAGGCCACACCTTCGTTTTCTTCCTCGTTTGGCCTCGATTCGCACTTGTAAGAAATTCTCAAATTCTTAGATTTAATCATTTTGGAGTAATGTTTTAGTGTAAAAATGTTTACATAAGTTGCTTATAACCTAAACAACCAAGAAACCACGATTTTACAGCTTGAAAATGAGTTTGATTTGCGATTTTGGCCGGAAAAACGCGGAACCCGAAAGTTTCTGGGCTGCTGTTCTTGAGTGCGACACAAGCCTTGTGTCGCATACTGTGTCGCATGAATTACTCATGCGACACAACTCTTATGTCGTATCCTTGTGTCGCAGACTCCATGCGACACAACCCTTATGTCGCTATTGATTTAGCATCACACGCATTATGCGACACAACCACTGTGTCGCAGAGCTTCTGTGTCGCACTATGCGACACAACCCTTGTGTCGCATGAACCATTTTTGTGTCGCATGTTATGTCGCAGAAAACAGAAAATAGCCAAATTTTTCTAAGTATCGGAAGACGTTTCCAAGTGACAATTTAAATACGAAAACTCGAACCCAATAATAATATGAATTATTATTACGATTTCCCCAATCAAGAACCACACTTACAAACATACGAAATCTCTCGTGTTTAGGACACTAGGAGATCATATTTGGACACGACTCGTTACATTAGGACGCTAGCTCCTCAGGTGAGTTTCATAGCCCCACTCTTTCGACTGTTTTACTATTTTCGGGGTGAAACACATGCTCAATTGCTGTTTTCAAATCATATTAACAATCGTTTATAATTTACAACTATTTATATTACTGTATGTAATATTACATGTGTAATACTTAGGAATTTAAACCCGAAATATTGTTGTAGAACAATATCAATACTTAACCTAGATAGGTTAAAATCGTATCATGTAGATCGTTGGAAAACGATTACCAATACACAACTTGATTTAGTTATCAAAATCCTTTGACCATATTGTCACGGGACAATATCATTGAACGCATTAGAACTAGTTAGTTCTACCTACACTGGATAACATCTATACAGTTACAAGTTTAGTTATTCTGTAAGAACTAAAACTGTCGACACACTTCATTATCACTAGAATGGGAACTGAACTTAAGTGAACATTTTCCCAAGACTCCGTTATATACTTGCTAGGCTTTAGACTAGGAGTATACAATAACATCGCACGTTCGTACAGACTTCTTATATCAATACAACTCAACTGGTGACGACTCTGGCTCAGGATGTAATCCAACCAGGGATGATCCCCCGGCTCAGGATGTAATCCAACCGTGGGGGTGTCACCTGATGAATATCTACATACAATTATACGATCTACTCAGTCGGGCAGTCGTAGTACTGCTGACTTAAATATTATTTGCAAGAACAACGCCAGAATGGCACTCTCACATTTTCACTCATGACTAGCTATCATGACGATGCCACGGTAAAGTGGGCACAAAACGATGCCACGGTAAAGTGGGCACAAGTACGATATCGCGGTAAAGCGATACACTCGATGTGGCACGGGCTTATGCGCCGTGATCCGCACTTACATACAATCAATGGATCAGCGAGTTATACTCGGGATTCACAAGAAGAACGGGTCGGTGGGGTTTCCACGCGAGGCCGTTAGCTCGATACAACACGTCCGGGTTAGCGTATACTAACTGGGTAAACGGACACTCAAAACAACTTTAATCATAGATCTGCGGGTCTACAATCAGATGGTTGCTGTATGCACCATATTTCACATAATCTATATAGTTCTGCGGAACTACAGTTAATTGTTATCATATGACGCGGTCATACTACTACTCAATGGTTATAGGCATGTATTGCCTCATGTTTTTAGACACAACTACTACCTGTTAGGTATCAAGGCATGAATTGCCATACATGTATATATGTACTTAGGTACATGACCCGAACCCTTAGGTATGAGATACCTCGATTTGACGTGTACACATTTGGTGTTGCAAAACTTCAATATAAAACGCATCAAAATGACAGAATTTGAAACTACTTTTCAAAACATACGAGGTTTTATTACATCATGATTTTAACTTACAATCCTATGAACTCACCAGCTTTATAGCTGACCTGTTTTAGCATGTGTTCTCAGGTGCCCAGCAGGATTAGGATTTCTACAAGATTATGCTAGCTCGAGTCGCATGATTTCAAACGTTTGGGACAACTCTGCATTTACTTTTGTATTATCAAATTATGTATTTGGAATTCACTGTCAAACTCATAACGTTGTAAACGTTCTATTTTGAGAAATGTATAATTATTTTCAAACGTCTCATTTAGAGTCGTTCATTATGTATCTTATGCTGTGATATTTGATTTAGTAACACCCGACCCGACAGCTTCCGCAAACCGAAATTTGAGGGTGTTACACAAATGATCTTGGTACCTTACATTTTTAACATCTATACTACGATCTTACTCAAAGTAGGAATTTGAAGTTACTTCAATCCTACTCAGTGGCGGATCTAGGATTTTGTTATTGGGTATGCACATATTTAAGCTGCTCAAACATTTTCATTCGGTTTTTTCTCAGGTCAAAATTTCGGGTCGATTATGTCGACTCGATTGTAGTAAAAAATTTTTTTTGCCCAAAGATATAGTTTTCATCGGAAATAAGGAGTTGGTTCATACGAAATACAAGTTTGTTTCAACTAAGGTTTTCTTTTTACTTAGTAAGAGATTGAGTAGAATCGAAAAATGCCACAAGGGCTGAGGGGCAAGGGTAGAATCTGCCCAAAGAGTTACCAATGAGGCGGCAATCAACGAACGATTAGAGGAAGGCGACTAGCATCTAGGCGAAGCGAGGGGCCCCGACAATTAACACCGAAGTGGTGTTGTAGAATACCGTACCATAAAAAAAACATGGAGAAGTTTTGGAAAAACTGGCTGAACAGAAACGTACAAACGAATTTTTATGTGTTAACTTCATCATAATTTTTAAATTGAAGGGGATTTTCTGTCAAATTCTGAAATGGGTATGCACGAGTTTTTCACAGGGTATGCACTTTAGTATTAAGATATCAATAACTTCATGAAAATAAATTTTTTAACACTGGCAAACTTGTTCATAGGGTATGCAAGTGCGTACCCTACACCCCACATACGTCCGCCACTGATCCTACCAGATATACGTAATAAATTCACAACCATATGTGACTTCGACAATGTTTTGGATCGACTCGCCAATTGAGGATCACTAATTATCGCATGTACATGCAAACTTTGGGTCGGTTTTAGAAACCCATCCACGGTCATATAACTAATATCATAAATTGTTCCATCTGAAAACTCACCACTGTTGAAAATGGTGACATAAATGAAGATTGAAGATGATACAGATACACAAATAAATAAATGCTCGTAACTAATACGCATACGTTATGTAAGATATTTCCATCATCTAGTCAGTAGAGATTTACTAAACGTGTTAAGCTTATTTAATACTCGGTGAAATTGATACGAGATCGGTATTTTAGATTGAAAGTATGATATAAATTTCAACAAACGAGTCTTTAAGCAAACGTACTTAGACCATTCGTAACGCGCACAAAAACGGGCGTTTTGGGTGTCTGAACGCCGAGAACGCCCCTAATGGGCGTTGTCGAAGGGCGTTGTGTGGAGGAAGACGGGGACGAAGCGCCCATTTTTGTGGGCCCCACTCCTAATTTCATTTTATTTTCTTTTTTCTTCGCGTGTTTAATTCCGAAAATAAAAAAATGTTTTTTTAAATTGCATCGGTTACCGAGGTAAAAAAAACAAAAATAAAATTTTTTATAAAAACCCGTTGTATACACGCTCCAATGGAAAAAAAAAATAAATTTATTATCCATACTCTATCTATATAAATACACACATACCTTAACATTTTCATATCCACCAAAACATCAAACACTTTCATTTTACCATCCCAATTTTACATACACTTAAAAATGGATTCGATAAATTTTATTCTTGAATTTTCTTCGGAAGATGAACTTCTTGTTGAAATTTTGCAACAATACAAGGCTCAACAAAATAGTGAGGTCGGTCAAAGTTCAAGACCACCACGCAGTCGAGACTATATTCCAAGAGATCGTGAAGGTGCCCAACAACGTTTGTGGGACGACTACTTTGCGGAGAATCCAAAGTATCCTCCAAACTTGTTTAAACGACGTTTTTCGTATGCGTCGACAATTATTTATTCGAATCGTACAAGGTATATCCGAGTACTCTATCGAACCTATTCCCGAGAACTTTGATTATTTTATACAAAAACCGGATGCACTTGGTCGGCTTGGTTTTACCACGCTACAAAAGTGCACGTCCGCCATACGCCAATTGGCGTATTGAGTTTCCCCTAATATGTTCGATGAATACTTACAAATGGGTGAAAAAACATCAACCGATTGTCTAAACAACTTTTGTAAGTGTGTCTTCGATTTATATTCGGAGGAGTATTTGAGAAAGCCCACGGCTACAGATTTTGCTCGGCTTTATGCAGCACACGAGCAGAAACATGGGTTTAAAGGAATGCTTGGGAGCATTGACTGTATGCATTGGCAATCGAAGAATTGCCCGAATGCATGGAAAGGGCAGTACACTAGTGGTGATCACGGACACCCGACCATTATGCTTGAAGCTATTGCTTCATACGACATGTGGATATGGCATGCTTTTTTTGGCATGGCGGGTTCGAACAACGACATCAACGTCTTAAAGCACTCTCCGTTGTTCGATTCCATCAAAAATGACACTGGTCCACCCGCAGGTCTTGATGTCAATGGACATCACTACACAAAAGGGAATTATCTTGCCGATGGTATTTATCCAGATTGGTGTACACTTGTCAAAGCCTTTTACTCCCCTATTGATGATAAACGAGCCAAGTTCAAGAGATTTCAAGAAAGTGCACGAAAAGATGTCGAAAAGGTTTTTGGTGTACTTCAAGGAAGGTTTACATTTTTAATGATTGCGGGGAGATCTATGAGTGTCAACAAGATACGAAGACAATTGTATTCTTATGTCATATTACATACCATGATCCAAGAGGATAACGGTTTCGCAATATCATCTATCGAGCAGGAAATGATCGACGACCCTTGTGACACCCGGTCAAAAAGTCAATTTCCGCGCCAAATTTAAACCTCAAATAATCGTACTTAGTACGCAATTATAGCAAAGTATTCGAAAACTTTATATATATATATATATATATATATATATATATATATATATATATAATACATAATGATTATTTAATAATCACATTAGAAAGAATCTGAAAGAACGCAGATTATCGCGTTACATTTTTGTAACTCAAGCGAAACATTTTTATTTAAAATAATTACGAAATAATATAAACAAAGTTATAAATTTAAAATATTATTTATTTTACGATCGGGTACAAAAACACGGGTATTTTGTATTGTGGTTGGAGACCATAGTCCCCAAAATGGGGATCTGAGTTTTGACAAAACCCAAACCCCCTTTGATTTTCACCTCATTTCTCCTCCTCCTCTTTTCCATCTTTTTCTCTCATCTTCAACAACAACAACCACAAAAACAACAACAATAATCAACAGCATCATCATCATTTTCGGATTCATGAACAACAAGATCAACAACAGCAGCAAGCAAACAACACCATCATCATCCTCATCTCCATCTTCTTCATTTTCAAGATCTCAATCATCATCCAAAACTCGATCTTCAAATCGTAAGGAATTACCCACCTTTTCTTGTTATTTCTTGTTAAAAACACTTAATATATCATGTATTAACATTATAACAACAAGATTCGGCCTAAAAATAGGTTAGATCTTGGTTTGGGTGAAAAATCGTCGGACAGACGGGAGTGTCGCTAGAGTGCCAAAAACAGTGTTAGCGACACTCGTCAAGTGTCGCTACAAGTCTAAGTGTCGCTGCCAGCGACACTCCTTAGAGTGTCGCCAACCAAATAAAATCAATTTTTGGCGACACTAACCAAGTGTCGCCAGATTACTTAACTTTTTGGAACCAGCGACACTATCCCAGTGTCGCCAACAAAAACTAAGTGTCACCATAGCGACACTAGCAAAGTGTCGCTACAAACAGAAGTATGAAATTTTAGAATGCGTTTTCACTACAGCGACAAAGTAGAAATAAAAATTTTCCAAGCTGACCTGGCAGCTCGACCCCAGCCAGCGGCTCTGCCCCTTGGACCCCGTCAGGGGTTGCCACTCCTTGGACCCCGCTACCAGGGGCGCTGCCCCCGGACCCCCGTACACGGTTTTCGAACCTGAACGACAAATAAATATTCACAAAACTCGCTTAGACAAATTGGTTTGTCTCTTACTTATATAACCTCACGTATTTAGGACACTCAAAGGTTATCATTCGGACAACACACGTATCGTAGGATCTCTAACTCCTCATGTGAGTTTCATAGCCCCACTCTTTCAAACGTTTTACTGTTTTCGGGGTGAGACGCATGCTCAATTACTGTTTTCGAATTTATATTAATAAACTTTTATAATTCACAATTATCTATATTACTGCCATGTAATACGAAATGTGTAATACTTAGGAATTACATCCACCATACTGTTTTGAAATAGTATCAATACTTAACCTAGATAGGTTACAATCATACACTGTTAGATTGTTGAAAAACAATTACCACCCCATAACTTGATTAAGTTATCACCATTCATTGACCATATTGTCGTGGGACAATACTATCACTTATACTAGAACTGGTTAGTTCTACTTACATTGGACAACGACCATGCTTTTACAGGATTAGTCTTCCTTTTAGGAACTAATACTGCCCATACAAATCAGGATCTCTATATACTTACTAGGCTGAGGCTAGGAGTATACATTGGTAACATACGTTAGTATAGAATCCTTATACTAATACAAACAACTAGGTGATGATTAGTCATACCTAGGTTTATTGTGATACAACAAATAGTTAAGGACTGTATCTACATACTTAGCTACAATCAATCAATTTCATGTGCTACATGATACACAATTTATGGTGTATACCAATTCGACTTATATATATATGTATAGATATATATACACATACTTGTACTTCATCTTGAGCACTCGGTGCCAACTACAATTAACTATGTATGTAGGTATACGTACACACATACAAATACAATCAATTTAGTCGGGCATGTCGTAGTACTGCCGACTCTCATTTACACTAATCGGACATGTCGTTGTATTGTCGGCTCAATTATCTCAAGTCAGGCATGTCGTAGTACTGCCGGCTCAATTACATACGTTGCTTGCGAGCAACGCGGTCGATGCCAGTTAGGCACAAAACGATGCCACGGTAAAGTGGGCACAAAACGATGCCACGGTATTGCAGTGGGCACAAGTACGATATCGCGGTAAAGCGATACCATCGATGGATGAGCGGGCTTATGCTCGTGATCCACACTCATTCACGGATGGGCGAGCTTATGCTCGTGATCCGCAATAAGTTAACGAGTCGGTGAGATTATCACGCGAGACCGTTAGCTCAGTATGTCCGGGTTAGCACGCACTAACTGGTCAAACGGACACATCATAATACTCAATATAAGATTAACCTTCCTCGTCCGGGTTAACACACACTAACTGGTCAAACGGACACATCATAACACTAAATCATAGTTCTGCGGGACTACAATAATGATGCTGGATGCAACACGCTATGCCAGGTGGCACAATAATTATTACTCAACATCTTATGACGTGGTCATACAATTACTCGGTTTACAACTTAGGCATGTATTGCCTCACATTGATAGATTTAATTAATACCAGATAGGTATCCAGGCACGGAATGCCTCAATCTTTATGTACTTAGGTACATACCACTCTTACTTAGGTATTAGATACCTCGATTATTGTATACACATTTCTGTTACAATACTATAACAATACAAATCAAGATTGTAGATCTTGAACTACTTTTCAAAACATACAAGGTTTTATACTTTATGTTTCAATTAACAATCCTATGAACTCACCAGCTTTATAGCTGACCCGTTTTAGCATGTGTTCTCAGGTGTCCAGCAGGATTAGGATTGCTACAAGATATGCTAGCTCGAGTCGCATGTTTTCAAACAACTGGATTTCTCTGCATAACTTTTGTATTACAAATTATGTATTGAAATTATTTTGCGAACTCGCAACTTGTGTACACTTTTATTTTGGAAATGTATAACTATTTTCAAACGTCTCATTTAGAGTCGTTCATTATTTACCTTTGTGCTTGTGATATTTGATTTGGTAACACCCGACTGCTAACCGACCTCGTCGGGATTTTAGGACTCGTGTAAAAGATTGAGAATCTAGAATAAAGGAAATACGTGACAAACGGGTGCACGACCAACTACGGGACGATCTCACTGAGCACATTTGGACGCTTCTACCAAACTTTCGAAGCTTAAATCGACAAACGGCTTAATTATTGTATTATATTTTATTTTAATTACTGTATTGTATTGTATTTTATTTTAATTATTGTATTGTATTGTAATTTAATTAAATTATATCTGTTTTGTTAAATAAATAAAAATTAAATTTAGTTAGTGGGTCCCAGAGGGAGGAAACGGGGCGTTCTGGTATTATGGGTTACCAAGGTGAAAGGGGCGTTCTGGTATTATGCTGACGTGGCGCCTGAAAAATGGACGTTCCGGTATTACGGTTACGAATGGTCTTACAAATGTTCATGTGTCATGAGCTTTTGACCAACTACATAATAGAACCATACGCGGATTTGAAGTACAAATATTAAAGAAAAGTTCAATAAAGTACAATTTTTTGAAAGAATGGAAGTACCAACGAGAATGCTCCATGTGTACAAAAACTCATTTATCCCCAAGATCTTAAAAGCTAATTATCTCACAAACGCCAAATCGAAAAATTATATAAATTGCACCATAAAATTCAGCGTTTTCTTCTCTACGATTTGCCATCCCTCGAGGCATACTTTCGACAATTTTTTATTTCGTTTCTTTGATGGGTTTTACAAATTATTAACACATGTGTTAGTGCTTGGTTGTACATTTAATTTAGGGTTAGGGTTTAGAAGGGTTTAAGGTTTAATAGGGATTAGGGTTTAGAAGGGTTTAGGTTTAGTAGGATTTAGGTTTTAGAGTTTCAAAACCCTAAACCCAAACTCCAAACCCTAAACTCTAAACTCTAAACGCAACACTTTAACACATGTGTTAGTAACTTGTGAAACCCACCAAAAAACGAAGAAAAAAAAAACTCGTCGAAAGTATGCCTTGAGGGACGGCAAATCAAATAGGTAAAAACGCTGAATTTTATGGTGCAACTTTCATAATTTTTCGATTTGGCATTTGTGAGATATCTAAGTTTGAGGATAAATGAGTTTTGTACAAATGACACAATCTCATTCCAAAAGGAAAAAAGATCTATGAGAGTCCTTTCTTGAATCCGAAAGTCGTAGGAACTACGAGATTACCCCAAGGACGCCTTCGGCATCCAGGGGTCACGAGTCGGCGGAAAAGGAGGGAAAGCTCTCCATTCCTGGTTCTCCCATACTCCACAAAATACTTGTACTTCCTTGATCCCATTCCTGTCTCACAAATCTATCTATCTATCTATCTATCTATTATATAAAAGAATACCCTTATTTACTGTATCCATCTTTAGATAATTCCACATAGGAAGTGAACAATCCAACACTATTCAATCAAAGAAAAAAAAAACCACATACATGATCTTGGTGTATCTTCACCCCATCCCTCTGCAGTAATTAATGTTTGATGTCCAAGCAAGATAATTTCCCCATCTCTCTTTATTTCTTCTTTTTTGTATGCAAACTCACCATTTCTATCATCTATGTCCTCTCAAAACTCTCCCTCTAACATGTTTCCTTTCATCCACTATATTCTTCAAAACAGCCTGCCAAACTCATCGAAAAACACTTGAGTACCGAATCTAACTGTTAGTTCTACTTTATTTTACTGCCCATTGTCTTCTTTTTTTTTTATTCTTAGTTACTGATTTTTTGGATATCTCGTTTAGGCAAATTTTGTATCGCTGGGACTTCTTGTTGGACGCAAGTTACCATTGTTGCAAAAGTGAAGGAAAATGTTAGTAGCATGAGCATGTAAAGGTCTCCAACGGCAAGATATATATGGCTATGCATTTTTAATTCTTTGGACTTTTATCTTCTTCCATATCTTAAGGGTCTCATTATGGATGATGATCGAGGGTTTGGGACATAAGGTTGATGGTGGAGCTTTGTGCGTCTTGTACTGATAATGGTGTAAGTAACAATATGCATGTTTTTCCATATTTTTGAAGGGAGTTTATATATCATTAATTTTCAGCTTCAAAGAGTAGTATTTGGCAACATCGGTTATGAAGGAAGTTTATGTGAGTGTACGTAGTGACGAATATGTGGGAATGTCGTGCATGCATCTATTCAGAAGCATTTTATGAATGCTTTTGCAAATAAAGTATGTAAAATTGTAAAACAACAAACACTTTTATATTGTAGGAGAACTTTTGATCAAATTCGTATAATATATAATCATCTAATGATTCTAATCTAATTGTTTTATATTTGTGGTCTGAAATTTAAATTGTAATCGATCAATTAATTTTCATCAGTCTTTTTTTTACTTATAAAAGTTAGTGTGAAAGTTTTACATAAAAAATACGTTTAACGACTTGTGCAATTTGATGGATATATACTTACTTTATGGTAATATACGAAATACATTGAGGGCGGTAGATTAATTATTTGCCTATCATTTGTTAAATGCTTTTGAATCATACATTGTGTATTTATTTAGTTTGTCTATTTGAAGCTACTGATAAAGTCTTTGTTATGGAGTAGAATGTATTAAGATATATGTACATGATAACCAAACATGTTAAAAGAAGTAATTTCAAATTAAAAGATACGGAGTATAAATTAGTTATTATTATTTTTGAAGTGACAGATGTATACAATTAACCAATTATGCGACAATGTGCCGTTGTTAATTAGGTATTTCATATTAGCCTATAAATATGTTATGCTTACAAACAATTTATACAAACAAAAGTTATAAACTGATGTAGTTTTTTTTAGAAAAGCTTTGATAAAAATGCATTATTATAAATATCTATAAAAGGGAGTGATTATTGGGTACGCTCTTAGATGTAAGTTTCTAACCTTCATACATCCTCATAAAAGTAGAATTATAACTGAACTTACGTAGTCGTGGGCTGTGCTATGCACAGCCATATAAACCACCTAGTATTATTATAAAAAAGGAGACACTCAAATATACCTGAAACTAGCTAGCGCCTAGCTAGCGCCTAGCTGCTAGTTCAAGGTGAAAGCTAGATCTCCAAGCCGGATTTTATATACTTTTCAATGTTTAACGAAGTAACTAAATACATTGATATAAAATGAAGAAGAAAAAATCAACAAGTAATATAACAAGGCATCTGAGTTATTATAGCTAATAAGCTAATTCTTAAAAGTTACTTGAACTAGGTTATTATTTTACAAAGCTTAATAACCTTTTGCAAACATGATTTGATTGTTTTACATAATGCTTTTACTTGACTTAAAAATAAACTAAAATCTAAGCAATCAATATACGAAACAATGACTTGAAAGTACACGGTTTATAAAAAAAAAATCGTAGCGAAGCCGGTGACATATCCTTGTTACCTTCATTGAATGAGTGAAAACAAATATCATAAGATTGCCAAATCGGTTAAAAATCGGTGAGACATTGTTCCACGATTAATAAGAACCGACAATAATAAAGCTAGGTCGATGGACACTCCACTATGCGAACGTACGTGATCGATGAGGCATAAATTAGTTTTATCGACAAATGTCATTATAATCATTTTTAACATTCCATTTAATTAACACTAACATACTAATTGATTTACTCGTAGTGCGGGTAGTTAACCAAAAACAGAAATACTAATAGTTATTACTTATGCTAAGATAAAAAAAAAACATCATTAATTAAATAACTTACTAGATCATTACCTATGTGATGCACGAACGGATCAATCATAGCGTTACATCTGCTATTCACATCTCTCTTTGAAGTAATAAATTTGAAATAACATTATGTAATAATAACTATTACTGTATATCGTAGATTTATTGGGCATTAAATTATATTATAAATTGAAAAAGATGCCTTGTACGTAAACATTCTCAAGTGTTGTTAGGCACTTGGGCCTCCTTGTCATTACATTCATTTCGTGTACGTGAATGAAACAATAGTTATATATTTTATACTAATAATAGAAACGCAATATGTAAAGGGGGCGAAATTATGTAGAAGGTAGGGGTAGCAGTTGCTACGGATCTATTTTTAATATTTAATACGAAGTGTAAATTTTTTTATAAAAAAATAACGTATTTTATTGAATTCTTGTTTATGCTACGGGTTGAAAAAAATTGAAATACTATTATTATGGATCACCGTATATCTTGAATCTGACACTAGACATGTTGTACTTTGGGATGTTGGATTAAAGATTTAACTGAATGCATCTATAATGTTATGCTTAATACGCTAGTTTAATACGGAGTATATATATATATATATATATATATATATATATATATATATATATATATATACATAAGATTGAGATCTATGGAGAAGGAAATTTAGGTGGAGAAGAGGGAGAATGAATATGATTCGGTATTTTTATTACTATTATTCAACTTTTTATTACTTGAATTATAATAATAAAAAATGAATCATAGTAATAAAAATACTGAATCATATTGCTTCTTCCGATTCTCCACCTAAATTTTCTTCTTTTTTGATCCCGTTACTATATATATATATATATATATATATATATATATATATATATATATATATATATATATATATATATATATATATAGTGGAGGGATCAAGAGGGAAACAATTTTTTGAGGGAAGGGGGAAGCGTTTAGTATTCATCAAGAAGCATATTACAATTATCAATCAAAACGTCAACAAAAAATTATTTTTACTGGTAAATAGTAATCAAAATCGATGCTACAAAGAATATTTCAACGAATGAATATCACTTTTCAATCATCACAGTAGTTGATAAATATTTATTTAAAAAATTGTTAATATTCACTATGATGAATATTAACTAATATGCATCACGATGCATATTAAAACTTCACATTATTAGAAAAATATTTATTGTTAATATTCATCACAATGCATATTAAGTAGATCTGATGGTGCAAAACTCACTTCCCCCCTTCCCTCTAGATCTCCACTTCCCCCTGGATCCTCTCACTATATATATATATATATATATATATATATATATATATATATAGTAAGGAGATCAAAAAAGAAGAAAATTTTAGAAGAGAAGTGGGAGAAGCATTTTGAACCATTCGTCTTATTAACCATCTAAAGGGTAGGATTGACATTTTATGTTTTCTCTAATTAAAATTAAATAACTGTTTTACATTACTGCATGAAACAAGGAGCATTTTTTGGAATTGAATATTATTATCTCTGCCTCTCTACTTGAAATTAAACAACAAAACTTCATGGCCATTTTTTCTTTGTCAAAAATCCATCTCCTGAATTGGTGTCAAAATTATTCACCAAAGATTCTATTACGTAATGTAAGTTTTGTACCACGAATGATATCAACTAAGAATTGTTTAGATCACCTTACATTAATTAAGTAATAGAATAAGTTAAGGTAGAAGCCTCTATGATTCAATATTCTTCTACCATTTACTAATTTAAAGTTATGATTCAATAATTTGAACCTTGTGATTCAGTTGTTTTATATTGCGATTCAGTTTTTTCAAACTACGATTCAATCATTCTGTAATACAATATCTAAATTTTAAGATTCAATATTTTCAAATAGAATTCATTAATGAATATTTGATTCATGAAATAAATTGCCAAAAATAGAATACATTGAATTGATTAATTAATTAACTAAATAATAGCAGGATGTTGACGGTTATGCAAATGGTCCCTAACTTGTTGGGGGGATATCTCTAATATCTTTCTTTAATTTTGAATTTAATTTGATCGATGTGAACGGTTTCAATTAATCCTTCTCTGAAGTTTCGTTTCTACCCTTCTATTCTCTAATGCCAAGCGTTTCAAATTGTCAAATATTACAATTTTGCCATGCTTATTTTATAACCACTGATAAAGAGAATTAAAGGCTTAGACCATTTCTCTCCCTTCTCTCATCTTATTTCCTTCTCCACGAATCCAATTCCTATATATATATGTGCATAGTGCAAAAACAATTACCGAGTCATGTTTGGTAACAACAAGTTTGTTTTCTTCGCAATGTAAACGACAATATGCGATATAAACATTTATTTTCACATAAGCACTGAGATTAAAAATATTGAATATATGTTGTTTTCATGTATATGAATTCTACATGTATGATGTATAGCAAGTTATGATAAGATGAGCACAAGGTGTGGTGATACTGTTTTTAACGGTGTCCTTACGGGAATGTTGTTGTTGAAAAGTGAGGGTGTGAAGGATGTTGAGTTTACAGTTTTCTGAAAATTATTTTTTTTATGTGCTAAATAATAATGTGAGAGGGGAAAAAGAAAACAAAACCACAAAAGCAACGTTCGTAGTATCAAGACACTGTGCGAGAATACTGTGAAAAACGCCGTCCAGAACACTGTGGTGATGTGGAAGGACAGAAGAAAATTTTGTTGGGAACGTTGTGAAATATGTCCCATACCTTGATTGGATTTTACTTTTTTACTATGTACAGTTTTTTGATTATAATAATGGACAAGTACAACTTTTTATCGTGTATGTGCAATTTTTTGATTAAAAAAAATGAAAAAGAGATAGGTACGTTGAAGAGGTAATATTTTTGTTACCTGTTTTAAATTCCATTGGATTAAGTTTTTTTGGTGGTTGATCGAATGAACAATTAGCAAGAAGTAGAATGGTTTTGGGGATGTAAATAAATAAATAAATGAACGTTAGAGACCGGCTTGGTGTAGTAAAAATTATAAAGTACATAAATAGGAGTATGACGGTTATTTATTTATTTTTAAATGGATGGAAAGGTGTGAAAACAAATCGATCAAAGAAGTACACCGTTCGGAAAATTTAGGCGGGAAAACTAATGACGTGGAGGTATAGATAATTACCACGAGCCTAATCATCCATTTTTAATATTTGGGATAGATAGATAGATAGATAAAAGAAGATAGATAGATGGTTTGCTTATAGTAGTAATTTTTCCTTATAAATGACCCGTAGGTTTATATTACCTTCGAATGTCAACTATGTCACTTTCATTACGTAAAATGCGGGACTTTTTAACACTTTACATTTGATACGTAAGAGAGATCATACTTTGATTTGATAATAACTTACAAACCGTTCAAAATTATGGGTATCTTAATAGGATCTACTATAGAGAGGTTTCTTCAAAAATGGACATATTTCTCTAAGTAACAATAATTAAATTTATCACAAACTTTATCAAACGAATTTACATTCTTTGAAATGCAAATGCGAGTTCATTTGATAAATTTCAATTCCAATTCTGCGAACTAAACGCACGTCTTGAGCGTAGGTGACGTAATAAATAATAGTTTCAAGATCTTAAAACTCTATCAACAATAATAAGTCAACTACGAGATTCACGTTTTATATTTTAGCGTAAGCTAGATGTTCTCCATTTAAAAAAAGACTTGCACCAATCTTAAAAGAACTGTTTGTTAATTGATCAGTATAAGTAATCACTCATCCTACTTCTAATCAAAGCCTGATATCATCCTTCTCTTTTTCTACACACACATGCTTAAATAAATAATTAAATTATTTAATAATTACTTTAATACATATATATGTATGTATGTATATATATATATGTGTCACCTTACTATAAATATCATATGCTACACAAGTAACCTAAGAATAAACCTTCAAACATTACATTCAAAATACCTCTAACAAAAAATGGCCATGACCATGATCACCACCATAAAAAACTCTACACTTTCCGGCGTCGGAAACCTAATAAAACTCCTCCCAACCGGCACCGTTTTCATATTCCAATTCCTAAACCCGATCCTAACCAACGAGGGCCATTGCACCACCGTAAACAAATACCTAACTTCCACTCTCATCACCCTTTGTGGCCTCTCATGCATCTTCTCTTCTTTCACCGATAGTTATCAAGATGAGGACGGAACTATCCATTATGGAATCGCAACTCCTAGCGGCTTTTGGCCATCTCCGGACCCATCTTCAGGTGTGGACGTTTCGAAATACAAGCTTAGAATAGGAGACTTTGTGCATGCTGCTTTTGTGGGGGTGGTTTTTGCGGTTGTCGCTTTATTGGATAATAATACGGTCGAGTGTTTGTATCCGACGTTTGAGACGAACGAGAAGACGTTGATGATGGTTGTGCCACCAGTGATTGGAGCTGTTTCGGGGACGCTTTTTATGGTGTTTCCGAATACACGCCATGGGATTGGGTATCCATCTACAACTACTACCACAAGCCAAAGTTAAGGGATGCACATATGTAACTCTATATACATGATAAAATTATTATCATGTATGTTAAATTATTTCATGCTTGAAGAAACATGCATGTTAAGTTGTTATTTTGATTTTACTTTGATTGATGAGCGTATGATGTGTATAAAATGTGCAATATATTGATAAGTTTTGGGTGTCGTTTTATAAAAACATTAATAACTGAAAACGGTGAATATTGAATAATGTAAGCTCTAGATTGGTTTAACGAAGTTTTATAGCAAGTTTTTGCTTATAGTTGAAAAAACGTGACGATGAATATTCGATGTCCATGACTTGTGAATCGATGAAGCTACAAATTTTTATTAAACTTTCTATTTAGTTACTTTCTTCAAAAAGATATAGAAAAACGTTGTAGTATATCAATGCTACATATATATACAAAAAAATACGACATAATTAAACGTACAACCACATAAGCATTTAATGATACAGAAAAACGTTGTAGTATATGCTACATACCATATGCATGATTAAACAACCACATGAGCATTTAATCATCTAAAGCTACCGGCCGCAAACTGATCGATTTGCTTGATGACAATGCTTAATGTTCAAACAATCTTTTCTCGATTAATTAGATAGGAACAATGTAACCAAGATACATATGGTTAACTTCATGCTTTGTTTAAGATTATAAATAATTAAGTTCCTCATAAGAATGAGGGATCGGACTTTATGTTAAAGTGAGGAACATATATCATGTTTGTAATTTCATTGGGAGCAAGCTAGTAAAAACTAAAAATACAACTAAGGCAATATATGGTATGCTTGTGTATACCGGGGCGGAGACAGGGCGGGGGCAGCCGCCCCCACAAGAAATTTCAAATCACGTAAAAGGGAAAAAAATTTAAGGTATTATTAAAATTTTGTAAATTTCGCCCCACGATACTATAAAGAAAAAAAAGAATAATTTTTTTCCGCCCTCTCTACTGATATTTCTTGGCTCCGCCCCTGGGTGTATATTGAATATGTTATTTTAATTTATTAAGATAATAACTTAATTATAACGACACCAACCAAACGGTCCAAACTACATGTAGCAATAATTGAAGATTGATTTGGCCAAAAATTGATTAGTTGTTTTATCCAATGTACTCCGTACATATAATCTTTTCGATCAAGAGTTTAATATTTACAATTTACAATAAGTAAAAAAAGAAAACATTATTTATGCGAAGATTTAATTGAAAAACTATGCTAATATACTAACAAGTAGTCTAGCTTGAATATAATCGACTAGGTCCGTCAGATGGTCGGTTTTACCTTTAAAGAGGTGGTATTTTTTAGACGACATGGAAGAAAGTACTATGTACTACATACATACTCAATTCTAGACTAAAATTTTTACTAATTAATAGCAAATTAGTTCCCTTATAATATACTCCCTCCGTCCCAATTCTATTGTCCCCAGACAAAAAACACGCAGTTTAAGAAAATATAATCATCTCTCTTACTTTTTGGTAAGATGACAGTTTTACCCTCTACTTTTTACCTACTTTCTTGTCTTATATATATATATACACTAGGGGTAAAAAAGAACTTTATCTCCTTATTCTTATCTATTTATGGAAGTGGACAATTAATTTGGTACAACCCAAAATGAAATAGTAGACAATAGATTAGGGACGGAGGGAGTAACTTGGTGGATTATGTAATATCATATATTTATGTTGTGTTATGTAATATGTATTACTATCTCGTTAGGTCAAAACATAGGGTAAAAATTTGCAACACTCAAATATAGTATATAGGGTGTAACAAAAAGCTAGAAAAGGATTGACAGTTGCTCATTACCAGGCCTGTAAGCGAATAGAACGTTTGGCGCACTATTCGTGAACCGTTCGACGGGAAGTTCGTTTATGTCCGTTCGTTTCGTTATATGAACGAACATGAACAGATTTTTACGTTCGTTTGATTATATGAACGAACATGAACACAGGTCTTGTTCGTTCATTTACGTTCGATAATATGTTCGTAAACGTTCGGTTAAATGTTCGTTTATTAACTAATTGTTTAATTAAACTAATACATATTTGTATATCTTATTTTGATTTAAGCTAAATTCTATATATAATATTATTAAATATTCAGATATTTTTATTTAATAATATTAAATATCCAGATATGTTTATTTCACATTCCCTCTTATATTTTCCTCCACTCTAAACACACATTTATTCTCTCCCTCCACTAGTACGTTCCAGATATGCTGCTCTTACCCACGATCGGACCAAGCAAAGGAGCTTATTTTCATATTGTGATAGTTTTGTAATGTTGAATATGCATTGCAAAGTTTCAACTTCTATAATATATATGTGTAGATATGTATATATATATATGTTCGTTTATGTTTGTTGAGGTTCGTTTAAGGTATTAACGAAGAAATGCATTAAATTATGTGTTTGTTCGTGTACGTTCGTTTGTGTTCGTGAACAAACAAATTTTCTTACTGAACGAACATGAACAACAAAATCCGTTCGCTTATCCGTTCGTTTGTTCGTCAAAACCTTAATGAACGAACACGAACAGACTCCGTTCGTATTTGTTCGGGTTTTTTATACAGGCCTACTCATTACCCATTGCCACATTTTTTTTTTTTTTGGCAAAAACAAGATATATATTTTATATATATAACTTCAACAATGTTGAAGGAAATATTACAACTGAACGACCTTGACACTTAGTACTCAAAACACTTGAGATTGAAATTACGTGGCCTAAATAGACTAAGCTCGAAAGTAAAGACTTTGACAACTAGCAACTACAATTGAAATGAATGACGACTCTCCTTCAATCTAAATGACGAGAAAGCTATCCAACACTGACTAAACTAAATGGATGACATGTTAGAATGCTACCCTACCTATCCTGAGATTGCAAACTTGAACATACACAACTACATTGCACCAAAGGCAATTCCGTGTAGAAGCTAACCCCTGACTTTAAACCCGACTAAATTCTATGATATGAATTTTGAGCTGCTTCCGATGTGGCGAAAATGGGAATTCATGCTTAAAGTAGTTTCTTATGGTGTTTATATTTAAATTACAGATTTTTAATAAACCCATACTCATTTACATAAGTAAATATATCTAATAACAGATAACTAATTTTCGAATAGCAATTATACTAAAAATTACAGCATTGAATATGTTTGGGTACCGCTACAACGTAACAAAAGTATGTGGGTTGTTTTCTATATCATTGTTACTCAACTACTATGGATTGAAAAGTTGATAGTTTACTCATATTAAATCTAACAAATTCTTATATCACATTGAAAAATATAGGGGTATATGTGTCATTTTACATTCTCTCGATGAGTTTTTAGCCGGATTTGGTATATAAGGAGCAATATATGAACTTGAGTGGTTTACGAATTCGCTTTCTAATACGGGTGACCTACAAAAATAAAATGATATACTTGGGTGGCCTCTAGATATATAATCTCTTTAATTTATATCCTTATCCTTATAAACAAATAAAATTGGTAGAGCTGTTAATTGTTGAAAACTTGAAATAACAGAAGAAAGCTAAAATACTAACACTATCATTGAAGCAGAGCCCTCTCCAAGTCGCAACACTCACTTTGAATCGGGTTATCTTCTTTTTGTAATAATCCCTCTTTTCCTTTAGCCCATAGCACAAAGTATAATCCCGTAAACATAACGAACATACCCGTAAGGCTGTATAGACATACATATGCCAGAAACTAGTTACATAAAAATGAATATGAATCTTTGTTACAAATTTGACCAATATAACCATGCAAAATGTCGTCGATTTTAATTGCACTATGTCGTGCATATCAAGTTAGACCTAATAAAAGGTACAACACTATTGTATGGACACAATGCAAAAGCAGTCGTACTTCAAGCTAAATGAATGATAGCGATCTAGAGTACAACTGCTAATAAAGCACGTGAGGCAATTATTTGAAGCATAAGTAGTTCGATCATAGTACCTTCCAAGAGCAATAGATTGGCCTAAGAAACCAGATGTGGCAACAGTTATAACAGTTCCAACTGGATTGAACATTGAAGCCAAAACTGGCCCTCTTTTCTTCATTGCCCATCCGTTGAAACTTACACAAATTCCAGTGATCGTTCCAGCCTGTTTGTTTCCATATCGTTTTTGAGAAGAAATGCACATATTAGATATAATTATAATGATGTTCGAAAATATAAACTGCAAGGAAACAGAAAAATATCTAATTCTCAAAATTTCAGCTTTGAGCTTAGAAATGTTGCATAGCAGTGCTGATTGACTTTTTTGAAGTCAAAATACTAATGATTAACATTGAAATCATTGTTGGTTGTACAAATATTTGGAGTAAAAAAAAGGTGACTGCATTTCCCTGGATTACAAAGACGACGTGCTAAATTACATTTGTTGACTTATGTGATAAATTAGCTACCAAATATCAGGTAAGAACTCTGATATGTTTGACCTCAAGAGTCAGAGCGCACCCAAAATGGATGACTCTCATTAAAAAATTGGCCATGACTCACCTGACACCCCAAAATTGGAAGGGTAAATAATGGTTTAATCACCAAACTTTCAACTTTTTTTCGTTTTAACCCTTCAACTTTTTTTTTAACGTTTTAAGCCTTCAACTTACGGGTTGACCAATTTTTAATCCCTTCACTTTAATTGACCGTACGAAACAACCATTTGTATGACTTGTAACCTGCGACGTGGCAACTGTACAAAAACCCAAAATATTTAGCGACGACATGTCGTCGCTAAATGTCGTCGCTAAAAACCTACAGCGACGACATGTCGTCGCTAAAACCCTACAGCGACGACATGTAAATGCCACGTAGATGCCAACTGTACCAAAACCGGCTGCATTAGGTCACAGTCAAGGTGAATGGCGAAATTAACAGGTCAATCGTAAGTTGAAGGCTTAAAACGTTAAAAAAAAAGTTGAAGGGTTAAAACGAAAAAAAGTTGAAAGTTTGGTGATTAAACCATTATTTACCCA
This sequence comes from Helichrysum umbraculigerum, assembly GCA_949592205.1. Classification (NCBI taxonomy): domain Eukaryota; kingdom Viridiplantae; phylum Streptophyta; class Magnoliopsida; order Asterales; family Asteraceae; genus Helichrysum; species Helichrysum umbraculigerum. The sequence goes on along the minus strand of CATIUR010000003.1, from coordinate 118,298,625 downwards.
AATTGGAATATAGATGACACTGGGTTTAGCCACAAATTCAAAACCTGAAAGGTTTGTAATTTCAGTTTTTAAACTAGCAAAAGCCCATTGGTATGTTCGATGAAAGGCGTACTTCGATTTTTGAGTTCAAGTGGCAAACATCGGACTTTGAGATTGCCGTTGAAATTTTCTATAAATTGTTGGAAAGTACTATAAAATCCCAGGTAGTAAACTGTTGTGGTAAACTTTGTGTGGAAGTAGGTGCAATTTGAATTAGAAAAGCAGCAGGATTGACTTCAAAACTCAATCTTACCCAACAAATACAAATTCATGTTGAAATTGGCCATGATATAACCCCAAATGGTTCAGGGTTACTGAAAGGATAAAAACCAAGGACATTTATAGGGTACTAGGTCTGTAATTTACCCTTTTTTTGCTAACGAAGTGACTTCAGCCTACAAGGAAAAAGGTCTAGTTTGACTTGCAAGGTCAAATATCTCATGTTTAACATGTATTTTGATATCAATCATCCTAGTTTTCGTAGATAAAGTGGCAACTACAATAGTATGTCCAATAAAATCCATCGAAGGAAGTTCCCAAAATCAATGTTCCAATGAAATAAGTACCAATATGAACAGCAAAAATAAACCAATTTGACCTGAAAAGTCAAGTGGTACCAAGCATACATAATTCTTACCAAAAGAGCATAACACATAAGTTGTTTCAAAGACCACCCTGACCATCCTGTCGCGATAACATGATCTTGGATAAACTCAACAATCGCAGTTAGTACCACACCAACTAAAGATGTTATTGCACATAAAGATATAGGCGCTGGCATATCTCCTAAAGTTATAGCCTACAAAAAGTCAACATAGCCACATTTAGTAGCACCATATCCTATCAGAATGAAATTGCACACACACTTTAACTCTATCATTGTAGAGCCTCAATATACCTGCAAGATGACACTACTTGATAGAACAATAACAGCAGCAACGAGATACAAGCAGCCAATGATCCGCTCCTTATCAAAAATATAGAAATGCTCAGTTGGTGAAGACGAGGACTCGTGTAAAAAGATGTCTTTGGTGACGGGGTTCTTTGTTGTACTTTGCATAATGCTCATTGTAACGGCCCCGACCACACACAAGAGAGTGCCCACAATCTTAACCCTGCTATACGTGCAATTGACATCGACTTTCTCTAACCTGTTTACAAAATCAAACAGTAAACACTTGTTGATGAAAAATTCATCAGATATTCTCATTCTGCATTGCTTTTATAAAACTAAACATAACAACAAGAGGATACCTAAATGCCCAAGCGATGACAAAAATAAGCCCTGGTGCAAGATTAGGCATAGCTGTAGCCATTGATGGTGACGTTAAGTCAATTCCCTTCAACGTTAAAGACTGAAACAATGTCACCCTAATACAAGAAAGCTAACATATAATCAAAGAACAATATAAGGATTATATTAACAGCAAAAAACGATTCATGTTTAACAAAATATGATCCACCATTGAATACTCACCCTGCGAACGATATCAAAACTAATTGAACCAATAATTTAGCACTCAATCGTTTCGGCCATGCATGCCTGCAACATAAATAAAACATCACAAAACACCAAAAGATACATAAATGACGGTCATTAAAGCTCGATAATTACCTTTCGAATAAGATGGCAAAAGGAGAGAGAATGAAAAAGGTGACAAGATTGGAAGAGATGATAAGAGGAGGTTGAGGAAGGCCAACAGACATGAGATAACTCACCAAAACTGAGTTTCCTGCATATAAAAACTGGACACCAATCAATCCACTGATTATTGCAACGTCTTCGATGAATTCTCGCTTTCCCATGATCATCAACTCTCTGCGTTTTGAAACATTGGTACTTATTAATGAAATCAAAATCCCTTATTGGATTCTTCTTGTTTAATGTAATGTTGGCTAATTTGATTCTTAACATTCAAACGATTGCATGTTTTTCCTAAAATCCTTGTTGTTCTTTAAGAGATTCGATTGAAAATATATGAAGAATGATATCGAGTAACCCTTTTTAGTCTTCTCAGATTCTTATGGTTCGATGAACGAGCAACATTTTAACGTATCAGGGTTATCGTGTTTGACAAAATCTATTTCAAGTAAAATCAGGAATCTGTGTTTCTTGTCTTTGATTCTTGTTTTTCAATGAATAGTATACATGTGCAGGTTTTGAAACATCATTGACATCGTTTGCAAAAGGTTTAGCTAGCTGCTCGTAATGAACCCAGAAACCCCTGATCATATCTATATATTCTTCAAAGTTAAAACCTATGATGCCTTTCAACAAACAATTTGGATTTTATGTATATATACATGTATTATTTTTCAAGGTATATTGACCGTTAATGCAATCATGTATTATTCAGCATATTGACAATATATATATTGACAATTTGTTTAATTTTTTTTTTGTTAAATATATTTTATTATTTGATTATTTTTATATTTTATTAAAATACTCAACAAACTCATATAAATCACCCACATTTTGATAAGCTCTATTTTATTTTAAATAACCTCTACTACAGAAAGGCTCTGAAATGATAAGCAGCAATTAGTATTCCTGAAATAAAGTAACTTATGAAGGTTTTTGGTAAAATAACAAAAACATATTTACCTGATTATAAACATACCCAACACTTGTTCTTTCAAAAACACTTCACCACAAGGAGTGAAGTAACCCAATTAGACCCCTTTACATCTGGTTCTAAAGACACTGCTTATAACAGTAACAAACTAAATGAGTATGATTTGGTTTACAAGATTCGAGAAGGCATAAATCTGGGTCTTTATAGCTATGGTGAACAGCTTCATTGCCATGTTTTGAGATATGGGTGCGCGGCCAATGTATTTGTTTCATCTGCGCTCATCAATATGTATGTTAAATTGGATCTACTTGAAAATGCACATAAACTGTTTGATGAAATTCCTGAACCAGGTTTAGTTGCTTGGAACTCGTTGATCTCCGGGTATGTTCATTCGGGGAAGTTTCGTAAGGCGTTAAGTTTGTTTCTTCAGCTAGAAAGGTCGAGTATTTGTTCGGATTCATACTCGTTTACTGCAGTTTTAGCTGCATGTGGGCAGCTAAGTTTGGTAAAGTTAGGCAGGTGTGTTCACTCTAGGATTGTTAAATTCGGTGTGGGATGTAGTACTTTTGTATCAAATTGTTTGATCGATATGTACGGAAAATGCGAGTGTGTTGAAGATGCAATTAAGGTTTTCGATGAGATATTGTTTAAGGACACGTTTTCTTGGAACTCGGTGATCGCTGCGAGTATTAGAAACCAAAGAGTCGAACAAGCATTTGACTTCTTAAATCGAATGCCAAACCCTGATACAATATCATACAATGAGATGATTAGCGGCATTGCACAGTCTGGGAATATGGAACAAGCCATTCAGATTCTATCTATGATGCCAAATCCAAATTCAGCTTCATGGAATTCAATTTTAACAGGGTATGTGAACAGAAATCGTCCAAGAAATGCACTTGAATTCTTCTGTAGGATGCACTCAAATGATATTCATTTGGATGAGTTCGCATTTTCAAGCATTTTAAGTGGCATAGCACGTCTTGGAGCGCTAACATGGGGAACTTTGATCCATTGTTGTGTAATAAAGCATGGTTTCGATGACTCTGTAGTCATTGGTAGTGCTTTGATTGATATGTACTCTAAATGTGGGCAAGTAAACACAGCTGAATTCTTGTTTAAATACTTGCCCAATAGAAATCTGGTAACTTGGAACGCTATGATATCAGGCTTTGCTCACAATGAGAATTCAACCAAAGTGATTGAATTATTTGAGCAATTGAAACAGATGAAAGATCTACAACCAGATGGGATCACATTTCTGAATGTTCTATCGGCTTGTTGGCATAAGAAGACGCCGTTAGAAGTTGCAACCCAATATTTTGAATCTATGATGCACGATTACCAAATAGATCCAACAGTTGAACATTGTTCTTGCATGATTAGGCTTATGGGCCATGAAGGGGAAGTTTGGAGAGCTGAGGGTATGATGACCCGTCTAGGATTTGAGTCATGTGCTGGTGTTTGGAGGGCTTTGCTTGCAGCGTGTGCAGTTTGTGGAGATTTAGAAGTGGCTGAAACTGCAGCTAGAAAACTGATTCATCTCGAAGGTGACGTTGAATTTGTTAATGTTATGATGTCGAATATTTACGCACAGTTTGGTAGGTGGGAGGATGCGAGAACAATGAGGAAGATTATGAGAGATAATAAGGTGATAAAAGAGGCTGGTTTTAGCTGGATTGAGATTGACGGTGTTGTTTCAGCCTCATCCTAGTGTAAAGCTATATTGCATGCAAGTATGAAAATATTTGATCATTTACTTGTTTTATTTATACATGATTAAAAGCCTTTTAAAGATGTAAAAAAAGATACTTGGTATAGCATGACACAACTTTTAATGAAACGATGGACTACCATAGAATTCAGGTCTTAACAATTTGATTTATGCTCATCCATATATCCTCACTGTTAATGACAAGCAAAGAAGAAGAACAAGAAAATCATGATTTAATCCATTTGTCGATCAAAACTGAGGTTGATTTATTTAGATCAACAAAACATGTGAACACTTTCTAAACAACCTTCTACCACCCATTTTAGCTCATTTTTATAGCTCCAACTACTTTACTTGTTAATAAAGTACTACTCATCAACCAACTTATTTATAGATGGGTCTTGCCACATCCACTCCAAAAACTTAGACTCAAACACATAGGGAGAAGTCCCCACTACTCACTTAGGCTTCTGAGGTTAAGGTCTCACCCATTAGGCAAAAGAAAAAACCAAAATCAATGTCAACACAAACAACATAACTGAAAGGTGTGTTTAAACAGTAAACACTAAACAAGAATAGCAAGGGCTATGCATGATTTCTCAAAATTTAACTTGTTTGTGCAATGGAGAACCAAGATCGTATACACTGTTTGTAGAGCTTCAAACATCTTTTATGACTTACAAAATAATTAGGATGAATTACAAAACCTGCCTTCTTGTTCAATGAGGTAACGTTTCTCAATCCAAATGTCTGCTAACAGGTCACCTTGGGACGGATAAACCCAGCTCTAGTTCAAACAAAAAGAACCCAAATCAGATACAGACACGAGCTTCTATGTAGTCATGTTCTACCAAAATACTTTAAATGTGCTCATCATCATACACAATACAATCTTGCTGTGTATCTAACTATATGGTTTTACTTCCTATTACTAGTGCAAGTGCATATGAGTATAATATATGATCCAAGTAGAGTTTCCATCTTATTAGCATGATGAAGCAAGCCCACCTCAAGAAACGGCATAATGTATCACGTCCCATCAAATTCATCTGGGAAAAACGAGAATCTCATGTTACTATAATACTCTACTCTGGACTATTTGCATTTCAAACTCTTCACAGCATATATGAAAATGTTTGTAGATTTTTATTTGTTACACGATTAAGTTGTTACAAGTTCTAAAACAAAAAACCTACAGTCAAACAATTCATAGGGTTCAACAAAAGATTCAAATATTTCACGACCAAATGAGTAATAAGTTTGTGAGTCATTAAATGCATCATGCAATGTCCGAGTAAAGTTCCTTGCTATTAGCATGATGACGAGAGCCCACCTCTACAAACAGCAAAATGCATCACGATCCATCAAATGCATCTGGGAAAAGGAGAATTCTTGTTACTAGATATTGTAATTTAGCTAGAGTACAAACACGTGTTTGTTGTACTATAGAAGTTTAAATCTTGCGATTGAGCAGGTTTCGTGACAAGACACAGATTTCTCAAAATTAGTATATTGCCTGTAATATTTTTTAATTTGCTTACATTAGCTGCAAGTAAAACCAGTTGCACACATTGTATGTTGACTCTAATCTTTGATAATTTGCGTATATACTTAGCTTATAAGAAGCACATATAAGTTACATATAGCTGTCTAATACTATAACCTACAAGAAGCACATATAAGTTACAACCTCATATTTTTTCATATTTTAGTACTTAATTTGAAGTTTTGTATCATGCAAACAAAATATGCATCCACTATATAAACAGCCACAAAACAACCATAAGAATAGGGTAAGAATAGATAACCAATATAATGAACAATATGCCTCTATTACTAAGTGGCTTAGTATAACCAAAAGAAGCAGGAAAGGCAAATCAATTATTTATCGCTTTGCATAGAATAGCAAATTACGCATATGTCACAGACTAGGATAAGTTTCCACATTAACTTATAGGCAAAAGTGTTAAGCACAAATACAGTAGTCATATTAACTCAGTCTACTTATAAGCCTAAAACTTCTTAAAATGGTTGACAGAGCACTCATACTTGATATGACGACAGGTCTTGTAAATCCCAGTTCATTTCTTTCATGCAATAGAAAAATCATGTGCCTGCAGGAACCAAACTCCAGTCAGGAACCAAAATGTGTTTTCCGATTCTCTGAAGCACAAAGTTTTTTATATACTCATTTGTAAATATACGTATATAAGTGGTTATGTTCTAATTTACAGCCTTGCTTCATACGACCAGGGGCCAATGCCATCTTCTAACATGTGTGAATGCCACAACAATTGAGAAAGCAATTGTGTGGATTCTCTTGTTACAATCGTGGCCGTTTATATCTTAATGTAGTAATTGCTACTATAACATATACAACAATTGTTTTCTCATTAGCTTATCTCCGATACGACATAATCTTCTAGCTAAACTGACATTTAAGAGTACACACTACTAGAAACAGTAGTAAAGCACTGAGCTTTGCACACTAGAATCCACACAAAAAACACTAGTATCATAATGCACTTTGATATAGAGAAAGAGAGAAACAATTATGCTTGTGTCATACTTATTATTGCCTTTGTGCTAAGATATACTCCGTACAATACGTTTATTTCCTATAACTATAAGTATAAAGCATAAGCACAAAGAAAATACCAAACAAGGCTAAAAGCGCAACATATAAACATTTTCATAAGCATCGAATAATCATACAAACTTCAAAAAACATAGAGAATGAACACACAATGCATTGTATATCTCCTAAGAGAAGTTGTAACTCACAAGCAAACAACAAAAAGACATCATATTAGAGGTCGGGAGAGGTACGGCAGAGTGTACCCTGTGAAAGTGATCTGCAACTCCTTGAAGTTGTACTCAGGCATGATGTCAATCTTGCTGCAGCAACCGCATTATGTAACGGCAACAGCGACTGCACACATCCAAGTTCTGACGGACACCTATCACATACATCATTTCCACAATGTTATCCATACTTATAATATACATAATTCTTATTTGAGCACATTTAAATTTACTGTTAATGGACTGTAATCAAATCAACTATAAAGATGAAATTAACAATTAAATGGATATTGATTTTAATTAGAGTATATGAATGTAAATGTATATACCTTGAAATTGAGAAGCGAGGAACAGGTGACGCGGTAGGAATCTGGAATTTTGGGGATGAAGGTGTTGATTTAGGAATGGATGATGATTTAAAAGCGGATTTGAGATTAGAAATTGAGGTTTTGTTGACGAATCTGTTGCACCTTGAAGCCATTGCCAATATCGTGAGATTGGAGATCTGTGACGAGATATTGTGAAAAAGTGTCCAATTCTATTAATTGATTTTTTTATGGTTTTGGGTTTTAGGGCTAGCGAGTCTTAAGATATCGGGTCGTTACATCACGTTGCCCGGATAAAAATCCGGCCCGATATGTTCAAGACCATACCATTTTTGTTTTTATGAAATAAAAATATGAGAATATAATTGTTACATATCATAAAAAAATAAAGATAAAAATTGGCAAAATGTAACAGATAAATTAAGGTTAGGTTGGCATGACTCAATTCAACTCTCTAATCTAAATGAGTTAATATACATTAGGTTGCGTGGTTGAGAACCTAGACAGTGTAACATGATTACGATCTCGACAACCAGCTGACTAAGTTGTTCGGGTTGCATGACTGAGTTTCAAGGTCGTTGGCCGAGTTGCAAGATGTGTCATTGATTGGGTAAGTTCTCATATCTCTAATCTGTTTCGAAATAAGATTCTAAAACTTTTGAGATTTTCAAACATGCTAGACAATATGATAAAATATCAATCGTTTCATGAGTTTTTTTTTCCTTCACTTTCTCCGCTCTTAGTTTTTCTTCATCAAAAAACTAATATAATTAGTTTTCAAATTAATGTACGGAACCAAAAACTTAATTGTATCGATTTATTCAACATTATTGCACAAAATATTATATTTATTTCGTAATTTCCTTTTTCTTTACTGTAATATTTAGAATATGGATTCAAGAATTGAGAAGGTTAAGGTATCCATTTATAATAGTAATAGTTTTCAATAACGGTTTCAACAACTTCTTTTTTTTTATTTGCAAAAAAGAATTTACATATACGTTAAATCCGGAGAAAATACATATCATCAAGCTGTTAAACATCTGAAACATATTTGGTACTAAATAAGTCTAGACTATCAAAGTAGATCGAAAATCTTTTTCATGCCTTCTACACATTAAAAAACACATATGAACTCCGTTGTTATCTTCAATTGACTCCATTAACCGGTTGATGTATTAGATGTGCTTATTTCGCAATACTCTTCATGAGTGTTGATCAGTCGTCATCCATATGTTTATAACCTATCATCTCGAAACTAGCAATATCAACCATATTCATCTTTCCCATGGCAACCATATTCACTTTCTTCATATCAGTTACATCCAACAAATTTTTATTTATATGAATCATCATATTAAGTATATCGACCACTTTACGCATATAGAGAACCAATACAAAGCCAAATTTCTAAGAATGGCCTCCACGAACGTTAATACAACCACCGAAGGACATGGTTCTAGCCTTGCATTCCGATCATTTTTCAAAAAGTTTTCAAGGTTTGATTTCTAAGCACTTTCGTTCCGCGTATTCATTCAATTGGGAAATTTAAATAAGTGAGTGAAGTACTATGATAAAGTTGTAACTTTAACTAGATTCGACATGAAGTAATGATATCCAAATCAACACAATTCCGGCATTGATTTTACAAAATAATATGAAACAAAAAAAGAATAAAATAAATGTATTATCATTGTCAAAATAATAACCTCACATATAACACAAAGAAAGTCACCCACTTGACCCATCTTCCTACCCCGGGTCGGTAACCCGAAGAAAATTCCGACTCCACATAAGGCACATTCGGGTTTGGCCCATATAACATCTGGATCCCCTTCACGTCATCAATGTAAAGATTCTCTTTTTTAACCCTCCGAGAAAAATACGGGTACATAACCGCTTCCTCAACCGAAGAATGACCCAACCCAAGTACATGCCCAATTTCATGGGTCGCAACCGACTCCAAATCAGTGGCCACATCTGATCTAGTCAAATCAAAATCAATAGCCCATGTTTCAGCTTTATCAAAGTGAATATCACGTGGATGAGCATGTGCTAACACCCCTAAAACACCATCAAACGGATCTCCGTCACCGTGATCACCTTCATAAAAACCTATATTTATATCCGCATCATGGTAATCATCTACTTCCATGAAGTTTAACGGAGTTACAGACGCCCACCGTGAAAACGAACGTCTAAAAACATCTTGTATATCGTTGAAACTTGGATAATTAATCATATGGCTCTTTAGGAACGCGTACGTTATTAGTGGTTGGTATTCCCACTTGGGTAAATCGAATGTGTAATGTTTACTTGCATAAACCTTGTGCATACCACACCTTGGTGACATGATTTTAATCATAGTATTAGAGTCGAGTAACCCGGTTATTTGTAACCCTAGTTTTTCCTGGTAGTTTAATACCGCGGTTTCTAGGGTATCATCAAAGGTGTCTGTGAAGTTGTTGAACGTGTCGTTGAGGTAACCGAATCGATGGAAGTATTTTTTGAGCTCGGAGATGCCAGACAAGTTGGCGCCTTTGCGAGCATCGATGAACTTGGAGAAGTTGTGCCATGTGGCGTTCACGTGGTGGTCGAGTGGAGATGTCGGAGTAACCATTGTATTGCCGGGGAATACACATTGGAGAAGAATGACAAAGACAAAGAAGTTGAAACGGAAAATATTATCCATGGATTTTGATTTAGTTTATGTGTTTCAAAGAACGTACGATAGAGATGTACGGTGCGTATTTGTAATGGGTTTAGGGGTTTGTATACCTCGATAATTAATAATTAATAATTAATTTATATATCCGGCATGTTTATTTGTAAAAATCATGTATTTATGTCTTAAGTAATTGTTTCCTAATTATACCCTGTTTCATAACTAGAAAAATTTCATTCCTTTTTGTCAATCGCACAAATTATAGCAACTAGAATGCGATAAGCATGATATTATAAAATTTTGAAGATATTTATAAAAAAAAAAAGTTATGGAAAGAAAAGAATAAATTTAATGTATCATCAAAATAACAAGCCCACAAGTAACACCAACAAACTAACCCACTTGACCCATCTTCCTCTCCCGGGCCGATAACCCGAAGAAATATCCGACTCCATAGAAGGAGTATACCTAAAATTCGGGTTCGAC